>CM056193.1:25668136-28068136 GCA_029692085.1 Gymnothorax javanicus
CCCCCCTCTCTTTCGACCATTCAATTTTTCTCCTAGCCTCTCAAATTCCACTTGCTTGACTGACAATGGTGTCAAGATATGGCCAATAGTAGCATATAATGCATTTATTCATGAGTTCTTACATGAATACAGATATAAACATACTAATACTGTTTACAAATGAGCAATACATACATAATAAAAAGATAATCCATTGATAATAGATGCTTTATTTATAATACTGCAGAGGAAACAGTCACACAACAGTAAGACATGTCACACTATCATTTGTCCCTCTCTCCCCTACTCACTCTTTCAATCTCCATTCCACTCTCTCCCTCTACAGATAGAGCGTAATGACCAGGACTTTTTAAAACCAGTTTTGATTTTTTTAACTCGAGGATACTTCATCTTTTTTTTTTCTAAATAAAGTTGGCATCTCTAATCTCCACCCAAACCTGGAATGTCCAATCGACAAACTACTTACAAGCATGCTTGTATGTGACCCATGCTGCCATTTTGGGATTGCGCAGACTGTTTGCGAATCTGCTCCAAAACGAGCCTGTCAACCGTTGTTTCTTTACCACTCTTAGCTTGAAACCTCGCAAGCTCAGAACGAGGGTTGAGGAAACCCAAACGTGCTTGTTTAGAATTTTACGGACGAGGGCCCGGTTGGCCTGCAGGAGGCGCTTGAGCAACGAACAATGCTGACCCAAACTGACTGCATCCCTCCCATATCACTCAGCAGCGCTGCTCTGAAAATCAACCACAGCCGGCACCGGCCCTACTTGAAAATTTAAGCCTGTGCTGGTGGTCTGTACTGCACTGCAATGCGGCTCCTCAACGGAGTGAGCCAACCTGGCAGCCCTAACAATACATCATCTTTAATCACCCAACTGCTATGGGCCATGTCACTCACAGGGCTAATGCTTAAGTTACCCTGGGAGGATTCAGAGTGCTCTATTACTTTCAGGAAGGAGTTTAACAGTCCTCAAGTTTTTTAAAGTCACACCCAGGATACTTTATTTTAATTCTCACATCCAATCCAGATTAGCTCTCATCCACATGGATTCAGCTCAAACTGACAGAGCCTGATTGTTATCACACATTATCAAGTCTGGAGTAGGCATTGGCACAAAAAACACCCCCTCCCCACCCCCCAAAAAAACAAAATTAACCGCAAACTGTCATCCCCTCCCCCAAGTCACAGCGGAAATTTCCAGAAGGACGGTGGTATGTATACTGCCTGGGCGTTCATTCCCCCACGGGCTCCTCAGCCTCATTATTGGAGGGAGAGAAGCTGCAGAGATCAGCACCGCTGCCTGAATGACAGCTTTTTATGCTCCACTGGAATTGAGAGGAGGCTGATTGGCCCTCACCTCTGCCAAGAGCTTCCAAGAGCCAGTTCCCCCAGTATTCACACTTCAGCATTAGAAACAGTGGCCAGCTGCCCCTCAGGACCAAATCTCCTCTCTTTACACCCTAATAGAGACTGTAACCCAGACAGCCTCTTCTGCCCTGGATTAACCCTTTCCGCAAAGGCCCCCAGCTCCATGATGGAAAACTCTCCTTCACTGCTTCTGATAGCATCAGCAACGCTTTCTTAGCGTGGCTCAAAAACCTGATAACTTTGTATTTTTAACCTTCATGTATGCGGGGTAGGCTGACTGAGCACATTTGCTCATTTACTGCAGAGCTTTGTAAACTCCTCTCCTCCTCCTCATGCAGCCTTTCCTGCTTTTTCTTTCCTCCCTTTGACTTCTTTATCAATGGCTGTGCTGAAAAGCCTATTCATAACCCAACAGTTATCTACTGCACACATCAGTTGTTAATGCAAAAAATAAATATATTTGAAATATCAGTTTTGATTGAAAATAAAAAAAAAACAAGCACGATATGCCTCGGTTCAGGCCAAACGTGTTGTTATTTATACACTTTGCTTTCTAATTGATTTGAATGCTAGATGTGGGATATAAGGGACACAGTCAGCCCTACGTAGTCAGGCCCAGAGTTCTGCGTGTTGTACAAGTTGTCTGCCATCCGGCCAGATTTCGCTGACCATGGTAAGATATTAAAAACACTGGGAGTAACAGATAAGAATGTTTCCCTCCAGCTCCAGCTCTTTATCTGGGTTAAAGTATTGCCAAAAGCAATGCGGAGAAAATCCATAGACCCCAGCATCGGGGCCGCACAAAATCCAAAGCTGACATAGTTTATATTCCTAACAATAAGCGCTAGAATTGACGAAAAGGCTTTAGCGCAAATCACAATTTGCACAGTGCGTTGGCCCGAGGCTTCCAAATTGAAATTAAGCAGAGTGCTGAACTCCATATTAAACAAAAGATTCTCATTAATTTTCGCACGCTGTCGCAATCCGTACTCGCTGGGCAAAACTAAACAAACTTTGTAGATGCATTCAGCAAGAAATGCAAAGGTAAGGGAGAGTGTACAATCACAATACGAGCTCTCTCAGTATTCAGCAAGGGGGCCAAAGGGGAAAAAAACCTTCTTTTTTTCAGAGTAGCTCACTCTTCAGAGTACCGGCTCCCTGCCCAGTTCGCAGCTTGCCCTTGTCATGCAAAACTAAATTCTGTAGCTCTAAAAGCTCCCCGAAGACTGAGCTAGCAGCCAGTCCACTGGTCCTGCATAAAAACATGAGTAAATTACAAACTGTGATACAGAGATGCTTAGTTAGTCTAATAAACAACAAGCCTGCCAAAAACGGAGCAGGAATGCTTCCGAACCCAGTTTCTGAGGGAAGCTGCTGACGCAAGTGAAAATTTGGACCACTCGAGAACAAAAAGAGAGCTGTTTTCGTGCGTCATTGCAGTATTCACTTACAATTTTACAAACCGGCAAAAACAGTCAGAGAATGAGAGAAAAACTCACTCACTCACATGCAAATCAGACACGTGCCTGCATACAAGCCCTTTACGAGCAAATTATCTGACTTGTCTATACACACAGAAACTAAAGCGAGTATAAACATGTATGTGCGAATAAGAACACACAAACACAAACACAGCAGATATACACCAAGATGCACCAAGCACAGCACAAACCAATGAAAGGACCATTAATTATTTTTTTCTCAATGTTTTTCTAATGATGCAGGAATTTCTTCTATTGGTCAACTGGGGCCAATGCTGCTGGCAGAGTTACCCCTTATAAAAGTTCAAAAAAATAAAAAAAAAAGTAACTCCCTAATTGTCTCTTCAGCAAAGCTCTTCACTACACATTCTCTCTCTGAAACCCAGTTAGCATCGCACGGGACACCAGGAACCCTCAAAAAAGCCAGAGAAGGCAAGCTGGTAACATGACTTTTCTCATGCACCTACATGCTTACCAACTCAATTAAAATCCTATCAGCAGGATGTGTCACCTCAACCAAAGATGGAGCCTTCCGGCCCAAAATAATAATAAAAAACAACCCAATAATCAAAGCCTCTTCTTGAATACATCTTCGCTCAGCCAAATGAATGGCTCATTAAATTTTATCGACTGAGACATTGGTAATTGGTTTTCATTTTCAATTCTGTGATAATAATTACTATCGGTAGGAAGCAGCAGTTGTTGTGATAGCCATGGTGGTTCTTAATTAATTGATTTATCCTGGGTCAGTTCTTAACAATATCAATATTTCTTATGTCTGGTCAAGTCATTAAATATGATAAAACTCAGGAGCTGGGAGATTTAAATTAGCCCTGGTCTTAAATGTGCACGTATCATCATTTTCCCATAATCACCCACTGGATTTCACTATCAATCATCGCTAGGCCACCTCCTCTTACCCCATCTCTCTCTTTCTGGCAGAGAAGCAGGCAGGGCCTGAGACTTTAGCTTTATGCCCACAGCTCTGATTGTTTCCTGTGTTTAGTCTTTGATGGGGTTCATCTATTGAAAGGCTGACGTTGTTGCACATTAGCAGCGCGTTTAGAGACGGCCCTGCCAAACGCGCTGCCTCCCAGACAGAGATTAAAAAGAAGAAAACACTCGCAATAACGATAAGGATGTTTTGTTTAAGCCACCGCTCTTTATCTGAGTGAAAGTGATGGCAAAAGCAATGCAGAGAAAATCCACATGCCCCACTGGTGGAGCCACACAAAATCCAAAGCCAGGATGAGCTCTACTGCTGACAATACCAGTTGCAATTGATGGAAAATGCTAGAAGGATCCGTCGACTGTCAGCTTTTGAAGTCCGCAGCGTGGCCCACTGCTCCCATTCATGCCAGGAACTGGCAAGAAGTTCCATCAGAGAATGCATACACTTGTGGCAAACAACAAGGCGGACTCGAAGTATGGATTTCAAACTGTTACAATCGATGGGGGGGTGTTTGTTTCAAAAATGTGAGAGAACTCAAGGAGTGGTGATTTCTTGGCCTCAAAAGAAGGTGCTTTTTGACGTAAACGGCCCCAAAGCCAAATGCTGCATTCCCCCTGTCCTCACATCCTCCCAACATGCAATGGGGCAAAGTCGCTGGAATGAAGGCCCAGCTCAGTTTCAGAGCCCAGTCCTGTCTTTTTTTTCTCTCTCTTCTTCTTATTGGGGGGCATCAGTGGGGGCCAATTAATCAATGGCAGGAAGTGATGAAGCACAGGTGGAGACCAGATGCTGTGGCAACCCACCCCTGCACCCCCCACCCCCCAGAGGGGTGGGCAGTGACTAAGCAGCACTCTCGCTATTTCCCTGTTGCCCGGCAACGCTACGAGCAAAATCACAAATGCCCACAAGTTCAACTTTTCAGTTTCTTTGCTTTTAAAGGGGTACTGAGCTGGATTTTCAACTAGAAAATATCATAAAATAACTGCCCTAAAGCACATCAATAATGCACAACAATCTCTGTCCTTGCACACCTTTGTAAAATACAGGCTGCCTTACCTGTGTTCTTTATTCTCCAATGTGTTCGGGACATTTCTGAGTATGATGCTCTTTGGTGGTGG
Organism: Gymnothorax javanicus; assembly: GCA_029692085.1. NCBI lineage: Eukaryota > Metazoa > Chordata > Actinopteri > Anguilliformes > Muraenidae > Gymnothorax > Gymnothorax javanicus. Next base: position 25,673,057 of record CM056193.1, read on the forward strand.
TGGTGTGTGTGTGTGTGTGTGTGTGTGTAAGTGTGTGCGTGTGTGTGTGTGTGTGTGTGTGTGCAGATGAGTGTACTGTATGTGGCTCAAATCCAGCAGTGAAGAAGCAGCAATAGCAGGCCACAAAATTAGCCTTGGAATTTCTTTTTGCGAGAGCTACCAAAAAGACAAAGACAAAGCTAATGATGATACAGAATTCCAATATAACAATGAGTTGCGTGATGTGGACAGTAGGTTTTTGAACATAAAAAGATTGTATTGATTACCACATGAAGGCAAACAAAAAATCTTTCACAGTATATTGCAAAATGTACTGTTAGCATTGTTAATTTTCAATTTGTAAGAGTCGTTTGTTAATTGAGCCGGCTGGGGTGATTGATTGATTGATTTATCGACTGATTGACTGCCCGATTGATTGAGTCACTGACTGACTGATTGATATATGTGGACAAAACCCATTTCTAATTCGTGGAGTTTTGACGTTCGTAAGGCTGGCTGGGCAGAACACAATCCCGCACAAAAGGGCTCTAGCACATCTTCAGATCGATCAGTGGCTCTTATATAAATAAGCACCAATTGTTTCACCCAGACTATCCACAGATAGGAACAAACACAGAAAAAAAAATCTATCCCTCAGATTCCCAAGAAAAAGAACATTTGTACTTAAATTGACGGTGAATGGATGAACGCTACAAAGATTTAGACAACTGAAAAGGCACAGAGATGATTGCATTAAAAATCTATCCACTGCTCGGTAGACCAAGGACACAAAAAAGGGCACACATTACTGGCTAAATGTAGATAAATTCAGCTCAAACACTTTGAGGTCAGCGGGTAGTCAGTCTATCACATTCTGAGCTGGGGACTAATTTAAATAGACTAGGTTAGCGGATCGTCATGAAATATTTGCTCATGTTTAAAATACCTGTGTAGTGAAAAGCTTAGATTAGGCTCAGTTGGAATCAGGCAGTATAAGCTTCTGAAAGCGCCCAGCTAATGCGAGCGATATCGCGCTTGACACAACACCAGCAAGAGAGCCTGCTAGATGGTTAGAGGCAAATCACCAGTGCAATGCTATCAGGCAGCTTTGGAAGTTGGAATGACAGTAGTCCACTTGCGGGCAGTTTGAAATGTCGAGATGAAACAGAACTCTTTAACTAATAGGACAGCAGGTTTGCTGGAATGTTCTAAAGCTATATTGGTTTCAATTATTGTGACATTAGCATTAGCACATTCAGTAAAGAACATTTTCAGCAAGTGAACATTCTAATCGTCCATTTGTGATCTCACACCTTGAAGGGTTACACTAATGAAAAACAGCATATTGCAGTTCGTAAAATGCTTTTTACTAACCCTTAGCGGCTAATTAGATGCTTACTTTTGAGTATCCCTTTTGGCGATTTGGGGGTAGTAATGTGAGCCCCATTGGAGAAAGTAGGAGCTGGTAAGTAGGACCCTGAATCAACCAAGATGCAGTGGCCATTTTGCAGGTGCACTGAACTGTCTTTGTGCCAGGAGCAACCAGCAAACTCAAATGAAAGGATTTTACTGACCACTGATTCAATTCACAGATCCTACCTTATCACGTACACCTGCTGCCACAGACTCCATCAAGAACAATCCACAGCCATTTACCCATCTCATAGACACATGCACACATGCAAACACACCCACACATACACACATCCACACAAACAGCCCACGCACAGCACCAGAAGACATCAGCGATGTGGCGTGCACCTACTCATTAGAGGGAGGGCAGACAATATTTTAATTACATTACAACAAACATTAGGGATAATGAGTTAATTTTATTTTCTTTATTTTACATCAAGTTACCATGGAGTCATTGTAAACAGCACCCTCTGGACTTTTTTTTTTTTTTTGTCAATTTTGCTTTGGTCTGTTTTGGAGTTTTTCTTCAGTGTTGATAATTAGAATGAGTCATAATTTCAGGGCATTGACACACCCTTGTCCTGCACAGAGTCAGGTAATTATGCAGATAGTCTAAACGGTTGATGAGCGCCCCCATCAGGATACAGATATTACTGCCATGTTGTGTCCTTTGGCAAAATTAACCTGAGCCAGTATTACACTTCTGGGTTCACAGTTAGGTTACAGATGAGACTTTAAACCTCTTGCAGTCAGTGTTCTAGAACTCTAGTGTAGTCAATCAGCAGGAGTGATCGTTACATCATCATATGTATGCTCAGTTAGGGGCATTGGTGATCTTACACCTAAAGTTAGCCCCATAAAACCTGCAGGTCCGTAAAATGCAGGTGCTAAGTTCAAACCTGTGGAACTTCAGGCCTATTTTAAATTTTAGTGGAGATCCCAAGGTGTGCAACAATCCCAAACATGTCCTGCAGAATTACAGGGAAATGTGTATAAAATGATGCACAAGATCCCGATATTTTTCATTAAATGTGGGCATAAAAACATGGTGTCCAGGGCTTGAATATTTCTCTCAGTTTAAATGTGATGTATCTTCAGTGAAGCACAGCAACCAGCAGCTACAGAATATGTATGTGACCTTCTCCAAAGACATGAAAAAAAAATTTTTTTTTGGCTTTGAACCAACATAAGGGAAAACTTAAGAGGAAAGTAATGTTTTTAGAGGTTAAGAGTACTGAAAACCAGACAACAACAGTAATTTTTTTTTGTGATTCTTTTTTCTTTTCTTTTTTTTTTAACCTGGCAATCGGAAACATTTTGAGAGCACGCAAACAGGGTAATACTGCCAGAGTAACAGCCATGATTATCAGCTTTGTGAAGCTCACAATGTACTGTTTTTGTGAAGACTGAATCAGATATGTATTGTTCAATTCTTATGATTTATTTACAGCTCCAGAAATGTAGCTTAGCGAAACTTCAAGCAGGAAGGCTATCTCCTTGCACGTGCTCTCTAAGCTTCGAGCATAGATTCAAGCTTTTCCTTTAAATTACACTGGATCATTCATTAATTAACCAATTAGAATCCCGCGCGGCATCGCTTGACCAATCATCTGCTTGCAGTGAAATCTTAAAAGTTTTCTCTATTCCTGCACTTATTCAGCTATCAACCATTTGATGCATTCTGTGACCCTCCTCCACCCTAACTCCATCCTCTGAAGAGCAGCCAGACTCTTCTACCAGGTCCTCGATTGAGTCGACTCTCCGGAATTGTCCCAGCAGCAGTTTCTTGCCATCACCACCAGTGTGCAGATCTTGGGGGAAATTCATCACTCAAATAAAATCCACAGAATTACCATCAATGTTGCACACTTATTTCATGCCGGGGTCTAACAGCCAAAGATCATACTCTATGTTAATTAATAAACAACATTGTTAAAAATTTCAAATCATTACCTTGTTCCAGTCTTTCCTGATTGAATTGTGATTACTTTCGATTAACCTATAAAGTGTCTGTCTGTCCTTGTCCATGAGCTTTGGCTTGTGGTCATATTTCTTCTTTACTGTTGCTGTTTTTTTGGGTTCGGCAGATGTGCTCATAATTTCTGGCACAGATTTGACAAACTATTTGGTCTATTTGGAACTTTGTTTATACCATCTTACCTTGAAGACTTACGTAGCAAAGTTAGACATTTTTTATGCATACTCATCTGCTAATTAGCATTCAAATTAATAGATATTACTTGTGTTGGTGCATTTCTAATTTTGGTATACGTAGATATGAAGTAGCAGCCATTTTTCAGGGGTGCCTCTGATATTTTCTATACACCTCGTGCATATGTACAAAACATGGCAGCAGTATCCTCAGGCTGTAAGGGTTTTCCCTTGCAGTCCCTCCCCTGCTGCATTCCTCACCTCCACTTTAGCGAGCAACAGGTGTGGCTTGTTGAAGTGGAGGTGAGGGCAGGGTATATAGGGCTGGCTGTTGACACTGATCATTGCCACTGCATTCTTTGTTTTAACCTGGTGTTATGTTTGGTGCTGCTCATTGTTTTAGTGGCTTTGTTCAAAGAGTTTATTTGATTAAGTCTTTTGTCTTTTTTTACCAGCCTGGCATTTGAGACTCTTCATTTATCTTTAGGCCCATGGTCCTAGCGCCCGCCGTATTGCCGTTTGGCATCCGGCGGGTAGACAAATCCATGACACAGGCATCTTTAGACATTGGTTGAATGAATGGGTGCCTTAATACCAAATCTTTCAAATTAAAATATTCACCGCTTCGAATATTTTCTTTCTGGAGTGAAGAAACAGCATTTTTTCTGCTTGAGGGGAATGCATTATGAACCGACGAGGTGCTTAGGCGCCAATAGCGGAGCAAATTCAATTTCCTCTCCGGAGGCCAAGGGACCGCCAGAGTCCCAGCACCCCCCACCCCCCTCCCCAAACCCCCACACAGCCTGGGGGGTAATTAAAATGGAATTTACCACAGCAGGGAATTTATTAGGAAACATACACCAGGACCATAAAACGCGATGAGTTTTGCGTTTCGGCTCGCTGCTCCGACGCTATTGGTTGCCGTACTTCATTAATGGGGTTACGGGATATGATCTGCCAATTTGTTGATAGCGGAAAGACATTGGCATCCCCCGAAAGGAAAACGGACATTGCCGCGAAGCTCATTCCTCAAGCTCAGGGTAGGGTTCCTAACTCTGGTCTAGCCGAATTTGGGCTACAGACACAGATCCGGCCTGCAGGGTCCTGCTCCGCGGGCCGCTTTTTAACATTGCTCATGCCCACAGGCAAACACTGTACTGAAGTGCATCGGGCACATCAGCTGCAACCTGCAACAAAACAGGAAACAGCGTCATGCCCTTTGCCACTGCAATAAATAAATAACTACCATCCACCAATCACTGAGCCCAATTATTCCTGGTCTGAGTGATGGGAGGACAGGTGTGGCTGGCACCAATCCCAGCATGCAATGAATGAAAGGTAGAAACACACCCTGGACAGTTTTCCATTGCAGGGGTCACACAACTTCATGCACATTCATACTGCATATACAGTCTCCAATAAGCTCAGAATGCATGTCTTTGGACTGTAAGAGGAGACACCAATACGGGGAAAACATGCAACACAAAAAGGCTCCAAATCGGATTCAAACGCACAAGGTAACAGCACTATACCCTCTGTGCCAACGTGAGACCCACAAAAACATAAATGTGATAACATTTCATGCAAAATAAAATAAAATAAAATAATAAAATAAAAAAACAATTGCAGTTTGCCCAAATGTGCATATGTGATGTGGCAGTGCCAGCTTTGATGGACAATAATCCCTGTACACTTTTAAGGCCAACAGAACCCTGCCACTGTCAACACCATACGCACAGTTATTAACCACAACGTTTACGACTGTGACAGATGAACACTCCAACTTAAACTGTTATTTGTTCATTAACTTTATTTAATTTTATAATGCAGGTACAGGGCTCAGTCTGCTTTAACCCTTAGATTACTAAATTCAGCTATTGTTGCTCAATGATGTAGGATATGCAAATCAAAGCCGTTGAAAACCTATCATGTAGCAACTTGTTTAAACAAGTCGCTACATCATAGGTTTTCAACAGCACAAGAAAATAAATGTTGTAAATGTTGTAAAAATTCATTTCAGTGCCCGAAGGGTTAATAAAGAAGTCTACAATCAGGCTACAGTGGATTCAGTCTTGATTGGTTATTGTCCTGCACCGAACCCCTTCCTGCAGTGTGAACGTACAGTATCTGGTGCAAGCTAAATCCCTTCTCAGCAGGGACCAATAAACTGAGAGCAGGAACCGTCCAAAATGTAAGAATCAAAGCTCAGCAGGAAGGGAAGGACTCTGGGTAAGATTTAAGCTCTAGTCAACTCGTCCTCATGAGTAGTTATTCACGTGCATGATACTGACTGTCAGAGATCAGTCCTGCACACCAGGTCCATACTGACTTGCATGCAGAAGGCTGCTTATGGGCATATGTCTGTGGTGCGTGTGTATTTGCTTTAAAGTCTCATAAAAACAAGAGTCATCAGAAGATGACATATACACCGGCCCCGCAATCTAATCTCAGAAATCCGAAAATATCAAAAGGCACTGGTCTAGGACCTGATTAATATGCACAACAAGTTTCCTTAAAAAAATATTGAATATATTCGACTTCTGCTCCAGAAACGAAACGTCCACAGGTGAATAGATGGACGGACAGACGACTGCACTGACGACTATAACCCCACGCATTATATGCCGGGGGGATAAAAAGGCTCTGAACAGGTTCCTCTGGCTTGCCTTTAATTCTTTATTGAACCTTTGTCATGTAAATGTCACCAAATAGAACCATTTTGTCATACAAACAAACTTGATAAGGTCATTCTCAAGAGGCAAAGCAAAGCCTTTCGAAGTTAATTTGTTTTAATGCATGATGTTTGTGGCAATAATTCAAATGATGCAACACTTAACAATATCTTTAGCATTCTGTACTGGTAAGTGGACCCAAAGTGAATTTCCAACTATCCAACAGTGACACAAAATGGCTGAAAAACAGAATAAATCTCCTCGAGTCATCAGTAATGCCTCTTAATTACTAACCAAAATGGGTCCAGCTTAGAGAATGAGGTCATTTGTCCCTTCGTGGTTAACGGGTGATACATCGAAAAAGACTTCATCACTCAATGCTCGGAGGGCAAACAGCCAACAAAAAAGTTGCTTTGTTTCATTTGTTTTTTTTTTTTTTTTTGTACCTCAAAGACCGAATGAGAGAGAAAAACACAGCAGAGATAAAAAACAAAAACAATTCCAGGCTCGCTGACAGATTTATTGTTTGTGTGCCCATTTCATTTTGACAATTTGGGCCTTGCAAAAATGTCCTGCTGGACCAGTTAAAACCTCGCTTTAGAACAGCCCAACCACAAGGCCAGCGCGTCGCCTTATTTGTGTTGAGAAAGCCATTGTGTGACAGTTGAAAAATGAGACTGCGCCATCACAACATTAAAGTCTTAAAGTGAACAGACCCTGCTACAGGGAGGGAACAAAAGAATCATCCGTCAAGCACTGTCATCACAAAAAAAATGCCTAATGCTCGGAGAAAATATAAACAAAAGGTCCGTTTACTCACTAATGGACGCACTGAGCACTGACTGACTTAAAAGCATAAAAGAACACAGCTGTGGCCTAAGCCGCATAGTTTAACCTTGAATTCCACTTGCATCAGTGCTCGGAGATAAGTTGGTTCACTGATGGATCCTTTTTAAGGTGCCAGTCTAAATGAGCATTTAGTCAGTATGCATAGCCTCATGGACTTCCTGTTTAAATATCAGCTATTCGATGTATATTCTCCGGTGCGGTCCCTGAGGAGTGCATCATATTAATTTTAGGCATCAAATGCTGAATCAGAGCCCATGAAACAGAGGTCGTGTTTCTGCCATTGCATTAATTATTATCTTTTGAAGCGATGAGACTGATATTAATCAATATGTGCCTGAAGACTAATTCAGGACAGCGCTCTCGAGGCCTATTAGCAAGGGTTAGCTTGGAGGCTTGCACAAGGTTAAGAACCTGCGCAGTATGATAATTTGCCATCGATATACCGTAGCCTCTTGATATGATTTGCCTGTCCTCTGACTTCCTAAGTTCCATAGTTTTGCGGCGAGCATAAATAATGAATTGAGACGCGAGCCATACAAAGTTTTACCCTTGTCAAAATTGTTCGCAATAAGGACATTCTGTTTTTCTGCAGTCTAACCATGATTTGTTTTGCACAAGATAATTGTTTTAAGAAATATTTTTTCCCTGAATAGTAATTCAATTTATTAAATTATTTAGTCGCTCACAGCCCTTCTGTAAGTCAAGCGATGTTGTTGAAATAACAGCAGAGCACACATAATTATAATTAGACCACATAATTTAGATAAAGGCAATGGAAACACAGAGACAAATGCATGAATGCATAATGTAGGGAGCGCTATTTGTTCCAGGGCAACGCATCGCTCTTGTACTGTGATTAACTATTTATGAAATCGCATCGACAGAAATGAATTGAGAAAAGTAACTGCCTGTTCTTAACCACGCTGTTTGGACGGCTCTGCTCTAAATTATCTCCGCACGAAGTTTAGCTGAGCACAAATTTCCACAGAAATGGGGCTGATGGTGTTTGAGTCATGAAATAAGAGACCATTTGCCTCAGAGAGCAACTCAATTGCAAACCCACCTAAGAAATCAATAAGAAAAGCAAGCACTGGCAGTCATTGTTTTGACCACAGCCACCATCTAAACCAAAATAAAGCTTGCATGACTCCTAGCTCAGAAAAATCGATGTTCACAGACTTCAGAAGATACCAACTATTTGGAGCAAACATGGCATGTAAACAGTAGCCTGCTGTAGATATATGCTCGAGACAGCTTGTTTCAATGAGGCACAAAATGGAGGGCCATTAAGTTTGCATTCATGGGCATAAGAGCTTTCATCTCTTCAGCCAGATCATCATTAATTAAAGGCACTCAAAGAGAGCAGTATAAATTCACTAAAAATAACTTTAGGTAGCCCCGCTGATTATGGCACAGCTCTGTAAAATGAATGAGCTCAACAATCTCGGAATGGATCCAGCGGTGATTGTGTCTGGATCACAAACCCATAGGTCAGTGAACAATATGCTGTTGAGTCGTGCTGGGATGGGAGGTTCGGGGTTTTGCCATTGGATAGCCACTGCACTGTAAACCCTAGTAAGTGTGGTGAACACATATGTTTTGTGGAAACCGATTACCTCCAAAAAATTGTGTATACCAACTTAATGATATTGTGTTCACAGCACTTAAAAACAAGTAAAAAAAAAAAAAAAATTCACCTTATTTTCTTTAAGTTCCTTCCACACAATGCTATTAAATTGGCCTACACATTTTTTTGAGGTAATCTACAAAACATTTGAGCTCACCACACTATCAGGGTTCACAGTGTGCAGAAAGGACAAAAGTTCCACCCAAGTTTGTTACGTGAAATCATCCAAAGGACTACTGTTACATTACATAAGGTATGGGAATTCAAATAGCCCTCTGGATACATTGAGCCACTGAGAATAGGACAAATGAATGAAATCCTGATAAAAGAGAAATTACAATTGCATTCGCCCCAACCCAAATCAGCCTATTATTATCTGTCTGATGAATATCAGGCAGAACTCCCATCCTTTCAGTGGTGACCCAGTTTGTGGAGGGTTTGTGCTTCTTTGCTCTTCATCAACCATGGGTCAGGTGCCTGCGCACTCTAAAACATGAAATATTAGTTTGGCTTTATTATATTATGTCAACTGTTTCCACCTAACTCAAATACGTACAAACATTCCAATAGAATAATTCTGTAGAATAAGTTCACATAACATCATTTAGTAAACCTAACATTTCATTTTTTAGAGTGGGACCAGAGAACTGCTGTCTGTTGATGGTGCTCCTCTGACTCTGCTCTTTTAAACCTCAGCTGTGGTCTGTAATGAAGTACACCAGTATGGTGACACTGGGTGTTTTGTTTTTGTTTTTTTTAATATATGATACTACTGAATTCCCACAAATTAAAGCAGACAGTCTTTAACCTCTCATTTTCAAGTTTTCAAATCCAATGTGCTGAAAAAGTTAAAGCACCTGTAGTTTCTTGTAATACAATTTTTTTATGTAAAACATACTCCGTGGAGAATTAGAACATGGAGCCCTTTAAATATCTTTGAAATGCATCCATCCACCAATTATCTAACTCGCTCTTTCACAGTCAGGGTCATAGAGCGCCTGGAACCTGTCCCAGCATGCAATGGGCAAGAGGCAGGAACACACACTGAACAGCTTGCCAGTCTATTGCAGGGTGCACACTCTCTCATTCATTCATATGCTCATACACTATGTGCAATTTAAAGTCTTCAGTGTGCCTGTCTTTAAATAGTTGGAGGAAACCCACGCAAACATATGGAGCATATGCAAACGACACTGAGAAAGGCCTCAGGTCAAATCTGAGCCCACTTCGACAGAGCAGAAAATAATGAATAGGTCTTGGGAATATCGTTACCTCGATAGGACAAAATTCAATTGTTGCTTTTTGAAAGACTGAGAGACTCATTAATAAATAAACCCCAAATCTTCCAGCCTAACTGGGTTAATATGAAAGGAAACGTAGCCATCTGAAACCACAAGAGTTGCAATTCATGCAAAGCATTACAACATAAAAAAAATAAAATTAAATAAATTTTAAAAAAAAATCACATTTGGCATCTGGAATAAATGTTTCACAGAGTATAAAACAGCATTATATTCAACCCGGGGCCAGGTGTGTGGAAATTTCAAAAGAGTGTGAATAATTTACCTCCCTATCACATGTGACAGTTTGCGGTTTCCATCAAAATTCTGTCTCATAAAATTGTAATGGCTCCGTCTGAGCAGCACTGAGCCCTTAATTTTCCCTCAGGTGTGCGTTTACCTTAACATGCCTTTACTCAGTAACCATTAATGAATTCAGATGAGAAGCATTTTAGCAAATAAAAATAACGAATGAAATGAACAAACAAGAGAGTAAGTAAATGCTGGAAAGCATTATACTCAGAAGACCGCATGCAAACTATACCAAACTTAAAAGAAAACAAGATGAGGTTGCACAAATTAGTGCGAGTCCTCAAAGATGGGGAAGTCGATGCTGATTTTAAGCATCGATGTTATACCATACAATCAATAGCCACAGAGGCTGGAGTTTATCCCAAAACAGATTTCCAATATTGCTGAGAAGCTCAGTTTGAATGTTTGGTAAGTAGAGAGATGTTGGTCCCAGTGCAGTTTAGAGGATGGGGGCTGTAACCAGGAGGTCGCTGGGCAAAATACCGTATGAGAACGAACATCACCTTCATCTCACCGCAGCACAACAGTCACTTTCGATCTCACAGTCGATGAATTCTTTGATGTGCCGAGCTTTGACGTAATTAGACAACTCTGATATGAGTATATTATGGCTTGAAATTGGTTTGTTAGGTTGTCACTGGCAATTCATTTGTTGTAAATTAAATCAATGAAGCAACAGTCTTTAGAAAGTTTGTTTGATGGAAAACCTCTTTAGTGCCTTCGAATCACTATTCCTCTGTTCTACTCTGAATCTCAATGAAGGTCAGGTTAAAATTTACATGTTTACATCAAACAGTGCATATACTATTGACAGAGGCTATGCAATGAGCTTCTATAGAGTTACTGTGACTCAGTTCAGAGTACCAGGGGCTGACATTCCCTCTAGAGCAGTGGTTTTCATTCCTGCTCCTGGGAGCTTTGGGGTCAGCTGGTTTCTGTTTCTGCCTTGACATCAGTTATCACCTTGGACCCAAGTGACCTGCTGAGATGAATTAACCGGTTTCATTGATTGATTAAGTGCTTAGTAACAACAATAAATAGGACCAGTGGCCATGTAACTGACAGGCCAGCATTCAAAACCAGTCTGGGCGAAACCCAAGTGAATCTTACTATGTCTAAATGTACTGACCAGCCAAAATTTCAGTCATAAAAAATATTGTTAAAAATCCAAAAATCTAAGTTTTTAAAAACAACAAACAAACTTTAGAGACATTGTCCCAAACAAGCTACACATGAAATATGAATAGAGTCAGGTCAGCGATTTCGAAGGTAAAGAATGTGATAGATTTTGCTAAACAAAACATGACCACAAGCACGATAACGACGCCAGACACTGCCTGAACCCAAATTGCTCAACCCTCCTGTCGGCTGATAAGCTATAAACAGTGGACACTGTGGCTCTCCAGAACTAGGAGTGAGGATCAATGCCCCAGAGGCTCGTACACTCTAGTGGTTACCAGGGGTATTGCAGGTGGTTAGGCACTGATGTCATTAAGGCAGTCTCTCTAGTGTCTATTCAAAACAGTAAATTCACAAGCGCAAAATTTTACTACTTTGGACAATCCTTTTATATTCCACAATTTCTTCAAAAAGAATTAATTATTCTGGGGACCCCAGAAATCAGTAAGAAGAAACTGTTTCCAGCTACATGATAGTATATCTTCATGACTCACGGAGAAGTTAAAGCTGATGTTCTCTATTGCTTGGCAGCCGGGGCACCATAAAGGTCGGGTTGGGGTTATAATGATTCGCCTGGCCCAAAATTACAAGCTCCCCCCCAAAAATAGAAAAAAAAAAAAAAAGAACATTTCCTAGGGTGGTACATACAGGATGATAGATTTTCTAGCGTTGCTACTTTCTAGTGGCAGGGAGAATTTTATTAACTGTTGTTGTTGTTGTTTATGATGAAGTTACTGGCATCAATTTTCAGTGCAGTTTTGCAGAGGCGCTATCAGCAACTCAGAACAGTAACTATTGAGATCAGAGCTGAATTGATGGATGTGTCTTTGAAGTGTGTGAACGTTGCCTGAAGAGCAGCTTGTGATTCATAAATTCGCTGGGTTATCTGCCTGGCAAATGAGGCATTGTTTCCACCCACCTCTCCTCCATTACTCCATTTCTCCATCCAATCCTTTCTTCTTTGCGGAACCGCAGTACGCAAAATTTCTGCACACTGAAGGGATTACTGCGGTCTTAGCTGGTGGGGTACTGTGCATGCTTAAAAATTTTTTTTAAAATATTCATGCTGGAGATTAAATAAGAAGGGAGGGCAATCGCAGGAATTTTAAGCACAGAATTGTTCTTTTAGTCCCTGTTTCTCTGTCGTTATAGAACAATACCTGCCTGTCTGCAGAGACGATCAGAGTGCCAAGAGACAATGGCAGACAATACATGTCTAACCTTTGGATGGAAAAGGTCTTCACACTATTTATTCTGCTCTATCCATGGCATTATAACATGCATTCAATAATGAAATAACCACCCCAATCTATGTTAGTGCCACTGGCATTCTAAGCTATAATTTATCTTTTAGTTCTCTGCCTTAAAAAAAAAAAAATTCAAAAGAGCTCCAGGAAATAATAGTATCACAGATGCGTCTTTGGAAATAGACTTTCTAGCGCATAGAAAGCTGTGACAGTTGTTTGACCATTAAAATTCTTACAGAATAAATATTTACCCTTTACACACTGCTGAGTTAGTGATGGAAGCACTTACACTCACCTGAGACTGCTAGAGTGTGCCCAGTGAAGGTATTTCATATTAAGTGCCGTAAGCTAAATGACTTCCAGCTTCAAATTATTTTTGACAAGTATTCGTCATACCAGTATTCATCAGTATCTTAAGTTGCTGCGTTTCTACAGTATCCGAGCATGTCTATTGCTTGAGCCAATCTGAATGTATGTATTTGCACATGAATGGGCACATGAAAGAATTTGTGTGCACACTTGTATGTTATTTGTGCATGGTTGTGCGCACATATTTATATAATTTGAATCAAAATGTGTGTGCATCAATGTTTTTGCGAATTGATGAGCATGTATTAGTGACAGTACCCCATATTAGCATTCTTGTATCTTCATTTGTGCAAATGTCATTACACTGCGTGACTCACCTTTCTCCCAGTTCTGTGTCTGCATATGTACGCATGTTTCCGTATACATTCAGCAAGTGTATGTTCACATGTAAAAATTAGTATCTATGTTTTTAACCCCCCATTCGTGTGCTTGTCATAGTTGCCCCGCCTGAAGGGTATGTTTTTGTTTTTTCTGTGGTGGCCTTTGTTTCTCTGTTTGCATGTTTGTCAGCAGTGTAGCGCAAAAATGGCTTGCTCAAACTGCACACAATTTTCAGGAAAGGTGTCCAGTGGTTCAACAATCTCTACTGATTATATTTTTAACCTAATTGAGTCAAGGTCACTGAAAAAGTGGGTGGGGTATGGTGTGCCAGGCACCACTTGTTCAAGATGGAAGGATGGCCCTAATCCCTTAATTGTATTTTCCCAACTTCGCCCTGCATTCCATACATGTATGCATGTGTAAGTGTGTGCATTTATGAACAAAAGCAAACAAAGAGTAGTGGGCGGAGGGATCTCATCTGAACCAGGCACTGTGAGAGCAGGAGTCCCACAGGGATCAGCGGTGGGACCCCTGCTCTTCCTCATCAACATTAATGACCTTGACTGGAACATTGAATGCAAATAGTTCAAATTAGCAGATGATGCTAAACAAGGAGATTAGGTGATTCAGGATCATTTCTCTCAAATCCAAAAGTGGGCAGAAGCACGGCAAATTAAAATCAACAAAGATAAATTTAAAGCTTTAGATGTTGGCCATTAAAATATTGGACAAGATTACTTCACGGGAGCTTCAAAATTGGAATATGTTGTGGCAGTTAAAAAGGCCAACAGGATTCTGGTATATACAGCCAAAAGTATTGAGATTAAATCAAAGGATGTCCTTTTGTACAATACCTTTGTCAGACCACAGATTAAGTATTGTGCACATTTCTAGGAACCGTACTACAAGAAAGATGTAGAGGCTTGCGAAAAGGTCCAAAGAAGAGCCACAAGGTTAATTCCTAAAAAGGTCAGAACAGCAGAGATGCTGATGCTGACCACCTTCAAGCATAGTTTGTTCAGACTTTACCTCTCCCTGCGAACTTAATGATATATTTGGTACTATGCTTAGATATTGAGAGAATGGTGTTTTGTCTGAATGAATTGTTTTTACTGCTTGTTTTCACAGCTATTTCATTTTCCTCCACAGGTATTTCACTGAGCAAACCTCTATCTATGTATTATCACTCCTGGTATTTTTAATAGTAGCACCCTATTGAGATCTATGCACTATTATCCTTTCAAAGCCCTTTGTTGAACGTTGCTTAGGATAAGAGTGTCTGCTAAATGACGATAATGTAATGTAATCTAATTCCTTGTATAAAAGACAAAAGCTATGCGAACAAACTGTAGCAGCTTAATCTCTTTGACTTTGGGGGGAGTTGATTGAGGTCTTGAAAGAAGTAAAAGGGATTAACAAAGTTGACTATTCAGGATTATTTAGACTAAGGTCTGTTCACAAAACTTCAGGTCATAATGAGAGTTAGTCAAGGCTAAATTTAGTGCTGATATTAGTAAGTTTTTTTCATGTAAGGAGTGGTCTAAGAGTGGAAAAGCTTGCCTAGTTATATCTTAGTGGCAGAAACTCTGTGAGTTTTTAAGACCAGCCTTGATATAGTGCAAGATACCATGTACTCCTCAAGTATCCAAAGTGTTCACTTTAGTGGTAGGAAAATGGGGAGCCTAGTCGGGCTAAATGGCCTGCTTTTGCCACTCTTGTTATGAACAAGTATGATTATGTGAGGGTATTCCTGTATTAGCATGTTATGGCTGGCAAAAGATGTAGGCCCTAAGCAGTCATATCACTCTTACTTGCTGTTATACAGCTGTGTATGCGTGCAAATGTGTGTGCTTGTGTTTGCATGTATGAATGCCTGTGTGTCTGTGATTATACCCCTCTTCCTGAGTGTTATTCATAAAAAAAGAGGCCCTTGCCCCTGTGTTGTATTTCATGCACCTTCCTTCAGGTTGGGTTTGTGTATTTGTGTATATTTGCGCACACCTGGAGAGTTCCTGCAAAATTAGTCCTGATCTGTTGTCATACCCAACTATTCATAGTTTGAAAAAGAACGGCCACATCCCTATATTTTACACATCGTCCACCTTGAGGATGAGTGCATGTGTATGCAGATGTTGGAATGCAAGTATGAATTAGTGTGTACCTGTGATTATGCCTGACTATCAATGTGTTATTCATACTTAAAGATGGAAGCCCCCATCTTTGTATTGCACTCACCCTCCTCCCAGCCGGGCAGTCTGCTGCTCCTCTGTACATTTTCAGGCCCCGACTCCCAGGGGCCCTCCGCGGCCATAAGACCCCAGCTGAATTTCGGGCTTCCCTCAGTGGTCCCGCGGCACCGCTCTCTGACACCGTGGCATCTGAACTCTGTGGGGAAACAATGCGAACGTGTCACTGTAAAAGCCAAACACAGGTGCTGTTAGAGCCCCGTAATTACAGCGTATTGGCAAACAAATGCAAGTGTGTGTAATTACTGACGATCAAAATGAGAGATTAATGAAAAACATGCTCAAGTTTGAATCAACAGGATTTTGTGCTTGAGGGACGCTTTTGAAGTACGGATGAAATGGAATGTTTGGCGCAGCTTACGTTTTCTTGAAGGCCACAGTAATCAAAGCGACGGCTGACAACAAACTGCACTGACATTCTACAGCTGAAACAATTTCATTTCATCTTTTCCTTCACACAGTATCAGGTTTAAAGAGCCTTCTGCTCTATATCATATTGTACACATTTTTTTTCACTCTCAAGAACATCAACAAATTAGCAAGAAATGTGTCTTTTTTAATTAATTTATTTATTTGTCTGTTTGTTTGTTTGTTTGTTCGTTTCACCTATATTCAATCAAGGAAAGCTGTACTGAGAACATGTTTCTCTTTTTCAAGAACAGTTGAGAACAGTTGCAAGTGCAGAGGGATAGAGAGAAACGAGGCTAAAGCCCCAGGAGTAATTTTGGGGTTAAGGGCCTCGCTCAAGGGCCCAACAGCAGAGTTTGTTCCAACCTCATGGCTCCAGATCAAGTCAGAATCCCAGGCCCCATCGGGGGATTGAACCCGCAACTCAGCTACCCGTCGAGCCACAAAGCCACCCTGCCACCACAGTAGTACAGCCTAGGAATCTTTACTACAGCACAAGGTAATACTTTTGCATTCATTATCCATGATGGCCATATCTGTACATATACTTGACATGCACAAACAGGTACTTGTGGAAATCTCCAAATAAAAACCTTATTCCAGAGACAAAATTTCCTGGAGCTACCCCAACTGCAAGAACTGTGGAGTATGCAGACAGCTCAGCTTAAATTGATAGTGAAATGGAAAATGATTTTCCTTTCAAGAATATAATTACACCGTGTTGGTCACGGTGTCCAACCAAGAAGTAGTTCAGCCACATATTCTGTATGCTAAACATATGCTTTCCAGTCAGAGAACATAAAGCACTATTACAATAAATGCAATAACAACAGGATTCTATTCACAGAAATGCAAACTATGTGTCTTATAGCAAGCTATTACTCACAGACTCAAGTGTACGTCCACTGTTATTATGTTGAACAGGGGGAAAAAATGAAATGATCTGCAGCCCTGTGATTTGTAGCTAAAGAAATCTCTCGAAAACATGAATGAAAACAATCAGCAAAATGGCTGCAGAACTGCGGTCTCCAGGGGAGATGGAGGCCTGCTTAGCATTTACCGGCAGGAGGGACCGCATCGTTCATTTGTGTGCTCTCGGGATTCGGGTACTTAAGCTGATGGGAAAGCAGATTGACTTGCAGAAATTTGAAATCAGGCCCTCTCCTGGAGAGATGGATTTGCAAATTAAGCCTGTAGGAGTCATGTTCCAAACAGGAAGTAGCACAGTCCACACTCCTAACATCAGACAGGAAATATGCATACAGAAGGATCTAGTAAGTAAGTAAGTAAAGTTTATTTATATAGCACCTTTCAAAGACAGGGTCACAAAGTGCTTCAAAGTCATATACATCGAGAAAAGAATAAATACAATAAAATGCAATAAAAATAGGGACAGAATAAGAACACAGAAAGACTCAAATGCCAGTAAGTCAAGTCAAGTCAAGTTCATGAGTAGAATGAAAGGGCAGCGCCCAGCCTATAGTCAGAGAGGGTAACAGCTGCTGTACAACTACACTGCTTGTAATTATGAACAGGAAATAAACATCATTGTACACACTGTTATAAACTTGCACCTTTTTTGCCAGTTATTTTCACTGGCACCTCTTTTGCCAGTAAGTTTAACTGTAATTTTACAATAAGTTTATAACAGAGGTCCCGTGTATGTAAACTGTAAACCACAGTTAAATGCACGCAGGACTCTACTTACAGTTAAAATAACAAGAAGACAATGCGTTTATTTAACTGTCGACTTCAGATAATTTATAACAGTGCATGCGACTCTTTCTTCACATGAAGTATAAAATTATTCTCCTCTTTCATTGCAAACTTTATTTAGAGCAAGCAAAGCTGACTCAGCCATTCAAAATTTAGCTAAACTTTTCTTAACATTTGTTTCAACTTGAATAGAAAACAGCACAGACTTTAATCATATCCTATTTTAAGAGGAATTCTGCATGTCTGAAGAAAAAATCTGAGAGAAACAAAAATTATAATGAAAGAATCAGTCTATGAATAAATGAGGGGTACCTCAATAAAAACACATTCAACTCTACACTCAGAATTGGACAACATGTTAGACAGGCTTCTATTGCTCACAATCATAATGCACTCATAATTTTGAACAAGAGAAGAGTTGACTGCCCCAGCCAAGTCCAGCCAGCACTCAAAGCGACTTAAGATGTCTCAAGCTATGCTATGACACTTCTTACTGGAAATAGCCGGTCTGTAGCTGGTCAAAGCAAGTAAAATAGGTACAGTAAGCTGGTGGTAAACCTGGTGAACTAGATAGCTAACTAGTCAGTTTGGTCTGTTTGTGAATAATTGATTGACCAACTAGGACACCTTCTGCTAGTTTAACAAGGAATTTTCAGTTGGAAAACACCAATCAATACACCTCACTCTAGCCGATAAGCCAGTCAGATTTCAGGACGTCTAGTAAATCCATGGAAAGAGAAGAGTTTGAGGCTGCTTGAGGAGTACTCTTAGAAACCAATATCTGAAATTTTTATATGGATGGGTATTTTTGGAGCATTCATTGCTATACTGCTGAGCACTGAAGATAATGCCCAGTAATTAATATGAAAAAGCAGACAGTACACCCCTAAACTCTGACTTTTGCTGAATTTTCCCTTAAGTACGTACATAGTTAGAAAAAACATTATTTTCCATATTGTAGGACTATGTTACATACAGTACATGTTCTGCATCTGCTGGTTGCAGCACTTCACTGAAGCTAATTCACACTAATATAGAGTGAAATATTCAAACTCAGGGTGCTGTGCTCTTATGGCCAGTGCATCATGTCAAATTATTGTTTAACATTTAACACATTTTACAGTAATTCAGTGGAACATATTTTGAAGCTTTGGAAACCTTGAGATCTCCACTAGAATTTAAGACAGAGTTCCTTAAGTTCCAGAGGTCTGAATAAAGCTGCTGAATTTGACAAGGCCATATATGGGTCCATAGGTTTTATGGGGTTAAGTGCACACGACTGAATTACTCTAATATCATCGTGCTTAATGTACATTGGCTGCTTAATGCACCATGTGACCAAGCAGTGTAAATCTTGCCCTGCGCATGGGGAACAGCACAAAGCTGGATTCGGTCCATGATTTTTTATCTTCTTTTTCAGACATTTTAAAATCATACTTTTTCAGCAAAATAATAATAGCGGTTATCGAACGATATTCTGAGCTGCGTTCACATCGTGTATCCACAGTGCAGCATAGGGCAGGAGTCAGTGTACATCATTTGAAGCCTAATGCATTTCTCAAGCATAATAAGAAGACAAAACCTGAAATGCCATTACTGTGTTGGAAAGCGCTTTGGGACTGAAGAGCCCTACAAACGCAGCAGTTTTCCATTATTTCTGATAGCGCGTCTGCTCATAAACTGCAACCTTGAAGGGAACGCTACACGGCGAGCGCTGCCTACATAAACAGCTCAACTAAGATGTCGATTTGAAATAAATGGTTTCACGGTACCGGGTGCATGGCAATGCGCCACCACATTAAGCTCACCTTAAAACTCCTCTCTCCCACCGAGCATTGCCAGGTTTAGAATTTTTCTAAACTGGGGAGCTATCATGATGGATCACAATTTTTTTATTTTATTTGTTATTTTAAATCGATAAGCAAGAAACAGAAATTATGCGGTATAATCTGGTTTGGGCCACGAACCTTACCTGTTGAAATCACGTATAAAAACGATTTATGAATGTTGTTGGAAAGCAGGACATTGGATAACCCCACGCCCTCAGTTGGCGCATGTTTGCGCTTCAGCAGAGGCATGAATATTCTGCCAGCCTTCATAACTGAGATAGTTCGGCTATCTCTCATCTCACGTCCGAGTCATTACGGCACCCGTCCGTGTGTGTCCTGTTCGCCGCTTCATGAATTTATCTGCTGGAGGACTTTCAGAACGGTAATCCTGCTTAATGAAACCGCAACAGCGCATGGCGGAGCACCAGAGAAGAAATAGCCTCCTCAGTAAGTGGCATTGAAAACAATCTTTCTTGAACACTTAACTAAGGCAAACTTAACGATCTTTACTAAAGAAAGCGCGTGAGGCCGTTTAAGTCATGTGATGAAACAAATGTGAGGGGCAGATTTTAAGGTCAATGTCAGTAAAAAAAAATCTTCTATAATTGTGGTATATGATTTCTGATATTTTGAGGCATTATGGATTTAATAAACGCATCTGTGTTCCTTTGGTATGCTTTCTAAATAGTTGCTGTAACTCTGTTGTGTGTTCCATAAAAATTCTGAAAAAAATATATATTAGCATACACAAACAACAAAGCTTAAAAAACACTGAAACACATAAACACATTCATTTATGCAATGCTTGAACTCAAACACTCACAGACACACACACACACACACACACACCCACCCACACACACATCCACATGGACACCTAAACATACACAAGCACACAAACTAAACAGATGAGAATGATGAAGATATGATGAGAGGTATTCAGCGAGACCTGAATATGCCACTGTTTTTATAGCCTCTGCTTTAAACAGGAGGGGGTAACAATTGATGGCCTACAAAATTGCTTTGGATGGGGATTTTACTGTCCATTTATTCTCATTAGAGCGTCTCATTTATACTACGTCTTAATGTCCCTGAATGTGTAATCATGTCTTCCATTTCTCAGGGAGTCTACTCATGACCACCTCCATCCTTTAGCTGGAGAAGACGGCTAATTCCATTTTAAGTGATTGCTGACACTACCAGGACACCTTAGCCCTATGTTGTTTCCGGAAAAGTTTCAGCATATTCTAATCGATGTTCTCTCAGCGCCTGCTTTCGCGAATAGCAAATTTGCACCCAAAAAAAAAAGAAAACATAATGAAGCTTCAGCATCTGGGCAGCAATAGTTCTTTAATTATGAAATAAATTTAATTGTTTATTCATCTTTTCATTCATTAAATAAATGAAAGTGCCTTCTTCCAGTTAGCGCAGTTTTTCCAAGGACAAGTAACCTCTCAGTAACAAAGTTAATGGGACAATCGCTGAAAACGGATACGCAAAATCATTTAGGGTAAAAATTTCAACTGAGAATATGCTGAAGCTCTCTTGATTGGTTTTCCTTTAATCACTCCTGATATTTCAGCAATACATGCTCTTTTAAGAAGCTGACCCTGGCCTTTTGTTATCCCCATTCAGTAATCATTTTCACACAGACGTTGCAGTAATTAAACAGAACTCATGAATACTAATGCGACTGAGGCGTAAGGTGCTGGGCAGAAGAGGCCTGGACGTGGGGTCTCGAAAAGTCATAAAACAAATGAGTCGCATGCGCAGTCCAGTGCCTTTATGGGCCATAAATCTGCAAATCCAAAACGGCTAATTATTCAGACTTTTTTATGTCTCGTTTGGAGGGGGTGCGAGTCATAAAAAGATGTCCCTAGGTACAATTTCCTGCAAGTGACCCTGGATCAAGTGAAGTTGGACAATACATCAAGTGGGCTGATAATAATGGTGTTATATAAACCCTCTTAAACATGTTTCCTCCCACAATCTCAACCAAGGCAGAGATTTATACCAGATATGCCCTGATTAATCAAATCTATAGTTTACTCACAACTGACATCTACAATGTCCAAAAATGTCACAGAGATCGCCGATATAGGGCTAGGACCGGGGAGGCTGCTGGTCCAAGCCCCCCCCCCCCATGCTGTCACAATAATAAGATTAGTGTGGCTGTTTGGCCCTTGAGCATGGCCCCTAACCCCACATTGCTCCAAGTGGGATTGACCACTGAACGGTGTAATAAACTGAAAGTCACTCTGGATGAAAGAGTTTGCTGAGATTACAGAACAAATCAAAATTAAGAATGTCTCTTTATGGCCATGGGCATGTGCTTTAGCGACTGGAAATGTGTCCCAAACTAGGATCAGAGCATGCATTCTCACCACACACCACAGACTTCTCAGTCCTTTTCTGAGATGTAAGGTCGAAAAAACAGTGTTACTCTCTGATCATCAAAACAAATACAGAACACCGAAGCCATGAATAAGCCGTAATCACTCTAATAACCCCAGTACTGTGGGTTCATGTGCAGTTAATGACATTTTAATATGAGGGCTCACCCGTGCCTCAATATATCAGGTAAACAAACATTGAGCTCCATTGATATTTGAGGGTCAATTTGTGTCCGTAGGTGACCAGAGTGATGCCAGAACAGGCCCGGCAGTTCCTCGAGGCCCTCACCCCCACCACCTGGCATAACCCACTTGCAGCACGGCCAACTGAAATAATCAGGTTGAAGATTGCTGTTTAATGGTCTCTGACCGCCGCGTTCTGTTTTTTGCCCTCAAGTAATATGGGGGTTGTCAGCCTCTCCCGCTGGTTTTTAACTAGGCGGAATGAATATGTTTATCGCTTTGTGTGTTTCACCGGAATAGCTGCCGTTGTTTATTTACGCATCCGGTTGCCTCAGTTATGGCCCAAATATCCAGGGATGCTCTTTCCCTGTGCTAGCTCGCTAGCCCGCTGTACAGAGATGCTATCGCTCGGTCAAAAATACGCATGAAACCGACTGATAAATAGATGGAGATATAGGGAGCGGGGAAATATGAAAGTTGTGGGGACAGGTGGAATGGAATAAAATGTAAAACCGGGGACATCTAAAGCACAGACAAATATTATTCCCCAGCAACTCTCCGGAACATTCTTTTATTGTTATTATTGCCACTGTTTGAAGTGGATAAATCTCGCAGGCACTTTTCATGGGAGAGATGAGATTGCTCAGCAGGACCTTGCTTGCAGGGGACTATACCTGCTGTGGCCAGAGAGGTAGAGGGGGTCTAGGGTGGATGGCTCGGAGAGAAAGCTGCAGTGGAGGTGTCAAAGGTGAGCCAGCTTTACTCAAATAAAGAAAAAAACAAGTCCCTCCTGCCGCTCGGCCTATCAGGACCACATGGTGTGCTGTGACAGCCTGGAGAGAGAGTGTCAGCATGGTGATTGTGATTGGGTGAGTTGAGGAGGGGAAGTGGGGGGGGGGGGTATACATGTGTCTAGCTTTGTGTTTGCTCAATAAATCGACCAGGATCTGCAGCATGATCCCAGGCATATGCAAGCAAACATACACATGCATACGTTAAGTATAAACACTCATTTCTGTGTAAAGGATTGACAGCATGTGAGTAGACACACATGCACACATAATTAGTCACATACTCACATACATGTGTACACCGGATCCCAAGCATAAAAATATCCACACATGGACACACATGCGCACCCACACACACACACACACACACACACACACACACACAAGTTAGCTCAGTTATCCTTATGACAAGCCCAGTATTTATACAGGAAAAGGTCCCAAATAGGTTACAAAAATACACCCACACACAAACACACACACACACACACACACAAACAAACGCATGCACGCACATGCAGGCATTTGTACCCATATGCAGACATACAGATATGCAACAGAGTCAGTCCTGGAAAGGCTCTCTCACATATATGCAGAAACACATGCATACTCTAGCTCCAGATACACCCCATTCTAACTGAACCAGCATCAGTGCTGCACCTGAAAAGCCTCCTCTCCGTACCCAGCCAGCCTCCAATCCGTGCTCTCTAAGCCCCGTGCCAGCTTCTCGCAGCTCAGGGGAGTGATCCATCCCAGCCTGGCAGCTTGGCGGATATGGCCTCCCGCCGGGACAGGAAGCTGGCCTCTCCTTCCCACATCACCCTTCACTCTCCCCACCGCTCACGGCCCGTGATGGATGGGGCGTCATAGCGGAGAATTGAGAGATAACAGTGATTTATAACCGCGAGCGTGCCAAGGGTTGCTGGTGCCCCCCCCTCCGCGTACTGACCGCCGCTTCGCACTCGTCCGTGCCCTGAGCTACAGCGCTCGCAGACGCGCAGCCGCGTGGCTCGCGTGCTGTCACGCATCTGATGCTCCAGCCTCGCTCGTGAAACGAGTAAACGAAGACTCGGAAGGGTCGCCCTCACACGCAGTCAGTTACTCGGCCCTGGCAGCATTTACAGACTATTTTTATTTCTCTGTGTGAGGTGCTGGTGGGGTGGGGGAGCAGACATTTGCCCGTTTTATCACAGCAGTGTGTGCCAGTGATACGGTGCCAAGCGTCACGACCAATATCTGCCTTTGGGTCTCTTACCGTCCGTCACATACAGTGCTCTTCACAAATATTGGCACCCTCCCTAAATATTAGTTAAAGAGGTGATGAAAAAAATGTGGTTGCTCTTAATGCTTCCAGTCTTCCGTTCAAAACATAAACTAATTTCTGATCTTGAATTTAAAGAAATGATTGAAGGAAAAAAATCACCTTAAAATATTTTGTTTTCCTTTTTCCCCAAAAACCTGAGCCACAATCATTGGAATGAAATCCTTGAAAACCTTGATAAGACCAATGTAATGGAAGTATTGTCTCATTCATATTTTGCTTTTTAAGTTTACCAAAATGATCAGGCCAAATCAGGTCAACCATGACCTCCTTGCAAGGCGGACTGAATTTACCAATCCTCAATATTGACATAATCACTCTGCACCGTTGAGCCGCTGAGGTGCTAGGTGGCCTGAGACAGTTCCTGTTAATGTGGCGATTGTAAAGCCAATTCATCTTTTTACAATAACCTACACAACTTCTTTTCCTAGCCCCCGCCTTTCCTTCTTGACACCTATTCAGTGCGGGAATGTGTGAGGTAACCATTTCCATGGTCTCTCCAAAAATCTCTCTTCCTGACCCACACTGACCCCCCTCAGTCACTTCCTTCTCTATCAGGTTTGGGTCACTATAATGTTGCACATGCCATGAGATGTTTCCTGACAATTCCAGTTCAAAGCATAGTCATGTTTCGACTGGTGCAATGGTCTTTTCCACAGAAATACACTTAGGTCTTAATGCACATCTGAAAACCTGAAAGAAAACTGGACCAGTGTGGAAATCTTCCCCCTGGAGAAGCCACCTGTCCCAACATCTTGACCAGCACCCATTTCCTGTGGGCTCAGGAAATGTGGCTCAACATCCTATACTGCTGATTTTTTACTTTTTGTTGACAGAATCAAATGCCTGGTTTGTGTACTTAAAGTAGGGAAACAAAATTTTCTTGAGATCTGCTGCCAAGACTCCCACATGATTTGTTGTGTGTTTGTGGTTTTGTTTGTTGCTGGGTATGAGACTGTTCTATTTTTACTCAATAAATTATTTTATTGTGTACCTGTCATTGGAAATTTAAGCAATATTACGTATATTTGATTTGTAACATAATTGGTTGTGAAGGACCTTCCTGACAAACAAATTGTTAAACTCGATCTTTGTGGTTTCTCAGAAAATTGTCAGACTCTCTCAGTTAACATAAAATGTGGGGATACCCCCTCAAAATGGTTTTGGGAGGATGCATATTTAAACTCATTGTATCATGGATTATTGCTACTGTAACCATTGTAATTAAATCAGATTCCTCCACATGGAAGTTTTCCACGTTGGGATAGCCACTGCTGGCTTTCTAGGGTCCAAAAGTCACTATCAGGTATCCCTAAAGAAGTGTCATCCCTCGGAGTTAACACTGACATCTATTCAGCTTGTGAGATGTACACGTTTTGGCCGATGTGACATGCGGTGGTACCAACTTAGAAAGCTCAGGGAGTAGTAACAAAAGCACAAGATTCTTGTCGCAATTAAGTCTAGATTATAGACAGTGATACATCTATTCAAATGGCATTTAATTATTAAATTGGATTCAGATAAAGGAAACAGGGTCATAAGATGTCTTTAAATTGAGTTATTAATAAAATCTCCATCCCAGGAGTGCCAGGAGGTCACACATGCGGTACTTTTACCCTGCTCAGCTAAATTCTGTCACTGGGCTAGTGGAGGGCTTACCTCCTCTTTTCCTGGGCTATACGTAAACGTATGATCCAGACCAGGAATGAAGTGCGGCAGCAGACTTCAATCCAATCATTATGTTAATTGACAGCAGAGGGGTACAATAAGGACGGAAACCCAGAAGCAGAGGTTCAGGTCCCACAGTTAAGCTCAGATGTATTTGGGGAAGTAGGGCTTTGCCGATCACCGGCCAGTGGCTTTCCGGTATGACGACAAGGTGGAGTGCGCACTTCGTCAGAGCTGAACTGTCCACAAGAAAGATGGAGTAGCTTGAAGAGAACAAGGGTCCTATCACTAGTAACACCTAAAAACCGAGAAAGTGCACCTTTTTCCGAGAAATTCCAACAAAAACTTAGAATACGCCGAGGTTTACTGAAGATTTGAGGTCAACTTGGTTAACCTCGGAAAAATTTTACCGAGGTATCCCGAAAAATTTTCAGATGTATGAAAAAACATGAATATTCACTGAATTTCTTGGGAACTTTGGAATGGTCAGTACCGTAGTTCAGCCTGCTGTGTCTGTGCAGCACACGGGAACTGGCAAAGGGCAGACCACTATCATTATATTAAGAACAACAAAAAGACATTCAGTATTCAGAATATATTCAATCAGCAAAAGCACCAATTTACAAACAAATCAGATACACAATGTAATTTTTAAAAGAGGGCACCTTGAGAGAAAGTGAACATCGAGGTGTTGTCCAAACTTAAGTAAACTGGACAGACTTTGGGATACCTCGGCAAAATTTTTCCGAGGTCTACCGAAATGGCCTCAAATCTTCAGTAAACCTCGGTGTATCCTAAGTTTTTGTAGGAATTTTTCGGAAAAAGGTGCACTTTTCTCAGTTTTTAAGTGCCAGTAGTTTATCTTTATGACTGTAACAACTGGACAGAGGGACCAACTTGGACAGGGTTATCAAGAGCACTGACTATATCCTGGACCCTGAATCAGGCTTTGGAGCTTGTTTCTTATTAAACTAGACCACAGAGTTGACTTGAACTGGGTTAACAAGAATGCAGTCCCGATCCTGGACCCTGAGTAACCTTGGGAGCTTGTTTGCATTAACTAAGTAAAGAGGACGACTTCTGCAAATTACTATCATTGAAGGTTACTTTTCACTTCATAAACATGAAGAGTTTCCACAAGGAATACTGACTGACTCCAAGCACGACTAGCAAATTACAATCCAGCTCCTTACAACTCAAAGCAGGGGATTTAAATACACAACACAGGTACAGAGGAAGTAACAATGAAACAAGACTCAGCCAGGGAAGGGAACACACATGAGATGTAAACCAATAAAAAGGAGACATACTTCTAATAGACACACAGGTTGCTGAATGGAAAGAGAAACGGAAGGCGTCCACATGAGGGTTGTGATAATACAACCCCAATTCCGAAATAGTTAGGACAAAGAGTAAATTGTGAATAAAATCAAAACGCAATGACTTTCAAATCACACCAGCCAATATTTTATTCACAATAGAACAGAGATAACGTAGCAAATGTTGAAACTGAGAAATTTTACAATTTTATCCACAAAATGAGCTCATTTCAAATTTGATGGCTGCTACAGGTCTCAAAAAAAGTTGGGACAGGGGCCTGTTTACCGTAGTGTAGCATCACCTCTTCTTTTTAACACAGAGTGGAGGCGTCTGGGCATTGAGGAGACAAGTTTCTTGAGTTTAGCCATTGGAATTTGATCCCACTCTTGTTTTATATAGACTTCCAGCAGCTGGAGAGTTTTGGGTCTCCTTTGACGGACTTTTTGTTTAATTATGCGCCAAATGTTCTCAATCGGTGAATGATCAGGACTGTAGGCAGGCCAGTTCAGCACACGGACTCTTCTACTACGAAGCCATGCTGTTAATAGCAGCAGTATGTGGTTTTGCATTGTCCTGCTGAAATACACAAGGCCTTCCTTGGAATAGATGTTGTCTGGAGGAGAGTATATGTTGCTCTAAAACCTTTATATACCTTTCAGCATTCATGGTGCTTTTTAAAACATGCAAGTGTCCCACACCATATGCCCTAATGCATCCTCATACCATCAGAGATGCTGACTTTTGAACTGAACGTTGATAACAGGAGGGGTGGTCTTTCTCCATTTTAAATGAGCCTTGGCCCACAGAACATGTCGGAACTTCTGGATCATGCTCAACAATGGCTTCCTTTTTGCATGATAGAGTTTTTAGGTGGCATCTGTGGATGGCACGGCGGATTGTGTTTACAGACAGTGGTTTCTTCAAGTATTCCTGGGCCCATTTATTAATGTCAATGACAGAATCATGCCGATGAGTGATGCAGTGGCGTCTGAGGGCCCGAAGATCACAGGCATCCAGTAAAGGTCTTCGGCCTTGTCCCTCACGCACAGAGATTTTTCCAGTTTCTTTGAATCTTTGGATGATGTTATGCACTGTCGATGAGGAGACCTTCAAAGCCTTTGCAATTTGATGTTGAGGAACATTTTTTTTTTTTTTAAGTATTCCACAATTTTTTTTTACCCAAGCCTTCACGGGTTGGAGAAACTCTGGCCATCTTTACTTCTGAGAGACTCATCCTCTCTAAGACAACCCTTTTATAGCCAATCATGTTACACACCTGATGCCAGTTAATGTAATTACTTGCTAAATGTTCTTTCAGCTGATTCTCTTATATATTAATTGCTTTTTCAGCCCTTTTTTGCCTGTGTCCCAACTTTTTTGAGACCTGTTGCAGCCAGAAAATTTGAAATGAGCTCATTTTGTGGATAAAAATGTTAAATATCTCTGTTTCAACATTTGAAATGTTATTTTTGTTCTACTGTAAATAACATACTGGCTCATGTGATCTGAAAGTCATTGCATTTTGATTTTATTCACAATTTACACTTTGTCCAAACTATTTCGGAATTGGGGTTGTAGATTACGAGGTTACACACATGCTAATTTCCCCTAGTGATCCATCACCATGGTTTAAACAAAACAACCCAGCAATGATGTATGATAGAAAGTTGTTGAGCTTCATTAATATAGGAATGGCTCAAAATAAAATAGCTGAGGGGGGCGCTAGTAAGCCGGCAATGGCGTAAGACGTGGTGAAGATAGCTCCTGCCCGTCTCTCCTTAATTTCTTTCATTTTAGCGCACAAGTTTATTTTTAAGAGTTGAAATAAGCTCCGTAATACATTCGAAACTAGTTTGGAGCAAGTGTGAGTTATATTTATTGGGTTTATGGCCGCCAATCTCCGTAAATTCAAATACTGTGAAAGTAGGCCCAAAATATCCGCGATGCCAAACCCAAAAACAAGCCGTGAATCTCCACCCAGCCCCGGGCCTGACTCTTCAATGGACATCGCGGTGCTGAAAGCCGATATCCTTTCCTCCCTGAAATCTGACATTTCTGCTGTTATTAAATCGGAGTTAAAAAATGCACTCGCTGAGGATTTTAGTCTTATCAGAAACGAACTTCAGGAGGTTAAATCTGAGATCGTAAATAGCACCGCGACCATTCGCTCCAAAATGGACACCATGAAAACTTCCATCAACAGTGTGGAAGACGGTCTATCCACATGGTCGAACGAGGTAATCGCGCTTCAGTCTACAGTGGCCAGGCTTGAAACCGACGTGGCGAATTTGAGAGATAAATGCGAGGACATGGAAGGACGAATGCGGAGATGCAATATTCGAATCGTGGGAGTAGCGGAGGAGCCTGGCTCCAGCTCTACTACGTCGGTTTCTAAACTTTTGAGGGAAGTGCTGCATCTCGAAAAAGACATTCTGGTTGATCGCTCGCACAGAGGTCTCGCACCAAAAAAGTCCAACGGAAATCCACGGGTCATTGTTGCCAAACTCCATTATTATCAGGACTGTGTTAATGTGCTGCGCCGTGCAAGGGAAAATGGCCCGCTCCGTTACAAGGACACGGTTATTTCTATTTTCCCGGATTACACCGCAAGTGTCGCTAAGGCCCGTGCGGGGTTCAATAATGTCAGGAATCTACTCCGAGGCCGACGGGACATTCGTTACGGTATACTGTACCCTGCGCGACTTCGCATTTCATTTAACGGAGATAACAAAGAGTTTCTGGACCCGGAGAAAGCACTGATTTATGCGAAGGCCATCACAACGGTGGAATAAACGGACGACGCATGGACTCTTCCCGGTTTGTTTAATGTGACTTTTCTTGCTCCGTTTTGACAATCTTTCTCTACCTTGAGTAGATGATATTGTCTGTAAAGTATCAACACAGGTGATATTCATGTTTCTGGCTTCAGCCTGTGCAGTTAAGTCTGTTTCTACGAATTCTGTTGAATGGTAAGATATAATGTTGTGCCTCCTTTTTGTTTCTTTTGTATTTCTTTTAATCGGGGGAGACGGGCGGGTGCTGAACTGCTGGACACTAAATTGCACCCCGTTATCAACACAATGTGTATCTTTTTTACGAGGGGAATTACAGTCCCATTGCCAACACGATGTGTTGTTTTTTTCTGCGAGGGGAATTACAGTCACTGTGTTCAGTTAGGTGACTGGGGTTTGGGAATCAGACCTGTGTGGGCATTTGAATTCTTGGTTAATTGTTTTACATTTTTTATGTTATATTGCTATATCTCTTGGGGGAGTGTTTTTAACAAGCTACCTGATATCGCTATGAATGGGGGATAGACATAACTTAGGAGGGTCTAAAGATTGCCTGGCTAATTTTGCAAGCTGGAATGTTAAATCATTAAATGAGCCTGTGAAGCGCAGAAGGGTAATTATGCATCTTGATAATCTTAAAATTGATATTGCCTTCCTACAGGAAACTCACCTTCGTACTACTGACCAGTCTAAACTGAGGGGAGGATGGATAGGACAAGCATTCCACTCTAAATTTGGCTCTAAGACGAGAGGTGTGGTTATCTTAATCAGGAAGAATGTTCCATTTGTAGTATCAAATGTAGATTCAGACCCCGCTGGGCGATATGTTATTGTTGTTGGCAGACTGTATGGCTTTCCAATTATTTTGGCTAATATTTATGCCCCAAATATTGATGACGAGGTCTTTTTCACTAAGTTTTTCTCTCGAATACCTGATATGGACACCCACTATCTCTTCTTGGGAGGAGACATAAATTGTGTCCTCTCTCCAAATCTAGACCGTAGCTCCCCAAGAACAGTATCTCAATCAAAATCTGCACAAACCATCAAAGCTTTTCTTAATAACTACGGCATATCAGATGTATGGCGATTCCGAATCCCCACCTCTAGGAGCTATTCTTTTTCTCTTCAGTCCATAAGACGTTTTCGCGTATAGATTACTTTTTTCTTGATAAAAGGCTTCTCCCTATGGTAACTGATTGTGATTATCAGTCTATGGTTATCTCAGACCATAGTCCCTTGACAATGAAAGTGCGCATCCCTGGTGCAACATCTAATTATCGCCCATGGAGACTCAATCCCTTGCTTCTTTCTGAAAAGTGTTTTGTAGATTTTATAACATCCGAAATCAAAAATTCCTCTTCCATAATCAAACCCCGGAATGCCATTTACTACTTTATGGGAGACACTGAAAGCATATTTGAGGGGACAGATTATCTCATATACTGCAATGCGCAGAAAAGCAGACACTGAACGCATTAGACAATTAACAGATAATATTTTGAAATTGGATTCAGATCTCAGCCACTATCCCTCAGACGATCTGCTCAAAAAACGTTTGATACTTAAAACGGAATTTGACCTTTTATCTACCCGTCAGGCGGAGAATCTTATTTTAAAATCGAGACACAGCTCTTATGAGCATGGGGAAAAGTCCGGAAAAATCTTTGCACATCAGTTACGTCAAAGAACTGCTAATCAATACATATCTGAGATTACCGATGAACAAGGTCTAAAGCATACCGATCATACAAAAATAAATTCATGTTTTTATCATTTTTATTCTTCCCTTTATACGTCGGATCCACCAAATAAGTCTGCTTTGGATGTTTTCTTTCATAATCTCGATGTTCCCAGAATAGATCCAGGTCTCGCGGCAGACCTGGAGAAAGATATTACTATTAGGGAGGTTATGGAATCAATCAAGAGTATGCAGAGTGGTAAATCTCCGGGGCCTGACGGGTATCCCTCAGAATTCTTCAAAACTTTTTCAAGAGAACTTTCCCCTCTTCTTTTCTCTGTATTCCAGGAGTCTGTCTCTTCTCAATCCCTCCCCCAAACTATGCGTGAAGCAGTTATCTCGGTTATTCTGAAGAGGGATAAGAGTCCCCTCCATTGTGGTTCTTATCGTCCAATTTCTCTTTTGAACATGGATGTTAAGATATTGGCAAAAGTTTTGGCCACCCGTCTCGAAATCTCTCTTCCTTCAATTATTTCTGCAGATCAAACCGGTTTCATGAAAAATAGATATTCTTTTTTTTAATATAAGGCATTTTATGAATATCCTATATACCCCCACTCCACCCGAAAATCCAGAGATTATATTATCACTTGATGCTGAAAAAGCGTTTGATCGGGTGGAGTGGGACTACCTTTTTTATACTCTTAAAAAATTTGGTTTTGGCCCAAAATTCATGGCCTGTGTTAAAACTTTATACTCTTCTCCAATGGCACGCCAGCGCAAAATAATAATCTGTCCCTTACTTTAAGTTATTCAGAGGCACAAGACAGGGGTGCCCGTTGTCTCCTCTTTTATTTGCAGTCGCCATCGAACCTCTTGCGTTAGCTTTGCGACAGGATAGGAACATTAAAGGGATTGATCGTGGAGGCCGAGAATATAAATTATCACTCTATGCCGACGATTTGTTGATGTATATATCTGACCCATCGTCAAGCATCCCTAGGTTATTGGATCTATTAGGTAAATTTGGTAAATTATCCGGCTACAAGATTAATCTCTCCAAAAGTGAGTTGATGCCAATAAATGCAGCTGCCAAGAATGCTACTCTTAGTTATACCCCCTTTAAAATTAGCTCAGGGAAATTCAGGTATCTTGGGATCTGGATCACTCAAAATTATAAAGATTTGTATAAGGCTAACTTTCTGCCTATGATTTTATGTTTGAAACAGGACCTTAAGCGTTGGGAAATGCTACCCCTTTCACTGTGTGGAAGGATCAATACAATTAAGATGAATGTGCTACCTAGACTTTTATATCTATTTCAGAATCTCCCGATCTTTTTGACCAAATTTTTTTTTAGGTCCATTGACACACTTATATCATCCTTTATTTGGAACAATAAACCACCCCGTATAAAGAAATCCATATTGCAGAAGCCTTACTCTCAGGGTGGCATGGCACTCCCACTTTTTCAGTATTACTACTGGGCAGCTAACATTAGGGCATTAATGTATTGGATGAGGGATGTAGATGATCCTGATGCACCCAAATGGGTAATTCTGGAGAATCTTTCATGTAGAGCTACCTCCTTACCCGCGCTATTACACTCCAAACTCCCATTAGAACAGCCTGTTTCCTATTTCAGCAGTAATCCTATTGTTTCACAATCGATTAAAATCTGGAATCAATTTAGACGGTCATTTGGTCTTAAAGATCTCTCATTGTTTGCTCCTATAATCAGAAACCATCTGTTTATCCCTTCTATATCGGATGGAGCATTTAATATTTGGTCCAACAATGGGATCTCGTCACTACATGATCTTTATATTGATAATTATTTTGCTTCCTTTGAACAATTGATTGACAAGTTTGGTATTCCGAGATCACACTTTTTTAGATATCTGCAACTACGGAGTTTCGTAGCCTCGCATTCTGAGTGTTTCCCTCGATACCCTTCTATATCATTGCTAGATTCTATTTTTAAACTCAGGGCTAACGTCAAGCAGGCTACGGGTAAAATATATCAACTTCTCTGTTTACATAATTTGACAACTTTAGATGATCTTAAGCAACGGTGGGAAGAAGATTTAAATGAACAAATTTCGGAAGAAATATGGCAGAAAATTATTCAAAGAATTCACTCATCATCCATCTGTAAACGACATGCTGTTACACATTTAAGGTTGTGCATCGACTTTACTGGTGTAAAGTTAAGCTGTCAAAAATTAGGCCAAATCTAGACCCTACTTGTGATAGGTGTCGACTGGCTCCAGCAAGTCTATTACATATGTTTTGGACATGCCCTGGTTTACATAATTTTTGGCAATCCATTTTTAGCACTCTCTCCAAGGTTTTGGGGATAACACTGGAATATTCTCCCTTTGTTGCCTTATTTGGTGTTACACCTCTGACGCACCAGCTAAACAATCACAAGTCCAACGTTTTGGCTTTTTGTACA
Organism: Gymnothorax javanicus; assembly: GCA_029692085.1. Lineage (NCBI taxonomy): Eukaryota > Metazoa > Chordata > Actinopteri > Anguilliformes > Muraenidae > Gymnothorax > Gymnothorax javanicus. Next base: position 25,707,262 of record CM056193.1, read on the forward strand.
TTATTGGCCAGGCGACTAATATTGCTCAGATGGAAAGACCCCTCCCCTCCTATCTACTCTCAATGGATTAGAGAGTTAATGCAATATCTCAAGCTAGAGAGAATTAGATATTCCCTCCAGGGGTCTGTAGAGCGATTCTATGCAACTTGGCAACCCTTCCTGACATTTGTGGAAAAAACATGGAGGCCAAAAAAGCTTTACCCTATAGCATATCTACCCCCCAAGGATTTCTTGCTATGTTTTTATTTACAATTTGTTTTTCCTATTGTGCGCTACATTCTATAAAAGTAAAGGTCTGTGGGTTGGGTGGGATGGGTGGGTTCCAGGAAAAATTGTTGTTTGTATCTGTATTTTTCATGTTTTGCAAACAATTTCAATCCAATAAAAAGACCTTGTTTAAAAAAAAAAAAAAAAAGCTGAAAATTTAACATAACATAACATAACATGAGTGGCGAGAACAGGCCATTCAGCCCAACTAGGCTTGTCAGTTTCTTTTTACTATTGTGAATATATCACTTCAGATACTCAATGACTCAATGGTATCTAGCTTTAAGTCAAGCCTGCTCTTGAAAATTCCCAAGGTTTCTGCCGAAACAATATGGTCAGGCAAGCTATTCCACATCGAAATTACTCTTTGGGCGAAAAAATATTTCCTAATATCAGTGCTAAATTTACCCTTGGTCAACTTCCATTTGTGACCTCGATTTCTACTAACAAAACTTGGCAGAAGGAATCCTTCATAATTCACTTTGTTAATCCCTTTAACATATTTAAAGACCTCAATCAGATCACCCCTAAGTCTCCTTTTCCTAAGACTAAAGACATTAAGGATCTTCAGCCTCTTCTCATAGCTTTCATCTTTTATACCTGGAATTAGCTTAGTGGCTCTTCTCTGAACTTTTTCCAGAGCATCTATATCTTTCTTTAAGTATGGTCCGCAGAACTGTACACAATACTCCAGATGTGGTCTGACGAATGCAGAGTTGTGACCAAGTCATCATGTCCAAGTCAAATCAAGTCACTGGTCATTAGCTCAAACTCAAAGCAGACGAGGGAGAGCAAAGAGGAGTGAAAGGGGGCAGGGGAATAAATTAGACAATGAGCTAACTAATTAACAAGCAGAGTGGGGAAAGCTGAGAGCGTTAAAAGCTTAGATTCATTTAGGATCAGAAAGGGGTTAATGTCAACATGAAATGCAGCTCATGGCTCTCTCAGCTTTCCCCACCATGCTTGTTAATTAGCTAGCTCATTGTCTAATTTGTTCCCCTGCCCCCTTTCACTCCTCATTACTCTCCCTCGTCTGCTTTGAGTTTGAGCTAATGACCATTGACTTGATTTGACTTGGACATGATGACTTAGTCACAACTCTGAACGAATGTGTTGTACAAGAGAACTATCACCCCCTTGGATTTGTACTCAATACTTTTGGCAACGTATCCCAGCATCCGATTGGCTTTTTTAACTGCTACGGCACAATGGCTAGAACCTGTGAGGGTTTGGTCAACAATCACTCCCAGATCTTTTATGTGTGGAGCACATTGCAGTTTGAAACCTCCCATGAAGTAATCCTTTATAATGTTTTTATTACCTACATGTACAACTTTATATTTCGCTACATTAAATTTCATTTGCCACCTTTCTGCCCAATTCTGGATTCTATCCAAATCATCCTGAATCACTTTTGTGGACTCTAAACTATTTGCCAAACCTCCCAATTTAGTATCATCTGCAAATTTAACTAATTTGCTCCCAGTATTCCTATCAAGGTCATTAATGTAAATGAGGAACAGCAGGGGTCCCAACACCGATCCCTGAGGGACGCCACTCCCCATCATACCAAGCTCAGACGAGATTCCACTGGCCACCACTCTTTGTGTTCTGTTCTTTAACCAGTTTTGAATCCACTCCAGAATACCTCCTGTAACTCCAATGGAGCTCATTTTAAAAACTATTATGCAGTACTGTATCAATTGCTCTCTGAAAATCTAAGTATATGATGTCATGAGCCCTGCTCTGATCATAAGTCTTGATGGCCTCTTCAAAATATTCCAGAAGGTTTGTCAGGCATGACCTTCCCTTACAGAAACCATATTGGCTATCCCTCAAGATATTATAACGTTCAAGAAAAAATTTAAGCTCGTCTTTTATGACAGATTCCAGTATTTTGCATGCAATACAAGTTAAACTGACTGGCCTGTAATTTCCTGGTTCAGTACGGTCCCGTCTTATATATTGGTATTATATTGCCATGCTTCCAATCATTTGGTATTTCTACAGTTTCTAAAGACCGTGTGAAGATAGTGGAGAGCGGTTTAAAGATGATCTCACTAACTTCCCTGAGCACTATAGGATATAAGCCATCAGGACCCGCCGCCTTATCTGCCTTTAGTTTATGCAACTTGTCTAATACTTCATTATCCCTAACCTCAATTTCTGCTAAATAATCTTGAGCATTGGACATGCCCTCTGGCCGAATAAAAACCCACTTCGAGGTAAAATTCTCAACAAAGTAACTGTTTAAGGTATCCGCAATATCCTTGTTATCATACGGCAGCAATCCATATTTATTCTTTATGCACTTAACCTCCTCTTTGACTTTCCTTTTTCTGCTACAGTACTGAAAAAAGCGCTTAGGATTAGTTTTTTCCCCTTATGCAATTTGCCTTTCATACAGTCTTCTAGCATTCCTCAGCTCTTTTTTTTTGACCATAGCCCGCATTTTACAGTATTCAGCCTTAGTATTCTCATTGTTATCCTTTATGTACATCTTATAAAGATTCCTCTTTTGCCTCAAACTCCTAAGAATAGCTGTGGTCATCCACTGAGGATTCTGCTTTTTCAGCTTACTTTTGGACACCTTTGGAATGAATTTGCATAGTGAATCAAGTAAAACCCCTTTAAATCTTTCCCACATCTCATTTACAGACTCATAGTCCAGGAGTGTCTCCCATTTTATTTTGCTTAGATATGAGCGCATCCTGTCAAAGTTTGCTCGCCTAAAATTGAAAATTTTGGTTTTCGAAGACACCTTTTTTAACTTCCCATGAAACATCAAAATTAACAGGAGAGTGATCACTTGTCCCAAGTGGCTCCAGTACCTCAACATTGCTAATTCCATCAGGGTCATTCCAGAGCACTAAATCTAAAATTGCCTTCTCTTGTTGGTTTATTAACATACTGCACCAAAGAATTGTCATTTATAACATCTAGAAATTCTTCCTCCCCTTTAGCCTGTCCTCTCACCATTTCCCAATCAATACCAGGATAATTGACCTCTCCCATAATAATAGTCCCTCCTCCTCTTCAAGCTTGCTTAATCCTCTTAAAGAGCATCTCATTGACAATACTGTCCAAAGCTGGCGGTCGATAGCATACTCCTATGTTTAAACCTGTCTCGTGTTTGCCAATGAGCCTGACCCAGGTATCTTCACAAGGCAAGGAATGTTCAATTTCAGGAATTTCCAGCACATTTATGTTTTCATTCACATAGAGTGCTACACCCCCTCCTCGCCCATTACATCTATCCTTCCTGAAGAGCTTATAACCTTCTATATTATATTCATCTCCATCCTCTTCACTAAGCCATGTCTCTGTAATCCCAACTATGTCATAGCCCCCACTAATCATAACAGCCTCAAGTGCTGGAAATTTATTTTTAATGCTTCTTGCATTTAGATAAAAATATTTCGTGTTATTATGAATGCTCTTCCCCTTCGATTTCCCATGTACCTGCTGCTCCAAGCCCCCCACTATGCTTTGTTGCTTTAAAAATATATCATCAATAGTGCATGTAACGCTGTCAGCTTCCATCAGGGCAGTCTGCATTTCCCTATGTACAACACTCTCTAACCTCCCTGCCCCCCAAGTCCCTAGTTTAAATAACCCTGTGCTACCCTCAACATACCCGGACCCACTGCAAAGATACCCCTCCGTTTCAGGTGTAGCCCGTCTGTCTTGAAAATATCCATTTGACTATAAGAGCAATAATTAAAGAACCTATGGAAAATGGCAATGTTAAAATATTTTCCACGGAGAGGACGTGCCTATTTTGGATGCAGTGTAGAGAGGATAGTTAAAGTTGTATTGGAAGCTCCATCGATCTCTGATGCCAAATTTCAGATATTAGTTATACTGTATGTTGTGGACAGAAAGACTCGAGAACTGCAACTAGACACCATCTACTCAACTACAAGATATGTGGGAGGGTTTCCAGAAAAAAAAAAAAAGTTTTGTTGTCATCGAAAAACAAACTAATTCACCGACAGTTTGCCAAATGGTCCTGTAACTTCCAATGGGACCAAGGTCCATGGTCAGATGAGGCTAAAATAGAGCTCTTTGGCAAAAGAAATCAGGGATGGGTTTGGTACAGTGTCGGCGCCAGAACTGGAATTCGGGAGCACAGACAGATCCCTTTTTAACAACAATTAGTCCTGGCTAGTTGTCAGTCATTTTCATTATTAACTTGTTTCCCAATTATGGTAATAATCCACTGGCAATTGAAGATATGGCTTCCCTCCCCATGCGATCTAACAGCTATGAAATAATGGGCTAAATTCAGAAAAATATTTTGCGTATAAACAGGCCAATGCTTTCTGAAAGACAAACTGCCCTGGAACTTCTGCGCTACTTTATCGGCACATCAGGCAATCTAACCTGCGCCTCATGATTGTTTAAATAGTTAAAATGAAATAAAAGAGCATTTGAAATGCCTTTGAAATGTGCAATTCTCAATAATGCTGATTTAAATGCGCCAAAGTGTGAGTCCAAATGAATGATCGTCGCCTTACTTTAATGGGGAGAACTAGCAACGTATAATAGTGTGAAGTGTTTTTGGAGTGAATGTATTGTTAATTTAGAAAATGATTGAGCACACTTCAGGAATGTCTGTGACCCCCCCCCGAATTCTGGTGCTGACACTGGTTTGGTGTAAAACAAATATAGCCATCCCCTAAAGCCCTGTTGCTGAAATCGCAGTCCCTGAGGGCCAAAACCTGCTGGCTTTCCATCCTCTCGTTATCTCAACGGTCAGTGTGAAACCAGTCAGGTCAATCAGCAAAGCTACTTGTTTAATTAATTACCAAACAGTAAAGTAGACCAGACCTTGATTTGGATTCGAGGACTAGAATTCAGGATCTCTGCCCTAAAGACTTCTGAAGTATGGTGGTGGTTCTTTGATTTTGTAAGGCTTTATTTCTTTGAAAGACCCTGGATGACATGTAAGGATTCATCCATCCATCATGGCCTTGATGGATGGATTCCATCAAGGCCCAGCATATTTTAGTTGAAAACCTGACTGCCTCTGCCAGATATCGTAAAAAGGGCAGTGGTTGGGTCTTCCTATAGGACAATGGTCCAAAGCATGCATTAAAATCAGCACAAAAATTGTTAACTAACCACAGAATCATAGTTTTGTCATGGCCATCAAAGTCTTCTTACCTAAACCCAATAGAACATCTGTATGATGAATTGAGGAGAGTCCATCAATGTGGATTTAGGAATTTGAAAGATCTAGAGAGATTTTGCATTAAGGAACGGTCTAAGATTTCTTTGTGTGTTCTCTCCTTCCTCATTACACACAGAGAAGACTCAGAACTGTAACTTTTGCAAGGGCAGGCTACACAAAGTATTGCATGAAGCAGATCCAATAACTGAGGCACTCATTTCTGAGATTAATGTTTGATTCATGATGGTAATTGTTGCTTACTTTCAATCATTGTATTTCAACGAAGTAACATTTTTGTGAATATTTTGAATTGAGGAACATAGCGCAAACCGTACTTAAGTCATATTTTCACACATATTGAGGTAAGGATGGGAAAACGTCTTTTATAGTTACCTAAGTCCATTCTCTCAGTTTTCCCAAAATGGACATTTTATGACTCAAGTACTTTTAGCACTGGAGTCTTCAATTTTATACTAAGCAGATAAACAATAAAGGCATTGATTCAAAATGACTTTTGTTCATATTTACCATTGATACCAAGTTTCGTGGAGGGCACTGTTTATGTATAAACAGACAAAAATCTAACACATATACACACAAAATTACCTAGTGTTACAGACTCAAGCTCTCTTTAGCTCTATAATCAGATCGATTTATATGAATTTGTAAAAAAAGTGCATCCTCTTCAAAGAACTGGAAGTAACATCTTATAATGAAAGACACTTCATAAAATGAACTTTTTTCCCTGTCAAACATGGCACTTTTGAAATGTAATGCTGTACATCAAAACAAAATACAAGCTCTTGAAACTAATTTTGCATGATTCATCACTTGAAAGCGAGATGAAAGGTCTCAGAACAGTTGCTCTACAACAGTCGGCGAGACTCAAAAACCTCTTTTTCCCCCCACAAATAGAACCGCTCCAAATACTGAAAATTGGGTTTCATTATGAAGGAAAGGTATCTGACCCCAAGCAATAGCTTCAAATGCATTTCACCTAACTATTAAGGCATAACAATAACCAAGGCCATTTAGCCGGAGATGCCGCTCCTGGAAGAGTAGAATAAAATTAAATACACCAAGTGGTAATCTCCCCTTGATGTGGAATACTTGCTTTCACCTCACAAAAAAGGTGGCCTTAAACGTATGCTTCAAAAGCTGTCAAAAGTGTCAGGTAACACTTTACAATAAGCGTACAATAATTAACATTAATTAACATTAGCTCATTAAATATCAGTTAATTAGCAGGTAACTAGGCCCTATCTTGGTGACAGGCAGTTTTCAGTAAGCATCGGCTCTGCCTCTTCCTCCTTTGCCCCCATCACCTGTGGGGTCCCCCAAGGCTCCATTCTTGCCCCTAATCTTTTCACCCTCTATATGCTTCCACTTGGTTCCCTGATTCAGCGCCATAACATTGCTTTTCACTGCTACGCCGATGATATTCAGTGATATCTTCCGCTGAAACCTAATGACACCAGCTCCATAATACCCCTCCTGAGCTGTATTAAGGACATAAAACGTTGGATGACACACAACTTCCTCCAGCTAAAAAAAACAAAGACGGAGGTTATTTTGTTTGGTCCTCCCGATGTAACTAGTGGCTTCAACCAGTGCTTGAGTTCAAAATCCACCCATATCACCACACATGCTAAGAACCTGGGTGTGATCTTTGACGCTAACATCTGCTTCAATAAGCAAATTAATGCAGTTGTGAGGAATAGCTTCTTTCACCTTAGGCACATTGCTCAAATCAAGCAAATTCTTTCATTCCAAGACTTGCAAATTGCAACCCATGCCTTTATCACTTCCAGATTAGATTATTGCAACTCCCTGTATACAGGAATCACTAATTCAGCCCTGTCTTGCCTTCAAAGAGTTCAAAATGCTGCTGCCAGGCTTCTCACAGGCACCAAAAAGAGGGACCATATTTCTCCAATACTGGCCTCTCTTCACTGGTTGCCCATGAAGCTCAAAATGGATTTTAAGGTTCTTTTATTTGTTTTTAAAGCCCTTAATAATCTGGCCCCCTCTTACATTTCTGAACTCCTTTGCCGGCACTCCTCTTCCCGTTCACTCAGATCCACATCCCAACACTTACTTTCAGTCCCTCGTTCACGGCTGAAGCGTAAGGGCTTTCTCAATTGCTGCCCCTAAATTGTGGAACTCCCTGCCACTTCTCATGAGAACTGCCCCCGCCATACCAATTTTTAAATCCAGGCTAAAAACCCACCTATTCTCTCAAGCTTTTAACTAAGCCACTCCCACCCCGTTTCTCGCCTCATGTTTTATCATCATGTCATTGTACTGAGTCTTTTCTGAATGTTGTGTGGCTGGTTGGCCTGTCCTACTGCCATTGTACAGCACTTTGGTCAGCTTCTAGCTGTTTTTAAATGTGCCATATAAATAAAGTTGATATGACTTGACTAATGCGTGAGATAGCCGAATAAGCATTATGCAACCATAATGGACCATTTATTAATGTTCTGAGTTTCCCTTATTGTGAAGTTGAAAACATCCCTTAAGTATCCCTTATGCAGCACTTCAAACTGTTAAATTACCTTAGTTGATGTGAACATCATTTGTAAATTTTTACCAGATGCATTAGTGATATGTTAATTAGCAGTAAGTAAATGCTTATTACTACATTACCTAGATTTAATGAATTTACCCGTATGGTAAAGTGTTACCAAGTGTCGGATATGGAGAATATGGGTTAAGCGGTCTTTGTGGGCTGCCTTTAAGAGAAGAAACAATATTATTAAGCGCCACACAGATGTACTCTCAACCAAATTGTCATAAATTGGTCCTTACTGTAGAAAAACAGCGTGCCTCATATATTTCTGATTATTTTTTCTTCATTTGGCAAAAAATGGAACCACTATGTAAATATGATTATCCATTTGATAAATTAGTTCACTTAGCTTTCGAACACCTGCCGAGCTGTCTGTTCTGCATCAGTTAGGAATGTTCCAGCCTTTTACGGGCAAAAATGCTGCATGTGTTTGGGAGCTGAGCATTTAATGCTTTCAAAAGTCATAAGATTTAACGATGAGCTTTAAAGGGATTTACTTTAGCACGACTATGTAATCAGGGAACTAAATTCAACTTCTGTTTTTTAAGAGATTTTTTTAAAACAAGATCCAACTTTCATAACACTGCAATTATGGATATTCTGGGAAATGTATGCGAAAGCTTTCTTCATACATTCTGTCTGTTTCTTCATTTCTCCTCAGGTGAACTCTCTGGAGGCATTAGGTTTGCCTTTATCTCTCTGTGTTCAAAACTAAGGACCAAGGAAATTGAAAATTAAATTAAAACTGCAAAGAGAATTAAAACATTCATGAAAGCTATTACTTGCGCAGAGCTGGCTCAAGGTTCTTGGCCACCCTACACAGGGAGTAACCAGGAGCAACCAATCGCAGACGGGAGTGGTGGGCGGGTGGAGCAGGGGGTGAGGTTGATGTTGTCGGTGATTGCAGATCCGTGAACAAGCGCATAAAAAAGCTATCAGCGGCCTCTGAATGGCGCACAATTAAAGTGTCTCTCAAGAGAAGAAAAGATTTCAGCTTGAATTCTCTAGCCTGTACCTGTGGCTGTGGCTGCACAGACCACTTACAGTCAGCGCTATATTTAAACTCATATCCACTCAAACGGGCCTTACTTGACGATGCCATTTCTTCTGGAAAGCTCAGCTCATCTTCTGCCGTCCACGTGAAGTTCCAGTACCCCTGGGGAGCTTGTCCGGTGGAACTGGTCCAGGGAGAGCCTGCAAAAAGACGCAACTGTTTGGTACAGCCACTGACAACATTTCCAAAAGGAACCCTGCGGTTTCTAGGAACCATTATTCTTCAGGGAAAATGTTTGAATCTAGAATCTGTCACAGTTTCCACATTGATTACAGAGAGTTCCATAAAGAACTTAAAACGTTCCTCTATGGAGACCAGCCAAAGAACCCTTCTTTTATGAGAGTGCACCTGCCCTGACCTGCTGTAAAAAAAGCACTCAAACTGCAGTAATCCACTACTAGAATGTCCTGTGGTCAGAAAATAACACATCTTGTGCCCTTGTATTTGTGCTTCACCAGGTAATGGGTTTCTGTTAATTGATAGTCTCGTTACCGCACCAATTTCCTGTTTTCATTCCTCACCTCTTTCTTGCACGTTTCCCATTGTTACACATTGTCCCTGTGTATTTTAGTTTTTTATTTTCTCTCTGTTATTGCCCAATTGTCCAGCTCTGCTTTGTGTTTGTATTATTTTCTTATTTTTTAATTCTCGTGTCTCATTTTCCCTAATCCTTTGTTCTCATCCCAGCCTTGTTTGATTGTTTCTCCCCAGTCTTAGTCTTTTCCTCGCCCTGCTGTAGTTTACCATCCTCTCTGCTCTCCTAAACTGACCTCCAGGCTTTGGCCCTAGCTTTAGCTCTTGGCTCTTGACTTTGCTCTGCACTCTCCCGTGGATGGTACTTGCCGCTTTCAAACCTCTGCCTGCTCCGTAACCACGTTATGCTTGGTATGCATTACTCTCTCTGCCAGTTTTGGACCCTGGCCTGTTTTTTTTTCTGTCTGCCTGTCTTTTTATCTTTCAGTCTGTCTGCCTATCTCTCTATTTATTAACTACATGAAGAATTTGAATCAGCGTCTGGGTATCGCGTCATGAAAAAGAGGCTACGCGCGAGGTGAAATGATGTGATTGAGTTGATGGACTGAGTCTTGCCCTGGAGTTTTCCATCTAAGTCAAGAGTGTGCCTACTTGGTATCTAGTTATAAATAAAACTCCAGTTTCAGCATACATCTCTGGGTTCTGCGACTGATTCCTTCCCTCCATTCCCGACATGAAAGTAAAAATCCTGTCCGGCTTCTTCTCATAGTGACCTCAGGCACCAGACTTTACCATAGTGCATAGGCGGCCTTACCTATGTTTCAACCGTTTCAGTTGAAACAGGCCCCGCCCCCCAGGGGGCCCCCAGCAGCCAGGCGAGAATTAACATCCTATACGTTGACTGTATGAAAACATGCAGAGGCGCACAGCCAGGAAAGGCAAACCGGGAAAATATGTGAGTCCCCTAAAAAAGGCAAATGTTTGGGATCCCCGACGGCCACTCAAAATGGCACATTTTGCAATGACTTATAAAAACCCAATTAAGCCTTCTATGAAGGCATTGTACAGCAACCCCGGTTGGTGCCTCGAAATCCCCCTAGACGGGGCCCCTTCTTTGAGTTGCGGCGAATGCGCAGAGTACACGGTTCGCGGTGGTCATAGTTACGGGTTTTCTCCGTCAAATTATGATAGTTACATGGACACTGAGCTGGAAAAGAAGTGTAGTAATTATTCATCGTATACAAATGATGGCAGCAAAAGAGCAATGATAGCTGATGCTTCGGGAATTTCAGAAATACATTCGTTACTTTAGCCAATTTTGCTAGCGCCTTGGACTTATCAGTTGGCATATGAACAAATAAAAAAGTAATTCGCTTGCTGCATTCCGGGGGTATTTAATATTGTATATAACAATGAGCTTTGACTTGTACATTTTGTAGCATTATTTATCAACTTTTTGCGTAAAATGCAATGATAATTCGCAAAATTTAAGTTGCTACATTAAAGAACTCCTCTGCTTTCCTTTTATTGGTTTCTGATGAGTATTTGACAGAAATTAGGCATCTTGAAAACTAACATATGCTTCCAAGTTCCAAGAAGTTATGGCTCTTAGGTAACTTCTGGCTACTCTATACCCAAGGAGTTTCGGGACATAACCCAACCAAAGCCAACGAGAGGCGAGTTTTCTGGGACAAGTTGGAGTTCAAGCATCTCCGCGCAGAAACAGCGGGCAGAAAATGACCGGTGTGGACCCGTTCGATTTTCGTTTATCTGTTATCAGTGCATAACATTAAGGTTACACACTGTGCTGCGTTTTAATATAACGTTAGCTACATGTACTATGAGCGAAAAAACATGCTCCTTAATTCACATGGCATCGCAATTGAATGAAAACAGTAAAACGGTGCATAAGCACAAAACGTATTGATGGTTTTATATACATATTCATAGCTATGGCAAAGCCAGCCTCATTCTCTAACAAAGCAGAGGGATACTGCGTCACCCAGTGTTGTGTAATGTTAGCTATGCACATTTGAATTCAGATCTGGCAATACGAGTCACCGAATGCTTCTAAACCTAGTCTACTCAAACGACATTAAATTATGTTGATGGATTTCGAAGTTTGAATTACATCCAGATTTTACCGTATCATTATCCCAGTGATTATGTTGTAGAGCTATCCCGTAACTCCGTCCTCTAATAAGAAAACAAAGAATAAGGGCTCTTTACGCCGTTTGTATTTAAACCTTTGATCATTTTGGGTGGCAACGTTTTTTAAATTTCTAATTCAGTGACGCATAAAGTACACAAAGACGTCCGCAGTTTGCAATGCAACTAGCTTGTTGGGGTGAGTTACACATTTCAGTTTTTTTTTTTTTTTTTTTTAAAGATTTTTTTTTTTGGAATTTTTCCTTTATTTGATAGCTATACAGTGTAGAGAGACAGGAAAGTCGGGGAGAGGAATGGGGGAAGACATGCAGCAAATGACGCAAGCCGGACTCGAACCCAGGTCGCTGTGGGAAGGACACAGCCCCCACGGTGCGCGCACCCAGACCGATGAGCCACCGAGGCGCCCCACACATTTCATTTTTTGAGAAATTTATCACATATACACATGCATATATTTTATTGCCAATATTTTAATAAATTATCACAAATAAACATCAAGTTTCATCCAGAAATGTTTAAATTTCACTGGATAGGCTAAGGGGTGAGTTTTCATTCCGCAAAATTATGAAGTTCTTATGTTTTATAGGGCCCCACATTTGCTTTTGAAACAGGCCCCCAGATGCTTAAGGCTGCCACTGCTATAGTGCCCAACCTTCTGACTGAAAATAACATGCTAGTTACTAAATTCACGTGATTGTAAATTCAAGTAATTGACCGTGATTTTCTATTATTAATTTTCTATTTGTATGTGAGTTTACTTTCTGAACCTTGATTTTAAAACTCTGGTGATGACACATTGAGCAGATCCTCAGTCCAGTCAGCCAACGCTCCACTCATTTCCACCACTAATGATTGATTTACTGGAGCAGGGGGGAAATATTCATTATAAGTGTGCTTCAGCACCTGACTGTTCACTGAAGTCTGTGACTGCAAGAACATACATTGCTCTCACCACCATGTACTGCTTCATAAAGGGAAGGAACACAGAATGGTAAGCATGAGGAGAGAGAGAGAGAGAGAGAGAGAGAGCCCATCGAAAAAAGCTGAACCTGGACAAGGTTGAAATCGATAATGCTGTCTTTTTATTTCTTTCTTCTCAAACCACCCACGGCAGCAAAGATCAGGAAACTGCTCTCAACCGCGAGACCAGCAGTTGACAGAGAGCAAGCTATGCCTATTGTTATTGTCTGCCGTTTCGAAGCAGGAATGGCAGGAGAGCTTAAGAATCCCTGTGCATTACTGCCAAACAGATATGAGATCCTCTGCTAATTATATAAACTCAAAGACTGAGATACAGCCTCTCAAAAAAGAGCCTGTCAGCGTTATTGAATAAAGTTAGGAAATTTAAATGTCTAAATAAGGTGGACTCACCTCTGCCATTGAATATCGAAAGCGAGCGTAATTAAATAAGGACACATTTCCTTTGAACTTCCTCGACCTCCAGTCTCGCAAGACTAATTAATGATAGTCACATTGGACTGTGCTTGCAGAAGAGCCTGACTGCATCAGCATTAGCTTGCTCTAAATCACTGTGGGAGCCATTTTGTCTTACAGTGGGGAGAACAAAGGCCAAAATTACATCACATTAGAACCCTTGGGAAAGGCTTAAAGAGTACACATAGCCGCAAATCAGTAACACTTTATTTGACAGGCCATTACTTGCAGCATTAACATAGTAAATACTACCGGCTACTTGCTTCTTTATTAGGTGACTTCAGATTTCAGACAGGAAGTGCTGTGGAGCACGGTCAACAGGTACCATGAAACAAACTTGTTAAGCACAGTGAAAATATGCTTTAATGCCCATTTCAGCGCTTCATTATGAAATCAAGAGTTACTTCCTAACTGCACATAATGCTAAAGATGCAAGCAGGTAACAGCCTGTGAATAAAGACTTAATCAAAATCTTTTCAGCTGTACAAATGAATGCCAAAACCAGAGCAACAGCAAGCACAACATGACCTTTGTAAGCAGCAGGCAGAGTGCCTCTCCTCGTCGACATTAGCAGCTGCTATTCTTACGTTATATCTGACGCTGACTCAGTTAAAAGGTGAAGAGCCTCATAGGCAGTATTAACATGAGTGAGGCTATGGGGGAAAAAATCCCCTAAGATTTTTTAATAGGCTCCTTTAAGAAAAAAATTAATACAGCAGGGGAGAGAGAGAGAAAGAAAGAGAGAAACTTTTATTGTTTTTTTTTCCTTTTCTGTCAGTAATCACCTTCCCATTACCATCATTACCATAATGTTCTCTCCACTCATTGCTCATTTTATTCAATTCATGTAAACCAGAGCTCAAGGTCTTTTACGGTGAATCAGAAGCATTATTCACACGCGTGCACACGCACAGACACACGCGCGAGCGCACACACACACACACACACACACACACACACATCCTTGTACTTATATCTTTGTGAGGACATTACATTGACTTCCATTCATTCTTCCTGTGTCTCTACAGCCTTTCCCTAATCTTAGCAACAAGCAATGTATGCCTAACCCAAACCCTTACCCTAACCTTAACTTATACCTAATTCTAACCTTACCCCTAACCTTAACTAATAAGTCATAATTTGCCTTTTTAGTTGTGAGGACCGGCCAAAATGTCCTCAATTCCCAAAAAAAGACTTCACTTTGTTGGTTAAAAACTCATGCCGGTCCTCAGTACGTAGCAAGTACAAGAATGCACACAGACACACGCACGCGCCAGCACACACACACACACACACACATCGCAAGCTCAACCACTAAATCCACCCCTCCAAAATTTGAGGACCCTAACCTATCCCTTAAAGTACACTGAATAGAGAGGTCCCAACCCTTTGTACTACAATTTATGCCCAAGCATCACAGCATCGAGAGAGAGAGACAGAGAGAGAGAGAGAGAGAGAGAGAGACAGAGAGCGAGAGAGGAGTGTAAGCAGAAGCGTGAGTGACAGGGAGACACTAAATAAGAGATGATATCGAGACGAGGAAAGGGAGAGGAAAGCGTTTTAGTCACAGAGGGAGAGAGAGAGAGAGAATGAGCTGGAGATATAGAGACAGTGAGAAACAGAAAGAGAGAATAAGTGAGAGGTAGATAGTGGGAAAGAGTGTGACAGATAAAAGAACAGAGAGAGGGGAGAGAGTGGGAGAAAAAGATAGAGACAGTAAGCGAAGAGAGAGACAGAACGGGAGATAAAGACAGAGAGAGAGAGAGAGGGCGAGCGAGATAGAGAGACTGAGAGAGTGTGAGATCAGACAGTCAGGGTGGTGTTCCTCACACTCGTGCACATATCGCTGTCTTCACCGCATCTCCCCATCGCCTGCGCAACGATCCGGCGATAAATCAAATTACCTTCAGCAGAGAGGAACGGTATCTCCAAAATAAAGTAAAATCACACAGGCGAGACAGGGGTAGAGGGAACACAATGTTTGGGAAACCACACCTCCAAGTACAGGCCAGATCACTCGCTTTTCAATGAGCCAGCCATTATGGCTCTAATGCCAATGAGCCATACAACCCAACCAATGCCTTTTGTGCTCACCATCCCCACGCCTTATATCCCAACTTCTACCCAACGTACACTACTCTCCACACTCATGCCCCAACGTGTGCCCAGAGGTACGACAGTAAAGACCAGGGATCAAAAGGTAATAGTCCTGCACTGTAAACCCTGATAGTGTGGTGAACTCAAATGTTTTGTGGAAACCGATAACCTCAAAAAAATTGAGTAGGGCAACTTAATTGCATTGTGTGGAAGGAACTTAAAGAAGACTAGAGGCACCCCAAGAGTGCAAACCTCTGTCAAGGCAGCACAGTCCAAATCTTGGTGAGTGGGAGCAAAGTTCAGTTATCGCGTGTCATAGGATTTCAAGATGGCTGCCATGGCGGCCATAATGTTTGACTGATTGCGGTCAAAATCAATAGGGTCCATCCATGATGTAATAGCGACCCACTCACAAAATTTCAGAGATATCCGTTCATTACTTTTTGAGTTATCTTATTCACAAACAAACAGACAAACAAACATACAGACAAACAAATAAAGGCACCAATCACATAACCTCCTGCCAACTTCGTTTGGCGGAGGTAATAAGGTAGAGTTATTTTTAACATGTTTTTAAGTGCTGTGAACACAAGATCATTAAGTTAGCATACTCAATTTTTTTGAGGTAATCAGTTTCCACAAAACATTTGAGTTCACCGCACTTGTCGGGGTTTACAGTGTACTGCTTGTTTGCTCCACTCAAGACCTCAGACCTGAAGTCAGGTACCGCTGGGGCAGCAGCGTAGCCTAGCATGGGTTGCTCAACTGATAGCCAAGGAATTGCAGGTTTTAGCCCTTATAGGGCCTGGAAAAACTTGGTAAAAACTAACGTTGGGCCCTTGAGTAAGGCCCTTAACCCTAAAATTAGTCAGGGTGCTTTACCCCTGCTTCTCTCTATCCTTCCTCCCTCGCAACCACTCTGTCTGGCTTTTCTCCCAGGCTGATCTTGGAGAAGAGAAACATGTTCTCAATGGAACTCCCCTCATTAAATGAAGGTACAAAAAAAGAATTGCGCCAGTTTTGCAAATCCTGACAGCTGGAACAAAACCTTGGAGAGGCATTTCATCTCCTGAACTTAGATTTTACACCACCTGAATTGATCCCACACATTTACCACCCCCTTATGAGCTCACAGAAAAAGATGAGGACAGGAGAAATGGAGGCATGGAGAGTAATGAGGAGAGGAGACAAGAGAGGAGGCGTTGGAGGGAGATCCTCGATAATGCAATTCGTTTTCAGGACACCGCCCCCCCCACACCCACACACACACACGCACACACACAGGCGCGCGCTCTTACTCTCACCCTTAAAACCTGTGCCCCTCCCCCCAGCCTCACCTTATTAATTAAGATTTGATACAGGATACATACATTAGGCTGTAGTAAATTGATTAGCCGTCTGAGGGCAGGGAGCCTTTAAGTGCTCATCAAAGTCAACGTGCAACACCGGAGTGAAACTGCCCTTCTGTCTGCTGCAAAAGAAAGCGCATTGATTTTCTTAAGGCAGGCCTCTGCTCAACATACAGATTCCCATCAGGGCTGATGCTCTTCAAAGGAGCAACTGTTCCTCACTGTGCACGCTCACTCACTCGCATGCTGTTCTGAACACTCCCCTACAACTTCTGCCGCCACTCAGTAACCCGACTGAAAAAAGAAAAAACTGGTATGTTTTCAAAATGCAGTTGTAATTAGTAACAATTGTTTGTAATTAGTTGGAAATCAGTCGTGTCCTCAACAGGTGCCATTTTTGGTCGGATCTCACAACTTTGGTTATCGTTAAATGAGTTGGGTGAAGGTTACAGTGAGAGTCAGTGTGCTTGCTGAACCTGAAACCCATTGTTTAAAAGGGTACAATAACACTACCAGAACACTCAGACAGAAGCTAGTTCCTTGCCCCTTAAACAATGGCTGCCGAAAACCTGCTCCTTGTTATCTACCATGACACAGTCTTCATGAGAATGCAGCTTGACAGGGAGGACTGTACTCTTAAGCGCAGTTAGTGTCAACGGCGATATAGGCCTACAGTGAGTTATTCTCATCATGCATGCCTCGCTTCCCGGCTTAGCTTAGCGTGAGTCACCAGTAACTCCTGATCCAGTGTGGATAAGACTATTTGCTCAAATTTCAGAGTGCTGTGTTTGTGCATGAAAAACAAGCACTGATCACAGCACGCGCATATCCCGTTAAAACACAGTTCCGGCTTTTTGAAAAGTGTTTTGTGAAAGCCTCTGCGTTAAGGAAAGTAACAGGAGCGAATACTCCTCAGCTAAGGGACCTGGTTGCACCCTATCAAATATTTTGACATTAGTAAGATATTTTATCAATATGTGTCATGGAGGTTGATATGGCATCAATTAGTGGGTAGAAATGAACGCTTTTTCGATGTAGGTCAGGGGTGTCGTTAGCCCCGAATGATTGGCCAATAGCCCCGGATCTCCCGATCCCCTCCCGCAATCAACAACAGTAGCCTCGCTTCCTAGTGTCAAATCACTTTGGATGGCTGACACACTGATTCGGTAGTAGCAGCAGCAGGAATAAATGCGAGGCATGATCACAAAGACCAACCATATGGGGCATGCCCAAATGTGGGCAGAGGCGCAGAATCATGAGGAAAAATTGTTAAAATTTCCAAGTTCAGCATCGAGCGGTCTTTACTGCTCAATGTTACATTTGCAGACAGTTCAGTAGTTGCATGCTGGAAGCGAGGGTTGTATTACTTGCTAGTGATTTAATTCAAATTAATACTTATCACTGACCTGGAAATCAGGCGGTTCTTTGGGAGAAAGGACAAGGCAAGGGAGCCAGAAGTGGTAGAGGAGTTATCGTCCCCCGACTCCCCCCCAACCTTAGATAATGCTTCAACTAGCTCAGGTTCGTGAAAATCGCATGGCAAGCTAGGTAGCTTGTGACATGCTGGACTGGCCTCTAGTTAACCTCTGTCATATAGCGTGATTATGTGTGCTTAATGATGTAATCCCCAGCTTCTAACGTTAGTACTTCTGCCATGGTCCAACTAATGATGTGGAAGTGATCAATACAAACCATTGCTTGTTCAAACGTGAAAGTAATGGCTTGACGGCTGTGCAAGTTAGCAGAGTGATGGCGTCAGGTCTGTGGTTGCATATATTGGGAATTACTTAGCGGGCGCTTACAGAAATTACATTTGTTTTATAACAAATTGCGCATTTCAGTTATGTCATAAACAGAATCAAATACTCTCAGTCGCGACCTGATCAAGCCACTGCTAATGCCTCGATAAATAAAACCATTGGAAACGTGTATCGCAATTAGAAAACCTCTGCAGTAATGGCCCTTCATCTCTCCTAACCTGATTCAACAATTTCGTTCTACGAAGATAATCTTTCGGAAAATGATGAACAATAAGATCAGTGTACAATCTCACATCCCCATTACACTGTGGGACACAACAGAAACGCTGTGTTTTGGCATCTGAATGCCAATTCAGCTGTGGCAAGTACAGTACTTAACCAAAAGCGACCGCAACTTTTAGGCAATATAAAGAAACTTTCCCAGTAAGCCATATTCCCATATTTACATGCTTGATGTCTACGGATTTCCTTAAATTTAAACTTTTCAATTATCTTGATGATGTATTTCATTTTTGATTAAAGACTAAAATCACAATCAGTTTCTCCCAAGATAATGTGGTTGAACAAACTGAAGTTTTAGGAGTCTGAGAAGGTTGAGAATGCAGCGATCAGATGAACGACATTGAGATTTTAAGATGTAGTACAGTGTATGACGTTACTATTACATTTATTTCTCTCCCTTCCAAATTGCTTGGGCTGGCATAGGGAATCTGACGACAATGGACTGGGATATTGACACTACTGCATTTTTAGACACGCTCACATTGCAATGTGAAACACCTGTTTAATTTTGTTATAAAATATGCACCATGGATATCTGTGTGTAATAAAATTTCCAAAATTCTGATACCATGGAGTTGTTTTGTTTTGTTTTGCACTGGAAATGTTTTTGAAACAAGTGGCACACTTAGCCTATAGAAAATGTGTATTGTATTTGGATACAATTTATTGAAAATAAAAACAAGTAAAATTAAGAATGAAAATGATATGTTTAATTTTGCATAATTGCATTGTGTTCTATCCTATCATGTATTTCCTATATTTCTGAGCAAATTTTCAATGGTGTATTCTGATGAAAATGACCAAGAAAGTCAATTAAAGCACAGCAAAGGTCATGAAGTGACAAAGAGGGGTATTAGCCTGCATCTGATCACACAATGTCGACTCATGATCCAATTTAAAAATAACTTTTCAACTAAACAAAGTCATGGCTTAGCTGCCTCAACATTTTCAGTGAAGTGCGGCCTGAGAAGAGCACTCATTCACTCTAATCCCATTGGCAGATATAAGTTCACTTATCTTACGACAGCATGGGCACTGTTGTTTACATTGCAAAGTTCATGAATTTGAGTCTTGGAAAATTGAGCCCACCCCTGAAATGCCATTATTTATCATTCACTTGTGTTCACTGTTCAACATCGAGCCGTTTATGAGCCAAATTACAAGCAGAGATTGAGTTAATGCACGGTGCTTTCCTGAAGAGTTCACGTCTGACGCAAAAGTACTGAACGGCCTATAGTCAGGATGGAAGCTAGTCTAGCTAAGCTAGTGATGTATTAGGGTGCTCTCTATCCTTGTCCAGCTTCGTTAAAATTGCATCTTTAACAGCGAGATTTTCAAAATTTTCCAAACTCCTGGACCCCCGAAAAGTGGTCGGGTCAAGGGGGCTGAAGCCCCCAATGTTTTCAAGTCCTAACAACGCCCCTGATGTAGGTAGTTTATCAAGTCCAAGAAAAACAGGTCTGTATATAGGAAGGAAGGTGCTTGAGTCATGACTCAACATCCATCAGCTTTGCGACTCCAATGCAGGCTGACAAATTGTTTCTGGGGGGCATTATCGCTCCACCAGGAGTGACATCACACTCTAGCTCAGGTGCTCTTGCCGCATCGCTAAGACGGATAGGCCCTTTCGGCGCTCTGAACATTCATTATCCAAAAATGAGCACGAGTAAACCTGAAGTCTTCTAAAAAACAGGAAATCAGTTGCAACAAATTCGCCGAGCTTGAACGTTTATTATCAGACAGAAACTTGAGCACATGGTTAACCTCGTATTTTAAATTTTACAGTTCAACTGATTCCAACTAAATTGAAAAAGCAGCGGCAACAAATTGGCTACCTTCCAGCTACATGTCTCACGCTGGGCGCGAAGTAAATACAAAGTTTGACACATGTAAAAATGTATTATTTATCTGGGAAGTCCAAAGATGAAAGCCGAGAAGCTGCTAAACTACATTAGCGCCAATTAGCACACAGCATTCCCAGTTTATATTTACATTCCATACAAGCTGCAGAAGGATGCCTTGACAACCCCATAATTTATCTGAATAGGCTCTACATAGCTTTTATATTATGCTGAAAGTGTTCAAAGTGCTGCACATTTATAATTGTCTCTTAGAAGCTGACTGAGCCAATGACTATTTTCACTGAAATATTTGAGGTTGGCATGGCAATGTTTATGATCAAGTTAGCATGGATTCTGACAGCTTAAGTAGTCCTCGATTCAATTAATGATATATGCAAATGAAAGACTGTAAAAATTACCACAAGCAGGGATCAGTTGAGTTCATACTTCATTATACATCAGTGACGGCTGCTGAGACAGAAAAAATCCCTCTCAGCTGATCATTAGTCTTGACCAGTTTCCAATCCTTTTCCTTTGATATGTGAATTCCAAAAACACTGAACACTATCTGTAACACTCAGTGCCCCAAGGTGGAATGGGGGCAACGGAAAAAGTGAAATAATGTGGAAGGATCCAAGTGCAAGGACATGGAAATTTATTAAATACACAAAGTGCTGACAACAAAAGAAAGAATACAACTAAACATGGCATAAAACTAGACAACAGACCATGGGTGCTCTAAATTACAATGTGAGGCTACCTGCCTGTTAAAGGAAAAAAACAAGGTATAAATAAGATGAGATATAATTAACTTTATTAAAACTAGGTGTAATCATGGGTAAAGAAAGAACAGGGGATAATTGAATAATGGGGTTAAAGCAGGTAGCCAGGGAATCACAAATGTGCATTACACTATCAGGTGTAGCCAGTTCGTGTTTAAGCAGGATAACAAATAAAACTCTTTATTTTGAATCAAAGTTGTACAAATTTCAATCCATGTCATTCAAAATTGTGAATACTTGAAGCTACAGTCTTTGTTTTCCTTGTTTTCATTTAAACATTCACGACGTGCAGATAGCCAATATTAATGCGCCAAAAGGTAACAAGGACCTTAACAGAAAAAAGTATCCTTTCTTGTAAAGAATGTAAAGAATAATGTGAATTATTTTTTTTCTCTCAATTTGGGATTTAATTACCTTCAATTGAAAAAGTGACCATAGGTTGCCATTTTATGTGAAGAGAGAATTCTGTTTAATTCAACCAAATTAGGTTTCTGTGCTTTCTAAAAAACCAAATTAACATAATATTTTCACTTTGATTCAAAGTCTCATTTTTTTTTTTCAGTCTAACATCACATTAAGTACAAAGTAGTGAGTCATTTTTTCCTGTGTGCACAAAGTTTGACAATACACACACAGACCCATCACTACCACAATTCCTATTTCCACCACCAGCAAGAACTAACTGGAATTTTTCTTCAAGCGCAGTATGCAACTGGGAGGAGAGACGAATGTTGAGGCATAGTTATATTGCAGGAGGCGTTTTCCATGTGAATTAGATGACATGAGTGGGATTGTTATTTGAAAGAGGTTGTGCTAGGCGATGTGTGGAATTATTCTGATACGTTAAGCAGATCGTATATGACTTGCCAGGACTACTGTACGTCTAAACAGAAGCGCAACCTATTCACAATTTCACTAAAAGGTGCTGACAAACAGAATAATCTGTCCATATTCAAAGAAAAATATTAATAATGTGTCATGATTTTATTGTGCTTATTTGTACCATCAGTTTGTACTACTTGCAGGCAGGCTACATTTGACATTGATAATGATGTAACTTAACTCCCAATTTCTGCCTACTTCAGGCTTATATAAGGAAATGGTTGAATAATATCCAGAATGTCCCATCAGTTGTAACATGTGAGACTCATTCTATTATTACTAAGTGATGTTTTCGGTAATTTCCAGAAATGTATGTATTTTGGAAGCAAGTGATGCTAGACATGATGTTGCCCACACAACTGCAAGTTCACAGTCATTTCAAACAAGAAATAAATCTTTTTAGAATACAAAACATTTCATTGGAATTAGATATTCTGCCGTTTCTACGGTGCATGAATTTTCCCTCACAAATCCATATCAATGCTTCGTGGGACACCCACGAAGCAAAGTGTCCATTTGAACTTATTTAACTTATTTCACCTAAAAAATTTTATTATTTTGGATCTACTGATACAGTCATGAACAGTGCAAAAATAATAAATAGCATATAGGGGAGAACCAAAACTAGTGTAACATGGGACGAAAGTAACATGGCGATTTTCTCCGTGCCCAAGCAAGTAGGATATTGTCGGCCTGCTGATAAAACCTTTTATCTTCAAAATGATAAACTTTACAAGAGAGCATAAAAAATGTTTAATTTTGCATGTAAGAATGCAGTTGAGGTATGTTCGGGTAGGATGACTATTTTTCTTCCAAGAATGTATTTTGTATTTTGCAATGTTTATGTTATTATCGTGGACATACAAGTTTTTGTTTCTTATCAAATTTGGAGATACGAGATTTTATCAGCAGGCCGACGATATGCCTAACTGCTTCGACACACAGAGAATGCAACACTAACCAGAACTGCAAAAAATCAGGTGGCTACATCATACTTTTGCATCGTTTTACCCAGAAAGTTGTTTTGGATCAGTGTAAGTGAATCAACCAAGCAATATATTTTTCTTTCTTTATTTTTGTTTTGAATGACAAGTCGTGTTTATTGTTTCATATGTGATAGTCATGATCATTGAGCAGATTATTTAGCTGGCTACTTTAACAAATCCTGTTGTTTGCCATGTCAGACTGTTTCAGTATAGATGGCTGTCATTTTTAAATGTCAGGAGTAATAATTGCGACAGTAGTAGCAGATGTTTTTTTTTTTTTTGGCATTCTACAGAGACAACGAAATATCCGTCACAACTGAATAAAAAAAAATGTTGGTAACCTGGCCAATGAAATGTGTTATTTTATTCTGTCATATTAATAGTAAGGTCCCACTGACACCCAGGTGATAGTGATGACTTGGTGATCATGAGGCTGTGCTAAAGGCCATTGTTATTGTCATACATGGACTAATACACTGTATTGCTACTAATATATAGAGTAACATGACGTATCCAGCACAGTTTGTGAACAAGTATGATACCCTGCATGTATTTGATATTGTTTTAAACAACAAACATGCACCAAAGAAGTTTCTTTAATATCATGTATAATGTGTTAAACAAAATACTTTATTACTGTCCACAAAATACTGGCGAGCGCCTTGACAAAAGTAAGGAAAGTCAATTAGGCTACGTATGCACCATCCTCTTGTGCGTATTTCAGAGCCCGACACAGGGCGCCATTATTGGTATTGATTCGTGCCAGCATCTTTTAACTGATCACTGCTGCTGTCTATCATGCCTACGAGCCACTATACCATAGCACACACATACGTGTGTGTAAATATACTCAGAAGGACCATTCCATTGACGGATTTAGGATGAGGTTGCTATGGTCCTTGCATATATCACACTACTACAGGTCAAGAATTATCATCAGTTTAAATGGGATGTTTCATGCCTCCTATAGTTCCAGAACAGCTGTTGCCTCTGGTGCAGTGTAATAGACTTCGATGTAAATGTGTCATTATCAAATTTATTTGCATTTCAAAGATAAATTGGAGATTTGTCTATCTGAGTCCAACGACGAGATTTGTTGAAATATATGCCCGAGTACACATTAACGTGCACATACATTCAATTTCTGGCCCATCCTGTGCTTGAAGAGAGGTTGGTCCGTAACTTAATCGGAGCAACCATTGTACTGAGTCATACATTATGTACCTAGCTACATATAATTATGAAATCATTCATCAATAAATGACATAATCCTATTGAAGTCATGACAGGGTTTAATATTCTCTATTATTAATTATTGAGTGGCCAGAAGACTCTCAAATAGCTAGTGCCATGCACTACCAGAGGTTTTCATGATTATTTCCTCTTCAGATTTTCAGTGAAATGAGAGACATGATCCACGGCATTTGCGGCCTAGCCTGAAGTATTCCTTCATGAAACTTCATATTGCTCTCCTTCGACCTCAATGTTGCAGTATCCCATGCTGATATTGATCATTGTTTCAGCAGCGCTGAGCAAAATTGCCTGCCATGGAAACAGTAGTACATGTGTCGGTACGTACCCTGTCGAGAATTTTCTGTACTTACAGCGGAATCAGCTATTTTCTATCTCCCACTGGCATAATGAAAAGCAAGTGATAAATCTTCAATTACTGTAGGCCCACAATGCCTATCAATATAGCCGCGCTGGAGCGGCTAAACTAAACTGTGTATGTCAGAGCTGTGGGTGGTTCACACTGTAAAAGGCAATGTTCCAGTGTGTGGTCGGGCCCCACGGGCTGGTACCAAATCCGCAGCGTACCCGTATTAAATGTGGCAGGCAGCCCAGCAAGGGAACTGATACAGGGCCAGGCAGTGGCTCCTAGCACAGAGACTGCCACCAGCGACCTGTATCACTAAGCAGCATTACTCAGCTGTGTAACCAGACCGAGAAAGGCCCGTAACCCTCTCCAAAGCTGGAACAAGAGCTAAAGTATAAAGAGCTGCTCACAGTCTTACTCTTAGGTATGTGGTTATCCAGCCAACTCAGTAATCCAGCCTTAATATTTCGCCTCTGAACATGAGAACGGGGTTAACGCCAACTGAAGACCCAAGTGCTGAAAGTACTAAAGTCACTTAATGTCCGTTTTGAGAAAATTAAGGCAGTTGACTCAGGTAAATTAAGGCAGCTGACTCAGGTAAGAAACTATGAGAGAAGTTTTCCCATCCTTACCTCACGATGTGTGAAATGTGACTTACTTACTTTTCACAATGTTTTTCACTAGGCTCTTCTTTTGACAAATGGAAGAATAAAACTACACTCAGCACAATAAGCCAAATGGAGAAAGGCGACGCCAGAGGAAAGCGTCGCCGTTATGCATCCTCACAAAAACACTTAGACCAAGTAACAAGATCAGAAACACCAGGGAGATAAATACTGCACAAAACAGGTGAGATGAGTCAATAAATTAGACAAATATGCTAACTCTAAGAAAGCGGTAATGCAATAAAGACAATTCTGCAGAGCGCAAACTCAACAGAAACGGTTGCCTCAGGTGGCCAAATCAGGAGCTCTTGCAGGAAACGCATTATGAGGACAGGCTTAAGTGGGCAAAGACAAGTCTTTGTTGTCTCTCCCTAATGACCCCCCTACTGGTCAACAGGGGAACAGCAGCCTGCTTGCTCAAGCTGCACACAAACAGCCCTCCTCTGACTCCTGTCTGAGCAAGCTTGACTTGATGATCGGGATGTGCAATGCTGCAGCAACTGACTTGGTGTATTTCGGATGGAGGCACACATTCACCTTCCCTTTGCTGAAACTGAGCACGCTTATGTGAGTCAGGCTGATGGATACGGTTGGGAATCCCAAATCAGGAGAGAAGTAGGGCAAAAACTGCATTTTGTCTGATAGCTGGCATATGTTCCAGGAAACACCAGCCTACAGTAATGTGTTTCACTATTGTTCCTCCGCCAGCATGCCTGTCACTTCTTTTTATGTCAACTCAATCCTTCATAACTGCGCTATCCTTCATAATAAAAAGCTCAAACAGACCAATGCTTCAGAAAATATGCCTCGTTTCAAAGATAGATGGATTCCCTGAGCAATCAAAATAGTATAAACCCTGCCCACCTTCTGACTCACCTTTTTAGATGCCAGAATGTATCCCCTGATCGCCTTTTGATGGGCTATAAATCCACTTTCTATTTATGTTTCTTTTTATTGGGTTTCCCTTTGGATAAATGTTATAATAATAGAATAAAATCAACTTTAGCAGTGCAAAGCCAACCCCAACAGTGTCAAAAGGGGACACTGGGATCGTTAAAAGTTCTTGGCAAGAGTTCATTTTAAAGTTAACATTTCTCGACGGGACGGTTATCTGTATTTTGCCATATTCTGTAGCTACAATACAAAACGTTGTTTTTCGGTAATTAGTCAAATTAATTAGGTAATCATACATGGACTTATGAGCCTCTGTGACATTATTCTTGTATTCCTTAGAGTAATGATGATGATCTCTACGACAATGAGTCATTCCGCATAAAGGCATCCGACAAGTGATATCAATGCAGCATAAAATTATACTAGTGGAACAAACTGAATGCTTGGACTGCCAGCTCTGAAAGTGTGTAGAGCAACTGGATTTCAAACTACAATGTACAGTTATCGTCCCCAAGATTACTGCATGCACAAGTATCCCTCAACAATATTTCACTCATACAGTTCATTCAGTGCATATGCACACAAGTTGCGTTTGTGTCTTGTCACAAGAACAGGAGAGCCCCTCATGAAATTCGCTATCTGAACAAGTTCAACCAGCTCAGGACATTGCAAGACCTAGTGAAGGGGTTTGTATTCATTTGTGCTGGAAATTTTAAAATGAGTGAAAAACACTGCAGCATCCCCAAGCAACAAAACATAATTATGAGTCAGCACTGACTCAGATCTGTGGGTAATTTAATTGACTGTAAGCTGAGGGCTTGAGATGGCCACCGTATGCACGCTCTTATGACGCTCGCTGTTCAAACACGCGGCATGCTGTGCCTTCACACTGGGTACAATGAACGCAACAAGAAGCAGCTGCGATGATTAGAAGCACGCCCCAGCTGTGTTCAGCCTGTAGGCACGGGCCCACCGAGAGGTCCGGAAAGGCTTCACAGGTTTCCTGACACAACAGGAACACCTGACTGCAGACAAGAAAAAAAGGGAAAAGCTGCTCCTCTCTACTCCTCCCCCGAAGGCTTCGTGTCTATATTAAGAATGCTTTTGATACTTAATCCTGTTCATCCTCTATGGGCCAATGGGCTCTTGAGGGGGATTGCGCACTGTATTTCCTCAAAGTTTTGTTTTCTTTTTTAATCCCACGGTTAGCATCGCGCACAAATACCAATGCTGGAATGCATTAGCGTGCTAGCTTTTGAAACTAGGTGCCAGAACTCCATCCGGAACAGCTTGCGCGGTCTCTGGAGGACACATACTTCTCCGCCTTGATAGGGGGATCATTCCCATCTCTTAAATCATATGTCCTTGTCTCCTCGGCCCTTGTGTAACCCAAAAATTGATGGAAGTACGCTATCTTTAAGGACATTCCAATCCATTACATGCTCATTGGAGGAGTTAGGTGCAGGAAATAATGATACTCATTGAGGATGTACAAGTGCGGCCTCGCTCCAATTTCCCCCCCTTTTTTTATGTCCATCATCTGTAATGATGGGCTTATTATGGCGTTGCACTGTCCGTCTGTCTGTCTGCCCTTAGAATTTATTGGGCTGCCTCCCGCTTTGCAGTGATCCAGACAAAAATAGCAGCATTGCATCGAGAATATTGTGGCAGTTAAATTTTGATAATCTTAAGCCCACTCGTGCATTACTGCATGCAGTGACTCTGCATACTGGCAGTGTTGTGTTTGTAATGACTGGATATCTTATCCTAGTTACATGTCTTCACTGGTTTTTAAAATGATTTTTCCATGACATGACAATTTAGCACAGAACAAATTAAGCTAATCCTCTATGAAATAAATTTAGTATCCTGGGACAGAGAAAGTCGACTGACAGGTTATTATTTTATTTGGAGATCATTTTAAACTCGTCATTTGTAGTTTTCCATGAGTCCATGAGAGTGATAAGAGACATCCCATTGGGCTTTGTAGATTTTCTTTCATACGTAGATTGATGCTGGCAAATCGACTCACTAACAGTTGATAAATGAAATTGAAAGGACAGTATATCATGAATGCAATTTTCAACCAGGGGTGTTCTGGCAGAGGTATTCCTCCAGATATGACAAAGATCTATAAAGAAATGATCAAACTGGGTTTCATCCATTTACTGAAAATAAAAACTGACCTTCACTGTTTACAGGGCTAAACATTTGCTGAGAAAAAAATGAATGAACTCTGGAAGTAACTGAGCAGACCAGGCTATTGATGACTTCATCCATCGTTGGACTAATAATTATCTTTCCAGAAAACCAGCTAAAAGTTAAGAATTTAGCCTAAATCAACTCATTTTTAGCAAGAAAAAAAACTTTTTGAAGATTTTAATGATATGCACTCAACTGTAAGGTCTACAATTATGCTTGACAAAACAAGCGGACATACAGTTCAAGCATATGGGAAAAAAAAAAGAACTATTTGCCATTACTCCAATGCATTCATTCTCATATTTAACCCTTTGTTGCATATGAACAAATGCCTCCAGTATGTTAAAACTGGATATCAAATGTGCATTTGGGAAAATTTGATGGGATTTGGTGCAGTGTTCTTGGGAGGGGTACAAGAGGGTGGTCAGTCTGCCTTTATTTTGATTTCAGGGTGTCTATGAGCATAGATGGCATAAACCCCACTTAAAATATGTCCAAAATATTGGACAAAATGCAACAAAAGGGTTAAAGGTTTTTTATTTACATGAAAACCACAGGGTTCAAAGTTATTGTTGAGAGCAATATTCAAAGTCCTCCTTCAATCATTCAAAAATGAGATTTAAGAATCCACATAAAAACAAACAGCCCAGTGCAAATTAAGATCCCCAGTAAGAATATTGCATCATGGACAGGCGAAGGAACCCAGTGCAAAATACACCTCTATACTACACATTTGGAACAAAATGCACTTCTATACTACATTCCTGGGGACAAAATTAGGGGTCAAACCCAAAATGGTAAACTATGAAGCTTGTCATGGTCTTAACAACAAATCATTGGCAAGTAAACCAGCAAGAATTAAACAAATGAAGTAACTTACTATGGGATAGCATTTCTTGCGGGTAATCTTGCAAACAGCTTTTTATTGAAAAAGAGTCAATGTTGTTCCACACAATGTTAATGACGTCAAACTGTTTATGAGTAGTTTAAAAATGGTTTCTCGTTAGTTTGCATTTAATAATAGGCCAAATATTCTGTGAAGGCTTCAATCTGGACTTCGAAACCTCATACTTTATGCCTTTATGCTAAACTGTAGCAGGGATGCTCATTTGGCCCCTTTTTTATACTCTACTATGGGCTGGTTTCCAGAATCTGATTAGGTTTTGTCCAGGAACGAAATTAATTTTGGATGGAGAATCTCAATTTTGGGTTTAAGTGAAACTAGGACTTGGCTGTAGTCCTGATCCTAATTCTGTGCGTGCTAAGAGGTTATGCCATGGTAAATTGTGCCCTATGGGTCCGAACACAGCTTTGCTTTCAAGTGCTCTGCTTTGCAATATCAAGATCTTGGTTCATATCAAGGCTGCGTTCCAAAATTCTTGAAAGTATCTTCCAGGAGCCACACTGGGACCTATTCCAGTTCTAGAGTTATTATTCAAATGAACGGCACTCCACACATTAATTATAGCTTAAGCCTTTGTTGTGACACTCCAGTTGATAGGAGATATTAAAGATTCCATGGATTGTGACACCCCATTTAGTGCAGTGGTAATAAAAAAAGACAGTAGGCTATGTTCACTTTAAAAACTTTCTTAGAAATACTTTTCTGAAAATTTTCTGACGCCACTGCTTTCAAGCAACAAATTATTATATATTTCGGAATGTGTTAAAAAAATTAAACAGTTCATATACAAATGTAAATGGACTCAAAAGAATTTGCTGGAGGACAATTTGAGGAGGCTGAGGCTGAAGCTTGCCTATCCCAGAATGCATTGGCTCTCAGGCCAGAATACACCCTGGACTAATAGCCAACCCATCAAAGAGGCACACACACCATTCACTCACGCATTCATTAAGAGTTGCAGGAACTCACCACATGCACATGGCAGGAACTTGCAATAAAAACAGAGACTGTCAGAGATTGGAGATCCTCTTACAGTCAGGTGACAGAACTGCCAAATTAACCCATTAAACATAGTCCTCAAATAAAATGGTTGGAATAAACTGAATGATCTTTTTCAATCAACAGTGGGATTAATTATAGGTCCCTGGACCAATTACAGAGAAGGCACGTCTCAACCTGAAAATCGATGATGTGACGGAGGAGGGCACACGGCTGTCCTTGAGCGAGGGACCCAAAGGCCCAGAGACGAGTGTCATTATCGCTTTGCATCTCCAACAGGCAGGAGAGGTGTAATCGACGATTCCTAATCATCGTTTATACGATCTGACGGGCGATATCCGCAGTACGGAATCCATTATTTAAAAAGGGAGAACCATTAAGGCTTAATCACTGCCTCAGACACCTTTTATAGAAGTCTAATTGCACATAAAAAAGGAATGTACACTCGGAAAAACCACACTGTTACTTTGTTGTTACGCGCGCACCACGCCGTTGTCGCCGTATTCCACGCACGAAGGCGTTGCAGTCAAACAAACACTATCCATCAATAAAAATGGGTACAGTATGAAGCTAGATGTGATTTACCGATTTGTCTGACTGCTCCCACTGTAATCTCCCAGTTAATATAATATGAGCAGGCTTTTAAAAAGTGAAACGGAGCCCCATAAATCTTGGGCAGAGCCCGACCTACCCTCGAGTTTCCTTCGAATTACTGCCCCCGCAAAGGGAATCCCGCTAACGGAGAAAGGGCCGAAGGATTGATTCCAGGGCTGGCTTGCTCAAGCAGGGTTTCCTGATGAGGAAGCCACGAAACTCCAGGCGCTCCCCCCTCCTTTCCTTTCCCGCAGACTTGCCGACAAGGCCTAGGGAGAAAGACGGCCGTCCTTCTTTTTAATTACCTATCGATCAAATTAGAATAGCTGATTAAATGCACGAGGGAGGAGGAATAGGGGGAATAAGGAGGCGGGGAGGCAGCGGTTTGTCTGACCCTACATGAAGCGCCGTCATGCAAGCCTGATTCATGGGAAGGGAAGTGCGGTTTGGTGATTAGGAGGAAGGCAGCGGTGACCTGTGACGCCCATTCATCCCTTCGACGCGAAGTCTGGAGCAACATTCTTTGCCACGCCTCTGCTAGACGTCACACAGGTCCCCTTGCGATAAACACCCCTCCCCCATCGATCGACACCCGGCTCAGCGGCTCCCCCTGCTGATTACCGCTGGCTGAATATGCGAATCCCTGATTGATTGGTTCCAGAGCCGCATCCGCTGCCGATTTATGCAGGAAAACAGCATTAGCGTGAAGCGCTGCATCAGAAATATGAGCCAATTAATTTGCGGATATGTTGTGATTGAGTACCAGGCATGGTGGGCTGAAATTGCTAATTCTCCACTGATTGCTAGCAAATTACAGCTACTCGGCATAAACCTACGTAAATTACAAAAAAACAGATAAGCACACAGATGGACACTCCCATCTAAAGAGAGAAATGCTCTGCCTAGGACGCAAGGCCGAGAGCAAGAGTCAGCCGTATGGCAATGTGAGATCAGTCATCTAAACTGTGGGATCTGTACATCTTTGGATAGCACAACAATTTTGACAAGCTCTGAATCTTCAGTTGATATAAAGAGTGATTTTCCCACATTAAATATGAGAGGTATGTACATCCACATCAAGGGACCAATGTTGCAATCATATCCATTTTAAATAGGGCTGCTGTTTTAAAGTTCCTTTAAACATAAATATGCTCATTTTTGTTGATGCTGTTTTGAATTACATACACTGAAAAAATATGAAACTTCAAAATCAAATTGAAAATATTGCATTTGTTTTATCTAATTGTTTTATGTTCTTGCAGCAAAAATTCTGAACAAATCAAAAATTTTTTAGAAAGCACAGGCTGATTTCATTAAGTTGGAGTAAATGAAGCTTGAGTGAATGTTCAGTCAGGAAGACACTCTTGCATACACTCATAGTTTCTTATATCATTCCTACTACCATCCTCTCCTTTCATGCATGGTCACCCCCAAATTTCTGCAGTCATTGCCTGGGGCTGTCAATTGAATTGTCAGCTGTTGTAGCGGCTGATCTACTTTATCCAATGGCACTGTTTCACGTCTGCATTGTAAGCCAATCATATTGTCGCAGTCTTTTAAAAAAAATGTCATTCTCTCTGCCGTAGTATGCTCATGCTGCTGTTTTGTGCACCCTTCACCTCCCCATCACCGCCCTGCCCTTATTGAGCCTCCAATGTTGCCACTGCAGCTTTGTCAGTCATCGGTCATCGCCACCACCAGTATCTGGACTCTAGGGGGGATTTTCCTGCTGCTGCTCAGGGCCACGCTCCTTGCCAACAAATCTCCTTGTAGAGTCCAAACACCAAAGACTCTCTGTCTTGTTTTAATCATCTGATTCCTCTGCTAATTTGTACAATGTGTCATAAAAAAAAACTTTTCATCATATACTTGTCTCTAGATTAAAATAGAATTTTCTCTTCACATAAATTCATGATGACTTTTATTAGTATGCATAAAATGATACAAATACTGCTACAGTAATTACCAAGGATCTTTGTGTACTATGACACTTAGCAGAGTGTGTTCACACACTCGTATGCCAGTATGAACACACACACACATTTACATACGTGCACACATGCACGCACGCACAGCCTCACTTTTTACATGTTAAAGTCCAGGTCATTAAAGTCCAGTTCAATGCTATTCTATTTTTTTCCCCCAGTATTATAAAAGTTTATGAGATGTTAACTCGCCTACCAACATTCTTAGCTAACAGCGGATAAAGCATGCACTATGCTTCTGCCAGAGAGCTATCAAGTGGCACACTGTGCGATCACGCACAAAAAAATCAACAGATTAATCTGCTATAAAATTAATTAAAAATTTCAAAAGAATTTTACATGAATAAAACTAGACTTAGACGTCCTTGATATTGATGAATGGCCTGCAGGTAGATTAAGTGTTGCATGCACTCAACCACCTCTACCCTCCATTAATCCCTTAAACTCCCATTTCCACTTGAATTTCTTCTTAAGTAGGTTCAAAGTTACAAAAATAATTTATTTCCATATTGTTGGACAATGTCACATACATATTCTATTGCAGCACTTCACCGAAGTCACAGTAAAGTTACAGTGTTTGAAATCTTCAAATCCATGATGCCGTTTTTTTAATGGCTGCAGCATTACATCAAATAGAAAATATCTAGATTATAAATAATTTTATACACATTCCCTGGTTATTCAGCAGGACATATTGGGATCTTTTGACGCCGGTAGAGTTTAAAATAAGCCGAAACTTCTACAAGTCTGATTAAAGCAGCTGCATTTGATGAACTCACTTATGGGATTGTAGAGTTGAAGAGGTTAACAGCTTCCTACCTCCTGATTGATTTCACCAGACAGGAAGATGAAAGGCAGAACATATATTGTAGCACATTTGCGCTACATTGCTGTTTAAACTACATATCTGTAACACAACAGTCGTTTAGTTTCCTCATACATTATGAAGAGGAGTAACTTGAATGCAGAGGTATAATGTATTGATTTCTCAGCAATATTATAAATATGAAATATATGCAGAAAGATCAATTTATGGATAAAGATCCTGTGTCGGCCTGCTTAACGCGACACAATACAATGAAATGAAGAGAAGATCTGATATAAACAGATTGAAGGTAAAAAATGGGGCAAAGGAGGGACAGAGCCTTCATACATCACTTTAAGGACTATAAATTATGTCGCATCCAATGCAATGACGTGCCCTCGGAGGTGTAAAAGGCCTGCAGTAACCTCCTTAAACAGATGATTACTCTCAGCCTGTTCTTGTTTACTTTACTGGGCTATCAATCAAGCAATTGATTTTCTCAATAATTAAGACTAATTAGTGGAATGACTGGCCAATTTATTCTTAGATAGCATTATTTTTCATTGTATTGCAATGTTTTGAAACATTTCCCAGCGCATTAATACTGATATAATACAACATTTGGCACATTCTGAACTTTAAAATGCTTGTGATTTTGCAGAAATCCATTCGCTGGGTTCACTGACAAGAGAATCATGTGATGTGATGTGAAGAGCTTTTGTTTAATGTTGCTTTCAATGCTGGCTGGATACACTTAACAAGATATTAGCCCTTTAACGCTTTGAACGGTTTGCCTAAATCAAGTGCCATCTTGAAATAAATTACATTCTGATGAAATAAAAAATGCTGCATGGGTTCAGAGCAGTCCCTGATTAATTATTCAGAATATTGCCATTTTTACCACATCACAGATCCAGAGCAATTTTCTGATAGTACTGATTATTATTATTATTATTATTATTATTATTATTATTATTCTTATCATCACACGTAATTATTTGCTGCATGTTGGGTAGCACTGTCGCCTCACCGCTAGATTACGATCCACCTGGAGCTCCCATTTCTTCCCACAGTCCAAACACATGTATATTTGAAGAACCGGGATGTCAAATTTGCTCATATGAATTGATGTTTGGTCTTTAACAAATTGGCAGCCTATCCAGGGTCAGTTTTTGCCTCAATACTGCCGCGATAGGCTTCAGGTTTCCCAGTGACGATGACTATTAATGCGCAAGCTAGACAATATATGAATGGATGGATGAACGAATGGAATTTTGGATATTACCTTGTGCCACCTGAAATTAATTTGCAGTCTGCTTGTGATGCAGTCCTGCCTGAGTGCATGTTGGGATATTCTCCAACACCTCTCCATGACCCTGAGCAGACATAAGCGCGTTAGATAATGGATGACTCATTACTACGGACGCTGGCTCATAAACAGATAGCAGGGTCACTCCATTATAGCAGCAGCTGTTTGCTCACACAACACGGAAAGGCCGCACGTTTTTCATCAGAAGTGTTTTGCCATTAGTTATTAGCGCAGGGGAAAAGGCAGCGATTTTCACAAAATGCAACACATGCGCTGTGTTGTTGACATATGGTGGGCGTTAATAGCGGAGGCCGCGTGATGTGTCTTGCTCAAGGGTACAATGTGATGCTCACTACCCCACACCTGGCTATGATAGCAAATAAAGGCTTGTTCCCGACTTCAATCTTTTCTTCAATCTGGGGTGAAGGGGTGGGGGGGAGTTTTGGATTGGCAAAAGACCCTGAGAAAATCACCTTGCCCAAGGGTACCGCATGAAAATCAATAGTGATACGGACTCCTGCCAGAAATGCACAGGAGGATCAGCGGTAGCCTGGAATACAGGCTGAAAGGCCCATTGCTTGCACTGTGGACTGTGTGGTTCTGACACTGACAGGATGTGGCTTTCTGTTGCCCAACAATTCCCTTCCCACTACCCCACCCCAGCTGATATTTATGTCTTTCCCAGGCAATAAACCTGCGCCACTGTCCTTGTACACTTTGAAACCGGTGATGCATTTGATAGGAGTTCCGCCAACCTGCCGTTATTTGCGCGATTTCTCATTTTGCACCCCCCCTTCCCTAACCCCCAACCTGCCCCCATCTCTGACTCCACCGCGGCCACATCATACGCGATGCGTTTAATGCTCTCCATGCGGTGAATGCCAGTGTTAAAGGTCTGCATTCTGCTGTCAATGCTTTGATTGAGCGACAGGTCAAAGGTCAGGGGGCAGAGTGAGAGACAGATGTTGTTATGCCGGTCGCGTGGGAACCCCATCAAGTTTTCACAGGGGAGCGAGCAAAGCCATGTCTACAGACCCCTGGGAAATACACCTCTTAGCCGCCACTCCAGATACCCCCCGCCCCCTCCAAAACAATCTCTAACAGGTCAACGGCACCAAAGAGGCAAACAGTGCGGTTAAATGCACCAGACTGGCGCAGAGCTTAAGCAGCGGACAAAATACGACTAATTACCGCGAAGGATAGTAAACCGACTGTTTGTATTGCATTTGTTCCTCATTAATGTGAGGTGTATAAGAGCTTCTTCAAGGGACGTCGATAAATAAAGGCTCAAGTGGGATGTTGGTGGGCAGTGCTACATTCACTCCCCCATCCAGAGTGTACAATTTAAACCTGGGGAGGCTCTTGCAAAAGAGAAACTGCAGGGGGGCTTAGCGCTAACTGTCGGCTGACTGCGGGAGACAGTGGGAATAGGCTTGCGTCTTGTGCGAAGCCAACCCTTCTTGGCTTGAGGCGACCATGGATCACAGATACGACGTATTTTTCCAGGCCTCTCTTATACCTCCATGTGTACCTCTTTTTTCATACGTCCGAAACTCTGTTTTTGTTTCACCCCGTTGTAGCTGTCCTTTTCTGTTCCTCCCCCTTCCGTGCTGTCGGGCTCACATCTTTTCCCTCTCTCTCTTCTCTTTCACTTTTTTCTTTCATTTGCCCTTAGTTTGTTTTTCCCGCTCCCTTGCCCATCTTTCTTCTCGAGACAGCATCCCCTTCTTTTGTTGCGCTCATCCTTCTATCCCTCTGCATTCACCACAACGAGAATCAATCTCCACATATCGGCTATCCCATCAGCCACCTCACCTGGCCGCTCAGCACCACAGCACCCCCCAACCTCGCTTCCCCCTCATCGGGAGTCAATCTCTCTGCCCCTACCTTTTTAAACCCCCCCCACACACACACACATACACAGTCATCCACCTCTCATGCAGAAGGCAGACACAGTGTGTCAGAGAAAACGACGGCGTTTCTCATTTGTATTTTTTATGGCGGTGGGGAGAAAAATGCCGCCTAAGCGGAGACACTCCAGTGATTATGGCGATATTGACGGCTGAATTCATTTGTGATTGCTCTGCGTAGGGAAGGCTCTGGAACCCAGCCTTGTCAAATGAAGCAATTTACTTTCTAAAGATTTCCTCTCTCTCTCTCCCACTCTCTCTCTCTATCTTCACCCAGCACCCTCTCCCTTTTTTTTTCATTTTCCCCTGTCACTTTACCGTGAATAAAGTCCATAGTAGATAATCTTTTACAAACCTGAGGGCATCTGGTGTACAACATATCGCTTTTGCCTTTCCTCCGTGACCCGGCGAGGTAGTACATACACCACGGCTGGGAGAACATGGATCACGATCATAGCTTGCAGCTGTGGCTATGACCGCTATACAAAGGTTAGAGGGTCCCGCTATTTTCAGAGCATCAAATACTGATAGCAGTAATAATAGCAACAGACCCCACAACAGTGGTTAAAAAACAAGTCATGAATAAATATGGCGGAGCGCGGCCTAATGGAGTCGACTGCAGTCAGCTGCTTAGTGTCCGTCAAGGGATGAGAGAACTTTATCAGGAAGCTCATCAGTAAGGTAATCTACCAGACAGATCGAGTGTGTTTCAGAGCACCTCATTGCCCGCAAGTTACCAAAAAAAAGTACTCCTCGGTTTTGCAGAAGTGCCAGCTTCAGGACGGATGAAAAATATTCTCTGCAATAGCGTGTCAGTGCCGCGCCAGTTCTAGGCAATCTCTGGCTCAATGAGACAAGACGGCCCGGTGTGCCAGCAGTTCTCAAAGTGCCATCTAAATAGTCCAGGCGCAATCCTCTCCAGTGCACTTTATGGGAACAAAATGGGCTGGTGGGGAAAAAAATAGTAATTCAACCACAGGCCCATAACTGTGCAAGATGTCCCTGAGTAAACTGTAAGAGGTGAAGACTAGTGCAGGTGCAGCTGTGTGTTCACCTCCGTCCTGCATCGGAGTCACAAGCTCAATTCAGTGACTCCAGTAGCACTGATGAATGAAATAATGGGACAGCTAGTGTTGTGTGGTGTGTTCTATGAATAGTCCGTCATAACACCGGCATTACTCTTTCATTTTTTTAAACCTCCAATTATCCAGTTCTATTGTGGACATACTTTTTATTTTCAAGGGCACCCTGGGAAAAAAAAAAATGCCAGATAGAACAGCTTCAAGTGAGGAGAGACATAGAGAAGGAAAAGTAAGGCAGTTCTGGGGCTTAAGGGTTGTGCTCAAGGGCCAAATGGCAGAGTTCTTTCCAACTTCATCTCGCCAGTTGCTAGTCAATATCTTGAGCCTCAATGGGGCTCAAACCAGCAATTCTTCACCAGTCAAGCAAGCTACCGTCAGGCTACGCTGCCACCCCATAAGGTCCACAATGCCGTCCTCGTAAGAGCTACTGTATATAGCTTTTTATGAAAACAGCATAGCCATTGTCATGAGAGCTGTGCTACTCATTTGGACCGTATGGCTTTCCTCCATGGGAACTACATTTCTCTTCCATGGCAGCCCTCCATCGTAAGAGCTACATCGCTCTTTCATAAATATAGCATAGCACTCCATCATAAGAGCTAGCTACATTATTCTTTCATAAAGGTTTTTCATAGCCATTTGTCATCAGAGCTACATTCCTCTTCCATAAAGACAGCATGGCCCTCCATCATGAGAGCTACATTTCTCTTTCATATGGATAGCATAGCCTTCTATCATGAGCTACATTACTCTTTCATAAAGACAGTATAGCCTTCCATAATAGTAGGGACATTAATCTTTCAAAAAGTCAGCATAGCCCCTATCAAAAGAGCTACAATACTCTTACATAAAGACAGCGTAGCTCTTCAGCATGAGACCTACATTACTATTTTGTATACTTAGCATAGCCCCCATCATAAGAGCTGTATTACTCTTTCATAAAGACAGCATAGCCCTCCATCATAAGAGCTATGTTAGTCTTTTATAGGGCTTCATAGCCTTCATTCTTAAGAGCTGTGTTGCTCTTTTATCTGCACCGCATTCATAAGGGCTGTATTATTCTTTTATGAAGACCATATAGCCTTACTTCATAAGACGTTCATTACTCTTTCATTAAAACTGCATAGCCCAACTTACTCTATAAGACTAACAGAACTCTTTCATTAAGACTGCAAAACCTTACTTCCTAAGAGCTATTTCACTCTCATTGCACAGCACAGCCGTGACAAGATCTTACAGTGATGCATAACTGTCATTCTTATTTTTTTAACCTTTATTTGACCAGCGATGCTCCATTTAGAACATGTAAACTTCGGTTGTTTTAAATGTGCTATAGAAATAAATGTTACCTTGACCTCGACCATATTCTTTTTTTTTCTTTTTTTTTTTCGAGGGCACCCTAGGACAAATGCCAGGCAGAACAGTTGCAAATGAGAAGGGATAGAGAGAAACAGAGATAAAGTCCCTGGAGCAATTTTGGGGTTCGGGCCTTGCTCAGAGCTTCATCTCTGCAGATCAATTCAAAATTCCAAGCCCCTCCAGGGCCTTGAACGAGCAACTACCAGCCGAGCCACCTATCTCTTCGCTACCAAGCCACCAAAGGGTTATGTTGCTTGGTATTCCATAGTAACGTTGATTTCTGTGCAAACGGCACACATCTAAGGTGTTATATATAGGTAATGAAGGAGTCAGGCAGTCTTAATGAAGGATCATTATGAAGAGTTACCGGAGGCTTACTACAGGCAAAGTCCATTTGACCAAAGCAGTTTTTAGAAGCATTGTGTGCCCGTTCCTACCTTGTTAAAACTTTGCTCAGGGATATTCGTCCCATAGTCATAACTCACAAACATTTCTGAGAGTTTGAAACTGGCCGCTTGTCAAACTAATTGTTGCCACTGCTCAGGCCCTTAATCTTCCTGTCCACCAGTCTCTCTCTCTCTTTCTATCTATCTCTCTCTCTCTCTCTCTCTCTCTTGCATTCCCATCCCTCCACACAGGCTCATGCCTAAGTGCTAACTCTGCACGGCGGGCCCCAATGGGCCCCTTAGAGTCAGCCACCACAGACAATCAGAGGAGTTATGAGATAACGATCAATGCATATGTGTTCATGTATTTAATGATCCAAAAACTTTTGTTTTGATGGACAGTTGAGCAAAAATTTACAGGGAGGATCCAATGTACCTTTACTGCTTAATGGGCACAGGAAGATGGGCTCCCCCTCTATAGCTGCTGCACCCTCCAGAGATTTCTTCCCATTAGCAATATTTTCCTCACTGCTGTGTTATGGTTTTTCTCTCTTCTGGGAAGTTTTTTTTTTTTTTCTAGCTATGATGGTTCAGGCCAGTACTTTCTCTCTCACTCCTCAGTAAAGTGTCATTAATACAGTCAGAAACATATTGAGCTGAATTAAAAGCTCTCCTTGCATCGCAATAAAGTAAAAAGTTTCAGAACTCAAATCAATGCCAGAGTCTCCAATAAGACAGGCTTTTAAGAGCCTCCTGGAGAGGTAATCTACAGACTGCATTAAGCCTGTTACCAAACATTGTCAAATCCGGTTTGAGGTTGTCAAAGAACCACAAAGTCTCACTTTCAAGCAACCATCTGGAGCAAGGTGTGAAATTAGCAAAGGTTACGAAGGAGAAAAAAAGCTAAAAGTCTATTGTAAGTAACTGAATTCCATCAAGTAATAGCCAATGACACTTCGCTTCACAGATTCTACTTGAGAGATGTGCAAATGAATATCACTGCATTACCTGGCCAGTGGCAGCATTGCAAATTAAAATTAATGTCATGAAAAGCAGGTGAGGGGGCACAGTGGTCCACTGAATTGTATTGTCGCCTCAAAGCAAGATGGTGCCGAGTTTTAATCCTGACCGAAAGCCTTTTCTTTGTGCAGTTTGCATGTTCTCCCTGTGTGCACAAGGGTTTCCTCCAGCTTCTCCAGGTTTCTAGCCAAAAGAAATGCAATTAGAAGTTTAGAGCCGGCTTCACAGGCTCTGATTAAACATAGTCCTAGTCTAAATTCAATTTTCCATAGAGATTCTCCATACACACACTAACTTGACAAATCTGGGCCTAAATATCCCATTTGCAAGTTTGTGTGAGTGGACTATTTGTGTGCCCTCAAATGGACTGAGGACCTGTCTTCTTGGGTGTATCCCTCACACACACACATACACACACACACACACACCCACGCACGCACACACTCACACCTTAGCCCTTTAAGAAAATGGACACGTGTCATCAGAGTGGTTGGAGGCACAAGAGGAAACTTTTTTAAGTAAAATGCGATGAAAATAACAAACAGAACCATTGCCCGGGGAACGGACAGGGAATTATTGTGTTTCGCGCCACGATATTACAAAATCAAAGGCGGCAGCCCGCGAAATGGTCAATATTCAATGACATTACGAGGCGCTGCAGCCTTAACCGAAACTTTCAAACAGAGACACAAAGACGCTGATGGCAAATATAAAGTTTAATTTCCTCCCTACTGTCATGCTTACCATGCATCAAACAGCTGGGGAAAGTGCAGCAGTACCATTATTTTGTGCTTCGCAAAGTCTCCCAGAAAATAAACTGAGCTTTAACAATCGGGTGTGTTAGTGACGCTGTAAAGAATGTTCTAGATCATCAGAAAAGCTGATGAATAGGCTCTCGTGGCCTGTTTCGGGGCCTGTGGAAAGGTTTGAGAGTGCCGTGAGATATGCTTTTTGTCTTCCTGATCTGAAGGTTGATTTCATGTCACAGGCTAATGATGAATCCAGTTACATGGGGATCTTTTTCTAGACCTGCGATCTCATTTGAAATATGTTTTCGAGGGGAGCTGCCAAAGTATACATAGACTGTGTAAATATTATTGACAAAGTTACTGGGATGTCCACTGACATTCCACAGGCTTGGTGAAAACCGTTTTGGCACGCTTAAGTTATAGTTTTCTGGCAGTCTCTGCCCATTCAAAGCCAGAATCTGCGCAGTTCAGCCACCGAGTCTGAGTCCTCCACTGAACATGTAGATGCCATGACCAGCTCCTGATTTGTTTCCAAACCAGTTTACGTCCATGTTATTTTGTTCAAATTGCACTGCTGCTGAACAAATCAGCACATGGGGAGACAATTTGACAATTAGGTACATGTGGAGCGTGCAATAACTTGCTGGAAAAAAAATGATTGACTTTGTATTTTTACATTAAAGTTACTCTTGACTGTAATTGAGAATGGGTTATTTTTGACCTGTGCTGGAACCAGCCGCTGGTGAGCAACGTCTATCAAGAATACCCAGAAAAGCCTCTCAAAAATGAAGCTTCATTTTGGTCTCTTGCTACGCCCAATCCCTGTGCACTCATGTATTAGCGGATATAAAGCGTTAGAAGTGCCAGCCAAGAATTTTTTGAGTTTGAACCCTTCGCAGATATTAACAAAGCCGTTACCTTTGGGGCGCAGTCCATGAGTAGCTTTCAAATAAGCTAATAGAGTCGGCTTTGTGTTGTAAAGCTGCCAATCACGTCAGCCCGGGGTATAATCGTAGGCCTGTGCAGTAAGCAAAACTTTATGGAGTCACAATGGAGGCAAAGGAACACGACGACACGGCTCGTTAATTTCATTTGGGAAAACTGCAGCCTGAGACAGCTGCTCTTCGGGGCTTTTTCCAGAGGACGTGCTAAAAGTGCGCACAGACTTGCTGCTTCACCATCATGTCCATTGGTTTTTATTGCACTCGGCACCTAGGAGTGTGTGTGTTTGTGTTCGACAATGCTCACTGCAGCTGTGGTGCAGTTACTCTCATCGCCACGGCTGCATTGTCACAGATCCTCAATTCTGATCTTCACAACTTCAAATACTTCCAAAGTATTGTACATATGTGAACTGGTTGAAAAATAGGTCAATGACAAATATGTCAAACAACTAAGTATTCAGGAAATGGTGCCATAACACCTCCACATATCAAGGTCGGTGAACACACCTTAAATGGTAAGCAAACATTCTGACCTCTAAGTCGAAGTGTTGGATGTGGGAGAAATGGGACCTGAGAGACTTTGACTAAGGCCAAGTCACTATGAACAGATGACTGGGGTTTCCGTGTGCCCCCAGTCAGCAGTGATGAGTGCCTACAGACAGTGGTCCAAGGATGGACAAACCACAAACGGCCTAGTACATGTTGGGTGCACAAAGCTCATCAATGTGCAAGGATAACAAAGCATATTCCATCAGGTCCGAACTGACAGCAGGGCTACTGAGGCACAAGTCGCATGAGGTTTTAATGACGGTTGCAGAAGGAATGTGTGACATCATCGTACATTGCACTGCACTGCTAATAGGGCTTTGTAGCCGCAGACCGTCAGAATGCCCATTCAAACCCTGGTCCACTGTCAACAAAAGACTACCATGAGCACGCAAGCCTCAAAACTGGAACAGCAGCGGTTGAGAGAGGCCAACAGGTCCAACGAGTCCCAATTTCTTTTCCATAATGTACATTAGTTACCTGTGCACTGTGTACTGGGGGAAATTTGGCACCAGAAAGCACTATACGAATTGGACAAACCGGTGGACATGTTCTGGGATATGTTAAGTAGGAAACCTGAGTCCAGGTACTCATGTGAACTTGAATTTGGCAGTGCACGCAAAGGACCAATGGAATATTAGGCGGTAGAATTAGGACGTAGACAGTGGAAGCTCTGGCTTTCCATCGCTGCTGATGGATTCAGCTCAAGAATCTGCAGCTTGACTGCAGAATTCCCCAACGTCCAGCACACAATCAACATTCATGATCCAGCATGAATTCTGAATCAATAGTTTAGACATGCAAACTGAAAGTGTCTTCATTAAAAATGACCCTTGTTATTTATTTATTTTTTGCTTTTTGTTTATAGTCTATGTACTTCCTACAATACCAAGAAGATGAATTATGCCCTGAAAAAGAGTAAATACCAGTCATAGCTAAATATTGAGAGACTGTAAGGGATGTTGTTTGATTTTCAGGCTCACTGGAACAGAACTGCCC
This sequence comes from Gymnothorax javanicus, assembly GCA_029692085.1. Classification (NCBI taxonomy): domain Eukaryota; kingdom Metazoa; phylum Chordata; class Actinopteri; order Anguilliformes; family Muraenidae; genus Gymnothorax; species Gymnothorax javanicus. The sequence goes on from CM056193.1 coordinate 25,751,336, forward strand.
CAAAAATGCACTGCCTAAGCCTATCACTCCTGTTATTCTTTATAAGTGACCTGTCATCCAAACTGACTCCAGACACTCCCCCAAAGTAGTGCCATAAGAGGATTTCCGCATTCTGTTACAACAGAAGAAGAAAATGCTTTTTCTCACTGTCCTGGGAGGAAAGCCCAAGCCTGATAGCAACAAAACCAAAATCTATTTTTAAAACACCAGGGAAGAACTGGAGGCCTGTCGAGTCGGGGCATGGAGAGAAGATCTCATTCAGGGGAGTCATTCAGAAACTCTCCAGGACTCAATGAAAGTTGGTTACATTTAAGCAAAGGTGAAGGCCGAGGGGACGAGCTGACAACTGGTAGGTATGCGGCAGTAGTATTACTCAGGCAGTCAATAACTCCTGCTGGACATGAGGTTATACAAAGCAAGGCTCACAGATTACAGTATGAGTATCTCTGCTCGACTGGCCTCGCTGAAGACCCGCTCACTCATGGCTCTGACAAACACTGATGGTTTCCTTCCACTGAGCTGTCACTGCTGGACACTCCAATGATGATGATGATGGTAATGATGATGATGATGATGATGATGATGATACCCTCTGGTCATCTGTCAGGGAGGAATCTCCATTACGGCTGACAGCTCGGACGGATCACAGTTGTTTCAAGGCCACAGAGCAAGCCTTCGGGACATTTTAATTCAAGTTTTTCCACCGCATTGTACTCTAAAAAAAAAAAAAAAAAAAACATTGATGGATGCATCATGCTGATTTATTCACTTCTCCAGGAAATTAAATAACATAATTTTGATTATGACAGCAATCATCTAGCGCATTAAAGAAAATTATCGAGAATGCTCAGAGACAGCAGGACTCGACTGGTTGATGAGACAGCAGTGATCACCATCCCTCTCCATTCTTTCCCTAATTTATAAAATCCTGATCATATTCTCCAATTCTTGCTGCCACAACACCCACAATTAATTTGGGAGAAAACAGACCAGTATGTTTTCTCTTCCAAAGCATGCAATGTCAGTTGAAATCTCTAATCTCAGCATAACTAAAAGGGTAGATCCACAATGCAGTAAGGTAACGCGTGCAAGATAACGTAATGCCTTACTAACTTACTGCAAAAATTTTATCTTCTTATGCAAGCTTCCTGCAAACCAACTGATCATCTTTTACGGAATGCTATGTCAGTCTGCGTAAGATAGCGTCAAATTTAGGGTCTTCATTACTTAGCGGATGACAACGGACCCCCTAATAGTTTTTCAGCATGTTGGAAAAAGTCAACCACGCAACATGACATACCTTTACGTTAGAATGTGCAGTAATCTGCTGTATATCTAGGAGACACATATCAATATTTAAAAAAAAAAAAACAGACTCACCTCAAGCTAAATAATTCAACTTTATAGACAAGGTTTCTAGCATGATTAAAAAAAGTCCTCCAGAGCGAAATGTTTAGGTTCCTATTTATTCACGTGACGGCAGACCCACTGCCTTCTCCATTTCTGGATCTTTACTGTCACTTGCAAAATGCTACGGATTCGATTACCATACGTAGGTTTTTGTACATTTATGTGAATCAAACTTGTCTTGCGGAACTTCACTGCATAGTGGATCTACCATATAAGTCGTACACAAGTTACTTATTGAAATGTGGTTAATATCATTACAGTCACTACACTAAAGCAATATATTACTCTTTCTTCAGTAAAGGCCCGTTCACACAAAGACGCTGCTTCTACTACGATGGAGAAGTGGCCGAGAGCATGGCCGATCGTGGGCCAAACGTGGGCCAAACGTGGGAGGATCTCCATGACCGTGGTTTGGTCGGGGTGGGATCTGCTAGGTTGGGAAGCTGCACGCTCCCCCCACGCTTATTTTGAACGTGCACAAAATAAGCGTAGCTGGGTCGTGGCCACCAAAAAGTGGGGCAAAGTCTTATTAAGAACGTTGTGGGAACGCCATTATCGTACAAGCAGCGTGATAGCATCGTGGTGAGATCTCTGTGGTCGTAATAAAAACGCAGCACCTTTCTTCTTGGAGTGGAGCCAGTTGAATCAAATCAGCATCAGGTCCGTTCATCTTCGAAGTTGGGAAAGAACTGAAGAAATGCTTGAACACCCCCGATTTATGTAGATGTAACCCTCGTTTCTCGATTTAGGTCGCATGCTCCAGGTCTCTGGGCTGTGGAAATGAGCACTACAATTGGTGGGACACAAATCAATCTTTAATCGTCATTCTTCGTTAATCACACCTATACAGTACTGTACAGCTAACATTACATCCAACAAAATGGACTGCCCAACTCAATCGTTTTTTCCGCTACTTCCTTTTTCCCCATCACGCTGCTTCTTCCCCAGTAAAACAGTTATCAGTAGGAAATAATATTCAATCAAGGCAATGGGACATAAATTATAACTTAAATCAGTGCACAAAATAATTGCATAAATTAAATAATAAGTACAATGACTTTCGCTAACTGTATTGTATTTTCTTCACTCGCTGTATTTAACTTACGCATCACAAAATCAGTTGAGCAAGTATAAGATACTCCAAAAAAATATTATGCATACAGTAATAACAATTACATAGACATCACCACAAATCCTACTAGAAGTGTAATATGGTCAGCACCAGCATAGCGACATCATCCTAAAGTCTTCTAGGTCTGTGAAACAACGTAGTATGGTCCTGTGCATCGTAGCGGCAACGTAGTAGAAACGACCGCTTGGTTGGCATTGGTCTAGGTGTAATCGTAGTGGCAGCGAGTCAGCAGCGCTTTTGACTTAGAAGCAACGCAGTACAGTCATGATGTAGTCTTTAATTTCCCAAAATTGCTGGATTTCGACGGCGATAATGCTGCAATTTGATAACTTTTTCAGATTGGGGTGATCGGCATGGTCTTCGTAAGGTCGTAGAGCTGTGAATACGGGGTTTAACTTCATTTGTTCTTATTTATATAATCAATCTTGGTGCACCACCAGATGCACACCAGGAAAAGTAAGACCACAAAGAGTAATCTCCTGTTAAATCAGTGGAAAATCAGATATTAGTTTGGTCTCTAGGCAGAGACTTGTTCCTTAATTCCATCAATGAAAAAGACAGGAGCTTTTTTGGAAAATGTCTCTGCTGTCTAGGCAGTAAGGAATTGTTCAGAGCCAAGAACTCTTAATCAACCTCAAAAGCATTTGGAAAAGATACACGCTATCATTAAGTCAGGCGATGTAATCACTGCTTGGTCTGCAGCTGCGAAAATCTTGCGGCAGTGTAATGTACCATCATACACACTGAACAGTTTTCTTATTCCTGACTGAATACAGTTGTCTCATCAAAATATCAATCAAGCCAAGGTTCAAAAAGCACTCCCTTAATTGATGTGTGGGGACTATTGCAACAGTCATGTGAAATTTTTTTTCTAGCCCAGTTAACCACTCATTTACCACTAGTAACATAGTTAACCACCAGTTCCTTTGCATATTTATTTGAAAGCAATTAAAAGTAATTTTGCAGTGCCCTCCAAAATTATTGGTTCTCTTAGTGAATGTGAGCAACATAAGCTGTGAAATTATTATTATTTATTTTTTGCTCCAAAATAAATATATCTTCTGCTCCTAAATGTCTGCCACAATAATTGGCAATCCATAAAATGCTATGAAGTATATTTCCAGTCAAGTATTACATTTTTCAGTCAAGTTTAACATGTTCACCTGTTTTATTAAGAAGCCTTAAGCGGTCAAGTGACAGCCTGTTTCACTGGGGTATAAATATGAGGTGACACAGGCCAAATTCCTTCAGTTTCTCCATCACTATGGGACAGACCTGAAAATACCATGACAGCGTGTGTTGAAAAGTTGTTGAGCAGCGCAAAACAGGAAAAGGTTACTAGAAAATCTCTTAACAGTTAAAAACACCCATTTCTACCATCAGAGCAATAATTGAGACTTTTAAATTGTTAAGAATTGTTAACTGGAAGAGGACGCGTGAGGAGGATGGTTCAAAAGGAAAAATAATCTCCAAGGTTTACAGCTGTCCAACACTACCATCAAACATCACCGCAAATTGTGTTGATGAGATGGTTGGCTCAACCAGGTTGACAGAGGGTTGCGCGAAAAAAAACCTCCTCTCTCAATCAACAAGGTAAAGCACCTCCAGTTTGTCAAACGTTATTGGGACTTTCAAATAGACTGGTTTATATGGCCAAATGGAACCAAAACAGAGCTTTTTGGCAACAAACACCAAAGATATGTTTGGCATGGACAGACAGATAACTCATCTCATACCCTCTGTGAAGTATAGTGATGGATCTTGGAAGTTGGGCAGCTTTTCTTCCAAAGCCTCTGGACATTGTGTTGGGACACGTGGTACCATTGACTCCATCATGTACCAGCAGATACAAAATCAGAACCAAGCAGCCTTTGGCAGGAAGCTTAAATTAGGCTGTTGTTAGCCTTTCCAGCAGGACAATGATCCAAAGCACATGTAAAAATGGACACAAAAATGGTTCACTGACAGGGTAAAGGGATGCCACAGCTGTCACAGTCCCCCAAATTAAACCCCATTGGAAATCTGTGAGATGAGCTGAAGAGGAGAGTCCAAATGTGCCATCCACAGAATCTGAAGGACCTGGAGAGACTGTATGGAGGAACAGTCTCAGAGCCTGTGCCATGTGTTCACTGACCTCATAGCGCATTATAGGAGATGACTCAGAGCTCTTATCTAGGCAAAGGCAGGCTGCACAAAATACAGAATGAAGGGATGCCAATAATTGCGGCATGCAAAATATAGAAAAAAAATTTGATTCATGAAAATAATTAAATGTTTCTTTTAATTACAGTACTTCAATTACAGGTTAGATTTTTGTGAATATTTTGAATAAAAGATTATGAAGATAATACAGGCATTGCTTCACATCTCATTTTACTGATTTTTACAACTGAGTGCCAGTAATTCTGGAGCACTAAGTAAATATTTCTTAGCACAGAAAGTAGTCGTTCAATATAACTTGTTACATTTATTTTAAGGCAATAAATAACCTTTTTTTCTTGACAGTAACTTCCCAAAAATGGCACTGGCGCACTAGGGACTTGATTAAGGCTGTGCAGCCCATCCAAGGTCTGAAACAGTGCTTTCACGCCACATGTTTCCCAGAAACCCCTGCTTCTATCCCTGGTCCTCAACTGCATAATACCTGAATTCATTGAAATGTACATTGATTGCACATTGCTGTCTTCCTTATACGTAGACTCCATTGCCACCCTTGTCCCTGAGGGGTCAATAAAATTTATTTTGTTTCCCCAAAGCAATGTAACCATCCCTGCTAGGCTCTGCTAGTTAGCCCCATTTCCAGTTAGCATGCCAGGCTTCAAGCACTGGACCACCAGTAAGTGGCCACTTGTGAAAAAAATCGAACCACTACTTGACACCACATCCCTATTTGAGACTCACAAAGGGACACACACAATATATTAAGTGCCTCAAGAAACACAGAAAAGAGTTCTGGAAACATATAAATAATTCATCAATTGGTGAACTTCTAATCACATGTGCGCGACAATGCAGTCATGGTACTGTACCCTTGAAATTCTGCATACTAGCGTTCTGGTACATAGTGATCCTGTTCACACAGTACCGCACAGCAGAGGACAATGAAGATATTCTACTGGGAAGAAAGAACAAAACTGACCCCAATTGCACCTGCTATCTCCTTTCCTTCATTTCGTTGCCGTCTCCCTCGGAGCTACATGGTGAAACAGCATTGAACAACCGGCTTCCACTTGTACACCAGTCAATTCGCGGAATGAGATCACTCGGCCGATGTTCCGGAACAGACGGCGCACTAAAATGTGCATCCGATGGCACGGAATGCAGCAGTAAACATTCCTAAATTCCTCGCATGGCACCGTCCTCCCAGCACAAATGACCAAAATAATTTAAAAAAAAAACTTTAATTATCAGATACTCTATGTTAGATTGCCATGCAACAGCTATTAAGGAACCAGTGCAATCTTTTTTTATTTTATTTTGTGCATTTAAAGTGTTCATTAAGTCACAAGATAAAGATGTGTAATTATTATTTTTTTTTTCAAATTCATAAGCAGGAAATTAAAGATAAATTATTGCTTGTCTCGGTACGAGCATCGCTTGCGAGCAGCGGTACATTTATTAGTAGTGCCTGGACACTATTGAAGAAATTGTCAAGTGATTGGAGGGTGCAATTCTCTCCATATTGAGAAGAGAATGAGAGGGGAGGCATGCAATTAAATTATGGGGTTTTTTTTCCTGCATGGTGTTAAATACAGAATTTTACATTGATATAGCAGACAGAATTTCATTGTCATGGCACCCAAGATCTTTAGTTTGCAGCTGTATTAACCCTTTCAGTGCCGTGGGCAACTATAGTTTCCCAATGATGTAAGATATCAAAGTCAGATGCTGTTGAAAACCTATCATGTGGCAACTTGTTTAAAAGAGCTCCCCTGCGGGAGCTCTTTTAAACAAGTTGCCACATGATAGGTTTTCAACAGCTCAGGATGACTACATTTTCAATTCCTTGGAAGTGTATTCGGCGCTCAAAGGGTTAAGAAATTCTTTTAGTTTTTCTAATTCTGCTGAACTTAGATGTCCACATACTCTTATTTTGTGCAAAAAAAATGAGACTTTCTCAGTGTAATGCACTCCCCCGTTAGGCATTTCTGTTTCCCCGACTACCTGCCTTTTTCAAATTATCCAATTATCCCCTGCTCTTTCTCTTTGTTCATGTTCACACCTACTTTTAATTAAGTTAATTATCTTCCACTCTATTTATATCTTGGCTTTCCTCTTCACAGGCAGGTAGCCTCACCTCGTAACCTTTTAGTTTAGAGCATCCCTGGTCTTTTCTTTAGTTTTATCCCTTGTTTAGTTTTATTGTCCCCCACCACCAAGTGCAGCGGGGGATATTAGATTGGGGTCCGTCTGTCATCTGTCCGTCTGTCCGGGCCACAATAGGGACAAGATTTCTCTAAAACTACATTATTATATCTAGATGTGTGAAATTTTGTATGCTTAATAAACTACTCATGATCTACATTGAGTTCTAACATGGATGTCGAAGTATATTTTTTTTTTTACAGAGTTATGGCCCTTGATCGTGGCGGGGGATAGCGATGACACTGCCGTCTTTTTCTTTCTGTATCTGTTTGCACTTTGTTAAGGTAATAGATTTCATGTCCTAGCAGTTGCGTCCTCCACTTTCTGTTCATTCTCCTGGTGCCCGTATTATATCTCAGGCACCATGAGCGTCACACACAGCATGCCTGCTGTGAGTTGTGAATAGTCAAATCTAGACAGGAGGTTTAGTTAAGTATCTGCTCCGTGGCTTTTGTTGCTGCTTTTATTGCAAGGTGATTCTGCTTTGAAATTTGGCTGCTTTTAGCATTTTTGCCATCAACAGCTTGCGAGATTGATAAAAAATATAGTCACACTTTCCACAGCTCATAAATGACATGGGCTTCTAGTGCACAATAGGTTTTGATAGGGCCTGCATAGCTCTAAGCATAAACACAAAGTGCACTTTGCGCTTTAATCTGGTTTGTACAGCTTTCTTCCCCAGGAATGAAAGAAATGACATATTGCTTTTTTGAGGTTGGAGAGCAGGGGGCAATAAATTGGATTGTAAAAATTTAACTTGTTTCAGTGCTGACTAAATGCTGACGCAAAAGAGCTAAAACTAATCAAATAATTTGGTCGCTTTGAGAGAAAAAAAGAAGAATCTTTGATCTGACTCAATCTGAAAAGAGTGTAAACTCCATTTTGGCTAACAATCAAAGATACCTGAAGGTAGAAATGGGACAATAGCAATCACTAAATGCAGGATCGGGTTGGATCGATAGTGGAGTTTGAAGAAGTGCCTTTTGTGTTTGTGTCAAAGCGACAAACGAGTGTGCCACTCCAAGCTAATGGCCCACAAAGCCCCAAAAAGATAAGATGCTCATCCAATCAGAGAATCGGAGAGAAACCTGATGCAATATAATCATTTTAGTGTGATTTCACGCAATGTACAATATCAGTCAAAAGTCTGGACACACTTTGCTAATGTCACAGCACTCTGTTTTTAGAGAAATTCAAACAGCTGAACTTCTCTATATAATCTCAAATGGAATTGAGATTATATAGGAGGAGGAGGTGAACAGTCAGAAGTTATAAGAGGGTAATTTACTTGTTTGAACAGTGTGCAAAATTTTGGAATTCTCAAAAAAGCCATATTCTGCAGAGTAAACACACAAACAAGCTCCTCCATTTTCTGATGGCTGAATTAAAGTCAAGCTGTTTTGGGACTAACTGGGCAAAAACGCTGATGAAAAGCTCACCACAAGTGCAGCACATCTTTAGGAAGAGAGACAGCTGCTCAGCTGCAAACTCATTAAAGTTATGTGAATGCCCTTGTTAAAAAAGAAAAAAAAAAGTATGAGTATGCTGAGCAAATATGACAACAACGGCTAGTTAGTTTGATGGATTTAAAAATTAGATTTTTTTTCTTTTTTTGCAAAATAAAGGGTGTTTATTTCTTTATTGGACATGTATTGTAAGAGAAATATTGGTATGTCCAAACTTTTGACTGGCATTGTAATTGTCAAATAAAACAAGGACTGATATGACCCAAGATTGAATTCAGAAACTGACAGAGCAACTACAATCGCAATTAACAGCTCAGCAATATGCGACAGAGAAAAGGCCAAAAACAAATCTTGCTAAAATCTATTTATCCACATTATAATTTTGTGGTCTTTTTGTGTTCATTTATCCAACTCTGTTTAATTTTTCTTGGCTCAGCACACACTGTGGCTGTAACACTACTCTCAAAGGTTTAATTTGCGCTCACTTAAATTTAAAAATATTGATTTTACGCTCCATGGTGGAATACATTTAAAAGTATATTTTAAAAATAAAATAAACAATAAGCCTGGAAAAATGAAATGCAACAGCATCTCCTGAACCGGATAATTTAATAGACTGGGAGTTACAATAGAAGAGAGAGAGGCTAGAGAGACTGTAGAAGACCCAAATGAACATTTCTCTGCCTTTTGGTAACCATCAAGTATAGCTAAATACTACTGACTGGCTGTATCCCCAACACTTTGCTGACCAGGTAGTTTCCCTCTATGGCTTCACGCTGAAGGACCTCGAGAAGTACTATCAGTCCTCAGCTGGGCCTTGACCCAGTCTGAGGATATCCTGTGTCCCTGGGTCCACTAGGCCTTGATGGCAGTATGAAAGTGTGTCAGATCAGGTTTTCTGTTGCCCTTTTTCTGCATGCTTTTATAAAAATGGTTTAAATAATAAAAAATGACCTAATAAATTAATAAATAATACCCAAAAGGGAAGTCCCAAAATTCTTGATGAGGATATTCAGTTTTATTCCCCCTCCCCATTCCTATGCACTATTTTAGCACTAAATTAAACCAATTACTCATGAGCACAATGTAGGAACTGTGCCCAAAGTAAAGATTTGTTTTTCAGAATCCATTATTTAGGACAAAAAACAAATATATTTCTCGAAGGAGGGAATTTGACTTTTTCTTCCCATAATGCTTCAGTGCACAGAAAAATGGGCAATGAGCTATGAGCAGAATTACTGTGTTCTTTTTCATGTCGGCCTACTATTTGGGGTTTGGCACAACATTGTTAAATGGGAATTTGTTTTGTATGGAAGGGGTGCAGCTTGCAGAGCTAGTTCTGGCAGAAAACTTGAAACATGCCCACATTTTTACAGAAATCCCCATGCATATGACACACTGCCCCGCCCCTCTGGTAGGTGAGCTACATTAGCTGCTGTCCTGCCCCACCTTTGTGACACTAAATGCCTCTGCCTGCTGCTGCGCTGCGTCCGTCTCTGCTGCTGTATCACACTAGCCTGCTGCCATTTAACATCCCTCCTCCGCCCCAGCATCCAGCTGTTGGCTCTGATATCCTCCAAAGGAGGGGGGGGGGGTTGTATCCTGACACTCACTTCTCTCTTCCCTTCAAGCCCAATAGACCACAGGGTGTGTCGGGGTCAGAGCCTAGAAGCCAAACTATCATTGTATCGATTTATTACCACTGCAATTAACTTCAAACGTGCGTTGGCTAGCAAAAATGTAGCCTAATGAACTGAATTTGCCTTGTTAATCTTACAAGATATCTGGTCCTTTTGCCTCAAGAGTACTTCATTAAATAATTGGATGACCCACCAGGAACCGGTCTTTTTTCTTCAGTCCACGGTTTTATGTTTGGGAGGGTCTGGGTCCTACTCAGTGTTGTTATCCGGCTAACTTAGTAAACCAGCATCTTAACACAGAGCTCTGAAGAACTCAACTCCCCTGGGAAAACTAGCGATCAGCTCCTGAAAAGCAGTTGCAGCCGTCAAGAAGAAGACTGCAGTTTTCCCCCCCAAAAAAAATTGAATGTCAATGACAAAATGATCGTGCCATGCATCTTAACTATACACAAAAAATACCTTTTCCGACTTCAGTAACAGTAAATCCACATGTTGACAGGACTGAGCTTGCATATTATTTCTCATATTTTTACTAACATCATGAATAATCTTGGCAAGTCATCATTGACTAAGCAAAAATAAGCCCTCAAGCTTCTCCCAAGGGTGCCAAGCAGTATTTTAATGACTTAATTTGTGCTGGGAAGTTTAGGCAGCCATCATAAAAAAAAATAACTGTAGTATTTATTGAAAATGTATACGTCAACTGTTTCCACAGAACTGACTAAAGAAACTTCAAAGTAATTTGTTATTCAGTTCTTTCCCAATTTAATAATTTGGTTTACTCGATACAACTGCCTTAACCCTTTAAGTGCTAAATTATTTTTTATAAAACACCAATTCACCACTCAAAATATTTCCCACATGGAACACTTCAGCGCTGAATCGATCAGATCAGAATATCTTCCTCCTCAAAGCCAAGAAAGTCGGCTTCATTTTCACTATCACTTTCAGCAAACAACATGTCTACATATTCAGCATTTTCATTGTTAAACTCACTACCATTACTTGACAAGTTCTCAAATGCCAGCATTTTGAAAAAATGCGAGGTCAAAATCCATGAAAGAAGAACATTGTAATGATTCATTCACAGGATAACTGCAGTTCAAAGATATTGTTACTATGCACACTCTGGGGCCCCGAGCAACCAATCCCCAACGTGGCTGTGTAAATACTAAAAATTGATTGGTATGGTGAAACACACCTACCCCCCAAAATGTCTTTTGCTGCCATTTGCGGTTGTGGCTGGAAACTTCCTCACAGCAATAGCCGTGATCAGCAGCCATTATGATTATTGTTATCATGGCTATAGCTGCGACTTGCACTTAAAGGGTTAGTATAGCTGGTATGACCTTGTAAATGCAACATCAGTTCTTTTAGTGATTCATTTTGACTTTTAAATACTTCTCTTTTAATCATTTTAAATGTGCCCCACATTACCATTTGGAATGTGTGGTAATATTCACCTCTTTCAAAATTGCAATATGTTTCAGTCAAATTATACAACCTAACTTGATCGTTAACATATGACCCCGTTCATCCTCCGCTATATTAAACAACACAATATTTGATGTTTTAATGTGAATTTAATTGCTTATTGAAAATATATAAAATATATATGCTATGATGTAACATTTTTAAAAAGTCAGCACCGTCGACTATTTACCTCTATGTAAGATTGCCATGTTTTAACCTCACGCAATCACACTCATCAAGCATTAGGGCACCGAAGGCACTAGTTGGCTTAGTCTTCGAAGTGGAGTTATCCTCATTCCTCCATTATGCATGTCAGATAACTCTAAGCCCAGAGAAGTCTGAAGTGCTTGGAAAATGCTGATGGATGTATCAGCTTTGCACTAACTTGCATTAGTGGATGCAGCAGCCAATGGTGTTTGCTGAGAAATGTTTACCTAAGTAGTTCTACATGTGAGCCCTTGTTGTGATATGCATTATAGTGGCATGAAGGTTTTTTAGACATTTGAAGGATTGGAGACCACGCACATTCAGAAGTGATTTACAGCCTTGCCCTTTACTCATTGAGATTTGACCAGATTCCTTCCATCTTTTAATTATACAATGATATTTAGAGGGTGAAATGCCTAAAATCCTACTTATTAGTCTTTGTGTAAAGTTGTGCTCATGGTAATGGATTACAAGCTTATGCATCTGTTGGCAAATTGATCTGACCCATCTTTGCTCTTTGGGCACTTGGGTCTTTTTTGGAGGCTCCGTTTATGCACACATTATTTGCTCACGTGTTTGACCACCTTATTCCAATTTGTCATATAATTATTGGCCCAACAGTAATCAGATTTAAAATAAGGGTATATGTTCAGTAAACAATTGATTTCACAAGCTGGAGTATTAAACTAACATGTCGCTGTGGAGTTTTCAATATAACTGGGGGAAATGGACTTTTCGAATAATTTCTTTTTTGCTCTTTATATAATGTGCCAAATTTTTCATACATGGAGTTATACATGAAGCATAATAGCTAATGCTGCATTCTGTCTTTTTGTACATCACGGCACAATAAAATAATGTTAAATTGTGCATTAGCAGACATCAACAACCTAAAGCAGCAGAAGGGTTCGAGTAATGTTCGTTATTTGCTTCTGATGCTGGTTAGTAAGTTCTCAATGTATACGATATAAAGGCTCAGGAAGCAGAGGAATGCTGAATGCAAGATGAAATGCTGAATTCCTGAGCTGCTAGAATCTATCACCAAGTAGATGTTCAAAGGATCCCCTCCCATCCCCCTTCCTGCTTTCTTTGACATTTTTAATCTGGGTAACACTTAACAATAAGCGTACATTAATTAACATTAATTCATTGGCTATCCATTAATTAGCAGGTAACTTATGCGTTAGATAGCTGAATAAGCATTATGCAACCATAATTGACCATTAATTACTTTCCTGTGCTTCCCTTATTGTGAGGTTGAAAACATCCCTTAAGTATCCCTTATGTTGCACTTCAAACTGTTAAACCATAATGTATAAACTAATACCTGTTGATGTGAACATCATTTGTAAATGATTATCAGATGCATTAGTTAAATGTTAATTAGTGGTTAGTAAATGCTTATTATTGCATTAACTAATGGTAATTTTTGTACCCTTATTGTAAATTGTTACCTTAATCTGATACCAAGATCACAGAATATAGAAATACTGAGGGAGAAAACATCTGAATGTATCCATTGTATCAAAGCTGAAAGGCCCCCGAGGAATTCCGTACATCCTGAGAGCTAAGCTCCACTGACCCCCAGCTTAGATGGCGCCCATTTTCCCAACAGCCAGTTGCACAGACTGCCTGTTCCCAAGTCCTGCAGGTTCCAGGTGGCCAGGTGACCACATTTTTTTCCATCTCCCATAACTCCACCCAGTCGTTTCAGGACACAGAGTGGCTCGGATAGATGAATCAACCCTCGTGGGCCTGCCCTCTGACTTGTCAAACAAATCGTCCTCAGCATCTGCTTCTCAGCCGCGAGGCGCAGTCAATTCCCACCACCGCTGTCGCACCGCTGGAGTGCCATACGGGCGAGGAGTGCAAAACGGGGATGGCTTCTTCTTTATATTTTTATTTTGAGCTTCGCCGAGCAGGGGAGAGGCGTCACGCTAGTTTATCACCATATAAAAGAGCTTCGCCTCAGACTAGGGACTTGAGGGGACTTCATTCATTATTCAGTGAAGATCTCTTCGGACACGCGCCGTAATTTCTTGGCCAGACAGAGGAAAATTACAACGCTCTGACGCGCCGTAATTGTGCACGATGTACAATCTCCTTTTGTTTTCGATCCAAAAAAAAAAAAAAGATTTTATACTTACTTGCAAATTAGGTGCTGAGCAGAAGCCAGGTCTAATTCCCTTCCGATTGATTCTCGAAAGAGTAAACAAAAATAAATAATGAAAGCAATATTGCGGACCGCGGCAGCAATAATGCGATGAGAACGAGAGAGGAGCTAATAATGATAATAATGTCTCCCGATAGAATGCGGGGAGAGTATGTCATTAAACTGCGCAATACTGACAGGCTGAGTCATGGCGGACTCGTGTTGCAGATAAGGACTCAACGCGGTTATCGAATCCCGCGGATTAGCGCCCCATTCATCACCAATGGCCTGTGTGTCCGCAGCATTAAATTATATGAATGGGCGTTTCATTCATCAAGTAAAAAGGATAATTACTGCATGGGCAAGAGTACTAAACATCGACTATACCGAATGACTAAACTGTATGGACTGACATGAAACAAGCTACAACGAAGAGCTAGTTAAAGAGTGGATATTTACATCAGTGTTACAGGAATAAGGGAACCTTGTATGTGTCGCACCCGCTCTCGTCCCTTCTAACTGAACGCAAATACTCATTCATGCAGGAAGTAGGGTATAAAACAATCGCGGGGTTCAAATTAATGTGTCTCTCTCTCTCTCTCTCTCTGTGTCTCGCTCCGTACACTCTTACATATACAAACATTTGTGCCCACAGTTTTTGCTCATTGCTTCTTTCTTGCCTCTCTTTCCATCTCAAGCCCCCTTTCACTCTTACCCGCTTGCCAGCTCTCTCAACATTTATTCCTCTGTCCCTTTCTCTCTCTGTTATTGTTTCTCTCCTTTCCTCTCTCCTTCTCCCAGCCTCTCTCCTTCCCTCCCTCCAGCTGCCAGAGGATAAAACTCCACAGCAAGGTCAGTGGGCACATCTCTTAATTGTACCACGTGTGAGGACTGGATTGAGGAACAGGTGGTTAATGTCTGGCTGTTTAAAGGAGGAGATTCCCTTTGTGGTAATAGCCTGCTGTACCTCCCACTCACCTCAGCAGGGTGACTGATGATGCACTAAAGATTTCCTGGCAAGGTGATCGAACCGGAACCCTCCCTATTTGTCAACAAAGTGCTCTCATATAGCCACATTTTGAGTGGGTGGATTACGCTGGGGTTTCGGGGGTTTGGGGAGTAGGGGCAGCATTATTTTCGACTGCCTAGCCGGACATTGGTACGTCGATGTCCCAGAGGACATTTGCGCTTCCAAGAGGCTCGAAATATTCTCAAAATGCACTCAATGTACGCTGAACCAAAATATAAAGTGATTTTTTTCAAATTATTTTTTATCAATTGGGAAATATTTCAACAAAACAATTATTATTTTATTCTTGCCTTAATATTCAAGCAGCAGGTACATGAGTAACAATTTACTGTACACAATTCATGAGTTATCACAGCCTGAACCCAACAGGGGTCAGCGGGCAGAGTTCACAGCACTCAGTAACGAGTGTGTCCACCATCGGCATCACGTAAAGCGGTACACCTCCAGTGCATGGAGTTCACGAGGTTGTCAATAGTGGCCTGTGGAACGTTGTCCCATTCCTCCTGCAGCGCAACTAATGTAAGAACTGTCAGCGATTACGGCTCATGCTGTGACAACCAAATGCTCCTATGTTATTACTCCAATCTTGTCGTGTTATCTCAACAATCTTCAACCTTCCTTTAAGCAATATACACACAAAGTCACACACACAAGTCAATACACACAATATACACATGACTCAATTAAGTCTTCTTAATGCAAAATATTATTCTATCATGTGAGGACCCTGCCTACAGTGCAGTCCATATGCATTTGGACTGTGGTATTGTTGAGGAAAAGCAATCCCTACATGATTCACAAAATATGGTAAAGAGATACACAAATGAAAGCTGACAGTCGCTACTTCATAATCATTTGGACTATAAAGGCAAGAACAATCATTGTGTTAACTGTACAAAGTGTTCAAATTCTTACAAACTGATCTTTATGTCAGGACACAAAAGAGCCCATGGACAGCCACTGGTGTCCAACACTCACCTTTGTTACTAAGGACATGTTGCTTGCTTTGGAAGTGCACATCAGCTCCATCTAAGGTGATGCATTTACTGTAGTTTTACCGACAGGTAACCTCAGATGTTAAAAATGAAGGGATTTTGAAGTAATCTCCTTGGATCAAGAAGGGAAAGTTCTTTATCTCCAAATTAGAGCAAATCCGTGGATCTTTACCTATCTCAGTAAAATATTATGCTATTTCTGTCACATAGCAGAGAAAAAAAAAAAAAAAACAGACATTTACAAGGTAAATTATATTTAATGATAGATTGTTTTAACTGATAATATAAGATGAGGCATCCCAGCTGATCTCCAGCACCAGAGTAGCAGACTCCTTGCCCCAAACTGCAATTGTTAAGTGGAGAGCCACCATGTCTGAAGGTTAACTTCCAGTCTTAACTTCCAGTTAACCTCAGAGCTACTGTGTCTCCTGGTTTAACTCCAGTCCTTCAGAGTCACAGTATCTGCTGGTTTAACCCCAGTTGAGAGCTACAGTATCTGCTGGTTTAACTCCAGGCTTTCACAGCCATAGTACCTTCTGTATTAACTTATGCTCAAAAGAGCTGCGGTGTCTGCTGGTTTAACTTCAGTCCTAAAGAGCCACAGCAACTGCCATTTTAACTCCAGTCCTTGAGAGCTGCAGTATCTGCTGGTATAACTCCAGTCCTAGATAGTCACAGTGTCCACTGGGTTTTGAGGTCATTTATGTGAATGAATGATCAAAAAAATTCTATTCACCTTATTCTCAAAGCCTTAAGAAAGGATAATGATTGATAGGAAACCTACTGACACAGCAGCTTTCAGGAGAATCGATTTGACACCATGACTTGAAACACAGAATTTTTTTTGGCCTGAAATCAGGTCGAGACCTACCTGGGTACAGATCAGAAACTTATTGGTATCGATAGATTAAGTCATCACGGCAAACCCATGCAGTGCAAAGGTGATATGGTAACATGCCAGAAAGTATGACATTTTATGTACTGCTGATGATGAATTAATGGAATTGGCCATGCTTTGGTAAAAATAAGAAACTGTCATCACCTGATATTTTTCTTCATCACAACTCTATACTGTTTCATTTTCTATACTGTTTCTAAACCCAGATAGAAGTAAAACAGAGATTCTGAATGAATGATGAACTAATCTGAAATACATACAAAATGTGTTATTTTCATTGTTTATGCTACTTGCTCCGTATCAGCAATAGGCCTTATTCAAGCTCAGAATTTCTACGTGGAGCCCCATCAGCAACAATTACGGAGGTAAATATAACATCAGTACCTACACTTTAAAGCAAGAATAACTTTTGCCTGCAGTTCCCATGGGAAATAAAAGGTACAAGCCTCATCTAAACACAGAAAATGGAAAGAAATCAGCCTTGAAAAACAACTGTCACTTCACAGAGGACTCAAACACATAACTTTATACAGAACGCCAAGGGGACAGCAAGGAGACCGAAAAATGCACTCAATTATTACATGTCATCTCTAACTGTGGGTTCTGCCTGAGTTAAATTCCATTATCTTATGTTTTGTCACAAGCCCTTCTGAGGTAGAGCACTGCTACCTGCTACCGCTGTCGGGGTTATTAAAAGTTTTACCTGAAACAATTTGCAATTACGTCTTTATCTCTTACCACTGTGCTGCCGCTATTCCAGCTATCTTTGGTAAGCATTGCCATTTTTAAATTTAATGCTGTGAAATGTTATTTGAAATACAGTATCAAGAAAGGTTTTGTTTGCTCTGCATAAATATTTGATTGCATAATATAACTTCAGATACGAGTGACTGAAGTTTCCATTGTCACACACATTGCACTATTAAATAGACTTGAATTTACAGTGTGTGGCAGACATATTTATTTCCCTGACCAAGGACAAAACATGCCACAAGAGATTGGTATAATACCACTGTAATTATGTACATCTGTATACTCCGCTTGGCAGTGAGCTTGCCTTTAAAAATGAAACACAAGCAGTGCAATTAGCGAGAGTTTGACTTGCTGTAGCACATTTGATTTGAATGATTTGAAAACAATGTCCTTGAGATTAAAGTAGACAGACAGCCTTAATTTGCAGATGTTTATTTCTACAGCTGGAACTGGAATTCGCAGCCCTTTTAAGCAGTCTTACAGTCCAAATACTTATGGACTGCAGCATGTATTTCACATAAAGCAGAGATTTTTTTTTTCCCCCACATGCTCTTATTACCTACCCCCGGCTACACTCATGCAAGGACACATATATAAGCAATGCTTCTAAATGCACCGCAAATAAATTAATAGATATTTTTAATAATATAATGAATCTCATTATTTTATCGATAGAAAAAATCATATGGGCATTTTCATATCACACGCTGTATCAACCCGAGACCCCAGTATCAGCCCGAGAGCATTAGCTCGAGGGTTGATACACGGTGTGATATGAAAATGTGCATATGATGTTCTATTCTGATTTTGACCATAATTAACAATGCATTTTATCCAAAATGTTTATTTCAGGTTATTATTGTCATCATTACAGGCCAATAGCGCTAGCATTTACTTTTAGTCAGCAGTGTTTTCAAGTCAATGAAATGGCCAATTAGCTAGCTAGCATACAAACGCGATTTTCTCCATGTTTAAATTTATGTTTCTATGATCGCTTACGCATGAAACGTTTTACTACAGCCCTTCGCATGAATATTGCTGCAAAATGTGGCATTACACATGCTGTTTGCAAATAATTCTGTATCAAGTTCCTTTTCTATAACATAGTCCAGTTCAGAAATTTCAGCAGCTGAGAAATTCATAAGTCTCTTCGCCATGACAGCGTCTGAAGCAATGCGTTGCCAACAACGCTCTTGACTGTTGCTATGGCAATGGTTGCTGCTACTGATACAGAACTTTGCCCGGCGGGCGGGTACGGGTGATACAGGATTTTTGCCCGGCGGGCTGATACAGCCTTGTGCCTTGTGCTCGTATCACATGGGCAGATTTCCCGTATCTATAAGGAAGTATATGATAAATTAATTTATTTGCAAAGTATTCATTAATTGATTAAGAATGAATTAAAAAGTTATCCTCCAAAAGTCTCCTTTCATGATGAATGATAAATCCTTCACCAGTTGGTTCACATGTTGGTGGATAGAAGCGTGGCAGGGGGTGTGTAAAAATCCTTGGCTCATTTTCCCATGAACCTCTGGGTTTCTGAGCGTGATGCATGGAATCCTGGGAGCTCTGCTGACTGCGCTCGCCTGGCCCTGTAGGGAGGCGCATAATTGGTTGCCCGCGGTTTTATAGCATCGGCTGCATTGGAATCGTGTCGCACCAAAGCGATGAATGCATGGGAGCTAGAAACATGAAAACTAAACAAATTTATGCAAAACATCTTAGGAAAAAGGGACTGGCTCTCACGAGTGCAACTGGTCATGCCCATATGGAGTCATCCCAACTCATCATAGAGTTATGCTCTTGCCCAAATGTTGATATACAACAAAAATAGAGCCCTTTGGCATCCTTATTTGATGGCATTGCTGTGAACGGTCATGTCTAGCCACCAAAACTGTAAGATTCGGTTTAGGCCTGGGGTCAGAATTAGGGTTAGGGTTCATGTGAGGCTGAAGCACTAAAACTGCATTGTTATGTTTAAGGTTCAGATTAGGATTAGGGTAAATGTCAGTTTTAGGCACTGAAAGGACTTATTTTTGTTTAGGATTGGGGTAAGGGTTAGGGTAAAGGTTAGGTTTAGGCACTGAAACTACTTGGTTAAGTTTAGGTAACAAAATTTCTAGGTTATGTTTACGGTTAAGGCTGGGATCGGCGTTAGGTGTAGAGTCATAGCTTGGGTTACGGTTATGGTTATGGTTAGGAATGGAAAGGACTTAGACCACAATACCATCTTTGAGGTTGGTAGCACACTGGTGTAAGTGACTGTCTCATAAGCAAAAAAAAATCTACCATTAAAGTCCTGCTAGATAGATATTTTTCTCATATTTACCATTGTTGTCAAATACTGACGCTTTCAGTTTGTAACAAAGTCCATGGGGATACCCACAGCCTTCAAAACTTGTGCGAAAGATCTCCTTTTTGGTTTCTAAGCTGATGCCCAGGGCTTGCTTTATGATGCCTAGGGTTTGAAATCAGTCTGGGCATTCAAATGCTCAGGTGGCGGAAATAAATATGTGTATGACTGCAGTATGTGCGTGTGTGCGAACACATGCCAGTGCGTGTGTGTGTAATCCCCATTTAAAATGTTAGCACTCTATTAAATTCTCATGTTAGTTCCAAGTGCAATCATCTCAAATTCAGCTCTTCCAGAGTGCAGCAGTCTGAATCATTTCCACCACCTTATGTTAACACATTACTCCACTGCTCTCTTTGCTGGTTCCAGTTGCTGCCAGGGTTACATTCAAAGTCATGATGCATACCAATTAAGCACCTTCCTACGCTTTACTTGTCTGATCTGTTCATACCGTTTCGATAACCTAACTCTTTCTGCACTTTCTGTAAGTTCCTCGGGATAAAAACATCTGCTAAATAAATGTAATGCAATGCAAATTACAAGTTCATGATAGCTGATTCATGCTCTATGTGAAGTTTACCTCTATTTCATTGCTGTTTCAATGACTTTATGCTATGAACTTAGTACTTGTGTTGCATTAGATTAATGCCTCTGCCAAATAAATATAATGTAACTCAATAACATTCCCAAAAAACAAATGCAGACGTATTAGCTAGAAAAATGTCAATGGTGCCGCATACACATTTTTTAGCTTCTCTCAATAAATCTGTGATAGACAGACCTAAGTGAGGGAGGAGAATTTTGTTTTTTGAACAGATTTGGCCTTCGATCATTGCCTCAGACTTTCACACGGGCGATGAGGTTCAGTGAATGGTTCACAGTGCTGGGGCTCAACAGTCAGTCACTCAACAGGCAAGTTTGAGTCTGCGGCAACCCAGGACAGAAACAAAACTGCTGTCCGCACAGACACCCTCGAATAGAATCACGCTCACAAGCGCGCACGTTTACAGCACAGGCAAGCTCACTCTCACTGGTGTTCGTTAACACTGCATTTACCTCTCAGCATTTAGCAGATGCCCTTTTAATTCTGAGTGACTTACGCTGATGACATTTTTACGTACAGACCGTTTATACAGCTGCATATTTAACTGAAGCAATTCTGCGTAAGTGCTTCGCTCAAGGGCAGAATGGCTACGTCCCAGCTGGCAGTCAAACCAGAACCCTGGAGTCAGAGCCTCACTTCTCAAACCACCGAACAACTCCCCATGGAAAAATATGCATTTGGAATGCACACTCCAATGATCCAAAACATTATGACCATCTGCCTCATATGCTGTTGATCTTCCGGATGCTGGCAAAACAGCTGTGTCAAATTGATGCTCAAATGAATGGCCTGACCCAGGGTTTTTCAGCAGAAAATTTCCCCTGAGCACCACACTCCTTTTCCAGCTTGTGTTTTTCCCTCAGTACATCCTGGTTCCCTCTGTCTCCCAGGTAAATGGTGCACACGTACCTGGCCAATGTACAAGACGTAAAATGGGACACATTGGACGAGGCAGCCATCTTTTGTCGCTCCTAGGTTCAGTTCCTATGCCCATTGCTGGCGCTTTCAATGTTGGGCAAGGGTTGGAGTGGGAATACTGGACAGGTCTGCAGCCATAAAGTGCTATACACTGTAGGATGTGATGTACTATGTGTTAAGATGCATTCTTCCCATAAACATCATTAAAATTTTCTGCAATTCATGCCCCTGTAGTTCTTCTGTCAGTTTGGAATGGATAGGTAGCCTTCCTTGCCCAATTATCAATTAGTCTTGGGAACCCCCAGCACACTATCCCTGGCGTGCAGTTTGTCTCTCCTCGGATCGCTGTTCGTATCACTGCTGACTGTGATCTCTCCTAAACCTTTGAGAAGCTCTGACCCCATCATAAGGCCATAACTCATGCCACAGCATTAACTCTCAAACTGTGAATAACCCAATCTTACTCGTAGTCTACAAATATTATTCAAGTAAACTTCAACTACAATATTACAGAATGTATCAGTTTATATTAAATCTAAAAGTTCCACTCTTACAACCCTCCCGGCTGATGGAGGTACTACTTGCTGACCGTAACAAGAAATGTTGCAGACACAGACATACACTACCCGAAGGCAGGGGTTTCCAAACCTGTTCCTGGAGACCTAACATCCTGTAGATTTTTACCTTAACCCTAAATCAGCACAGCTGATTCAGCTAATCAGGAGCTCATCAATATATTTAACTAGGAAATGAGGTCTGCTTTGCTTTAGCTGGAGTGAACACCTTCAGGTTGGTTGCTCTCTGGGATAGGAACAATGTTGGAGACCAGTACCCACTGGATACAGATATAGACACACACACACACACACACACACATATGCAAACACATTCACATTGCATGCGCACACACATGCCCAAGCGAAGGTACAGAAAGGTTAGTGAATTTGATTTTGGAGCCCATATTACCGTCTACTGTGTCCTTCGCCAAATAACAGTAATGAGAGCAAGCACTCGCTGCCGCACATTCCTTGCAGGTATTGCTGCTCCCCATGGGAAATCTCACAGAGCGAGCGCTATGCTTGTGACATTTATACTGTAAACATCACAGTCCTGCCAATACTGTATTATTTTTGATCTTAACATTTAAGGAGGGTGAGAAATAAATTGGCGAACATGTAAGGCATAGTTACGTGGTAAAGGGCTAACACCACACGAGGGAATTCAAAGAAAAACATTACTGGTGTAATCCAAAATAGTCCCAGTTGGATTAAAGTTTAACATAATGCAATGCTGGACCTTTAAAGGGCCCATATCATGAAAAATATTTCTTCTTGGTTCAGTCCACCAGTACAGAGATGTCCATGCCATCTAACAGCATAGGGAAGGTTGACTTTGAATTCTACCATTCATTCCAGCGAATTCTCCATTTTGATTGGTTAACATCAGGTATCTATTCACCGGTAAAACTACCTCGCACTGGGTCAAGACCTCGTCATGATTACACAGACAAAATAAGGCTACAGTTTGCGTACAGTCTTACTCACTAGCCAGCTAGTTGGCTACCTAGCTAGCAATAGTATAGCTAGCGCGCCAATGTATTTAGCTACATAGCCAACTGGCTAGCGAGCTAAAAAGGCTGCAGTTCGCTTTCAATGCATACACTGTCATACTCGTTAGCGAGCTAGTTGGCTTCCTAACTAGCAAGCCAAAGTGATATCGAACTGTGTGTCATAGCTAGCACGCCAATATTTTCGTAGGGGTGTTGACAAGAGTCATGGTAGAATGGAGATAAACCTGCTGTTTTTTTTCAAGCACTCAGTATTTATTGTAGGATAGATACCTGGAAATTTCATTTGAAACCAAGCGCTTGCGCGCTTAGTTTCAAATGAAATTTCCAGGTATCTATCCTACGATAAATACCTCGTGTTCGAAAAAAACTGTAGGTTTATCTCCTAAATGAAGACCCCACCCCCACCCCCAGTTTACCCTTAAGACCCAACTTCAGTAATCTAAAGACACTGAAGATATTTTGGTAGTGTTCTTCATCAAAAATAGGCCTACGCTGTATAGTTCATGCCAACCAACTCTGTGTGGGTCCCACGGCCTTGTTCAACCAAACTCCTACCTCCATCTCCCTCATAGCACAAACTTTATTTTGTGTGTTTGTAAAGAATAACATTAGAGCTGAAGTCTGCTTGTGTGGGCTCATCATTTTAAGTTGGACTGCTTTTTGAATAAGCGCCTGCTTTTTTTAAAAAATCATTTTCTTAGGAATACAATTATAAATAAATAAGTACAAAATCAAACATAGTGTCCATTTTGCGTGATGTTAGGACTATTCTCTGGTGCAGAGGGCCCAACATAAGAACACCAAAACATTGTCTCTGTATAGAAAACAACAAAACTACAGGTAATTAGAGGGCATATGAATATTTCACATATATAAAACAGACAAATTGTTAAAAATAAATAGATAAAAAGTGAAAATTTAGATGACTAAGATTTAAAAATTGTAAAATAAAACATAAGAGCAAGTAGATTGGAAGGGAGGATGAGTTAGAGGGCAGGATTTGTAAGCAGTTAAAGTAATCCATGAAACAATTCCATCTACATCAAAATTTTGCAGAGCTGCCTTTCGGCGAGAATCTTATCTTTCCTAACTTATGCAATGACATAACATTCCTTAACCACAGAGAAATATGTGGAGCCTTGGGCCATTTCCATAGAAATAAAACGTGGCATCTCGCCAAAAGAGAGGTAAAGGCTAATGTGTCTTACTGTGAAGAACTAGTTTGGGAAGAATAAACGAAGACCTCAAATATTGGTTCAGAGGGGCCCATTTTTATGCCTCAACTCTGCCACAACATGCAAGTGAGCGGAAAAATTCGTGATTCTTCACTAGAGGCATTAGGGTGGTGGCTCAAGTCTAAATTGAAATCAAATCATAAGAGCAGGCAGCACCATAGGGCTACTTGTAAAGCTTGAAGGATTGCTTGATAAGGAGGTGGCAAATTAGGCCAATGGCGAAGATGTAGAACATGTCTGAATCTCCAATGAACCGCTTAACCACACTGAAGATTGAAGCCAATGAGTCAATTAGTGAGCATATGCTGACCAATTGCAGAGCGTGAAACTGGATCGGCAAGTCTGCCAATGAATGTAAATATTGACAAAAGTAATTTCCTCACCCTGAGTGCATTCTCACCCCATAAAAAGGTGGTAACAATTTGGTCTGCAGATTTGAGAGAGAGAGAGAAAAAAAAAGTTTGGGCAAAAACAAAAGGATTCACTGGAGGAAAAAAAGCGAAATCTTGGCAGTATATTGACTTTTTTTTACTGCATTAATGCAAGCTATCAATGATAGAGGTGAGGAGTTTTACCCCTCAAAATCTGCTTTGATCTGAGTGACCAAGGGAGAGAAACCAGCAGAATAGAGAGAGGGTAATGTATGGCTCACTGCAATCCCTAGATACTTAGACACTGATGCGCCGAGTTTGAAAGGAATATCGGATTGTTTATCCAACAAATCAGATAAATTTATGGGAAAACACTCACTCTAATGAAGATTCACTTTCAGAACCTGAGAGGGAGCAAACTATCTTCAGAACAGACAACACTGAAGAAATGTTAGCCAGTGAATCTGAAGCATATAGAAGCAGGTTATCTGCATGGAGCTACAAGTTCAGTTCGACACCAGCACTGGAGACTCTGGGGAAAAGAGGCAAAGATCTTAATGCAACATTGACAAAAACAGTGTAGACACTGCAAAGCTCGGCCCGATGCGTAGTGAGGGACTTGTAATAAACTCTATCAATGCAGTAAACAAGTAGGCTTGAGTGAAATAAGTAATAAGTAAGAGAAAAATACAACGCCGACTATATCAGTTCTGTTCTCATAAACAGCCAATGCCCTGGTGAGAACGGTAAAAATGAAGGGTCTTATGGTATGCTGTGTTGAATAACTCACCGAGAGACAAGGAAACTCACCGAGAGACAAATCAAACTTGAAAAATGGCCTCACAAAAAGCAAGGGTGCAGTCGCCATACTTGGTTACCATCCAGATGAATGTCTTAGCCTCTATTAGCAATATGAAATACCATTGCACACCTCTGTAGGTGTTTGGCATCCAGATTGAGTGAAGAAGATTGAACTTGACTCCCTTGAGATCACATAATTGACAACAGACATCTTTGAAAGCAGCACAGGCTCGTGTGATCTAGAAGGATGGAAATGGGTGTATTTTGCAACTTTCTCCGCTGCTACTCTCTCGACTTCCTGGGGATATCGGCACAGTCAGTGTAATGGAGCAGCTTTGCCATTGTAGCTTGAGGTCAGTCACTGAGTTTGAGTTTCGACAACAGTGGGCCTGGTGGGGTCTGTCTATGATTGGCTCCCTCTCGAGTGTGAAAGCCTTTATCGGAAGTTTTGACACACTGACAGTTTATGGAGAGGCAGGGTCGTCCTCTGGGACAACGATAATCCGGATGTTCTGATGGTAAGGCATGCACTCCAAATCCTCATATTTGTTCTCCAGCTTTAAGACTTCTTCCGCTCAATGTTCCATTACGTTTTGAAGAGTAACAATATCATCAGAGCAGGTGGACAGAAACTGCTCCATTCCTGTTAGAGTGCCCTGGAGTCCCATGAAATCTGATTGGATAGCGAATATGCTTCCGGACGATTCCGTATTCAGAGCTAGTAGTTCGGTCTTTATAGACAAGAGATCATTTTCCAAAGCTGCTGGAAGCTCAGCTTGAAATATTGCTGCGACATCATTGTGATAAGTGCAGAGAAGTTTAGTGTTGAGCGTGCTAACATCTTTAGCAGGAGGTAGCATGTCTCTAGCCTCTGGTGGTGGAGCGGAGCTACTGTTGGGCGAGGAGGCATCATGCACAGCAGGTCCCAGGCGTGAATGAGAGGCGTTTCCTCCTTTATTAACCTCAGGCAGTATTTTAGTGATCAAAAAACAAAGTAACCATGTTAAATGAGAGTTATATAAAACTTAAGCCATAAAAAGGAAACAAAAAGTGCCTAACAGCATTAAGAAAACTAAACTCTGCGGGAGCTCCCCAATACGTGATTTACGCCATGTTTCGACGAGCCAGAAGTCCACAACGGGTCTGCTAAAAAATTCTGATATGACAGCTCCATTTCCACTCCGAGGAAACTGCAAACCTGGAATCTGTGGCTTAGTATTTTCACTTTCTGTTGATATTTAAACTGAATTCAAAGTTTAGTTCAACAGACATGATGAATGCATGCTGCACTTCATTTTCTATGTAAGTGTTGCCCTCAAAGTTACAGAGCCTTTCCATACTGCCTTTCTATTCTCATTGCGTAGTTTACAGCTAAATCAGTTCTTATGTATTTAGAGACTGTGGCTAATTTAGCTCGGGGATTTTGATGTAATAGTTGCTTTCTGCTGATGCACGGTGTAATGGGCCAGTAGATATGTTCACCGGCCGGTTCACACACACACACGCGCGCGCACACACACACACACACACACACACGCGGACGCCACATAGTCAGAGAGACCTTCATTTACAGAGACACACAAACAGATATTTACAGACACACACACATACTCAAAGGTCTTCCTACAATAAAGTAAGATGAAAAAATAACACTGTTCCGCACTGCACTTCAAAATGGCCATGTCTCTATTTAAAAAACTGGACAGTAAAACCTTGTACCATTTCCTTTAATGCCAACATAGCCCCAGCATCCATAAATCTGTGTGTACCGTGCACTGTGAGCGCAGGGAACAGTACTGCAGCCTCAGACAGCTGGCATTTACTCTAGCCTGCCAGGGCAGTAACACAGCTCGGCCATTCGTCACCGCTGCCTTATCTCCCGCCACTCGCTGCTCCGCCTCGCCTGACTACAACAAAAAATAATTCAGGGGAAAAAGGCAGCCATTATTTTGTGCCCGATGACTTAAGATTGCGGCCAACTTGCTTATTTATTTATTTTCTTCGCGCTTGCATGAGGACACTCGTCGCCTTTTCTCCCTCGCCGTTCGAGGTCTGAGTATTTACACGGCCCCAAATCTGCCGGCGTGCAGCGAATAATTCTTCTCCTCTGTCATCGCCCCCTTTCCCTCTTTCTCTATCACCTCTCGCTCTCTCAATCTCCATCTCTCCACTCTCTCTCCTTCCTCCTCCCTCTCTCACTTCGTCCTTTCAAACGCAATCGTGCGGGCCACAGCATGCACTGTGACATTTACGCGTCTTTATTTGCTACGACAACAGCTTCTGCCCAGCCTGAGTTCTGATTGGGTGAGGGGGTTCACTTGATGGAATTTGATGGATCAAGTGGTGGACAGAACCGACTCAAGCAGCAATGTGATGTGGGGGAGGCGGGAGAGGGACCGAGGCCAGTGTGTCATAAATGATGTACGCCTCAGGTGAGCTTGCGTGTCATTTCGGGCTCATGACAGAGGATCGCAGCAGCACGAGCCAGACAGCTGCATGTGCTCTTACATGTGGACAGACCACATTCCCCCACTATCCAAACCCGCAGTGGGCATTTGCTCTTTTAGTTGTGTTTTTTGTTGACGGACTGGCTTGAGATCATGTCCAGTCTTGTATGAAGGTGATCTAAAGTGGTACTGGGTTTCAGTGCAGTGAAGCAACCCTTGGCCTGCTGAGGAACATGACTGTGGCCGGTACCACTGTAAGGTGCCGATTGTACCACCGCTCAAAAGTTTGGAATCACTTTTCATTTATGTAGTTCTTGCCAGTTTACAACGTTGTATATAATTTTTTTTTGTTGTTTTTACAATTGTGAATTACATGAAAAAGTGCCTTAATGTATTTTCAGATGTTCTGTTTAGCATTTCAGGCCTCTGAGGGGAGAAAAGTGAATAGTTTGAAATAATAAATTGAACTTTGATTTCTCATCAAAGCGCACCATGAGATTTAATCACTGCTTTGCAAATTTTAAGCATTCGCAATAATAATCTCCCTTAATTATCATTCTCAATGTGTTATTGACTGTTTAGAGGACAATCTCAGATTTTATTTGAGACCTCAATTATGTATGCGGCTTATAAAATGGGGAAGCTAATTAATGATGAATATAAGATAATGAAAATGGACCCATATATAGTTCCATAGGTTTTATGGGGCTGATACAATCTTTCAACCATAAATCCCAGAGGAAAATGCCATCTTGGTCTAACTAAAGCCAGTCAAGCCAGTTACAGCCTTGAGTTCAACACTTAACCGATGAGCCAGCTGAGTACCAGCTGCCCAGCCAATATAGTCAGCCCAGTTTGTCCATGCAAATTCCATGACCTTCAAATCCAACTTTGTCCATCCATAGACCTGCCATGACCTGCTACAATAATACTTCTTAGAATTCCTGCTGCTCGTAGATGGAAATTTCAACAGAGCACTGATCTGGTGACAGAGCTGGCCGCTCCATATTTTGCAATTTCCTTCCCAGGAAGACCTGGCAAAGTTTGGATTATGTTTTGGAGCATTGTCTTGCTGTGACCTAAAGTTTTTTTTGTTTTTTTCCAGTTACTCCATGTAAAAACTCTAGTGACTCCACACTTTCTCGCGGTGTTGTATAAGGGACTGTAATGCCCTCCAGAGGAACGACGTCTTCATTCAGTTGGATGCTCCCTGGTTGAGGGGGACCTTGTTGTCATGGATCAACTATCCTGGCCTATTGGATTTCTGCAGTCTGGCTGTATGATGTTAAACTTGTACAGTTTAACTGGAGGTATGCTGGAAGAAAAGTATCTGTCTGAACAAGTGATTTAATCTTATTATGAGCATACATTTCTTAGTTTTTCTCTCTGAACTTGAAAATATTGCCTTACTTGAAGTTACCATGTGCTTGAAAAGTGAAACTTTCTTATCCCATTGGCAAATCTGGAAATGAGTCAAAATTATCTCACCCCATTGGCAGTATTTTTGCCTAACTGAGAAAAAAGGCAATAGAAATAAGTGTTTTAAGCCTAAATACAAGATTAAAATGCTTGCTAAAATTGACCTATTTTTCTTTTTTGCAGTATGCTGCAAAAAAAAGCTGCAGAAAGCAATAGAAACTTCCAGACCATTGTTGCATTTGACACATAAAAGTGCACGATGACATGTTGGCATTCGAGGAATGCTCGGATCAGTGACCAAACTGCCTTTCAGTGTTTCTCCATCGTTTCGGTGGCATTAAGGGCATCGCTACGGACATTGCAGCCCTCTTGGCAGTTTTGTGCGGTCTCGATAGCACGGTCGCCTCTTTACGGCCAGGAGTGAACCGCGAGACTCCGCCAGATAAAGGGAAGCTGATGTGACTCGGGCCTCCGTATAAAGTGGGACGATCATGCGGCTTGCGCTCCGGCCCAGTCCTCGCTCAGAGGAAATGAAATCTCTCTTCATCTGCGGACGAGGCTCGGTGAGGGGAGGGAGGGAGGGTCGTCGGAGGAGTTGACAGTGTAAGAGCCAGCGGGTGCCACCCCCCCTCACTCCCTCTCTCTCTCTCATCCCCTTCCACTTTACCCCCTTTCTCCTCTCCCCCTCTCCTCTGTCAATAATTCATGGCCGGTTGGCGGGTTGTTTGGCGCGGTGCTCAAACAGTAATTACCGCAGCTGCCCCGAGGGGCTGGCGTTGGGGTCCGGGAGCACGGTCGGGGTTTTTGGCTGGAAGTGGTAGGGGCAGCGGAGAGTGTCTCGCACCCACCTGAGCTGTCGGGTGATTAGAAAATGGCGTCCAGCCAAAAGCGCATTGGAACAACAGTAGCAGATAGTGACATAATTACGCCCCGAGTTTTATCAGCTGGCACCCAGGATGTGAGCGGGCAAGCCCCCCCCCACTGCAGACCGTGGAGAAAAGCTGCTTTAATGGGTTTGCTCTGCGACCCGCTGTAAATACAGGACTCCCACTGTAAACATGGAGGTCAGAATCACAGGAAGTGCTCGCATTATATGATCTATTGATGGTAGAGTTCCCAGGATCTGCAGTCCTGATGTGGAGAGTACAGAGGGCAAGGAGAGGAAAACTCAATGATCTGTGCAAGCCGGCGTCCATTTGTGTCTGTATGTGTGTGTGTGTGTGTGTGTGTGTGCAGAAACTAATGTCCATAGATATTGTATTTGCCAGTGTGCATTTACAGTACCAGTCAAAAGTTTGGACACACCCACATTTTTCTTACCATACATGTTAAATAAAGAAAGAAGCACCCTTTATTTTGCAAAAAAAGATCTAATTCTTAAATTCATCAAACTAACCAGCATTTGTTGCCATATTTGCTGAGCATACTCAGATTGTTTTTCCCCCACAAGGACAGTCTTATGGATTTAATGAGTTTGCAGCTGCACAGCTGTCTAACTTCCCAAAGATGTGCTGCATTTGTGGTGAGCTTTTCGTGGGCCTTTTTGCCCAATAAGTCCCAAAATGGCTTGACTTTAATTTGGCCGTTGGAAAATGGAAGGAGCTTGTTTGTGTGTTTCTTTGCAAAATATGATCACTTTGAGAATTCCAAAATTTTGGACACTATTCAAACAAATAAATTATTCTGCCAAAAACTGTAGGTCTTCCAGGCACTCACAAAAAATAGTAAGATCAAAAAAAAATGAAAAAGCCTTTATTAAAACATGTGAAACAATTAAAAAGCATGTTGTCACGCCCTGATGAAGACCTTTTAAATTGTTTCAGCCATGTTTTAATAAAGGCTTTTTATTCTAAGGCTTCGTTTTGACCTTACTATTTTTTTATGGGTGCCTGTAAGACCTATAATTTTTGGCTGTTCTCTCGTCCTACTTTTCCAAGAGCACCAGATTCATTCTTTCAACTAAAATATTTTTTCATCCCATGAGCACCTAATATCTTCTCTTTTAACACTTTCAAAATAAATTATTCTCTTCTAACTTCTGACTGTTTAACTCTCGCAAGACTCCATTTGAGATTATGTAGAGAAGTTAAGCCATTTAAATTTCTCTTAAAACAAATTGCTGTGACATAAGCAAAGTGTGTCCAAACTTTTGACTGGTACTGTGAAGTGCGTATGTGTGCTTGTATGGATTTGCATGTGCTGTTTGGAAGTATGTGCGTGTGTATTTTTGAAAGTCTATGTGAGCTTGTGTGTATTTGTGTGTGCACGTGTGTCTGTATGTGTGCAAGTACTTGCACAAGTGAGTCTATGTTCATTTGCATGTGTGCGTGTGTGTGTGTGTGTGTATGCATTCTCAAATGTACTTCTCCTTGACATTTCCCATGGTCAATTTCATCTGTGCATTTATAGGCTTGTTGTTAGAGGCTAATCCAGGGTTTTAAGTGTGATTAGCCTTAAATTTGGAAACAGTACATGTTTAATTGCCCAGTAATGCTCAGGGGCCAGAGGACAGGAGCATTTAGAACAGTACAAATGAGCTTTAGTCTGCCTGTCAGAAGCCAAGAGAGCTTATTGTATGTGTGTGTGTCTTTGTGTCTGTTTGTGAGTGTGCGTACGTGTTGTAATACGTGCATGTGTGTCTGTGAATGTCTGTGTGTGAATATGTTTTTGTACTTACATGTGTGTGCATGTATGCTTTCATGCATGTGTGTGTGTGTGTGTTTGTATATGAGTGTGTGCATGTGTTTTTGTACAAATGTGTGTGTGCATGTGTGCATCTATGGATGTGTGTGTCTGTGTATGTCTTTGTGTGAGTGTGTGTATGTGTTTTTGTACGTAGGGATATGTGTGCATGCACATATATATGTGTATGTTTGTGTGTGGGTACTCGTTTTTTTTTTTTTTATTTAACCAGGGAAGTCCCGTTGAGATTGAAATCTCTTTTTCAAGGGAGCCCTGGGTTGAGATGGGGAGAGACAGGGCAATTTGCGCAGCCAATTGGATCAGGGGATGATTAGGTGGCAGGTCGAAAGAGCCAGGTTGGGACTTTAGCCATGACACCGGGGAACCCCCTACTCTTATCGAAGAGTGTCATAGGATCTTTAATGACCACAGTGAGTCAGGACCTCGGTTTAACGTCTCATCCAAAAGACGGCATCTCCTTCAGTACAGTGTCCCCATCACTGCACTGGGGCATTGGGGAATTATTCCACCAGAGGGAAGATCGCCACCTACTGGCCCACCAACACCTCTTCCAGCAGCAACTTGGTTTTCCTCAGTGGTCTCCCATCCAAGTACTGACCAAGCCCACACCTGCTTAGCTTCAGCCACGCGGCTGGAGCAGATCTAATAGTGGTATGGCTCGTGCCTATCACTTTATGTGTGCATTAGCGTGTGTATGTACATGTGTGTGTACGAGTGTGTGTTTGCACATTTTTGAGTGCCTTCAGAACTCCCGGGATTATGAACTCAGCTCTCTGGGCTGAGAGGCTCACAAACAGGACAGCGCAGGAAGCTCCTCAGCAGCAGAGCCGGCGAGAGAACACCAGGGCCTCCCATTACAGCAACACAAACAGCAACACAGGCAGCAAAGGGTGTATAGATACAGTCTGCAGCAAAGGGAATGCCCACAAAAGTAGAGCCGAAGGGGAAAACAAACCGGTCTCTGCCATTAGCCATAATGCCGAAGAGTTGCTGTGTGCCCTTTTGCACCGCAAATAAACAAAAAAATCACCAATTAAAGTCATACATTTTACCAAATTATAAAATAGAACCACAAAGGAGGACAAAATGGCTTCAAGCTATCAGAAGAGAGGACGAGTTTGGCAGATTATGGCGGGACCCCGCAACGGAACGTGCATGTCTGCAGACCACTGAGTCGGATCATTCGCCCAGGCTTTTAAAACGTATGGACAACAATCCAACCCCAGTATATTTAATTTTTTAATATATCGATCCTTGTCAGCAGGCAATAGCGACTCAAAGTACGTCATGACAACTTCTTAGCGTTAGCAAGACAAGTTTATATTCCGTGTTTTTACAGTATAGCGGATGGGGGGAAGGATTGTTTTCCCCCTCGGCTCCAACCAGATGTGACGTTTGTGGGCGTTCCCGTTGTTGCCGACTGTATCTATACAGCCGCTGTAAACACTGCCTGGAGGACACACACATGCTTCAGTCTGCTACACGCCACCATTATTGATCGGGGTCGCCAGATGACTGCTGTGCACCTGAGAGGCATTGTGAAGAAAATGTTATTCATGGGATTGAATATAAGAGGGCTCATATGGCAAAAAAAGATTCATTCAAAAGGGTAGGAGCGGAACAAACCGCATAACCTAGCAACCAGACAATGGACTGTTTCCTGCTCAAAATGATTTTTCTCTTCGGCAACAATCGGGCTTGAAGCAATCTCCGGCCTGTTCAAAAAACACCTTTAACTCTCACCAGAATCATGCTAAAGGTGAGACTGTATTAATGAAAACTAAAGAGAACAGACAGTACGAACAGAGATATTCATGAAGTGTCCAAGAAAAGCTGGAATTGTACCGCGTACAAAATAAAAGCTTTAGAATTGCATTAAATCACAGGATTTGGAGCATTTGTGAATGTGAGGGATAAAATACAGGGGGTTAGGTGCACCGTGCAAAGGTCAATGCTGCAATAAAAATGAAGATTGAATTCGAGGGGCAAAAGTATGAAATAACACTCCTGCACAGTCAAGTCAATGTCTTTTATTGATTTGCTACCTCAAAAGTACAAGCACTGGCTGGAGAGCTTCTCTTTTTAAGATTAAAACTGCCCTGAAGTACTTATTTTTTATTTATATATGTTTTTTTTGTATGTGAGAGGCTTAGAACTTGAAAAGGGTTATACATGCGCTGCTTATACACACTAATCCCTATTCACTGTTTGTTCGTGCGACCAGTGTGTCACCCTCATTAGTTTTTAATCATTTAAGAGGTTGGATTACAAATATGTGATTCCAATGTTCTCGACAGAACATTCCGCTGCTGACGACGCAAACTCTCCCGCTAATTAAAAGCTACAGAGTTGGAGCAGTAGCTAAGAACTTTAAAAAAATAAATAATAATCCTGAGCCTTATTCTTCTCAGAGAATAATTAAGTGGGAGGGACAATATCCTTATTCATGTGAAAATGAAATGTATAATAATTTCCCGGTTTATATGATCTAACCTTCGCATATGCATTACTGTTTAATTTAAATTCAAAATCATAATTACAGTACATAGCCGTTTTCATTACCACAACCAGGGATTTTAGTTTATCTGCTGACGGTTAGAATCTCAGTGGAGAGGAGTAAAAATTACGAGGCAAAACCCTTTCATTTTTAAACATCGTAAGATCCCGTTTTTGGCACCTTTTTCTGTTCCACGCTCTCTGCACCTCTTGCCATCTCTGTACCAGTGTAGACATGGCGCGATGTGCGCAATGGAAGAGAGGAAATTTTAATTACACAGCCGGCTGCGGGAACACGAGTATGTTACAGAATGTTTAACAGATGTGTGGCTCTCTTTAATCCAGCTAACAAGGTACTTTTACATTGCTTTCCCTCGAGGGTCAGGCAGCGGCTTGTGTTTTGACTGGTTGATTTGGATTCAGTCAACCAATTGGGCGGCACCTCTATTTTAAACAAGATGGAGCGAACGCTTTGTGTACGTTATCAGGCCATACATCTTCCAAGGACTTAAAATGAATACAAATGTGCAGCATATACACTATCAAAAAAAAAAAATGTTTTCTGAAGAAACTTAGGATTTCACAGAGGAATCTGATGAGTTTTAAGGGTTCTTATCATTGATCTTACTGGGAACCTACATACTTTTCACATCTATGGTAGAGGTTTTCATTAACTCTCATTTGCTGTTCATGTCTGTGGGACCCAGTATCAATGTTTAGGCCCTCTAAAACAAATATTATGCACTCAGTTGTTTTCTCAACCCAAGACTCATTGGCCATGGCTCATTTTCTGGGAATAACATTGCAAAAGAACACACTTTCTCTGATTGCATACTGGGCACCCCCCTGCATATTTATTTTACACATGAGCACAAGTGAGCATTGTAAAAAATGAGATAGGTTTGCTGTATACCTTCCCTGAGCCTGCAATTATTATTTTGTGGTCCTTTAGTTTTGCAGCATGTCTGAAAATTGAACACGACCCTCTCCATCCTTTTATAGACTTTATTGCCAAATGTCCCAAGCTAAATCCCATCACCACCGTCCATACTCTCCCAATCTCCTCCCAACGGGCACACTTTGGGTGGGTAAAAAAATGCAAACACCACAAAAGGGTTGAGAAAAAGGTTCCTTGATGAAGACAAGCCACAGCTTCCTTTTTCTGTGAAGGTATTTCAACAGTTAGCCCGGCTACGGTATCCATGCTAACTGTGTAACATTGGAGAAAGCACCACAGCTTTTCTGAGATTGGGCACGGATATTTGCAGCGGTTAGTTTAGAAGACCATCTTTGTTATTTTGCGTCGCGCTGCATCTGTCTGGCATTTGTTTTGTCACAGAGCCAAAGCTAGTACCATTTTTTTTTACATCAGTTGCTTAGTGGCGCAGTCACCAATAATCTCTTGCAAAGATAGTCTGCAAAGGTAGCTGGCATCAAAGATTAATGTGACATCCTTGGTCCCTCTGCACAGGTGGGGGAGGGCAGGTGAATGTGCCTTAGAAGTGGCAGGGGGGGGCTTTCCCTTGGAGTGTGATGTCACTGAGAGGGGTACAAAGGTGCCCCCCCCCATTTGGGTGGAGCAGCAGGTGGGTGGGCAGGTTGACCGTGCCCACCTGTGAAATCGGCACGCAGCCCAGACCGAGCTGGCAGTGCCAGGTTACACGTGTTTGGCTGCAGTCCGACCGTCGTCTCTTATCAGTAATCGCCACCCCACACTGTCTCCTCTGATGTCTTTCTTCCACCAAAAATTGCAGGCAGACGGTGCACAAAATGTGACAATTTCCCTCTCATAACTCCATAAATCTTTCATTGGTAAGCGCTAACTCGTTCTGTCTAAACAAATCCAAATCTGCCTCATTGACAAAACAAGGCATACTTGAGGCACAGTACTGCTGAAAGAGGTGATTTGTCAGTAAAAAAAAAAAAAAAAAAATCAACAACGTTAACATGGACTCAGTAATAACTGTTTTTAAATCGGCAACAAAATTTTTACAATGAACAAAAACAAAAATAATTTCAACACCAAATTAAATGATAAGAAGCATAATAGCCAAGCCAAAAAGAGTAATAAAACCAAATCCTTTTTCCCTCTCCCCCCCCTCTCTCTCTCATTCACTCACTCCCACACACAGACACATGCTCACACACGCACGCAAAAACACATACACACACACACTCAGGCACTCTCTCTTTCTATCTTTTTCTCTCTCACTCTCATTCACTCATTCCCACACTCGCACACATACACATACACATGCACACACACACATACACACACACACACACACACACACACACACACACACACACACACACACACACACACACACACACACACACACACACACACACACACACACACACACACACACACACACACACACACACACACACACACACACACACACACACACACATACACACATGCACACACACGCATACACACACACACACACACACACAGGCACACACACACACACACACACACTCTCACTCTCTCTCTTTTCTGCCTCACATACTCCCTCTCTCATTCACTCACGCATACACACACACACACACCCACACACACTCAGGCACTCTCCCTCCATCCCCATTTGTCTCTCCTACCTTTGACAGAAAGCCTAACACAGTGAGTGACAGCTTGCCCCTGCCTTTCCCTGCCAAATAAATCTTTTAGAGACATTCACTGAACAGGCCTCAAAACAAAGACACAGCTCTTTTCCCTAGGCCTCCAGCTCGCTCTATCCCACAAATAAAAGTCTACATCAATCCCATTATGAGACAATTTAATCTGGAGAACCCATTCTTTCTTTTTTGACTAATTGACTTTCTGAAGTTTTAAATCACTGAGGGCAACCTTGTTTTATGCTTAAAGTGGGTGTTAAAATTACACGTCAATGGAGCCATTCGAGAAGCCACTTGAATTCAAGTGCAATTTATTAAGGCCTGTTTGTGCCAGCTTGTGACATAACAAGATATAAAGCGGCGCAACAAGGTATGAACGTGCTTATAAAACAGAGACCAAGACACAGCGCTGGCCTTCACGAAGCATATTAAACAAAATACAAGGAGTAAAATGCTGTGTTTAATCAACTTTGATTTTATAGTCCACCTCTGCTGTGCATCGAAGGGTTCTATGACCTCCTCATAGTCTATTATTCCCTGATAATGGACACCTCGTTGGGCATTATTCCTCACATTATTCATAGTCAAGGAGCTGACACAGCTTGGCTTGGCACGGCATACTTTACCATGGGACAGTCTTACGTGATAGAGATCAGCACACCAACGTCTGGGATAGCTATAGTTAACATGTCAGAGTTTGGCACAGCACAGTTCCGCATGGTGTGCACTACCAGTCAAAAGTTTTTGCGCACCCCAATATTTTCTGTAGTTGTTATAATTTTTATATTTAGTTCTTATGTAATAGTCTGATATTGGTTGTGTAACAGAAAGGAAGGAAAACAAGCCCAGTGTATAAACCACGTGTATAACAAAACAAATTAAGAAAAACCAGGATCAGTCATTTTCTCAGTATTTAAGCAGTTCCGTAACGATGGTCTAATCCAGTGCTTCCCAAACCTCTCCTGGAGGACCACCTGTCCTGCATGTTTTAGATCTCTCCCTGCTCCAGCACAGGTGAATCAAATGATCTACTCATTATCAAGCAGCTTCAGGGGTTGATAGCGAGCTGATCACTTCAATCACCTGTGCTGGATTCCTTATGGATTTTTCTTGGAAATCTATTATTTGTAACAAACAAGTATTGGGTTCCAGTGATTTCTTTGTTGTAAACATATATGTAAGATAAAGACTTGACAAGATCTTAGAATACGCAAAAACTTTTGATTGGGAGTGTAGTTCAGCACATTAAATTATGTGACAGCATACCACTGCATTATGGCACAGTTTAGAATGGTACAGTTTGGTTCAAGTCCGCTCCACGTGGTGCAGTTCAGCACGACACCTTTTAGCACAGTGAGGGCAGACTGTGATTGCCTTCACTCTGCCTTATTCACATGGGAACAGGTCTCAGGGAAGAGCCAATCACTGCAGAGGTCACCAGTCGGTGCAGACAGATGGACTGGCAGCTGAGGAGAGCAGCAGTGTGACCTAACTCTGTGTACCCATAATCCCCAGGGGGGCCGCGCAGATGTAGCAGGCTACTTCAAACCAATTATGAAGGCTTTTTATCGACCGGCCAAACAAAATGCTGTGTAAATAAAAAAAATAGTTTCCAGAGAAACTCCTCATACAATATTGATGGCTGCTGGTGATGGTTAAAATAATAAAAATAAAAATGACAACAACAATAATGATAATAATAATAATAATAATCATCATCATCATCGTCCTCATCGTCATCATCAGTAGTAGCAGCTGCATCATGATCATCAGCAGAGAAGTTCTTACACTCTTCTGTAGATGGATTGATCACTAAGGAGAAAGTGGGTATACTTTCCAATGTATTTCAATGGCTTTTTGGCTGATTGGTGGGTATACTGTAAATTGACTTAAAAAAGGTGGGTATACGCCGTATACCAGCATATACTCTCCACTACACCACTGACCATTCATCATAGCTATCATAATCATAATCATAATCATCATATTTTTTTCTTCCTGCCAGCACTGAATGCTTAATATTCCAGTTCCACTTGCAGATTCCGATATTCATTAATTTGAGGATTTTCATTTCTTAATTTCCTCTCTTGGACCCTTGTAGGGTGCTCTTTTATTATGCATCTTTTATTAACAAAAAAGTGCAAGTTTGCTTATGCAGAAATAAAACAGGATTAGGCCTTGTGACTCTGAAGGATCCTTGAAATTAATGGACATAGTCTAAAGCACCATTCAGTCAGCACAGTCTCCGCAATTTTAAATATCAACACAGCGTTACGTGTGGTTTTCACCAAGACAGAAGCAGTAGGCTTCTACTTCGGGAGCCACAATTTGATGAGGCAAGCAACTCAGTATAACCTTCCCCATCCCCATTTACAAATGAGACAGGTATATCATTACCAAGAACATGTAGGGCATGAAGTACCAAGGACTCAAAAAAAGCGAATTTGTGACAATGTTTGTACACAAAAATACCAACTTGATTTATAACCATAAAGCAATTTTGTGATTTTTTTTTGCTGAGCTGACAATTCTCTCATGTTTTTCTTCAGAAATATAAGAAAGCAGCCATGTATCATGTTTTTTTTTTTTTCCTTTGAAAGAACTCAGTTTTATGGAATGGCAAAGGGAAGCATATTTATGCTTTGTAGAGAATACTGTATTCGCCAAAAAAAAAAAAAATGAACTGTTTGAAAAGAATAAAGGCTGTACAGTGGATCATATAGGAGGCAACAATACCATCTTAACTTGCCTTTGACTGGTGGAAGATCATTTTTTAAAAGTGTAATCTTTATTTAGCCAGGGAAGTCCCGTTGAGATTGAATTCTCT
Organism: Gymnothorax javanicus; assembly: GCA_029692085.1. NCBI lineage: Eukaryota > Metazoa > Chordata > Actinopteri > Anguilliformes > Muraenidae > Gymnothorax > Gymnothorax javanicus. The sequence continues at coordinate 25,791,226 of CM056193.1, forward strand.
TTTTGAGGGAGCCCTGGGGGTTGAGGTGGGGAAGGAGAGGACAAGGTGCACAACCAGTTAGATCAGGGGATGATTAGGTGGCAGGTTGGAAACTTAACCATGACACTGGGGAACCCCCTACTCTTATCGAAGAGTGTCTTCGGATCTTTAATGACCACAGTGAGTCAGGACCTCGGTTTAACGTCTCATCCGAAAGACAGCATCTCCTTCAGTACATCACTCCACTGGGGTGTTGGGGATTATTCCACCAGAGGGAAGAATGCAACCTACTGGCCCACCAACACCTCTTCCAGCAGCAACTTGATTCTCCCAGGTGGTCTCCCATCCAAGTACTAACCAAGCCCACACCTGCTTAGTTTCAGCCACACAGCCAGAGCAGATTGAGCAGTGGTATGGCTGCTGGCTCATGGACATGTTCCATGAAGAAGTGACATATTGGCAAGTAGCACAAGTGATAATTATCAAGAAGCACAATGCAATGTAGTCATTGCAAAACACAAAACAAAAGTTAATATACAGCGAGCACCGTAATTAATTGGATCGTGATACATTTTTATTTTGGTTCTGTACTCAAGCAGTTTGAAAGAATAGAATGACACCCTAGCTCAAGCTGCAGACTGTCTGCTTTCATTTGAGGATAGGTTCATTCATATTGGATAAACCTTTCAGAAATGACAACAGCTTTTGTACTTAGTCCCCTTCCCCCACCCCATTTTGGGAGCATAAAAACATTGGACTGCTTGACATAATAAAAAATGAAGTAATCATTTAGAATTTTTGGTCCTTTTCCTTTGAATGCAAACAGGGTTCATGTCAATTCCACATGGAATTGATCATTCCATTCCAATTCAATTCTGGAATAGGTTTTAGAATTGGAATTAAAAATCCAGTTTCCAATGGGATTGGAATTGGAATTGAAACTTTGAATTGGAATTGATTAATTCTTTTTTTTTATCAATTTCCTCTGTTTTCTAGAAATTTGATTAATCTTGAAGCATGGGAGAGAATGTGTTTTGAAAAATTATTGCTTAGATGTAAAGAAAAAGGGAATAAATGGGGCACAAGAATGTGAAAATCCATATTAGAGAATTCATGTTGCAAAAATGAATTTAGTTGAGTGCATAATGTTTGAAGAATTAAGGATGATGATTCGATGCAACTGAATTATTGTCCAAGCTTGAGGATATTATTTTGCACTCATGCACTATTGAAATGATTGAGATATGTAAGTCTATTTTACCAGTATTTTTTTAATAAACAGAATTAAACCAAGAAACCACTGTTTGTTGTAGGGCTTTGAATATTTTTATTTATATATATATATATATATATATATATGGCAATGTTTACCTTAGGATACCCTACATTTGAATTACTTCTGTTACTGTATATTGAATACTACAAAGTTCAGTTGAAAGAAAACTGAAAGAAGTGCATCAATATTATTTAGTAAGTACAATCTGATATCGCCGTGGAAGTGTTGTTCTGGGATAAACAAAATTGTGCTTATCCAGGAGTAGCTTTATAGTCTACCAAAGAAAAGAAGAAAAGCAGCTCTGATATCTCTATGCTGCGCTTATCATAGTAGAGCTGATATTCATTGGTGGACTGTTATATTTTGCTGATTCCAGGGCAACACTTACCATGGCGATGTCAGATTGTGCGTTCCATGAATTGTGGTGGCTACAATAGCTAAGAATGTTTTTTGTTATATTTTTGCCTGAGATGCATCAAAAGCAATGAAAGCAAATTTTATGTTGATTTTTCACAATGGTAAAATGTCAATAAGTCGCTTGATTAAGCTACCATTATTAAAATCCACTATTAAAATCCATTTATTGAGAGTTAACTGGGAGACCCCACTTCAGTATCTAAATGTAATGTTTCAACACTGATTGGAAGTCAACTATGCTGGACTTTTTGTTGCTGGCCTGGTCTCTTCTTCTTCTTCTTCTTTTTCACAAACAAAAGCACTGAAGTCCAGCAGTGAAACAGCCCCTCTGATCTGGAGCACGGGATATGGTTTTAAAGCCCCCAGCCCTTAGTACACCTGCTGATACACCAGCCCAACAAGATGGAGAAGCAGCCTTTGCTTGCATCCTCAATGCCTGTGCTCATCTAACCTTAAAAAAGCCAAGTTTCCTGAGGTTGTTTTGCCAAACTGGGTGTGCCGTGCATAGCACACTGAACACAACAGAAAAGCAGTGTTTAATATGCTGTGCCAGTGGCAGTTACTGAGTAGACAATGGTGGGGTGGGGGTAGTTGTGTAAAATATTCCATTTAACGCATGATTAGTCTTGAACTGTTTTCCGTCTTTTTGTTGGTTAACAAGTTTTCCAGTGATCCATTGGCATTTAACGCACAGCTTCCTTTTTGATGCAATGTGAGGGCAATTAAATAATAAATTCAATTTAGAAGAAGTTTTTTTTTTTTTTTTTTTGCCTGTTTAAGTTGGCCACAGTTTACAAAAAAATAAATAAATAAAACTCAAGGACTCTGGAACTTGACTTTTTTTTGTGTTGACTTTTGACACATCCTGCAATGCTGGCTATCAAACTAACACACAATGGTTTAAAAAGATAACAGAGAAAACAAATACTGAAAAGCGCATTTTTCGCATCAAATATAGAGCTCTTTTTTTTCTTGTTTTGCCTTAATCACCAGAATTGGCCACTCCTGTGAGTGTTGAATGTTCTCGAAGATAAAATAACTTATCAAAGAAAATGAATGAAAACAGATCAAAAACAATCATCAGTTAAAAGGAATGTTTTTCTGCTCAGCATCGGCCACTGCACGATTCTAATAAAGAAATGGTGCATTGGATATTCTGGGCACAGTGTAGATGTCTCCATTATGTTTCAAAGTCCTAGGTGACAGGGACCGGATGCAGGACTCAGGTACAGGCAGAAATTCAGTCCCGCAGGTGTATTTGGTAGCTTTCTCGGGGTCAGATAATTCAAGTCAAAGCCAAACAGTAAACATGCAGCACCAAAGGGATAATCCACATTGTGGCCAGAGTTCAGTTCAGAAGTCAGGCGGTGAGAATGCCAAAGTTAGGAGTAATCAGAATCGTGCACCAGTAGCCAGCCAAAGTCGTAGTCAGGAAATTACAATAAACAAAGGAATAGGCAATCCCGTAAACCGTGGGACAAAAACAAATCGACATCAGAATTCTCACTAAAAATAACAAGGCTCATATGGTGACTGGAGAAAAGCAACAAACTAGCGTAGAACAAACAAAAAACTGGCGATATGTAAAGGGGAGTAAACAACAAATGAAGGAGGAAACAGGCGTGCGGGAGCTAGTTTGCACGACTGAACGTGTGGCTACAAAGGGATAAACAGGGAGTGATTATGAATGGAATGTAGTGTTATAAACTGGCATCTTTTTTGCCAGTTATTTTAACTGTAGTTTTACAATCAATTTATAACAGAGGTTCCGTGTATGTTCACTGTAAAGCACAGTTAAATGCGAGCAGGACTCTACTTGCAGTAAAAATAACAAGGAGACATTGCGTTTTTTAACTGTTAAATTCAGTCAGTTTATAACAGTGTGGGGAGTGTGAATGCAGGTGGAAGAGGCAACAGAATATAAACACAATAACTGAAATAACAATCCTAATGAGAATATACCGAACATAATACATTTGCAAAATAAATAAATAAATGAATAAATAAAAACTCATAAACTAACACTGAGAGGAAAATGGCCCCCCTGCTTCCCAAACATGAGGTATAGAATACTTCTATGCTGAAATTCATTGATAACCAATCACAGGATTGTATTGTATATGCACCCATGCCAATGGAAATAACAAAAGTATTAAAAAAAATAGTTCTCAAAATTAATATTCCACCGCTCATTCAAGATTTGTTGCATGCAGGAAGAGGATTATTCACTTCATCTACTGCCATAGAATCAAAAAAATCTGATAAATGTTATTAGATAAAATGCGGTATTTTAAATTAAGGAATTAATTTGCTTCTGCACTAATCTGTGACGGCTCTGGAGGCTGCGGGGTTTCATTTATAATTTGTTTCTTCTGGTTTTGAGGGAATTAATCTTGCCTTCAGTTATGCGCAGATTCTCTTTTTTTTTCATTCTGCTTTGTGCTCCTGGGACGTGCAGTGACCATCTGACTCGGAGCTCAAAGTCTGTCATTTCCGTTTTTCCTATTTTTATTCATCATTTCAGTGGCCCTGTGCATTCGCCTCAGCGCTCACTGGCCAAAACAATGCAGGTGAATACATGCAGAGAGTGATTTAGCCTCTTATTTATGTGCTCATGGTCATTAGATTGGACAGAAATTTTCTCACAGCTAGATCAGTAACCAATCGTGTGGCTGAACCCTGTGTTAGCAGCCAAATTAGGAAGCCACAGTGTGATTGGACCCTTGCTAGCGGCAGGATTAAGAAGCCGGGGCGGGATTGTCCCCTCATTAGTAGCCGGATTAGAAGCCGAGACACAACTGGACCCTCATTAGTGGCTGGATTGGGAAGCAGACACGTGATTGGCCCCTCATTAGTAGCCAGATTAGAAGCAGGGACATGATTGGACCCTCATTAGTGGCTGGATTAGGAAGCAGACACGTGATTGGCCCCTCATTATTAGCCGGATTAGAAGCAGGGACACGATTGGACCCTCATTAGTGGCTGGATTGGGAAGCAGACACGTGATTGGCCCCTCGTTAGCAGCCAGGTCTCCAGCGTGTGGGAGCAGATGTGTGGGGACAGGGTCAGAGGAACAGCAGGGGGGGCTCTGACAGGCTCGATGAGCAGTTCATTCCTCACGGTCCAGGACCCAAGGGAAGACCCTGACTCACAGTTCCCTACAGAGACCCCTCAAGAGGAACCTGTCTGAGCCAGGGTCCAACTAATCAAGCCATTCCCCTCAGGGCCCTCAGACATGAAGAAATGGCTGGACATGGATTAATTCCTGAAGAGAAAGGAAGATATTGACCTCTCTGATGCCCTCTTGCCCCCCCCTTCTCTATACTGGGCTCATTCATGTTAGTTTGACATTGAGGGGGCATTATCCTCACCCTTTGGGGAAAAGACCTAGTGCTGATTACACTGCAGATGGTGATAAATGAGAGGTTAATTAAGCCGTGGGTTCTCCGGGTGTGAGCTGTCACTTCATGTACACCACCCGGCCTCACACATACAGCAAACCAGCAGAGCCACAGCGAGGCAGGGCGATCAGCGGGAACTCCCACACGTGCGCATTGATTTTTAATCCAACCTGCAATGCTGTTTTGTCGGCAGTGTAACCTTGTAACGTTTTCTGTTAGATAAAATATTAATTATTAAAAGGTCAGATCCTTTTACATTTTACAAATGCCTGAAAGAGGATGCATTTAGCTTTCCTTTGGGGACGGTGTCACATTTGCCATTGATCCTGATATTTCATTACCTAGTTGCGTGCGGTTTTTACGCTGCTGTTTGCAAACAGGGTTAATTCATCTTTACACTATTTTATCTGGGGATTTTAAAATTACAGTAGGATTTCTGAAAAGTATGGAGTTCATCTTGCAGAATAAAAAAAAATGTATATACATGGGAGCAAAAAATTGCTCTGAAATCAAATATTAATTAGGCACATGCAAAACTTCATTTTCTCTGACAAAAAAATAGTAACATTTTTCCTGTAGGGTTATGTGCTCAGCGAGTTTTTGGTTGGAAGGCAATACATTTTTCCATTAGATTTTGTTTTTTGTTTGTTTGTTTGAAACTCTAGTTTTGCGAGTCAAAAATTTTTGTGGGTCAAGTTAACATGTAAAATTGTGGGCGGAGGTATAAGTTATGCATTTCTGTTGGCCAGCAGATTTTTCAGACAGTGACAGGATCTATACCTCCATGCTGGGGTCATTCCCTCAAGGTTCAGATCAAAGTTCTTTAGTGAAAAAAGGGGTCACCGTGCATCTTACCGCAAAAGTCAGCTGAATCAGGTGCTAAACAGCTCAAGGACAACGAATATAAAAAGTGACAAAGGAGACTGGAGCACACTGATAAATTAAAAGCCTTTATGGTGCAAACAGACTAACGTTTCGACACTACTGTGTCTTCATCAGAGTCAAACAGGACAAAGACATAGGCAAACAACATATAGAGAACCTTGAACAAGTGTACAAATCTCATTGGTCCAACTACATTTCGAATCTATTGGATAATGGCTCCAGGAATGGGAGTTGCCAAAGTCCTTGTCCAAGGGCCACACCCCCAACTTCCTGTCAGAAAGGGCAAGCATAGATCATTCCCAAAGTTAACAATGACTAGTAAAAACAGTGAATATACACGGATGAGAGGAAACATCATAAAAAAACAACAATCAAGGGCAAACACCAAGTCTGAACAAGGAGGGTGAAGTTTAATGAGGTTTAATGAAGAATTAAATTTATCATGCTTCCTTTAAGTCGCCAAATTTGAAGTCTATTTTTATGTGATCTTGCGAGGTCAATATTATTTTGTTCCTTTGCTCCTGTTTTTATGTAAATCTGCTTGTTCAGACTTGGTGTTTACCCTTGATTGTTGTTTTTCTGTGATGTTTCCTCTCATCCGTGTATATTCACTGTTTTTACTAGTCATTGTTAACTTTGGGAATGATCTATGCTTGCCCTTTCTGACAGGAAGTTGGGGGTGTGGCCCTTGGACATGGACTTTGGCAACTCCCATTCCTGAAGCCATTATCCAGTAGATTCGAAATGTAGTTGGACCAATGAGATTTGTGCACTTGTTCAAGGTTCTCTATATGTTGTTTGCCTATGTCTTTGTCCTGTTTGACTCTGATGAAGACACAGTAGTGTCGAAACGTTAGTCTGTTTGCACCATAAAGGCTGTTAATTTATCAGTGTGCTCCAGTCTCCTTTGTCCCTTTTTACTAAGTTCTTTAGTGTCAGAATCTATGCAGTGGCAGCCATTTTCTGTTCAAGTTTTATTTTCTCAGTTTATCATCTTCACATCAAGCTGGCTTCACCAGTTACACCTGGCATTAAAGTCCAGCTCAAGGCAAAACAGGCTTCTTGGCTGGCAAGATAGCCGATGTCTTTTATTTTGTTTTGAATTTAATTACTTTATTAAGTAACTTAAAAGCGATACAAAAATCACTGTGTTGGAAGATAAGTTGTGTAAACTACCCCCAACCTGTCAATTTTGAAACAATAATAGCCCATGTCTAGAAATTAAAACTAAGGCACCTGTGAAGTAGCTCAGGCCGCTAATTGGAGTTGCACTGCCATCACATGACCTAAATAACTCAAGTCAGCCACAGCTACGCTCCATTCCAATATGGCGGCTTATTTACACCAGAATAGTGAGTTTATTCACGCTTGGCTCCTCAGTGCTGTAGCTTTCTGCTAGCCACACTGCTGTTGCAAATTTCATCCCAACTCCACCCCAGCATCCACCTGTAGGTTTTGAATATAGGTCTGAAGTGGGGTGGGGGTGGGTAAGATCCCTATTGCCAGTCCCTGCTTCTCTCAGCTCAATCAGGCGTTTATGCTCGCTCGACAATTATTGCACACAACAATAGTTCTGTTCATGCATTTCATTGCATCATTAAATACGTTTATACGTGAGTTGGTTGACTGAACCAGCATTACCGTGGCAACGGTGCAACAGCAGGAATGCTACTGTCTGTTGAAGCCTCAAGGGAACAACCAGTGGCTGTAAACACTGTCACTGTCACTTAAAAGTAGACGATCTAATAAAAATGCATTCTTATTTGCACTACAAAGTTGCATGTGGGTGGCAAAGTGGTGCAGGGAGTAGTGCTGCCACCTCGCAGCAAGCAGGTTGTGGGTTCAAATCTGGCCTGAGGCCATTTTGTGTGGAGTTTGTATGTTCTGTTTGTATTCATGTGGGTTTCCTCCAAGCACTCTAGTTTTCTTCCACAGTCCAAAGACATGGACCTCAGGTCAATTGGAGACTCAAAGTTGCTCATACCTATGAGTGAGTGAGTGAGTGAATGGTGTGTGCGCCCTGAGATGGATTGGTCAGCTGTCCAGAGTGTGAACCTGCCTTACGCCCATAGTCAGCTGGGATAGGCTCCAGCTCCCTCACGACCGTAGTGAGGAAGATGTAGTGTATATATAATGGATGACTGGAAATTTGCATGTGTAGGCGATTTGCAAAAATCTGAAACTCGCACCAAAAACTTGTTTTGCAAACCATAAATGAGCACTGGGTGCAAAAGGAGAAATATGACATAAATAATTTATAGTTTCTGAGCAATACAATTTGCTTTCAAATAGTCAAGATTTTATCTCAAAACCATTTTTTGCTTATATATAAATTTTGAGTGAAAAATTTTTTTTTTTTGGCTGCGCAATAAAGGCACAAAATTAACTCCATAGAGAGCAAGCCTGCGACCGTGCCTTCAGTCATATCTGTGCAGCAGGTCACTGTCAAAACACTGAGTTGGATTGACAATAACAAATGCCGAGGCTTTTTCTTGTTTTTTCCACTTTTTCAATAAAAATTTGGCATCTGTGCTCCCAAAGGGATCAGGAATTGCAATCAGTGAACTATGAACAAGCGTACTCATATGCGACTCATACCGCCATCTCGGGATAGCGCAGACAGAGCAGATCTCCTCCAAAATGCGCACCTGTCAGCTACTGTTTCTCTTCACTAATACATTCAAACCTTTCAAACTCAAAATTTGGGTACGCGAAACCTGAGCATGTGATTACTTAGAATATGATTGACAAGCACCTGGATGGCTAGTAGGAGGCAATTAAGTAACAAACAATGCTAACCCAAACCAACTGCATCCCTCCCATATCCCCGTGCAGCAGAAAGCTAATTATGCGCTGCTCTCATGAGGCTACTTCCCACACTCAACACTGGAAAGGCTGGATTTGATCAACATCCATGGTGGTCACTCCATCACTGCAAGTGGTGACTTAGACAGCCTACCCAGCAGCCTGCAGCGCTTTCTCTAATTGGCCTGGTTACACCAGTCAGGTTGATATTGATTGGCAATAATTGGGCTAGTTTAGAATCTCACAACAACAAAGACAGCAACAACAGCAAATATGTGCCCAAACTAACAAAAAATATAGATAGTGCTGAGCAACTGGTGCCAGGCACAACAAACTCTGTGCGAGGGTGATGTTTTTCAGTGACATTGACCTTGAATTTGACCCAGTGAGGTCCAGAATTTAACCAGGTGATGTCCACATGATTAGATCCCCTCCCTGAAAATTTCATATAATTTGATCTTACCATTTTTGTGCAAAACTGCTGACAGACACGCAAACATACAATGAAATGTCACCTAAAACACCACCTCGGGTGGGCAGGGTAAAAACAGCGTGTTCACTGGATACATGATGCATGAGGAGATCAATGCAAAGTGACAAGTGTCATCCCAGTGGCACAAATGCTTTTATTTCCTCAACAGCTCAGGGCAAGTGGTTCTGAAAGCCGCTGACAGCAACGCGATTGCTCGTTTCATGAATATGTACAGGCAAACAAAATTGACCAAAGTCAATTTATGTCCGCATACAGTACGTGCATTTATTCTTTTTGCATACAACTGTTGTGTTGCCTAAAGTTATAGCCAAAGCCATAAATCTGTAATAGCCTACATGTGCTTGTTTGAGTGTCGTCACCAAACAAGCAAAAGTCGCACGAATGGGAAATAAATTTACCGGGCGAGGAGAGTACATTCAGCTGAAACGCACTGCGGAGCAGGCGAAAATGGAATTAAATCTGCAGCAGGCCGTAAAACCTGGGACGAGAGGAAAATCGTTAATGAGCGCTGCTTCCTATGCAGCCGGAGGTTTGCAAATGAGCTCAATACTCTGCATAAGATGCAGAATCCTGATCAGGCAACTCCGTACGCTTTACAGTGCCAGCCGAGGTCTCTGGCGCGGATAGCTCAGCGTTACAAAAACAGCACACATCAGAATGTAACAACAAAGACTGACGAAAACAGACATGGCTTCACAAAGCTAGATAAATGTGTCAGCTGGACAGCTGCAATGTCTGAAAGCTAAAATCCTCCTGAACATGGAACTGAAGGTAAAAATGGGCTGTCCCAGACTTGACAGCAAAAACTGAAAAAATAAGTCCATCTCACCGAGCATCTTAATCTTCTGTTTAGACTTAATGCACTCGTTTCTATCACCTTTATTTCTCAGTAGGACAAAATTTTGCCAATGAGGTGAGATAACTTTGGCTCATTTCCAGATTTTCTAGTGCACTCCCATCCATTCTCTATACTGTTTCTTCCTCACTGGGGTTGCAGGGGAGTTGGAGCCTATCCCAGCTGATTATGGGCAAAAGGCAGGGACACACCCTGGGAAGCTCGCCAATCCATCGCAGGGCGCACGCACCATTCACACACCTTTAGCTATCAGTAATTTAGTCTCCATTTAGCCTGACATGCAAGTCTTGGACTGTGGGAGGAAACCCGCAAGAACTTGGGAGAACATACAAACTCTGCATGGAAAGGCCCCAGGATTCGAACCCATGACCTGCAGTGAGGCGGCAGTGCTGCCCACTGCGTCACAGTGCTGCTCAAGATTTGCCAGTGGGATAACACAATATCACTTGTCAAGCACATGATAACTTAAAATAAGCTAATATTTTCTACCTGAAAGAGAAAAAAACAAAAGTTCATGCTCATAATTTGATTAAATTACTTGATAAGACAGAAGAATTTTTGCAGTGTATACTCAGAACAGTAATCCAGCAAAGTCAGTAATCCTGATCCTTGCTGTTGAGTACACTCAAGCCATCTTAGGTACACAGTGTACCTGAACAGTGAGGAGTATTCAGCACGTATCAGGCCAGTGTTTAAACACTCGAAAGGGTCCAGGTAAGCACACCATGATGAACCTCATGTAACCTCAAGCCCTGCATGGTGACATCACCTCTTTTTCCCACAAAGCCAATAAAATGAGAAATCCATGAGGACATCCATGTTGAGAGGCAGTTTGACCTGAAATCCAGGCTAGCCCACAGCTCTCCCAGCAACCAATCATTCCTCAGAAACACCTCCACTCAAATCGAATATCTCATTTTAACAAACGAGAGAAAAATGGAACTTAGTGATTAATAATCACAGCTTTTTTAATGACACCACCTAATATCTCAATACCCCCTAATCATTCTCTGGGAGAATACAAATTACTCATTCCGTGAGTAAAAAAAGTGGAAATGTGGTTTATTAAGCACCCTCTATTTGATAATACCCCCCTCCTTACAGCCTAATCAAATCCTTCTTTGGTGATATTTTCGCAAAAATGATTTTAAAGAGCCAAGAAAGTGGCGACGGGGAGTAATTTGCGCTCTCTACCAGGCCTTGACTCATGGGTTGCAGGGTGGTGAGAATTCCAGGGACCACAAAATGATGGGAGAGGGCCCTTATGTCTTATTTAACCTCCTCCCACACACACACCCACACCATATGACAACCCTTTTCCACACTCTTATACGGCAGTGAAGGATTTTGGAAGATGGCCCAGATGGGGGTATCCTGCTATGGAACAAACACAAGAGTGCCCTCTCAACACAAGTGTGTCGCCTCCTCTACTGCTCATGCTCAACGATGATTCTCAGGTACTTCAAAACAGCTGGGATCCAACTCAGAATTCATTTAGAAAAGAAAAAAAACTGCTCTCTTCCTCTTTGATCTCTTCCTGTGAACTCTCTGTAGTCTCTGAAGTCAAATAACTTTGATTTGGGTGTTCGCGTGTGTGTTTGGGAGCTCGCGTGTGTGTGTATTGATGTCTTTTTGTATGCACGTGTATGTGTGTGTTTGTTCGTGTGTGTAGATAGATATATGGGTCTGTGTGTGTGTGTGTGTGTGTGTGTGTGCGTGCATGAGTATGAGTACGTGTGTGCGTTTGGTGTGCACACATGGATGTGCATATGCATCTGTATGAATGCAGCATGGGTGTCTGAGCATCAGTCAGTTTTGTGTGTGTGTGTGTGTTTGTGTGTGTCTGCGTTTGCATGCACGAGTATGAATATATGTGTGCGTTTGGTGTGCACACATGGATGTGCATATGCATTTTTGTGAATGCTTCTGCATGGGTTTGTGAGCATCAGTCAGTTTTGTTTGTGCGTGTGTGTGTGTCTCTGAGCGAGGGTCCATGTCAAGGTAAGTTCATTGAAAAGAATGAAGTGAAGGCTTATTTGTCGCTGCCAGGAAAAGAGTACTCTGAGGATATGTTAAATATTCATATGCATCCTCGGAATGTTTTGTCATCTGTTCCAGATTCCAATTCGTAGGATCTGTCAAGTTTCTAGTACATGATTTTTAATCCATAAAAAAAAAATGCAGATATTAAGCATAAAATTCGGTGGGCGATGTTGCCACTCTAACTTACAGTCAGGGACAGAGGGGTAGAAATATCCCCAGTGTTCTGGGCAATTTACAAAAACAGACAATTATTTGCACTTTTCTGCTGATTTATATATTAAATTACTGGAAGAGTTTCTCTAGCTTTTGATACTGAATGGAGGTGTAAAGGTAGTGAGGGTTATTTTCAAACTGTTTTCAAACTTTCCCCAATGTCTGAAAGGCCCTCAGCGATGCAGGCCTTCAGGACCCTGGACAGCTCCATCCTCCCACACAGAATGTACAGCTAAAGCTAATTGGTTTCTGTAATAGTCAGGTGTAGCCAGCATGACCAGTGAGATTCTGCCTTTTAAGGGGTATTTAATTGAAAACTCCCACTGTGCATGTGGTCTTCTGAGTAGAAATAATACAGCACTGTGCTTGCATGTTTTCTATTGTTTTTCATTGTCACTTTCAATTCTTTGTTATTCATTCTTTATTTTTTTTTGTTAGTTTGATCTTACCCAAGTGATACAAATTGAGGTCAACCTTTTCTGCTAAAATTCTCTTTGTGATTGTTTGTGCATGTGTGCCGTGCATAAGTAGGAACGTGTGTTTTTTTTTTTTTTTTTTTTGCATGTTAAGCTGTGTGTGTATGTGTGTTAGTAAGTGGGTATGAACGTGGACGTATGAGTTTATATGCGCAGGTGTGTTGGTGGTTTTGTGCTGGCAGACGTGTGTATGCATGTGTACGTGTGCGCATGTGTGCATGTGTGACAGTTGATGGGTCCTGTCACTAGAAATGTCTCCTAATAAGTACGCGCCCTGGCTACCTTGCCAATGAGCCTGGCTCTTTGGTGATGTGGTCAGCGCGTTTGGCTCTTACCCGGGAGTCTGGGGTTCAATTCCCTGCCCGGGCCCTCCCTTGGCCTGCCACACATGCGCGTGTGTGTGTGTGTGTCTTCATGTCACAATCAAACACCCTCCCCCAGGCATTTTGTATCAATACCGTACCGAAAAATGCTATATGGGAGAACTAATACAAGCCTGTTAACACTTTTGTTTTCTTTTGATATCATTCACATTCACAGTCTTACAACCAATTCAGTTAGCCTAGCAGGGCTGGAACAGGTGAAGGAGAATCTGCTCATAATTATACGTTTGGGAAGATGTTTACCATTGTACTAAGAGTGAGGTGTGAGGTGAAGGCAGTGTTACTTATAATCATTGGGGATTTGGGATTATAATTCAAAGGCTATGTGTACAGTCCCCAGGTGTCATGGTACCTTCAGCGAGACATTTATGCTCAGTTGCACAATAAAATACCCAGTTGCATGAGTGGATTGCAGGTAAACTTCTTAAATTGAAATCTGTGCAAGCCACTGTGGATATGACTGTTTATTTTCTCTGTGTTCTGCAGGAGCTCAACAGTCGGGCCGCGCATATAAATATATAACCATTATGAATGATTAATATTCAGTAAACGACTTCAGGAACTGTTACCAAACAAAGAAAAACAGAAACAGCACCGAAGCATTGTTGGAAATTCGCCAATCATAAATAAATAAGCCTCTATTTGCCAAATATTTACCAAGTACTTACCTAATTCCTCTCATCTAAAACCAAACAAAAAAGGCCCAAAACTGATTTCTAATGTAATTAAGGAAAGATCAAATGAATCCCAATTTCTCTCTAATAAAAAAATAAAGAACTTCCATGCAGCACTCCAATTAGACCAAAGACAAGGAGCGCCCTCATTATTAAGTAAGTACTTCTGCTTATTAGCGAGTAATTTGTCAATTTCTTTCACTCTGTAAATTAATTAGGAAAACTCAGACAAATTAACTTGTGTATATGCACATGCTCATCAGGAATTTGTTTTCGACCTTTTCAAGAGCTATTGTTTGCATTTCAGAGTAGTGTACACGTTGTTGTATTTCTCTATGAAGGGCCTAGAGTCAGAACTGATACCGTTGTTCACTTTTCGCAGGAATTTTTTTTGCGAGTCGCGTCATTAAGCATGGCTCTAAATGCAGGCTTGAGAGGTGTATGTTGTCAACACTCACGGAATGATGGAAGAGGCTCCTTTAAAAAGAGATGTCAGTCTCAATGGGGCTCTTCTCCCGGCTGGATGGAGGATAAATAAACAAAATATCTGGAAATGAATTGCCGCCAAAGACCATTAAACAATGAGAGAAAGCGATTACCTGGGGAAAAGCCCAGCTCGAATGCACACCTGGGGTTAGTGAATTGTGCTGTAGAGGTCATCGAGCTAGAAGGTAGTTGCTGAGGCAACGTGAACTGCGTCGCTACAGTTAAAAGCCTCCTTATCATTAGCTATGGATTTCACATTGCCATTCGATACACTGCAGCAACATATCATTCAGTCTTTCCATGGGTGTCACTATTAAGACGTGTTTTCTGTCGAGGCACCACTTCTGTCATCTTGTGTTTTGCGAGGCTTGGATTGATGGCAGTAAGACTCGCTCAGGCTAGTTTCCGCTCACAATAGATACACATAAACATGATGAAGCACTCCCAAATCACACTGAGAAGGCAACACTTCCGAGGCTGGGCCATAATGACTAAAGTGGCCCTCTAAATATCAGCACATTTTTTTTAGTCCCTTCTCCTCAGCTGACCTTCTTTTTTTCTTTAAAAAAAAACTCCTCCTGCCAAGACTTGTTGGGCTCGTTCTCACTTTTAAAGTAAAAACACGCCATCATAGTAGATCCTCCCTAAGGTGTGAAGTAAATGAGTTTGCACTGAAGTGCAGAAAACCTATGAAAAAAAATTAAAATGTTCCATCCAGATGACTTCCAAGGCCCAAAATATCTGCGGTGGCTAATTATGCTTATGGTTCAAGGTAGGTCTCCCGATCGGATCTTGAAGCAACCATACAGAAGTCCGCAAGCTAAGTAAATGGGGCAGGGTCTGGCCTGCAGACGCAGAACCAGTCGTGGTTTCCAGCAGTGGCTCTCAGAGGCAATGCTGGCCTGAAACCAGCCATGCTATCTGGGGAAATCATTTCAGGAAAATCCCTTGAAGGCCTGGAAATCTGCAGCTGCACCGGTTCTGCACTGATATGGAAAATTCCCACCCCCCCATCCCTTCAAAATTGCTGACAGGACACATCCATGCCCCAGTCCACCTGTCACTGTTATCAGGCAAAGATGAAGTCATATCATGGGTCAGAAGAATTGACGCAGAAGTCAAATTGAACAATAGAACATGTTTTTATTTACTCATCCTGTTTTGGTATTGCTGGAAGTAGGGAAAAATAAAAAAGAGAAAAATATAATGCATTTCAGGACCTGTAGTTTCTTGGAATGACTGTTTGTTTTATAATGATTTGTTATCACAAATAAAAACCCACATTCAGGCACTTAATGTCGAGCCAAACGCATAATCAAACACCTGGTCATTGTGCCTTGAGTTTGTTTCATGTACAAGGTTTTGACGCACTCAGAATGGGGGGGGGGGCGGGGGATCACTGGGGACTGGGAATATGAAAAACAGTGAATACTGGTAATTAGACCGCAGCGAAAAACGCAGAGAGCAGTTGCCAGGTCACACTGTGTAGAGCACAGAGCTAGCATTTGCTCAAAATAGCAAAGTCATTCATATTCACCTGCACATCCTACTTTCCCCTCACCTCTCCCTGACAAAGTAGAACAGCTCTCAGTGAGAGGCGTCAAAGCACATGCCTAATCTTCATGTTGGCTCTCTGAACTGTAAAGAGAGGCGCATTTGATACCCGCAAAGCGAAGAAACAGCCCCTCTTCCCTCCTCTGAGGCACAAAAAGGAACTTTTCCCCTCATTACAAAAATAACTGCTTATTTCAGTTCAAAACATTATATCTCTAGTGTCTAGAAAGGTAGGAAAATGGCGCCAGTCACGCCTGAGAGAACCATGTAAAGTGGCTTTTATGTGTGTGTGTGTGTGTGTGTGTGTGTGTGTGTGAGAGTATGTGTGTGTGGGTTTGTGTGATTGCCTCTGCGCCTGTGTGTGTGTGTGTGTGTGTGTAAACGCGTGTGTATGTGTGTGTGTGTGTGCGTGGGTGTGTTTTTGATACCTATTGTGGACCTTTTTAGGTGTAAATACTGACCTTTTCGGGGCCAGTAATCCTCATGGGGACCAAAGCCTAGTGCTAATGTGGCAACACATTATTTCTGAGGTTCTGGGTTTAGCATTATTTAGTGATGGGTAGGGTTATGGTTCGAGTTCGGCTGACCATTATGAATGGAAGTCATTGTAATGTCCTAATACATATAGTTGCGCAAACTTTTTGTGAATACGTGCGTGCGCATGTGTGTATGTGCGAGTGTGTGTGTGTGTGCACACACGCTTGCGTATATGTGTGGCTGTATTCATGTTTGTGTGTGCATCTGAGATGGAAAATCCTGAGGTGAAAAAATAATGGTTCTGCCATGTAATTACTTCCCTTGATGACCTGAGCCAGATGATTTTAGTAATGAGTTTGACCTCCTGGCAAGAGAACTGTGCTAATAACCCAATCACGGTGATTGGACCAAAATTCTGGACAGGAATATTACTCTCTGAACCTGGAGTTTCCCCTGGTGGTATGCATGCATACAGGCTTGTGTGAGCACTGCACAAACTGATTGCACTACCAAACTCTGCTAACTTATTAGGGTCAAAGAGGTCCAGGTAATGGTTATGATTTTCAAGTACTAAGCCAATAATGTTCTGCCAATATATCACCTATGCTTTTGGTTTCTCTCTCTCTCTTTCTCTTTGGCTGTTATACTGTACATCGTAGATGCAGTGTTGCCATTCATCATTCTACAATATATTAAATCATGAAAGTTTTAATGATTTACTGTGATAAAGATAGAAAATTCTGTCATAATTAATGCAAAGGGGAAAAATTCACAAGAGATATTGACAAATACTGTACGTGGATGACACCATGGTATTTCCCCAGAATTGTTTCACTTACTTCAATTTTGAAAAAGTTAAGTTTTGGCCTACAGGTAGTGCTACTAGAAGAGTCATGGGGCTCTAATTTCTTGGTGCAGCGCAGGGTGGCGCAGCGTGGAGCAGCCCGTGCAGTGGTAATTTCGTCCGGCGCAGCCCGCGCAGTGGTAATTTCCTGCGGTGCAACACCGTGCGCAGCCACTTTGGCAATTTGGTAGACTGCCGTGCGCCGAGATGGGTGTGGCGGCGCAGTAAGGAGAGGTGTCACATATTCATTATGACGCAGTGACAATTTCGTGGAAAAAGGCTCCGCCGAAAGTGCGCAGAGCACTCGCCAGCTCCAACCTGGTTTACTTTCTGTGCAGTGGTAATTTGGCAGACCGGCGCACAGTGCGCACACGTCACTGAAACCTCACAGGCAGGTTTCCAGAATGTCAGGCACATTTCAATGCAGTAAATAATTACAGCAACCACTATTTAATTTAACTATCTGAATCAAGACATAAATTAAAGTATCTATATCGATTGTCCTGATGTCAGATCAAAGGCGGTTGGCACGCGTAATGGAAACTCGACCTGGCTTAATCAACACAGCTGAATCTGTGATGCAAACCAACGACTTCACATCTTTCTCAGCCAACCACAAACTGCCTCAGCATCAAGTAGTGCGTATATATCCGGCTTCTCTCATATCAAAAAATGCATAAGAAAAGAGAAAAAGAGAGACGCTTGGCAATGCGTCCTTTACCTTTACACAATAATTCTGATTTCATCCACGTCAAGCATGGTATTTGTTTATGTTGTGATCTGTGCACACTACTTATCTTTATTACGCGGGGTTTAAATATAGGTTACTAAATATGAGTGTCTTTAATAGTTGGAAAATATGTTTGTCTTACCCGTAATACCAACCTCAATCCCACCAAAGCCCTCGACACTGACGGCTGAGAGGGTGGAGGACGCAATGTCCTCCGCCGAGCTCATGGCCACGCTGGTGGAGGGGCCGCCTCTGGTGGCCATTTACCCCTTTTCCACCAAAAAGAACCTGGTGCTAGTGCCGTGCTGGTGCAAGTGCCAGTTTGTTCAACCCACGAATCTCCTTAGAACCTGTTTGCTTTTCCATCGCCGAGGAGCCAAATCAGAGCCACGCGATCACGTCACTGTAATTTAAGACCAACAGATCAGGAGAAAATAAACTTCGTTCGAGACCTGCGTCTCTCTCAGCAGCGCTCACGTAACAGCTGGCAATACAGAAATACAGTATGTACTGCGGGAAACCACGAATAAAAATTTATAACAAAAATAATGCTTGCGTTCTATGCTCAGTAAAGCCGCTTGCACACTGGACGCGAATCGAATTTTTCGCACGACTGATTACATTCAAAGTCAATGCAAAGACGCGAATACACGTGTATTCCAACATTTTAAAGGTGAGGAGAGGAGCTCATTTGATTGGTGAAGATTTGACTCGGCTGTGTTAAACCCACTCACGCCTTCTCTCCTCCCTCTTTGCCACTTGCGCGGGCAAGAGGGACAGAGGTGGGACAGAGGAGTACTTGCACCGGGCTGCGCCGGGCACGAAATTGCAAAATATGCCTGGATACACCCCGTTGGCGCGGCGCTCCCCCCATTCGCCGCGCCTGTGCCGCGCATGCGCCTGGTCAACGAATTTAGAGCCCATAGTGTCACCAGAACAATAGGATTGCTCTTTCATGCACCAAGAAATTCACAGCAAAGCTGATCTAATTCCCAACAAAACAGTCTGAATAAATGAAATATTGTATGTTGTTACACCTAATAGTGGTGCTACGGTAAAATAATAAAGCCATAAAAATCAATAAGGTTCCTCTGCTCTGCACCAGGAATGTTGACAGCAGATTTGACAGGATTCCCATTAAAAATTTTTTCAAGTTTTTTGCATTTTTAAAAATTCAGTTTGGCGGTGCTACAAGGAAGGCACTAGAGTCACAAACATCACTTCTATACACCTGGAATAATCATAGAAGGTTTGACATGATTCCCATGAAAACTGTTTAAGTTATTCATTCTAAAATGTTAAATTTGGCTGCCTGGTGGCACAGCTGGAAACATTACAGAGCCAGCACAATCAATAACTTCCTTGTCTTAACACCAGGAATGTTGACAGCTGATTTGACAATTCTCATTAAAGCTGTTTGAGTTATTAAAGTTTGGTCAGATGGTGGCATTACAGCAAAGGTCTTAGGGTGATCAACATCAATAACAGCCCCACTCTATGCTCCAGAAATAATCACAAAACGTGTGAGATGATTCCTATCTCCTATGAGTTATTGCATTTGGAAATGTAAAGTTTGACCTGGTGTTGGCACTACAGGAAAGGTCGTGTGGTCTCAGAAAACATTAGGTTCCGTCTTCATTGCACCAGGAAAGAAGTCACATGTTATTTCCAAAAAAAAGTATGTTTTTGCGCGAACACAACAGATTTGTGGCAGCAGCAACATCCAATGTGAGCCTATAATGAACCAAAGTTTTCAAATAATAGATTATCAATAATAATTCTATCTAATCATCTAATCGAAGATCTTTATTTTCCATTTTAATTTCATTACACTCCAAGAAACTGCTGTATACAGCTTTGACAGAATTGCATATAGCAAATGCACATTATGGACGAATCAATTAAATACACACAACAAAAAACAAATTTACAGACATTTCTGCAAGGTGGTTATGAACTGCATTTTTTAAAATGTCTTCTTTAATAAGGGCCAGTTTGATCGAAAGCAAACAATGATTTCTGCCATGTAATGAGTACAAAACAAGAATCTATATCCGGTCTAAAGAAGATTGTTCGGGGAGTTTGAGTAAAGAAAAAATGCTTCAATTTCCCAGTTCAATGCAAAGCTTCTGTTAGAGAATAAGATAGACTTTTTTTTAGAATTGACATGAAAACTAGATCTCCAGGAGCAGGGTTGACCACTACGGGTCTGAAGTTAAGTGGAAAAGGCCTTTCAAGACAAGAATCTAAACACAATTGTCGATATAATATTTCAATAAAAATGAGTCAAGCGGAAATTGCCCCCATGATTCTGGCATCAACAATAGAAATCCATCATTTCAAATGTCGGCCGACTGGCTTCAACGGAACCAAGCAGCCAGATTTTCATTTAATTCAGTTCACACCATAGGGAAAATCAGTGCGGTAAATATGCATAACCGCAAGAAGCTGGGAAATATTTCATTTCACCGATGGTGAAATTATATCAATCATGGGTTTATTTAATACTCAAATTTCACAGACTGGCAGCGTAAGTGGAATGGAGAAGAGGTAGAAAGATGGAGCCAGGCGATTAATAAGGCATTTAACTTATGAGCCTCTGAGATAAGGGGGGGGAGTGATGGGAGAGAGATGGAGGGAGAGAGAGAGAGAGATGGAGACGGAGGAGGAGATAGTGCGAGCTATACAAGAGGAGGGAATCACACAGTTCCTGCAAAGCCAAGCTTTTTTCTGCTCCTGAGTGACACCTCAATCGCTCAGATGACAGCACATCAAAAAAAGAAAAAAAAGATATTACACAGTCGTGTGGTGTAATCTCCAGGGATGGACGGCTGCGCTGAGAGATACGCAGTGGGGTAATAAAACAGGTCGGATTGGGAGCCTTATTTCTCTAGCGTTGTGTTGTTGGGAGGTAAGAATAGGGAGGGACCTGGTACTGGTTTATCTTTCCCCCATTTAACACCTTAGCATTTTCACTAGTGGATGAGGAATTGTTAGTACACTGGAAATGAAGTTTTTTTTTTTTTTTTTTTAAATCAGGCAATAGGTCAGTTGAATTAATTTTGGTTTACAAAATTATCAATGACATGGCATTTTTTTTTTTTAAACCAGTGCAATGCTTCCTTGGTCAGTAATACAATAGCACTACGTGTATACATGCAGTTCACATGCACTTTATTAGGTACACCTGTACTCCGGCTCTTTAGTGTAAATATCAAGCAACCATGTGGCAGCGATGCATAAAAATCATAAAAGCATGCACGCTTGGTGAAGATGGGTCAGTTGTTTGAGTTTCCTAGAAACTGCTCATCTCCTGGGATTTACAGTCACAACAGAGAATGATGTGAAAAACAAAAAGTATCCAGTGAACATCCCATCCCATTGATGAGAGAGGTCATGGGACAATGGTCACACTGGTTCAAGTTGACAGAAAGGCAAGAGCAGCACAAATAATTTTGTATTTCAGCGGTTCTATGCAGAAGAGCATCTCTGAATGAGACCACAACAAACACTGAAGTTGATGTGCTACGGCCATGAGAAACGACTCCAGGTTGTGTCAGCTGAGAACAGGAAACAGAGGCTACAGTGGGAAAAAGCTAACCATAACTGGACAGAAGAAGATTTAAAAAATGTCATCTGGTCGGATCAATCTCAACTTCTGTGGGGAAATGCAGCTGGTAGGGTGAGAATTTGGAGTAAAGAAAACAGATCCATAGGTCCATCCTGTCTTGTGTCAGCAATTCAGGCTGGTGGCAGTAGTGTAATGGTGGGGGGAATATTTTAATTGGTACAGATTAAGTGTTTTAATACCAGTGAAGAAAAATGCAAGTCAGATGTACTGCTTTATGACCACAACTTACCGATCTTCTAACGGGTACTTCCAGCAGGGTAATGCACCATATCACAAAGCATGTCTTCTCAAGATGGATAAACGCAGATGAAAACAAGAACACTCAGAGAGTGCACACCTCCGCCAAGGCCCAACAGTCCCCCACGTGTCTGGGACAGATTCATGTTGTGTTGTTATGTGCCACCACACAGGTAAATAAAAAAAATCCTGGATCCACAATTTGATCTGGATCTCTCCAAAGATGTAATGACTTCTCATTTGGGCCAAGACACACTTCTGGTAAAAATTTCATAAAAATCCGTCCATACGTTTTTCCAAAATGTTGCTTGGAAACAAACGTGCTTAGCAACAAACCGAAGGTAAAAAAAAACAACCTGCTTGGCAGAGGTAATGAGTTCAGTGAACTCTCACGGCCTCCCACAGTCACCAGATCTCAATCCAATGGAGCTCCTCTGGGATGTGGTGGAACGGGAGATTTACACCATGAGTGTGCAGCCGACAAATCTGCAGCAACTGTGTGATTCTATCATGTCAATATGGACCGGAATATCTGATAAATGTTTCCAGCACGTGAATCCTCGACATGAAGAATTCAGTCTGATGAGGGGTCAAAGTAATAGAGGAGTTTTCCTAATAAAGTGGCCTCTGAGAACATATGGTGCGTACCATAAAATTTGGTGTTATGATGATGGTTATGGAAATTGCCGTCAAACACATTGATCCACAATGTTCCATATGTGTAATGACCTCTGAAAACGTGGCTCTCTTCATTATGAATTTAAAAAAAAAAAAACATAGAAATCAGTAATTATAATTTGTAACATAATCAGTGCCCAGGCTGGGTTTTGATTAAGTAATGCTTCCATGGTGAATTAATCAATTGGGTATCAATTTCTCTCAAAAATTTAAAAGTCCATAAAAATATATATGAAGAACTGTACAAACAATGCAGGGATAAGGGTTACTAATCTCCCTTTTATAAAGAAGATTAACTGTTCTTAAACAGCGAGCTGTGATTTTGGGTGCAGAGGCTCAACTGGATTTAAGCGCAAATAAAACTGTCATTCTGTTTGCTGCATCTGCTTTCTGAAAGGGAAAACAGAGAGAAAGAGAGAGAGAACTTTCCTCCTGATTGGCTAAATTAACCCTGCCTGTGAGAAAAGGTGCGAGGACATGCAGGAGCGTTTCCAAGAGCGACATCTCCACCAGGTGTAAATTCCGGCGCAGCACCAATGAAGCGACATGTATGTGACGAGTGGTTAAAGCCGCGTTCATTGTGGTTTATTTGACAGCTACGCCAGCATTACATTTGCTCATCTGACTTGCGCAGAATGTTCCTCCATCCCCTTACACTGGTAAATATGGCACCGCTGACAACAAACTGCAACAGCAAATGAAACGAGTCCCTGGTATGCAAGACGAGTCTTTCCACTGGGCATGCACTGCAAAAACAAAATCTTACCAAGCATTTTAATCTTGTATTTAGATGTTAGCACTTATTTCTGTTAATTTTTTTTTCTTAGAAAAGGAAATTCTTTAATTGACCTGAAGTAATTTTGACTCATTTCGGTGTTGTCCATGGGGTAAGTGAAATTATCTTACCCCATGAAAAAATCCAGAAATACGCCAAAAATCAGAGGCAGACTTTCTTTTTCCAAGAAAAGAAAAGGTAATAGAAGTCTAAATACAACATTAAAATGCTTGGTGTGATTTTGTTTTTGCGGTGACAAAAGCCTCTGAAACCTTTCTTTTTAATTAACGTCTGTGTACACAGGCGGGAGATGGCGCGTTATAGGGGAGGGATTTTCAACTGCACCCAGACAGGGCTGGTGTGGGAGCTGGTTTTCCTTCCAACCAAGCAGTTACACACCTGATTTAACCAATAAAGATATTTACCAAAGACTCTAGAGGTTGCTCAGTAGACTCAGGTGTGCAACTGTGTGACTGGAATGAAAGCCTGTGCTCACACTGGCCCTTTCTGGATAAAATTAAGAACCTCTGCTATGGGGCACATATTTACATGCATGAATGAAGGCATCGGTGTGCTTTGTGTTGCCTAGACATGTTTGTGTATGTGACTGTTTTTTTATGCTTGTGGAGGAGAGCATTAGTGTGGGTGTGTTTGTGTGCGTGTGTGGGTATGTGTTTTACTTTTTGTGTCTCCAATCCT
Source organism: Gymnothorax javanicus (assembly GCA_029692085.1). Lineage (NCBI taxonomy): Eukaryota > Metazoa > Chordata > Actinopteri > Anguilliformes > Muraenidae > Gymnothorax > Gymnothorax javanicus. The sequence continues at coordinate 25,815,238 of CM056193.1, forward strand.
GGGAGTCTGGGTGGTACAGTGGGTGAGCCTTCACAGATAGTAGGTTCTGGGTGTCAATTCCAGCTGAGTACCGGTCTATGTCCGCATGATCTACCCAAATTAGCATGGATTTCCTCCTACATTGCAAAGAGATGCAAGTCAGGCTAGTAAGAGATTCGGAATTGCCCATATGACTGCGAGTGAATGGTGTGCAATGCCAGCAGGAGATTGGAAAACTGTACAGGCTGTTTTCCTGCCTCTAACTCATTGCATTCAGACTCCACCCAGTCTGCAAGGTTAAGTGACGGATGAATGGAGCACTACTCTCACTCGTAACTGGAACGCCGGATTCGCGAACTGTGTACAATCATGCGCATATGCTGGCAGCTCAGAGAGTGATGACAGTTTGTGTTTTGCCTCTGAAACACATGGCTGTCAGCCTTTGCTTCATTTCACACCATAATCACAACCCTCGCATGCGAGCACCCTGATGGCTAGTAGGAGTTTCTAGAGCAAATAACAATGCTGTACCAACCCAACTGTGACCCTGTGTCGTCACTTCCACAGCTAGATTCAACCCGAGACAGTGTTCGCCAACCCTGAGACCGCAAGCAATGCTACTGATTGAGCTGCCCTGTAACCTGTGTTCGTGTGTCTGTGAGTGTGCTTGTGTTCGCGAGCACGTGTGTCTGAGTGTGAGTGTGTGTGTCTGAGTGTCATTGTGTGAGTGAGCATGTGCAGTAATGTGAGTGTGTTGGCACGCATGGATGTGTTCAGAGCATGTGTGCGCATGTGTGTGGATGTGAACAAGTTTGAGAGCGCATGTGTGTGTGAGTGCATTTGCGAGCCAGTGAGTGCATTTGCAAGAGTTTGCATGTGCAAGCACCTGAGAGAGTTGCTCTCTAAAGCCAGATTTAAGATGCCAATGTATTTGCTTTTTAACCACACATCCACATAGACAAGTGGCTGCATTGTGACCAGAATTGTTCACATACTTGCCTATGTACATTTTGTGTTACTGGAGGATTCCACTAGGGGGCACTCCAGATAACTGATAGACTAGACTGCACAGAACTTCCAGATTTGCATGATTTACACCCCGACCCTGTCACATCCCCATACAGCCCCTACACTGCCCCTATCGTTCATTTGTGTTCTGCATCTTGCGAATGTGTACCATTAAGTGCTAAGGAAGTGCGCTATCAATGCTCCAAATGGATGCAGGATACATAAGGCAGCCATCCTGCGAACATGAGTGCATATTTCAAAGTAAGTATAGCTAGCCTTGTACTTGACATAAACTAAGCGTACGACTCTGCCACACGTATCCTGCAGTCATTCTACGCGTACATTTTGCACAGTCTGAAAATGTACCACATGCAAACATAAGATCCAATTTTACAATTGTGTTGTCTCGTCTCTTGTCAAGTCACGACAGCTGTGCATACTGACTGAGAGTGTCTTCTGGGTCGAGTTTAAAATGGAGAACTGCGTACAAAAGTTTTCAATACGATGATGTCATACGTACTTTACAGAGGGATAAGTTTGAATGTCAGAACAGTTGGTGAGTAATAGCCAACATATTGAAAATACGCTAGATGTCACCGAAGTCAACAGAGTTTTGACAAATTTCACCATTCAAGACATTAATAAAAATATGAAACAAAAAGTACTCCTCTCCCTCCAATGTCACGCATGCTTTAGTTGCCAGACCTACAACAGTTGACTACAATCCCAAATGATGTTGAAAACTCGAATAAAATCTGCTTTTGATCCATTTTCAGACCAACACTGGCGAAATATGTACCTCTCAAAGCAAATGTTAAGAATGTAAACAGCATAAGTGCAGTTTGGCAGAAATGTAAGTACTCATAGTTGAAAAGCAAGATTAGGTAACATCTTATTAGCTAACTAGGTAGTTTTAAAACCCTTGCAAAACCATTAGTTACAGTGCTCAGCTACCTCAAAGCCAGCTGATGTTTAAGACATCTTGATTTATTAATACGATCCTGCTAATGACCTACGATAAATACTATTATTCATGCCTGCACACTTCGCCATTTCTCCAACCAATCACATCTGTAAATTTGGACATGGCCCCTAGTGTGCATATTGCCTTGAATTCCACAGATATACATAAAGTACAGAAGCAATTATAAATACAGTTTTGGAAGCTTACATGTGCACCTACGCCAAAGCTTGCGGAGATTATGTCAAGTAAAAATCCAGCTCAGGTCATGATGCACTGAATAAGGTTCTTATATTGGATCACGGGCACACGCAGGCCTCTCACTTGGAGCAAAGTGAGTTATATTTTTTGAGTGCTTTCACCGTTTGATTTCCTGAGCCAAATCAATTGCCATCACTTCAAGAAGTGGCAGACAGTTACCTATAATCGCACAGAAGGAAATACACAAAGGGAATTTAGCCTCAGAAAGCTTTCTTCCAGCAATTGCATAAAGTGGGTTGTTTAAGGACAGGGTTTATTCTTATCTGTAATGGGGTTCACAAAATGCTTTTTTTTCTCTCAGTGGCATTTCCACTGCCTTCTAGCGTAAAAATGCCCAGTACTCAAAAAACACTTTCCCCTGACATTAACACAGTCAGTGCAAGCGATTGACCTGATTAATCAAGGTGCAAAGCAATGGTTTAATCCAGGGGAATGATTGCATGTTCAAGAAATTTGTGATTGCTATTTTAATCTCAGTTCAATGAGTAGCAGCCCACTTTAAATGGCTAGGAAATTATTCTATTAGTGAAGCCTTCTTTGTCTAACTTTCTTTTTCGAAAGGTTACAGTAATAATGAGCTTGTTTGTGTTGACTACTATGACAGAATATGGTGTCACCACACCAGAAAAAGACGCCTGGAAGCAGTTTTTAGGTTTTACTGACTTACTAATGTTCTGCGTGAATAATGATTTCAACTCCACACAGAGAGCTTTGGGCAAAAAAGTGACTGGTTGCCTCATTTGGGTCGTTGTCTGTATTATATTTCATCCAGGTTTGGCTTTCGTTGCCTTCAAACCGCCAATTTCTCTGTGCTGAAAATGTCATTTTCCGACATTTCAATCTCTGACCAGCTGTTCTCAATGGCTCCCAGAATGAACATTTTGTGCATTTATTTTAATTTCTGTCAGCTGGAAAAACAACACTTGCAGTGGAACATTTTCAGTAAAAATCTCCAACCTGGGTGTTTTGATTAAATTGGCTGTGACAGTTACATTACTTTTGCTTGTTAATGACAAGTGACTGTTTCTCCATGGGTTTGGGGCTTGCCTTGTTTGGGGGGAAAAAATAAAGTTCTATGTTATTTATGTATTTATTTTTTCTATCTGTAATGTGCACTAATGGGTTGTTTGCTTGTTTTGAGAACAGAAACACAAACTATTAAAATAACTCCTTTAAGCGTATCTCCAGGTCTTTAAGCACATGCACACACAGGCGCATGCACACACACACACACACACACACACACACACACACACACGCATGCATAAATAAATTAAGATACAACATGAGTAAGCAAAGTGACAGTTACAAAAACTTTTGGTGCGCATGCATTCACTGGAAAGCTGCTATGACTCCGCTTGGCCAACTGTGGTCTTGTTTATTGAGCTGCCTTTCCAATTTCTCTGCTGATATGGACGTAAATTAGGGACAGTCTACAGAGATTTAGACATAATACAGTCATTATTATCATTATTATTATTAATATTAATAAATAAAAATAGCTTAAAGTACTGGTTATTTACAGACCCCAATTCTAATGAAGTTTGGACGTTGTGTAAAACGTGAATAAAAACAGAATACAATGATTTGCAAATCCTTTTCGACCCATGTTCAATTGAGTACACTACAAAGACAAGATATTTAATGTTCAAACTAATAAACTTTATTGTTTTTTGGAAATATTCACTCATTTTGAATTTCATGCCTGCAACACGTTCCAAAAAAGCTGGGACAGGGGCAACAAAAGACTGGAAAAGTTGAGGAATGCTGAAAAAACACCTGTTTGGAACATTCCACTGCTGAACACGTTCATTAGAAACAGGCGAGTGTCATGATTAGGTATAAGAGGAGCATCCCTGAAAGCCTCAGTCATTCACAAGCAAGGATGGGGCGAGGTTCACCACTTTATGAACAACTGCATGAGCAAATAGTCCAACAGTTTAAGAACAACGATTCTCAATGTGCAATTGCAAGGAATTTAGAGATTTCATCATCTACAGTCCATAATGTCATCAAAAGATTAAGAGAATCCGGAGAAATCTCTACACATAAGCGGCAAGGCTAAAAACCAGCATTGAATGCCCGTGACCGTCGGTCCCTCAGGCGGCACTGCATTAAAAACCGACATCATTCTGTGAAGGATATTATCATGTGGGCTTAGGAACACTTCGGAAAACCATTGTCAGTTAACACAGTTCGTCACTACATCTACAAGTGCAAGTTAAAACTCAACCATGCAAAGCAGCGAAAGCCATATATCACCCAGAAACGCCGCCGGCTTCTCTGGGCCCAAAGTCATCTGAAGAGTATGTTGTGGTCTGACGGGTCCACATTTCAAATTGTTTTTTGAAATGATGGACGTCATGTCCTCCGGGTAAAAAAGAGGAAAAGGACCATCCACATTATTATCAGCGCAAAGTTCAAAAGCCAGCATCTGTGATGGTGTGGGGATGTGTTAGTGCCCATGGCATGGGTAACTTGCACATCTGTGAAGGCATCATTAATGCTGAAAGGTACGTACAGGCATTGAAGCAACATGTGCTGCTATCCAAGCGATGTCTTTTTCAGGGACGTCCCTGCTTATTTCAGCAAGACAACGCCAAGCCACATTCGGCACGTGTTACAACAGCGTGGCTTCATAGTAAAAGAGTGCGGGTAATAGACTGGCCTGCCTGCAGTCCTGACCTGTCTCCCATTGAAAATGTGTGGCGCATTATGAAGCGCAAAATACGACAACAGAGATCCCAGACTGTTGAGCAACTGAAGTCATACATCAAGCAAGAATGGGAAAGAATTCCTCCCATAAAGCTTCTACAATTAGTGTCCTCCGTTCCCAAACACTTATTGAGTGTGTTCTAAAGGAAAGGTGATGTAACACAGTGGTAAACATGCCCCAGTCCCAGCTGTTTTGGAACATTTTGCAGGCATCAAATTCAAGATGAGAGAATATTTCCAAAGAAACAATAAAGTTTATCAGTTTGAACATTAAATATTTTGTCTTTGTAGTGTGCTCAATTGAATATAGGTCAAAAAGGATTTGCAAATCATAATATTCTGTTTTTATTCACGTTTTACACAATGTCCCAACTTCATTGGAATTTGGGTTTGTAAAAAAACATTCAAAATGAGCCAATATAATTTAAAACAGCCAAAATATACAATAACAAAAAACATACTGCTTATTGAAAATGCGCAAAAAATAATTTTTACCTCCTGTTAAGAGATCGCATCAGCATCATCTGCATTTGTTTTTGAGCGCTGTGAGCCATGAGATTCTATGGGCCTGATTTACTAAGACCTTTAGCACATGCAAAATCTTTTTGCTCAAGCAAAACCAGAAACCTTGCCACTGATTGGTGCAAGGGAAATACCCTGGCCAATCATATGCAATGTTACTGGTTTTGCACAGGCAAAAAGATTTTGCATGTGCTAAAGGTCTTAGTAAATCAGGCCCTAAATGGCTGGAAAGAACGTCATGGATGAAGAAAAGATCAGTAAACCAATTGAACTCGACTCTGACAGCTAAATCAGCTATCGAACACCATCCTATGGAATCACTATGGCAGAATTTCATCTGGATTTGGATTGAATTTGAGATCATGGGACTCAGCATTGGGCCTGAGCTGAATGAATGAGCCTCCCAACAGCCATTGAGGAAAAAAAAAAAAAAAGCCATTAACCGCGACCACGACCGAGAAACCATTAACCCATTTATACGTCATTCATTATGTCATTCGCACTTAAAAGTATTAGGCTGCCCATTTCACATACCCAGTCCATTTCAATCACACTTGTGATTCATTCACTGAATGAGTCATCTGAAGCATTCAGTCATAAAGAGAAAACCTTAAAAGGGCAGGACCAGATAATTGCTGCTCTCTTCGCAGTTTGAAGCTGAGTTTATCCGATTATATTGTAATGCATTTACAGCATTTGTACACACACACACATGTGAACATACAGAAACATGCACACATGCAAATTGATCAAGAGTACAAGTATCAGTACAGAAAGTTAGATAGATAAACCATAAGACTTCACCAGAAAATGATGCGAACAGTAAGTTCAGATGCCAGAATGCACTCCAACAAAACACAACAGCCCTGAAGTATGAAAAGAAACAGGCTGAACAATACACCCACAGTCCCCAAAAGATAACCACCCCCTTCCCCTCCTGCCCCCCACCCACACCCCACTCTTCTCCACAGCCCAAGTGTAACACGCACATCATGCTCAACCCTCATACTGGGACTACGCACTCGTTCACCGCATGTGAAACACTGACTTTGCTCTGTTTTGTTCTTACAAACACCTTTGTGTCATTTGGCAGCGTCAGACCGCGGGGAGGACAGTAATGAAGAACAGAGGTGAGTGACAGATGGTGAGGGAAAGGTGCGCTCCACCGTGAGTGACAGAAGCCACCCAAAAATCCTCCCCCCTCTTCATATAAAGCACCCCTGCCAGGGGGGCTGTGCTGTCTCATCCAAATGGCACCAAATAACTATCTGCTCTGGGGCAATATATCTTTGAAAGAGCCATGGGCCTCTGGCACACTGATGTAAATACAAATTATGGGCCTTGTCAGGTAGTTTGTTTAATTAAAATCTTACATTCCGAGGGCGGACTTTGAACGATCAGTTACTTATCTTTTTTGTCGGGAGGGTGCGAGGCAGGAATTCAGGGTGAGTTACCTTGCTTGCACTTACGAGGCTAGCGAAGTCAAACACAGCTGGTCTTCAAACATTCCCTAAACCGGTGACCTTTCCCAAGAAAGCCCCAAAGGCACTTTGCTCCAATTTGCTGCACGAAAAGAAAGCATTACCCCTGGGGGTCATTCAGACCTCACGGTGCGCGGGTCCAAACCCCGGGAGGGCTGCAGGTGAGAAAATCGCTCAGTAGGGTGCTTAACCCCTGATTTTCCTCCAGTCAACATCTCTCCCGTATGAAAGGATATGATTCGAAAGAGGAAACAAGCTGCACAGAGAGTTAGCCAGGAAAAGGTCACCTCCCAAGAGAATGGAGTGAAGAATACTGCCAGCTATTTGGGGCAGCCGCCCATCGATGCTACAAATCTGATGCACTCGCGGACATCTCAATCGATGCGCAAATGCAGTGGCGGCAGCAGCCGAGGGCCAGCAATACCCTTCAAACCACGACTCTGGCCATGCATCCAGAAATACAATTAGCTCGGTGTGCCAAAGACTAAGGCTCCCCTTCACAGGAGAGCAATAAAGCTCTGGGGCTAACTCCAGGCGGCCATTTTATCTCATCTAAAGGCTCTTACGTGTTTGTGCGTTGTGTCAGTTCAGCTCGACATTGCGTTTGTACTTATAACACTCACATCAGTGCAGCAGTGATTCAAAAGCACCACGGCATTTCTTCTGTTCTCTAAAGAGAGATAAAAATGTGCCTTTTGTTTAAAAAAAAAAACATCAATTACACTCATACTATGGCACATACTCTGCACTCAAAATGGAATAATCAAAAATATATTAGAGTCAATTCATCAAGAAGCATGAATGAGAATAAAAAGCAAATTTTCTATCCGAGTTTTTGCAGTTAAATAGAGCTCAGTTAATTAAAAAGAAATTAGACCCAACTGAAATAGCTCATAGTTTGAGGCAGCCATCCAATGTATGGACAAATCTAACCTCTTAGTCAATGGTGAAAAATTTATTAAAGATTTTATATAAAGAAACAAATGAAATTTTTTATAGCTGTATTCTTGAGATCCCGATAAACTGTGAGCCCAATTCGAAAAAAAGACCTTGAGAATGTGTCCCTTAATTAATACAGATCTCAAGCACAGACAAATTATAATGACAAGCCAAAGAAACAAGCACCATGGATGAGTCCTGATGTTCTCTTTTCAGCTTATTTCCTGCACTGTCGGACACATTTGCCATCTGTCCCTCTCTTTAGGAGTCCAATTAAAATTATAACTAAAATCAGAGGCAAAAAGAGTTTGAGCAATACGTTAAAAACCAATAACGGTGATTTCTAGGAATTAAGAACAGATTGCACACAACTGAGCAGCTAAATTCTTGTGTGTATTAACACAAGAAAAGAAGTATTCCCATTCTTTGTGGCATAACTGATTAGTAATGTCAAATATACAGGAAGTATCTGGACACTCAGTTGGGATAGAAAGATAGTTGTTCAGATTATCACCCAATATGGATGCAAATGATCTCACATAAAAGGCTAGTCGTTCACAGTTTAAACTCAATGTTCATTGTTTAATTTCAGAATGACATTCACCACAGGAATCCGCAGTATAATAAATGGCTGAGTCACAACCCTTGTGTCTTGTTAATTATTTCCTTCCTCCCTTCCAGAAACCCGCATGTCTTTTAGAGGTATAGTTTCTTTATATGGTTTGGCACCTTGCATGTCTCCCCCTTCCAGGTGTAATTCATTTTTTGTGTCCCACTCCTGTGTGTCTCTGTGGTGTATAGAACCTTACTTTTGGTCTTGCTGAGTCGCTGCATTGGCTTGCCATATGCCCTTAAGTGACCAGTCAGTTTATTCCTTCCAGTTTAGAATTGTATTATCATCCTCTATAACAGAGGAATATGCTACTACTCTTAGGAACTTCATTATTAGGAGCACCTCCCAAGCCGTCATCGGTCTCCAGGATTGGGACTGCGTTCCTGCTAAACCCTTTGAACCAGTTGTCTGATAGTGCTGCTCTAGCGAGGCTGAACACCACCTGGCTTCAGCTCCGGGACGCCACTGGCTGGGCGCGGACATGCCCCCAACCCTAACCTCTCTATTCCATCTGAACTGGACTTTGCTCATTCTAATCTTGGCAGGAGCTCTCTTCTGTACATTACCATATTCCCATCAATAAAAGCCCTCATTTGATTGTACTCTGACTCTGTATCTGGTTCCTTGTCTGGATCATAACAGGCTTACTCTCCAAATATTTATGGACTGCACTGTTTACCTTTCTACATTGCATATGTAGATGTAATACCTTGTTTTACAGGATGCTTCAGGCCTTACTCCGTAATTCAGTTTGCAAGAAGCCATCGAGCCAAGCAGGAACTTATTTACCTTTTAAAAACGAATCCATCTGTGGACATAATGTGAAAAACTGTTTTTTTTCCCCAGAGACATGCAATATGTATGATTATTGGTAAAACATTAATGATTTCTATATTAATATTTTAAAGTATTTCTGAAAGTGTAGAATACATTTTGCCGTAAGTTTTAGAATTATTCGTATCGGGGACACAATTTAAAATAAGAGATATTTTTTAACTATTAGGTCATAAGATTAAATTCAGAGAAATTTTTCATGAAGCTCCATTGTACCTCAAAGTTAACTTCTGCATTTAAATGTATCCATGTACGCATAATTGCAAATGCAGCAGGTTAATGGTGACAAATGATAAAGAATTAAAAGTTCAAATAGTGTAATTAGACAAAAACAAACTCTAACATAAACCGCTGTTTACTGTATCTTCAAATGCTCCAGATAATCCAAGCATTGAGGACGATACCTGCTGCACTCCTCTCAAGTCTGGATAATTGGAATGCTTGTTTGAGGTCAAAACTGCCTTTGGTGCAGAGCCCCAATTAGCCAAGTCCAGAAGGCTGCAGCAAGCAGTTATATCAAGCAAAGCAGTACAATGATGTTCATTATAGTTGGGCTAAAGTTACGCTTTATACTCACAGAAGATAGAAAGGTCAAGGCCTATCGCACAATGGCTGGGAATGCTTATTAGCTCACTGAATGATTTTCAGAGCCTTTCCATTTGGCTGGCCTTCTCGCTACCCATTGACCCCTGAAAATATGGAGTTTCATATGGATTAGAGAGTTTTTACGTTCAAATGCAAGCCCTTCCATGTTTATCCGAGCTCCTGTTTCCCCCATGACCTTTTCTTTTGATTCAAAACTGCCCTTAGCACACTCTCTTAACACCCGCACTCCAACTGCCATGGCTACCACTGGCTTGGGATCAAAACAGAAAACTGAACATTGAGCCAGTGTCCAAGCACCATTGGGCCATAGCGACTGCTGGGTTCCAATGTGCTCCAGCATTGATTGGCTGAAAAATCTGCCGATCTTGTTCTCCAGGACTTGAATGGCAGCTGATTGAAAGGGAGCCAAAGAAACCAACAGACACAGCTGCCCGTGGGGATTGTAGTTCCCTGACCTATAGCCGCAGTGTGAGATGCAGTCCATCACATACGCATGCGATACACACAGACCTCATATTTTCTTTTTTCCTTTGTCTATATATCCCTCGTCCGCAAGCACTATGAGCCTCCAGAAACCCAAATTGGGTTCAAAAATGCATATAAGTTACACCTTTGAACTCAATTTTCTTGCTCTGTTGTTGTAACCGCATGAACATTACAACATTTATATTGCGGTTTTATCAATGTCAGAATTTCTTTTGTTGCTCTTGAACCTGTATATACTCTGCACATTTATTAGAATTAGTTCAGCTTTGACTTGGCTGATTGCCTGAGTAAACTACACTCAATGTTCATGGCGGTGGATTAAGCGACTCTTAATGTAAATTGCCTTAACTGACCTATGGTCTGCGGTTTTATCTAAGTCACTCAATTTACACGTATTTTGCATTGCCTTGGATACAAGCCAATATATATAATTTAATCTTACGTAATGACTGGCCCTAGGGCATCCTCGGCCCTGTTACCAGCTTTTCTCAGCTTTTAGTAATTTAGAGGGGAATAAATAATGTCTATGCATTAATAGTTTTGTCCGAGTTCACTTTAATTCTTTGACCTGCCAAAAATTCAAAGAGGATTTGCAGTTTAAAGGTACATGTGAAAGTAGCTGTGAGGTAATTAACGAAAATTCTCACATTGCAGGGGCATGGGGGAGCTTATCAACTCTAAAAATGGCTGTGGGGATACAAAAAAATTTTCACACACACAGGCACACGCACACACACACACACACACACAACAAAGACAAAAACAAATTAATACCACTGGTGGGCATTCATTTTTGCTCATAAAAAGCTGAATCGATACTTGCTGACTATGTGTCAATCGCAGTCCCTCCTCCCCTTACACAATAATGGCTGTAAGTCGCACTGTGCCAGAAGCAGGAGTTCCATAAACAGCGCGTGACATTCACACAGCGCATCCAATCAAATTTGATTGACTATAAAAATAGCGAATTATTTTCTAACACATGAATGAGCGCCACGCTTCGGTATCGAGAGCAGACCGCGCCAGTGCCGACAGTGGCTGTTGGCCACATAAAATTACCACTTGCATCGGCCAAACCGGGCAGACTGACAGTTCCGTCTTCACACCAGTGACTGCTTGATCGATCGCGATGAGGCACTCGCAGTTTGCCTATTGAACTGCCCTTTCGTATCTTCCGCGGGTTCATGCCTATACACATACGCAATGTAAAAATACATTCTTCGCGGTGTCGCGCTCCTCTGGGGAGAGCACTTGCTCGTCTGCCCCCGTCTGTGTGAACAAGCCACTCGATACACTGTGCCAGAATGCGGGAATGAAGATAAAAAGAAGAGACGGAAGCCTAATTTTGCGTGGATTTAAAAAATTCAAATAATGTACTGCATGAAGTCCGCCGCATTGCTCAGCAAAAGAAAACACACCAATGAAAATGGTGAAAAAAGAATGCGCCGTCTTAGTTCAGTTACTACGTAATGTGATTTCAAGCTAAATGAGTCCTCCATGAAATGTATTTTTCTGTGCACATTAGAATGACGTAGATGATGTTTTGTCAATTGGTGGTTTCTGTCCGCGTTTTGGCATTCCTTCCAATTTCATTTGCTTCCCTTCGCCTCTCCCTCTATGCCCTGCTTTGTTGTTTTTCATTTCAACCCAAACTAATCATTGTATATAATACTTCCTTGTGTTTATGTCTTCTGAGTTCCCCGGACTCGCCCCCTGTTCCTCTCCTGCTTTCATTTCACTTTGTTTTTGGATCTGCTGTGCTTTTTGTACTTTTGCCTGTATCTGTTTTTTGAACCCTTTTTTCCTGCCCGACTTTTGAGTTTTGTGATTGGTGCCCTGGTTACGATTTGGATTTCGCCCTCCTGGATTGTGATTTTTGTCTTGTGGACTCTGTACCTTTGCCTTCTGCCCTCTTGCGGGGTTTTCCCCCCCAAGTTCAATAAAGCCTCTTTTTTCTGACTGTGCAGTCCTGTGTTCTCCCTTTTTTCCCGACTGGTTCCAGAACGAATCCTCACAAGTGATCTATCAATATTGGCTGAAAAGAAACCTCTTCATTTTACAACGAACTGCATCTTCATTAGCAAAAAGAATTTAATCCAGCCTCCCACCATAGAAAAAATTCAAGTAAGATTTATATAACAGCATATTAAAGGGAGATACAAAACAGAAATATGTCAGCAATTATGAAAAACTGAAAAATAGCCATTATACTGACTTGTTGATCGCTAAGTGATCTAATGTATTTTGGATGTATGCATATTCATCTAGTTAAATCCAATGAGTGGCAGTAAGTTCAGTTACACTTACCTCGGGGGCTTAGTTAACTGAACAGGAATTTTGAGACTTATAAACTTTTTAGATTCTATCGAAGTTGACTGGACTGGCTTTGCAAGTTAAAGGCAACAATGTGCACTGTAGTTATGCTAACAGAGAGCTTGCTTTGCAAATAATCCAAATTATGATTCTATCTAATTATCTATCTGTCTGTCTGTCTATCTGTTGATTGATTCAAAGCACAAACCCCCATTGACAAAACCCCCGTTGGCACTACACTACACATGCTGAAGTTTTGAGGTCATCAGAAGTTATGTGAGCTTCTAAAAAAAAATTTCAGTGCACAATAAAAAAAAAAAAAACTGTCTAGATCAATCAACAACATGGAGTAAGATGGAAATACCACCAAAACTCCTGAAGGAGAATGAGCACTTTAAAAATAACTCATTTAGCAAGTGAATTGGTTGGTGAAATCATGCACGTGTAGCCCAAATCTCTCCTCCTTGTTTTGACAGCGAATCAATAAAACAATTTTCCGCAGCTTTGCCCGACCTATTAAAGTGCTCAGTGCCCCAGCGCAGAAAAGTTAAAAACATTAAATCATAATTTAATGACACTTATAAATAAAGTATCGCCGGCAGCAGGCAGCGAGTCGGTCAACATTAGACGTTCCAGTATTTAATGAGCGGGCAAAGACGCAAGATCAAGACAGAAATAAATAAAAAATCAAGATGAAACCCATTTACTGATGCTTTCAGCCATTATACTGCGGCACGATAATCAAAATGGACAAATGGCGATGGGAAGAACACAGAGGGATGGGCACCCATTCTTTTTTCTGCTTTTCTCTTGTTTCTTTTTTTTTTAAAGCCCTTCAAGTTGTCGGTTGTGATTACTGATGGCAACGTCAATGTAGTGGTTTCCAATCCTACTCAAGAAAACGATAGAGTCAGGGATGGGATATGAAAAGCACTGTAATTAACTTCATGACAAACTGATTACTATTGTGATGACAATCAGGAAATAAAATTGATATGTAAATAAATATCCTGGTGATCAGGAGGACCTCCAGAAGGTTGATTTGGACTGACTGAGGGCTAGCCTGCCCTGATATCCTTAACCTGTTTGGACAGAATTTTTTTCCCATGTTACCGGCACATTTGTTATATATGTTTTGAGGAACAACGATTCATTTTACTTTACCCTACTTTGTGTGTTTGTTATTTTCACCACAATAGGTTCATTTTGGAATCTCAGTTCTTCATTTATTTTCTCCTGCACTGTTTATGTCAACTGCAGTGCAGCATCATAATAAACTCTCATTCACTCAATCCTGCACCTGAGTCCAGTCCTCCACTTCTCGTCCGTTGTACGAAACGTTACGCCAAGATTCGGAGAAGATTAATTTGAAAAAAAAAAGCACTGAAAAGAGAGGTATTTTACTCAGTAAAATTATTAAGTCCTCCCTGACAGACCTTACTTGAAGAGCACATATTTGATCTTTCTTGTACTCATATGAACTCAAGCTCTCGACTTGAACTGACAATGAACATTTTACCGCGCTACTATAATTTCAGTTTCTTCAGAAAGGGCTCTTAGTGAAATGAGGGTGGACATTTTACATGAAATCCTGGTCAAAACCCTCCTCCCTCCTGTTCCTGCTACCTAGCAACAAATCTTCATATTGTTCACTGAAGCATATCCAAACCAGAAAAAAAAAAAAAAGATCTGAGTGAGGAAGCAATTAAAGAGCATTCAAAGCCTTCATTTGCATTTACATTGATTGTATAATTTAATATTACAGGTTCCATAATTTCATATATGAATATTCTATATGAAATTAAGTTTTTTCTTTTTTTTTTTTTTTTTTTGTCATGAAAACAGGTCCCAAGTGTATGGCCTTCGTCAGGGCTGGTTGGTGAAGGACAGATGCGCAGATTTTGAAGAAGGGGAGTTGGGGTGGAGGGGGGGGGGGGTGTACAGGCTTTGGAGAGGCCCAACTCTGTAATCCCTGACGGTCTCGACTCACTCAGCTTGAAATATTTACCTTAAATGAGATCTCTGGAGAGGAGCACAGAGAGCCTATGCAATACCACCCCTCCAACCCCCGCCCTCCCCCTTCTGACGCCCTAACAGATATTCCCCTTTCCCACCCCGCCCTCTCTCCAACACCCTCAGTGACTTTCCATGGCTAAAGTCACTCCCTGTCCTTTGAAGAACTTTCCAGACAACACAAAGGTACTACAGTATAAGTGTGTAGATATGGGGGCACGCAGGCAGAAAGAGGAGGGAGTGATTGACAGAGAGAATGAGACAGGAAAATGCAAAAATATAAGTAAAAAATACAGTGCTGTGAAAAAGTATTTGCCCTCTTCCTGATTTCTTATTTTTTTGCCTATTTGTCACACTTAAATGTTTTAGATCACCAAACAAACCAAAAATTTTAATATTAGACAAAGACAACCTGAGTAAATACAAAGTGCAGTTTTTAAATAATGAATCATTTTTTAAGGGGAAAAATCTATCCAAACCCACCTGGCCCTATGTGAAAAAGTAATTGCCCCCTAAATCCTAATAACTGGTTGTGCCACCCTCGCCGACAACAACTGCAATCAAACCTTTGCGATAACTGGCAATGAGTCTCACATCACTGTGGAAGAATTTTAGCCCACTCCTCTTTGCAGAATGGTTTTAATTCGGCCACATTGGAGGGTTTTTGAGCATGAACGGCCTGTTAAAGGTCACGTCACTGCATCTCAAGCGGATTTAAGTCTAGGCCACTCCAAAATCTTCATTTTGTTTTTCTTAAGCCATTCAGGGGTGGACTTGCTAGTGTGTTTCGGATCATTGTCCTGCTGCATAACCCAAGTGCACTTGAGCTTGAGGTCATGAACTGATGGTTGGACATTCTCCTTCAGGATTTTCTGGTAGAAAGCAGAATTCATGGTTCCATCAATTAGTACCAATCGTCCAGGTCCTGAAGCAGCAAAGCAGCCCCAAACCATCACACTACCACCACCATGTTTGACTTTTGGTATGATGTTCTTTTAATGAAATGCTGTGTTAGTTTTACGCCTGATGTAACGGGACGTGCTGTCATGGTTTTATGAGGCTAGTGGTGGCTTTGAGAGCTTTCTTGGTTGCTCTCGTCCGGGACGATATCTTTTTGCCCACAATCGGATTCTTGGGCCAGCTGGCATTAATTGGGGGTGGCGCCCGGATTCTATTTAAGCCCTAGTTCCGCCTCACCGCCCTCGCTAGAGTGCCAGTGTTTGTTTGCACTTTAGCCGGTAAGGTCTCTCGTGAGAAAGTTGTTGAGGCATTAGCTGCAAAGGAAAGTGCTAGATAGCAAGGGAATCTTTCTGTTTTTCCTCTCTCTGAGCACCGTCTGGTGCTAATTCTTTTATCTCGGTTTCCGAGATTTTTTTTCCCTTTCATTTCGTTCTGTCTAACTCGCTTAGCTTCCGTATTGTTACACGGACTGGATCTGGGTCCTTGGAAGCGCGAGTATCTCTCTCTGTTTTCTGTCTGTGTTTGTCTCTTGTTGTGCTGTTCTTCATTTCGTTCCAGCCACAGCATTTGGCGTCTCAAAAGAAACCGATCCATCACAGTACACTCTAGCCAACATGGAGACATCAGCTGTGGCCGAGATCGAAAAGGGAGTTACCAGCCAGCAAGCTATGCTGTCTGGTTTCGGCAAAGGGCTTTCCAGCCTGGGTAACCAACAGGCTGGTTTGGCTGAGAGACTCCGCCTTCTGGAGAATTCGTTGCAGAAACAGGAGAGCGTTCTATTAAGCTTGACCGAGAGTATCAGAGCCCTGTCTACACAAGTATCACAAAACGTTGCAGAAGCACTACACCTTCCCCGAGAACCAAAGTTACATTTGCCCCAAAGATATAACGGCAAGGCTGGGAAATGTAAAGATTTCATCGCCCAATGTGAGATATTATTTAAGGCTCAGCCATCACGTGTTGTTAACGAAGATTCTCGGGTGGCATTTATACTATCCCTGTTGACTGGCACAGCACTCACTTGGGTCGGCCCACTTATCAGATCTAATTCACCGGTCGTAAATTCTGTAGAGGCTCTTGTTAGGGAGATGGTGTCAGTGTTTGATCAGGATGTTTGTGGTCAGGACGCGGCTACGCGTTCGATGAATCTGAAACAGGGCAAAGAAACTGCTGCAAAGTTTTCAATTGTATTTCGCTCCCTGGCGACAGAGACAGGCTGGCCGGAGGCTCCTCTTATGACTGTGTTCAGTCGTGCCCTCTCTGAGGAGATAAAAGACGCGATGGCTGCATTGGAGCCCTGTTCGACTTTAGATTCTTTTGGTTGGCTCGGCTGTTGGCATCCGCAAACGTGACAGGGAGAAACTAAACAGATTGCTGCTTGCGGACAATGGGGCTAAGGTTGCTGGTGGCGAGTGTGCTACTCCTATTCCATCCACTGAAAATTCCACTCCGGTTGAGGCCATGCAGGTAGATGGCTCGTTTGAGAGCCAGACTCAATAACCTGCTCGCAGAAGAATAATCTGCTTTAATTGTAATAAACGGGGTCATATCCGCCCATGTTGCCCGAAGCTTCAGGGAAACGGGGAAATCCCTCTAGCGGTCTGGGGGGCACTAGAGGGGCAGACCCAATTTCCCTTCCGAACTCTAATCCCTGTTGAACTGACTGTGGGGAGCAAGAGAGTTATTATCGAAGCGTTCGTGGATTCGGGCGCCATAAATTGTTTCATGGATGTTGAGTGGGCTAAGAGGCACTCCGTTCCTACCTGTTCTCTCTCACAGCCATGCTCTGTGAGAACTTTGGACGGTCGCCCGCTTGGAACGGGAGTTATAACTGAAGTTTCTGAACCGCTAAATATGTTCATTTCTTTTGGTGGCCATTCTGAGGAGGTTCGGTTTTTATTATCAGTTCCCCTGCTTCTTCCATTGTTTTGGGACATTCTTGCTACGAACATAGACCTTGCATCATTTGGGGGGAACAGAATAATCCTATCGTCCACTGGGGCACCAATTGTAGGTCTCATTGTAGAGAGAATGTGACTTGTTTTCCCAGACATCAAGCTATGGGGCAGGCTGATGCCTGGAGCGAGTGTGAGGAGGTTGTCTCACCGTACCCTCCTAAACTAGAAAGAGGGGCAGAGGAGGGGTTGGAGTGGGATCCTCAATTTGATTGGCGACAGCCAGAGGACGATTACCTTTTAGAGGATTTTTTCGATTCTGAATCAGTCAAAGAGACGTTAGATTCTGAACAGGGTGAGGAATTTGGGGCTATCCTGAACTTTAGTTTGCCTCCTAATGTTCCTAATGATTATGCTGATCTCGCCGAGGTTTTTAGTAAACAACGAGCATCGACGTTACCTCCCCATCGTTTGTACGATTGCGAGATCAATCTCTACCCTGGTACCACTCCTCCTAGAGGTTCGCTATACTCGCTGTCAGGGCCTGAGCGTAAGGCCATGCGAGAATATATTCAGGAAGCTCTCGCTAATGGTTTTTTTCGGCCATCCACATCTCCTGTCGGAGCGGGGGTTTTTTTTGTGGGAAAAAAGGATGGCGGTCTGAGACCCTGTATTGATTATAGGGGTTTGAATAATATCACCATTAAAAACCGATACCCCCTGCCGTTAATGAATTCCGCATTTGAACGTATGCAGGAGGCGTCATTTTTTACCAAGTTAGATCTCCGTAATGCTTATAACTTAGTTCGCATTCGGGAGGGGGACGAATGGAAGACGGCATTTAATACGCATGACGGGCACTACGAATATTTGGTCTTACCGTTCGGATTGGTTAACGCCCCCTCGGCGTTTCAGGCGCTTGTTAATGACATCCTCCGAGCGATGTTGGAGAAATTCGTCTTTGTTTATCATGACGACATTTTGATTTTTTCTTCAACGCTCTCAGAGCATAAACAACACATCAGATGTGTGCTTGAGGCCCTCCTAAATGCTAAGCTTTTTGTCAAGGCTAAGAAATGTGTTTTTCACACCCAGACTGTCTCATTTCTTGGCTTTATTGTCTCCAAGGGATCGGTCCGTATGGACCTGGAAAAGGTGGCGGCGGTCAAAAATTGGCCTGCTCCTCAAAGTGTTAAGAAGGTCCAACGCTTCCTGGGCTTTGCTCATTTTTACAGGAGGTTTATTCGTAATTTTAGTGCGGTTGCTGCCCCCATTGTTGCACTCACCAGAAAGAATACCTCCTCAGCGTTTTTTTGGTCTCCAGCAGCTGAGGCTGCCTTTCAGGAATTAAAGAAACGTTTTTGCTCAGAGCCCATTCTGGTTTTGCCCAATCCCTCCCTCCCCTTTGTGGTGGAGGTGGATGCTTCAGAGGTTGGAGTGGGTGCTATTTTGTCCCAGCGCCCCCCTTGGGACAATAAGCTACACCCATGCACATACTTCTCCCGGTCTTTGTCTGCCGCGGAACGGAATTACAGCATTGGTGACGGGGAGTTATTAGCGGTCAAGTTAGCCCTTGAAGAGTGGCGCCACTGGCTGGAGGGGGCTGAACACCCTTTTGTGGTATGGACAGATCATAAAAATCTCCAGTATATTCAGCAGACTAAGCAACGTAATTCCCGGCAGGCGCTGTGGTCATTGTTTTTTAACCATTTTAATTTTACGCTAACCTACCGCCCTGGCCCAAAAAACATTAAGCCTGATGCCTTGTTGCGGATTTACGACCGTTCTGATCGTGATCCTACCCCAGAGCCAGTTATTCCGGCTGCCCAGATTGTAGCGCCCATTCAATGGGAGGTTGAGGCGGTGGTTCAGGAGGCTTTGAAGACTAATCCCGGTCCTGGGGGGGAGCCTCCTGGCTGTTTGTTTGTCCGACCTAGAGTTAGGCCACAGGTCCTCCAGTGGGGACACTCTTCCCGCTTGGCGGAGCACCCGGGGGCCCATCGGACCAAGCAGTTCCTGGCCAAACGTTTTTGGTGGCCGGGTATGATGAGGGACATTCGGGAATTTGTTGCTGCCTGTGGCATCTGCCCCAGGAACAAAACTTCCCATCTCCCTCCCTCTGGTCTGCTGCGACCATTGCCCGTCCCCAGGCGTCCTTGGACGCATATTGCTTTGGATTTTATTACGGGACTGCCTATGTCTGAGGGCAACACGGTCATCTTGGTCGTGGTTGACCGCTTTTCTAAGGCCGCTCATTTTGTCGCGCTACCCAAGCTGCCTTCTGCGCGGGAGACGGCCCCTCTTGTGGTTAACCATGTTTTCCGGCTGCATGGACTTCCACAAGATGTTGTTTCTGACTGGGGTCCTCAGTTTACGGCCAGATTCTGGTGGGCGTTTTGTAGGCAGTTGGGGGCTATGGTGAGTCTCTCCCCTGGGTTCCACCCAGAGACCAACGGGCAGACTGAGCGTACTAATCAGTCATTGGAAAACACTCCTCGTTCTTTAGCAGCGGATAATCCATCTTCTTGGAGTCAATTTTTAGCATGGGCCGAGTATTCCCGTAACTCTCTGAGTAATTCCTCCACGGGCTTTTCCCCGTTTGAGGCTCAGGTGGGTTACCAACCCTTACTGTTTCCCGAGACTGAGAATGATTCCGAGGTTCCCTCGGTCAACCATTTCATTCGTCGCTGTCGGTCCGTTTGGACCAGGGTCCGTTCATCTCTGTTGCGCTCAGAGCTCAAACAGAAATCCGCCGCCGATAGAAGGCGTCGTTTGGCCCCATCTTATCGAGTGGGTCAGAGAGTTTGGCTGTCTACCCGGGACCTCCCCTTGAAGGTAGAATCACGGAAACTGGCTCCCCGCTATATTGGCCCGTTTAAGATTGTGCGGAAAATCATCCCGGTCACTGTTCAGTTAAAGCTCCCTAGATCTTTATGCATCCATCCATCGTTCCACGTCTCTCGGATTAAGCCGGTTAGCACTAGCGTCCTGGCACCTGCCGACACACCCCCGCCGCCACCACGAATGGTTGAGGGGGGGCCGGTTTACACCGTGCGCCATATTCTGGCCGAGAGGCTTGTTAGTCGTGGGGTCCAGTTTCTTGTCGACTGGGAGGGATATGGCCCCGAGGAGTGCTGCTGGGTTCCTTCTCGGGATATTCTGGATCCCACACTCATTTCTGAGTTCCGTGCACGGGGTTCCCTAGGGACTTCAGGAGCTGTCCCTTAGAGGGAGGGGTCCTGTCATGGTTTTGTGAGGCTAGTGGTGGCTTTGAGAGCTTTCTTGGTTGCTCTCGTCTGGGACGATATCTTTTTGCCCACAATCGGATTCTTGGGCCAGCTGGCATTAATTGGGGGCGGCGCCCGGATTCTATTTAAGCCCTAGTTCCGCCTCACCGCCCTTGCTAGAGTGCCAGTGTTTGTTTGCACTTTAGCCAGTAAGGTCTCTAGTGAGAAAGTTGTTGAGGCATTAGCTGCAAAAGAGGAAAGTGCTAGATAGCAAGGGAATCTTTCTGTTTTTCCTCTTTCTGAGCACCGTCTGGTGCTTATTCTTTTATCTCGGTTCCGAGATTTTTTTTCCTTTTCATTTCATTCTGTCTAACTCGCTTAGCTTCCGTATTGTTACACGGACTGGATCTGGGTCCTTGGAAGCACGAGTATCTCTCTCTGTTTTCTGTCTGTGTTTGTCTCTTGTTGTGCTGTTCTTCATTTCGTTCCGGCCACAGCATTTGGCGTCTCAAAAGAAACCGATCCATCACACGTGCACTTTCCATAAAGTTCAACTTTTGTCTGGTCAGTCCACAGAATTTTTTTCCAAAAGTCTTGGGGATCATCAAGATGTTTTTTGACAAATGTAAGACAAGCCTTTGTGTTCTTTTTGGTCAGCAGTGGTTTTCACCTTGGAACTCTCCCATGGATGCCATTTTTGTTCAGTCTCTTTTTTATTGTTAAATCATGAACACTGTCTTAAATTTAGGCAAGTGAGGCCTGCAGTTCTGTAGATGTTGTTCTGGCTTCTTTTGTGACCTCCTGGATGAGTTGTCGATGCGCTCTTAGAGCAAATTTGGTAGGCCGGCCACTCCTGGGAAGGTTCACCACTGTTCCAAGTTTTCTCCATTTGTGGATAATGGCTCTCACCATGGTTCGCTGGAGTCCCAAAGCCTTAGAAATGGCTTTGTAACCCTTTCCAGACTGATAGATGTCAAGTACTTTGTTTCTCATCTGTTCTTGAATTTCTTAAAATCGTGGCATGACGTGTTGCTTTTTAAGATCTTTTAGCCTACTTCACTTTGTGAAACAGGTTCTGTTGAAGTGATTTCTTGATTCAACAGGTCCGGCAGTAATCAGACCTGGGTGTGGCTAATGAAATTGGACTCAAAAAATGTCGTTAATCACAATTAATTCATGATTTAAGAAGGGGGTCAATTACTTTTTCACAGAGGGCCAGGAAGGTTTGGATAGATTTTTCCCCTTAATAATTGAAATCATCATTTAAAAACTGCATTTTCTATTTACTTGGGTTATCTTTGTCTTATATTAAAATTTGTTTGTTCTGAAATATTCAAGTGTAAAAAATATTGAAAAAAGTAAGAAATCAGGAAGGGGGCAAATACTTTTTCACGGCACTGTATTAAATGCAGAAACTGAACCATCTCTCATTTCCGAGGATAAACCTAAGAATGCACTTAACCCACCAACGGTGAGCACTGGATTACAGTTTGCTTGGTGTATGCATGACGTTGTCTTGAGCTGATTCAAAAAATGAATCTACAGCGCATTGAGGGCTTTTTGGTTTTCCCTTAAAAGTAGTCACGACAAGGCAACGACGCGGCTAGCTTCAACAGAGCTAGTTTTAAAACAGCGGGTGGAACGTTAGTTTGTGCCATAATTTCATACAGATTGCAAAATCCCGTCGCTAAATTGGGAAAAATGGCACACCTCAATCGATCTAAATGTGGATAGCCTATTTTGAAATTACAGCTATTATAACCTTGTTTCGTTTGTATTTTTGCGAAAAAAAACGTGTCAATGCAGTCTTCCCATCGATGAAAATGTGTCATCGACGTTATTTCCAAAGATTGAGAAACCTAATATTTCTGCCACTAAAACGGCGCCCACAGTTATTCATCCCCGCCCTGATGCTATCACCTCACAGCAATCGATGACTTGTGATGAAACGTGACGAAATTATACTTGATTGCACAATTTGGACTGAGATGCCTGTTGTTAAGTTGCTGAGCAAGTGGTTTCAGGTACCGTAAACCCTGCCTGGTTTTTCAATGACCATGACCTTGACCTAATTAGGTAACAATTTTAATCAGTTGATCTTTAAACCATCGCAAACCTCACCTGCACATTTGGCATTATTGAAGAGCCCAGTGCTAAAGTATTGTCACAAAGTGTCCATTTTTAGGAAATGGAGGCAGTGGACTGAGGAAACTATAAAAGAAGTCTTCCCATTCTTACCTCACGGTGTGTGAAAATGTGTCAAGTACTTTCAGCACTAGGCTCTTGAATTTAATCAAATCATTATATACTGCACCAGTATATGCTGGCAGTTGGATGACGTGGATTTTTTTTTTTTTTTTTACATGAAAATGGCTCAAACTGTCTGTATCTCTTTACTGAGTCCATTATTTTAAGATTTTAAAAATACAGTTGTAAAAGTTGTAAAAGTCAATTTGCTGATTTACGGTGGTTTTGTTTACTTCCTAATACAGTGTAATGTCAGTGTCTGTCCAAAATTGACGACGTTCATCTACTGAAGCGAAGAATGCTGATGCAGAGGTGGCCATGGGGAGTCGGAGAGTTAGGACTGGCCAGCTCAGAGGAGTCAGTTTCGACAAAACTCCAACATCTTCAGCTGACTGCCGGGAGTGCGAGGCTTGATGTATCCCCCGCTTAAAAAATAGTTAAAAGAGGATTGCACTGAGAAGTGAGGTTTTTTTTTTTAGAACGGAAGGTTAATCTGGTTGAATCTGTCAAAACTGACACTATTGGTCAGAGACTCTGACAAGCCTGAATGGGCCAGAAACATGAAAGATTGCCCCACAGCGAAAGTGTCAGGAAAAACGGAAGGAGGCACCAGACATTCAAAGACCTGCTGACAAACTAAGGGGAACTGGTAGAAGAGAAGAAGAGAGATAACCCTCACCTAGGACTGCACAGTAAATATACTCACAGACGTGTGTGTGTGTGTGTGTGTGTGTGTGTGTGTGTGTGTGTGTGTTTGTGAGCGTGTGCGTGCCTGTGTGTCTGTTAGTGCGTGTGTGTATGTGAGTGTGTCTGAATATGTGCGTGTCTATGTGTGCGTGAGTGTGAACATGTGTGTGTTCCCATGTGTATGTGTGCGTGTGTGAATGCATGTGTTTGTGTGTGCATGAGTGAGTATGTGTGTGGGTGAGCGTGCATGTTTGTGAGTGTGTGTGTGAGTGAGTACGTGCGCGTGTGCCCGTGTGAGGGTGTGCGCACGCATATCTGTGTGTGAGTCTGTGCAAGTATGTTTGTGTGTATGAGTGCATGCATGCGTGTGTGTGTGTGTATACGTGTGTGAGTGAGTGTGAGTGCGTACGTGCATATGTGTGTGCACTTAGTGTGTGTGTGTGTGTGTGTGTGTGGTGGACAATGGAAGTACCGTTTTGATGGCGAGGGGGAGCTAGAGATTTGAGTGAGTGATCCTCTCAAGGCAAACAGAAAGAGTAATGAAAAAGGGTGAGAGTGTGAGAGGCAAGAGAGGGAGAAAGGGAAAATAATATTTCCTCTTGTGACAAAGAGGAGGAACTGAGAAGAGAAGGAACTGAGGGCAGGAGAGGTGAGAGAGTGAGACTAAGAGGGAACATGAGAGAGACAAAGTGAAAGAGAGAAAGTGAGAGAAACAGAGTGAGAGGGGACCTGTGACTGATTGATCCTATCATGACAAACAGAGAGAAATGAAAAGAATACAGGGGTGAGAATAAAGGAGAGGTGGGGGAGAGAGAGAGAGAATGAGTATTCTGCTCATGACACAGAGAGACTAATGAACTGAAAAGGGGTGAGATGTAGAGTGTGACAGAGAGGAGAAACGGGGAGAACGGAGGAGAGTGAAAGTGAGAGAGCCACGAGCGAGTGTTCTTCTCTTGACAAACAGAAGGACTAATTAAAAGTAGGGAGAGATGAGAGCGTGCGAGAGATTGGGGGAACGAGATAAAGCCAGTGCTCTGTGTGATGCTTATAATATCATCCCAGTTGGAATTTTTTCACAGCAGACGGCCGCTATCGATGAGCTCGTCTTCAGATGTGCCACTTTTGCCCTTCGCCGCTGGAGAGGACGCGACAGAAAAATCTGCAAAGACAAACAGCCGAGTAGGCGTGCAGTTCACAGACACCGGCTCTGTTATCTCTCCGTACTGTCTATCGGGAACACCTTGTGTGGGAGAACTTCCAGTACTTAATGGCAATTATACCAATCTCTAGGCCTAAATATCTTGACTTTTTCGCATCGATATTGCATAAAGCATAGCCTCAAGATTCGCCAGCCTAAAAGCATGAATATTAAACTCTGCTGGGTGGCACTCATGTTGCCATTCAACTTCTAACTAGACAAAGAGTTTTGAGATTGATCCTCAATGTGCAAGTTTATCACCAAAAAATACAACATAGTGCCAGACTTTTTGAGTCATAAAATGTCCTACATGTTGCAGGACATCTAAATATAAACCTGCTGTGGTCAGGAGGGCAAATCAAGACAGTTGTCGGGGGGGGTGTCAAAGCTCATATAAAGCCCATGATAGTTCAGTTTGCTGGAGGGTGGGAGGTATTACAATATAAGCGGTTTTCTTTACATGTCATTAAGAAAATAAGGAAGACATGCAAGAATCTGTTTGTTTCAACATTCCTCACTCAAGGTAGCAGTAATTGCGGGGGATATGCATATTTCTATATCCTTATAGTATCTAAGTGTAATACAACTGCCTCATAAAATGAATCGGTCTCGTAAATTACTTGTTAAATTAAGATAATGTTCAGCATTAAATATTAACCCTTAGAGCACTAAGGGCTCTATCTTTCACACTGCCCTACCCGTTGCCACTACCCGCAACCCGTGAATTACGCATTTAGCAGCTTCCACTATCCCTAAACGATATCTTGCGGGCACACTACCCGCTATGCATTATGCCGAATCCTTTATTTGCGCCTGGAGGTGTGCCCGTGGGCGTGTTTATGCGCTTTCCCTACAATTGCTATCTTGACCACACACGTTAGGGAAAGCGTATAGCGGGTCCTCAAACCACCCGCTACCCGCATTTGGGCTTTCACAAGAGCACTATGCACTGGCACTCAGCAACGGAAATTTTTTTTCCAGCGAGAGCGGCATTTCAGAACTCTCTTGCGAATGAAGGTAATTTCGGCAACAAGTATGTACACCTGTTTTTGCAGCACGGTCACACAACTTGATGTAAAAAAAATAGACAGCTGTCCGATTGGAAAATGTAAATGGACGAAACCACGTAATTGTCACCAGAATTACCTTAATTCGCTGAAGAGTTCTGAAATGCCGCTCTCGCTGGGGGAAAAAAAAAGTTACGTCGCTGAGTGCCAGTGCATATATCTAATTTTATTTTTCTAAAATGGGATTTTTGAGAGTTGGAAGTGCATGGCGAAACGCTTTTTTTTTCTTTTTCTTTTTATTTTATTTTTTTTGAAGTTTCCATCACAAAAGGGGTAGGCTTGATTTTTTTTTCACTACATACCAAACATTAACAATATGTCAATGTCAAATAATAATAATAATAATAATAATAATAATAATAATAATAATACTACAATTCATGATTAACTTAACAAAAACAGATCCTCCCCTGACTGGATTTGACCTCATGCACGGGCAATTTAACTTCATCAACGGAGAAACGTGGCCACCTTCCTCTCTCCATCACGGATTTCGGTTTGAGGATTTGGGATAACGCAGCCTGCTCCGAAAGGCAGTGGCACCTGGCACACTGATTGGTTTAACTGGCGTAACGCCCAAACCATGCCTATGCATAATATAACGGGTAGCGCTGGTGTTTTAGGGATATAGGCAGGCGTGCAAGATAGCAACTTTCGCGGGGGAACGCCTCTTACGCAATGCGAAATCCCCAAATAACGGGTTTAGGGACTCTGGCGTAAGATAGGGCCCTAAATACAAAAAGTGTCGCTCAATGATGTAAGATATCAAATTCAAAGCTGCTGAAAACTTACCATGTGGCAACTTGTTTAAAAGAGCTCCCGCAGGGGGGCTCTATTAAACAAGTTGCCACATGATAGGTTTTCAACAGCACATGATCATTAAATTTATAATTTTACTTTATTTCATCGCTCTTAGAATTAAAACAATAACAATTAAACAGAATGCGTTAGGTTTTTGAGGCAATGAGGTTAAACTTTTATTCACATGAAAATATGATTGAATGACGGGGTTTAATAAAACTACAAGTCAGTTTGGTTAGAAATCTGTGACAAAAGTGTTTTTTTTTTTTTTTTTGGTGGGACTTAAACTTCTTCCAGACCCCAGAGGAGTTCTTTGGAAAAGTTTGGATTGTGTTCGGCTAAGTTTGGCAATGGTGTGCTCTTTGCAACTCTGGACAGACAGACCGGCAGACAGAGGTGCCACCATTTGTAGCAGTAAGATAGAATTTGTCAAACAAACTTAGATGCGTTTAACCTAAAATACTATATTAAAAAAAAAAAAAAAAAAACAGAAAGGGGAGAAATAATAAAAATTGGTCCAGTTTCATGTGTGCATGTATGTGCTGGGATTTCATGTTTTAGCATCTGCTGATGTGGCTGATTCACAGCAGTTAACCACATCTGAAAGTACACCTGACCACATGCTTAATCGCATTTCTGATTCGTAGTCCCAGGAGAGGAAATTGCATGCAGTTCAAATAAAGCAGGCTATACTATGTTGGTGATAGAGTATGCATGTATGCAAGAAGAATGTGGCTAGCGCTATTACCCAAGAAATATTATGTAATTATACTCGACTGTAAACCCAACATAAAATACAAGCGAGTTCAGTAAATATGAAAATGAACATTCGCAGAAAGAAATAATAAACAGAAATTACCCTAAGCTCATGCCTGGATATTTGGGTCAGTCTTTCTGCTGCTTGATTCCAGATCAGTCCATTGGATTACTAAAGAATTTCCATGGACTCTTAAAGTGGCTAGCATGGCCAGCACTGCTTGTGGAAGACACGTCTTGGCTGTGCTTGCACACGTCCTTTTCCTGGCTAGCGTGTCCATTTTTCCTTCCTTTTAGGGAATTCTGTGGAGCTATTGCCAGTTGCAGTGGCTGATGTGCTGCGCAGCTCACAGGAAGGGAGAAAGGCTGCGTGTGTTTATTTCCTATTTCCCATTGCTGTGTCACTAGACAATTGAGACATGTAAAGTCAGTAAACAAATCTGATCCCGTGTGGATGTTTGAATGGCTCGAAAACTTGCTTCCTCAAAGCTGGAAATCATGGTTTTATCAGAATGTCTGCAGCCTTTTCTTCCTTTTTCTATGATTTAGGCTTGTGTGTTCTAAGCAGTGCCTTGTGCAACTCTTGCCTCAGACAAGGCCATTGTGGAATGAAGAAATTGGATGACCAATGTGCCTTATAGTTTCATTCGCTGTACCCAGTTACAAATAAGTCTATTCGAAATATGAACACATAATAAGTCCAGTTTAGTCTGACAAACACTATGGTTGCTTTCCGTTGCAGGAAAAAGAAGGGGGGATATTAGATCCACAATAGTGCTGACGGTATGTCAATATGAATTAGTTATGTTTTAGGGAGAAATGTGGCTTTTCTGTAGTTTGTGCTGCCCCTTATTGAGTCAAGATGGCAGCCCAAGGGTATCATTTAGAATGACATTAAACCATACAGTATTAGTTATGTCATGAAGTATTGTGAAGTCTTTTTAATGGCTTTCTCTTTAAGTTGTTTTTCTGCACTGAGGCATGCCAATGATCTTTGTGCAGATTTTGACAGTATTATTGAGGCGGTTTTTGTATTTAATGCTAATGGAATTGAACCAGGCTATGGAGAAGAACAACATCTATTGATGAATGCACTGTACAAAGTGCTCATGATTTTACCACTAACTCTGAATGAGTTGCGTTTTTCGATTAAGTGCAGAGCAGACATTGCTGTATTATCCCGATAAATACTTTTTTTTTTGCTGTCACAGCATTTCATTTGACTGTCAAAAATTGTTCCTAGGTATCATCATTAATAACGTCAACCTTTTTCCCTGTGAATTTTGTAATGATCTTGGGGTAGCTTTTCTTTCCTGAAATCCACAATAAAGTCT
Source organism: Gymnothorax javanicus (assembly GCA_029692085.1). NCBI lineage: Eukaryota > Metazoa > Chordata > Actinopteri > Anguilliformes > Muraenidae > Gymnothorax > Gymnothorax javanicus. The sequence continues at coordinate 25,844,141 of CM056193.1, forward strand.
TAGTCCACAAACTCACCCACTGCTAGTCTGTGAGTATTGTTGGAAGAAAGATGGACTGTATTATCAGTGAACTTAATTCTATGGCAGTTGCGGTTGCTTCAAAAACTTGGCCCTAACTGTATATGTTCAGTTGGGGGTTCCCACAGAGCCCAGATCTGCTTTTAAATAACATACTTCACATTGTTATATTGGCTTGATATTTCATTTGTTCCTGACTTAATGAGTAACTCTTATAAACATGATGTTTAACTTGATAACATTCCAGTAGCACTGTCCAAACATTATTCTCAACTTAAGTTTCTGATCCAAAATATAATTTATGCCACTACTCTGCATGATATAGATTGAAGAAGAGAATATTTTCCTCGACCTTCAATAAATAGACAGTTGCATTTTGTGCAATAAACTACAAAACAGATTTGTATCGGTCTAGCGAAGATGAATTGATGTGGCTAAGTGTAAATGGATTGTGGATAGATCTTATGCAGATATTATTCAGGAAAATGGAATGACAAATATAAAAAGGGCCTTTGCTAAAGACCTTGTTGAGTAAAATCGGGTGCGTAACTGATTTATAGGAACAAGAGCCTGCCCCCACATTGGCTGTTTCCAGAAGAGGCTGAAGAAGAGATTGAATTCTCTTGGTCCAAAAAATGAGTATCAGTGGGGACCAACAGTGGAAAGTTCAGGGTTTGGAAAAGAGAAGTTCTGCCTGGCTTTTCTTGCACCAAGAAAATCATCCTGCTAATTTTACCTATTAGTTCCAGCGACTGATTGAAGAGGTGTGCTGTGAACATTCAGAGGATGGAACAAAATCTTGGACAGGATACACAGCCATGGAGCAAACCAGTGGAGGTCTAGAAATGGTTGGAATTGATATTATTAGCCAGTGCTTTTCATTACCAGTCTGTGAGCGAATAGATGGTCGAAAAGCTGAGGTGAATGCTGAAACCAAACCTTTCTCAATCACGATGTACTGCTCAATAGCATTAAAAAAAATGCCATGACAACAAACAGCAGCATTTTGCATTTCAAGGTGTTAATGGAATAAGTCAAGCAGGAAGATTTTTTCATCATCTAATCCTCTTGATGGGTGGTAGGCAAATAACACAGAATCAAATAGTTAGCCAGCACTGGTGGAGTCATTTTTTTTTCTCTCTCTCAAAAATATTCCCCAGTGAAGTGGATGCAATTAGTCAGAATCCATTTTGGACAGTGGGCTTATCTTTTTTGGGGGAATGGAGAGAGAAGATGCACACAAGGACACTTCACAGTGAGATTTTTGAAGTTTTTGGGCATTTGACAAATTACCCGATTGGCCTCTGTTCTGGAGCCGCGCTTGTTGACTTATCATTCCTCTCATTCACAACAAGTGTCCCAAGTGGAGATATTCTGTTCTTGTTTCCTAACTGCCGACTGAGATTGCCCATATTAACATACACAAGTAAGCCCTGCCGCCCAAGAGTAGGGTTCAGCTGTGCATGCTAAATCGCAGCTGAGACCGATTGCAAGGCAGTGTGCATCACACTAATCCTTGCAAAACAATGACTGTCTTTGATTTGCTACACTGCTGTGTCCACAACCAAGTTTACTGCATCCTTTCATTCTCAACAATAAGCTTGCAAGCATGAGGCAAATATTTACAGTGAATTTCTACACTCTTTCATTCTCTGCATAAAAAAATTGAGGTCAGGAAAACACTGACGAATCTAATTTAACCCATTCAGAATCACAAAGATTTGATTATGTTTTTGGCAGAGCATTGTAATGCTGATGTAATAACTGGTAACTTAAAGCAACAGAGATTTACAACACTGACATGGAATATTGAAGAAAAAAAAAACATTCCCAAGAAATCTACTCAGCTGACAGAGTTCTAGCACAGGGAAGGAAAAGAAAAGCATTGAAAACGACTTACTTTTGGCAACCTCAAAATAATTTTAGAATAAAATTTAAGTAAGACCATGTATCATGTACATTGCTGTATTGCAATGAGTGCCCACTCACCCCATCTCCCGCCCCATCCACTCACACACACCACATTATCCAGTGCGGCTCAGGGGAATGCTTCGCCCCTCACTTATTAACTCCGCACGGGCCCCGGGGAACACTGGGTCAAGAAAATAGCAGAACTGTCAGCATGTTTGTGTTTGAAGGCTCATTATGGGATTTACATATAATTAAACTCTTGCAGTATCTACTGAGAAAACAAAAGTTAGACAAAGAAAAGTAGCTGCTTGAACAAGAAATGCACAGAGAGTAAGACTATCTCAGGAACACGAAAAGTGTGTTAGAAATGAACAAACTCTTTCGAAGCAGTGTGGCAGCGTGCTTCGTGCTCAATGGAGGTGAGCTCACTGATCTTGAGCACCTAATGTGCCAGTCCACACTGATCAGTTCCAGTTTACGCTGGAACGCAACCAGCCAGGCAAACCTACCCAGCTGCACTTGCCAAACGGAGGAATCAGAAGAGTGGTTGAGAGCGAGTCTCCTCTCTAACTGAAGCTCCATTTTGAATTTTGAGTGGGGGTTCTGACTGATGAAGAGCCAGGGCTGTTAATAGGCTTTCTAACTGATCCAGGCCCTGGAGTACGATGACAGCACGGCAACTGCAGCCGTGATGACGATCCAGAAATTCACAACTTAGCACTACAGAGAAGGTGCTATTTGGTGCCTCTCCTCACGTTTAACACATCAAGGATTTAAGGAGGATGACGACATGTGTGTCATCAGTCCCCCCTGCACTCCCGCTCTCCCAAACAGAGGGGTAGCTGGGATTTTTAGGCTTCTTGAACAGTATTAAAATTTGCCCCTCTTTTTAACCCTTTCAGTACTGAATACAGTAATACGAATCAGAGTTACCCATTGGATGTATGTGTAATTTTTGTGAATTAAAATATAATTTTACCTATATCAGTTTTCATACTAGACCTGTCAGGAATTAATACAATACTGGTTGGAGAAATACATATGTCCCAGTAAAAAATACTGGTGGGACAGATGTGTCCCATTAGTACTGAAAGGGTTAAAATTTATTGGAATTTCTGTGGCCTTTCTTTAAGTGCATGCCCATCAAAACTTGGGGTCCTTCAGCACTATTTATATGACTCAGAAATGCCCTGCCCCAAAGTTCTTATTTTTATTTATTATTTTTACTCATGCAACTTGGAATATAAGACCAATGTTTTGCCTGCACACAGACTATAAAATGCTACATTTTCAAAAGAGATTTATTATAATATTATTAAACTCATCATGAAATGAGAAATAGACTGATAAGATGTCTTTGATAATGAACAACACACAGAAATGAAAGTGGTTCAGGGACGCATTCTCCAGCTCCTCATCATTAAAACAAACTTCTGCCTGCAGCAATTTTCTAGTAAAGAAAAGAGCAGAACCATGCAGAGGGCAGTGCAGGTGGGGCGGGATTCAACTTTAATTGGCTCTTTGTGTTCATCAGTCTGAACAGAGCCGTTATTTATGAGTTTGATCTTTTAAGTTTCCCAAAAAAAATGTACTAGACTGCCATGCGGAAATCTTGTCAGTAATGAATACTCTTTTTTAAACAGGCCCTGAATTTGTACCAATAAAGGTGATGCTATATTTTCACCGGAATGGCTCAGAGGACTGTGTGTGTGTGTGTCTGTGAGCGTATGTGATCGAAGAAAGATAGAAAAGAGAGAGCTTTCTCTCCTGCTGCTATAAGTAGACCCTGAAGGGATAGAAACTTGTTTTGCTTTCCCCAAAGATAGAAAATTGAGCCAAAAAGCTTTACACCAAAAGTACTGACTGTCAGCCATTATCCTACATCTGCTAAATCATTCATCCCAAATTGAAGGGAGAGCCCAGCTCTCCGAAGACTTTCCGGCTTAGTTAACGACTCATTATACAAATGGTTTCAAGCAGAAAATCTCTAAAATTCCAAATTAAATAAAGGAAAGATACAAACACAAGAAGAAGAAAAAGAAGAAGAAGAAGAAGAAGAAATCCCCTTCATGCAGCACCTTGTTCGAACCCCAAACTCAAGGTCACTTAAGGATTAAAACAACACATTAAAACAAATCACAGAGAATAGTTATACACCAGTAAAGAAAGTACCACAACAGTAAAATCTAACAGTATAACATTGTTCCATGTGAATGATAAAAGTAACTGGTGGGAGCAGAATGTGGAATTTTCAAGTCATTTCACCAACAACTTCATAAGTTTACAAACAGGTAGAATGTCTATTCTTAAAAATTGTTTAAAATATGATTAATTACTCAAATGGCATACTTGCGCATTGTAACTTAGCCCAGGCAGATAAGCAGAGCACAGGAAGTATTGATGTGATATTATTCTGTTTATCAAAATAGCCCAACCTTGACTGAAATTGTGTCGAGGAAATTTAGAGCAATCCAAGCCAGTTACACAGAAATTTCAATGCTTCTGAATCCTTACAATCATAATCTCACGTAAAATCATACAGGTAAACACTCAATATCAAGGCTGCCGGGTTAGCTCACTCGGTTAAGGCGCCGCAATTGCGGTGCAGTAGTGACTACTACGCCGCGGGTTCAATCCCCGGTCGTACCAACCAGCAGTGGTCGGCAGCTTTTTCAGAACAGCGCACGATTGGCTAAAGCGCTGTAGGGATGCTAATTGGGAAGGGACTGCTGGGAAGGGAAATTAAAAAAATGATTGCCTTGTTTGTTGCTCAAGCGCCTCCTGTTGGCCAGCCGGGCGCTCGTCAGTGAGATTCTAAGCTTGCTCATGTTCGGGTATCCTCCGCCCTCGTTCTGAACTTGCAATAGTTTCGACCAATGAGTGTAAAGATGCAGGGCCTTACAGTTGCGTGCTTCGGAGAAGAGCCGCGAACTGTCTCTCTCTCCTGAGCTGGCAAAAGGGGGTTGCACACGAGCAAGCCTTGTACATAGTTCTCGGATTGGGCGTTCCAGATTTGGGTGGGATTGGAGATGCCAAATTTTAAAAAAAAGAAGAAATAAAAAAAACACTCAGTATCAAACAACCCTAGCAAATTTAAGAGCCCTCAAAAAGCCTGGTGAAGTAAAGCATGAATTATCTATCTATCAATCTATCTACATTTGAGAAGAAAGCATGAATATGAGACAAACTGCATTTGACATTTACTACAATGCCAAGTACATCAAGAGCACGCTCCAGAAGGCTGAGGTGAACTCTCATTCCTGAATAAGTCTTTCTTCTCCAAATACTCCGATGCAAAATTGTATAGCCTACGCAGTAAGATACAAACCTCTCATTAAAATAAGAAACTGATCGAAAAAATAAAACAGCAAGCAAGAAAAAGATCTGGACCAAAGCTTGGAGGACAGATGAAGCAAAAAATGAAACTTTTCCCAAAGCGATAGAGAGCCAGAAGTACAGAAAAACAATGGAAGAGATGACTCAGTGCCCCTAATCTCTGGAATATGGAGGCGGTAGTGTCATGGTTTGGGCACGTATGGCTGCTTCTGGAAAACAGGCTGACTCACCTTTATTGATGATTTAATGGAAGATGGCAGCAGTAGGAGGAATTTGGATCAGTACAGACATATTGTTTCATGTAGAGAGAAACTGATCTAGCCTTTACCTCCAGTTCTGCTCCCAGCTTCATGCTACAGTGAGACAATGACTTCCGACTCACTTCCTGCACAACCAAAGAATCCACCAATGGGGAAGAATGAAATTTTTTTCGGACCGACCAATCAGTCATCTGATTTAAATTCAATTGTGCATTCTTTACGCAGCCGAATGAAGAGACAGAGGACAGAATCCTCTGAAAGAAAAATCAACTGAAAACAGCTGCTGTGTTGGCAGGAGAAAACGTATCTGAAGATGATGCTGAACATTTGGTGATGGCAGTGGGTCACAGACTTGAGGCAGCGATTGCATTTAAGGGCTCAGATAAGTATTAGACACCATTGCTTTGATTTATTTCTGAGTTAATTTGTTGACTTAATTCTGCACAGCTGAAGATGGCAAGACTCAAAACAATAACATCTGTCCCTGTGAAATGGTAAAACATACTTGGATAAACGCCGCATGAAATGTTGAAAAGAAAATCTGAGGAACTGAATTTTTGTCTCCCATTCGTATCTTCATCTCAAATACAAAGGCCTTATGCGTACAGAAAAATAACAAATGTTGTTCTTCCCACACAATACTTTTGGGGGCCAGTGAACAGTGTGGAAAAAAGCAATATCCTGACAATAGAGGGATTTTTTCTTTTTGCCACATTTCTTTTGGAATAGGACCTGTCCACATATCTGTTACTTTTTGATTCGCGGGGTGCACTTGTATGTATTGTATAAGTAACATACATTTACATACGTGTGCTCGCTCACACACACGCACACACACACACACACACACACACACACACACACACATACACACAGTCCTGCCGGGCATGGTTTCATTCATGTGATATATCTACAGTAGATATTTGCCTCTCTGAAGCAAACAGATCTTACATCAGCCATAGAACAGGACTTATTTCAAGTGTTTTTTCCCCCTCATGTCTACAATTTTTTTTTTTTTTTTTTCTCTCAGAAGGCCTGCTCACAACATAATGGGTATGAGATCCAATCCCCAGTCCTCCAAATTCTCCAAGCCCTTCCCAGCATCCAACAGCACTCACTGACAGTCAGCCTCCCAGGTGAATCCCTATTCACCTTCTAATGAAAAGAGTGCAACCTTTATCTGGGAAAAAGAGAAGTTTTGTCAAAACAATTCTTCAGGCATTGGGGCCTTACAGAAAAAAAGAGTACTCTTGGCTTGACCCCAGCAGCAATTGTACTTCTTTTTGTTAACTCTGTGTTTATGAGTTATTCACTTTATCTGATAGCCCTTTTGTTGAAAAGGTTATTTAAAAAAAATGTAAATGGCTTATTTCACGCAACAAGCACATAGATGTTCTACTCGGTTGCTTATGTAATATTGTCAAACCAAAAAAAAAAAAACAATTCCTTTTAAAAGGGGGTTGCAAGCAAATTTAAGACCCAGCCCTCTTTGCTGAAGAAAGTAACATTTCACCAGAGGGCCCAATTTTCAGTTATCGGAATTCAGGCCTGGGGGGCCACAGTGTCTGTTGGCTAAACTCCACTGATGTGGGGCCTCAGTGTGCCTCTGAATGAACTCCATTGGTGGGGGAGCCACTGTTCCTGCAAGTAACTGCACTGCTGATTCACCGAAGGACTAATGAGTCCATGCACACTGTTACAAAACCTTCAAATTGGCTGTTGATTGAAAGGAAACTAACACACTTCCCACATGCCCCACTGGAGTTTGACACCCCTAACCGACTTCATAAATTGATATATCCGTCTATTTACAACGCGGCATGAAAATGTAGTGCACTCAACAGTGTTGTTACAAGACTCTTATAATGAGTGCGGGAAGCTTATCATTTGTTTGCCTACCTGAGAGAGAAAAGAAAATCAACAGGTGGTCACTGAGCAGGACACATAATCCTGCCAGGAGCATTATTCAGTCCGAGCGGCATGCAAAACAAAGGCGTGGAAGTTCTCGGTCCAGAGACAGCCACCTGTCCACTTTCGAGGACAGAATCCCCATCTAAGATTACACTCATCCTCAGTAGCCATCCAGAGAATCCTTTCATCTGCCCGCTCCCTCCTGGATGCTGAAAACCCCAGGGTCATTGAGCCACGAGTGTATCGCTACTGCTTGGCTCAACCTGGATTGCACCCCCCTTCCTAAGATACCTGTCAGAGGGTGGGGCTGCCTCCCACTTGGCTTTCCATTTGTTTGCCTTTCTCTATTGCTTATTTGTAATTTTTTTTGTCTAGCCATATGGCTGGCTTTGCCGTTGGGTCCAGCCACAAATATGTGTTTGTTTACTGCACACGGTGGGAATAAAAAGAGGGAACACACTATTGTCGCCTGGTCGAATGCGGTGCGTTAGATTCACATCTTGGAGCTGGAGAATAGCTTAAAGGAAGGAGGGAGAGACACATGGCGGGGACTGATTAAAACTGGGATCATCAGGTAATGAGCAAAGGAACAGTGCAAGGGGAGAGGGGCAGCATGTGTGTGAGTTTGCATTTGTGTGTATGTGTGTCGATGTGCGTTCAAATGCACGAATGCATGTACGTGTGTGTGTGTGTGTGTGTTTGTGTGTCTGTGTAATTGCATGTGGCTGTGCATGTGTGTGTATGTATGTGCATGTGTAAAACCCACAAAACAATAACCAACGACGGAAATTGTAGGGCGAAGGTTCAACGTGTTCTTTTGGCTGGTATTAGCATGCGTGACCTCCTGGCTGGTGTGAATCGCAATAAAATGGATGTATTTTCTCCGTTCGAAGGACGGGGCACAAAAGCACAACGGTTACAATTAATCTGACTCCATAATAAATTTATAAAAATGAATTTAGTTATACCCTCGTTAAACATCTGACTCCAAATTAGAATTAGAATTAGAATCCATAATCTAGGGAAACCTGCGTGGGTCTCGAAGTGACTACACCTCGAACTCTTAGGAGACCATCGACGTTGCTAAACATGCACTCCCGGGTTCTTAGTACTGTTACCGGATCCTAGGTTCGTTGATTAGATTAGAGGTTGGAAGTCAGCCATCACTGCAACAGCATCTTTTGGCGTGAATACAGCGAACCCAGATCTATGCACGCCCATGGGTTCCTTCAGGAATTTTAACAGATAACCGACTTTTCATCCATGGGTTTCCTTAAGGCTAAAATCCCAGAACCGGCAATGCATAAACCCTTTATGTAAGTAGATCATGGTTGTCTCTCCAACTTAATAAAACCAATCTCCAGACCAGGCCGCTGGCCAGTCGTACCTCGGTCGGGATTATACCCCTAGGTATCCATCGCAACGCGGCTAGAAAGAATAAAAGGATTAAGAGTCACAGAGACCATGCAAGTTTAAAGGAATAACAATAATTTATTCACCAGGTAGGCAAGAGCTTAAATCAACAGACCAAATATCAGTTACCACGAATTTAGACCAATATAAAAGTCATACCTGGCGACAGCTACACACACAGAGTTGGGTGAGTGCGAAATCAGAGACGATCCGCCATAGCTAGAGAGTCTACTCCCGCACTTACGTGCGCGGGGAGAGATCAGATACGATCTTCCATGATTGAAAAGGACTACTCACGCACTTACGTACGCGGGGAAAGATCGGATACGATCTTCCCCGAACAGCTCATTTCTCTTTCCTATAAACCAAACCAGCAGCCCCCCTCCTCCAACCAGAGAGCCCCATAAGTTAACCAGGTGAGATATCGGGTTACAGGTCTCAGGACTGAGACAGAGTCAGGCCATTTGGCTGTAAAGGAGGGGTCATTCAGACAAAAGGAACTACACTTTATTACCCGAGAGGAGATTTTACCTTACCCAAATTTAGGGAGTTTCTAAAAGTGAATGAACTATAATTTCATTTGACATGAAACATATGCCATTCAACTCCTCAAATTGTAACAAAAACATACATATCAAACAAGCCAGGAAAATGTATGAATATGATGTGGTTGTCATGAAAAAGTCTTAAGCTGAATTATTATACAGGAAAATTGTGTTAAAAGTACAGAAGTGATTTCTTATCAGTATATTAAACATATGAGCATATTATGACGTTCCCAGAGGTTTAGATTATTTAAAACAGATAAGTTAGGGTCCAGTCTTACACAGATGATTGAGGGCAATATGGAGCACTGGGTAAGCCAAAGGCCTCCCATGCAGGGTGACATCAAAGGCACAGAAACCATGCAAACCCCCACTCCCAGCTCAGAGGCTGGGTTTATTGCCTCCTCCTGTCCGGCCATTCACGGATACAGTTTGCTCACACTTTGCATCCCCCAGTTCTGGTCTCCAGTCTCTTATGGGCATAAACCACCCCCACTTCCCTTCACGCAAACCCCAGCAAACAACAAGCTGCTTGTCATCAGGAACTCGACAATTTGTTATATTGCATGGCGTTGAAGTCTTTTGATGCTCAGAAGGCCCGCCAGTCTTGCTGCAGTGTCACAGATGCACTCATCAGCGCCAGCGGTGCTCCAACCCCTATTTTCCCGTCTTACACATGTATGTGCATTTCTGTGTGCCAGGGTGTTTGCGTGTGTGGGCTCATGTAAAGTGTGAGTGTGCGTTGCAAACCCAGATGAACAGAGTCAGAAGAGCCACTGATTCATAATTAATTTCCCACTGCCTATCACTGACCACAGCCTACCGCAGCAGGCTTCGACACTGGGATATTTTGTCCGTCTGTTGGGCAAGACCCGCCGGGCTTCAGCTTCCGGACCCAGCACTCCGTATCACTTCTATCTGCCCTGAGGCAGGAGCTACGGAGAGCAAGGATGTGGGTGATGAAAGACAAGGACAACAGAGCTCAAAGTAAGCCCTCCGCCTCTCCCCATCTCCTCTAAGCCCTCTTCAACGTAACTCTGACAGGGGCGGAGGACCCACAGCCCAGTACAGAGGCACAGAGAGATCACAGCGCTGTGTGCCACAGCCAGGGGGCACTCCAGAGTCTCAGAGCTCAAGTTCAGGGGCTTCAAAGCCCCACTATGAGTGTAGAGGAACAGAGGAGAATGCTAGGCACCATTTAGGTCCACTTTTTTCCCTTACAAGGAGGAGGGGGCAAATTTTATTTAATATCTGACTTCCAAAATTCACTGTGCATATATATATATATATATAGACATGGGAAACCTGGAAATAGCTAACTCTGCATCTATTTTCGGACCTCTGCTATATTTTGGGGAGGATAAGCTGATGCACTTGATGCCAAGAGATGGAAAATGAAGAGGTGAGGATGTAAAGGTCATTGATTGTTTTTTTTCCCCTCCTGTATCTTCGACAGGTGATTTAACTGATCTAGTTCTACCTCCTGGCAGAATAATTTTGCTAATTAATGTGGCTAAAAGGCAAGTATGACATATTGTTATTGAGTAGTTTTTCGCTATTAATATTCAGCCAGAGTTTTGCTGTAATAAGCCCATGGCAGACTAATTAAATATTCTCCAACAAACATAGACAAACACAGATGTTTGTTTTCTGTGCCATGGCTGTCTGTCCTTGTCTGAAATTGTTTGGAGATGTTTGTGCCATGGTGGTTAGTCAAACAACATCCGAGGACAGCTTTCTAAGACAACTGCCAACATAATAATGTTCCCTGTTATTGGAAAATGTTTGCTTGGTGTGCCGGGGGCTCATGGGAAAAATTCCCATCGCAAATGAATAGCAGAATACTGAGAAAAGATGTGATGTCACAATGCCCGCTTGCAGCTGGACTCCTCACTTTTGGCTGTTTTATACAATCCATGCCTCTTCTACTGATAATGTCATTCTCACACCTCCATGCACTTGCCCTTGAGCAATTGACTTGCAGCATATAAGCAGACCCTTCGTTCTCTTTGATTGACAGCCATCATCACATCATCACCTAGCAACCCCGTAATAACTCCATATTAACCAACCGGCAATGCCTTAGCAACCATTTGTTAAGACCTCTGCAAATACTGGTTACACCTGAGACGTTTGCACGGCATTGCAAGTAAAAGCAATTGTAATACCAGCTATAGTGAACTTGGAGCAATCTCACGCCACATTTTCGTTCCAAAATGCACACCGCTGATTAACAAATGCACATGGTGCAAAGGGGGCTGAGGGGGGTTCAGGGGGTTTGCCTCCAGATTTTACACAGCCACAGCGTACTTGATCACAGCTGAACTGTGCAGACCACAACTACACTGCCAAGACGGCAGCTAAACTGCGCAAATGACAGCTGAACTGCACAGATGGAGAGAAGCAGAGCAATAAAACTATAACCTTGTGCTATCTTGTATGAGCCCACGATCAGGCCGATTGCATTTGTAACTTCTTCGCCAAGCGCGCCCGCGTGCCAGCATATATTGCTCAGTTCCAAGGAATGGAAAATGAATAATTCCCAAGAAACAAAACCCAGCAGACATGGGTGGCTGTGGAAGAAACATTGAGTGCTAACATCTGCATTGAAAGAGTTCCAAAGCACATCAGAGTCACCCTGTTACATGCCCTCAGAAACAAAGCACATTTGGCCCAGCAGACTTGGAGGGGATGCAGAGCGCTCTTGAAATCATTCCCTTCCTCGAGGACCCATTCCCGCTCAGCGCATTTTATTGGCACGGAAACGCAGGACTTGTCTGCCTTTGGGTTTTGAAGCGCTCTCCGTAAAAAAGCTCTGGATGTGTCTTTTCTGCGGTTGCTGCACAACGCTCCCGTCAGTCACTTAGCAAACACTATTCACAATGTTAAAGGCACTGGCGAACTGAGTCCACAGCAAAATCAGGTCTGTTTTTCTTTTTTTTAACAGCTAGTTGACGGTTAGCACTCACTTTTTCTCTTAACTCATTCCCTACAGCAAGCCGCTGCCAACGGCGTGACGAATTCTACCATTCCCTGCGGTAAGCCAGTGCCAGCGGCGTGGATGACCATTCGCAGTCCGATGAAAACACGAAATCAGTTGACGATTGCGGTCATGGGCCACCTGTACTTCAATACTTTACATTGTGTAATTTTCAGGAAAAGTGTTCCATACAAACGCGACAATTTTATATAAAAGTATTCCGTAGGGAATAAGTTAAGGAGGGTGAGAAAATTGGATAACTTTTGTGAGACAGTATGCTATTGGGCCATGACAGTGCTAAAAGTGACAACTGTTTTCTCTGCCATCTTTGTTTACATTGGAACCTAATGCTACATCAATTTTAATTGATCTGGCTTTAGGTTCCAATGTAATCCTCTAATTTTAGGCGATTGGACAGCAAAGAAAAGATTGACAGATTGACATGGGGAGCTATTTTATGGAATTGCCTCAAAGCAAAAAAAATTTCAGCTAGATGGCTGCCATAGTCTCAGAGGTGCTCGGCAAACAAAAGCATGACCTAAAAAAATGGAAAATAATAATAATGGTGCACTGCACCGATAAAGCATGTTTGGTGAAAAACGGCTCCTAAAGATGTTTCTCTACTGAACTGTGAGCATCAATGCTGGTTACAGGCTTATTCCACAGTCCATGTCGCTGCTTTCACCAGTTCATGTATGAAAAGAGATGGGTACACAGGAATAGCAAATCTCTGCAGTTTAATCATCTCATTTTCATTCACACTGATCTGAATGTTTAGCACTTCCCTCATTTGAGTCTCTCTTTACCAATTCTAATGGCTGAACATGCTCTGACTGAGACAATATCAATGTTGGATGGAAAGTTGATTAAATAATATGACCTTTCTGGAGGAGAGTTGCGATGACCCAGGAGTCAGCACTGGTGCTTCCCTCCCCATTAAAAAAAAAAAAAAAAAGAATAATAATTAGACGTTCTGCTTCCCTTTAAATAGCTTATTACCTGCAAAGGTGAAGCTTTGTGGTTGCATAACTGTAGTTGCCCTTTTTGCTGTTGCCAATCTAGCATTTGTGTGTGATTAATATCTTGAAAAATGTAAGTTACCTTGGTCTGGAATGGTTCTGACTTTGCATATTACAGGAGCTGAGCATCAATCGTAATTAGGTAGTAGAATCTTGGCATCCTCGATGTGAATTAAAATCAGGTAATTAAGATTGCCTGGAACCACTGTGGCCCATGAGGACCTGGATTTCCTGTCCTCAAATTTGCCTGAAGCAGTTTTTAGCAGGTAACACTGCCTCTCTTCCCCAGTCGCCCTCTATCTGGTCTGTTCTAAAGGACTTTGTATTAACAGTAGGCATTATGGTTTGAGTTCTGTGTGAAAGTGTGTGAGAGCATTTGTGTGCGTGTGCGTATGTGTATATGCGTGGGTATTCTTACCTCTTGTGGGGACCAAATGTGCCCATAAGTGAAGATATACCAGACTTATTAATCCTTAAGGGGACTTTTTTTAGTCCCCAGAAGATAAGTACACTGACTGGATACGGTTAGGGTTAGGGCTGGGTTTAGCATGAGCTGTTTACGGTTAAGGTCAGGGTAAGGGGTTCGTGAATAAATGCAAGTCTATGGGATGTCCCCGCATAACATGAAAACGCAACTTGTGTGTACAGGTGCGTTCGTGCGTGCTTGCGTGCGTATGTGTGTGCTTGTGCGTATGAGCACATTTGTATGCATTTGTGCAAAAGTGTATGCTCTGCGCGCATGCTTGTATGCTTCTACTTTGTATGTGCACTTCATTTAAGTGTGCATGTGTGTTTCTGCAGTGTGTGCGTATTGCTACATCGCAAGCATATCAGTGTGCATGTGCGGTTTGCATTTGTGAGCAGGCGGGTGGACAGCATTGTAACCCACGTTCTACTTGCGTAGCGTAGCATGCTCCTCTGGCCACGGCTCATTATAACCCTCCATAGAGCCCTTCTCTGCCTGGCTCTGCCACAATAGCCTGGCACCGCAAGCTGGCATGACCACTACAACAAGAGCCTTCGCCGCTCTCCAAGCCTCGCAGCTCTCCACACACAACATCACGCCATAAATCACTATCAAACAATCCCTGCACAGCTATCAAAAGGGCTATGACACAGCTGGTATTACAACGGCCCGCATTCCGCCATGACAAGCGTACTCACACCCTTCGCTCACGTCTGGCCGGGCGACTGCTATTTGCATCTGGATTCCGCTAACATTCATTCAGCTTTCAGCTTTCAAACGAATGTGAGCGTTATTGTTTTTTTCCTCTCTCCTCCTCCCAGTCATCGGTTTGGCAAGCACTGCAATCGGCAAAATTGCCTCTGTGAACTTGCATTTATTTTCACGTCAGAGTTAAGTACAGCTTTTTGATTGAATCTGGGCCTCAATGCATCAGACACAACAAAGCATAAGAGAGCTAACCAGCCTTTTTTCTAAGGAGCCATTATCACAAATCTTTTCAGACAAACATCGCCGCGCAGGCAGCCGCAATACATCACCTTGCTATGCCATAATGTGTGTCTGCCAATTCTTTAGCTTGTCAAAACCAAAGTCAAACAGAAAAGAGGACGACAGGCTTGGTGCGTTCATTGATGTTTATATCGAGAACTGAAACCATTATGAAAATTAAATACAGTTGTAAGACTCTGAGTAATTTCTGTTCAAACAGGTTGTCAATACAGGGCACCTGTGTACCTCAAAAACCTCAGTGGCTGTCCAAAACAAAGTTCACATTCAGAGATTTTAAATGAGTGTAAGGGGTGTAAATGTGAAGAAAGCATTAGACAAAATTATTTCAAACTTATTTTTTCTTTCAAAACCCGGGAGTATATTTTCTGTGATTTTATATTTTGTATTTTCAATCTTACATAGCTGTTAAAGAAAACAAAATCAATACGCTGACCTTTGATTTTCATTCCCTTCGTAACACTTACCACATCACCTTGCAATTAACAAGGCCCAATTTATAAGTGGTTTTAAAGACCATTGATGAAAATTTCTTTTAACCAAATCAATGGCTAATGAATCACCTGTCTTGTAAGCTTGATGGACATTAATGTTGTGAATAAAAAAAAAACGCAGCCAGTCATTAAAGAGAAAACATTTTCTTCCAAAGAAAAAAGCATTTTTTCCAAATTGAGCAGACTTGTTCAACAAAGAGGTCAAAAAATGACATATTTGAATAGTAAATATTTGTTCATTAGTAGTAATTTCAAAAGCAAACATCATTGGAGATAAACGCAGAGGACACTTTTTGTTCAAATGTCTCAAAATCAGCACTGCATTGATGTCCTGTCATATCATAAAAAGCTTGAAAAATGTGTCATAAATTGATTTAATGTTGACCACACTGCAGGAGCAAGAAATTATAATACAGGACACTTTTTCAACCCATAAATCAACTTTTTACAAGACAAACACAAATGCAATAGCAACAAGTTGGGATTTAGGTTACATCTATCCAGACTATTCTGCCCATAAAATCCATTTTCAATTTATGAATCGCTAATGCTTAGTTCCCACTGTCGTGCGCTCCGTTACGAACGCCATGATTGGCCATTCGTAGCTGATCGTAGAACTTCTCTGAAATTTCAGGTTTGGATACGAGGTGATGCGATGATCACGATTTTGACAATTAATCGTGTTGATCGTAGAAAATTTTTGAACCGTCCACAACTTTTCTACAATCAACACGATTGCCACGACTGACCTCAAGATCTGATAAGATCTGATAGGATCACCACGATTACTCCACAATTAAGACCACAATTTCAATCGTGCCGCGAATCATGATAGTGGGAACCTAGCATTAGCTAAACTTTACTACTTATTTAGCAAGCCATAGGTGGTCCCTTAGTATTCCTCTAGCTTAGGGGTCCATAAAAGAGCAAAGGGGCAGCAGGTTTTCAATCATAACAAGCTGAAGCTCACCTGATACAACTCATTTAATCAACTGATCTCAGCCTGCACAGTTCTTTAGTTGTATCAGGTGAGCTTCTGCTCAGTTGGAATGAAAACCTGTGGCCCCTTGGCCCTTTTACAGACCAGTTTGAGACCCCAGCTCTGGCCAAGAGTTTGCTGAATCAGGCTCCTTTCTGGCAAACGGCAGCATTGATCTTACACATATAAGGCCCGTTTCACAATCACAGATTAGGCTTAATCCTCAACTGATTTCAAATTCGAAAGGAGAGCCTCAATAGAATTCTGATTCAGGCCCAGGTTAATGTTTGAGTCCCTAAAACCAACCAGTAATGTATTTACTTTCATTTACATATATATTTAGTTTCATTTCCATGAATCAATTTTCATTCATGAATCAATATGTTCACTCATATTTTTAGTGTTTTCCCTTTTGGAATTTGCTTCACGTAAAACAAGAAAGAAGATGCTGAGATCCTGGAGAGCTGTAAAGACATATTGATTTTTACAAGCCTCGCTAACTGTGTGCAATCAGGCTTCAGCTTCTTGCTGATGAGTTTTATTTGTAATTTAACTGCACTTTGGTCTTGCATTCAGGTCATTTTGCACTGGTCTATCATTCATTTGATTAACACAAACTACTTGTTTCTTCTTTTATTTATATATATTTGAAAATGCATTTGACTTGAACGATCAGTTATTTTATTATGCTTCATTGCACCAGCAAGATCTATGCCAGAATCATAGCATTTATTGCTTTGTAGAGTCTGTTTTTAATTGCAGTCTTCTGCTTGTTTGCCAGTCCTTTGGTCCTGCTCAAATGTAGCTGATCTATGCCTACTGTGCAGTCAACGCTTTACTTGTTCATGGTGAAGCTGAGTGATGTACTATTTGAATCATACCTTGTCTGAATCAACTCTAAAAGGTCTCAATGAAAACTTAATTTAATTCCCATTGACAAAAGTGAAAAATACATACCAGTTTTGATTTTAAATTCACATTTGATTTTGTGTGTTAACGCAAAAGATCTGAGGTTCCCCGCAGGCATCTAACAAAGGCAACCTTCAGGGGTCCTTACAGGGTCCCTACACAGTACAAGATACCTTAGATCTGTAGTTTTCAAATAGCTGGTGCTAGAATTTATCAGCCACTGATTTTTTCATTAATAGGCACAGTACTGTAGGAAGACTATATTCGCTGGTTTTCACTGTGACTACATTTGCAATTCCAGAATTCAAACCTGTTTTTTTTTCTCTTCACTAGTTGCTCAAGTTGCTTTTCATATTTAGACGGTTTATGTGCGCCCTGAAACCACATAATTAAAGAAATGGTTGTGCGTTCCTTGAAGAAAGACGATGTTCGTATTGGGCCATTTTCAGAGACCCAGATCACCCCATACACTGTAAAACTGTGGAACATGTGACATGTGTATAATATAAACACCTATGTGTAAAAGCTAAATGCCTGGTGATTATTTTGTAAATAGATGTTCTCATTCAAAACACTGATGTTTATTGGATTTTGCGATTGAGGTTTTTCAGATTTGTTGAATACAATGTAAAACTGAATCTAAACACTAGGTCTCACTTTATTTTGATGGTCCCTTTGTGGATGCTCAACAGACTAGAAAAAACATGTTAACTTTATAATGGTTGACTTTCAACAAAGGAAGATTTGTAGCCAGTTCAAATGTTATAACAAAGACATCATCATACTATCTACAGACTATCTTTGACAAAACCTAAATATTTGTGTTGACAATCTACAGTGACATGTTCAGAGATGCTCAAGAAACATTCATTTAAGTATCAGTAGACATGTTATTGATGTCAGCAGAGCATCTGCAAGCATCACCCTGTATATTAACCTGATCATCTACTAACAATGTGTTGATAGTGTGAGTGGAATCAGCATGAACTGACTTAACTGAAACATATGGATCATTTGCCCAAAACAGACAAACGGTGATACCGGCAGCACATTTACTTGATCATCCATTAAAACTTTGTTGATGGTAAGTTGAGTATTTCCAAGTATCTCCCTGAATGTTTACCTGATCATCTGCTGGAACTTTATTCAGTGTCAGTTGAACATCTACAAGCATCATCTCATATATTGACCTGATCATCTATTGATACTCTGTTGATAGTTTGTTGAGTGTCTCCAAGTATTAACCTGATCATCTGCTGATACTCAAGTTAAAGTCTCTTGAGCATCTATTAGCATCATACTGTAGATCGTCAACATAAGGATTAAGGTCCCGTGTAAGACACTTAGTAGACGGTGTGATGATGTGTTTGTTTATAGTATTTGAACTGTCTACAAATCATCCTTTGTTGAAAGTCAACCTTTATGTTGTTGACCCGTTATTTCCTCTTTGTTGAGCATCTACAGAGGGACCATCAAAATTAAGTGTTACCGCATATGTTCAGATTTGGTTTTACAGGGTAGTCCAGAACTACATTAAATTTTGAATGAATATTCTCACTTTTGTCCATGACTAAGCCAAATCTTTGTCAGAGAACCTGTCCATATGTGTTCATTTCACAAGTTTTTTAAGTAACAGCATAAGAGGTGACAACATTTTTTTGAAACAAATCAAATTCAAGACAGCAGTGAACCAATAGGCTGCTAATTGGGTTTCGGAGCAAAATTTTTATTATTATTATTATTTATTTTTTTTTTTATTGAACATAACTGTAGAGTAACACAAAACAGTTTTTACTCAGTGTAATTTGCTTTGTCAAAGAAATCATCATTAAATAATAAATCATTTGTTTAAGGGGCCATGTCCAGAATTTCATGAAATAGAGGCCAACTTATTTTTCATAATTTGTCATAATTAATCTCACTTTATGGAATAAAGAGTTATGTCCAATGAAGCAGCATGTGCCCATGGAACTTTTTTTTGTCAAGTCATGTTATTTCTAACATATCGTGGCTTATAGTTATAAAAGTGAATGATCTTTACAAACATGAATTTGGTCATTAAAAGAAAATAATTATAATAGCACGTGGATAAAACTGAAATAAAAACCAGCAGAAACAAGAGCCTATACACCATGGACACATCCAAATACCCATACTACATATGAATGTACAGAATTTGCTTTGATACCTGCTACCCAAACTGCTGATGTAGCAGGAACTAAGTGCATGTATTAGCAGTGTTTGCACAAAATTGGACATACTATATGTCTGCCATCTCACCCATCTCTTGTCCTAGATTAACCACGATGAAGCATAACCATTGCCCCGCAAAAATTTCAAGACACTTCTTTACCTCAGAATTGGCAACATTTCTGTATATATATATTTTTAAATAATACAGGTGAATTCAGCGTGCCTGTTAATTTGACCTATTGTCTTTTTCATGTATCTTTTTCAACAAAGAGTCACTACTTTCCTCTGTCATCATGAAAATGGCTTGTCATCTCAGTGCCAGTGGCCTTATGGGATAACGGCAGTGTCCATCAGATGCATACTGTAATGGCCGGTAGTATACGGAGGCCAAGCGCAACGACAGAGAGAAAGAGAGTAGCACAAACACAGAGAATAATATAGACCAAACGCAAGTACTCACGCTTCCAAAGGACGTATAATAGTCCAAACCACGGAAGCAAAGCGAGATAGAAAAAGGGAGAAGAAACTCCAACAGTAAGAAGATAGAAAGTCATACAAAACCTGACTACAGATATCTTCGGCTATAGTGCAAAGCTAAAAACAGACACTCTAGCGAAGGAGGCGTGCCGGACATCCTGCTTATATAGATTCTGGGGAAGTGCCGCCCCAGCTCAATCAACCAGCTGGGTAAAGAATTTGATGGCCCAGGAATTCAATATCGTCCCGGGACGAGAGCCGCAAAGAAAGGTCCAAACAACACGCACACCTCACAAACCATGACACATACAGCCAAATTCAGCCGAATGCAACATGACATCCGGGTGTCGCTCGCATACAGTTTGATCCTATACAAATTTCCTATACATATTATTGCCTACTGCGTTGTAAACCTGAATGGGTAATCAGAAGGTCCCCTTGTTTTCCTGTTGATTACCTGCTGAAAGTAGACAATAAAAGCCTGCAGACACAGTGGCCCTCCAGGACTGGAGTCGCCCCCAAGTGCCCAAAGCCAAGGTCTCACAATCTTATCCAGAGAAGGTCTGGAAACTGGATCTCTCTCCAACCAAGCAGCTACACACTCAATTCAAAAAATCGTTATTGGCAGCAAAGACTCTAAAGCTAGGATCCTAAAATCTGGCCCTTGAATTCAAATCCATTTCTGCTTCCCCCCCCTGTTAAGTCACTAAACAATTAGCACTGCCGATTGGCCAGACTGTCCTGGCATCTGACTCCCAGGTAAAGGGAGGGTACAAAACCAGCGGTTTTCAGCCCTCGAAGACGGCAATTTGAGAAATGGGGCTCAAGGGGATTAGTAGAATCATATATTTAACTGCATGGCTGGAATGAAAGCCTGCACCAACACCATTCCTTTCTAGATAGGGCTGAGAGCTTCTGCTCTGAGAGCTTGTGGAAATGTTCCAAAACCACATTTTCCTGCTGACCCCCTTCTAAATCATCCAAGCAAGACTCAATGGAAGAGGACCTAATTCATTTTACAGAAGCCAAAAAAAATAAATGCCTCACTGAAGGGAAACTAAATTTTAATAAGCATATGGTAATAAGCAATGATATATTCCCAGTCAAAATCCTTAACCCTTAAATGCTCTTGCCAAATGCTATTATGCACAGCTAGACATCAAAGACCACTACTTACGTAACACTGATTGGATGACACTTTAAAATTGTGGGCAAACATTTCAGACGATAGTACTAGTAAAGCCTAATATTGCCAATCATTTTTTTATATTTAACATTTTGAGAAAAACATTGGATCAACTGTGATTTTCATCAATTCTGAAATGTCAACATCAGATTTTTATATAAAAAATAAATAGTCTTGAATATGGCTGACACTGAAAAGATTTACATGTTAAACAGGTTGTATTTCATAGTAACCAAGTCTTCATCTTTCTGTTGTTGATTTGTCTTCAGGAGGATCATAATTCTAAATGAAATGGACAGACTCGAGGTCTTGAATAAATGCCTTCTCTATGAATGATTTCTGTCGTCTTTGAGCGTGTCAGTATGACAACCTGCAGCAGTCTCTCAAAAAGTTAAACTCAAAAAGTCAGATTGGAGAAACAACTGGGATAGTTGACTTAAGAAGAGTGCCAAATGCTATGCTGCCCAGAAAATAAGGTATGTCCTCCTTCAATGGAAGGCCAATGTTCTCAGGTTACTTATTAATGTTACTGAAGGTTGTCATTGAGTCAATGTCATGGTAAGCATAGCCACTGAATTTGGCTTGTTTCAACAGCCCTATTCTACTTTGTAATGCTTTTATTTTTATTGTGGAGCACGCCAGGCTGCAGCTGTAAAGATGTGTCATGCATTATTCATTAAACACGCATTATCATTAGCATTAAAAAATAAAAATAAAAATAAAATAAACAGTCTATACGGTAGTAGAAACTGTGAAATTAGATGTCAACTGAGGACACAATATTGCTCTCAGAACTTCCTCTGTACAAGCTAAGCCCAGCACACTGAAGGGATAAACTACCACCTGCTATATCGTGTAGATCTGCTCCCGGAGCAGGAACTCTTGAAAGCTGGGGTTCTACGTTACTCCTCATTCGGAAATACACCCTTGTCTCTCAAACACAGTTTATCTGTGACACCCAGACAGTGAGCGCTGCGACACGAGATTGCATTACTTGGCTATTATAAATGGAACAGGTACCCATTCTTCACAAATCACACGCGCGGAGAAGATTCGCCGTCTGCCGGTGGGGCTTCCGTCATTTATTAATGTGCTCAAAACCGCCGTCCAAGGGCAGATACAACCAAACCCTGAGGACACGCGTCAGCTTGGAGGTCGTCTGTGCGCACTTTAGCACGCTGAATACAAGCAAGGCATCTAAAATGGGTAGTTCTGTAACACTGTCTTTGGTACACTGTGGTCCTACCAATTGATAGTTTTTTGTTTCCCTTCCAGAAACCTTACTAAAGGAGTTTCATGCTAGCAATAGATAGTGGAAACACAGCCTTGCCTAAATGGATGATCAAAGTCACACCATCCAATCAGTGAACTGCTTTCAGCCAATAACCTATGGCCTTATTGAGCCTAACAGGCCCTAAAATTGGTATACGCTGGTATCTGTACTTAACATAGCATTTGTGGGTTTGGCAGTATACTGTGAGAGCCATTATTTTCCCGTGGTCAATGGAAAGTGGCTTCTCACTGCCTCATTATCTTAAATATGAAATTCATGGGTGAGGAGAAGGGCTAAAACCAATTACATATCTTCTGCACTTCTCAGAGACTATTTTAATGGTCTGTAAATGAACTTTAAAGTAGGATTACTTTGCTAGCAGTTAAAGGAAAACTTTTTTTTCTGCGATTTCATTAGCATTTGTATACTTTTGCGGACCCCAGCCAGTATTCATATACTGTAGAGTCCGGGACTATTTGATCTATTGGCAGTGACGCCACACAAAAAAAGGTTGTGCTTCACGGTTCACACAATGGATGTAAATATCTGAAAATTAATGCCGCCAGTCTGTTCTTGAATCTACATATTCATTGTTTTGAGATTTACTATGCTGAAGTACAGAGCCAATTTGCAAAAATTGTGTCCTTGACTGTGCATAATGGATATTAGCCATTATGCCATAGCTGGTGGAGAACCAGTCAAGCTGCTTCTTTGTAACATCTTGAATTGGATGGAGAGCAAGGTTGAAAATACTCATGTTTTCCATATATAGATACATATATATGTTCGTAAATTAAGGATGATAGACAACTTTGTATTTATGGAAGGACCAGATTTTTTTCCATGATTAATTCAGCAACCATTATGCACATACCACAGAGCACTTGCTTTATATGTGATTCTACAGCATAAAGAACCTGTTTTTATATACAGTTTTAATGACTTTGTCTGGAAGCTTCTGAAAAGTGATAAGAGCTTTTCACACTGTGTTCTTCAGCCTTGATTCCCAAGTGCCCAATTTGATTGTCACCTTACTGCCAACTGATACGGCCTTGGAGCTGAGTGAAATTTTTGGTTTCCCAGGATTAGACCTTCTTTAGCCTGAGAGCGATTAGATTTTGCCATCTGAGACTGAGCTCCTCAAAGGGGGGAAAAAGGAAAAACTCTCGAGCAGGATGAAAACATCTTTAAAAGAAACTCGCAGTTCAGAAGTAAACATCTCCAAACCAACACTCAAACATGAGGCAAACTTTTCTGAACGAAGGCGGAAAGCAGCATGAGTGATTATAACTCTTTGAACACCCAGTGCTAAAATCATATTCATTATCACACTTGTTTCAGGTCATGTACGCAAACTATAGTATTTATCAAGAGCGTTGTTTGTTGGTTGATGTGGCAGTGTTCCCGGGATGTTAAAAACTGAACATGTTGTCTGGCGGCAAAATATTGCCATACATAAGAGTGCTCTGAAAACTCAATTACCAAAAGCATATTCAATTAAACCTCTGTCTATACCACTGAGAAGGAGACTCTTTTTTGTTATGATTACTGCTTGAACACATCCTTTACAACCGTGATACGTCAACATAATGCTGCTCGTTCCCAGGGTATTTTTTTTTCAAGAGACATCTGCTTGCGAGCGATTATGCCGCCGGGAGGGGAATAGAAGGCGTCTCGGAGCACGTCGCTAATCTAGCGCAGCTAGCAGCTTAATCCCTTGGAGGACGAATGCAGGCACACACTCCTACAGACAGGGGGCGCGCGTTTGTGCGTCTCATGGCCTCAGCTGCCCTCGAGCTGGACCATTGTCAGATTCAAAAGAATGCAATATGGTGAAAGCTTGCTTCAAGTTTATTTGTTGATACTGAACTAAGGCTTGCGAAAACACATTAAGCAGCATATTAGCAGAGTGTAGACAAAGCACGCCATTCACAGGCTAGCTATTGGCAAACTCACTGCTCATTTTAATGAGCTAACTTGGCGGTCAGTTGTTACAGAATGTATGTGGTGAGGCAATTTGTGCATGAGGATTGTCACACATTTTTCAGCAACAGCTATGCAAATAAATGACGTGCTACAAAATCCCATGGCTTGCAGGAGAAAAATGCTCATTTACATTTTCACGCAGGCTGACACCCACAATGGGGTGTTAACATGGCACAAGAGGTGATCATAAAATTATTTTCTTGGGCAGAGAACTGGCGGTTTCCCATCCAACCATTACCTGGAAGCCTGGTGTGAAGATCATCTGGCCACTGAGTTCTGTTTTTTTTTTTTTTTTACATTCATTTAACCAGGGAAAGTTACATTGAGAACATTTATAACTTTTGCAAGGACACCTTGGGAGAAATGCCAGATAGAATAGTTGCAAGCCAGGAAGTACAGAGAGAAATAATTTTAGGTTGAGGACCTTGCTCAAAGGTTCAATAGCAGAGTTCTTCCTAACTTCATCTCTCCAAGCAAAGTCAGAATCCCAAGCCCCACTGGGCCTTCAACCAGCAACTCTATGGTTATTTATAAAGCTCCCAACCAGAAACTTATTCAGTCAATAACCAAGAAGAAAGCAAACCAGGCCCAGAAATTAACTCTGGGGCCAAATTTTATTATACCTTAACCAGGGTCATGTAAGGTTGAATGTCACGTAAACACTTGAAAATGAATTAATATTAAATGAGGACCATTCATGGGCTCACCAAGATATTAATCCTTCCGACAGCTGTGACAAAAGCACTAGGATTTTTTTTGACACCAAAATCGATAATCATATCCTTTCTCCCTATGCGGGGTGATGTCATCGCAAAGGGCTGGCTGATATATATACGGCGCCGAGTCAGGCCGCGCCGCTCGTGTGATTTATGTTCGAGCGCTGCTGACTGTGATATTTCTTGTGACACTCTTTCAAAGCCAACAATAAGCACTGACTCTCAGCTTGGAGAGATGAAAGCCTTGTGTTTGGCAGGCCTGCGGTACTCTGGAAACTCCAGGCCAGATTTACTTAACCCTTTTGGATGCGTACAACTTTTTAGCGTGTGCAAAACTATGATTGTTGCCCATGGCTGATGATTGGTGCATAGCAAAAATACAGGTCAATCATTGGCTGTCTTTTTAGCGTTACATATGCTCAGTAGTTCATCTCATGCAAAAGGTTTTAGTAAAAATGGCCCTACAGCAGTTAAGCAGGAAACTTTGGGGCTCAGAAATTAGAATCCAGGTATGTTTATCCTCCATTCATAAACAGAGCCTGCTTTTTTCACAAAGTACTTCTAAATTCTGGCTTAAGTATTGAAGTAATTGGTAAATCTAGGCAGAACAAAGTCTTAGGTTGGACTTTTAATTTCAGAACCTTCATTTTTAATCTTTCCTCAGCAGTCTTGGAATATGACTAATGATAAGTGGTACACTAATGCCTCGGCCTATTATTGGCCATCTTATTGGTTTTGCATGTGATCAGTGGTTTTGTGAGCATAAAAGATCTAAGACAGAAGATCCCCTAGACTTTGGGACACTAATGATGTGCTAGCTGCACAGTGAGAGCAGGGAATTCTGGGCAAACCCCTTCAGCATAGATGGGCTCATTAGCACATAACAAACCCAACAGGACTTACCAGCAGTAAAAATGCTCTTGAAGAATCATGGATTCATTTTGAAATTAATTCATTACAGTGTGACACCTTTTCTCATGGTGAATTAATTCAGTTCCACAATTCATTGGTTTTAACAAACCACTGTAAGGGACTCTCTGGAAATCCCCTATCAAAGGTAGAGCCTTGCCATTTTGTGCCTTCAGAATTGACCCGCAGATGTATTACCAGCAGGACTTGTTCTGCCTTCCAGGTGTATTATCACCTAAAACCCCACCAAAACAAAACCGTACTGAGATCAAACAGTTTATGATTCTTATCTTTGCTAATAAATTTAAGCTAAGCAAAGCTAATTCTGGCTACTTGCCTCCAATAGAAAAGGGATGGGATTTTCAGAATAGCAGTCAGAAAGAAAATCAAAAGCGGTTTGAAAATAGGCGGGGATTTCTGTGATTGGACCATATTCTTGGTGGGCGGGCTTTGTCACTGGCACCAGCAGCTAAAATTGGGATACTCTCCGCAACGAGCGGAATGCCTCGACAAGCCAGATGAACTGCAGAAGAGAATTAATGGACAAATAAAAAAGGTGACACATCATTACGAAGTCATTTAACTTACGTATAAATCAAGATGATTTTGGTTGCATTACAGCTGTTGATAAGCCAAGTTTCATATATGGTTGTACAGGAACAAAGACAAAGTAATTATATGTACAGTACATGTGACTGCCTTCGATTACCATCAATCCATCTATTATATAACCTGCTCATTTCTGCTGAAGGGCATTGTGGGGCACTGGAGCCAATTCCAGCATACAGTGGGCAAGATGGAGAAATGCACTCCATAAAGACCAATTCATCACAGGGCAGACAAACCATTCGCTCACTCATAATGGGTAATTTAGTCTCCATTTATCCTGTGGCATTTCTTTGGACTGTGGGGGGAATGAAGACACTGGGAGAACATGCAAGCTCCACTCAGACTTAATTCTTATAGCATTCATAGCCGGCGAGACAGATGGGACTCCGTGGCTTTCTAAGAGCACCGAGTGACCCGCATGCTAAACAGAGGAAGCGTTACCGGCCCCAGCCCCTGCAAGACCACAGCTGCTTCCAACAGCGACTGTTGTGATTGAGGAAAACTTGCAGTGCATGCATGCGTTCAGTTTCTAATTAAGAAAACGCAGATAAGCGTGGGCAGCTAATGCCAGAATATGGAACACATCCCCTATCTGCATATCTCCACACTGTCTTATTAAAATAGCAGCCAGGGCATTTCATATTTACATTTTCACTCTACTCATTTGGCCCATGCTTTTATCAGGGGTGACGCACAATGGGTGGAAAGAGAGAGAAGGCTACACTTATTAATCATCAACATGCTATATGGTAATTAATGAACGTTCAGTGGTCAGGCCATAGCATATTGTTAATACTCATGATATCCCTTAGTACTGGAATTCAAATGTGGACTGGAAGGTAGACAAAGGTTTTTTTTTTTTTTTTTTCCTGAATGGAAGAATAAGGAATAAACAGAAAGAAAGGGTGTAGAAAAAGGGACTGGGAATCCAGATGGAGAAGAACAGAGGCAAACTTCCTGAAGAGATGGGACTTTGGTTTAGAATGGTTGGTTATGTCAGAGGTAAAATAGAAACCCGCAATATGAGAGTTGTACGTTGTATTTTTCCTTAAACATGCAAGTGGTAATATTGTCCTGCCTGAAATCAAAGATCGAGCCCTTTGAAGCCACTAAAAGTGTTTCAGTTGGCAATGTGATGGAACAGACAGAAAAATAACACTGAAGAGGAGCCAATCAGACAGCTGCAATCACTAGAGCGCTGCCTCTCTGAGAGAAACAGGGTGGGTCCCTCTAGTGGCCATGAATAAAAATGCTAGAAAACTGACTGAAAATAGGGGGGCAATCGCCAACCTTGGTCACAGAGGGAGCTTGAACAGTCGGGCGGTGGGTGAAAAAAAAAAACATGAAGAAGAAGCAGGGGAAAACACTCATTCACACACACTTTCAGCCAATTTGTCTTTAAAATGGCTGTTGTAAATGTCATTTTCTGGTAAACTGCAGAATATTTTGGGCCTTGGGCCCTATTAAAGGCTGTTTGGCTCCCAGTCTTGGTAATTCAGTGTTCCACCTTCAGCTCATCGAGACAAGAGCACTCATGGCTATACAGACATAAACTCAAGCCATCAATCTCATAGTAACACACACTCACACGCTCCCACGCACACTCAAGCTGTCTCTCGCACACGCACACTCTCTTTCTTCCTGCAATACACACAGTTACGCAGACTGTTGCATGCATAAACACATATGTGTAAGCTCTTTCATACACACAGAGAACATGTGCATTCACAGTCATGCATGCACGTACGCAAGCACACACACACCCACACACACACACACACACACACACGCATGCATACATTCACACAAACTTTAGCATTCAGTATACACTGCCTGCCCAAAAAAAGTCGCCATTTGGATTTAAATAGCAAATACTTAAGAGCCTATGATTGAATCATTATTGCAGTGATTAATATGATTTATCTGGCAACAATTCTTTCAACCCTGACTGAAGCATTCTGATCATAAACAACTGAAAGTTTTGAGGATGTCCTGGAGAAGGCTTTTTCACTGCCCCATTGTTGACACAAGGTTGCGGCTAAAAATTAATTCAACCCCAATCGGAAATATATGTTGCAAAATTGCATGAGATTGTCAAAACTAAAACACGATGAATTTGGGCCAGGATCAATGCTCCTGTGCTCCCGCAAAATATTAGACTGTGTGACTTTTTCTTGGCCAGATAGCGTATGTCATGTCTGCTCCTCAGCAGAACATCATTCATACAGTACTTGAGAAATCTTCATCAACAAAACACAGCGACAAAGAAATCTAAACACAAATGCCCTATCTGTGTTTCACAGACACAGGCACACACACACACACACATAGACTAACACACACTACATACACACCGGCTCTAACCCTTGTGCTTTCCAGGGGTCAGTCCATCCCCTGTCTCCGGCTTTCTTTGAGGTAATGGATGGGAACGCACATGGTGCTATGTGAAGGTATTCCAGCTGACTGGCTTGTCTCCATATATATCCCTCTCATTCCTGTTCAGCCCCTCCCCATAATGATTCCCACCTGGAGGTGACAGGGTGACAGGAGGCCACGCCTCCCCAGGGAGTCAGTGTGGACAGGAGCCAATGACAGATCGGTGCACTGAGCAACATGAGAATCATCTCCCTTATAAATACTGGCGCACAAACACACACATACACACACACACACACACGCACACATACACACACACACACACACATTTGTTTTCATGTTTTGTGGGGAAATTCCATAGACTTCCATTCATTCCCTAACCCTTTACCCTGACCATAACCCTAAACAGTACACACCTAACCCTCACCGTAACCCTAACCTTAACCTAACCTTAACCCCTAACCCTAAAATAGTTAAATTTTTTTGTGGGGATCTGAAAATATCCCCACAAGTACAACATAAAAGGAATTCCAAGCATAGTGGAGACAATTACACAGCGGTGGCACCTGGGGAGCAGAAAATTGAGGACGCTCAACACATCCCTTTAAACTAATGATTAATCTCAACACTATCAAGGGTGGCCAGTTCTCCTTGTTAAGGTAATATGACAAATTAAATGAAATTGCATTTCAATCAATATTGAAAATTGTGGATACTTCTGGCTAACCTTTGTTTTCTGTGGTATAATTTAAACAGTAATATAATATAGGTCAGATAGCCTGCATTGCAGGAAAGCAAATCTGGATGCTGACAGAGTTGTTTATATTTTTTTATGTAAAGTGAATAAAACATTTTTATGAATTGAATTTACTATTTCATTTTCACAGTTTTGCAGTGAGAAGAAAGCTGTATGTTTAACTACCAATAAAATATTCTAATCAATGAAAAATGAAAATCTGCTAACCGAGAAAAAATTTTGAAAACAAGTCAAGACTATTTTAAAGAGATTTTCCTTACCTCCTCTGATTTCAGTTGAGCAGCTGTACCCGATTCATATACTCACACAAACACACACACACACACACACGCATGCATTCACCTGTGCGGACACACACATGCATACTCTGCTCTAAATCACATGACCAGGTTCACATTTGATGCACTTACTTTACACTAAAACCAGCATGTGTAGAGGACATACTGTCCTGTTCTTCAAAGTAAATGTACAGCGGAATCGTCCTTAGTCACAGCTTCTCTTATGTAAGGTCCCAGCCCCCACAATCTCTCACAGGTCCCCAGTGGTTAGGGCTGATCACTGATCTGACCGCAGTGGTCCGGAGCGTGTGCGTGTGTGATGTGGAGGAGCGGTTTGACAAACATCCCATGTGGAAGAGGTGACTAAACATGGTCTCCTCAGCCCCCACAAATCTAATCTCAGCCTTCGTAAACCCTACCCTAGGGGACGAGGTTGACAAACAGGGGCGGAGCAAGGTCTTACAGTGCCAAATTAAATAATGATTGTCACAAATTGTTATTCTCAGCACTGACATGGGCTAACGCTTCAATGTAGCAGGACATATACTAACATTGACGTCTGCAAGTGCGTGGACAGTGAGCTGTAGAAAAAGCACTGCGATTCCCACGGGCTCCACACGATATGGATGAAAATGTGTGCAGATGTAAGCATACAGTTTCTGTTTTAGCCTCATACATTGAGCACCACAATTCACTCAACAGTGACACGTTCTTTATTTTGGTTGCCTCATAAAAATTTCATTTAGGTACTCTAGCACTTTGAGTTTGACAGAATACAATGGTGGTGAGGTTGAAGCACAGACTGTCAACTTTGAGTGTATTTCATCCTTATTGGATGAACAATTTCGGAATGACAGCAACGTGTGTTCACAGTCGACCTCACCCGCCACCCGCCCGCCCATTTTCATGTGCATAAAAAAAATACTGGAATGTTTTTTAACATTTGGTCACATATCCTTTGCATGTAATGACTATTTGAAGTCTGTGATGCACACACATCACCAGACACTGACTGTCTTCTCTGGTGATGCTCTGTCAGGCCTGTGCAGCAGCTATCTTTCTGCCTTCAGTCTCCTCTTCAGCATGTAAAATGCATGATTCATTGAATTTTGGTGATCGACTCGGCCTGCAAAACCAAAATGACAAAAAAAAATGTGTCACTGTCTATACAATTATGGTGCTCGCTGTTTATCTGAGAAAGCCTAGAAGAAAGCACGCCTGGTGGAATTCGTAGGTCAGAAAAAAAAAGAAGATGCAGCGTAAACTTCAGTCAGGGAATTCTCTAGAATCGAATCCACTGCCCCAATTCGGTAGGGCGCTGCGCTAATGTGATGTAATTAGAGTCTGCAGGAGCGGTCACAGATGGGGTTCGATTTAAATGAGCCTCCCAGGGCGGGCAATGCCAAAAGGCGAACAATATGACAGCAGAACGTGAGGAGGGGTGGAGGCCCCACCAAAAACACTTGTTCTCCATCTGGAGGAGCGCTTGTGTAAATATCACAGGTGGCCAGACTGCCAGAATCGCTTTCGCAGGGCACAGACACAAGTGAACAACCGAAACATCATCCGACACTTCAGCCAAATGAAGTCGTTTACGTACCGCTGCAGACGACATTGAGAGGACAAAGCTGGCTAATGATAACTGAAGGCGATTGGTGCTCAGCAGTTGGCTTGCCGTGTCTTTCGGGCAGTATGTCCCACACATCTAAGGCGCAAGTTTACAGCACTTTGTCTCGCTGTGTAATCTGAGCTAAAACTTGACAGTTGTCAGAGACGTTCAGATTTAGCATTAGTTAAAAATGGACGTCATGTAAACGCACATATTGACAAAGTTCAAATTCGCTGTTTTTGGGGGTTGCCGTTGGAATTGACCATAGAAAAAAGAGCGGCAAAATTAATTCTGAAAACCAGAAATTTTGCTCAAAACTAGGCTTCTGGCAGCATTAATTTCCAGCCTATAAAGCTGGGATCATCAAATCATGCTGTTCAAGGTCCGAGAACTGCAGATTTTCCTCCATCCCTTTATCTGGGAGGCATGAGTACAGACAGTCTGGCCAATCAGAAGCACTAATTGTTCAGTTAATAAGTTAATTATCAGTGTAAAAGGGAAAGCAACACTTGACTAAGATTCGAGGTCCAGATTCAAAATAATTGCCTGACCAGAGACGGATGTAATTCAGCAATATTGCTCAAAGCTTGCTTCAATTGAGCGTGCTCACTATCTGAAGTGTTTTAGCCTTAAAATGAGACTTAAATAATTGCTTTTCTTCACTTTTTACCTTCTTATCCCCCTGGCAAATCTTTAAACGACTCACATTGTCGCACATTATTGCTAATGTTTTTGTCTAACTTGGCACACAATGAATTAAAATGGGTTTTTAAGTCTAAATGAGAGACCAAGACGGCCTTTTAAAATAGACTCATTCTTTTGGGTGTTGCCTTGTTTGTTGTGGCTTCCTGGTCTAGTGACCACCTGACTCAGCTGAAGATCTATAGAGTTTGAAGTAGCAATGGCTGACTGCTCTTTCAGGCCATGGAATTGATACCGCAGACATGGGAATTGTGGTTGGTTGAAAAACGAAGAATACATTTTTGTTTGTTTTTTCAGTAGTCACAGCTATATCTATTCTGACAAGTCTGAGTGTCTTCATAAAGCTTGACAACTTGGCTAAGACAGGCACCTGTGAGAATAGAAAAACAAATGGATTTAAAAAAAATCTTCAGCACAAACAGGCGCATTGTGAGTTGTAAATAAAACCCGTTGACTCCATTCTTGTATTCATTACCTTTAGCATGGAAAGCTCCGGCAGTTTTGTACATGAAGCAAATAAATAAAAAAATCGGTCAAAATGAAAACTCTAAAACACACAAAGGAGCTAAGGAGCTCCAGTGGGATTAAAAGGCTTGTTGTTTCATGCTGAATTAGAAAAAAAAAATTCTGCCTACACCAGACTATGACCTGAGCCACAGAGTGGTGTTACACAAAGGGTATTCAACCTCATCCAGAAGGGGCCACTGTGGGTACAGGCTTTCATTCCAGCCATGTAGTAACACACCTGTACTAATCAACCCCTAGAGTTACTGCTAAAGACCTTTATTAACAGAATCAGGTGTAACTGATTGGACAGAAAGAAAGCCTGCACCCAGATTGACCCTCTCTGAATAAGGCTGATTTACAAATTCAACCTGGCCTCTGTCTGAGATACAGAAAGACTGGTAACAGAAAGTGATTTCGGCCATGTGATGCTTCCAATTCCTGACTGACAAATTACACTAGCGCGGCCCAATCTCAAATCACCCATTACACCCACGGCCTTCCTACTCCCCCACTGTTAGCACATTTACGCGGAGGGACCGGCATGTTGAAGTCTGTCCTAAACCAATTAGCGCCGTGTGGGAGTCGACCATAATATCTCCCGACAGGGAGCCTCCGTCAATGCTAAATTTACAATCTCACACTCCTGTACCAGAAGAAAGACGATAGAAGAGACGTCACATACAACACAATGTGTCTATTCGCCTATCTGTATGGTGATGATCCCTTCCGTGTCTCAGTGAATAAAGGCTAGGGCATCCCTGAGTTCACACATGTATTTTTACTCTCCCCTTTAATGAGGAGTGCCCTTCACGGCTGCCTGGGACACTTTTCACGGAGTGACACTTAGTACTGAAGTGATAAGTGAAAGGGAGGGGTTTGAGAAAGGGCCAGTGGCTCTCAACATCAGTCCTGTATCAGAACACGCCCCATCCCCCCAACCCACTAATCAAGGTTATTGTTCCAACCACGATTACTATCATAGGGATTTTAACAAGTAGTAAATTTGTCTTAATTAGGTGCATTTCATATTTAAGGCAGTTTTTTTTTTTTTTTTTTTCGCAATTATCTATGCCTGCCGTGAGGAATTAAAGACAATTAACATACTGGGCCAGTTTCACAGACATAGATTAAGCACAGTTCTAGACTAAGTCCTGGAGTTTTGTATGGAGATTTTCCATTGAAAAAAGAAATTTAGTCTAGGATTAAGCTTAATCTGTGCCTGTGAAACTGGCCCATTGTGTTTATTTCTCTATATTGCAAGTAATTTCAGGTAATGACATTTTTAAACAGATCAAATTAGACACTGGGAAAATGAGATAAATGCTGTTAAAGGACAACAACAGGGAATATCTCCAAAACTACAGCATTCTTTCCATTGGCAAGATTCATAGTTTGGCCCAGTGGTGGCGCTGCAAAAAAGGGGTATAGAATTCAGAAAATCAACAGGTGAACTAATCTGGGCTCCAGAAATGGTCACAGTAAATTTTCCCATATCATTTAAGTAATGTTATTGCTTTTTTTAAGTTAAGTTTGTCCAAAAGATGGTGCTACAGGAACAGTCATATTGTCACCAGAACAATAGGATTGGTCCGCTGTGCCTCGAGACGTTAAATAGCAAAATAGATTTGATTTTCCTCAGAGAATTTTGACTTGCTGAATTTGGAAATGTCGTCTCACTTAATGGCGGCTCTACAGTAAAAGTAATAGGGCAATAAAATCAGTAAGCTTCCTCCTCTGTGGACCACGAATGTCGACAGCAGGTTTCTCAGGATTCCCTTCAGAACAGTTCAGGTTATTGCATTTCTAAAAATGAAAAGTTTAGGCTGGTGGTGGCGCAACAAGGAAGTTCACAAGGTCACCACTATCGCCTAAATATACCAGTAACAACCAGAGAAAATTTGACATAAATCCTATAAAATCTTATTGCATTTAAAAATGTTACATTTTGGCTACATGGTGGTGCTACAAGAAACACTACAGAGCCAGCAAAATCAACTAATTTCTCTTCCATGCACAAGGAATGTTGAAAGCGAATTTTACATGATCTCCAGTAAATCTATTCAAGTTATTGAAAATGAAAAATAGATTTTTTTAAGTTTAGCCGGATGGTGGCGCTAGAGCAAAAGTCATAGGGTGACCAGCATCCATAATCGCCTTTCTCAATGCACCAGAAAGGATGGCAAGACGTGGAACATGATACCCAGAAAAACAATTTGTGCATTTGCGTTTGAAAATGTAAAGTTTTACCTGGTGGTGGAGCTACAAGAAAGGTTGTAAAAGCACACAAAATAATAACGTCTGTTCTCTATTACATTTATTCCCTTTTAATGCAGTTGCATCCAGTGCATCCTCATGTGGATATTCATTTTCTTCATGGCATACATATGTCATTTCTGACACAATGAGGCTTAAAAGGTTGAACAATCCCTCTAAACATGAGTAATTAAGTATGCTTAAGAAAAAAATTACAGCTAATTATAATTTTGAGATTATAATTATGGTTCGCACAAAAAGCAACGTACACTGAGGTGCCTCGGGACCAAGTTTTAGAACCGCTGCACAAGCAAATCCAGATAATTGGAGAAAAGCGCCAAGGTGGAATTTTGCCTTCTGAATTTGGATTGTCCACCCCTGGCTAACAGCAAAAAAAGAAAGTGGAAAACCACTGTACTAACCTTTGTCACCTCCTCAGAGAGCTATTAGTTTTCTCTTAAGCAACTGCTGCGTTAAACATGCTGTATATATTATTTTAGTTCAGTTCCAGCTGATGCAGCATGCAGCTCTATCGATACCTGTTCATCCAGTGTTAATTTAGCCTTTGAAAAGTCAAGACGTTGATAATGCCGATCGCTTGACGCGCAATTTTCAATTTAGTCAAAATAAAGGAGGGCACTGGAAACGAGACGGAAATTAAGTGCTGTAGCATCATTACACTAATCACATAATAATTAGGCCGTTTCCCTCTGAAATGGCAAAACAATGATGCAGCCTGCTTTCAGAAAATGAACTGTAATGCCCACACTATTTAGAGTTAATTGACATAGGGGGTCATCAAATCATCAGAAATGCTGCCACAAATAACAGCTTTGTGAAGCTCTCAATGTAATGTTTTCTGGGAAGACTGGTTCAAATATGGATTGAATCAATTCTGTGATCATTTTTGGAACTATGGATCATTGGCTATCTACTATAACTATCTATCTCACCATGTGTCCATCTGTTCCTGTCATAGAGCTTTGATTTGTGACCTCCTTTCTTGTTTGTTGTTGCAGTTTTTTTTTTTTTTTTTTTTTTGGTTTTTGGAAAATATAATAATATTTGACAAAGTTCCACGCTACCTTTGATTATCTTGCCATTTTTGTGACCGACACATCTTCGTGGATCATTATCCTAGCCTAGCTTCGGTGACAAAAGTGCTGCTGCGTTAGACCTCTTTTAAGCAAACACATGCTTTTAGTGCTTAGGCTAATGGCTAATTGGCATTCACATTAATTGGAATTACCTGCATAGATTATTTTGTAATTCTGATTAGGGGCTTCAAAGTTATTTTTAATGACCATTTTAAAAGTAAAACCAGCATTTTGTCCACCTCCAGTATTTCCAGCATCTCGGGACCCCAAGCTTGACCACAATGTTGTGCCCAATTATATGGGCCATCTCCTGTCCCTCAGTTTTCTATTTGAATGCCTCTAGAAATGTTTTTCAGAAATGCTGTGAGGCTAATTGCATTAGTATCAATGTTCTGGTTTATTTGAAGACAGCTGTGTGGCATTATGAATTCAATCTTCCAGTACACATTAAACATATTGGCCTAGAGGCATTTTTTTTTTTTTCAAGACAATTAGCCTGTGAAGTAGAATAGTAAAATAAAAGTTAAAGGTAAAGTTAGCACAATGCCAATTAGCACACACACTGAGCCAATACAGAACAACAGAATGCTTAGCAGGTGACTTATAACTAAATCCAGCACAATTCAGTCACATTTGCTTCAGGAGATACAGTAGCACCTGAAAAAACTGAAAGTCCTTTAGTGTCTCTGCAAAATGTGTGTGTTTTGCCCAAAAGCCCCATGTTGGGGAAATGCCAGGGGCAGAGAATAGCTCTCTATGCCCACCTTGCGACACCATTCTGGGCTGTCATGCTTCCCAGTGGAGGCCAGAATATCCCTAAGACCAGAAACTCGGTCTCGAATCCTTCCAAAAGTGTAACAGAATCTCCCCCCGTGCATGATTAAATCCATAAAAGCACCTAGACGGAGAAAATGTACCCCCACCTCTAATACACAAGATCTGTTGCCATGGTGAATAAAAATTCTATGATGAAGAGTGCCACATCTATGGAGATTTCACTCATTTAGTTTTTGTGCATTTTTGAAGGGGGGTGGGGTGTTGTTTTCTGTGATCTGAGAAAATCCATTTAGGTTTAATAAGATTTAGGGAAAGTCAGAGATTTCCATTCTAAAAGCCCTGCAACTGGATTGTCAAATCCACTTTGCCAGACTCTCTCCATCTTTTCATAAACATGCACATGAGACGCTGGGGTGCAGCAGTGGCGGAATGCCAGGGATGGAATCCTCTCAGTGTTTGTGTTCCGATAGGGCTCTGTGACATCACAATTACTGCGCCACATTCCGTGCATGACAGAGGGAAGTAAGGCACGAGGGGCCTGCATGTTTCTGCCTGATAGCGCTGAGCCATTTGGTGCGTCCGACTATCCATACTACATATGTACTGACGGAATTTGCTTTGATTCCTATAATTCAAACGTCAATGTTGTAGGTGCAATTTGTTTGTATCAGCACTGTGCACACAGAATCGGACGTACTATACAGCCCCCATCCCGCCCATGACCTGACCAGGTTTACTCACGATGTAGCATAACCCCCCGCCCCCATGAAAATTTAAAGACACAGCTTAACCTGAGAATTTATGGCATTTAGAAATATAATTTTTTAAATACTACAGGTTAATACCTGCAATTCCTGTTAATTTTATATTTTGTCCATTTCATGTGTCGTTTTCTGCAAAGAGCTATTGCTTCCGCGGTGGTCATAAAGACAGCTTGTCACCTCAGTGCCAGTGGCATTATGGGATAGCCCAGTGTCCAATCAATTTTTTCGGCACATTTTTGCCTACTGTATAGTAAATGCGCATGGCTAATCAGAAGTGCTCATTCTTTTCAGTCTTAAGCAAAATACACAGCTAAAGACCTCAACCGAACACCAAAGAGTTCCCTTAATTCAGAATCAGATTTTTAAGGAATGC
Source organism: Gymnothorax javanicus (assembly GCA_029692085.1). NCBI lineage: Eukaryota > Metazoa > Chordata > Actinopteri > Anguilliformes > Muraenidae > Gymnothorax > Gymnothorax javanicus. The sequence goes on from CM056193.1 coordinate 25,882,229, forward strand.
CCAATTGCAACTTTAAGTACAGTATATGGCTGCTGTGCAACTGTGCACCCGTGACTGATATTGTTAGTTATTGCAATTGCTGCCTTGTAAGATTTAATCACATGAAATCCCTTCTCCAACCCATCTTCTTCTGAAAGTCTCTATCATACTCCTACATGAAGTTCTCTCCAGTGGAGGATTTTGCGTATATTTGAGTGAATTTATATCAAGGTTAGTGTATTTTCATACACGAGTAAAACCAATTCACATCAACAAGCTGCCATTTCAGTAAGATTTTTATTCATAACGTTGTGTCTCCATATTGTTTTCTCTGGCGGACTGCATGAGCATGCTTAAGCAGCAAAAAAAAAAAAAAACAGAGTCATACTCAAACACATTCGTATTTTCTCATGGTCTCGAAAGCCTAATTGGGACTCATGTACGGTCTTCTGTCGTTTCAGAATAGCACAGACCAGCGCGAGTCCTTGCCGAGACGTACGGTGCCAACCAACACTTTCTTGCCAATCTGCACTGCGCAAGCTGAGCTATGCAGTCACTTCAAACCCCAGATCATACGCAGCTAGCGTGGGAGCCCAGCAAGACCCCTGATGAAAGCATCTGTTTATTCACTCGCTGCATTTCAGCTGCCCGGCAGATAGCCCAAAGATTTCACAGACATATCAAAGAATGCGGCTCATTATGAATTTCTGAACATGCTGTCCATCTGTTGATTTATTATCTAACCTGTTTAATTCTGGTCAGGGTTGCCAGAGGTTATAGCCAATTCCCGGCAGACAAAGAGTGAGAGGAAGAAATTTTACCGAGACAGTTTACCACAAGGAGCACACACCATTCACTCACACACGCATAGCTATGGGCGATACATAGGTTTTAATTAGCCAAACATGAATGTCTTTCAACATCGAGAGGAAACCAGAGTAACAAGGGGAAAATACAGCACTAGGAGAACATCCAGACTGCTACTTAAAGATAACATTTTGGGTTTTTCTTTAATCAGTGAGTAATTATCATACACAAACATTAATATCTTAAAAATAAATATCACCCCGTGTCTGTGCCACATGAGCCAAAATGCAAGAAAACTGTCCAATCATGCTGGGACTTTGTTGGCAAAGCACAACTTTGGCAAGAAGAAACAAGTGCTTAACTCAAAAAAAGTATTTATTTATTTACTTACTACTTACTTACTGCGCTTTTGTGAACGCACAGGATTTAATCTCAAGAGCTCGAAGAAGACAAGATGTGTACGGTACACACTTAAGATGTCCTCAGGACATCTTGAGTGGATGCTGATGGACTATCCAAGCCTTTCATTTTTCATAACTGACCTCAAGTTGACGTTTTCATATTCCAAAGTGATTTCAAATCCCTTATTGAGAGCACATGCCAAATAAGTGGGAACAGCAGCCGGCAACTTTTCCATCTCCTACGCAATTTTACTCCATGACTCACAAGAATTTAGCTTTTCTCTCGAGCCAGTAAGATACCGTCAGCTTGACCCCTGCAAAATCATTATTCTATCTCCAGCTACGCCAGCGGCAATTTCCTAGCTGCTTCGATCAGCGCTTGGAGAAAGATGCTCACGAGCAACGTCCCAGACGCAACTTGACCTCTACCACGCATGCAGCCCCCGGAACAGTATGCAAGCCTGCTAGCGGCTGCAGCGGTGCCAGGTAATATTCTGTACTTAAGCCTTCTTAATCTTTTATTCAGGCGTCTTTGATGTTCTTGATGGAACGGCTAGAATGAGCGCTACTCCTTTGTGTCAACTAAGGAACGAGTGCGCAACACATCTTCAGAGCACAATTCATTTTCAGATCTAAATGCCGCAGTTTTGTTTTCATTTTTGCACTATTTTCAACTGCAGCCCAAGGTAGGCGATTGGCTTTAAGTTGGCATGCGGGCACTGTATCTTTGCACAGAGCTGTCCACTCAAAAGTCACTTTCAGCTGTTTTTAATTAAAAAGATGACCTTATCAAGGGATGCTTTAAGCCTGATTTCGGAGGGGGAATTTCTGGCGGCAGAAAACTTCCCCAGGGTACGGCAGTTGTCAAAGGAACAAGAGGCACAAAATGTCACAATTGCTGAGTGGTATTGGCATCTGCAGCAAGGGCAGCAAGAGGCAGCCGACAGACGGCACTACGAAGTAAAACACCTGCCCGCCTGACGTGCGGGTCTACTCAAAGAGGAGCGGGCCGAATCCCTTTTACCAATTACTGCTGAACTATATCAAATTTAACATTCTATTATTTTCACCTCTGCAGCTGATTTAATTAAGATGCGTGTGGGATGAAGCAGGGGAGCTACTTTCCCCGGGATAACACTGCGTGCCGTAATATTTCTCACAAATATGACGCTTATTAGAATAAATTATAACAGCTGGCTTGCTTGTTCTGTTTAAGCATCTGCCCTCGGCAGCCATTACTGCGCATTGACTTTTCAGACCGTTAGCCAACATTAGTGAACATTCGTGGCAAACTGGAAGAAGTGAGAATATATTTGCATAATTGCTAATTTTAGGTGACATTTGCCTTGCTTAAAGCAGCAAAGGAGTCCTATTTCGGAGAACAGTGATGATGGCCAATTTCCAGTAAATTTAGGCGTAATACTTTGCTGGACGTCTGCTCAAGAAAATCATGAGCCCACCCACTAAACAAGAACCCATCCACTGAAAAATAAGATGACACAAAAGATGTGTCATTACAGCATGACACACTGGACAGGAAAGGACAGCAAAATCACAGCAGTTTCAGAGGAAGAGCACAGCAGGCAGTGAAAAAAGAACTAGTTATAGTGTCATCAGCAATATGCTGTGTATTAGTGTATTTCACAATAACTACTGGGAAGTGTGTTCTGGAATTACTCATTAATTATCTTGAGAGACTGACTTTGGCGTAGAAGACGTGTGACATTCAGATGACTTTATAACCCATAAGAATACGACCATTGCTTTTACGTTGAAATGTGGTAAAAATTCCTAGGGTCCACAAGTGGATGATGGAATAGGTCCTCAAAAAAAAAAAATCATATTATTACCCTGCATATTATTGCCTCCAGTACAGCCTAGATTTTTCATAGCGTATGTTGGAGGCATTCCTCAGGGATTGGGGTCCATGCTGATGAAATATTATCTCAAAGCTTTGTATTGCTGTTTGTCAACCGCAAATTCACTCAGCACACCCTTCTTTTTCCTTAATTTAGTGCCCCTTCTTTGAACTTTTTCCAGAACCTCTACATATGTCTTGTAACATCATATGATGTACTTCATGTCCTTACATGCGGGTGTACCAAATAAAATGTATGCAGGTATGCTAATGTAGATAAAATCAGGAGACTAGATGTGTCAATCAGTACACATCAAAGTGCCAGGCAGCCCAGAACATTGTCAGTCCTACCCCCAGCATGCCCAGAGCTTCTTCCTATTAGTGTCTGTCAGTCTGAGCAGTTTTCTTATTTATAACTAGTGCATTTCAATGAGCTCTTCATACATTAAGGCTGCCAGTTTTAGAACCCACTCAACCGTACCAGAGCCACCGATGGAGACATGACTTAAATGAGTCTGGCAGTGTGATTAGTCAGACATGAAGTGAATTTTTATAGATCAGAATTAATCATTTTATCATCTTTTTCCTGCTACAAAAATAAATAAAAATGGATCCACAGTCACCTTCCAGGCCCTGGGCATGTAATGAGATTTGTAAGAATTTGAACAATGACCCAATTTTCAGGGGCTGTGACTCCAAAAGAGTTCAATCCCTATGAATTTATATCCTCAAATTATAAGTGCAGAGTGTGTTTACATGTGTGTCATGTCACCCATAAAACATTACTGCTCTCTTAACCCCTTAAACTCAAATTTTTCACTTAAGGATTTCCTTAAGTTGGTTCAAAGTCAGAAAAAAAGCATTTTTTTTTTCCCATATTGAAGGACAGTGTCACATACATGTTCTGTATCAGCTGATTGCAGTGTTTCACTGAAGCTATATCACACTTATATTGAGAGAAATATTCAAACCCAGGACGCCATGTTTTTAGTAGTCACAGCATTACATCAAATGGAAAATATCTAGATATTGCACGTCATTTCTCTGGAATTAAGCAGGACATATTTGGGACAATTGGAAACCTTGGGATCTCTGCTAGAGTTCTAAATAAGCCTGAGGTCCCACAGGTTGGAATATAACAACTGCAATTTACAGAGTCTGTAGGTTTTACAGGTTAAACTGGTGTCACTTTCTGAATACCAGTGCCGTACAATAGTTGCAGTTCAGAGAGCCCTCGGATTCTGAAGCACATCACAGCTGTCTCAGTGAGTCACCAGCAATCTGCGAAGTCCAGACCCATGATCAGACCTCTCTAACTCAACTTCAATGCCTTCCAATATTTTGAAACATAGCCATATGTACATTATCACAATTGATTATTTTTCCAAATTCACAGCATGCTCCAGTCTGTCAGCTTGCTGAGTTACAACAGCATAAATGCTCTTCCCCAGCGAAAAAATGCATCGTTCACCGTGGCCAAAAAAACAAAAACATTTTCCTTTTCTGGTGTTAAGTGCTCCGGTATTTATTCTGATTACTGCCAGATCCCGCTCTCCCTGAGACTGAGTTCCAAACTCATTTGTTAAGGTTCTAAAGAGTGCAGCAATGTTATTTGTTCCTTACATTTGCGTCTTTTCCTCATTAATTTGAACAGTGAAGATAATATTGTGTCGGGCATGCCTTTGTTCATTTGGCCTGAAGGAAACAGCAGCTGTTGTCTTCGGTTCAGAGTACGCATCCTCTGTATTCATCATTAAATTTACCAAGTTGCCTCATAAAAATACACAGCGTATTCACAGGAAATGTATAAAGCCTTTCATCTGAAGGGTTCCCAGGCTGCATCTCAACCAATTAGCGGGCATTGTTAGCTTGTGAAGGGGAGTATTCGGTGGTTTTCAAGTTTTGTTGTAACCTTGTATCAAGTCTTGAACGCAACAATATTCATGAATATTTTTTCAAGCTGTGCTGCCAGTCAAAAGTTTTAGCAGGCTCTCAATTTTGAAGTTGTTACAAATGGAAAGAAGACATATAAGCATATTTTGTTGAAAAAAAAAAAAAACCTCAATCTTAGATTCAGCAAAATAGCTATCTTTTGCCATAATGACTTCTGAGCATATTCACAGCATTTTCTCGACAAGAATAGTCATATGGTTGTGCACTTAAGTATCCAACATTAATGTGGAAGTTCCAACAGATGTGCTGCACTTGTGGTTCTGTCCAATCTGCCCCAAATTATCATGACTTTACTTCCATTCTTGGAAAATTGAAAATAATAATGAATAGTTCATCCACTCATTTGACTTAATGTCACTTTTCTTTGTTAACTCCAAAGCTTTGGCAAATATCCTGTGAGATAAAAAGACTCTTATTGGCTTTTCAAAACTTAAGCTGTGCCGTTTAAGTTTACAGAGTTAAAACTGCATACATTTCTCTAAAACCATGGACAAAAACATCACTGAAGTGGGTAAAAACTTGTTAATTGGTAGTTTACATCTGAGACTTCTGAAAGAAGTGTATCTACACCAAAAGGACATTTACATCTGTGTCAATAATGTAATAAAATTGCAGAAACAGTTTCTTTTTATGTATCAGAAAGAAGGAAAGAAACAGCCTGCTCGTTAAACTGTCTCGTTCAGGGTTAGAGCAGCCATGCCAATCAAGCTTTTTAGAGCCATTGCTGGTTAGAAAGCCAGCAGATGATGAACACTTCTGAAGCAAAGATAGACAGAAGCATCAATCGCAGCATTAAAATGGTACTACTCGCAGTTATAGTCACAGAGCCGATACTGGGAGCAGTCTATTGATCTTGGAGATGTTCTCCCTCAGGACTTACTGTCTGACTTTCATGAGATTCCATGACTGATCCATGCTTGATCACCTGTGACTTACAAACTGCTCTGCTTCTGACTGGTCTGGAGATTAGTGACTACTTATTTCTCATGGTGCTAGCTTAATTGTGTCAGCTATGAGTATCCGTATATTTCAGGGTTACAGGCTGAGGTTGCCATTACCTGTCTTCTTATTCTTTACCACTGAGCCACTTTTACCTTCCGAACAGAGGGTTTACTGGAATTATACATTTTTTTCTTCAAAGTTTTTCGGGCCATTTTATACTTGAAAGACGTGTCTGTCGACCAAAATGGTTTTGGAGAGACAGAAAGAAGTGTCGTCTGACAGTGCCTAGTACCCGTCAAATATTTGTAACGTGGAAAACACAGCCGTTGGTTGACTTATAACTTCATTGGCTGGATGGACTAAGAGTTCAGTGGTTATCATGGATTAAGAATATTGATACAGCTTTCACAAAAAGGTCAGTTGGTTATGGAACAAAATATATATATAATGACCGTGTAAGGGTTTGGCCTTGCAGTCCCTCCCCTGCTGCATGCTTCAGCTCCACTTTGACGGGCAACAGGTGTGGCTCGTTAAAGTGGAGGTGAAGGCAGAGTATATAAGGGCTGGCTGTTTCCAGTCCTAATTGCCTCTGCATTTTTTGCTTCTGATTTCTTCTCTGGCGTTTGGACCTTTGCAGCTCCCGTGTGTAGCCCTGTTTGTTTTAATTATTAAAACTTAAGTTTTTTTCCAACCAGCATGGCAATTGAGTCTTTTGTCCATTTTAGGCTCATGGTCCTAGCTCCCCCCGGACTGCTATTTGTATCCGGCGGGAGGAAAACCATGACAGCCCGTGGAGATGACAGCTTGTGCCAGATGTTGTTCGGCACGTATCGTTTAATCATAAAAGCACCTGTGGTGTGACACTTTTCTGAAGAAGTCCTTCGACACGTCTTTCAAGTATTACACGGCCTTCAGTTATTTTTACAGAGCTCTTTCGCATTCCGTTAACATTGTAAGGTCAGCATTAGAGGCTTCAGTTCAGAACATTCTGTGTACGGTATATGTGACACTTTAATGGCGAATACTGCAACAGCTTCCCCGATGTGTTCCTTCCTCAGACTCGCTATCTTCGCCTCGCCCTCCTGTCCATCAACTCCTGTCCTCCTGATTGCAGCTTGGATCAGACCCAAGACCCCGCCGTTCAGCCGCGCGGGGCAATCACGGGCGCAGTTCATGCGGCATCATCATTCTATTATACGAGCCGTTCTCTCCAGCTGCTCTCCGAGCCCCCTCTGTCAATCCAGCTGCACCTCTTTACAGAGCGCATGTACTCCTGTTCCTTACACTTTCCTCCATTACAGATTCCCCAGGAGATTCTTCCATTATGCTCTACCCGCCCCCACCTATACCCCCCCAAAATGCCCCAATGGAGCCAAACTTACTTCCCAACTCCTGGCAGAAATTCCAAACGCTTCTCAACGAACAGTATCTCAGTTTCAAGACCCAGATTACATCTATCCTCGATACTTATTCTATCAACCTCACCTCCCTATATTCCAATGAAAACTGTGGACGTGTTATGAATCATTAAAGGGCACATTGTGCAAATTAATGTAAAGCGTGGATTATTTTTAGGCTTTGTATATAGATGGCCCATTAGTATGGATCTTGACGGGCATTATACGTACATGTACCATGGATGTATAGTGTTTCGTGATTGCTAAAGCACACTGTACATTTTTGCAGTTTAACAGTTACGGCTTTACTTTTTTCATCCCCTGGTTGTCACAGTGAATTAGATGGGCAGTGAAATAGGAATACAAGCAAGAGGAAGTAGAACATGAGTAAGAGTGAAAGAAATTATATTTTCATTACCAGAGTACTGGAAATATAGACCCCATACTAACTCTTCCTACATAATTTGTTCCCAAAACTTGCCAAAGCCACCTCAGATTTATTGCTAAACTAAATTCCAGAAAATGATTAAATGAAACCGTGTTATGATAGCGACAAGCTGATCTGTAGTTGGATTAGAATTCAGTGCTGACGGCCCTCTTAAACCTACATACAAAAACTTCTTTGAAATGTTCTGCACGAGATAAAAATTCCTCAAACTGCCTCAGTGGGAGACAAGCCGCTGAAAAATGCTTGAAGTGACCTTTACTCGTCATGACATGTGTGACTTATTTTTAAAAAATAAAATAAATTGGCTGGGGCAAGTAGCTCTCCCACCCACCCAAAAGCACACACACACACACGAGTGACTAATTTTTTTTAAATAAAATAAATGGTTGATTCACTGCGGCAAGTAGCTCTCCCACCCACCCACAAGCACACACACACACACACACACACACACACACACACACAGACAGACACACAGATATACTGACATAAACTCAAAGGCACACACAGACCCTCATTCTCACACAGACACACACATATGCACACGCATATACACACAGACATAAAGATATTCAGACACACAAAGTCTCACTCTCTCTCTCACACACACACACACACACACAAAAAACCACATGCACACACAGACACAGATGTACTGGAACACACTCACAGGCACACACAAACTCTCACTCTCACGCAGACACACACACACACACACACACGCACGCACACACACACACACACACACACACAAACAAACAGACACAAAGTCACACACTCTCTCTCTCTCACACACACACAGAGTCTAGTTTTGTTGCTGTCTTCTCTCTCACACTCTCTCATACACAGTCTCTCGCACTCTCCTCTCAGACACACTGACAAACTCTTTTTCTCACAGATGCGTTCACCCTCACACACTCTCTCACACTACTTCTCTCTTTCATGCTCTCTCTCTCTTTCTCTCTCACTCACTCCTTCTCTCCCTGCTGTAATAAAATGCGGTTGCTGAGGGGGTCCATCTTAGGCAGTCTTGCCTGCTCGGCCTCAGTCACAGATCCTTTCTGAGAGAGATTTGTGGATCTGTCTGGCCAAGCTCTAATCGAACAGATACTTGAGACCTCACCAGCACAACAAAACACTGGAAAACATCAACCTGCCTCCCTCAAGTGTTCTCCCATTTTTCTCCTGCTGTTTGGCCACCCTAGCGTTAGCAGAATAAACAGAATGTTACGGGGGGGTCAGAAAACAAGAGTAGGAGAGGGGAGGGGTTGGTGGAGAGGGGAGGGAGGTCAATCTGCTAAAACGAGCGTACTGCGCAAGACCGCTATCAAATTAAACCGCCACTCCGCCATTTTGTTTACTGAGTGCAGCGATGTAATTGATTGATTAATTACGAGGTGGCAGCCTTGTCACCTTCGCAAAGCAAGTCTTCCGACCCCTTTACCGGAAGGTTCCCCTGCCTGCGGCGCTTATCGCCCATTCCAGAGAGCAATTAAATGGCCGGTCCTAACTGGCGGCTGGATGGGAACTAATTAAGCTCACAGACAGTGAAATAGTCAGCCGGCTGGGCCAGGAAAAGGGCCCATAGCTCAGGAGGCAGGCCCCGGCCTCATCCGGAAGGCATTAAGCTGATTGGATATCTGGCTGCTACAGCTGTGTCCAGGTGGCTGTCCTATAACCCAAAGGATCCCACCCTCCTCCCCAAACCAATCATCCTTCAAGTAGATGCTGAACGGAGGATCCTGGAAGGCAGCGATCAATCCTCACCTGTAATTAAGTGCGCCGCATATCTGCTGAGGACTGTTTGGGCATCACTGCAATTCCCATATTCCAGCTCTCCCCAGCCATTTCAGAATCCCACATGAATCAGCGCCATCCCAGAACCTGGATTTGTTCCAAGCTCATCCCCACCCCACCCCAACTCTGGAGCCACACGGCCCAGACAGACATCACGCCACCGAGACGCTCTATTTCGACTTCTCCATCCCATGATCATCCTAGCCATCTTCACCTTTCTCAGCAATTATCAGGTGTCTGCATCAACATCTTTGCGTCGGCATCTTCACTCTGCGATTCCTAAACACATGAGGGGTGCAGCACTGGGGCACAGCGGGTAACACTGGTGCATCACAGTGGGAAAATTGTGGGCTTGTATACGGCCCGCAACTTTTTAGTGTGAAGCTTGTTCTTTCCATGTTTTAGCTCCAATAACTCTGTTTTCCTCCGACAGTCTGAAGACACACATTGCAGGCTAATTGGAGACTCTAAATTGTCCACAGGCATGAGAGTGTGAGAGAAGGATGACAGATCCCTGCAATTGGTTGGCTAACTGACCAGGGTCTGTTCCCTCCTCTCACCCATTGAATGCTGGGATACACTCCTGCACTACCAAACCCCTTAAGTAGTCCGCTAAGGAGAAAGTGGGTTACATAATGGATGGAGGGATGGATCTTAAGGTACTTTAGTTTTTCTTTTGTTTGTTTGTTTTTTTTTTTTTCCTGGTTAAATGTGCCCTCTGTGAACCCCGGAGTGAATATTTTCTGCTTAACATCTCAGCGAATGCAGTGCTACGTCTTATTTTGTGAATGGTGATAAGATAATGAAAACCATATCGATTTCTCGCTGAAAAACAGCCTTCGAAGAGCCATAACAGTTTCTGCCCAAAGAACTTTTAAAAAATAAATCCATCCAGCCTGTTAGCGTTAAAAAAAAAATGCAATCTAAAAAATGAATGGCAGGTCCATGCTTTTAAACAAATAACGATGCACAGCTTTTCACAAAGGTACCAGGCCCTGTAATCTGTCATCGGGGGGGCAGCTATGCTTTACTGCTACAGCAGGGTATCTTCGGCATCAGTTCCAACTCATTCTTCCCAAACTATGATAAGTTCCCAGAGGGGTCGGGTTATTTTGTGCTCTCACGCTTTATGGCGCTTTCAGTAAATTACACGCATTGAGTTATTTTCTCTGGGCTCCAGAGACTGTTTAAGCAGGCAACTGTTAAACAACTATCGCGCTATGGATGCGCTCTGATGCTAAAAGCGCTAGCTATACACCAGGGGGGTTTAAGGGTGCTCTAATGGGTCCTCTCAGATCCATTAAGGTTTCATTATAGACATTAGAAAATAAAAAGAATCAGTGTTAAGCTGAGACTGCTGAGATATGTGCCCTTTATTTTATTTTTATTTTATTATCTGTTTGTGCTTGTATGTGGGTCAGAGGGATAAGACTGGCCTGTTTTCTATACATAAAACTCCTTGCTCGCTGCCACTGTGGTGATAAGTGACTGATCACCATGCCGCTTCTCAAAATAACAACCGGAGCTTCAGACCTAAATTAACTTTCCCATTTTTTTTTCCTTTCCTGGGGCCCTTCACTTGAATAACATAGCTGAGCTGTCTGTTAAGCACTGGGAATTTAAATCACTTTGTCCTAGGCTACGCCTGCAACAGCTAAGAGGGACGATCTTAATACATTCTTCGGCTGCACTTCAACTTGAAAAGCATGGGGAAAAGTTAGTCTGAATTTATGAGATGAATCTCTTGTCCTTCCACTGAAAGGTTCACAGGGACTAGCAAAAACAAGCAGATGGCTGAGGATTCAGATTCTCAGATTCATCACTTCCGACAGGAGCAAAAAGATGGTACAGATTTGATTGTTGCATTTGACAAAAAAAAAAAAACAATATCGGTTTTGCTTCCAATGTTTCTCCCATTCCAACAAAAAAAAAAAAAAAAAAACTGACTGCTTAGATCTTTTAGCCAAACCATAAAGGCAAACATATTACGACTGCAGTATTGTCAGCTATCCATTTCCTTTATCCTCATTATGCATTGCATGGCAATAACAATAGCCAATTAGGCCTTGCAAATAAATTGCATCACTGACAATGCAAACAGCAGAGCCTCTGCTTTTTATTAAAACATCTTCTATAAAATTTAAAGGCAAATTTAATTTCATAGCAAACCGAGCAATTTCATGCGGTGCCCTGAAAGCCCTTCCTATCCGAGCAGGTATTGCTAAGTAATGGGAATTTAAATTATTAGTATTATGCATATTATCCTGCAGGCTGTGATCTCCATTTCAATTCCACTGCAGAAATGTACAGTGTACTTTCATACCGATTCATGAATATAAATAAAATTCTTCCTATTCTATATCATAAAGCTCTTAGTGTTAGTTCTTCCACAAATGACAACAAGCTGATTTTACGATCAATCACTATCAGTTTTTATTAAATTAAAATGAACTGTGGGCACCAATAAAAGTCCTTGTTTAATTTGTAGCTGGGGGCACTCAACCGGGTGTATTCAGACAGGTTTGAAGGGGTTTGCAACTCTCACAAGAAAGACCAAAAACTCAAATAATTATAATTTATTTTATGTTGGACGTGGTAATTAAAATACTGTATTCATGTCTTCCTCAGTCCTCAGTGCAAAATCAGAGCAAAATAAATTATTTTCAAATTACTTAAGAACATCCTTTTTGGAGTTATGGTCAACTATGGTATTCTCTCCCATCAGATCAGGGCAAAATCAAACTCAAAAAAGTCTTAGAAGTGTGTTTTATTTGTACTAAGAAGTAGTACACCACAGAGAATATCAGAAATTGAAAACCTTATTTGGCCCATTATGCAATGCTGGTTGAGGCAACATTTAAAAAGAAACAGACCGCGCCTGTTGGGTAATCACAGTAAGCCATAACTGTGATTGCTAAATGTTGCACTTACCAATTGTGGAGCAGCAACAACAAGTGATATCTATCTATCTATCTATCTATCATCTGTTGATCGAATGTTTGTTTATTTGTTTGTTATTTATGGCTCCACTTACGTACACCGTGTATTCGTATTCGTTTCATGAATCACTTTTCTCCTGGTAACTAAACGTGTAGGCGAATGCATGAGCGATATTTCTTAAAGAAAGAATGGCACAGGGGATTTGAGTCAAATTGCGGATAAGCAATAGCTTTCACTGTCTCAAAATAAGTAATTTTCAAGGAATGCTTACTTCAAATCAAATCAGTTGTTACTCTATAATCCAGTCAACGTGAAACATTTGCCAAATAAAGCCAAGTCTTCCATTAGCACCCGTGCAGCATCCCAGAAAAGCAAGGATTTTTTTTTATTTTATTCTATTTTACTTACTTATTTGTCAGCAATACGTAAATAAATAAATTCATTTTTTTTTTAAATCACGTTGCCTTTCAGGGCTTCTGGACTGAGGCCTGATATTGACTGTTTTTTTTTTTTTTTTTTTTTGGGGAAAAAAAGCCGGAGACAAAGCAATAATTACCGGGAAACACACAGGGTAAATGCTAGGTGAGTCATTAAATGCACTTTGCCGTAATTTTCAGAGAAATTTTAAACCTTTCTTCCCCCGCTGGAATGGGGAAAGGCTAGTTCTCTCCCATGATTGGCCACAGCTCCACCTGTTGCGCTGCGAGGAACAGATGTCCATTTTTATCGGCCAAAGCTGTGTCAATCCACTGCACTGAGAACCTGTTAGACTCCGTCAAGGAGCCATTTTTTTATCCGACAGAGTGGAGCAGATCTGCAGTTTAGTGCTTTTAAAGTGTGCGTGGGTGATGGATCTGACAGAATAGCTGTGGGTGTGCCCTCCAGGCAAAATACCCGCACGCTTTCCGTCAAGACTACCGATGTCAATACGTACGGCGCTAATCTTCATCGATGAGCAGTCACAGCGAATACTGTGCAAATCAAATACATACTCTGTGTTATCTGCACTGAAGAAATGAGCACCCACTCTCCCACCCACCATCCTATATTATTCCGGCTCTAAAATACAAGAAAAGTTAGAAAAATTAATTTGAAATTTGAGTCAGGATGTTCGGTACGGCATGAAGAATGACTAATATCCATAAGACCCTCCTTTATCGCCGTCTGTGATATAGGTGCCATTAGGTTTTGTCTCATGCAGTGGCTTTAATAAAACATACATCTCTGTCCAGAAAAATGGCTACTGTACCATGGCTTCTACATAGATATCGGAGTATGGGTGTTAATACCATACACAGCAAAATGTCTTGTATTCACTGAATTCTAACAAATGCATATGAGTCCAATTAAGACACTACGGATTGCCTAAGGGGCAGCACAGTGGCACAGTGGATAGCGCTGTTGTTTTACAGCAAGAAGGACATTGGTTCAGCTCCAGCCTGGGGCCTTTCTGCACAGAGTTTGCACACTCTCCCAGCGTTCGCGTGGGTTTCATTACCCCAGAGCAAATACAAGCATGTCAGGCTAATTGGAGACTCCTTACTGAGACTCAAGGTTTCCTCCAACCTGTCCGTTTACAGCTGAGGTAAGCAACTATAGTCATCAAGGAACGCGGCTGGAATTCAATTCATCAACCTCTCCTCCCCCACTTTTACGTCCAGATCAGAGTCCTTATTAAGGCGTAGTAGCGAAAATCGTGACACGGCCTCATTAGGATTCCAACAAGAGCTGAGCCCGTTTTTGCCCTTGAGTGAAATAAATTTGTGCCCTTGCTCTATTTGCTTCAATAATTACCCTTCTCCATTGTGAAATCCCTAACATTCCCATTAGCCGTTTGTCTCCGAACGTACAGCCTGGTGTAGACCCAAAAATACGCTAACCCCGCATTGCTGCCTCGGCAGCGGTAATCTGTTGCTCGAAACTGACTGGAGGGATCCACGTAAACTGATCACCTCCTCAAAACGACAAAAATCGCCCAACCTTTCATCTCTCTGGCTCACAGATGATATCATCACACAGTTTTGCTCCAAAATCAAGTTTAAGAGGTGCTCCCTCTCCGCGCGCCAGCGGCCTGATGAATGGCTACAGCCGCCACAGAAAAGCCATTTAATCTGAGAGTAATTTCGGCGCCGGAGATGTTGTCCTTCCGAGCCTCTGCGCTGGCTCGCTCTGAAGCAAACAGAGAGGGTGAGAAAGACCACTGCCTGGCCTTTTCCGTACGGTAGGGCTGTAAACTCAATACAATCACTCTCTAATGGTGTCCGCTATAGAAGCGCCTCTCTTTAATCAGGGTAAGAGCCAAAGCTACCCTTCAGCCTTGTGACGACCATTAATTTTACTTCTGCATTCGTCTGGAGATTATTTTCTTTTTCTTTCCCCCTGCTGACTGTCCACAGAGCTGTGGCATTCATCACCGGTCTGATTGAGCTCTATTCAATGTGCAAGCAGTCAAGGGGAAAGATGAATAGAGCTGGTGTGTCCATCTACAGCCAAGAGCTTCAGAGCATCTCTCTCTCTCTCACTCTCTCCCTCGATCACTCTTTTGCTCTCATTCTTACTCCCTCTCTCATTCCTTCTCTCTTTCTCTAGAGGACTTCTTGGCTCCGAGCCCCTTAGATTTACATTCAGTCCCCCCCTCGCTACCTCCCTATTAAGCCAGTAATATATTTCTCTCAGCAAAAATATGTTTGAGCAAGACTTAATAGGCAAAGTCACTAAAATTTCACCACCTGTCTCTCATCTGTTGTTTCCCACCTTTGTGATTTTTGTAGGTCAATGAATGTTGAATGGAACTGAAGGATGGTAGAGAAATCCTGCCTCTTTTTTCCCGAGCAAAAAACACCACCCCCAAATACTCATTATCTCCTCCCTCCCTCCATTTTGGCTCTGTGCGGAGGTTGGCCTCGCTGGCTGCTTCCACATCTGCGTGCTGCAGAATACAGAATGAGCCCTGCTTCCGATTGTTCCTCCCCCCTTGCACTTTTCAGAGCCGTCCGGGCTTAAGAGCGAGATTTCACTCTGTAATCATATGGAGCCAAGCAGCCCTCCCTCCTGGACTTCCTGTGCAAGTGCTGATGTATACAGAGTTCTCTGCTGACACTGTACGTACGTCACCACGCCCCCGGGCCCTAACAATGTGTGTCATCGCCAGAGCTGCCGCGGGGATATTCCCGGGCCTGCACTTTTCTCTGGCCCGGGACAATGTTTACCACAATTTTACAGACCATTGGGTCCTCCCCCATACATGTCCTCCACTCCCCACCGCCTACAAGGCCCTGAGGGTAAAGTGCCTTTTTGTTCCCATGACAACAGCCTTTTGTCATAACTCCGTATTTACCTCCATATTGCACTATGCAGAATTTGCCTGGCATTTTGTTCCAATAAGCCCTAGCTAAAGTTTCATAAAAGTAAAACATGTGCTTGGCTCTATCCTTGGCATATGGCACTGCCAGTCTGACACATGATCAGCCAAACCCAATAAGAGGGGCAGCTGGCTTTTGAGGAGAGCTCAAAACCAATCATAAGGCGCGCTTGTGTGCATTATTCTCGAACGAATCGCTGAACAGCAAATGATTATTGTAACATTTGATTTCCGACAGATACGCATCAGTGTTAAGGGAGCGCAAGTTCCAAGCTTGTTGCTTCTGTCATTTCACAGCGCATTCAATTGTATCGTTTTCATCATGGATATCTCTATTACTCTATATTCGCTGAAATGGGTATAGCACTAGTTCTCAAAAACAGAGAACAGAGAAGCTGTAACTGTCAAAATATTAAAACTGATCTGCTAACTATATGTTAAGCGTCCTTCATTTTCTTTTGCTATCACCTTGAAAAGTATCCATAATAATTCTTCGTGATCATATCTGTATTGTCTCTGTGTGCAGATTGCTTTTTCTATCTACACATTGGTTTTCTCTGGGTACTCTGGTTTATTTCCGCAGTCAAACCACATCTGGGTTAGGCTACCTTATGAGTCTCAGTCGCCTGTAGGTGTGAGGGTGTGAATGTACGATGTATGTATCCCATGATGCTTTGGCTACCTATCCAGAATTTATTTCTGCTCAATGACATCCCAACCCCACATTACTGATAGTGAGTAAAAGATATAGATACTAGATGGATGAACAGATTGATGGATTAATTCTCCTTGTGTGAGGCACACTTCATGTGAAGGTTTGCAAATTCATAAGTATATATTACACCTGAAAAACAAACTCCCCATCCATTACTTGATGGACGTGCAAAGCTGCTCCTTGCCGTTCAACTTCGATTTGATCATCGCAGAAACCGGAGGGCTTATCACACTAGCAGTTCCCAGGTCAGCAAATTTTTATGAATGATAAGCGAAAACTCTGCAGCCTGACTGACAACAAATCCCCCACACAGTCTGCCAGCTCTGCCCTTCGGGGGTTCGACTGGTTTATTTTATTCCCTGAAGCTAAAGGGGTAGAAAGGTCACAAAGCAGTTTAGAAGACAGCAGACCCAGCCAGTTCCACAGATCTGGTGCCACTGAAGATTGTCATGGAGTCCTGCAGTCGGCAGCGGGGAGAGAGGAAAATCACGAAGCCCGCCAAAGTCGTGACGTTGATCCGGCAGTTTCGTTCTCATTTACATCTCCGCTGAATGGCTGCCTGACCTTTTGTGCTTTTGTCAGTTACCTGCCAAACAATGACAAGGCCGAAGCCCTGAGCCGGTCTGGGACCTGACTGATAAAACATGGCAAAATGCCATAATTCTGTCATCACCCCACTCAGTCTATTAAAAGGAGGATACTTAAACATTTTACGGAAATAGTTCAAAGTCCTTTGTTGGACAGACAGGTTTATGTTTTGATTTAGTGCGACAGAGGTGCCCTATGATGGATTGGCAGCCTGTCCATGATTTATCCCTGCCTCTGTGACCAATGCATGCTGGGATGTGCCCCATACAGGACCCAATCCTGGACTTACTGTATCTTACCCTGACCAAGCAGGTTAGGTAGGAAGTGAATGAATTAATTAATGAATGGATGATGGAAAGAAATAATGGTAAGGAAATGAGATGGACTTGGATGAAGGGAACTACAGATGTAAGCCAAAAACAAAATGATATAACCCTGACCAAGTGAGTTAGGTGATGATTGTGTGGATGTATGCATGGATGGGTGGATGAATGGATAGATGGATGGAGGGATAGAAGGCCTAAATTGATTCGAAAGGGGTTCATTTGGACACTGGTCCTGAATTCGACTCAAATAACCAAAAGCAAATGTATCTAAAATGGTTCCTTAGGGTCACTCTAGTTCAGCCTCAGTGTCAACAACAACACATGGCAGACTAATACAAAGAGAGAAAATGCCACATGGAAACACTCCACTAGCTGCTAAGTGAAGGGGTTCGCTGTCTATCTAATACTGACTGAATAAACAGACGCTCAAAGCAAGAGATCTCAAAGCCATCTCTCTCAATGAATCGCTGGCGAGGCGTAATCAGACAGGAACGATGATTGATGTTTTCATTTTTGCCCAAACCCGAAAACACTTGTTTCAGACCTCAGGCAGACTTCAGCGACTCAGCATTCGATTTACACGCAGAGTAAAAATCTGCATGCTCTGGAGTGCGATGGGAGAGCTCAGTCCTAAATGCCCTCTCTTACTTCTGCAAACATCTCCTCCTCACTACACAGATCAAAGCACGATGCCCCTTTGCTGAATCAGAAGAGATGACCACCAGGGCTATAATGTATCTACCTGCAAGACTCTGGTTTGGTAAAAAAATAAATAAATATACGTTGTACATACGTTGTATGTGCTCCATCAATGTATCTTGAATCATTTAAGACAATGTTATTTGCAGACCAATTGATGCTATTGAATGAATGTAATATGAATATCAGAATTATCAATGTATTTATACTAACAACAACGTAAAATATTTCCACATTATGAACTTAATTATGCCTCGGTGCGCATGCGCGAACGGGGCATACAGTAGTTCGTTTGTGTGTCATTCATTCTGTCTGTTACCGGGATAGCCGCTACGCCAGTCAAAATGAAGTCCTAGAATATGGCTCTACAGGTTAAATGCCATGATCTCTTGGATTTAAATTTGCCAGATTTTTGAGATAGGGCTTTGTGCTTGAGTTATAGCACTATTTGATTACCACGATGGCTGCTGCAAGCGATCAAGACTTTAACGAAGAAAAAGCTTTTCACAGTGGATCGCTTTACAACTTGTGAGTTCGATTTATATCACAGCAATAGTTACTGCTGATGGCAAAACTTGACAAACGACAGTGATTAATGTAGACACACATTGCACACTGTGTTAAATACAGCACTGCGTGGATTTTCGAACTTACTGCTGTATGAACTTTATAAAATATCACAAATGATTTCTCCCCCACACAGTAACAGTGTGCAAATGAACAATGCTTTCAGTTATTGCTGGGCTTCACTAAGCCTAACAACCGCAGTCTCGCTAAGCGGTCCTACGAAGCTGCTTATCAACTCGTTATGTCAACCAGCCACTGGTGGGTAAATACTTGAGAATAGCCATGTTTCCATCCACACGTTCTTATGCGAATGAAGTCATATCGATTAAAAAATGCCTTATGGAAATGGTGAAAGTTGACTTGATTTTCAAGATATCGACATTAAGTTTATACGGTTGATCTCATCGGATTTTCTTCTTGATCGGTAAAAGGTTTATGCGATAACTGCTGATGGAAACGTTATTTGCCGAATAAATCTGCGACTGCATCGTGACGGTGTTTCGATGCCGTCGTTGCCTTCTGATAATGGTTTGCAATGTTGCTAATAGCTGGCACATAAGCACTATTACAACTTGTGCAATTATCATCATTTGTTGGGAGACGCGATCCATTATTGCTAACTAGTTAATTTTGTTGGCCACCACACTACTTCTGTTCACTCGAAGGTTCTGCGATTCAGTGCGAAAATGAATGGAAACAGCTTAAAATGTCAGAAATCTATTCGATACACCGATTTGATCGCATAGCAGCAAGTGACGTCATTACGCACAAGTTTTTATTCGCTTTAATGCTGTTAGGTGGAAATGCATTTTCACCGCCTTTATTCGCATGACTATTTTTGGCGAACTTCAGATAATTCGATTGACAAGTGGATGGAAACATAGCTTATGTCAAGCATAGATGTACAGCTAGGGCACTCTGACATGTCCACACAGAATTTTATAGCTTCATTAAGGGACAAACTTGTCACTGCTGTAAGCACCGAGGCATCAGCACCTTCAGTGCTTTCATTGAAATTATTACTTATTAATGACCAAATAATTTACCTCTTGTACCACCCAGGTGGTTTTAGGACACAATAAACTCGATTGCTTGGATCAGCAGTACCACTGGAAGACAAACACAGTGTACCGTTTCGAAAACTCGAAAGGTGGGGGGCAGCAGACTGAGGGGGCAATTATCGCGAAGCATCCCCTCCCGAATAGTACCGCCATTTTTCTGCCGACACGGAGCACATCCTATTATCTGCATTCTCAATATACGATGCAGTCTGTGGTCTGTTCTTAGCTGGGCCCATTAAAAATGATAAGAACATCCTGGGGATGACGCGGGGTAACTAGCTGAGAGCCACAGGGGTAGAAGAAGTGTGTCAGAGAGAGAGGCATCATCAGGGACTGGCGAATCAAACAAACCAGCTGGCACTGGAAGCATAACGTTGATGTCACAGCACGACATTTAATTGTCAGCGCACTGACTATCATCGCCAGCATCGCCAACAAACAGGTGATGAAGAGAAAAGTTGCCACATTGCTGATATGTCTCAGCGAACCATTAGCCGACTGGTTGTGCAAAGCCCTGTGTGACACCATTACCCATAATGCAGCATTCTGCTGTTACATCCCCGCGTAACCTTGAGGCACATTTTAATGATGCCTCCTCTCTGTTCAACTCTTGTCAACACAGCTGGTGTGCACCTTTGTGTCATGTAAGATCTCTGATTCTGTTCCCCGGGGCACAGTACTGCATAGATATACGCCCAAGCATATGCATACTGACACACACATGCACACATGCATGTACACACGCGGACACACATTCTAACACACAAAGTCACCGGCAAGCGTGCATACACAAACGCATGCAGTGTGATTTAAAAAAAAAAAAGTTTGGCTTTTGGAGTGGGTGTTTGTGCATAAGAACAGTAGAACAGTTTTAAAATGAACAGCATAGTAAAATACCGAACAACCACCGCTATACTGATTTATTTATGATGGATATGCGGCAAGATGTCGAAGCTCCATGAATGTAGGGCAAGACAAGCAGAGACTGATGTTCGAAAGCCTTTGATTATCATAAAATAATAGAAGATAAAAACCCAGCAGTCAGTTTCTCCAACTGCGCTTATCTTATTGCCGTGTCCACCAATATCTGACCCAAAGCCCCAGAGTCGTAATTATAACTTCAGACGTAACTCGGCACAGGGAACTTGCGCACGATGTAAATTTCATACCAGATGTAATGGGGGCCTGGGGGCCCTGGGTGTCCTTGGTGGGATCAGTTAAATAACATTTATAAGGGCCACTTCAAAAATCGGAGCCCTTTGAAATCAGGGTTGAGGCACCACTGATTCATCGCCTGGTAACTTCAATGGTTCTGCTTAAACATTATACTGGCATTAAAGTTAATAGTAATTTAGGCAAGCAACCAGCAAAGGTATTACGAGATGTTATATTAAATCAGATTATATTGAGCATGACTGGAACCCCAACTCCACACACTGGAGTGCGAGTTCCTCTAAAATGAGCAATAAGGCAATGTGCTTTCAATGGTTAGAACACATTGATATAAAACTTAAAAACTTTAGGTTACAATTATCACAGAACTTACAAAGGCTTCAGTTTATGCCATTTACAGACTTTTCAATGATATCAGTACTTGCAATCCTGCTGTGGAGAGATGATTACTTGCTATTACAAAAGGTCCACACTATAGCTTGTTTGTTTGGGAAGAAGGTGAGATTGTTGTTGTCTGGGCTATCTCAGAAGCTGATAAACCAGTGTCTGCACAGCCCATGCTCCATGCTGATGATAAATTTCCCTGTCATTTCAACTCAAGGCCTTTTGGATTCTTAAAGCCTATTGTTATCATTTATTTGTTACCCAATTTATTTATTTTTATAGGAGAAACTTTTTAAATGTTCCAACACTGGAAGGTGGTTTTCAACCAATGTCTGGATACGTAAGTCAGGTTTTTTTCCCTGCAATGTTATTGTCAAAAATGCAATATCTTAAACTTTCTCTAATCTTGTGGTCCATCATCATTTTGTGGTCTCCAACGAGGGTATTGGTACACCTACAGCCATTTGTGGAGATATTTGCATTAATTAAAGCTGGGCAATATATCAATATTGCATCAATATTGTGACATAATATCAGATATCTTCTGGCATTTTGGATATTGCAATACTGTGATGTTGTGTAAGTATTTTCTGGTTTTTAAAGGCTGTTTTACAGCAAATGGATGCAATTTTCTGCACTAATTAGATCGTTCTAGCTGTTGCCAGTACCTGCTTGGTCATCATATCCACACTACTAATGATTGTTAATCAAGAATAACAATGTGTAAATATTTTGCGAATGCAGCAATACTCGCTCCTACAATATTGCCATGATATTGATACAAGGTATTCAGTCAAAGATATCATGATATTTGATTTTCTCCAAGCTGCCCAGCCCTTGCATTAACACACTCTAATATGGTAAACATTACTATTCAATTAGGAATCTACAATTGTCCTAACAAAACAAAAGATATTAAGCTCTTGAAGAATTTAATTCCATTCAATTTGTTTTTCTCACCTGAAACAAATGAACTAAAAAAAAGAAATTGGTAGTGTTCATTGTTTGCATAATTGCAAACGTGCAACAAAATCAATTGTAATTGTATCTTATAATAGGTACACAGTCAATTAAGGAGGCTGCTGCAGCACAATGTGATGTGAGTCACAATGGAGTGCTTGTGTACATCAGTGATGGGATACAGCCTCATAGATCTCATTCTTATTCTTCTGCAGGATCTCAAGGGTACAAACCAGAAGCACGTGGGGTCAGAATCACAAGTTTCAATAAACAAGCATCCGCCGTGATATTGCGCAGCAAACTGATCCAAGAGAACAGTTCTGATCGGTTTGTAACCTCACTTCAACTGTAGCTACCTGGCTAGCCAAGGCGTGCTTGCTAAAATTAAACAGCTGTGTGAACACTCCTTACAATAATTCCTCCTGGGCCAAGGTCCTCTAATGTTTTGTTACTGTCCACAGTCCATTTTTCCAGCGTACTAGGAGCAGTTAAGGAGGTCATCTTTCATGTCTGAGCAAGCGCCACCAGAGGAAAAAGATTCGAGCCTTGGGACCGCTTATACTCAGAGCACATAACTTACTGTGAGTTTGAAGCAACACGGCCCATTCACAGCTACATGCAGCAAGTTTCAAAGTTTCAAATTGGGATCATACATCCTGTAAACACATGGCTGGATGGGGCGGCAGGCGAATTAGACAATGGCACAACCATTTCCCTTGCATTTCTGAAAGCTGTGCATGCTGTTTTACATCACAGAGTCTTCAACAATTGGCAATGCTAATCCAATATAGGACTGAAAAATAAATGAATTTACTGAAATGATCCTTAGGTTTCGATCAACTACCCTCAATCATTTTAGTATACATTTCATTCTTGCACTCATGAATATTCACTTGACGCAACATGACACCCGCATATTGATGGAAAACACTGCTGTTAAAATGTACACTCTTAAACTGTGAACGATCAGTGTTTTCTTTACAACAAGCCACAACCCCACAGAAAGTTCCGGATTAAACAAGTCTTTAACAGTCAATATAGTTGAAGATGTGCTTCTTGCTGCTTTTATTGGATTTACCTGCATGCGGTTTGTCAGGTGAACATCCTGTTGACAGCCCAGTCAGTCAGTAAAAAAGGTGACTGATGAGTTTACGCAGCCATATTAAAGAGCTTTGATATGCCTTGAACCTAGAATGATCAGCAACAGGCTGGCAATGTCAACAACACAACTGAAACTACTTTAGAATTCCAGCGAGTTTTAAAGTCCAGTCTTAGCTGGATGTTTCACCAGGAAATTTGGGAACCAGTTATTTGAGGTGTGATGCATCTCTGGGCGATAACAACTGCTAACCTGCAGGCGTCCAAAGAGAAGCTGGGGTAGTTTCTGCTACTGAATTTCGAGAGGAGCTGTGACTGACTAAAGCCTAGCAAACCCAAACCAGACGCAGCTATTCTTGTCTGGCTGCTTCAGCCTCTCTTGTCTTTGTCAGCTAATGTTGTAGCCCATAGCCCTGAACCTGCAACATCTATGCAATAAAGATCAGCAGCACTCAGCTTCATCTTTTCATGCCTAACCTTTCAGAGGCAGTGCTATCGTTCAGTAACAAGCCTATTTAAATGTATTTAAGAAACTATGTGTTTATTTTATTCTCGTGCCATTCTTTCCTTCTCTAGGGAGGATTGAAATGTTCAATGCCATTAACTCCTCTGCACAAATTTAGACGCCGGCCTCCGTAAATTCTGAAATTTAATTGCTAAATAATTCTGTAATTAAACTTCCAAACGTCTTGCTTCAGTGGAATAATTTTCCACAGTCTCTGTAACACAAATACTGACTTATAAAGCCTTAAATAGGCTCATGCACAATAAGAAAAATTGGCAATATTAGTATTCTGAGCAAAGGGGTTAAAAAGATGAACCCAAATGAAATGTTTCTGAATTATGAGTGAGAATCGGGTGCTGGTGTTTCATCTCGAATTACCGCGAATGGAGCAATACTTTAGCTATAATCGTTCGCTGCTCAATCCCATTGATTATAAGAATACGTATACCGGCATATAATGAACCCTGGAGCCATTTCACTGGGCATCGATTTTGCCATTAACGCCTGATTGATACAAGCCTTAAATGTCAAGTGTCCATCGATTCTGCTCTGCCTCCAGGTGGTCGGTGCACGGAGCTACCTTTTAATGGCACGTGTCATACCTTTACCGTGTGCCATCCGGAAAGAACTCCTAGGTCAGATCCAGGTTCCAACAAAGTGAGAACATTGTCATAATGTCACTGAAATGTTATGACTGTGCAGCAATATTCTGAGAACATTTTGTTTTAGCTGGGCCAAATATTTCAAAAATGAATACTGCTTTATTTACGTATCTGATATGGCGCACTGGGGCTCAAGCCCTTTCTGGTGCGGTTATCCAGGCCCTCTGGTGTGCGAGTGAAGAGGCTCACAAAGTGACAGTGAGCCTAGTATCTCCAGAAAATGGGACAGCAGGAGGCCAGTGCAAGATAAGAGGACTGGAAAGCTTTAATAGAGGTTTTGATTGATAAACAGAGAACCAAAATCCTTTGTTGTCCACACAACATGATAAGGAACGTGGACATCTTTCCATCCAACATCTCATTCCAAAATCAAAGGCAGTAATATGAAGTTGCTTCCCCCCTTGACTGCTGTAACAGCTACCACTCTTCTAAGAGGGCTTTCCAGTAGATGCTAGCTAGGACATTGCTGCGGAGATTTACTTACTTTTCAACCAGAAAAGCCGTTGTTAGGTTTAGCAATGATGTTGGGCAATTAGACCTGACTTGAGGTTGGTCCTCCAGTTGATCATAACTGAATTTGATGGGGTTGAATTCATTTACAATCCTCCTCGCCAATACTGACCACTCAACATATGGAGCTCCCTTTGTAGATCTGAGAACACTGTCATGCTGAAACAGGAGAGGGCTTTGCCCACACTGTAGGAGGCACAGAACCATCTGGAATGTCAAAGAATGCAATTGTCACAACCCGCATATCTGCTTAATAGGTTCTTCCCCTGTTCCTACTGTCTTGAATGTTGTTCCTGTTAATTGATTGATTGTCTCGTTATTCCCCCAGTGCAATCAGCTGTAGCCACTGATTGTCCTGTGTATATAGGTTCCTGATTTTGTCTCAGTTGGAGCTGGATTGTCTTAGGCTAAAGGGTTACTCTAATAGTTTACTTTAATTTCTAGTTCTCCTCCCTGGTGCCCCTTCCATGGAGCTATATTATTAGTGAGCAAATTATTAGGTACAGCAAGTTCTCCAATCCTTTTTCCATTTCTCCTCATCCTCCTTATTATCAGCGCACCCTAGTGGTTCATCATGAATCCTACAGTTGGCTCACCCTCTGCATGCAATAATATTAAGATGTAATTTCAGTAGAACTAAGATGCCTCGCTAGAACAACAAAAGCAGTTGAGACACCTTGGCCTGCCAAAATTCTTTTCGCCATCTACCATGTTCCCATTCTTATACTAATATTGCACAATCTTATCCATACAACTGTGCTTCGTGGACATTGATGTTTCATTAAATATGATGAACCATAGCATGAGAAATCATTTTGCATAATGTAACCTTTATAATGTATGTCTCACTGCACTTAAGCTGTTGTAGAGCAATTAGGAAAGACCTGAGTGCTAATGAAAGCACTACATGTGGCTTTAATGTGGAACCAAGTGGTGCCCTTATGCTGTTTTGACAACCATGCTTATATCACGTTTATGTGCTGCAAAGCTGTCTAGCTACTGGCTTATGGGGGAAAAATTTGAGAATTTATTCGGCGACTGCTCGTAAAAGCAGGGCAGCACAGAAGCGTGATGGATTGTCTTGCGCTGCCACCCCCTTTGAGAAGGTCTGAAAAAGACCCCGGGGGAGTCTGTCTGTGCGGAGTTCGTTGTTTGACCTGGGTGCATCCATTTTCCTCCCACAGTTCAAAGACATGTGGGGTAGATTACAGTAAACAAAGGGTATAAATTTCCAATAGGTATGAGCATGTGAACAATGTCGATGTGCCCTGTGATGGCTTGGTGACCTGTCTTGGCTGTATACCTGTCTCTTGGGCAATGCATACTGAGACGCTTCAGCCATCCAACATCTTTGATTGGGCATAAGCAGGCTCAATAATGGATAGTAGAATACCTGTAATATTAGATCCTCTGTTACCTCGCATTCAGTATCTTGAGAACACAGTAATTCAGTCATTTTACCTTTTCAATGACTGAATAAATCAAGGTGTATTCTTGTAAGTGGTGTCAAATGTAATAAACCGTGTAGAAATGAGTAAGGACATATTTCTTCAGGAAAAAAAAAAAAGTGAATAAATAAATTAAAAAAGATGTCAGAGTGAAGAACAGTTATCAGAGCAAGTTAAGACAAATATCGTTTTTAAATGTCTTGAAAAACTCGACAGCCCGTGCTGAATAGTTAAAAGCAACTGTGCAAGGGAACCTGAAACCAAATTAATCTACAAAGGCATGTTTGCCTCAGTTAAAACAGTCTGCGTTTTGAAGAGTTTGAATCAAACTTCGCCTTCCACAGGGAGCTGACATGTTTCTCTCTTTTAAACTTTTTTCTTTTTGACAAGGATTTGTCTAGCTCGTACTGTTGGGATGGCGCTTTCTGGAAAGAATTACTGTGAGTTCTGCTGGAAAAGGTGCAGCAGGTGAGTCAGAGAGGTTGGGAACTAAGGGTAAACTTGGAGAAAGTGAAGCAAACGGTTCTCAGAAACAACACTGAAAATCTGAGAGACATGTCCTCAGTGTTTCAGGCTCAGCTGGTGTATCAACTGGAGGCGCCTTCGTCAGTTGGCAGACAGGAAAGCTGCACATATAGCATTCTTAATGAAGGAAGGAGAGAAAACAGAGAATAAACAGCACAAGGATACAAATATCTGAAGTGTAGACAGAGCAGATCCTGCATCAGAAGTGAGGCATGATATCTCTTTGGTTGTGCTACACTGGAAAAAGTGATCATGGATTGTAATTAAGTGAAGAGAGAATTCTGTTTAATCTAACCTGATGAATTTAGCTTTCTGTACTTACTAAAAAAGTTGATTTGTTCAAAACAAGAAATTCAGCTGAGAAAACCTAAAGCAATTAATGTTTTAAAAAGTTGTAACTTTAACAGTGATTGTTTGGGCTGACTTAAAATGTTAAGTTTATGGAATTTAAGACAACAAGTTGAAAATTACCTCAAATTGTCGTCTTAAATTCAATAGACATAAAATGTTTAGGCAGCTCAAACACTTTCTTAAGTTAAAGCAACTAGTAATTTTTTTTACGGTGTAGATATAACAGGTAGATGCAATAGTTTCATGTTGATCCAAGTGTCTCAATTTCTTCAGTGTTTTCATACAATGTCCTGCTATTTATAGTCCAAGAAGCCTCGCAATGAAATAATGAAAGGCAGGGTAATCAAAATAGAGTAAACATTTTCTTCAATTGAGGTAGAAGTTTCCACTTTCACATAAATGCATCGATATGTCATGCTACTTCTATTTTTGTGTGAAAAAGCAGTGCCTGTGTGAGGTTGCTAGGCAATTTGAGATACTGCAATCCACAGAACTTTCCAGAGATAAAATGTTTTTCTTTTTTCTTTTTTATTTCTGTAGAAAGCTGAGGTTTGTTCTGCACAAAGGTTATAACAAACAAGTTATGAGTATGAGTGATGCCATGCTGTGACATCATCCCTTGAGGGAGATCACTCCATCATGAAAAGAAAAACTTTGTTCAGGCTGACAAATTAATCTGGTATATCTAGTTCAGTAATTACCAACATCCAGTCCTGCTCGAATAGGCCCATTAAAGAATCAATTTGGAGCTATTTCCTTTTGGTACCTAAACACAATTCCCGCCTTTCGATCTGGCCCGCGGACCTTCCAGGCTATTCGTCTTTAAACGAGACTTCTTCTGTTTTGTGTCCTCCCCTGGGGTCCTTCAATTAAAGAGGCTCAATATTGTCTGCTACTGAAGAGACTTGCTAATGAAAAAGCATAGTAACTCAGATATGTTAATTCATTTCCAAATTCTAAATGGTTGCATCAACTCAATGCGAGGGAGTGCAGAGAGACATGCTATAATATGTGCTTTCATCGATTATTTAGAGTTCTCTTCTAAATATTTTCATCACATAAAAATCTATAGAGAATGAAAAAAACACACAAAAGAACACACTTAACCTTATCTCACAAAGTCTAGACGGTGAACTAGTCCTTTTAATTCAGACTCAAGGGCTTGCAGGTGCTTGCAGCCACAAATTTTGTAATATTTGTTGTAGGCCTATCACAAGCTACTTAGTGTT
Source organism: Gymnothorax javanicus (assembly GCA_029692085.1). NCBI lineage: Eukaryota > Metazoa > Chordata > Actinopteri > Anguilliformes > Muraenidae > Gymnothorax > Gymnothorax javanicus. The sequence goes on from CM056193.1 coordinate 25,910,913, forward strand.
AATGCTCATTTTAAAAAATACATATGGTCAACAGATTGAAGGAAAGGACCTGGCTGAATCTGTGGGCAAACATAACGAATGGAGATGATCCTGTTCATTTTCCTGGCATGGTTTTGGTCCACTTGTCTGCTTGAAGGCAGAACAGTTAGTGCAAATCAATGCAGAGTTATTCCATCTGATCATCGTATCTAATGACGAAACATTAGATAAGATGGGAGTGGTCTATCATGATGGGAGTGGTCTCTTCCAGGATGACAATGGCCCAAGTCCCACCGGGCACAAGGGGTCACTGAATGGTTTGATGAGTATGAAAATTATCCTAAGCACATGCTACCACCTTCACAGTCATCAGATCTCAAACCAGCTCAACTCATTTGGGAGATTTTGGAACAAAGTGTGTGACAGTGCTCTCTGTCACCATCATCAGACCACCAAATGATGGAATATCTTTTAGAAGAAAGGTGCTCCATCACTCCAGTAAAGTTTTACACTTGTAAACTCAATGCCAATGTGCGTTATAGCTGATCTGGCAACTTGCAGAAGCCCAACCCCTTACTGAGATGGTTTGTGTTGATTTTTCCATTAATTTCTCACACATCTGTAAGTTCAAAATCCCCATTAGATAGCCCGTGCAGAGTACCCTTGCGGAACATAAATCACAAATCACATTTGGTTGTTGTGTTAAAAGAAAACCAGTATGCTTTCTTTTGTTATAAAATCACATTCAAAATTGTTCATTTCCCAAGTGATATTTTATTTTTACATGTGAATATCCTTCACAAGTGAGATTGTAATTTTCACATGAAAAGAAAAAGAATCTTGTGCATTTTTAATAAATATATGAGAAAGCAATCTTGGTTATATTGAGCTGTATATTACAGTTTTTCACTCATTTAATGAGATTTGTTTTGTACCCAGCTTTAATCAAGAAAAATGCTCATTATTTATCTTGGGGAATGTAGGGTCTAAATACTATGGGGGATTGGTAATAAGGTATGCAGTTATGCACAAAATATATTATTCCTCATTGGACTATAGTCTACACTGAACTCATAACCCCCTCCAGGCACAAAATGCTGTAGTGACTTTCTTAAGATAGTTTTGTCTACTTATTTTGTCAAATTACAGCATGTCTCTCTACAGAAGGCCGGAGAGTAGTCAGTTTTATTTTATAATGGAAGGCTGTCTAGAGAGCCATCTGCCTTTTAAAAAACAGTGTTGTAATAATAATAATAATAATAATAATAATAATAAATAATATAATGTATTCAAATATTCAAACCTTCTGAAATGTTTCATGATACATCCCAGGTTTATAAAAAATTTGTTACATTTCACCTGTGGAGCCATAAGCCCCAAGTACGCAACCTGGTTTTGTACAAACATCCATACATCTATGCCAATACAACCTGCTTATTTTCCCAGCTAGGCTAAATAACGGACCTATTACCGCTCATTTCTTTTCTATTACTTTGGGTATCGGAAGTCTTGTTCAGACATTATTACACAACCCTGAGAAATGTCGCTATTAACGAGAACATACATGTATGGCAGGTTATAGCCTTACACACGATGGTATTGTCGCGTACGATAGGAGTGGGAAATAATGGTGCGTTTAATTCGCTGTTTTGTTAAACGTTATGCTCTAGCCATGGTGAGCAAATACGTGCCTGAATTGTACAAACAGGACGGGATGCGAGTGTCTGAAACTTGAGTAACAGTGCCACCACCCTGCTGAAGCAGTTTTCCCCCACAAGAATGGATATTTGAGTGTTCTCTTATATATATATATATATATATATATATATATATATATATATATATATAAAACATACTAAAGTAACAGAGCAACTGAAATATTCGAGAAACACGATATCGTTCATCAGAATATAGCACGGCACAGCGTAAGACAGCGTCAACATGCTAGATTTGCCTTGGGGGCAAATGTAACTTTGTCCGGATAGAGCCTTCTCTGCCAAGTCTGTTACTGGCGCTGATATCATTTCCACTCACGCAGGTTAAGCTACAGAGGATAGTGGAAAGTGTTTCTTACCACGAGAGGCGATCTCAAGAAAGAGGCGGGGATCTGCCGCTCTGATAGCGGCTGAGTATTTCTCTTCCTTTCCCGGAACCTGCGCTCGTTTCTCCGGCATGATCCGGACCCTCAGCCTGCCCCCTTCGGCTCCAAGCCACCATTCCAAAATACTACCGAGGTCCAGCTCCATAAAAGAAAACTTGGCATCATCTTCGCTTGTTAGTCCACCGCATAACGTCCGGACCAGTTCTTCCCCTACCTCCACAACAACTTGGTTAGTTTTCCTTGTCAACCCCAAATTCAGGACATTGGACAGCGGTCGTTTGTGTCTGACCGGAGGCTGTCCTGCGCCCGTGAAATTCTCTTTCTCTGAACCGTCCGATTCTGCCAAATTTGTCTCAAGCAAACTAGACACGATTTTTTGCAAAGGTATGCAGTGCATTCTCAAGTTAGACCGCACCGAGTAGCATCCATTAAAATTCCGGCAATCCCCATTTAGTGGGCGCTTTATGAAAACAGACAGGTAGTTCCGCAAGAGAGCTGGGATGGCAAAATCCACTGACAGGTTTTTCCTTCTAAGTCTGGAATTATAGGTTTGGTTGGCGTCCTTTTTGCTGGTAGCATCCCCACTGCTATTGATGAGACCGGCGGTGGGGATAGTTGCTCCGGTTGTGGTCTTTTGCGAGACACACCGCAGTTCGGCTAAAAAAGCTGCAGATAAAATAAACAAATAAAATGTCCTTGTCGTCATGGTTTTTATCCGGATTTCTTGGTGCTGATGATGCGTGTCTCACCGATTGTCTCTCGTTCCCGCAAACAGAATAAAATCCAATCCTAAATCAATGATCATGCAGGCTCCACAGTCGCCTTTTGCCACTGCGCCCAACTGTATGTGTGTGCTCGTTTTAATTTTGTTTTGCCGAAGCGCAGCCTGATGCTGTTCCCCTCTTCTTACCACGGGTACGTGGCATCTTTCTTTTTCCTAAGTTTTTTTTTTTTCGTTTGTAGTGTGGATGCGCCCAACGATTGCTTATTGAAACGCACTGTTTGATATTCCTCCCCGGTCTTCGCCAGTGTTCGTCAAAGGATCCTTGTGTCTGTCTCGTGGCACAGTGGTAGAAATACAAGTAGTGGTTTTGTCAGCGAATGGCAGCGGTGGATCGCATCGCCCTCAAAATCTTCCAAAGACTCACAGCCTCTGAAGCTTGCAGAAATTCGACGAAAATGCTCGACGAAAAAGAAAAAAACCTACTCGTGGTTGCTAACGTGTAAGTGTGACATAATTACATCCACGACCCACATTGTCTCACATATACTGGCGACGAATTAAGTTACGAGTTAGCTGACATGAAGCGTAACTTTATGATTATCAAAAATCCGTGCATTTGGGAATGATCTTTTAATTTCTCACCTGTATCTCCTGCCAACGAGGACTTCCTTTTTTATTGCATTTTCTTTCAAATGTCCGCAGTTTCCACCGCGGCACTGCGAATGCGCCTTTTCTGCATCGCTCATGGCTTACCCGTTCCAAATACTATATATCCGATCGTAAACTCACTTCTTCATCCCTTTGACGTCAGCATTAGACTGCTGCCCCGATTTTGAAAATGTATTTATCCCTTACAAGCATCTTCGTGCGTGAACCAAATTGTCTAGAGGGTTACTCCAGAAAATTACGCAGCAGTATCTGATATGACAGTGCTCGATAAAGTAGCCTACTCAAATTGCATCCAAATATAGCTTGCCAATTCTGTGGCAGCGGCTTTCGCCCTTAATGCATGTCAACGTATCATAGGATTCGCGCAGGAAGAAATGGTCCAAACGATATTTTTACGCACTTTGGACCGTCGCAAATTCCTCCACAGGAATTTTGTAATACGGTAGGTTTCGGTTGCTTTAGCAGTAAGCGCAAGATGCATAAAAATTAGACGGGCGAGGGTGTTGAAAAGGACAGCCGCCGATTTTATTGAAATGGACTGCCCCTTACTGCGCTGCATTGCTCTCTGAGGGCACTTATGTTCTAAAACAAATGTGGGCTAAAGGCCACCAAGTAACTATCTAATTCAACATCAACTATCTATTTATCAAAAAAAAAAAAAAAAAAAAAAAACTTTAATGTGTTTTCTAAATATTCGAGCTCGGCTGTTAGTTTTGTTGCAGATATGCGGGTCTTTTGTTATATGAAAAGAAAAGAAAAAAAACGCTTGAAAAGGCAGAAGGCAGGACTGACGGCTTTAACCCCGTGAAAGCCTACAACAGACAATTAATTATTATAAAGTTCTGTCTATTATTATCATTGGTATTAGTCGTTGAAGTCTGTACCACGTTTTCATAAAAAATACAAATTTGCTTGGTAGTGCGCCTCAGTTCGTTCATGTGTAGCCTAACAACCGCGGTGTTATAGGGATTTTTTAATTAGAGCTACCAAAAGCTCTTTAATAATTTTATTAGGATCCTTCACAGTCCGCTAGATGGCGTGTATATGGCAGATATGAAACACGACACGAGTGAGAAGGCCTAGCCGACATGCAATAGACAATTTGCGCAGCTCATTCACGTTCTCTTTGACCACTGTTTTCCTCACTTTTTCCCATTAAAAAATGAGCTATAAAACTGGATTTTTTTTTTTTTAATTTAGCCGAATATCTTTCTTTGAAATGCCCCCTCGTTTTGAGGACTAATGATTTGGAGGATCGACCTGTTGACTTCAGGCCCTCTGATTCAACGCAGCAAGCTTGGAATTTCCGAAAGAGGTTGCGGCGGACTGTTTCAGTGTAAGTGGGTACCAAAGCTGATTTCAGCGCTTCGCATGCAGCTTTGCTGCGTGGAAAGTCTGGTAAGGGTCATTGTTTTAATCTCAGTATTAATGCAACTAGCGCGGCAAACTAAGTTCGTGATGAACTTTACGCGCATTTTCGTATTTTACTGACCAACCCCATCCTCTGGGTCCACTGGACGTGAACCAAAATATCCTGCTGTCAATTTTGATGAGGCATCTTCCTGAAGATTGGCTCATTTTTCCGTTTGCAGTTCCCCTGACTAGGCATGATCAGCTGATTCAGGTTTGCTTTTTATTTTGCGCGCCCATGTATTTGACTTGTTTTGGCCTCGTGATTCCATATTGCGACTATCGCGTTTTCTTCTGCCCTCATCAGTTCAGATTCCCGCCCGACGGTTCTGTCTTTCCAGCCGCGAATCTCGCACATTTATTAGGACCGCGTTGTCTCGAGGGGTTTGCATTGATAAAACGAGTTCATTGCGCCGCATGTTCCTAGGGGATCAGGCTACCCTGTTTTTATCGCGCACGATTCAAATACTGCACGTCATCGTATGCGTGGAGGGATTGGGCCATTAACTATATTTGCAGTGTTTATGGGACGTTTGCTCTCTACGTACATTCTAAGCATGTAGATTAAGGAAAACATAAATATTCAATCTACAGTTATGTGCAAGCAAGCTCAAGTATGTGTGGATATAAACTCATGGAGACATAGTCATACATAAGCCAGTAAAAGCCCACAGCTGAAAACTCGGAAATACACTTGCAACTCTCACGAGGGATAAGCCAAGTAGGTTTGCATCCAAAATGCCGATGTCAACCAAAAAATTTGGTCAAAGAAGTAAAATTTTAGGTTTTCTGTTAGCCTGTGGCGGTGCTGTGACTCAGCATGTGAAATATTACTGATACAAGATTATTTATTCACATTTCTGCCGTTTTGAAATACAGTATGTGTGCATGGCATGTGTGCGTGTGCAGTAGACAGAGTGTAGATCTTGCATTTGACTTCAGGTCTTAGCCTTTCTGAATGGAATTTGCCTGTTCTCCTTCAAATCCTGTGTTTTCTGTAGGTATGATAATGTGTGTGAATTGTGATGGATAGCAACCTGTACAAAGTAAATTCCTGCCTCTCTCCCTGTACATGCTGGCTCCAGCCCCCACAGAAGTAGATGAAATATTGACTTTTGAACAGAACGGCACACTCACCCAATGAAATAATTACCCGCACAAATACTGAATTCGATTCCAGGAACTGGAGTGAACTTTTCGTGAAAAAAAAAATATATTTTCATTTATACGCAAAAATGTTTACTTTACTGACAGCAAAGAAGCTTTGCTGCTTGTTTTATACATTAGCAATGTGCCTGAAAGCTAATTAGGTTTCCTAACACCTTCACAGTAAAATGCAGCTCGGATGCTGCACTGGATTCGGCCAATTTACTGTGTACAAACATTGCTTAAGATCTGAAATGCATCCTCCGAACGCACAGAGGGCCTAATTTTCTAAGATCTTTAACATGTTAAACCTTTTCAAACAGGCAAAACCAATAAAATAGCAAATGATTGGTCAGGGTATTTGTTTTGTAACAACCAATCACCATATTATTGTTCTTATTTTGCTGAGAGGTTTTTGTTAGTGATAAACATCTTCGTAAATCAGGTCCTCATTTTAGAAGGTCAAATTGCATGGTCACAGACTAATTTAACTGCACTGAGATAATTGGCATACATTACATGTGGCTAATGTTTAGCGCCCTTCATTTTTAACGATCTCTGCACATTTCCTGATCCTGATAAGGTTCACTCAATCACCGCTCTTTGAGGGCGTGCATATGACAGAGGAGCTGGGTGTTGAGAGTTGAGGAGGTGGGAGTTTTAAGTGGGGGGGTTGATAAATTATGGTCAGATACATTCCTACAAAAGCCAGTTTCCCCTTGGGAGCCAGTACAGTTCATAAATCAGCCTGTCGTTCCACTGCCTTGGTAAGATTCCCATTCCTTAACTTGAAGAGTTCCCAGTCACACCCCCTCCCCTCCCCAGGAAAGATGGATGCTTGATCAAGCAGCAACAAAACTTTCCTCCTGGCACCCCCCATTCATTCAGTCTATGCCACAGAGGGACCTCGTTTTGCTTGAATGATTGAAGAGGAGCCATTTTGGCTCCACCTGCCCATTGAGTGCTCTGTATGTTAGTTTGAGAAACAGCCAGAGATTTTGTAATCCGTTTCATGCCATTTTCTCTTTGTGTCATGGATCAAAGAAGCCAAAGGTATACAGCACACACATACACTCACCGACTGCTTTGTAAGTAAGACCGTACTAATACTGGGTAGGGCCTTTCTTGGCTCTTAAGACAGCATCAGTTCTTTGTTGCATGGATTTTACAAGATTTTCACAATATTCCTTTGAGATTCTGGTCCATGATTGCATCAAATTATTTCTGCAGATTTGTCATCTGCACATTCAAGCTGTGAATCTCTCGCACTACTACGTCCCAAAGGTGCTCGGTTGGACTCAGATCTGGTGACAAGGGAGGCCACTGAAGCAAACTGATTTCACTAACCGGTTTGACATTACTTTTTCTTTGTGACATTTTGAATTACCATGCTGAAAGCAGTCATTAGAAGATGGGTAAATTGTGGGCATGAAGGGATGCATGATCAAAAAAAAAAAAACTGGTAACAATTTACAATAAGGGTACATTAATTAATGCAGTAATAAGCATTAACTACCAATTAATTAACAGTTAACTAAAGTATCATAAAGCTAAATAAGCATTAGGTAACCTTAACTTACCATTTATTAATGCTCTCAGACATCCTTATTATGAAGTTGAAAACATCCCTTAAGTAACACCTCAAACTATCAAACTATTCAATAATGTATAAATTAATGCCTTAGTTAACATGAACACCATTAGTAAATGATTAGTAGACCCATTAGTTTACTGTTAATTAACTGATAGTTCATGCTTCTTACTGCATTAGCTAATGGTAATTAATGTACCCTTATTTTAAAGTATTACCAAAATACTCAAAAATAGGCCGTGACATTCAAACTATGATTGATTTTTATTAAGGGGCCCAAAGTGTGCCAAGAATGTAAACCCCTCGCTATCACACCATCACCAGCCTGTGTTGTTGATACAAGGCAAGTTGGGTCCATGGATTCATGCTGTTGACGCTGTTATGATCCAGAACAGGAATCAAGTCAGTCGGCAGTGTATAATCCAGTGGCAGGGTTCATTGATAGTAATATGAATAGGACAACAGTGGGACGGAGCCCAGAGGAGAATAGCATAGTTCAGTTCAGATGTTTCGGGCGAAGCAGTGTAGGCGTTGCTGGTCACCAGCCAGTGGCTTTCTGGGATGACTTCCAGGTGGAGTGCACACTTTGCCAGAGCTGAACTGTCTGAAAGCAGAATGAAGTATCTTAGGAGGAATGTGGTTCCAATCCTGATGGCCGTCAAAGGATTGGGAGCTTATTCCTAATAAAGTGGACAGAGAAACAGACTGAGACAGGATTGATAGGAATGTGGTCCCAATCCTGGATATTATGAGAAATGCTTGGGATCTTGTTCCTATTAAGTAGATTACATTTTCATTAAAGATTACATTTTACTTTCAAAAGATGAAGAGTTTTCATACTAAGCAGACTGGTTCTACGCACACAAAGCAAATTACCATCAAAGAACTTGCAACTCAAAAGAGGGGTATAAATACGTCACTCACACAGGGTGTGGGCTGATTATGAAACAAGACACAGTTTGGGATTAAAGGAGTGCACAAGACGTGAACCAATCAAAGGAGACATTACTTCTAGAAGACTCGCAAGTTGCTGGAAGGGAGGAGACACAGAAAATGTTCACGCAAGGGTTGTTACAGACATCAGAAATCAAGATTAATAAGACCAGGCTATGCTTCCCTCATCCTCAGTTGTCCTGTATTGATGATCTTCAGCTGTCATCGCCAATTTGCCTCAAGGCTCAATGTGTTATGCATTTTCAGATGCTTTTTTGAGCACTACTGTTGTGAAAAGTGGTTATGTGAGTTACCATAGCCTTTCTGTCTGCTCAAACCAGTCTAGCCATTCTGCGCTGACCTCTCTCATCAACAAAGGCACTGGTTTCAACAGCACTGCTGCTCGCTGGGTATTTTTTGTATTTTTTACGCTATTCTGTGAAAACTCCAGAGACTGCTGTGCATGAAAATCCCAGGACATCAGCAGTTTCAGAAATACTCAAACTAGTATGTCTGGCACGAACAACCGTGCTGCTGTTAAAGACAGTGAGATCACAATTCTTCCTCACTCTGACGTTTTAAGTGAACATTAACTGAAGCTCTCGACCTGTATCAGTGTGATCCTTTGCATTGCACTTATGCCACATGATTGCCTGATTGGTTAATTGCATGAATAAGCAGGTGCACAGCCTCTCCTAATAAAGTGCCGCTGAGTGTACTCATACACAAACGGAATAAAAATCATTGGCAGTGTCTGCACTTGAGGCACTTTGAGGTTCTGTGCCCGTGGTGTTATTTTCAGGGAGAGCCAGGTAGAAATGCTGAGAGTTTTTTTTTTTTTTGCACAGCAAATCTTTATGTAGTAGACCTCAGTGTTACTCCCCCCAAGTTAACTCTGTCTCTTTGTAAGTGAGCCAAAGCCAGCCAAGTAAGTTCAAGAGCGCTCGCTAGCTCCTCTGTTGTAGACTCCAGTGTTTTTGATTCGACTGAGTCCCGCTGGCTGGTTCTCTGTGTGTCAGACATTACAGCGGCCTGTTTCGGTGAGGGCGAAAGCATCACCCTCCGTGTGATCTGGTATTATGGCATCAGGCCTGTCAGACCTGCACAACATGGCACCATGCTTAGGCCACCAGTCTTTGGCGAAACTGTAGCAGAGAACCTCAATGCTTTTCCCTCCATTTTCACAAATTATGCGAAGCCACCGGCGACTTCACAGCAAGCAGCTGTCAAACCGCATAGCCGGAAGTGACAATACAGCAGACGCTGCTGACACAGTTGCTGTTTCTGTAGACAGTTCTTATACTTTTGTGACATAGTGGAAGACCAGCCTTATTCAAGTCTGTGTAACATCACTGCACACTGGACCCTCTGTGCCATGCCAAAAAGGGACTGTCCTGCCACACCATGCTACCAGGACCAGGCTCGTCATGGGAAGCAAATATTCTTACAGGTCTTTATTATTACAGCAATACACAAGGCATCAGAAAAGGTAAAATATTAGGAACTAGACACCAAGTAGGAGTACACTCAGGCTACCCTTGACCTTGATGGAAACGGGTAGTGACCTCATGCGTTGCCTCGCTTTCATGACGCGATACTCCAACGCTTCTGGGTAATTCCAATTCTTGATGTAGAGCAGGGGTGGGCAACCCCCGTTCTGGACAGCTGCAGTTTCTGCGGGTTTTTGTTGCGTTTCCGCATGAGTGATTGATTCCAGCCACTGATTGGCTGGGGTCCACGTACCTTGTTTTTCAGGCATTGATTTCCTGGTGAGGGATTGGAGACCACAAAAGCCTGTGGGCGCTGCGGCCCTCCAGGAATGGAGTTGCCCATCCTTGATGTAGATAGATACATAGACAGACAGACAGACAGACAAAATGGTAGGCCTAAGGTAGAGTGAGTAATTACTGCTGCAAGATTCACTTATCAGTAAAGAATGAGTCTGCTGTTTCGGATGGGTTCTGGGGTCTGGAAGCGGCTGTGAGATAGTCCAGCTCTGAGTCTGCAATGATAAATACCTCAGCAATAAAGAAGGGAGTTTCCTGAGCATGGGCTGGCCAACACTGTGGAGCTGCGGCGGAGTCTTATTCACCTTATTCACTGCAAAATCAAGGACAGCAGGCATGGGCTATTTTGTGAACTAACTCCCATTTCAGCTTGCAGCACAATTCAGTGCAGTCCAGTAGCAGTAAACAAAACTGAGTCGTCCATTTTTCGCAGCAAGCTTGGCAGGTTGAATACTGATTTTTAAAACATTATGGGGAGTTTAGCATGTGGTGGAAGAGGCTGTCTTGAAATTTTGCTTTCTGTTGATCTTCCCTAACAAGCTAGCCGCTAACGACAATGTCTTTCGCCTAAAGTGGCTATTTGTCAAACCGGAAATTAAGTTAGAAAAAAAATTAGATGTGGAAGTGGGTAAAGTGGGTGGGGCTGCCGCAGGTTAATATAGACTGGCCTTACCCCAGAGCTGATAAGCTCCAGTCGACTGGCAGCATGGGAATACGGCTGCAGTGCTAATTGAATAATTGCACCTATTAGCCCTGCGAGATTGCTGTGTTCTGCTGGCCCTGTCCTTGGTGCTGAAGAGGATGGAGCAGGTCTGGTCCCGTTTATATGGGTGAATGAGCTAGGGCATAACCAGCCAGGACCATCATCCATATTTGCGCTATACTATTTTAACCCTTTGAGCGCCAAATAAATTTTCAAGGAATTAAGAATGTAATTATCCTGAGCTGTTGAAAACCTATCATGTGTCAACTTGTTTAAAAGAGCTCCCGCAGGTGAGCTCTTTTAAACAAGTTGCCACATGATAGGTTTTCAACAGCATCTGGTTTTGATATCTTACACCATTGGGCAACTATAGTTGCCTATGGCGCTCAAAGGGTTAACATTCCTTTCATTAGTGACCAATAAGATATACTGTTCAGGTGCATAATGACTGGCAGAATTGTACTATTGTACAACCAAGCTTATAAAAAAATGTTACTAGAATCTATTTTCTATGACATGCCATGGCCACTAGCAGTTTGCTTTACATACATGTTCAGCATGCCTTCGTCATATTCTGACTTGGTTTTTTAAATCTCATCGCAGCAAAGTTTGGCAGGTTGGCAATTTTTTTTTAAAAGCCAAGCGTCCAGGAACTAGGTGTTGAAGAACCCAGCAGTAGACAGTAATTAGACTTTAATGACATCGTGCCAAGCAGGAATTATATTTTGGAGGTGGAAGAGTAGTTCTAATAAGGAACAAAACTGCACCACAGTTCATCTCCATAATGAGGACATTACAGTCCAAGCAGAGCATGATTCACCCTGAGACTACTCCAGTCTATGTATCCACCTTGACAGCTATTGTATAGTGAGTATGAATGTATTGAACCCAGCCTCCTCCATATTTAATCATTTAGATAGCGCTCACTGCACCAGGACAATGATCTCTTTTTTTTTCTTCTTTTTTTGTGAATGTGGTTCACTGAGCACAATGCTCAGAATTTACTTTCTCTCCATAATGAATTTTAAATTAAAAGAACATCCCTCCTTAATGACCTGGAGCACTGTAGCACTGTTTTAACCAATGAAAAGCTCAGTTATTTGGGCTGATTTCACCTGTAATGTAGGTGTTACCAGTGGACTCTGGAGAGGGAGATGACCCTGTCAGTGTGGGGTACTGCCGGTGGTTTACCTCAAGCTGTCATGCCACGGGGCATTCCCTGTTCTACTTCTGCCAGAGAAAAATCTCTGAGCTACTCTCAATGACTTAATGTGCTTCTCTGCCAGCTCTCTTATGTGAAATTTATTGTGCCTCTTTCACATTTTAAAAAGTGACTGTATGACTGGCTTGCAAATATATTTCTCTGGATCCCCGCATTTCTCACACAACTAGACGCACTCCTAGAGTGCAAATCTCCGCCAAGGCAGCACAGTCCAAATCTTGGTGGATGGGATTTTGGTATCATACGATTTCAATATTGTTTGACTGATTGTGGTCAAAATCAATAGGGTCCATCCCTGACGTAATAGCAACCCACCCACAAAATTTCAGAGATATCCGTTTATTACTTTTTGAGTTATCTTGTTCACAAACAAACAGACAAACAAACAGACAAATGGCACCGATCACATAACCTCCTGCCAACTTTGTCTGGTGGAGGTAAAGATGGAAGTTAACCCGCAAGCGCACTCGAAAACGAATCTCTCTCTCCATAAAATGTGTCCATTTGGGATCAGGCTGTGGATTTGTGAAACTTTGGGGGTTTTACATTTGGTTACTCAGATGAGATCGAGGCTGCACTCTGTCTGTGAAACTCCACACTGACTGCACTCAAGGGCATTTGGTGTTTTCCAATGAGCTGTCAAAAACAAATGCCAACTGTAAGAATGAATGGTAACACTTTATAATGATCACTGTTTATAAATGGCGAAATGATGGTTAATTATACTTTAACGAATCATTTTGTTTTTAACAAGCAAATAAATGATTGTGTTCACAAATGATTAGAAATGCTGTAATTTAAGTTATTTTGTCATTACTTTGTGGAAATTTAATTTATTACTTAGTGAAGTATATTTTGTGTCTAAGCTGACAAGAGATAATCATGATAAATAACATGAATTACAATATTACGAATAATAAGTATATTATCATTTTATTTTCTGTAAAGAGTAAATTACTATAAACTGAAGTTCATTTAACTATCATTTCACCACGTGTTACAATGGTTATCAAAAAGTCTCACCGATTGAATCAATATCATGTTGACAAGGATGACTTCATAAAATATTTAGGATCCTCATAGAAGGAATATGTACAAGTTTCTGACATGAATATGCTGAAGACAGCAGGAAAACAAAGACCAGATGAAAACGTGCAAGGAGATAGTGGCTCGTGATGCCACGCTGCCTTCAGATCAGTGAGCCGTGGAGACTGGTGGAGCGATTACAGTGAAATCCCATTATACTATTCATCGTGTGTACATGATCTGTGGTCTTGAAGATCAACATCAGTCACATCCCCCACTCAGGAATGGATCTGGGTTTAACATCCTTTTTTTATGAGGCAATACCCTGACTTGGCCTATGGGAAGACAGATAGAAATATAAGATGCCACCTCAACCCGCCCCCACTCTGATTACACATTCTCTGATCGGGCCACCTGTGTCTAATGAACACTAACGAGAGCATAACAGGATTCCTGATAGATTCTGACGAAGACAGAGTACAGAGCACTCCATTGCCCACATCAGTCTATTGGCATCTCAATGCTATTCATGGATTGGGCCGTCGGTAAAATGGAGGGAGTTGAAATTGGTTCTGTTTTGGTTGGGGGGGCAAGTCATCTTTTACCTCCTAACATTCATTGCGCCTTTACCGTGAATTTAATCTACGTATTTCAATGCCAGCCGTGGCAATGCACTTTTTTAAACCTTTATTTAACTGGGGAAAGTTCTATTGAGAGCATGTCTGTTTTTCATGGATACCCCAGGAGAAATCCTAGGTAGAACAGATTCAAATGTGGAGGAATAGAGAGCAACAGGGATAGACACAGGCCCTTAACCCCTGAAACAATTTCAGAGGTTAAGGGCCTTTCTCAAGGGCCCAACAGTAGAGTTCTTCCCAACTTCATTTCTCCAGATCAAGTCGGAATCCCAAGCCCCACCAGGGACTTGAATCAGCGACTATTTAGTAACGTGTCCAGCGAAGTTTAACACAAATGGTGGGAGGTTGGTAAAACCCAAGTGAAGCTTTTCTGTCAGCAGTATACAGGCTTTTCTACTGCAAGGGTAAGAGGTCTGGTTAAAGCAGTGGAGAAGGACATCAAAATAATTGAACAGCAGATGCTTCATCAAAGTGATCCAGACTTAGACAGAGTACTCCAGGAAAAGACACGGGAGCTTGCTGTGTTCCTCAATGACTGAGTAAAAGGGGCTTTAATTTGGTCATTTTTGCACCATCAAGGACATGGATGCGCCCACCAGCCTCTTTTTTTGTTTAATTGGAAAAAAATCAATGACAAAAAGCGAACAAGTATTTTCCCTCCTTCAAGCGTCAGGTGACTTCTTTGTTAGTAAATATGGTTCTTTAAATGTTATCTCAAATGACAGCAAAAGTGTATTTTTTTCATCTTGCTTTTCAGGCTTGTTCGGAAATACTACGTAAACACACACACGTACAACCTCCAAAATGATCATAAAATATGCCTTACCTATTCGTAAACACCGCTTCAATATGTTTCCCTTGTGAAACGCGAGCATAAAAAATGGCATTCTGTTTTTTTCTGATAGTAGCAGATTGCTTCATGCCATCACTTTCGAGTCGAGAAAACTGTTTTGAGATTGAATTTAACCTCAGGTCTGCAACCTATCTGTACGCGTAATTTAGAAATCACAAGCCTGAAAATCATGCACATTTCTGCTTTCAATTTATTCTCATAGTCCACCGAATTTCCCCTCGCAAGACACAAACCTTTAAAAATATGAAAGAAAAACATCAGCCGAGACACAAGAAAAGCATTGCAACAGTTTATTCATCATTTCGGTTTTGATCGCACAGATCGCAGAAACATCACACCCGTGTACAGAACACCACAATCAGCAGCTGCATTTTCATTCACATTTGAAATGGCTTCCTGGAAGTGCTCTGTGTACACTGGGACCTGAGAGTACATCCTATCATCATCCATTCCCCCTTGTTTCTGTTTGGCCCAAATTCAAAATCACCCACAGGCTACCAGCTGTGGCTCAGCTGCAGGCTGTGTTTCTCATCACTATCTCTCATCTTTCGCTAACTCTCTTAGCAGGTGGCACGGTGGCCCAGTCGGTAGGGCTGTTGCCTCTCAGCACGAAGGTTTTGTGTTCCAATTTGGGAATGAGACCTGTCTACATGTTATTTGCATTCTCTCCCTGTGTTTGCATGGGATTATTCTGGGTACTTTGGTTCCCTCCCACTGTCCAAAGGCATGCATGCTAGGCTAACTGGAGACTTGTAATTGCCGACTTGCATGAATGAATGGTATAAAATAAAAATAAAAGTAGAAAAAAGCTTTGCACGTTTATTACATAAGACAGGTGTGTAAAAGAAGCATGGGATGAAAAAAATATATAAACTCATGTACAGTCTCACTTGCAAAAAAAAATATTTAATAGCTATTTAATGGCAACGTTTCGGTCCAAATGTTGGAATGAAATGTTGCCATTAAATAGCTATTAAATATTTTTTTTTGCAAGTGAGACGGTGTGCAAGAGTTCTTTTTTTTTTTTGATATGATAAAAATAAAAAAGTTGACTAAAATTTTAAAAAGTGAGGCAACCAGCTGCAAAGCATTTTTGAGTTTGCTCAACTTCAAGTCCTATTGGCTGCACAGACTGATTTTTGAAAAAACATGAAAGTAGAAGTTGAGCCAACTCAATAATGCTTATTACTGTGTATTTAACAGTCAATAATTTCCTACACATTTACAAGAGAATGGCAGGTGACATGAGATAACTGAAAAATAGCTGAAAATGTTGTTCAACAATAAAGAATACAAAACTCTTATTATCTTTCTGAAAGGAGTGCAGAGGGTCTCCTCTGTCTTTCTATCTGTTTGGTGCTTTTATTCTTTATCCCCTTTTTTATTTATTCTTTTTTCCATATTGGTTGATAAGCTCTTGGTATTTGTGCCTGCCTGATTAAGCTGTTGTTCAGATGGTGGGTTTTGCTGAGTTTTTGTTTTTTTTTTTTTTTTTGGTGGGGTACAGTGGAATTACTACTCTGTCGGAAGGTGAGACGCAGTCTCTTCAGCCGGGGCTAGGTGCGCTACAGTCACCAGTGCCCCAGTAGAGTAACTATAGCTTGTGACCAGGGAGCATGTTGGTTGTGAGCAGGTCTGCTCAACTTCTAATGAGTAAGGCTGTAGTTTTGTTCTTAACTCCATAAAACCGTTTTAACCCCAAAATATGCAGCTGCTGTATTCAAACCCGTAGAACTTCAGGCCTATTTTAAATTCTAGAGGGGATCCCAAATATGTCCTGCTGAATTACAGGAAACCTGTATAAAATGATGTGCAAAATCTAGATATTTTCCATTTGCACGTAGTGTGGCCATTAAAACAAGGTGTCCAGGGTTTGAAGATTCCTCTCAGTAAAAGTGTAATGTCCCATCAGTGAAGTGCTGCAACCAGCAGATACAGAATATCTACACGTATGTAGCATTGTCCTATAATGGGGGGAAATGCTCTTTCTGACATTGCTCCTACTTAAGGGAAAATTTAAGTGAAAAATTAGAGTTTAAGGCATTAAGAATGAAAGCCTAGTCAAGAAAAATGTTGAGTGTGGCATTTGGGTGAAAGAGCCTTTTGTGCCTGTAATCCAACTCTCAGTACCGGCTCCAGTAGTAATTGTACCTAATGTACCCCCATTTATTAAAAACAAAAGAGGGGAATAGGTGAGATTTGGAAAATTTGCCAGCTCATTAAAAAAATTATTCCACTTCTCTGTGAAAGTAGTGCTATGAAGCACGTTTTATCCCCTAGAAGACAGGTTTTTGTGTTTTTAAGTAATGTACATCAGACACTGGACATTAATTTTTATTTCAGACATGGGAACAGTGGTTTTTGCATCAACTGACAGTCTGCACTGAAATGAAAGTGGGCATCTGGGACACAAAACATTTGCTTGTCTGCGCAAAACCCTGCCACGGAAGGAGAATAATGCCGTCATTTTGGAAGAAACGGATAGTGTCGTTGATACTGTAATGCGCAGGCCGCTACGGAGGCGAATAATGGAGGTGACAAACGGGCGGTGGGGAGTGTATCGACGGACGTGAGTTAGCTTTTGGGGGTCGGGGAAGCACCGAGAGTGGCGATACCGTTTTGCTCAAGAGCGGGGAGGCATAGACAGTCTTGGAAATTAATGGCCAAAGGTGAAGCAAGCACTTTGAGCACACTATTGGAAAATAATGTTTTAAGGAGGGATCTCTCGGTTTCGGTCGGGGGTAAGCAGATTGAAGAGGAAATCAATACCATAGACTCGAGGACTCTGCTGTCGTCTCGGGAGGAGAGAAACAGTGCGCAGTGGAGTTGAGTTGGAGGAGGGGGTAATGGAGGAAGATGACGGCAGAAGGTTGATTCCTCTCGTAGCTTATCTGAGATGAGAGTCAAATAGGTGATGGGTCAATGTATACGACCATCGACAAATTGAAATTTTTAGTGTAAATGAAACTGAAGTCATGACAAACTATTTTCCAAATGGAAATTAATTTCTACAATCCGTGAAATCGCTATTGAAGGAAAGGGATTTGCGTAGCCTACCCTTTCCCCGTAAAAAAGAGGTTTAGATTAAATAAGTGTGCCACAGCGGTACGAAAGGCCGTGTTATAAGAATATGGATAGGCCCGTTGGATTATACATTCTTCTTCTGTACTTTTCATGGGCTTCTGACTTAATGCTTTTCCCTTCCTTATCTGTGAAAGTATTAAGAATAGACTGGCTCAATATTAATGACACCAGAGATAATTTGAAAAGGAATCTACTGTCGGAGTTGGCGTTGCATGATAATCTTGATATTGTATTTTTTTTTTTCAAGAGACTCGCTCTGATAAGTGTACTGAGGCTGACTGGGGTATCTGGTAGAAGGAGAGGCAAGTTTTGAGCTATGGTACCAATCTTAGTGCATGAGCTGTGGTTATGTTTTCTTATCATGTTGCAATGAATATTACTGCTGCTAAAAAGGCTGTTTACTTATTGTGCAGGCATTTATAAGGTAGTGAGTGCATACATTAAGAAGTGTATAAACTCTTAATGATTGCAGGGAAGGGTGGGTTTTCTCCTGGTTACAACTGGAGTTACTGCAATTATCTCAGAACAGTTTTTTGATTGTGACACAGTGGACTGGACCAGTAGGACAAATTTTAGTTTAGGAATGGGGAAGAGCCACATTTGAGGTCTTTTGAGCAATAGTCTTAAGCGGTTTGATCTTTTGGATGTTGGCAATTCAACAATATCAACAGGAGGTGGAACACTGAATTAAGAGTGGTTCGGCAGCTAGACTTAGCTTGGTGTATATTCCTCTTCAATATAACAACATAATGGCAAAAGCGGGTATTTTTCCAGTACCATTTTCAGATCACCATATAATTGCGATGCTTGTTTACTTGCAAGTCTCCAAAAATCACAGTATGGGAAGTTCAGAGTAAAGCTCCAGCAAGATGCCTCTTTTTGTTCTGCGTTTGCTGAATGTTGTGAAAAGAGGTGGGAGGAGAAAGGAGTTTTTGAATCCCTAAGGCTGTGGGGAGAAGTTGGCAAGACCCATGTAAAAATGTTTTGCCAGCAACGGACAGAATTTTTGTCACTGGAGAAACTGAAGGTGGTAAACAGCATTGAGTGGAGGATTAAGGAGGTTAAAGAGGAATTAGCAAGCCAAAATCTGGTGGGGCTAAATAATTGGTTGCTGGATTAAGGGAGGTATCTGAGCTCAAAAGGGGGCACTTGTAAGGGCTAGGTTTTCTCTCTTAAGGGAGATGGATGCCCCCAAGTTCTTCTTTCTTTAATTTAGAGAGACAAGAGGGGCAAAAGAAGCAAATACTTTGTCTCCGTCTCCCGGATGGGCAGTTTACATCAGATCCTGGGGAGATGAGGGAGGCTGCGGTGGACTTTTACGCAGCTGTACACTGCTGAAGTGACTATTGACGGGTCAATGGAGCTGCTCCATCAGGGCCTCCCTCCTTCTCAGAGGTGGAGAAAGCAGAGCGGGACTCGCCAGTAACACTACAGGAGCTTGCTCTTGTTATGCAGCAGATAGCAGCCCCTTGCACCAGAGGAATGGACAGTTTTCCTGCATAATTTTCAAATTGCTTTTGTATGGCAAATTTTTCAGAGTTAAATCAACTCTTAAAGAGTCTGTTCGATTCCTCTTAGACCAGGGTAGACTTAGATAGTACATAAGGTGTTAAAAGAGCTGTGTCACAATCACTGCGCGTGCCCAAGTCTGACAGATGCAAATGAGTAAATAAGGCCATGAGCGCACTTGAAAACTATCAGCTCGTATTGACCATAGTTTTACCAGAGCTTTTACTAAAGATTTCCATCAGCAAACTGCAGAAATGAGTGTTTCGGCAGTCCATTGCACCTCTTAACCGGTGAGTGTCCATGTTTTGTTTTGGCAAGAGTGTTTTTACTGCCTTTGTAAGTCAGATTTCAACCACATTTTGACTTTTGATGCGTAAGATATGTCTTTGGGTGACATGAAGTCCAGATTATCTGGTACCCATTTGCACAGGATAATGCTCCAAACTCTTGCGAGTGTACTAGCACTTGTTCTACAAAAGCTGGAAGAAAATGAGCCAGATACCCTTGCATAACAGCTGGTTGTTTCTGTCGAGAGGCTCGTTCTGCTAATGCGCTAAAATAGCACTTTGAATCCTTGAATTTCCATAAGAAACTCCTTTATATAAAAAGCCGAATGCTTGAGTAATTAAAGTTAATAAATACAATGCAAAATGAAGCCAGATTAGCAACAATGGAATCAGATTTTGACTTGCAGTCGAGTAGATTTACTTTGTTTGTTTTCTTGTTGGGCTGAACAGTTTTCAAAGTTCTGAGCATGCACAGTAATTGTGACACAGTGCCTTTACGGGAGTGCATAGACAAGGAGAAAGCTTCCAGCCAGCTGTGACTGGCCAGTTCTCATTCTTCCACCAAAAAGAGGGACTTGTGCTGTCTGGATTACTGGTGGACAGTGAACCACTTGGACTGTAAGATCTTGTCCAAGGCCCTTGCTGATTGGTTAATGGCCTACTTGGCATCACTTGTGAACTGGAGTAATTCCTACAGCATCCTAGGCCATTCAATAATTGGCAGTCTTTTTTTTTTAAATAAAGGACATAATGAAGATTTGGTACGGCGTGGGCAGGTGAATTGTGGGTTGATGCCTTGGATCAGGAGAAAGCCTTGGGTATTTGTAGTGCATACTAGAGACTTTTGGCTTTGGGAACACATTTATTGTTTTCGGTTTTTGGAAGGCTGCAGAATAAGAGATTATCATGTCTGAAAGAGTCGGAAGTGGGCTAAGAAGACTAATTTGTCTGAAGAGGGGTATGGTGGAGTTGCCCACTGTCTGGCATGTTAGATAATCTGGCTGTAGAACTCCTTCTGACAATGGACGCCATTACGGCGAGGAACAGAGAAGAGGTTAAGGATAAGGTGGCGGGCAGGTTAGAGAAGTGGAGCTGCCTGCTTTCATGGCTATCTTACAGGGAGAGAGTACTGATTATCAATAATCTGGTTGCATCGGCTGATGATACTGAACCCCCCTGGTGGATTATTGGAAAAGATCTAGCGAGTGTTGGCTAATTTTTTATCAGGGCACCATTGACTATGGGCATCAGTCCTGGCCCTTCCTGTTCAGGATGGAGGGCAGGGCTGGTAGACCTGGGGGGCAGGGTTGCAGTCCTCAGGTTTCAGCTGGCTCAGAAGCTTCCGTCAACGCAATTGCAGAAAAAAATGACCCAATGCATTAGCCTTCCTAAATTTGTTTTTTGCTCTTCTTGGACCTCCAAAATTATCTTACCAGCCGAAATCACCACGGAGAACACCAAGGCGTACATGATTGTTCAGAAATTCAAAATGGACGCGATCTGTTTTATTTCCCAGTGAGTAGCCATATTGATATTTTGTTGCTACATGCGTTTACTATGGATACAATGATTCCACTACATTCAGCGCTCACAAAGTGGAACATCGTTGTGTATAAAACAAATTTGGCCCCAAAGAACTTTTCAGAGAATGGTTTCAGAAAGCCGAAAATAATTTCACTCAATCTGAAGTATGTTGTCACCTTTAACTCCACTGGGCTCACAGAGTTGAAGCAGGCACCGTGGCTGTGGGCGGGGCTCTTAATGCACAACACAATGGTAATTTCTGAGGTGTTGGAATTGGTCACCTTATTGCAACAGTTTGTGACAGCAGGCATATGCAAGCTGCCACACCTGCGCCAACCAGGGGTTGCAGTTTGATCACAGCCCAGATGCTGGCAGATTATACTGGAATGTATTCAATTAGAGTCCTGGAGCAGCTACTGGCAGACATATGGCAGGCTTTGCCAAGGCTGGAGAGGATAGTGACACACCAGGCATTTGAGGGAGAGCGTCCTCACTAACCAGTAGTCAGGGTCACAGTCAGTGGCGGCGCCAGAGATTTTTTCTTGCTGGTGCTATAGTGGGGCTGAATCATTCAGTGATGGGGCTGATGAATGTATTGTGTGGTAGTCTGAATTTGTGCAAAAGCCAGATGCGCGCCTTTCAAGAGTAGTTTCAGATGTATTTTTACCAATGCCTCTATTGATTCACAAAACTACAGCGATTTTGTATTTAATATGCAAACGATACAGCAACATGGGAGACACCCTGGCTACACAAGAGCATAAAAAATAAACTAACAAAGCGTCCGAGCCAGAGTGCACATCATCAATCACACCAATCCAGCAATCAGCATTAAATGCGTGTTTTTCAATTGAAAAACAATGTCTACTACCACTCATATTGAATTGACAGAATAGACACCAAAAGTCAAATAAGGAAAACCACAGATGCGAGGCTTTGTTGGAGTTGTAGGGCAAATCGCATGCAATAAACAAACGAAGTGACTATTCACACTTATTTAAGTGCGTCCAAGCACCACTTATAAGTGTGGCCAAGATGCACATTGCTCCATTGCCCACACTTGTTTTTAAGTGTGTCAAAAGCCAAAATTGTTTTCTTGGCCAAACTTATTTTCTAAGCTGTGGCAAAGGGGAAATTTCAGCATGGGCCACACATATAAGTGTGAATATCATCGGCCATAAACAAAACCACAATTTAAACAAAAACCAAGAATCACCCTTTGTAAGTCCGTAAACAAAACCAATAGGCTTAATAGCATATACATTTAGATCACTAGATTGCTGATGATGTCATATTTGCTCATCACCCAAAGTGAAGCACCTGGCCGCTATATTGATACAACGAACTTCTTCATTAAAATGAATGGTTTCCTACGAGGCCAATTTTAAATAAGTTAAGAAAGTCGTTAAAATGCCAAGATGTGCGGCTGCATAACGTTTAACGTTTCATGCGCAAGTTATCGTAGATGCGCAAATGTATTCACTTAATGGAGAAAATTGTGTTTGCGTGCAAGCTATCAGCCATCCCATGGGCTTGAATAGACCGCTGACTAAAAGCAAATGCTGGCAATTGTTAATGTACACCAGCTAACTAGCTACCTTGGTAACCTTATCGTCGCGGAGATTACGTCGACTTCGCAGTTAATAAAATTAACATGGTGGCCAAAAAGTTTGCTACTTGTATTGACATTCAACAGCAATACTTTTTACTCGAAAAATATTTAAATCGGT
The DNA here is from genome assembly GCA_029692085.1 of Gymnothorax javanicus. NCBI lineage: Eukaryota > Metazoa > Chordata > Actinopteri > Anguilliformes > Muraenidae > Gymnothorax > Gymnothorax javanicus. Next base: position 25,933,829 of record CM056193.1, read on the forward strand.
GTGCTGGTTGCTTTGTCTGTTTATACTGATTTCCAAAAGAGGAGAGAAAGGCACGACTGTTACAAGGCAGGAGAAAGAACTTTTCGCCATCCCCTCGACCACATCTGTGCAGTGATCATTTTGATGAGCAGCGTTTTGAAAGGTGAAACTTCTAAAAGGGGTCTCTAGACTTCGCTAGCGCCTCCGTTGAACAACGTTGGCGTTAGCCATATGATTCAATATAAACAATTTGGTTGGCGCCAAATGTGCTCAACCAGGGTACAATGAAGTGAAGAAACACCGATACCAAAATAACTCCGACTCACACGCAAGTGTTTCTGAAAATGTGATTTTAAAGTAGGTGAAAACGAGTGGGAGTCTGCGAGCGAATTTTACCTCCGGGTGTATACGCTGCTGGGACAGATGCTTCACTCGAGCGTACCCTGTCAGCGATGTAGTGTTCTATGGGGATCTATAAGCGGCTCAAACCGAACTTACAACAAAAGAGGTGTAGAGTGGGTCTGATCTTAGACCACCAGAGCAGAGTTAATTACTTTAAAAAAATACAGAGAAAGTATAGCCAGAATTTAAATGTGAAAATTCAGTAATTTTCTTGGTGGTGCTACGGTGGTGCTATTGAAATCTCTGCTGGTGCTATCGCCGCAGCAAGCACCACCCTAGCACCACCCATGGTCACAGTGGCAACACAGGGGTGAGAAGAGAAAGTTTCTAAACTTCACTTTTCTTAGCTGGGGAAGTTAACAAAAATGAAGAAGGACCTGTATGTTTTTTGTATTAACCCCTTTGCACAGATATAGACGCCAACATCTGTGAATTCTGAAAGTTAATTCTTAAATAATTCTGTAGTTTAATTTCTAAATGTCTTGCTTCGCTTAAATAATTTTCAGTAGTCTCTGCAACACAAATAATGAGTTATAAAGCCTAAATAGATTTGTGCATAACAGGAAAAAAATTGGCATTATTTGTATCCTGCGCAAAGGGGTTAAGGTCTGGCACTCGAGGGCTCTGCAGGATAGAAGAGATTATCGGTAGCAAACTAACTTGACTGATCAAACAATGGTAGGGTGCAGATGGAGGGTTTTGTATAAGGCCTTCTCATCAAGGGGACGGGATCAGCGGGGTGCTGCATGGTGCTTTGGCTACAAAGGTGTGGCTGGCCCATGTTGATTCTGTGGTGTGAGAAGGCCATCCATTTTACACAGCCTGATGCACCTTGTCCTGTTTGAGAGGCTGAGAGAATGTTTGGTTTGCTGAAAAATATGTGTTTGAGACTGGGGGTGTTTTTTTTTTCTGTGGTGGATTCTATCTGCAACTCAAAGTATCACTTCTAGCAGTGTAATAAGGTTTTATGGCTAAATTCTCCTGGCAAAACTGGCAACTTGGGTCTCAAGCAGGAATATGCGAGGTGGGAGGTCTGTTAATCCAGTATAGGTGTTTAGGGGCTATGTCTCTGCATGCCTTAAAGTGGAATTTAAGCATTATCAAATCTTGCACAGTAATCAAGTTCCCATCTCATCTCAAGCGAATTTTTAGCAAATTTTAGAAAATTCGCTTAAAAGAAAATTCAAATTACTTGCTTTGCCATCAACTGGCTTGGTGCGAATAAACTCCAATAAATTAGGCCGGTTTCACCGCAAGATGGCGGTGGAGGATACTAGTAACATATACAGAACAGCAGAAGAAGAAGAGGTTGCAAAATGGAAAAGGAAGAAAATGAAGCAAAACAACCAGAAGAGAAACTACTGGAGGAGAAATGAGACACTGTAAAAATAGAGAGAGGTCTACAAGAGTTGTGCGCAATTCAGCAAATCATCATGGAGGAGATGAAGATGGAGTCGAATGCAAATGCACGCAGTGGTAGCTACATCAGAACTTAGTTGGCTAAGGTGCTAAGCTGTTCCCGTCCCACATTTTGTGCAATAACTCTTAATCGTATAAGGCAAAAACCACCTCAAGCAAGCACGTAAACTATTATACAACTGAAAGGATGTTTATTCGCATTTTGCCATTCCAATCTGGTTTTTCCTCTGTGAATTTTCAAAATGTGCTCAAGAATAGTGAGATGGAAACACAACTAATGTGGAAACATTTGATATCATGCAGTGTGTTGGGGTTTGTATGGTTACAGGGTCAGAGATAGTAACCAGTCACCAGTTTGGGTCGATGAATGGCTTCAATGTGTTGTTGTTGTTGTTGTTGTTGTTGTTATTGCATTTGCATGTTTTTTCTTTCTTGTGCATGGAAGGGGAGGATTTGTAAATAGGTGGTGGGTTAGGGGTTAAAGAAAGAGTGAAAAATCTTTACAGTTTTCAAGTGTCAATAAAGTAGCAATAAAAGACAAAAGGTCCCAATCTCTAACTCACTCTTTGTGTCTCTTTAAACACACTTAAACTTTGTGGATGCTTGGAGAATTAAACATCCCACAGCCAAGGAGTACAATGGTTGAGGCTAGTAAACAATTAAGTTAGTGCAGCCAGATTGGATTAGCTTTATGTATTTGATAGGCTTAGCGGTTGTCGGGCTGAAAGCTACATTACGCCAGTGGGGTTTAGCAACATCTATAAGTATGACTTTGAATTCTTAAGCCATTGGTGGGAAATGGGAACGGTCCAGATTCCAATTTTTTTTTTTTTTTTTTTTTTCGACAAGAAACATCTAACTCCACAAACATCAAAAAAGTAGTTCAGAATTTGGAGGAAGTAATTTAAAAAATTGAATCTGATTTAAACACAGGCTCTGCTGATGCAGCACAGCTGCAAAGTAAGAGGCTGGGGCTAAGCTTCATTATTCAGGAGCGTGTTTAGGAGGCTCTGATTAGAGCTCGCCTCATATCTGCTCAGGGCATAGACGTGCCAAGCTCTTTATTCTTCAATTTGGAGAAGAAAGATATTGGGAGAAAGCAGATGTCTCACCTCACACTGCCTGATTGTGGGGTTACTATAGACTCTGCTGAGATGAGGTGACATACAGTCAACTTTTATGCCAAACTTTTCGGAGCAGAGGACTGCAGTGAACTGTGTGCAGCAAAGCTCCTGCAGGGGTGTTACAAACTTTATTATCCAGGGGAACACAAGGAGTAACATAACACTTTTATTCAACCTTTGCAAGGAAAAACGGAATATCAACGACAGGAGGAGGCTGTTCAAAACGCTTAGGAGCAACTCGAGGGTGATGTTTATTTACATCTAAATGTTTAACTGAGAGACTGTGTTGAAATTAAATTTAAAAAATGGAGAAAAGTAATACATCAAGGTCTCCAAGGCCAAACTAATATACAAAAACTGATGCCAGCTATTAAATAAAAAGCTCAGTTGACTTGCATTATCAGGGGCAAAACAATACTATGCTCTCTTACTAGCCGCAAACATGGGAAATGAAAGAGCCAAAATAAATGTTGAACTCCCGACAAGGCTTCCTTGAAAATCAACAAGACCGGTTTAAAAATGTATGTTTTCCTGTCAGCACAGAGACCAGATAAACAGATAAGAGTAGTCCTCCCAAACCTTGTTCCTGGAGAGCAACCATCCTGAAGATTTTCACTGTAACCAAAGCAAATTGCTCCCTGTTAGATGATGAACTGCTAAGTAGCCAAATCAAGCGTGCTGAACTAGGGTCGGAGTAAAAACCTACAGGACAGTAGTTCTCCGGGAACTGGGTTGGAGACCACTGGATTAGAGCCATTATGGTGCTACCATTAACACAGTCTCAAAAACGACACACTCAGCACCAGTGTAACGATCAGCTCAGTGGCCAAATGGCAAGGAGCACTAGTTTTATGGGATTAATCTACAGCTCTACTGAAAAGTGAATGAAGTTCATGTGTGGGTGATCCAGGCACTCAGATGGGTGTGGTAGACCTTAAACTAAGAGACAGAAAAGGCTCTTTTTCATAAGAGGTCAGAGGAAAGTCAGCAGATGTAACAAGGGGTGCTTAGCTTTGTCACAGGGAGAAAGCTGCCTCTGGATGGAAAACTGAGCCTTGAGAGGCTGTCCATGGCTGCACACCAGTTCAACTCTGGTAATGTTCCAAGGATTGATAAACTGCCCATGGAATTTTCTGGAAGGTTCTGGGGCTGCCTGCAATCAGACCTTCACAAAGTGATTGTTTCCTGGAGGGCTTGCTTTCGGCATCATGCTGGAGGGTGGTTCTCTCATTTTACCAAAGAGAGGTGATCTGGCTTGTCTAGAAAATGTTAAGTTTGTTGTTCTAAGTTTGTTGACTATCATATTGCCCCCTTGGTACACATGTTGCCATCTTATCTTAAAGATACTTTGGGTGTACTACAAAAAATTCATATACTACCTGCAGTTTCCCCAGATGATTGACTGGAAACACTTGATGTCTCCAGTCTCTATGCTAATATCCCCCATAAACAGGGGTTGGAAGCTTTAGAATTGTTCTTAAGTGAAAGAATAGAGAATCACCATGACTGTACTTTGTTGATAGATTTAGCAAAAATAGTTCTTGAAAAAAATTACTTTCTTTTTGAATCTGATTATTACTTGCAAATCCAGGGCACCGCAGTGGGCTCTGCCATGGCTCCAAATTATGCCAATTTGTTCATGGGGAAATTTGAGCGGGACTATGTACTGTATATGGTAACAATCCTTTTGCTAATCATCTGAAGTTTTATGGGAGATACATTGATGATATTCAATTGTTTTGGTCTGGGTCTGAGGAACAGCTCATACAATTTTTGGACTTTCTGAATAGTAGATTACCGTCTATAAAATTTACTCGTGAACATAGTAAGAAGGAGATTAATTTTCTTGATGTAACCTTTTACAAAAGCCATGGGACATTAAATACCACAGTATACTGTAAGCCAACTGATAGAAATACACTTTTATTGGCAAATAGTTTTCATCCGACGTCACTTAAGAGAGGTCTACCTCTTAGCCAATTGTATAGAATTCATCGGATCTGCAGCACGGATACTGATTTCAATAGAGAGGCTGAAAACATGATTAAACGCTTTCAAGAGCGGAACTATCCTGATGAATGGTTAACTCAGGCTAAAAATACAGTTATGTCCAGGGACCGGCGTGAGCTTTTCCAAAAGACCCAGAAAGACATGAAATTTTCAGCAGTTTGTTCTCTAACATATGATCTTCAAAGTTCATCAATACAAAGTATTGATACATTGGTGCTGTTCATCTTGATTGAAAAGCTGTTCTTGATTGATATGGTGATTTAATTATTGGTAATCGAATAGTTTCAATGCCTTTTAATTTTATCGGCCATTGATAAAATTTTTCTATCTTCTCAGTCGTGTCTATTTTACCACATTTATTATGTAACAATTCAACATGTTGGGGCTACTCATCTTTATTGAAAAGTTGTTCGTGATTGACATGGTGATCGGCACTTTAATGGTCATTAACAGACTTAATTGACTGTAGTATTTTATACTTTGCACCTGTTTTCTTTCCCTTATAAATTGAGTTTCCTTATGCCGCACCATTTGTTAGACACTGAGGACGGCTCCGGCCAAAACATGTTTGTTGTGTCTTTTTTTTTTGCTATAGAGAATGTTTATGTTTGCCAATGCTAATGAAACTTGATTGGAAACCTTTGCGACTGCTTGCATTTTTTTGAGTGTGCACACCCGCTTTTCTTCTTGCCTAGAAAATGGAGACTGGTGGTGCTTTTGTGCGCAGACTATTAAGTGCTTTCCAGAGCACCCTCAAGAAGGTAGAAGTACTATCTGGGTCCATTAATAAAAGCAGGCCAAACTTACTGTGCACCTGATGGAACCATATGAGCAACCTTTTCTTAGTTTAGGATATTTTAGATTTGTGCCGACATTTAGAAAGGACACTAGAATTTTATCAACCGATCAAGAAAAGGCTTTTTACAGAGTGGACCAAGGCTTTTTATTTTCTATTTTAAGAGCCATTGGTTTCTGGAAAAACTTTAAAGTGTGAGTGGGCTTGTTATATACTGAAGCAGCATGCATATTCCAGATGGGAAGTGGGTTAAGTTCACCCATTAGTTGGCTGAGTTATTAGACAGGGTTGCCTCATCTATAGGCAGCTATACAGCATAGCAACAGAACCGCTTCTTTATTATCTTAACTGAGGAATAGCCTCACCGGCTTTTCCCCTCCAGGGCTCTCACGGTCCTATCAGCTTACGCTCATGACATAAATGTGTTTATTAAAGACCACTGGGATGTGTAGTCAGAGTTTAATTGCCTCAGTCTGTATGAGAGGCCTAATCAGCCCATGTAAACTAGAAGCTTGTGGTCATGCTGGTGCGGGGGAGACAGCCACGATTCTGCATGGTGATCTACAATGGGAAAGGAGAGGTCTGAAATTCTCGGGAGTATACCTTGGAACTAATGAACAGTCATGGAAACACAGTCGTGGAAACAGTTTGTATTAAGCTGTTTGAACAGAAATGGCTGCTACCTTAGTTGTCAAATAGGGGAAGAACTCATGGGTGGGTTTCCCGATAACGTTGGATCTCAGGATTAATGAGTGTTTTTAAGAGATTCTTAAGCAACAGACGTTCTCTCTTTACGTGGGTTAGTTTAGAGTGAACTAAAGAGACGCTTTAGTTACAAACGTGTTTGGGAAATCCACGTTACTTTAAGAACAATCGTAAGAGTCATTTAAAGAGGTTCTTTGTGTTAAGAGGCTTTTGGGAAACCCACCGCAGGTCGCTAATAACCTGACTGCCTTAACGCTAATGGTTCTGCCTCCACTGAGGGCCTTCGTTGAGGAAGAGCGTAGGCTGTTGGTGGACTACTTATGGTCAGACTAGCACTGGATATGGGCTGCAGCTTTGTGGCTGGAGGGCAAGGCATGATTGACTTTGCCTCCAGGATAAAGGTCCTCTGGAACAAAATGGCACAGAGGCTTCTATATGACTGTGGCGCAAGATGACTAGGTATGGTCTGCTTGCTTCTTAACAAAGGTGAGATGTAGCAAACAGCTGTCTTTTCTGAATTTAGAAGATGTGAACATTACAGGGCTTGTGTCATTGCACACTTCAGTCTTGCAGGCATTGCTAGTCCTTCAAGCCTCAGAGGATTCTGATAAAGTCCTCTTGATAGACTTCAGCTCAGCATTTAACACCATCATACCACAACAGCTCGTGGAGAAGCTGAGGTCACTGGACATGGACACTGGTATCTGCAACTGGGTCCTCAGCTTCCTGACACAGCGGCAGCAGACAGTCAGGATGGGGAAGAGAACATCCAGCTCCATTATTGTGGATACAGGGTCCCCTCAGGGCTGTGCCTTGAGTCCCCTGTTGTTCAGCCTACTTACACATGACTGTACCGCCTCCCATACTACTAATAAGATCATTAAGTATGCGGACGACACAACGGTGGTGGGACTCATCAAGGATGAGGACGAGGCTGCATACAGGATGGAGGTGGAGCAGTTGACATCGTGGTGCAGGTCTCACAACCTCCTCCTTAACGTGAGTAAGACAAAAGAGATGGTGATAGACTTTAGAAGAACTGGCAGGCTGGTTCATAGCCCTCTGGACATCGACGGTGCTGCAGTGGAAAGGGTCAGCAGCGTCAAGTCTCTGGGAGTTCATCTGGCAGAGGATTTATCCTTCACCACCAATACCGCCGCCATCGTCAAGAAAGCCCAGCAGCGACTTCACCCCCTCAGGAAACTCAGGAAGGCTGGTCTCCCTACCGTCCACCTGACCACCTTCTATAGGGGCACCGTGGAGAGTATCCTGACATACAACCTCACCTCCTGGTTTGGCAGCTGTATGGAGTATGAGAGGCGTCAGCTGAACAAGGTGGTGAAAACGGCCAGCAGGATAATAGGTGCCCCCCTCCCACTGCTGCTGGACATGTATAGGAAGCGCTGCATCTGCAGGGCAGCGGCCATCCTCAGGGATACTCACCACCCTTCTCACAGCCTGTTCTCCCTGCTGTCATCTGGAAAAAGACTCAGAAGTATCCGCTGTAAGACCAGCCGATTCCTTAACAGCTTTTTCCTCCAGGCTGTGAGAGCACTGAACACTGAAACTGAACACCTGCACACGTGCACACTGAACAAACTGTGAACTGACCTAACTCGCTGCTAAAAACCTGTGACTGCTCTGCACACTTACTGCACTTTTCCTCAACGCTGCCGCCATTGTTTTATGTATTTTTTTATTATTATTATTTAGGATTTTTATATTTGATATTTTTATGACCTGATTTCAGCACTGCTTTTAACCTAGGAGTACACTATTTCGTTTCTCTTGTACTCAGTACTAAGGAAATGACAAATAAAAAACCTTTGAACCTTTAAAACACCAGGAATATAGATTTTTGAGGAAACACTATCTGTCAAAGTAATAAAGTCAAAAGTACTGCTATTCATATCAAATAAAATTATCCAATGTGAGCGCTTATGTTTTGAGAAGTTTTCTCACACAAGTAGAAGAACTAATTCACAGAGGTGCAAAAACGGTACTCTGAAGCATGTTGTGTCTTTTTGATGCGAAGTATTTCTGTTTTTTAACCGCTTCAAATGCTCAACATTTTGTTGTTGAGTATGACAATAAAGCATACATAATTTATGCAAGCACAGGCTGTCCCCGGGATTTTCTTAATGGGGATTTGGGTCATATCAGAGTTTAATGTCCCAAACAAACCACGAAAAACACTACAACCAGCCATATAACTGCTGGTTCCAAGGTCACCTGTGATGGTGGAGGCAGTCAGGTTCAGGCTGAGCAGAGTCGGCCAGCGACTTCGCAAAGTCATATTTCTAAGTTTTGCTGTACACAGAACTCTGTAGCCGGGGGATCTGAAAGGTTTCAGTTGAACTCTGGGCTGCAAACCAAGCAGCATCAGTACAGCGATCAGAAAGTGCTGCATAGAAGTAAAAATATTGCCAGTTAAGGAAACGACACTTAAGGCTGAGGAGACCAAGAGTGCAGTGTCTCAGTTGAATGGTGATATTTCAATAAATAAGATCTTTTGCTGATGATAACTGAATGCCAAGCACGAGTACAGAGGAACAGCTCACTGGACATGACAGCTGCGCGGCCGATACAAACTCACAGGTAGTCTTAAATTTTAATGCGTAGGATATGAGTGAATGTGAGTCACCGACAGATGTGCCTTTAACACCAAGTGACTCTGACAGACTCCGCTCTTTACTCCCTGAAAGGGTTGAACATGTTTTAGATAAGACTCTTTAGAGGTCTGGAGTAAAGTTATAAGATTTAATCTCTGATAGGAAAAAATTCATCAGGTCATTGTGTTCACTCCAAATAGCTCCTGGTTCTAAAAAGACAGGCAAAATAAAAGGTTTGTCTCAATAAATTTGTAATCAATGTGACACTATCGTTAACTCCTGGATAAGCTGTTTGTGAATCATACTGCCCGTGGTCGTGCTAATGGCAAATTGATTGATTGATTGATTGAATGATTGATTGATTGATTGATTGATTGATTGATTGGAGAGTAATGCTCGAGTCTCATCACAACACTCCGCCCTAAGTTTGGCTTATCCAAAAGTAAAAATTATTAGGCTTAGTCGGTGTACTGGAAGAAAAATCGTATGATAAAAAAAATGAAAAAATCAAAATGACCTCACATCATGTGGTGTTTTTTCCTATGTATATTTTCTGGCTGTCCTCTATTTTTTTTTTCCATATTTCTAACGTCTGGGAGGTACAAAGGGTGGGATTTCTAAATAGTAATGGTGGTAGAGACTGGGTTAAAAGGGGGGAGTGTGTCAGAGGTTATTCAATAAAAAAAAAGACATTTTTTCCCCCGAAGACCACACACTGAATGGGCAGTGTGGTGGGAGAAAGTCTGTTCTCTGTCATGCCACAAATTTTAGTGCTGGAGTTGCGTTTTTTTTTTCTTCTCCTAGTTATTAATAATAATAATAAATTCATGGAATATTTCATCACACCTATTGGTCTTGGTGATCATCATCTTTTGGTTATAGATTTGAGTGTGTTGTCTGCTCCATGGGGTGGGACATTTTGGCATTTCGACACATTATTATTGGATGATGGGTTTTTTTTTCTGAGACTAATGTGTGAGGTTCTGGGAAGGAAGGAAAAGAACATTTTTAAAATTTAAGACAGTGGTGGGAGGTTGGCAAAGCCCATGTGAAGCTTTTCTAAAGCAGTATACGGGCTTTTCTCCTGCAAGGGTGAGAGGTGCGGTTAAAGCACTGTAAGAGGACACCTCAATAATTTAACTGAGGATGCTTCAGTAAATTGATCCTACCTTGGAATGAACACTCTGGAAAGCGAAATGGAAGCATGCTGCTTTCCTCAATGAGTGGCTCAAAGGGGCTTTAATTCGGTCATGTTTTTGCATCATCAAGGACATGGACACCTGCAGTGCTTTTTAATCTCAAAAATTTCATATGTGAAAAGCAGATTCTTTTCCTTTGTAGGGTGAATGAGTGTTTGAAAATGAACTCTGTTGAGTTGTACTGAATTGCTGTGGAATTTTACTCTGCATCGTACACAGCGTAGAAGTGAGACTCAGGGAACCCAACACAGCTCCTGTAAGGGCTACAGCAGCTCAGACCAGAACAAAAAGAGCAGCTTGATTTTGAATTCACCTTACACTACATGAACTCACCGCTGCTGTTCAGTCACATTCCTTAGAGCGCACCCCTGCACTGGATGGGTTACCATCAGAAATTCACAAGCATTTCTGGGTTGATAGTGGTCGGAATTTTCACAAGGTTTTGTGTGAGTAAATTCAGGATGACTTTTTGCCAGTGGTGATATGCTGTATAACTCAAGTACCAAAAAAGGGGATCTACTGAAAGGTGACAAATTAATAGAAAAATCAGTTTAAACAGTCTTAGCAAGATGTTTTAATCAGCCTCTTCACACCTCGGCATAGAGTCTCCATGTATAAAACTTCACAGAATGGATGGAGTTGTTACAGCCCTGATGTTCAACAGGTTTGTGCTTGCTTGCTAATCATGAGGCTAATGGGTGTACCTACAAAGATCTCAACATGATAATTAGATCAGAAGATTTGAATCAACTTGACTTTCATTCCTGGCCATTTTAGGGTTGAGCCTATTAAAAATCATGAGGCCCACCTGAGTGGAGTACTATTTCATAAACTGCCCACCCCATTTTAGGGAGGGATGCTTGATGGTACCTGGTTTTGTTCTGTTCTCCCTGCTTTGACTTTACGTTTTTTTTTAAATTATGTAATGTCCCTAATTTAATAATTTTTTTTTTTTTTTTTTTTATATTTCCTTATGTGATCTCCCTTTTTGTAATAGCCCTTCAGCTAGGTTGTAACAATTAGGGGCTTTTCCGGGAACTCTACTTTCATATTGAAGTATTTTGAAGTCGGGATAGATTTATAAGAGTCTGGTGGCCTTGTTGCTACATGACATTCAAATTCTAGCTGATAAATTACTTTTGTACCAAAAAGCTGCCTCAGCTAAAGTAAAGTAAATTTGGGCCAATCAGAAGCATTAGGGGCTGGGTAATGGCAAACAGGGAAGAAACCACCTTTACCGAGTGGGCTGTAGTGCGGTTGGAATGGGCGAAAGGTCTTAGCCGTCTATTGAGGTTCCACTCATATTGAGGGTATGAATTAGGAGGGGTTACAGTGTTTGCTCGATTGTTTAAGTGACATTGGCTGTTACCTCAACCGTCCTACAAAGAGAGGGTGCTGGTTGTTAGTAATTTGGTTGCCTCAACCTTGTGGCACAGACTTGTTGTACTACAGCCAGCACAAAGCATACTACAGGCTGTTCAGTGCCGTCTTGTGGACTTTATTTCATCTGGTCAGCACAGGATATGGGCTGTTGCTCTGAACTTCCCCGAGCAGGAGGGTGGGAAAGGACCTACTGACATTACTGCTAAATTGGCTGCTTTCTGTCTGCAGTCAGCACAAAGGCTGTTGTATAGCAGAGGATGCTGGTAGGCTGGTGACACCGCCTGTGCTCTACTGAGGAGGGTTGGTCATCTGGGCTTGGACAAGCACCAAATCCGGTGCAGCTGGAAGGGGTGGACCTCACAAGCCTGACTCCGGTCTATGAGTCCATGCTGGAGGCCTGGTGTGTTCTCCCCATCTCCAAGAAAATGGATGAGAAACCAGGACTGAGATTGTTTGAGGAGCCATTGTTCCACAGCCCCTCTCTCTGAATGACAACCTCAGCTTCATCCAGTTTGTGCCTCTCCTTGTTAATTGTGGACAGTATAAAGCTGAGTCACTTGCTGCAGTGTGGGACTGTTGTGATGAGTGAAAGAATTGGTGTCAGGTCTTTAATGAACCAAGTGGTGGCAAAACCCTTGGGATCCCTCACAAGAACTCGGGGAGCTTTTGTGGCTGACAGGAGTAAGCAGTGGCTGGAGAGTGACGCACATGTCTTCCTTCCCTGAGTGTCAATGCTGCCATGGGAAATGTCAGGAGGATGGGGATTTTATTCTGTCCTTTAGGACCTATGAATTTTAAGGGCATGGCAAAGAAGGCGCTGTGCATCATTTGTGTTAGAGTACGGTATGCAGAGTAGCTGGTGGAGATGAGGGCAACAAGGTGGGCTGACATTTTTAGCTTTGACCCTGTACCTAAAGGCGATTGGCGGTCCTTCTATAAGCCTCCCATGAAAAGCAGATGGCTGACCTCTAATTGAGGACAATACATGAAGCAAAAGCCACAAACAGACATGTGGTCCACCTAGATCAAGGCATTGTGGTGAGGCGTCCATTTTGTCATGATCATGAAAATCTCCTCCACTTGTTTTTGCAGTGTTCTAGGCAGGGAAATTTGTTTGAATTCTTCAAGGATTTCTTTATTAAGGGGTCTTTTTCACATTTCACCTTTTCATAATGGAGCCTAAATATTCACTCAGAACTAAACCAAAGATTGCCCTGATTCATTATTCATTTGGCACAGAAAAAAATGCTATATGGAAGACCAGAATATAAACTGCATCGGGGAAGTGGTCTCAGTTGATGTAGTTGAAAATTTAAAGAGCTTAGTTGCTGCACGATTAGGGGTAGAATACTCTCATTATAAAAGTGTTGGGAACGTGATAAATTTCTGAATATCTGGGGGCTGCTAAGCACTTTGTGTTCAGTCAATGAAGATGATGGTGGTTTGGTAATTAATTTCTAATTTGTATCCTTGAATAATTTTTCCATTATTGCAATTTAATGATTTGGCTGTTTTTTATTGGTTTTTTTTTTTCATGTCTAATGCCATTGAGAATTTGCTTTTGTTTTCTCAGAAATGTTGGGACAGTATGGAAAATGCTCATGAATACAGAAAACAACGATTTCTAAATTTCTAAATGCATTGGCAATCAAATGTGTTTCCACCGTTTTTTTCTTCTTTTTCTCCTTCTGGCTAGGGTGTCCATGGCAGCCACTAGAACTGTAAGGTAAAAAGTTCAGAAATTTGGCATACTGATTGGGGACAGTCCCCTTATTCTTTTTATCAAGTTTCATGCCTCTGCCTCGAGCAACAAACAACAAACACATGAACAAACAAACCATACACATGATCCCACAGCAGCTTGAGATATTTGTGTCATGGTTTGTTAGGTGTGCGTCTTGTTTGGACCTTTCTTTGCAGCTCTCGTCCCGGGACGATATCGTGTTCCTGGGCCATCGAATTCTTTACCCTGTTGGTTGATTGAGTGGGGCGGTGCTTCCCCAGAATCTATATAAGCAGGATGTCCGGCACGCCTCCTTCGCTAGAGTGTCTGTGTTTAGCTTCGCACTATAGCTGAAGGTATCTGTAGTCAGGTTTTGTATGACTTTATATCTTCTTATTGTTGGAGTTTCTTCTCCCTTTTTCTATCTCGCTTTGCTTCCGTGGTTCGGACTATTATACAGTATGTCCTTTGGAAGCGCGAGTACTTGCGTTTGGTCTATATTATTCTCTGTGTTTATATTGTGTTCGTGCTACTCTCTTTCCCTCTGTCGTTGCGCTTGGCCTCTGTATACTACCGGCCACTACAGAACACTCTAGCCAGCATGGAGTCGTCAGCAACGGCTGCGTTAGAGAAAGTTGTGGCTAACCAACAAGCTGCTCTCTCCGATTATGGCAAGGGTCTTGTTAGCCTGAACAATCAACAGGCTGTTATGATTCTGTCATGCCTGCTCTGTTTCTGCCATGTCTGTTCTGTTTTTTGCCATGCCCTGTTATGTTTCTCCCATGCCTGTTCTGTTTTTGCCATGTTTTAGTTCTTTGCCATGTTTTTTGTTTTTTTCCATGCCAGATCCATTATTCTGTTAGATTCCGGTCCATGTCTTTGCCCATGCCCTTCATTGCACTTTGTCTCCCCTGTCTGGTCTTTTAAGCTACAGCTTCTCCCCAAGTCCTGCGTGTCACATGTTTAGGTGATTTCATGGTTTCTGGGTTTCAAACATTCCTTCTAATCTCGTTTGCTTCCTTCGCCTTGCTTTTCTATTTTACTAACCCATACTAACAGTTTGTTATTTTGTTATAGTTACTAACCAAGACTAACATTGTATATAATACTAACTTACTAACGAGCACTAGGGATTGTATAGCTGCACTTACTAATTGATTAACAAGCTCTCAGCACTCGCCCTGTTCTAGTCTCCGCCTCTTGCCTTCACTTAGTCTTTGCTGCAATTCAGCGGATCCTCCGCACCTGCTCCACTCTGTCCTGCTTCTCATTATCTGTGCACGTTAGAACTCCCTAACCGGAGCTGTATGTTTTGTCATAGGCTGTCTCATGTTCCCTGTCCGCGTTTTGGCTTTTGCCAATTCTATGTGATTAGGTTCTTCCTCATGTTTTGCTCCCACGTAATTAGTTTTATCCAGTTCACCTTTTCCTAATCATAGCATGTGACTTCCCTTTTGTGTATTTAAACAGTCTTCTCACAGCAGTTCCCCGTCAGAACGTTTCTCCTTTGTCTGCTTGTGCCACGCTTCTCTCGCCTTGTATTCATAGTGATTACCTTTCTGACTGGACCGTCCTTGATTTTCGATTTTTGCCTATTCCTGTACTTTGCCACATCCATCGTTACCGAATCCTTTTTTTGTCCGACTCTGTATTTTGTGATTAGTGCCCTGGTTACGATTCTGGATTTTGCCCTTTGGATTCTGATTATTGGATTGTGGACTTTGTACCGTGCCATTTTGTCCCAGCGCACCATTCGGGACAATAAGTTGCACCCATGCGCCTACTTCTCCCTTCGTTGTCGGCGGCCGAACGGAATTACAGCATTGGTGACTGGGAGTTGTTGGCCGTCAAGTTGGCGTTAGAAGAGTGAAGAGTGGCACCATTAGTTGGAGGGGGCTGAACAGCCGTTTGTGGTTTGGACGGATCATAAAAATCTCCAATACATCCAACAGACCAAACGACGTAATTCTCGGGAGGCGCGGTGGTCGTTGTTTTTCAACCGCTTTAACTTTACGTTAACCTACCGCCTGGGGTCTAAAAACATCAAGGCTGACGCTTTGTTGCGGATTCACGACCGCTCCGGTCGCGACCCTATTCCTGAGCCAGTTATCCCGGCAGCTCAGATTGTGGCTCCCATTCAGTGGGAGGTCGAGTCTGCTGTGCGGGAGGCGTTAAAAAATGATCCCAGTCCTGGTGGGGAGCCGCCTGGCTGTTTATTTGTTCCTTTAGCAGTGCGGTCCCAAGTTCTCCAGTGGGGGCATTCTTCCCATCTGGCTGGTCACCCGGGGGTTCATCGGCCCAAGCAGTTCTTGGCCTGACGTTTTTGGTGGCCCAGCATGATGGAGGACATCCGGGAGTTTGTAGCAGCGTGCTGTATTTGCGCTAGGAACAAGACTTCCCACCTCCCCCCCTCTGGTCTACTGCGGCCATTGCCCATCCCTAAGCACCCGTGGAGCCATATAGCTCTTGATGTTGTTACGGGGCTGCCTGTTTCGGAAGGCAACATGGTCATCCTGGTCGTGGTTGACCGTTTTTCTAAGGCCGCCCACTTTATCGCGCTGCCCAAGCTGCCTTCGGTGCGAGAGACTGCCTTTCTTGTTGTGGACCATGTTTTCCGGATGCATGGCATCCCTCAAGATGTGGTTTCTGACCAGGGCCCTCAATTTACGGCCAAATTCTGGCGTGCGTTTTGCAAGCAGTCGGGGGCCTTTCCTCGGGTTTCCACCCAGAGACTAACGGGCAGACTGAGCGAACCAACCAGTCTTTGGAGAATACTCTTTGATGTCTGGCGGCTGACAATCAATCCTTGTGGAGTCAATTTTTAGCATGGGCCGAATACTCCAACAATTCACTGGGTAACTCCTCCACAGGTCTTTTCCCGTTTGAGGCTCAGTTGGGTTATCAGCCTCCACTGTTTCCTGAGACTGACAGGGATTCAGAGGTTCCTTCGGTTTTTACTTTGTTCGGCATTGTCGGTCAGTTTGGGCCAGGGTCCGTTCCTCCTTGTTGTGCTCTGGACGGAAACAAAAGACCGCCGCAGCCCCATCTTATTGGGTTGGCCAAAGGGTCTGGCTTTCCACGTGGGACCTGCCCTTGAGACTGGAGTCACGGAAATTGGCTTCCTGCTTTATTGGTCCTTTTAAGATTGTGCGAAGGATCAATCTGGTCACAGTCCGGTTGAAGCTCCCTAGATCCTTACGGATCCACCCCTCCTTTCATGTCTCCAGGCTCAAACCAGTTAGCACTTGCGTCCTGGCTCCGGTTGACAAACCCCCACCGCCGCCGCGGATGATTGAGGGGGGGCCGGTTTACACTGTGCATCGTATTTTAGCCGAGAGGCGTGTGGGTCGTGGAGCTCAGTCTTTAGTAGATTGGGAGGGTTATGGTCCTGAGAAGCGCTGCTGGGTCCCTTCTCGGGATATCCTGGATCCTACCCTTATTTCTGAATTCCGTGCGCGGGGCTCTCTGGGAACTTCTGGGGCTGTTCCTTAGAGGGGGGGGTCCTGTCATGGTTTGTTAAGTGTGCGTCTTGTTTGGACCTTTCTTTGCAGCTCTCATTCCTAGACGATATCGTATTCCTGGGCCATCGAATTCTTTACGCAGCTGGTTGATTGAGCTGGGGCAGCGATTCCCAGGAATCTATATAAGCAGGATGTCCGGCACGCCTCCTTCGCTAGAGTGTCTGTGTTTTGCTTCGCACTATAGCCGAAGGTATCTGTAGTCAGGTTTTGTATGACTTTATATCTTCTTATTGTTTGAGTTTCTTCTCCCTTGTTCTATCTCGCTTTGCTTCCGTGGTTTGGACTATTATATGTCCTTTGGAAGCGCGAGTATTTGCGTTTGGTCTATATTATTCTCTGTGTTTGTACTGTGTTCGTGCTACTCTCTTTCCCTCTGTCGTTGCGCTTGGCCTCCGTATACTACCGGCCACTACAATTTGTGTATTTATCACTCCCGTGGCTTCCCTATGAATTTGCTGTAAAGACAACAATTCCCACAATGCATTGTGCCAGCTTACTATTCCAGACACGTTCTCAAACCTGCTTGGATCTGTGATGTGAAGTATCCACAGCTGTCATAAAATTGCATGGAGTACTTTTTGCTTTACTGCAAAGAGGACTGGTTGTGATAATAATGCCGACAGTTCGTTTCCTGCATGAATACATGTGCTACAAAAAAAGCCAAAGCTAGAGATGTAATGTCTGACTCTACCTGCAAATACAGCCTGGGCAACAGATTGGCAATGGGCGATTGCAAACCTGAATACATGCTAGCAAAAAAGTTAAACCAGGTAGAGGTTGCAATGAACATTTTGATCTCAAGGACTACGAGAGCAATCTCTAATTTCAAGTATTGGTTTTCCTCTGAAACAAATTCTGAATGACATGGCCATACTGTCAATTTTTTTATCACATGACTCTAGAAATTAACATTAATCAAGACTCACTGGAAAAGAGAGCACAACAGATAGAGTTGTGTCTTGCAAGCTAGCCAGGTAGCTTTTTTTTTTTTTTTTTTTAACAAGTCAACGCAATGATCACAAAATAGTATGGTATCAAACTCATGACTAGTGAAATTTTACACTTCCTTGTTCACTCCTGTCAACTCACGTTACAACTGTAAACAAATGTTAACAGTACTTGACAGAAATTAAGCTGAGGGTGCCAGAAAAGTAAAGGTATATTGGTGACACTGCTAGCGACTTTTTCCACTTGCTGGCTTACACCAGTCTGCTACAACCACAAGCTAATGAAAACCTCAGGTAGCTGATTGAAAGGTGATGTTATAGAAGGCAATATAGCTAGCTTTCTGTATATGAATTCTCGTCTATGACATCCTGTACACTCATGTTTTAGGATGCCATTTCTTTTGTTGACTAGTTTGCAATGTAAGAAAAGATTACAAGGAAAGTTTTGTTTTTGAGATGATATTTGCAGCACGCCCCCTGGCTAAACAGGGGCTCAGATTCTAAGCTGAAATAGCTTGTAGTTCTGCTTTACCTCCAACTACCATACTGGATAATTGAAATTACAGTGCTGGAGGGAGAAATACAATAGATTTCACAGCTGATTGCGAGAGACATGGAAAACATTGGAAACTAGAGCTGGACTCGCGAGAGCCCATACCTCCGCCAGCATAGCTGGATTTGACCTTTGGCCAATATCTCATCTGCAATTTGGCCTAGATATGCCAAAATTTAATCACTTGTTCCTCTTATGGTACTTAAACATCCTGCAAAGTGTGGTTAAAATCTATGCAACAAATAAATAAACAAACAGAAGCAAAAACATAACCTCCTTGGTGAAGGTAAAAAACTATTTTTTTTTGCACTATAGATGTAGATAAGGTTGAAAATTGCAAACTTGCCCCTTTAAGACTTATTTTAAGGACTAATGGGACAAAACTACACCTGAAACAATCACTTGATGTCTCCTGTCCCTCAACACTGAAGTGTTGAGAACAGGAATGGAAAAATTACAAAGTAGTGATTTTATTTTCATTGAGCATATCGTGCTCACATTTTCTGATTTAGGGTTGTACTTTATGTCCAAATAAAGGGCATTTAAATTCAAATTCTGTCCCTCCTCACTTTCTTCTCTTTCGACTGTCTCTCTTTTCCTGTCTATCTCTCTCCTTCTTTCTCTGATGCACATACATTGTCTCACTAGCCCTCAGGCATGCTTGCACATGACCTCTCTCCCTCACTTGCCCTTTCTTGCTAGCTCTCTCTTTCTGTGAATAATTTTTTACCAAAGCAGCTAGCATTCTTACTTGGGCAAAGGGAGGGAGGGAAGGGATCTGAAGCCGATTGTGAAGTGGCCAAAGGATGCCTCATACCTAAGGACAGATGTGTCATGCACTTGTGTTTACCTGCTTGTGCTTATATTCTTTCCTATCAGTCACATCATTACACAATTACACGTAGCAATTTAAGGTATGGGATCACAAAAATAAGACCATAATACACTGAAATAAACATTCTAATAATGATTTCACTGGTCCCGAAAGTTCTTGAACACGAAAATACAAATTCCAAGAAACCTCCAAAAGGTTAAGAATTCATCTGGCGTTCATTTCCAGAGCATCTTAAAAAGAGAGGTAGACATGTTGGCCTCAGGCAAAGAACATTGATAATTTTCCTGTTGCAGTTGTTCATTGCCATTCGCCATGTTATGCGGAAAGAGACTTGACAGCAAAACTGCGCGAGTTGTAAAAATCCAGCAAATAATTCAGGCTTCAATTAATGCTAAGCACAAAAGACAGGGTGATTTATTTCTTCTGACAGAATTTATGCACTGTATGACAGTGCCAAACATGCATACTTTGCCGCGAGATATGCATTAATCATTTTTTTCGAGTTTTGTTGGAATTGGCTGTTTCATCTTCGTGAACACATCCTTGATTATATTTACCAAAGCATTTACTTTTGCATTATTTGTATCATAAATTGAATATTTCTCCTTTTGACACCCGTGATCAGGAGGTAACATGAGTGGCAATATAACAGGTTGATCTGTGTCTAGACAGAGGTTTATCTGGCTGGCTAGGTATAATTCAGCCGAGCTCACCTTTTCTGCATAGGTGAGATGGTCACTAGAGTAATGCTGCTTGCAGACGGGCTGCATGGTCTATTTGTCCTGAATATGTTGCCAGAGTGACTGGCAGGCATTTCTACTCTTCCCTGGGTAATAAAAAAGAATGATGTGTTTGGGAAGCATAGAGGCACTTCGCGTGACCAATTTAACCACCAGAGAGTCTCTTTGATTCAGCGTACATTATGAATCCTGATTGGTTGGCAAACAGACAGAGTCAGGCCTATGAAATTGGAGACTGTGGTGGGGGAAGAGGGGCATAAACAGGAAAGGGGTTTGTGTGTGTGTGTGTGTGTGTGTGTGTGTGTGCGTGCGTGCGTGTGTGTGTGTGTGTGTGTGTGTTTGTGTGTGTGTCGGCTTGGACAGCTTCACGTGAGAATCAAATCTTGAGAAATCACGTGCTGTGTGAACATTTGGGGTTGTGAGGACATTTTGGTTGGTCCTCACAGAGGATTACACACACCTGGTGAAAGCAAGGGTTATGGTTACAGTTAGGGGTCGGTTGAAGTTAGGGTTACAGTCTTTACAACTATAGCTATACCAACTTAGGTGTGTGTGTGTGTGTGTGTGTGTGTGTGTGTGTGTGTGTGTGTGTGTGTGTGTGCGTGTGTGTGTGTGTGTGTGTGTTTGTGTGTGTCGGCTTGGACAGCTTCACGTGAGAATCAAATCTTGAGAAATCACATGCTGTGTGAACATTTGGGGTTGTGAGGACATTTTGGTTGGTCCTCACAGAGGATTACACACACCTGGTGAAAGCAAGGGTTATGGTTACAGTTAGGGGTCGGTTGAAGTTAGGGTTACAGTCTTTACAACTATAGCTATACCAACTTAGGTGTGTGTGTGTGTGTGTGTGTGTGTGTGTGTGTGTGTGTGTGTGTGTGTGTGTGTGTGTGTGTTTGTGTGTGTCGGCTTGGACAGCTTCACATGAGAATCAAATCTTGAGAAATCACGTGCTGTGTGAACATTTGGGGTTGTGAGGACATTTTGGTTGGTCCTCACAGAGGATTACACACACCTGGTGAAAGCAAGGGTTATGGTTACAGTTAGGGGTCGGTTGAAGTTAGGGTTACAGTCTTTACAACTATAGCTATACCAACTTAGGTGTGTGTGTGTGTGTGTGTGTGTGTGTGTGTGTGTGTGTTTGTTCCTGTGTGTCTGAGTGCATGTTTGAACATTTATGCTTTTGTGTTGTTTTATGTGTGTGGAGTGTTTGCACACATTCTTGTTTTGGCGCATATGTGTGTATTCAAGAGTAACTGTGTATGGGTGTGCACATATACTGCTTATGAATACAGCTACAATGGATCCATCTCTCCTGACTCTGAGACAGACTTTATACATCGGCTCCTCTTTTCAGAGCTGAGAGAGAAAAATTTAACATAAAAAGCATTTCCTCGGAAAATGTCAGCAAGCCAGGCCTGATAGAATGCATTACAGTCCCAGCTTACAGAGCGACATGCTGTAAACTGTGGATCTCATACGCGCAGGTCAAGTAAAGGTGAAGTGCTTTGTAAACGTTTGAAGATGAACAAATATGTTGAAAATTTGAGAAATATAAAAGAGCCGGTAATGTTTGAGGTCAAAGCAGGTATTAGCAAATCTGCAGAAAGAAATCAAATGCTTTAAGGTGCCCTCTGGAATATTTTCAGTAAGAATAAGTTGTTTTACTTTGAAAACCAGAAACTTTGATTCCTATATTAATTCTATGATAAAACCACATGCTTTTTCCCACATTAAAGCAAAAAAAAAAAAAAAATACTCTCTTTGAATGGATAATGGGTATGGTTTGAGCATCCTCTCTAAAGTATTGTGATGTCAAGAAGCAACCATGAAGTAAACCTCATATATTCTGTCTTGTTGCCAAATCTCTCATCCCTTCCTATGAGCATTGATGACTCTTGTTCTATAGCCATATGCATTCCCTCCACCACACATCTATTACTGAAAGATCATTGTGATTCCAAACACCTCTGTATTGTACACAGCTGAAAACATGCATATGGACCAGCCAGGGTTAGCTTGAGATGTGTCAGTGTGCGTTACTGCATTGCCATGATGATTGTTAATATATCACAGTTAACATGAGTGCAGGAGCGACTATGGGTCCCCCACTCTGGATTCATCATCCATCTTCCCGCATGAAATCTGATTAGGGACCTGTTGCATTGTGGGATGCAGGACTGTTGGACACTTATAGTGAAGTGAAAAAGTACATGCCCACTCCCCAATTTTTTCGGTTTTTGAATATTTATCACAGTCAAATATTTCAGATCATTGAACTAATTTTAATATTGGACACAGATAACCTGAGAAAACACAAAATGCAGTTTTTAAATGATTTTATTTATTGAAGGAAAAAAGCCATGCACCCTACCTGACGCTATGTAAAAAAGCAATTGCTTTGTGGTTACTTACAGTGCTTGACAAAAGTCTTGTCACTTATCCAAGTTGTAGGAACAACAAATAATAACCTGACTTGTAGTTGATCAATTGGAATCAAAAATGGCTTATATGAAAGGCAAAGCCCTCTACATTATGCGAAATATACCAAAATAGAGTTTTGTGTCATTGATTGAGTTTTATAATTTAATTTGTACAGAAAGGTCAGATTTTGCTTGGACAAAAGTCTTGTCGCATTGAAAAAAAATGTGGAAATTATACATACACTTTATTTTGAATACACAAATATGCCACTATAATATCAGAACATAAAGCCATGGTGCCTTGGAAAAAGAATGAATATTGCGTTATGACTCCCATGAGCTTGGAGGACTGCATCCATACGTCTTGGCAATGACTGAGATAACTTGATGATGAAATCATCTGGAATGGCATAGAAAGCAGTCTTCCAG
This sequence comes from Gymnothorax javanicus, assembly GCA_029692085.1. Lineage (NCBI taxonomy): Eukaryota > Metazoa > Chordata > Actinopteri > Anguilliformes > Muraenidae > Gymnothorax > Gymnothorax javanicus. The sequence goes on from CM056193.1 coordinate 25,956,626, forward strand.
GACTCCCAGAGTTCATCAACATTCTATGGTTTCATCTTCCAAGCCTCCTCCTTCATCTTACCCCTGAGATTCTCAATAATGTTCATGTCAGGTGACTGGGTTGGCCAATCCTGGAGTACCTTCACCTTCTTCGCTTTCAGGAACTGTGACATGGAGGCAGAAGAATGAGAAGGAGCAGCAGTATAAGTAGGGCAGCAAGAACTTCTTGATATTTCAGGCTGTTGATGTTGTCATCCACTCTGCAGATCTTTCTCACACCCCCATGCTGGATGTAACAACAAACCATGATTTTTCCTCCACCAAACATGATTGTTTTCTGGGCGAATCTTGGGTCCATGAGGGTTCCAACAGGTCTTGTACGGCGACTGGCATGCAGTTCAATGGATGATTCATCAGAAAAATAAACTTTCAGCCACTTTTCCAGTATCAATCCTTTCTGCAAGCTGTGGGCCTTGGCAAATGCAATGCAGGTTTTTTGTTTTCTGTTTAATGCAGACTTCTGTGTACTAATTTGGCCATGAAAACCACTTTGAGAGAGAATTTGACAAACTCTTCTTGTAGATACCGGGATTTTTGGTGACATTTCCTCATGTAGCTTGGCTGTAGTTGAAGAAGGGCTAGCCTTGTACAGTTGAAGCAACAAACGGTCCTTTCAAACAGTTGTCTGTCTGACCTGCGCTTGCCATGAACGTGACCAGTTTCTTCAAATCGTTTTCCCATCCCCTCCACTTGACATTTGGATACATTAAAGATGTCTGCCACCTCAGCAGCAGACTCAGTCTTCAGGCTCTTGATGATCAGCACTTTGGTCTGTGGTTGAATCTTTGGTATGTTGTCAGAGGTCTAGTCGCACCTCATATGAAAGTCTGGTGTGCTGGGGTTATTTCTATACACATCTGGGAATGTGTTAATTACAGTATTTGTCATAGGTTAAACTCTAATCTGCGATTTATTGCATCATCTGAAGAGACGACAAAACTTTTGTCCCAGCAAAATCAGATGTTATGGGCTTAGCCAAGCTGTGAACATCAGAACACTTTTTGACGGTTTAATTTTGCACCAAATTATTAATGTGGAAGCCCTTGACATTAAAATGGACCATTTATTGTAACGATTGATTGGTTAGAAATAAAGTTATATGCTATTTTTAGTTACTATGTCCTTATGCGACAAGACTTTTGTCAGGCACTGTAATCAACCAATTATAAAAATTTTATTGATAATTGGATTCAATTTCACTTGACACACCCAGGCATGATTATTGCCAGCCCTGCTTAATTTAATATCACTTAATTATAACCTGACTGGCAATGTGAAGTAGGCAAAAAGCAGCGCATGATGCCACAACCTAAAGGAATTCATGAGCAGACGAGAAACAAAATTGTTGTCATCTACCAGTCTGGAAAGGGTTACAAAGCCATCTCTAAGGCTTTGAGGAAAACTTTGAACAGCAATTAGCCTTCCAAGAGGCGGCAGGCCGACCAAAATTCTCCCGCGAATGCGTCAACGACTCATCCAGGATGTCACACAAGAACCCAGACCAAAATCTAAAGAACTGCAGGCCTCACTTTTGGACGTTAATGTTAGTGTTCACAGCTCTACAATAAAGAAGAGCCTGAGCAAAAATGGCATCTATGGGACAGCTGTAAAGTGGAAACCACGACTGACCAAAAAGCACAAAGCTCATCACATTTGCTAAAAAGGAAAACAAAATCTTTATGACCCTCAAGACTTTTGGGATTATATTCTGTGGAATGATGAGTCAAGAGTGGAGTTTTTCGGAAGATATGGGTCCCATTATATCTGGCATAAAGCTAACACAGTACACCACAATAAGAACATCATGCCAACAGTCAAACACGGTAGTGGTAGAGTAATGGTTTGGGGCTACTTTACTGATTCAGGACCTGGGCAACATGCCATAATGCTTGAAAATCCTCTAATGTGGCTGAATTAATTCTGCGAAGAGGATTAGGCCAAAATTCCTCCACAGGGATGAAAAAGAGTCAATGCCAATTATCAAAAATGTTTAATTGCAGTTGTTAGAGCCGAGGGTGGCACAACCAGTTATTAGGTTTTGGGGGGCAATTATATTCCTCATGGTGAAAGAAGTTTTGAATTACTCTTTTCCTTCAATAAATGAAATGATCATTTAAAAGCTGCATATTGTGTTCACTTACTTTGTCTGTGTCAAAATCAGTCGGATGATATGAAACATTTAAATATGTTAAATAAGCAACAAAAAAGAAATTAGGAAAGGGGCAAATACTATTCACACCAGTGCAGGTAATAGGCATATACCTGTATCCTGTGTGAGAGATGCAATTGTTGTCTGATAGACTGGGTTCCCAACTGATATAGCTAAACATTATTTTGAACAGCACAAGTAACTATCAAACCTCACAAATAGATTGTATGTTAAAAAAAAAAACTGAGCAAATTAAGATTTTATATTCGAACAGTCAAGTTTATAGAATGTGAGGCCGCAAGATTTCTGAATAGTGTTCACAAAAAAATGATATCCTTTCAACTTTCAGGACAAGAACAAATATATGATGCAATCCATGTACATTAGCGTGATGGGGAAATCATTTAAGAATCTCAGAAGCTATTATACACATTGTTCTTAGTCATTCTATACGTGATTTGCTAACTGTTGAAAACATCCAATCTTGGCCTGAACTGAGCAACACCCAGATCCCAGCATATTTTTGAGTCATTTCCTTGAACTCTAAGATAACCTGTATTGATGGCTTCCAGTTTGACTGCACAACCATGTAAGAAGTACTTAGGAGCTGCACACCAATAAACTTCTGAAGTCCCAGAATGAAATATTAAATGTTTATCTCGGCATATTTATGTCTAATGAACTAGATCTGAATGTTCTCCTGCAGTGACTGGGGATAAGGAAGTAAAACAAATTAAATTAACTTTCGTGCTAATTGGTTAAAGGCCTGAATGATCCCCATGAGAAAATGCTGTGGTGCTTTCGTTAGCAGTGGTGAAAACACTGTTCCTCTTGGTCCGGCGCTAATTGTCTTCCCACCCTGACTACTTCCTGCCGCTTTGAAGATTTCCCGCTTTGCGAGGCCGTTTAGTATAAGCCCGCAGTTTCTCGTTAGCATGCAGAAAGCGGGCAGTCAGACATCAAGCAGAAAGAGTCTGGGAGGATCTCTCTGGTTATGCATTTCAAGGAGACTACAGAAATCCTTTTGCAAGGGCAGGCAACAGATTCAAACCATTGGATTATCCATTCTTCCATCCTCAAAGCGGGCAACCGAGCCATTCTGCTTTATTTATTTATTTATTATTTTTACAATGTTTTGGTAGGGTTAAAGCTAAATAAAACAAAGTAATAGCCAACATTCCTATTTTCCAGCCTGGTCATTTTCACCAACTCAGTACTAATGAACATTGGCTTGCCATAACTAATCTTTTTTTTTCCCCCAGTGGTTGATTCAAAACAAGTCATACTTTTGAAAGATATTCATTTGCCCTCAGGACAATTTCATAATCCTATTTCCTTCTGTTCTGGCATCTAATCATTCTCTCTAATGTGAGTCATCTGCTTTTATTGCTCCAAGTCCTCTTGCTTTAGCTCTCTCCCTCTGCATAGGGCTCACTCACAATGCACCTTGGGATTGATTTTCCCCTCTGGTAGATACGTTATTATTTGTTCCATACTCTAATTATTTCATCATAATTCAAAAAAAAAAAAAAGTCTGCATTGCTGAAAAACATGAACGGATAACATCAATGTCTGCGACCAAATGACACTTGTTTAGTTTATTGAAGATCGATATAATATTAAGAAATTCCCCAGCTACCATCGTTTTTCTGTCTGGTGTGATTATTTTCTCAGCGTCTAACTGTTTTGCCTCTATTTAGCTGACATTTTGCAGCTGAAAAATATTGGTAAATGCCCAAACTCACTTTTACTATTGTACGAGATGTTGTATGAGTCTCTGGAACTGACCAATCAGATCACTTTTGGAGTCAGCAACTTCATTCTGCCACAATGGAGTTCTGTACAAATTTGCAAAAATATTCTCACATGTTGTTCATTGCCTTGGAAAATGCCAATTGCAAGCACCACAGCATAAGAAAGGCATCAATGATTCTGAACAGATCTGATGGTTTGTTTCTAAATAACTGATGATCAAAATTTCATCCTGGACACTGGTGTCCACTGCCTTTTGAACTTCTTGGTATTTCAGAAATGCATTTTGCATTGCACACAGAGCAATGTGCGACTATCCAGTGGCAAAGTCAATGGGCTCTTTTTTCAGGAATCAATGACACTTGAGGATAGTTCATCTCGGCACAGTATATGTAGCGTAACTCCAAAGTGCACATTCCTTAGTTCACAGGTCAGATAAATAACAGCTGGATTGGGTTTTGTTTCTTTTAAATTCACATTTGTTTGCAGTTGACTCGAGTTCACTCAGGATACATTCATCATCAGCGATATCAAGCACAATGCCAGATGCTCCGTGGATTAATGATGTTTTACAATTACAAATACAGTAACCCTCAGCATATGAAATGCAAATAGGAATTACGACTGTCTCCTTGTTTTGTTCTATCGGCGCTGAACAAAGCCCCCCTCGCAACATAGGCTTACACTTTTAATCATTTTAATTAGAGGCAAGCCGTTTTTATGACAACTTTCACATAAGAGTCTATTTGTCTGGCTGACTAATTATGCTTCACGCTGCCACCAAAATATTCCATTCATCACTTTTCTCAAGTTATTTTTTTCTGGTTTCTTTGTCTAAAATAGGTTTTATTTTTAGAAAGCCTATTTTGATGTTCCAGTGCAATATAATTTGGAAATTGAGGTATAAGTCTGAACTTCTATCAGTCGTGGGGGGTTTTTATTGCAGGGGCTGACCTATATTTCTCCTGCCGTGAGTCAATGCTGGGGATAATCGCAATATATCCTGGTTATTCTAGAACCTCGCGTGTGCAGTAAAGATGATTGGTTGGTATCAGAGCAAGGGCTTGTGTGGTTGACTTACCCTTGTTGGCTATAATGGCAAAGCAAGTCAGATTTGTCATCATTATCAATGTCAAAGAGATCCTCTGAGAGCCGGAAAAAAAGACAGGAAAGAAATGAATCATTGGATTTTACTTTTATAAAGCCATAGAGGTTGGTTGTGTACACAGTATTATGAAGAACTCTATATTTGACTTCAACATATTGTGTGTCTTGGTACTAGTGCTGAACACTAAGATGTGCACATGTGCCTTAACCTTAATGGAGTTATCATGATAAAATATAAAAATAGAGAAGTGTAGGTTTGAGCCGCATTAAAAGGAGAGGACAGCAGATGTGGGAACCATACTTTGTTGGAAAGAGTATGACCTGGAGTTAAAAATGTGACCAGCTATTAATTTCAGGCAGAGTTCCTCACTGACTTACGAGGATCAGCAATGGCATAGCAAGCTAGGTCATGCGTGTCGCCATTCTGGCTCATCGTAGTTGCTAGTATGGTGTGAAACAGGCTCCGCTGCTCTTCCTTGTGGGAGGCGGATATGTCGCCAAGGCTTTTCAAAGTGCAAATCACAGCCGTCTGTTTGTGTGGGCATTTCTGCATAATGACCGTTCTCAGGAAATTATAGTTGTGCCGAATCAGGTTCACTTGCAAAGTTGGTTAAGTCAAAATAAATCTTTATATACAACACGTCTACTCTGCTCTAGTAGCAGAACCAGAACTGGAGATAGGGTGTAAAAAAAATTAAAAAATTAAAAATTCTTTTTAACCGATTTGTTGTGATCTGTTTTCAGTCATTTTTTATTAACATATGTTCCAATTATAAGAATTATCAATTGCAAATGAAAGACACAGCTTCTTTCTTAATGCGGTGTAAGGGTGATGAAATAGGCTAAATTCAATTCAGAAAAATATTTTACTCACAACACAAAAGTACACTTTACGAAACAGGTAACATTAAGTGTGAAACTTTTGTGCTGTCCTACAATGCAGGTGACCTAGCCTGCGCTTTATGATTGTTAACATCAAATTAAAGTAAACATAGATTTGAAACACCTTTACCCAACTTTGAATAATACTGGTTGAAACGCACCAAATTGCACATCCAACTGAATTGTTATATTTATCGTCTTACCTTAACGAGGAGAACTGGCAACACCAGATAATGTGGAGCGAATGTACTCTGAATTAAGAAATGTGATTTAGGACAAGTCAGGACTGATGTCTGGTTGAGAGGGCTCTTCTGTGCTGACCCTACTTTGTACTCTTGCTTTCAGTGGCGGCTGGCCAATAGAGGGCGCTAGGGCACCGCCCCACCACTCACCACATTACCTTGAATAAGACACAAAAAAAAGAAATAAAAATGAAAAAATAAAATAAAAATATTTCGAAATATATGTATATCTATTTTTAGATGAGCAAGATAAATATTATATAGTTAATGATGAGTAAAGTTGTTTCGTTCATCTGTGTTGTCTGATTGGCGACATGTTTCCACCCTGGGGCGCAAAAATCTTTGCCCATAGACTCTCGTTAAAAGTTGTACATGCGCAGTAGCTCCTCTTCAATACAAGAGATAGGGCCATGTTGGGGCGCACCTCACCTGCGCCCAGAGCTGAATGCAGCTGGATTTACACACCACCACCCTCCCGCCAGCGAAATTTTTTTTTCCCCACTAGAGTTGCGGACACCAACAGAAACTCATTTGCATACAGCCAATCAGCAACCTTGTTCCGGACCACTGAAGGAGTGTCGTGAGACAGTGAAATTTTTCTGTCTTTACGAGCCTTGCACCGAGGTGCGGTCTCGGAACCACTGACTGCACAGTTCGAGCCCAGAATACTGCGGTTACATTGTACATGCCTGCCTTACCCTCAGCATAACTGTTGGCCAAATCATTCGTCTAGCCTGCCATTTGGATAAATGAATTGTATGTATTTGTTCAAATGGTGAAGCTGGTAAAATGAGCTGGTTACAATCAATGTAGTCTAGCAATACCAAGCTCGCCGCTTTTTTATCCTACACTGATCTGGCATATTAACAATAAACTAGTTTGTGACACCGAACAAAATCCAATGAAAATAAAGTAGAAATAACCGGGATTGCGTCAGCTTATTCTCGAAAATACGAATGCCCTGTAGGCCGACAGATTATTTTATAACGTTTTAACGTTATAACGTATTTTATGTTTATAACGTTCAGTAGCCGCGCTACTGAACGTTATAAACATATCGGCAGGTTTGGCAAGTGGTGTTAATGAATTGTATTCGCACTTTGCTGTCGGCTGTTAATATAGGTTGATTATGGTGCTTTCTTTCTGCATCATAGAAACATAATTTTAAGTAGACGGCCATAGCTATACTCAGGCAGAGGGGTGTGGTAAAGCTTAATGATTTTATACTTTGAAAGAGGTTTTGAATCATTAAATCTTCGTGTTCTTCATTTGAAAATGCGGTGGCCGTTTCCAAACCTGCCAATCATTTTTAATGTTTCCAGCTAGGATTGATAAAATCATCTGTTCAGAGCATTCATATTTTCTAGAATAAGCTGACGCGATCTCACTTATTTTGACAATATTAGTGCAAGGCCTGTGAAGAGAGAAAAAATTTAACTGTCTCGAGACACTCCTTCAGAAGTCCGGCACAAGGTCGCTGATTGGCTGCAAAATTCATGTACAAAAGTAGAACACTACATGACATTATAATATTGCTTTTGCTGTTTTCATTTATGTAAATACACTGGTGTGATACCTTAGTACATATTTGCTTGCTTTCTGGAACATGTCTATCTCGGAATTATAGCCCCCCCTACTTCAAACTCCACCAGCCGCCACTGCTTGCTTTGTCAATGTTCCACTTGATAACTCTGCAATACCACTATTTTCATTCTCGTGGCGCTCATCTTACGTCATTCCAGAAATGGTACAGGATTCTTCTTTTTTTTTTTTTTTTTTTTTTTTTAATTTGGGATCTCCAATCCCACCCGAATCTGGAATGCCCAACTGGTGAACTATGTGCAAGGCTTGCTCATATGCGACCCCTTGCTGCCAATTCAGGAGAGTGTAGACAGTTTGCGGCTCTCCTCCGAAGCACACGCCTGTCAGCCATCGCTTCTTATACACTCATTGGTTGAATCTTCGCAAGTTCAGAGCGAGGGCGGAGGATACCCGGACATGAACAGGCTTGGAATCTTCCTGACAAGTGCCCCTCTGGCCAACAGGAGGCGCTAGAGCAACGAACAAGGCAACTATTATTTTCCCTCCCCGGCAGTCCCTTCCCAATTTGCAACCCTGTAGCGCAGTAGCCAATTGTGCGCTACTCTGAAAAAGCTGCCGACCACTGCCAGTTGGTACGACGCGGGGATCGAACCCGCGACGTGATAGTCACTTCTGCTTCGCAATGCGATGCTTTACCGAGTGAGCTATCCGGCAGCCAGGATTCTTCTGACAGGCTAAAGGTATTACATGGAATCAAATGTAAACAGGGTCCAAAGAAAAACTTTGACAAATTTTACTGTCAATTTATTTTGTGAGAAAAAAAAAAAATAAAATAATTCTTGGCTGATGTTTTGGAACTTCGTTCCGAGTATCAGGAGGTTATGGCTCAACTGTATGAGCAAGGCCTCAAGCCCTCTCTCCTGTATCAAGCTAGGTTGAGAATCATCACAGAGAACGGGCATACAATCCGACTTGCATCGGTCCAGGAAGCAAAGGAATACATTGCTGACAGGCGTAACACTGCCTAGGACATGGTAACTATAACCACCAACCGGGCGGCATGACACTATGGTTTAATTAAGACTTGCGTACCATGCACTGTTATTCACCAGCACAGCCAGCTAACCTGACTAGCAAGGCCCTTTTGAGATTTTTTTGCATAGTACTATTAGTCACCAGCATAGCTGGTTAGCGTGCTAACCACGGCTTAACCGAGATTTTCTCTACAAAGCACTGTTACAACCTGTCAGAGCTGCTTTGAGCTAAAGACTCCCCGTTGGCACAACCCGAATTGAGATTAAATTACTCCAACGTCCATTTGAAAATACAGTCTGATTTGAATGCCTGTCGCTGTATGTGGACTGAACTTTTGGATATCAAGGCTCAATTGGACTCTTATGCCATATGTAATGTCATTCTTCTGTACCATACAAGGGCTTCCTCTGCAGCCTCAGTTTGTTTTGGGCGTTTTTACTCCTACAGACTATTTTTGTTGTGCTGCTTCACCGCGGCCCGTACCATTATGTTATTAAAGTACTGCTGTGTGTAGCATTTTGTTTTTGGTCTTTTTTATTTTTTTGGTACATGCTGTAGTTACTATAACCTGCTGACTACTGACTGGTCACCATTGGGTTCAACGGGTCACCCCCCCTCCCCCTTTTTTTTTTCTTGCACAATTAATTGTTTTACTTAATTATTATTATTTATTGATTTATTTCTTCCTCTCATTAATATTATTACTATTATTATTGTGTATTTTATTGATTTAATATCCTAGTTATACGACACAATTTTTTTTTCTTTTTCAAGTCACTCACGTTTACAAATATCATTGCCTTTACAATGGCTTCAATAGGAAGGAAGGGTGTATACTGTGACTCACCTTTCTTAAGCTATATGTCACAATTGGGATTCTACTTTGCACTAATTTTGTTTTCAGTTAAAATCGAGGGAAGAGAGTTTTTGCAGGGGAAGTGTAGGACTGACTTATGTCAGGAAGATCTGTCTCCAAGGAGATACAAGTGTTTAATGTCCCCTTAGGGACTGGGTTTGTTGTTTTCTTTGTTTTGAATGAATGTGCGTGTGAGTGTGTGCCCCCCCCCCCCCTTCCCTTTCTCTTTCCAATCCCTTTTTCTGCTCAGGTATTGCAACATCTCAAGGCCCAAAGTTATAAATGAACGGTAGGAACATCCGCTTCATTTCCTGGAACACCAAAGGGATGAATAATGTCATCAAGGCCAATAAGGTAACATCTCATTTGCAACATCTTGGGGGAGACGTTTGCTTCCTCCAAGAAACACATCTCCGTACTTCCAAAACATCTCGTTTTAAGAAGCCATGGATGGGACACTTATTTCACTCGAGGTACTCCGAGAGGGCAAGGGGGGCAACTATTCTTATACACGAGACATCACCTTTGAGCCTCAAGCATCTGTATTAGACCCCAATGGCCGATATGTCATCGTTTCAGGCAAATTGCGGAATGTTCCTGTGGTCCTTGCTTCACTGTACGCCCCAACATGGGATGACGACAAATTTATATCCAAGTTTTTCTCTTTCATACCAAATTTAAACGAACACCAAATTGTAATCGGCGGCGACTTTAATTTGGTTCAAGATGTAGACCTGGACATATCTTCTAAGACAAAAATTTCCCTATCCAAATCTGCAAAAGTTTTAAAATTCCACGTGAATCAGCTCGGTTTGGGGACCCCGGAGAACCAAGTTCCCCTCTAGTAAAGTTTTTTTTTCTTTTCAAATGTCCACCACTCGTACTCCCGGATCGACTTTTTTTTACTAGACAATAAACAATAAACAATGTCACTTCCAGTCAATACCACAGCATAGTCATCTCTGACCACGCACCAATTACTGTCGATATTAAGTTCCCTCATTACAAACCGCCCTTAAAACACTGGAAATTCAGCTCCCATTTCCTTTCAGCGGTTGGATTTAAACCCTTTCTCACTTCCCATATTGTTATTTTTTGAGATCAACGACACGCCGGGTATCGGGGCCGATACACTTTGGGAAACTTTTAAGGCCTATATTCGCGGTCAAGTTATTTCTTTTGCCTCACATTTAAAGAAATCAGAGCATACTAAAATGGCAGAAATCTCAACTGAAATTCGAAATCTAGATAACCAGTATACAATGAATCCATCCTTGGCCTTATACAAGCAAAGGCTTCTCTTACAATCACATTTTGATTTTTTTATCTTCCAGTAAAGTTGAGAGACAGCTACTACACACTAGACAACATTTTTTTGAGCATGGAGAGAAGGCAGACAAGCTGCTTGCATACCAGGCCCGCACTGCTAGTGCCGCTAGACTGATCTCAAGAATTAAATCACCTACAGGGGAAATAAAAACTGACCCCATTGAGATTTGTAAAGTTTTTTCCAACTTTTATTCCGCGGTCTATTCTTCTGAATCTTCAGCGTAGGACTGGGATGGCTATAACCCTTTGGATGCTCTTACATTTCCTCAAGTTAACCTAAACAGCTCAAATGATTTGGGTGCACCACTGACTGCAGCGGAAATAACAGAAGCCATTAAGTCTCTACAACCCGGCAGGTCTCCTGGCCCCGACGGCTATACAACAGAGTTTTATAAAACCTTTGTTGACCTGCTTTCCCCAATCTTAGTTAGAGTTTTCAATGATGCCTTTGGGAGAGGCCAACTCCCGCCCACCCTGACAGAAGCTTCAATTTCCCTCTTATTAAAGAAAGACAAAGATCCTTTATTATGTGGTAGTTACAGACCAATATCTCTGTTAAATGTAGATTTCAAAATAATGGCCAAGGTTCTTTCCAGGCACCTCAAAGAGTAATACCAGATTTAATTCACCTAGATCAAATGGGCTTCATCCCTGGTAGATATTCCTTCTCCAATATCAGGCGGTTATTTAATATTATTTACACTCCTACTATTGATTCCCCTGAATTTGTTCTCTCCTTGGACGCAGAAAAGGCATTCGACAGGGTGGAGTGGAGGTACATGTTCTATGCCCTCAACAGGTTTGGCTTTAGTCCTAATTTCATTTCATGGATCCAACTGCTTTACTCATCCCCAGTTGCCTCAGTTAATGTGAATGGAATTACATCTGACCGTTTTCCGCTTCTACGGGAAAAGACAGGGTTGCCCTCTGTCTCCCATGCTTTTTCCACTCGCTGTTGGACCTTTAGCCATCTGGCTTCGCAGTGAGGAGCAGTTTAAAGGTATCACGCGCCAAGGTTTAACGCATAAGGCGTCATTATATGCAGATGACATCTTGCTTTATATTTCAGACCCCTTAAACTCCCTCCCGGTAATTTTGAATATTTTAGAGAAATTTAAAAAAATTCTCCGGTTATAAGCTGAATCTCCAGAAAAGCGAGTGTTTCTCAGTTAACGATTTAGCCAATGCTCTTCCTCAAAATACTTTTCCCTTTAAGATGGTCCCGGGAGGATTTAAATACTTGGGAATTTTCATAAGCAAATCCTTCCCAGAACTCCAAGTAAAAAACTTTGATCCCCTACTTGAACGTTGTAAAGAAGACTTAGCTAGATGGTCCTCCTTACCTCTCTCTCTAATGGGACATGTTAAATTGATCAAAATGACGATGCTACCACAGTTCTTATACCCATTTCAGCAAATACCAATATTTATACGTAAATCATTTTTTCTCACTCTTGATAAGTTAATTAACTCATTCCTGTGGGGGCAATAAAAAATTAGGAAGGAGATTCTCCAACTCCTAAGGTAGAGGAGGCCTGGCACTCCCTAATTTCCATCAGTACTACTGGGCATGTAATGTTGCTAAACTTCTTTTTTGGAGGCCTCAATGGGTGGAAATGGAGATAATATTGGACTTGAAAATCCAACAAAGAAAACCAGCAATAATTTCACTGATAAAAAAAAAAACTTCTACAAATAATCCACTGTTCACCTCAACTGCCACTATGTAAATGTTCTCCCTCTACTGACCAAAATCACAATATAGACTTTTTTCTATTTCCTGAACTCCAGGCAGGAAAATCAGGTTCTAAAAGCACTAGTCTATTACTAAGAAGTGAATTACCAGATCAATTTTGCTACCATCAAGAAATAAATAGCTGAGATAATATCATCTAACAATGCTTTTCATTATGGTATGGTCAGTGGTGTGCTCTCAATTACCTTTACCATCCAACATCTCCACGAATCCGATCATGGTTAATACCTTAAAAATCTGGAGTCAGTTTAGGAAGCACTTTAGGTTAAACGTGCCATCAGGCCTCGCTCCCATTTACCGCAACCATAGTTTCCTCCCTTCTTGCTCAGACCCCACATTTCATGACTGGCATGAGAAGGGTCTAAAGTCCATCAGTAATTTATATATTGATGGAACTTTTCCCCAATTTTCCGATCTAGCTGTTAAATTTAATCTTCCAGTCTCCCATCGGTTCCGATACTTCCAGATTAGGCACTTTATTCAAAAACAATACCACCACTTTCCTAACCAGCCCCCAAAATCTAGTCTGGATCGGCTATTGTCTTTGGAGTCAGATTCAAAGAAATTAATCTCAGTTATTTATGATAACATCTCTGCAATGAATGCGACCTGTTTGGACTCCCTCAGAGCCACGTGGAGCCAGGACCTTGGGTCTGATATTACAGATGATCAGTGGAACCTTATGTGTGAGGATTACGCCAGGAACCTGGCTTAACCAGTGAATACAAAAAAGGAGGCTTTATTTTCCAGGGGGAACCCCCAACAGAGAGACAGCTACTACAAAGTCCACAATCATTTTTCAGAATCCAAAGGGCAAATCAAGAATCTTGCATACCAATCCCAAAATACAGTGCCGGACAAAAAAAGGATCTCAAGAATTAAATCAGGAATAGGCAAAATAAAAACAAGGACCCCAGTCAGAAAGGTAATCACTTTTTACAACTTTTATTCCGGTCTAACGCTTCTGAATCTTCAGCGGAACTGGGATGGCTAGAACCCTTTGGATGCTCTTACATTTGATTAGGAAAACCTAAACAGCTCAAATGATTTGGGTACCAAGCCATTAAGTCTCTACAACTCGGCAGGTCTCCTGGCCCCGATTACAAAACAACAGAGTTTTATAAAACCTTGTTGACCTGAAGCAGGAAATGATGCCTTTGGGAGAGGCCGACTCCCGCCCACCCTGACAGAAGGCAAGAATTTCCCAGCCTATAAAGAAAGACAAAGATCCTTTATTATGTGGTTGTGACAGACCAATATCTCTGTTAAATGTAGATTTCAAAATAATGGCCAAGGTTCTTTCCAGGCACCTCAAAAGAGTAATAGAGGATTTAATTCACCTAGATCAAATGGCCTTCATCCCTGGTAGATACTCCTTCTCCAATATCAGGCGGTTATTTAATATTATTTACACTCCTACTGGGGATTCCCTGAATTTGTTCTCTCCAAACTGTTAGAAAAGGCATTCGACAGGGTGGAGGGGGGTACATGTTCTATGCCCTCAACAGGTTTGGGGAAAGTCCATAATTTCATTTCATGGATCCAACTGCTTTACTCATCCCCAGTTGCCTCAGTTAATGTGAATGGAATTACATGGACCGGACTATAACAGCTTCTACGGGGAAATAGACAGGGTTGCCCTCTGTCTCCCATGCTTTTTGCACTAGCTGTTGGACCTTTAGCCATCTGGCATTTAGTGAGGAGCAGTTTAAAGGTATCACAAAACAGGTTTAACGATAAGACACATTATATGCAGATGACATCTTGCTTTATATTTCAGACCCCTTAAAGTCCCTCCCGGTAATTTTGAATATTTTAGAAAATTAAAAAAATTCTCCGGTTATAAGCCAAATTCCAGAAAAGCGAGTGTTTCAATAGTTAACGATTTAGTCAATGCTCTTCCTCAAAATACTTTTCCCTTTAAGATGGTCCCGGAGGATTTAAATACTTGGGTATTTTCATAAACAAATCCTCCCAGAACTCCAAGTAAAAAACTTTGATCCCCTACTTGAACGGGTAAAGAAGAATTACAAAGATGGTCCTCCTGAGGGAGAACTAATGGAACATGTTAAATTGATCAAAATGACGATGCTACCACGGTTCTTATACCCATTTCAGCAAATACCAAAATTTATAACGCGTAAATCATTTTTTCTCACCTATGACAAGTTAATTAACTCATTCCTGTAGGAATAAAAGAGAGCCAGGGACAGAAGGAGATTCTCCAACTGCCTAAGTGTAGGGAGGCCTGGCAAGGCAAGAATTTCCGGCCAGTACTACTGGGCTGAGATGTTGTTAAACAATTAGTTTGGAACTCCAGGCCCTAGTGCTCAGAGTAAGTTAGTATTATATACAATGGGCAGAAATGGAGATAATATCATCTAACTTTTCATTATGGTTAGTGGTGTGCTCTCAATTAAGCAAACCATCCAACATCTCCACGAAACCCGAAACATGGTTAATACCTTAAAAATCTGACAGTCAGTTTAGGAAGCACTTTAGGTTAAACGTGCCATCAGGCCTGGGGAGACCATTTACCGAAGGGCAGTTTCAAAGACTTGCTCAGACCCCACATTTCATGACTGGCATGAGAAGGGTCTAAAGTCCATCAGTAAAACATATATTGATGGAAAAACTTTTCAGAATTTTCCGAAAACCTGTAAAACATAATCTTCCAGTCTCCCATCGACTAGGAAACTTCCAAGATTAGGCACTTTATTCAAAAACAATATCACCACAGACCTAACCAGGATCAAAACAGAACGGATCGCTATTGTCTTTGCAAGTCAGATTCAAAACAAATTAATGGCAAAACCTTATGACAACATCATAAAATAAATGGGAATAAGGAAAACTCCCTCAAGAAGCCACGAAAGCCAGGACCATGGGTCTGATAAGACAGATGATGGCAGAATCATAACCTAATGTTAGATCTGGTACACACTTCTTCTATATGCGCAAGACACAACCTACTTCAAAGCAAGATTTTACACAGGACCCACTATACTAATGCTAAATTAGCAAAGATCTATCAAGACAGATTGGACTCTTGCAATAGATGTAAAAATCACCAGCAGACCACATGCATATGCTCTGGTCATGCTCTAAACTGTCTCTATTCTGGACAGAAGTATTTAAGACTCTTGGAGAGGTCCTGGGCGGGAAGATTGATCCTGACCCCCTCACTGCCCTTTTCGGGGTCCCTCGAAAAACTGACATGCCTATCGCTTCAAAACGAGTCATAGCCTTCACAACCTTATTGGCCAGGAAGCTCATCCTTCTCAAATGGACACATATATCCTCCCCTACACATAACAGATGGATACATGAGATCCTATATTATGTCAAACTTGAGAAGATTAGATTCTCCCGCCGGGGTTCCTTAACAGCCTTTAATAAAACTTGGCAACCTTTTATAGATCACATCGACTCACTCGACATCAATGAAGAATCTGAAGCGTTTGATGATTGATTAATTGAGCAGAAACAATTCCCCCCCATTGAGTGTGTGTGTGTGTGTGTGTGTGTATGTATGCAACATACATGTTTGGGAACCTGTGTTCTTCTAGCTCTGACGTATTGAATGTACAATGATAATACTATGGTCCCCCCCCCCCCCTTTTTTTCTGATGCTGTTTGTTTGTTGTTTGTTTTAGATCCTTGTGGGTTTGGTTTTTTTTCATCATTGTATATCCCCCTTACAGCTATTAATTTGTATTATTTTATTTTCTTGGGAAAAAAAAAAAGATTTCACACACATTTATAAGCATAACATACAAACCTGTCCCAAAAAAAAAAAAAAAAAAAAAAAAAATTCTTGTACATTTTGCAAGGCAGAAAGTCTGCTCTTAGCATTTCAGTGTGTATTTTGTACCACAGGCCTTTTCCTTTAATGTAAGTTTTGAGGTGCAGTTTCCCCAGTTGTCTTCAAAATCCCCTGATTTTCTAAATTAATAATGTATGAGACAGTGACACAAACACTTTGGTTTCTGCTCTGCCTCTTAACTTCTCTTTAACTATTCATCTGAGCAAGGAGTCATCTCGTCTCCATGCAGTCTAGCGATATCTATGCAAAAGCTGGTGTCCCAGAACAGCATAGGCCTACTGCGTTGAGCAATTTAACAAAACATTCACATTCAACCATCGACTGGAAGTGCATGGAAAACAGCTGGATTTCTTCAGTGAGAAAGTGTATAAAAACTCAAAAAACTGTAAAATATTCTGAGTGAAATCAACTTGTGCAGAGTGCAAGCGAACCTTGTAGACATTACACAGTACTGTCCATAAGTAATTGGGCAGTGACCATGTTCAAATTCATGCTGTGTTTTCAATGCTAATGTGCAGGACTGTGGGGAACATTGCCAAAAAGCTAAAATTGTATTTTAAAAAAACCCTGAACCACATTGTATGTGCTCACTTAGGGTTAAATTAATACTTTACTGTGTAAGGAAATGGATTGGGGGTGGTGGGTTACATAGCATCCCCTGTCAAGTACAGTTATCAGATTGAGCAGGCCTCTAGCACAACAAGCCAAGAGGGTCAAGAGCTTCCCTGCCTGCAATACTGTGACATATTCGGTCCAGAAAAAGGCTGGAGAAAAGGACCTCCCACAGGGACGTCGTAATGAAATGAGGTCATCGGGACTAATTTTATGAAAATGACTTAGAACACATCTACACTTGCCATTTATTCCCCTTTCCCTATTATGCGGAACAGAAGAGAGTGCGCTCCTCCATTAAAATTCAGAAAGTGCCAGACAGACGTTCATAGGAACTCTTTTATAATTCATTTGGCTGGATTATCTTCTCAAATACAATTTTATTTAAAATTAAGACCACAATTCTAAAGTCAATATGAGTTAGCTTAAGTTAATATATTGTGTACACACAGGGTTAGCAGCTGCAGTGGGAAATGTGTCATGTGACTGCCTGCTATGAGTCTTTTGATGCCTTTAGTTTTCAGCTAGAAAATAGAAAAACCATCAACTGCAATAAAAATATCTAGCTGTACGAGCTATATTGTAGGCTGATTACATGATGCTCCGATGGCATTTATAGCGCTTAATTGGTAGAGCAACTGCAATGTCTAAAAGAAGCGAGGGCTGGTCATCAGGAGGAATAACGTACCACAGCATCTTCCTCCTGAGTAGATGGGAGAAGATCACTTTTCAATGAGCTATACAGTTTGGCTGTGATTCCCTGTGGGAAAAATCCCCAAAAAAAAAAAAAACCTGAAAAACTGATATTCAGACACATTTGCATAAAATTGCTCATTGACTCCGTCCAGAAACTGATCTGGAATCAGTTTTGCTTCATATGGACATGTGAACTAGAATGACCTCTACTGAGACACTTTGAATATTAGTTTTTCTAATCATAAGACCTCTCCATTTTTTTGAAAGACAGTGTTAACCCCAGGACAGTTTGAAATTCTTTTCCTTTCGGAAAAAAAAAAAAAATGCCATGCCCTGCTGGCATTTCAGTCTTCAGGCTAGAAAAGATGCTGTTGTCCACGCAGTAATAAAAATAACCAACAGGGAAATTTGAGCTGTCTGTAAGCGCTTGCTTCACAGTCTTTCAAATAACTTTTTTTTTTTTTATTCCACCTGCAATGTGGTTTAGCTTAGTTGAGCAGTCCTTATGCATTTGTATGGATCACGGCACATGGTCCACAATAAAGCAGATATTTTAGGACGGAAGACAGAAAAAATGCTTGATAGCTAATGACGAAAAACAACTGAAAATAAAAAAATACTTTGCTATGGTGCTGTTACCTCATAATTGTGTCATAATAAACTCCATTTTCAAAATAGATATAAAATGGATGATTGCACTAGGTAACACTATTTATCGACTTTGGGAAAAAATAAATTCTCATTATCTGTGCTGTGTGATATCTAGTTTGAAACTGCATTGAATGTAAAACATTGAATATTTTCAATTCTAACCATAATTTCCTCCCACCATTGCCACTTTTTTGCCATCCACACCAGATTTTACCATTGCTTTCTCGTCCACTAAAATGTGTACCAGTTTTCCGTTGACCATGTACCCCACCCAGACAGGGCCAGTATGAGCACAGGCTTTTGTCTCAGCCATGCAGTCACACACCTAGTGTTACTGATCAACACCAAGAGTCTGTGCTAAAGACATTGATCAGTTTAATCAGGATTTTAACTGCTCAGCTGGAAAGAAAGCCTGCACCAACAGCACCTTGCTCCATCCTTTGCATGTATATTCATATTTTTAATTGTATTGTATTGTTTTTGTTGTATTTTACTGTATAGTATTGTACCATACTGTATTGTTTGTAGTATGACTCCTCATAACCCTCCTCTTTCATCCATATGTACCCATTGCCTTCAACACACCTTAACAAGAACTATGTACTGGACTTTGCATTGCTGCACTCCCACACTCCATCTACACACCCCCGACTGCTCCCCTGCTACAATCTAATTATGATTTCATGAATGTAACCTATAGCACTTTAAAACTACTTGCTTCATCTCCTGCTTGTATGGTTGATTATCTTTAATTGTATTGTTTTGACTTGTTGTATTTTACTGTATTGTATTGTACTATTTTGTACTGTCTTTGTAATAACTGAATTCTGATACTAATTGTTGGTACGATCAACCTGCCTAGGGACAACAGATGTAAACTAGCCGTAGGCTATAATCAGGCATATTTACAAATTATTGTTCATCAATATGCACTGTCCCTACCTTTCTAAATAAATTAAATAAAATTTAAAAAAAAAAACCTGCACTGGCCTTTTATGGATAACTTTGGAACCCCTGGCCTTCCAAGCTCAGTCTGAAGGCTCCATTAATCTTTTCCTTTACATAAAACAACCACCTGGTTACACATAAACAATACCAAAATTCATAAAACATGTGGTACTTTGAATGAACCTGACTTTTCAGGCATGTGGACATGAAAGTAACCCAGATAAGCATCTTTACAATGTTGGGCGAATCTGTGAAATCCTACTCCAAAGTGGAATGAAGGCTGTGAATTACTCATGCCCACCTCGGAATCACGAGTTTTATGGGCGAGAAAAGTAGGTCTACAGATAAAGTCATGAATTTAGAGAAGGTCGTGAGAAAAAAAATTACCTTTTGAGTGTCTGTTGTTTTTTTATTACTCAATACATTTCTCAACTGACAAATATTTATGTTCCAATATTTGAAAAGAATAGATTACAAGACTTACAGCCGTGGTGTCAGGGCACCTACTGGCTTATTTGCTCACAGTAAAAATAAGCAAGAAAGTTATTCACTCTTTCAAAATCCATTATGGTTCTTCAATTATTTCTTGAAGGCCAACTCTTGTGCCAAAACATGAGTAATTAAAAAAATGTCAGTAAATTATGTCGAAGGGCAGGAGAGTGAATGATTCACTGTGTGCCGTTTAAATTACAGTGTTTTATTTGGGTAATGAAATTACAGAGCAATGGAGTTATAATGAATGTATCTAAATCAAAGCTTTGCGATGACGTTGGCATCCAGGCGTTCTCTCTATTACAACCGTAGGTGTGAGGATTATCCACATAGCCAGCAGTGTCCTAAGCACTCGCAGCAGTTTGTCTTGTCAATGGGCTGGACATATTGCTTCAGCTTGTCATATACACCCAAATTCATGAAGCTCAGTGCTTCTCACTGTTGGTCCTGGGGGTCTTCTGTGTATGCTGGTTTTTGTTCCAACCACAATTGCAATTGTAGGATTCTAGTAACCTCTTAATTAGGTGCGTTTCTTGTTTAGGGCAGTTATTTATGCTCCTAAGCCACATTTTGACAGAAATGGCCATGCATGCCGCAAAGAATAAAAGACCTTTGAAAACATTGCACTTTTTTCTATATTGCTAGTAACTTCAGTTAATATTTTCAAAACAGATCGAATTAGACACTGAAAAAATCAGTATAGCCAGGCCCACTTTAACTGATCCCGGACATTTTAACAGATGTTTAGATGTGATACAAATAACAGCATAAAATCCTGTACAGGGTGGGGAAGCAAAACTTGCTCTGACATTTAAAGTTCCCATAATTGTGTGCACCAGTTATTTGAAAAAAGCAAGACTAACAATCGGAGTCTAAGCTCTTTTTTTCAATAAACATGCCAGTTGATATCAGGATGGTGATTTATTTTGCAAATTTTGTAAATAGTTATATGTGGACATCTTTAATATTTCCAATCTTTAAATTTCAACTTTAAATCAGCACGGCCCCAACGGGCTTCCAGGCTGATGCGGTCACATCAAATACACTCTTAACTCAGCTCATGGTTCAGGAAAATTGAAACAAGTTGACTGATTGACTGATTGGTTGGAAGACCAATTAGTGTGGTAGTATTTCCCTGATGAATTGTACTTTTTTTCCTACTATCCTTTACTGAAAAAAGACAAAACAAGACAATGAAAATACAGTTTGAACAGTTGATATTGAAGTCCATAATTGTAATTACGCCATTGCGGCATAATCAGAGCTAGTGGCTGCCCAATGGAACGAGTGCCTGCTGACACCAGCTCTGTTTCATCTTCTCTGTGTATCCTTGTTGCCCTATTTGTTAATTATTTCATGCTGCCTCATCATGGAATGTTCCACATTGCCTTTCTGACACCATGGTTGACTGTTTCATCTTCTGGTTAAAAAATGTGTATCCTTGTTGCCCTTGGGGATTTTTTAGGTTATTTCCATTTGCTCGATGGTGTTCCATTTAACAAAATCTCAGAACCATGGTTTGACCAGGGTTTGTTCCAGGGTCATTCCCTGGTTCTTTCAGTTCCCAAATCTGATTCCTATTATTTCCTTTTCATGGACTGTCTTAGTTCTCTGTTTTTTTTTTTTGTCAGATTGTTTTCTGCCTGGTCCTTGCTTTTGGGGGGGTTTCTCTAGTGCCTGTTTCCTTCTTCCTGCGCTCCTCGTTCCTCTCCCCACTCTGCCGTCTCCTGCCTCGTTTGTCTGTGTTTGTCTTGCTCCTTCCTCGCTCGCACCCTCTCTCAGCCCTCATATGGACTGCTCCCCTAGATTTAGACTCTCGCCTGTCTGTTGAGCGGAATCCCAGCCGTACACAGTCAGGTCTATCGCACATCGAACTCTGCCTGTCCGCCAGCCTGATTTACCTCACCTGTATAACTCTGGTAACCTGAGCGCCAAACCCTGCCTGGCAACTCAGTTAAAGAGCCTGATTGTTCTTATCAGTGGGTTAGCTAGTGGTCCCAGTGCTTAGAGTCTGGTAGTTTTCTTACTGAACATCATGTACTATAATGCCTTGAAGAACTTCAATATTCATCTCAAAAGAATTCCATCAAATTAACCAGTTGCAGGAAGAAGCATTAATAGTTTTTCTGAATATGTCTGAATTTTCCAAGTACTTCCAGTCAGTAGCCATAATTCAGCTGTGCATGCTAACAGGTAACCATGGAAACTTGTAGCCTGGTTCGCAATACATTTCATGCAATGGGGCACTGGCGGCTTTGTTTTTGAGGGCATAATGTCAAGAGCAATCAATAAAATCCACAGTGCTCTGCTCAGACTGAACCAAAGACATCTGTGAATGCACCGACATAAGATTGAACCTCTGCTATTCAATGTATAACGAATCCCTCAGACCAGTTCCTGTGACTATCAGAATCATACAGCTCATATTAAAGTCCACATGCTTCAGAAGAAATTTCTTAAATTAGTTTAACTCAGACCTGAAAATTTTCACAAGCAATATATGACTGCAAACATTTATAATTAGCAAAGCCAATCTCCTATAGACAACTTACTATGTACAGTAGTTCAACATTAACTTTTATTAAAGAATGTATAGTACATGACCTTTAAGGTCAAGAAGATTTTTACCATGTTCTTCATATTTTGAAATATGATTAATATTCAGTTGCCTTTACTTATACTACTTTTACACTTTATTTAGCTAAGGTATTTTTTCTTTCTTTCATATGCCTTCTATTTCAACCAGTAAATTTGGTCATATTACAGTCTCAAAATAATTTTTTCCCCATATGATGTTATGTCAATGATGAAGCTGAAAATGTACTTTTTATAATGCCTAATGTATAATAAGTTTCCCCATTTTTGAATGCAGCAGGTGTAAAATCTGCGGTGGCTTTACTGTGACAAACACCAGCACACGGAGCCCTTTGCCTGCGGAGATTCCTCTTCTTTGACCCTTTCACCTGAACCCAGCAGGCTCATCCGCATCCAAGGTCGACCAGAACTGTGGGAGCCCTAGTGGTTCAGAGATGAGGAGTATCTCTCATACTCTGGCCTTGGCCTAAACCCAGAGAGCAGTGTTACGGAGTTAGCCAGGTAACTGCACTGGCTAAAACCCTACCAAATCTGAAGCATGGACTTTAGTGTAAATGGGTCATTACTCGGTGCAGCTATCTACGTTGTAGCAAGCTCAGATATCCTGCTTTTGAAGTACCCCCAGAGCTGCTAATCTGTGCGACTAGAAAACTGTAAGATTGATCCAACGCAAATCTGGCTTTAAAAAAAGGCTGTTATAAAAATGATGCATGAGCAGTAACAATGAATAAACTTGAAAGATACCTTTTTTAAGTTTGCCCACTGGTGGAAATTGCTTGCTCAAGTATCAGTCAACAACATCAACGACATTCTGTAAACTTCATGAGAGCCATCTACTTGCACATAAAGAGTCTCCCTGAAGCTATGACGATCCACTATAACATGCTCGGCAGTGGCAGTGTTCCTCTATGGCCAGGGGTATTGCTGGCTTCTTCTTTTGATGGATAGTTGATTGATCAATCCCACTGATTGTCCAAAGACTGAACTTACCTAGTGCGCCAGGTTTTCAAAGTCCTGATTAAAGAGTTAGAATGATCACCTGTGCTAGTGCACATCTCAAGAGGCAGCTTCGAGTATCCTCCAGCTAATGTTCCAGCAACCTGTGAATTTCTTGCGCATCTAAAATTTTCTCACATTTGGCAGATGCTCTTATCCAAAGTAACTTCGGAAGAATAAAGTGTTACGTGTGATCCATGTATATGGCTCTGTATAATTTTCTGAAGCAATTTAGGCAGAGTGCCTTGTTGGAGGGTAAAATGGTTGCACCCTTAGTGAGAATCAAACTGACACATCTTGAATTACAATGCCAATTCTCTAAGCATTACGCTCCTCTTCTGCTTTCCAAAAAAAGGCCACCCTAGCTAACCTTGTTCATCAATCCAGGACTGCTAAGACTCTAATCAACCTGCCGGTCACATTAACAAGAAAATATGAGCTGTATATAATTGGTTCTCGTGGTCCTATCATATTGTCTTGGGGAACCATCGGACAAGCTGGGGTCACTGGGGTGCAATGAGGAGCCGTCTTGGCAAATTCAAACCCTCAATCTCTGGGCGATGTTCAGGCAGACTGTGTGTGGTTCTGAGGGTTACTGGCTACAGTCAGCACTGGCACTGTCTGGATTTCACCCTGGATTCGCAAACTTTGTCTAAATGAACTACTTGAGGTGGTGCACATCCGTGCAGGAAGACAGTAACTTAACATACACCAGACTGTGAGGTAAATGCATGTAGGAAAACTGTGTCTTAACACACACCAAGCTGTGAGGCCCATCCACGCAGGAAAACTGTCTTAACACACATCAGACTGTGGGGCCAATCCATGTAGGAAAACTGTCTTAACACACATCAGACTGTGAGGCCAATCCATGTAGGAAAACTGTCTTAACAAACACCAGACTATGAGGCCAATCCATGTAGGAAAACTGTCTCAACACACATCAGACTGTGAGGCTAATCCATGTAGGAAAACTAACACACATCTTAATCCACTGTCTTACATCACACTGTGAGGCCATCCCATGTCTTAACACACATCAGGGGAAAATGCAGGAAAGCTGTGTCTTAACACACACCATTCAGTGTGGCCCATCCATGTGGGGCTCATCCATGCAGAAGCATAATCTCTTAATGCAGTAGTTCTAAAACATCCTGGGTGAGCCCTGTGTAAGCAAAACTGCAATTCCAGAATTTTAACGAGCTGCTAATTTTTCCTAAGTAGGTGCTTTTGATGTTTATAGGAGCTAATTACCCTTTTAATCCACATTATGCCAAGCCTTGCTTTGCAATGCCACAAAGCTCACTCGTTCATACTGTGTTTATTGCAAAATGGCCTTCAATTACACAAAGGAAGATTACAAATAGAAGACTGAGATCGATGGGCCAAGTTAACCAGCGAGTAGTGGACTGGTTATCTTTGTTGTTCAATGCGTGATTGCTGTGAATTTAAAATGGTGAGTTTAAAATTCAGCATAAGGCAGCTTTGCTACAGTATCATTTGCTTTGTCATTGAAATCTTCGTTATCCTCCAGATGGTTAGGCTTGGTGAGCAAGTGTCCTCTTATTCACATTGTAGGATCTTACTGATTGACCTCAGTTTTTAATTCGATCAGTTTATAGATAATTTATCTGTTTCCTTGGACTTTTATGTGTATTAAAGTGCATTCCTTGTTTACAATATACAACCCCAAATAAGTAGTCAGCACAGTACGTTAGATTAAAATTAAAACTGAAAGCAGTAATTTGAAAGTAACCTAGGACCTGCTTTATGTCAAGAACAATACAAAAATACATATATAGCTGTTGCTGACCGAACATTATTTAAATGTCCATGCAATCCAATAATAAGAGCTCTTTGTTTCTCAAAAAAACTACAATAAGAATAATACCAGCTTTTTAGAATTCATGCATCGCAATTGCAGCTGGAACAAAAAACAGCACAAACAGGGCTCCCCTAGGAGCAAGTTGGAGAATGAATATCAGTCAATGGAGCCCATCTATACACTGGAATTTTTCTATAACAGATACTAGACTATGGAGCCAATCAGTGCAGTAGAACATTACCTGTATAGACACTAGATCATAGAATATATTGATGCATGAGACAGTACCCGAAAACAATGTGCCAATCAAGCATGTGTCAGCCGGCAGCGCACATCTCAGAGTTTTCACTTTAGCTTAATGAAAGCATTGGCAATCTGAACGCATCCCGCAAAGTGAAACTTTTACTGAATACTTAGCCGCGAATCAGCATTCTGAAAGCATAACGCTGCTACACGTGTTTTGGGTAGTCCCCAGCCCTGGCAAAATGTAATATAAAAGCAATTCTCATAGTGAAGTCAGAGCTGGTGATAAACTATACTACTAACCATAGGGGAGTCCAGCATCTCAGGGATTTTATTCATACACATTCCCCCACTCCTGTGAAACAGGCTTTAAGTTTTTAATTACACTTCTGTGCTTAAGGCGGGACACCTCCATTTCAGCCATCGATCTGACGCCGCTCCTTTTCACGGCCTCCTCCTCGATCCGTGAGCTCACCGCCGAGAACATGAAATATTCATTGGGTGGGTCCGAAACGGTCCTCCGGCCTCCGAGATGGACTGAGGGAGGCGGACGTCAGGCAGTGGGAGAAGCAGCAAAACAAGGCAATAAAGAGGCCGTGTGTGACTGCAATTTCAGAGCCTAATTCATTCCTTAATCCCCGCTGCCCAACGGTGGCTAAACCTCACCCCCGACCCCCCCCCCCCCACCCCCCACTTCACCCTACCCTCGGGCACATTCATAATTTGCAGGATAAAAGCGCTCCTGGCCAGTTCCATTTCAATTCAGCGACTTGCTTAATTGGAATGGGCCCTGAGAAATCCTGATAGAACAGGGCGATGACAGAAGCAAAATGGCAAAGACAAGTAAACCATATGTACACGTGGAAGCATTGATTTCTGCTAGGTTACTTTCCAGAGAGAGGAGAAAGCCATCAGTTGCTCTAATACAGCAGCTGCCACAGCATTCGCCAGGTTAGTATTAATAGCTTAAGCTGTAGGGGAATCGCTAATAGGTCATTAAGCGTTGTTCGTATCAGCCCATATTAACCTTCATCTTATGACTGAACGTCAAAGCCTCATAGATGGCGCATGCATCGTTCACACTGATGGTGGCCTCCTGAGTCCAGTAATCTTTAAATAGTCCAATCATCAGCGGAGATATATTCCTGTGTCATTACCTGATGAAGATTTGTCATAATGCGGAGAGTGAGTTCACGGGTTTTTTGAAGTTGTACCACCTGCCGCCCAATGCAACTCTTTGGCTAGCATCAGCAAAGAAGTTTCGAGACTTGCCCTTTCTGCTCTGAAGGGAATGGAGAGGTAAGGTAATAGAGAAGGTGTGTGTGTGTGTGCATGTGTGTGCATGGGAGGAGGGAGGGGGGGGGGCGTAATTTACTGAGAAGAGGACACCTCAACGGGCAGCACTAGGAATTGGATGCTGATGAGGTGTGGTCTATTTCATTTAACTGTGTCAGGTAGACTAACGGTTTCCCTGTTTTCTTTGTTCTGTTTATTTTCACTCACTTCTACAATATAAAGGCAAATTTGGACAAATAATAAACAACAGCAAGTGAACTGAGGGCGGCAGTATCGTCGCAGCTTGTCTGTTCCAATCTTGAGATCCTCTCTCTCTCTCTCTCTCCTCTCCTCTCTCTCATTCCTCTGTTCACACTTGTCCTCAATCCATCAGCTACGCCGGAATGCTAATGTCCACTCCACTTTATCATCCCGCGTCCTACAGGTGGCCTTGACATCCCCTTATCTGCCCTGCTCTCTCTCCCCCCTGCCTGTCTGACGGCTGATGCATCGCCCCACGCCGTACCTTTGAACACGCGCTTCGCGATTTATCAACACCCAAGTCCAGTACGGTCTCCGACTTTTTACGTTGTTTTTTTTTTTTTTTTCCGGCTCTCTGCGAAGATTCATTCCACGCTGACAAATAAAAGACGCAGTGCAGTAACGTCACGAAGGCAAAGCACTCCACTGATTAATCAATGCCAACGCACACGGCAGAATAAACAAATGCACAGAGAACGTGTAAATAATGAGTTTCCTGCAGTGCGCAGAGTGGGGGAGAACTCGCGGAGAACAAATAGAAATAAACGAAAACCTGAGTGGGAAACCACCGGGGACGACTCGGAAAGGCTCGTCTCACAGCGCTCGCGGTGACGCGGGGAGTGCCGTTGAGAGATGATTCTGACGGAAGCCCAGCCAATCGGATTCCGCCCCGCGGCATGGACAGTTTAGTTCGCTCGAGAGCGGCTCTGCGTGCGGTCTCTCAAATTTATCTGAAAGCCACATTTATATCCACCTGGGTCCTCTCCTTTTCTATGATACATCAAGATTAATTGCCTCTCTCCTCACTGTGGGATAATTTAAGCGGGCACAGACTGCGTATATTTGGCCCCAATTTCCTGTCCCAAACCACTGAGAGAGGCAGAGAGAGGAGGCGTGGAAGTAGTTAGATGACGGCCTCTCAGAGTTGAAACATGACAGAGTGAACAAAATAGCCCTCTTTCCACCCGCAAACTGTCCTCAAGCTCCTCTCTTGTCAACCCCCACCCCTTCAAACACACACACACACACACACACACACACGCACACACGTACTTCTAATGCTGTGAGGATGTTACATTGATTTTCATTTGTTCTTTGTGAGTCTCTACCACCTTTGCCTTATCGTAATCATGACCATTGCATGCCTAATCCAAACCTTTACCCTAACCCTAACCTTAACCCTAACCCTTACCCTTACCTTAACTTATCCTTATACACTTTATCAATACATCCCAATAAAGGTTGCACCCAAACCTTTATCAATAAATCACAATTTGTCCTTGAAGTTGAGAGGACTGCCTACAATGTTTTCACTTTTCAAAAATGAAAAATGCCCTCACTCGTTTTTGTGTATTTGTTTTTTCTTATTTTTCTGGTACTCATTAGATAGCAATTACAAAAACACACATGCTCACAGGGACCCATACACGCACACACACTGACACACACACATGCGCGCCTGTGTGCATAAAAACACATAAATACAAACGCATGCACACACACATCCCTCCCCAGTGGGGATCACTATCAGAGGATGGTTCTGTGGTAACTGATAATGAAGCGCTCAATCTTTGCAAAATATCATACATTAAACATGTGAAATATGCCTCACATGACCAATGTTCTGAAGAGAGATATTGAAAAATGGAATTTGCTGATATCAATACTGTTTAAATGAAATGTTATTTTACCGTTAGTAACCAATTTTCACAGATGGTATCAAGGAAGTATTTTGAACATGTTAAACCAAAGCGTCACTATAAGGATGTGGGACTCAGATTGGGATTAAAATGAGATCTGAAGTTTAATCAAGAAACCAGTCGTATCATCTATCTTTCAAATCATGAAAGGTATGCGTGTTTGAACTGGCTAGTCTCAGGATAGATAAAGAAATGCATTGATATGTTCTGCAACCATTTTAAAGAAGGCTTTGCCACGGGACTTTTTATTTTACATATCAGATTGTCATGGAATCCCCTGAATATTGATATATCTAATGCAGGCAGATTAACAGATACAGCAACATGATAAAATTTCAATCAATGTAGACATTATTGCTTGCCATGGATGTTACATCTTCTCTGAAATGGCCTCCCCTTTCAACCCAAAATGGCAGCCAAGACAATTTTAATTATCACATAACTAAATTATCCCAAATATTCACTCAAACACATTCAGCCCATTGAAGGCCATATGTCCTTCAAACAATTTTTATAAGCTATTGACTATGCAGGAGAGCAATATCAGATTTTATAGACCCAAAGAAACCAATAATGTAGGTTTCTGTGGATCCATAAAATCTAATATTGCCCATCTTATGGTCAATAATTGTTTTATTACATAAACAAACAATTTTATTGGATTTCAAAGTTTCATAAATGTAAACACCAATTCAAATGTAGACACCTCACAATGCCAGGTCAATTACCATGTCATAAATATCACAGAATTTTGTTTACGTCTGCTAACGATGCCTGATGTTACGCTTTCACTGATTGGATAGAATTTTTTCTCTCCATAGTTCTCATTGGTTAAACCACAGGGCAATATCTCTTTTGATCACTGCATGGCACAAGGATTTTCAGGGCAATACTGTGTTTTAAAGAAGATCACATGACCCTTTATTCACCAATGAAAAGGCACAGATAATTTGTAAATGCAATGGATTTATTTATTTATTTATTCATTAGGATTTGATCAAACCAACTTGATATCACTAAGGATCCTCCATATTCTCAGTAGAGCTGAAAGACCTGGACACAGGAGCACATGCAGCCTATAAGGTGGGATGTATCAGATGGATACCAATGACCTCAGTAACTTCCGAATCACACTCTCACAAAATGTGAGTCAAATATCACAGAAGTTTTGATGTTGAGGTGCATTAGAGGACTCCATTGGGCCTAGCTCTTGGGCTGCTGGAGGGACAGCGGAACAGCGTCACCAGTATGAGTCATACCCCAAAAGCACACTTTGAATTCTGCAAGGAATGTCACCTCATATTGATATACGCATCAATAAAGCAATCTGCATGGTATTATATAAGCCTTGTGTTGTACATTTCTTTCTGAAGGGATTTACTTTTGCGGTAAATGTGAGTTTTATCGCAGCGATGTACAAAATCACTCACCGCCTGTAATCTGTCCACCGAGTAAAATGACATATCGGCCTGACTGCGACAGTGACTGTCTCTTTGTGACTCATCCCTAAGCCACTGCATTTTAAGTTTTACTTTTTAATCATGGGTCGGGGAGATCAGGGTATATCTTAGGAATGTAATAACTGCATTTCTCAGTCCTAAGACCAGTTGTGACCCACTACACTTCAGCTATGACCCGATAGAAGTGCTTGAAGTTTGGTTTAAACTAGTGCAGAATTTAACCCTGCCTCACACAGAAAACATTTGCTGCCCACCTTTTGTACCTCACCAGTCTGAGCAGAGCTGTTTTTGCAAGCAATGTTTTGCCTTTTGTGCTCTCATCCTTCCGAGTTCCTCCACAACCTCTTGAGGTAGCTACTAATATTTACATATGAGACATGACCACAAAAAGAGTTTGCTGTCTGTGCGCTGGTTTATTTCTCCCATAATTATTACTTGCAACGTTTTGACCACTCAGGCCTTCATCACACATCAGTTTTGCCCAGTGAAGACCTAAGTGGTCAAAACATTGCACTTCACAATTCTGGGAGCATTAAATGAGAATCCGGACATCTCATCTCTCTCTTTCCTGGTTGTTAAACTATCTTGTCTTGCCCTATGCCAGATTCAGGTTGTATGTGCATAATGTGCTTTTTTTTTGCAGAAGATGTTTGTGCAATGTAAATAGGGTGCTATCCAACCACATGCATTGTATGATGTTTCTGGTCATGGGCTGGATTTTATACTCACAGTGGCATAGTGTTTAGCACTGCCGCTTCACCACAAGAAGATCGTGGGTTCAAATCCGGCCTGGGGCCTTTCTGTGTGGAGATTGCATGTTCTCCCTGTGTTCGCATGGGTTTCCTCCGGGTACTCCGGTTTCCCCCACACACAAAAACACGCATTATAGGAACACTCCTACTGGTGCTCCTGACCAAGGAACTGGCTTTAGAACTGGAGTTGGTCCTCGGGCGCTGCTCAGTGGCTGCCCACTGCTCCTAACTATAGGATGGGTCAAATGCAGAGGACAAGTTACCCCACGGGGTTCAATAAAGTGTATCTCATCTCTCTCTAAACATTTTTGTGATTTCATAAGTCGCAAAGTTTAATCAAAGCATTCACCTTTTGGTGTTGTGTGGTGATAGACGTTGTTGCAGCATACAATTTTTGGGGATATAATATATGGGGATAAATTAAAATATATTTTCACCGGCTCGTATTAAACAGGTGTGGGTACAGACCAGTTGTCTCACCATTTATCTCACATTACTGTCAACAGCCAAGTCAATTTGTTTTGCTTTGCTGTACAATTCAGCAGTAATCAAACACATTGGAAAACGGAGTTCTGCAAGCATTGTGCGCATTTCAAGTGTATCGTGGAATAAAATTTATTTCAGAACTTTCAACAAAATCATTGTTTTTTTATGATATTGCTTTATATCAGGATGGCAGAACGCCGATTTTGAGTGGTGTCGGATTTAATCAAAGGCAAATAAATCTGTTTAGAAGAAACTGCAAATGCCCTTAATGTGGTTAAGTACATTTTATTGAATCACTGATTTTTCACTCACAACTCTGAAAACTGCATATCAAGACAAAGGTTCAGTTCATTTTACCTCTACAGTTTCCACAGGGGATCGATTTGGGCAACGCTCTTTGCTGATAAGTCTTTCCAGTCCATTGCATCTCCTTCGATAATTTGTAGTCCCTGTATATGCACTGTTGGCTGGTTAAATTTTCATGGAGTGGAATCAAAGGAGAACCCTTCATGTTCAGCTGCATGCAGACCACGCGCTTGTCCGTGTCCAGTGGCGTTCCCCTTCCACAGTCATTGTATTTTAATTTGCTCTGAGTCAGGACTTTTGGTAAATGCCTGAAAATTCAAATTAAATCCAAACTGAAGAGTCACGGTACAAAAGTGAATAATTTTTCAGTCTATATATTATAAAAAGGACTTGAATATATACGCACACTTGCTTATAATGTCTACTGAATGCTTAATTACTTTTTTTGCCATAGTGCATCTTCAGGAATTTATTCTATTATGCAAACAATGGACTGAATGGCCATCAAATTTTTGTAAATCCATCCTTTAAGAACTTCACCTTTTCATCACATAAAATAAAGTGATATTTATTTGCTGTGAAACCCTGCATTTGAAAACTAAAGCAAAGGCCACACCACTAGCTGCTCTGCCAGGACAGAGCTCTTAGAAATGCTGAAGTAGCCCTAGAATAAAATCAATACATCGCAACTCTGTTCATCCAGGCTGGAACTTGAATAAGGAAAGAAAATATACAGACTGAACCCATTAACTTTCTAGACACAATTCATACACTCGCATTACTTCAGTACCTGAATTTCTGAGAGGTTTTCTGAGCATTTCCCAACCAGAAAACAGAGCCTACAGCATCACAGTACATTAAAGCCCTCGTGAACACTGTGTGCCATCATATTTTTTATAAGGGACAAGCGTTCACAACCACTGCCAACACCTGTCACAGCGATGGTCATAAAGCATGCCTGGACTGCCTCAGTGGCCCTGTCTTTGGTCCCAGTCTTTCCAGCTTCTCATTTATTTCCGTCACACGTAATGCATTCTTGGGACTTTCCGTGTTCTCGGCTTATGTGCCGAGTTGGTCTGTTCCTTTTGCTTTGTGTCTTGTAAATTTGTCTGAGCGGTTCACAAGCAAGAACAGAGGCTTCATTACCTTGCGGGGCTGGATTGCTGAGTTTCATTGCATTGCATGCTACAAAGCGAGCAGTGTTCTTATTTAGTAATGTACTGCCGTAATGCGTAGAAGCCCGAGAGTATTACCCAGTGCAAAGGCTGTCATGATTAATATGCCTTCGCTTCTTTGTTTACTTGACATTTTTATCCTTCTGCCTTCCATTGTTATTATATTTGGTTCTGTAAATTAGGTTTGTGTGGAAACATATGCACAGAAAGCACAACTGGGCATTTGCAAGTGCCAGTGTCTTTGGTCCTTACAATTAAACCAATAAATAAGCAAATAAAATTTTATTTTGGCTGTGTTTGTTGTGATTGTTGTGGTTTCCTGCAGTCACAGGCCATACCCAGAATTGTTCCACATTGAATTCCAAGAAAACTCAGCTTATCGCTATCAGCCTGCTGTACAGGTTTACACAGATTTACAAGTAGTCAATGTTGGACACTTGATGCATGACCACAAAGCAGACAAGCAGGATCAGTCAGAAGTACTTGTGGCCTGTGGGGGTGTGGGGGGATTAATAAACTGAACTGAACTTCACTGTTATAAATTGGCACCTTTTTTGCCAGTGATTTGAACTGTAATTTTACAATAAGTGCACAACAGAGTTCCGTGTATATTAAGTGTAAACCACAGTTAGATGCATACAGGACTCCACTTACAGTTAAAATAACCAGGAAACAATGCATTCATTTAACTATTAAATGCAGTCAGTTTATAACAGTGTAGTATCCCACTTACGGCAACAAATAAATGACAAAATACTGTGGCAAACGATATATTGGTTTCAGAAGGGTGACTAATTCAAGACAGTGGAGTTGGGCCCTTCTTGAATTTAAGAGTTGAGTCTTCTGCAAGGCAGGGACAAAACATGTCTCGTTTCCCCAGAATCTGCTGCTGCACCCTAAAGGCCAAGGCCAAATTGCAGGAAATACAGCCCAAATCTTAAAATCTTGAGCTCACCATGTAAAATGCATTAACTAGGCACATTTATTCATGAAAGTTGGCACCCTCTTGTACACAATAAAAAAAAAGAAAAGAAAAAAACTTGTTGCCTAAAGAGCAAAAAGCACATAAACCTGCGTATTGAAATTGAGTGGATTTGGGCTGTAATTGAATTCAGCAACTCATTTATTTAGGTTGCAAGGTCACAGAAACTTAGTTTAGAGCAGATTTCTCTGTTAATATGGGGCACGAGGCTTCACTTTGCAGAAAATCATTCAAAGACACTGCATGAAATCACTGCATTCAGCACAGCTAAATTAAAGCAACCTTCCCACCGGCAAGAACAGAGAGACCCATATTAGAAAATCACATGCTCAAAAACTTATTTGTGTTGAAGAACTATGTTTCTAAAAACCACAAGTGAACATCCTACATATCAAGTGAACATATATTGAAAATAACATAATGAACTGTAAACATATCCCCACGTCTAATGTGAGAGCAGGAACATACGCTATTTCCCGATGGCATGTTTGTTTTCGAACATGTTTAACGTACCCACCAAATGACAGTTTTCATTAATGTGTAAAATTGCATGTGATTTCATGTGTAACGTTGTTTTCACATGTGGAAAGTTGAATTCGCTCCTCAAAAATTTAATCGCATCTGAACATCACCAATTCAGGTGTAAAATTCTCCTCCCAGGTTTGAATATTTCATCTCACCTGTGAAAATACTACTTTCGCATGTGACATTTATTGCAACAAATACCCTGTGGATTTAGAGCATAACTCTTTCACTACAAAACAGGCAGAATGGCCCGCTTTTGTGATTGAAATGGTTCTTGCGGAATCCACACAATTCATGTTTATCTTTGACCTGATCGGGTTTATCTTCAGCTCTGAACACCCAGGGGACACCAACCTGTGACTCGGGGCTGTGGTGCGGGGAATACGGTCCTGAACGACCAGGCCTGTCAGTAAATCGATAGGGATTTGAAGAGCAGAGGATGGATGGAGAGAGGAGAGGAGAGGTGCGGTGATGGCTGGTGTCATTCTGCGAGTCAGGCCTCCACCTACTCTTCAGTCTCCTAAAATCCCTCACCTCCAGCGGGCAGGGATTAGCTTCTACAAAGTCAGAAACAAAGTCAACCGGATTGAATTAACTCCAAACACTCTCCCAAAGCCAGCCCATCACGCTGCGGAGATCGTTCAAGGTAAGTATCTGCACGAACTGGCAAAGTAATTCCACTCGCGTTCTTCCCCTGTCTTTATTTTAACAGTAATAGTACAGTAGCCAGGCAAATTAATGATTCAAAAATGTTCTTTCAACAGATGTTTGACTATAATTACAGTGCTCTCAAGCAAAAGTGTCTATCAGCTGTGCATTAAAGTGTTTAATGTGTGCCAAGAACCGCTGGTGACAAATCGTCCAAAGTACTTTTGGGAGCACTGATTCAAAAAATCACGTAAAGCTCTGAAGCTGACAGAGTCACTGCACTCATAAATATTGAGAATGTGGCGCGAGTTGCTCATTTGTGTAATGTTGCCTAATGAAGACTCGACTGCGTATAAAATGGCTTTCCCAAGATTTTCCCAAAGGCTTTACTGAGCTTTATAAAACAGGCATCCGCATTCATTGACTGCCCCAGAAAATCCTGTCCTGAAAACGGTTTGGTATGAAGGGCACATCTGTTTCCGGATTTTGTGCCAACTGCCGCTCTTAATTATGAAATTTGTCGATTCCTTTACATGACCTGACATTTTACATGGCCTGAATTTCTTGATGAGTTCACAAATTACAGCTGATGCTTTTTCCTGCGCCAATACATGAAATGGTTTCCTCTGATCAAATCAATGAATGGCATTGTCGTTGGAGAACTGCTGCAAACGTTACCCTGCATATTCATTGGACATTAGGTCCCCCAATCGCAGATGCTCTTATTCACATCAACTAAAAACATTTTGGAGTAGAACGTTGGCCTTAGTCAGAGGACTGCGATAAAAAGCTGACATCAGCAAGATGTAAATGGATCCAGATGGTCCCATTAGAAACAGCAAGCGTTAATCGAACTGACCAATAGTTACGGAAAAAAAAGGTGTATAGCATGTTTCGCTGACCCTGTCTCTACACAGTTTCTCACATACACCATTGTTATCCCAATCAAATAGCATTATTAATCACATAAAACGGAATGTAGTTACAGATAAGGGGGTACGTGATACTCTCTGCAGAAATCTTTTCAGTTAGAAGGTAGGCCAGGTAACAGTGGTGGGATGCTTGTTCCATAAATGGAGTGGCAAGGCCGTATTCCACACAGCAGGATTACTGAATCATGCCTAACGGGAAAACTGCACTGACCAAAATCCGGAACAGCTCTATATATAATCAGCAAAAAAAAAAAAATTCAGGACCATTGAGTTTTTTCTCCATTATTTTCTCTTGCTCTGAGCTACCCAAGATGCTGTCAAGCTGTGGTGAGAGCACGTGGTGGTCACAATAGATATTGAAATGACTTTTCACATTATTTGACATTTTGATGAATGAATGAATGAATGAATGAAATGAATTTGAACTTGGTGTGTTTCTGGTCTTCCCTGTGGATACCTTATTTTGGGGTAATGAAGTCATTTGATCAAATGTTTTGATGCATTTTTGTGTCTTGGATTAACACCAACGACATAAGCAACACCTGGGATTTACGTTTAGTTTGTACATTTCACATGCTCGGGTTAAAATACAGTGTTCCCTAACTTTTTTTGTTGAGTATATTTTGAACCCTGTTCCAGGTGTGTATAGATTTCTGATTTTACCATTTTTGGTCTAAATCGATAATTACGCTATGTGCATCAGTATTCTGGAGTTTGGGGGTACCTGGCACCCACACAAAGTGTGAAAGAGAGATCTGGCCATTGTGCGAGGTCAATCAATCACTTCTGAAGCTCTAATGCAGCCATCCCTTAAAAGCCTAATAGGCTTGCGCCAAGGTTTTGAAATTGATGGGAATCGATGCAGGCGGCAAGTGGCAGGAGATGAGAAGGGGCGTCAGATGGCTGAGCCTTGGGAGATTTGAAATGAGCTGAGCAGCGGTGTTCTGGCGAAGAGGTCTCACGGTGAAGGCAGGAGACCAATGAGCAGAGTATTACAGGACTTCAAAAAGCACTCGACCAATCTCTGTTGTTTTTGAGAGGTTACCATGGCAATGGAAGCTTGTTGCTGCCACTGCGAAGTACATTAATAAATAAGAGCATTTTTTAAAGTATAAACAAATGAATGAACTTCACAAAATTTACTTCATTAATACCCAAAGAGAAAAGTGCTGCCAGGGAAAAATGGATGTGTACTCATCTTTTTATACTCATCTTTCTGGAAAAGCAGTAATTACTTAGCAACAGTCATTTAGCTGCTGGCAACTTGGTGATTCAGGGTTTGCCATTAATGGAACTGAGAACTCTAAAATGAGGTAAAGTGAAGAAAATGGGAATTAAGGGGAATCACATGATAATTCTGCTTCCTTACTGAGGAGGCAGTGCCCATTTGAGGAAAATGTCTAAGTCAGTTGGGACTTACACTTCATCCTGCATCTGTCAACAGTCAGCTATGTTTTAGTAACTTTTTTGCCCTGTAATAATAGTGAAGGCGACTGCTCCCTCAGACTGTCGCATAGCAGTGTGTGTGTGTGTGTGTGTGTGTGTTTCTGTAGGGGCCAAAGGAAATACCAGATTTCTTCATCCTTATGGGGACATTTTCTGATCCCCACAAGTTAACTGAGCTATTTAAGGGTTAGAGGTTAAGGTTAGGCTTAGGTTAAGGTGAAATTAAAGTAAGGGTTCTGGTTAGGGTTTGGCATGTAGTGTTTAGCGTCATGGTCAGCATAATGAGTTAGGGAATGAATGTAAAGCAATGGGATATCCCCACAAAATATGAAAATGCAACATTGTTGTGTGTGTGTGTGTGTGTGTGTGTGCGCGTGTGTGTGTGTGTGTGTGTGTGTGTGTATGAGCGGGAGAGAGTGTGTGTATGTATGAGGGTATGTGAGCAAGCCTGCCAATCCTAGCATCCAATTTGCAACATTTCCTACCTTCTTCTAAAGTTCGAGTAATCTTCCCCCCATTGCATAGCCAGTTCCGGTCAGTAAAATGAAACCGGAGCACTAATAAGTGCCTGAGTAATGCTCATTGGCCCTCATTACAAAATACAGCAGATTGTATCCCGCATAGCCAGGGACAGTGTTACTGCCGTGATCCTGCACAGCTGGCAACTGGAGTTTTCAAAATGAGCAGAGACCCCGTTCAGATGATAATGAGCACCGAGGCTCGTGTAAGCACTGCGACAGCCTAAATGACTGTCTTTCTTATTACTTCTCTCACGTCACCGCGGCGTTGATGTGCCGAGCTAGCAACGGAAATGAATAATTAGAGAAAATTATTTTAACCTAATAAAAACCAAATTGCGTCGCGCAACTCTGCCGGTCTAATTGATTTGTAGAGTATGTGTTTGCTGAGCATTTACATCCGTTTCCCAAATGGCATCGTGATCAATTATTTCACCAAGAGTCTCTTAATAGATTCTTCGAACAATGCAGAGTTCCATTTCCCTCTGTCTTTTGTGTTTCCCCCTGTCATTTGCAAGGCTCACTCAAATGGTAATCTCTAACTTAATTGAAAAAGAGCTAATAAATAACATCTATTAGCCACATTTGTTCTGTCGTTGAGTAATGGTTGGATACTTGGCATAATGCAGTATGATACAAATAATTTTAAATGCATTTATAAGTCTGATAACGATAAATATTCAGAGCCTCGTAAAATTCACTCCAAACAAAACTCACAGTAAACAAATGTGGCATCCTTTCCATTTTTAGAAATGTTTAACCTCCAATAGCATAATATTATCACTCCCTTTGAATCTTGGCATGAAAGAACAACCGCTCAACCATTCATGATAACATAATTATTCCTGCAAGACTAGTTTCCAGGCATAACGGACAAAATCAGCATGGAGCCAGAAAAGGTTTCACTGTCATGTATTACTAGACCCTCATTAGTACAACTCGAAACAGAGCGAAGAATCACCGTGCATTGAATATGGGCACATTACTAGATTCTAAGTAGGTTGAGCTGAAATGGCACAGACTTTGTCAACTTCTCAAAAATGTGGCCGCACATGTTGTCAGTTTTTACATATTCAGTCATTGATATGAACTGAGGAACTCAGGAATGAAATTACAGTAAATAAAAAGAAGAAAAGTAAAATGTTCAATATTAACACATTACACTGTATATTATCAGGCTATAAAAGTTGCCTAAAAAAACTTTTATCTTAAACAGACTGTCATCTGAATATAAACATTACTGAATTTAAATTGACTCAAATAGTTCAAGAGCAAGTTTTGTTGATGTCCTCTCAAAATATAGAAGAATGGGCCACAGACATAAATTATGTTTATTACTTTTGACCCATCTGCTTTCAGGGTTTAAGAGGGTGGATAACTCTGAGATCTCAGATTCCTCCTTTAGAAAGATGTGGCATAACTTTGTCAGCTTCCGTGGGAGTTAAGCTACCGTCCATGACAGGGACGTGCTGTACAAAAATGGTGTAGCATCTTAGCGTGTCCGCAATCTTGTTGCAAAGATTTCATTTTTGGAATCACCTGAGGTCATCCCGTCGACACTTGGTGGAACGAAAGTGCAGGTGCGCATTGTTCAACCAACCAATGAACCAACTTCTGTACATGATGAGGTTTTGTAGAAAATACAAACAAATAAAAAAGATGAAAACTGAAAACCACAAAAAATGACTTACAAAGCATTGTGGTTAATGGAAGGATAAAGAGTTACATAATTTGAATGAAGGGCCAGAGGAGAGTAGGTGGAGAAGGCAGTGATGAAACGTTCTGTTTATTAAAGGAAGCAGGCATTAATCACACGGAGTCGGGTGCCGAGAGGCCAATAGCAAGAGAGGGAAGCTAAGCACAGAGGTGCTTCAGCTCTGATTACTCAAGTGGGGTGGGGGAGGGGGGGGGGGGGTGGTATGGGAAGAGAGCATTTTATTAACAGGAAATGAGCCTCGGACCGAAAACTTATCAGCCAATTTGCAGAAACAACGTACGTTGAGTGAGTAAGTCTCCCTCAGAGGAAACATCACGCAAACTAATCATGGATCAGCTTTGGCATGACGGATGTGTTGAGACAGGAAATTGGGGTGTGGGAGTCGGTCTCATTTCCAGGGTGCGTAATAAAGTGAGGTGGATTTGGGTTTAGCCATTCATTTTGGAGTCTTTCTCACCACCTTGTGATTTGGCAATTAAAAACGTAAAAAGGCGAATCGCAATATTTCATGCTTGAAATTGTGCTTGAGCTTCGGGAAACCACAGAGGGAATTTAGAGCAGTCTGGGCAGCAGGGCTTGAACAAGCCTTGACTTCTGATGGTGGGTCAATAACGATTCAGCAAAATACATTGTGATTTATCTCAGCCATGATATAAACACTTTGATCTCACAGGTAAAAATGGGTGAGCAGCCAACACAATGCATCTCAGCCAAAGATCAAAAGAGACAATCTACCCACTTCCAGGAACTCAAAGTCAGCAGTTTATACCAATCAGAAAATGCCCTAGATCACATTAATCAATACATGGCAAACTGTTGTAGGCGAGCTACTGTTACCTCAGTACAGAAAACGAATGCAGGAGGTCTGCTAATTCAATATCACAGTAAAGGCACGGTTCTCTGCACTCTGATGGTTTTAGACCTTTCGAAAACTTTGAGAGTAAGCCTTTTTTTCACATTTAAACTCACGGCCTCTTCAGGATTATATTTTCTGCCTTTGTTTCACATTCCAAGTACATCATTCAGAGTCCAGTGGCAGGGTTTACTTTACTTGGCTGCAAATAGTGAATCTCCCAGGGTTGCTAAAGTTTGAAATCATTAAACAGATTATGGGAAGCTGGACAGTGCTGTACGGACTGGGCATTATAAAAGGCTCCCCCATGATGAAGTCCACGCGGACACAGAACATTCCGTCATGTTTAATGCTGTATTTTTTTTTTTTTTCATCTGTCTCCCTGTCAACTTTCCTTCCCAGAGATAGAGATTTTAGGCCATTAATTAATGTCATGAAAATTCTTCAATTCACCAGAAGGAGTGACTATAACATCTGGCCAAAACTCTGCCCCCCATTTCTAAGCTGTGTCTCGTGGTTCAAATCAAATCCTGAAAGGCCTGTCTTTCTTGCTGTGGCCAGTGGCTCCATTTTGCAATGGTAGTTGGTGACTGCATCACCTAAGATACATTTTGGAAGTCAGTTAGGAGTTCACATCTCATGAATATTTTGTGACCCGTACTGGTTTCTTGGGCATCAACAAACTGAATTTCAACAATGCAAACAAAGGGTTTTGACAGGAGACAAAGTCAGAAGTCAGTCGCAGGTAGACATTCAGTTCAGTGATTTTATTCAAGATCTTAGTCATACAGTCCAGTTCGATAACAGTCAGTAGTATTGCAGCACAGAAACCATAATCCAAAGCGTAAACCAAAAACAGTCCTAAGATCAAAAACCAACCATTAGGTACACTGAGTCTGAGGGACATGCAAAATCTGAGGTCGAAAAGGAAAGGGTAACACTTTATAATAAGGATACACTAATTAACATTAATTAATGCAGTGACAAACATTAACTAACAGCTGATTAACATTTAATTAATGCATCTGGTAATCATTTACAAATGATGTTCACATCAACTGAGGTATTAATTTATACATTATTACATTATTAAGTGGTTTAACAGCTTGAAGTGCTGCATTAGGGATATGGGATGTTTTCAACTTCACAATAAGGGAAACAAAGAAATTAATAAATGGTCATTTATGGTTGCATTATGCTTATTCAGCTATCTAATGCATAAATTACCTGCTAATTAACTGATAGTTAATGAACTAATGTTAATTACTGTACCCTTATTATAAAGTGTTACCAATGCAAGCAAAGATCTCAGGAAATTCTAGAAAAGGCTCATAGGTAGACACAGAAAAGATTGGCGAACAAACTTGCATAAATAGACTGACAGAGAGGAGAATATAAGTAGGAGAAAGAGGCTGATTACAATGGGGTACAGGTGAGTGTGTCAGGACAGAGTGTGCAGGGAGGAGTGGTTCCAAACAAGAAAATAAGATGCACTAATGGGAAAACAGAAAGGCGAGGGTGAGTGCTTGACGGCGGGGAATGAAAACAGAAAGCCCATGTTAAGTGACAAGTGAATGAAAATAAATGAACAAGTGGATAGAATGCTAAATAAACACAGTGAATGAAAACACAATCGATGAGAAATGATACAGACATAAAAAAAACAAGACCTCCATATGTTAACAGATTCAGATCCTGACAGGTTTCTGACAACTCTGCACTGTGACTTAACTGTAATCTGATATGTGAAATGTAGCAGTAGGCCTATACCACAGCACGTACCTCAGTGACAGAACTGAGGATGCCTGCTCTGTCCCTAATCAGCATTAGGGTTTGCACTTGCAATTTCTGTAAAAAACCAATGTTATCCTCACACTAATCGGTTTTATGCCTTAAAATACCAATATGGTACAAAATATGCTGATTAAATTTATCACTGGAGCTGACCCCGAGTCGTTCAAAAAACCTCTTTACCGTCTCCCCAGTGGGAAAATATAGACTGAGCTAAACATAAATAATGATTCAGAATCAATGAGTCATCGTAACACACTCCGATATTCACCCCGATCTATGCAATTACAACCAGTGGGTTGAATCTTCCCGCAAACTCCTCCGGGGGGAGAGACTTTAATCAAAAGCAGTTAATCCTGTCAAAGATGTTCAGGATGAGCACATTACAATTCATTACAGCGCCTCAAAAAGAGACGTTGCTTGTTCCTATTTCGCCCCTCTGTCAGTATTCTCCCTCCAATGATTCGTGGAGCAGAGGTGCTGTCGTGTATTCGGCGATAGGGCTAACAAGAAAAATGTTTTCGGAGTATCAATCAAATTACCTGCACAAAACACTGCAGTCATATCGCAGTGTTTTGGCATTAGTCACGGAGCCTGGGGTTGGAGGCATGCTTTATTGCTGACATCCATCATACACACAGCTTCCTCCTTCTCAAGGTTGAACAGCGATCTGCGCTTCCAGATGAGTTTGAGCTGAGCTGTATTTTCAATTTGAAGTAACATTTTCTTTTTTTCTTTTAGGTTTTGGCTCTGCCATTGTTCTAAATTAAAATAACACTGTT
The DNA here is from genome assembly GCA_029692085.1 of Gymnothorax javanicus. NCBI lineage: Eukaryota > Metazoa > Chordata > Actinopteri > Anguilliformes > Muraenidae > Gymnothorax > Gymnothorax javanicus. Next base: position 25,999,808 of record CM056193.1, read on the forward strand.
TTAAAGGGATTTGAGATTTCTGTGTATAGATTTATGATGTGTTCGTGAACTCTGTGTTTTGTTTCAAAAGGTGTTGATGTAAAGTTTTGCGCATAGTTGGAAAAGTAGTGTTAAGCTTGGTTGGGAGGCTACAGTTTCCACTTTTATGGGCAAATATTAGCTAAAGGGCTATGAAAAAAACAATGTGGTTGCTGTTCATCCTTCCAATTTAGTTTTCAAGAATATAAAGAAACATCTATCTCTGAATTTTAATGAAATCATTGATGGAGAAAATTAGTATCTTCAAATTAATATTTTTCCCAAAAATGTGTCCCATAATCATTGGTACCCCAATAAAATTCAACTGAGGTATGTTATATTTTCACACTTTACTTTTTGTAAGTTCAGCATAATTATGAGAGAAATTTAAAGGGTAAATCCTGACTTCCTGTCCCCCTAGTGTATAATTATAAGTCGACATACAGGCTATTTTCCCTTTGACATTCATCACCATGATAAAGACTACAGAATTCAGCAAAAACGAGTGACGGAGAGTAGTTCAAATTCATTTATGTGGAAATTACTAAAAAATTGGAAATCTCCATTTTGACTCGGCGAGATGTAATTCAGAATAGAATGTTTAAAAGGGAAATGTTTTAAATTTGCCTGGAGGAGGTGTTGTATCTATTTTGAATGCACACACTCTGTGGAGGGTAATTCAAGTTGTAAAGGAAACTTTGAGGGTCATAATTGAAGAATTTCGGACATTATTTAGGTCTTGGAGTCAGAAAGTCTCCAAAACTAAAATCAGACTTCATCTACAATGTTATGATCCAGACAAGGAACCAAATGCAGATTCAGGGTGCAATCCAATGAGCGTGTTTATTGATAGGAATGTGGTGACTACAGGTGAAAGGCCGAAGCCCAGAACAGGATAGGCACAGTCCCACTTAGGTGGTATAAGGGGGTGAGGGTAATGAGCGTGTCCGCGCCCAGCCAGTGACGTCCTGGGGCGAAGCCAGGAGGTGTTAACATCCATTAAAGAGGGAATGTTTGACAGCAGACCTTAAGGGTTTAAACAGGAATGCAGGCCCAGTCCTGTAGACCACTGAAGGGTTGGGAGGTATTCCTAATAAACTGAGTAGAGGAACAAATTGGAAAGGCAAGTCAACAGGAATGCAGTCCCAAACCTGGAGACCAATAGAAAGGCCTCGGAGTTTGTTCCTATTAATAAAGCCCTGAAGAGTAGTCACATATTTCACTATCATAAAAGGTTACAATAATTTCCGGAGACGGTAATGCAATTCTAAACTGAAGGACAAAAACTGACGGAGTTGGTAGCTTAAGGGCTTAAAGCATGACAATCCAGCAACTCTGCAGCAGAGAATTAAGGCTTATATGCACCAAAAAACTCAAGGGAACAGGGCATTCAAATGGATTACACCCGGAAAGGGAAGGCACGCATGACGCCAAACCAATTAAGGAGACAATACTTCTAAGAGACATACAGGATGCTGGAAAGGGGGAGGAGACAATTAAGGAGACACGAGGGTCGTGACACTACATAACTGCAAGATGTTTTTGGAAAGCCTGTCAGTAAAAAGCCTGCATTGTCTTTAAGGAAAAAAAAAAGGCTCATGCATTAAATGGTTCTGGACTTCCACTGGGTCCTAGTTCTATGAGAAGAGCCCAAATGGAGCTCGTTAGAAATAATAAATAATAAATATTATTAATAATAAAGGTTTTCCTTTTCGTTTTTGTGTGGGTTTCCTCCGAGAACTAGTTTCCTCCCACAGTCTAAAGTCATGTATTTCAAGCCAATTGGAAACTCTAAATTGTCTGTTGGTGTCAGTGAATAGTGTATGAATGGTCTGTGTGCCTGGCGATGGATAGATGTAGATAATGGATGGACGGATAAATAGTTAAGGCATTAATTCATAACCACTTTTGTTCATATTTAAGGGTAGTAGTATTATCGGAGGGCGCTGCGTGAGTGTTTGACTTCTCTGTCATCCAAGTAGAGTTTTGTGATGGCATGAAATTCTTAGTCTGAATTCTGCCCAATCCCATGTTCTGTCTGGATGGAAGTACTTTGTATGTGCTCAATGCTAAGCTCTAAATTCTACACTAAGTTTTAGAGCTGCTTAAAACTTGCTAAAAAAAGCCACGTCTGTCCCTTCATCTGCTGATTTCAAAGCGACAAGACATCAAAAAGTTCCTGAGAGAATTAAGATCCATTATCAATTCAACTGCACTTACCTTCATTAGAGTGTTCTATTACTTAGAAGACAGATACAAAAAAAGTGTAAGCCTAATGAAACTACCATCAATTATTGGAGTTTTAGACAAATTAACTCTACAACGTTTTGACTGAGCCCGTGTTTAAAGTCATTACTTTGCTTCAAATGCTAGAATGGGAGGAAGGAGATGAATTCTAGTAGATGTTTGTGCTGTGTGTCTGAAGTAGAGAGGCAGTAGGATTTCCGGACACCTCTCAGAGAGAAATGATGTGCCAATGTACAGCACTTTTCTACATGACCGATATGACGGGTGCACCTTGACTTCAGAAATATAATTAACTAATGATAATCGTGAAAAATTCCACATAGAAATAGGGAAAAGGTAAGTGTTTTTTCTCCCTTAAGCTGGGTAGAAAAAAAGAAAATATTTCATCCACAATTAGAGGTTACATCTGAATGCTCAAAATCATTATTGAATCAGAGGTGCTGACGCACAAAGTGGGTACAAAGGAGACTTCCATGTCTGAAGTGCTCTTCTGGAGATTACCACAATATGGAAATGAGCATTACCAGAGCACTTATTTAACTATGGCAAATCATATTCCACTCAGAGAGAAAATCTGCACAATTGCCTGCAAGAATATATAGAACTTAATGGAAGAGCCACAAACGCACACACATGCACAGACACACAAAGGCTATAGAGTTAAAGACACACCTGAATGTAGCATGCCTTGTGGGGACCTGTTGGCATGATTTCTGGTTCATGACTGCAGGGATGTGGTGGATGACTCATCACACACATTCACACACATTTCGCCAAAACAGATTTATCTGATAAATGGTGTCAAGTGGCAGGTGGTCATGCATGGGGTTAAATGTGTAGGATGAAAAAATGTTGTGGTTTTTGCAGTCAAAGAACCAGCAGTACAGTTGGAATTATAAGGTAAAACACATCACATACAGTAGAGAGCATTGTAATAAATGCGTTTGTACCATCTTTCCTTAAATGCAGTATCCCATTGCGGGATAAAGAGTTATTGTATTGTAATGTATTGTACAATGACCTTTAACTGAGATTTTCATCCGCATCATAATATTATTGATCAAACCATATTCAGACAATTATTATTTAAATACAATAACCCTTCCGACAATGGAAATTTTGCGGTAAACATAAAGAAATGTGGGCATTTTCTCAAACTTTCAGCACCGAACACCATGCTTGGCTCATTTTGGGGGGGGGTCAAAACATTTTACCTGCCCTCCCCCACCCCCGATATCCACCCAAATAATGCTCTTCATCACCTGAAATCATGAATAGTTTGGAAACTGAACCAGACCCCCTTGTAAGTTTTATTTTTTGCATTTTTTGGGGGGAAAAAAGTGCTGCCTGATCACCAGTCTCTCTGCAATGGGATTCTTAAGTTGCGCTTGAGAAAAGACCAAAATGTTGACTGTCTTCACGGCTACCAGAGTGCTTTTTTTCAGTCGTATAAAACTGTATGTGAACCACTTGGAATCAAAGTAACTTGATGGCTGGTGGGTGAGTCAGCTTTATTTCACAAATGTATTGGTTGGATAATCCCTCGAGATGCATCATCTCGTTTTCAAGGGGGTCTTTATGACAATCAAACCAAAAAAGCTAAGAACAGATAATATGGCGGACTCATCATAGTGTTTGAAGCAGGAGCTGGTGGGAGATGGGCTTTGCCACTCACTTGTGCCCAGTGTGTATAGGAAGGGTCTGATGACCAGAGGTGGACATTCCAGGGGTCAGAAAATTAAAGTCTCGTCGTGTTTCACTTCCAGCCATGAGCTCAGGCAGCTGATTTCCTCAATTAGTTCAACCTCTGGGCTGAAGGGTTGTTGCAATTATTAAATACAGGCGGATGCGACAAAATGCTGGGAAGGTTTTTACTTTCTGGAGCTGGATTGTCCATCTCTGCTGGTGACACTTCCCCATGAAGCAACTGTATTTGTGAAGGTGACAGGTGGTGACAGGCAGCCCGTAACCCTGACAGACTGAGGGGTGTTTGTGCAAAAGCTGAGGATCCAGTGGGAGAAATGTGGCTGCACATTACGGCCTTTGTGTTACTGATTATGATATGTTTTTTTATCGAGTTCTGAGCAGAGTCACCACCCATGAGGAGTGCACTGGCATGGTTTAAGTTTTGTAATGGAGGGCACACACAGGTATACAGAGTATTCCTACATCTTTTCCTGTCAAAAAAGATGTATAGTATAAAGTATAAATACTGTAGATAGTGTACCCATAGATATTAGGGAGTATAGATACTATGATAGTATACCCGTCTATCAGCCAAATAGCCATTGAAATACATAGAAGAGAATACCTAGTTTCTCCTTAGTAATCTATTTATCTACCTCATAGAGTGTACCCACTTCTCCAGGGACTTCCACACCACTGTGCAGTTTCCATCTAAGACCATTATCTGACTGAGTTTGTGGGGTGCACATGCCCCAGAATGCCTTGTGCCCCCTGCTGGCTATTTAGGGGAAGAGCAGGGGATTCAGCAATACTCGCACTTCTGGCTGGTTCCTGCCCTGTACACTCACTAGATGCTTGAGAGTCATTTTTAATTAGAAAAAACAAACAATACATTCAAAGACCAGTTGAAGAGCAGAAGAGGCCAGCTGCCCTCAGACACTTATTTCATGGCTGATTTCATGCCAGTGCCACAGGGCTGATTCGGTTGGGATCAGATAGGGGGACGCAGTTGGACACAGTGACTGCGGTGGAGGTTGTCCAGAGTTAGGGGGACGGAGCAGAGCAGATGGACTTTTGGAGAGGTGGCAAAAAAGCCAGGCAGGGCTCAGCTGTGTGGATCTTTAGCACTCGCCCCAAGATGCCATCTGGACCAGGATGGCACTTGCAGTAACACTGAGGAACGCAATCATGGCTTCTCCTCAGAACCGGCCAATCTGCATGATCCATCACAATGGCAATTTTTCCCCCGACGTTCCACTTAACGTAATACAGTGGCACTTTCCTTTTGGCCAGGTTTTTTGCAGGAATATTTTTGAGCCAGGAATTTAATGTTGTCACATGAAAGCATGTCATTTCCTGCCCCAGTCAGCTCATATCTGCTCACTTACTGCTCAATTTTATGAGTCTCAGTGTCAGACAAGGTCGCCAATAATCAGAGAAGAAGAAAAATTCTAGATTTTGATTGAAGATCCAATCCACAAGATTGAAGAGCCTAGTGCTAAAAGTACCTAAGTCACATTTTCACACATTGAGATTTGAGGATGAAAAACACCTTTCATGGACACCTAATTTTAGCTGCTCAATTTTCTCAAAATGAACTTCATGTGACTTCACTGCTTTTTGCAAAGGGGTCTTCAATTAGCAGATTTTATGAATCTATTATATATTCGAGCCCTTTTTTCTCAAAATAGACATTTTGTGACTTAAGTACTTTTAGGACTAGGGTCTTCAATTTCAAATCATGTGACCAAAAAATGAAAAAAAAGCAATAATAATAATAATAATAATAAAAATAATAATAATAATAATAATAACCCCTCAGAGGAGAGAAACATGTACCCTCAAATAATGCATGGAAAAAATCTCCCCAATGGAAAGAAATCCTGGAACAAAATCTACAGAGGTGAGGGTGCCCATCCTCTGTTGGTTGGTAAAGTCAAAGGTAAGTGGATATAAGTGATGAGACGTCTGTCATAATTATTCAAGTGGATTGACATAAAAATGAGGAGAAAAATAGAGCAATAAAATAATAAATAATAAAAGGCAAAATAGTAAAACTAATAAACAGTTGCAAATTGCATGTTGGTGCATCTGCAGCTCCACAGTATGGCCAGGGCTGAGCATGTGCGAGGGGACAAACGGGAACAGGGCTTACATCTGACACCTTAACAGTTATTTATGTTTTGTGGACACACCAGAAATCACACAGTGCTCTCTGGCAGTAACTTTTGGAAGGTGCGCTCAGTTACATCCCAGAAAAAGAGTCCAGGAAGAGAATTCATCCAAATGCCACTTGGTGGCAGCGGATTGAGCGAACTTGCAGAACTCCCTTTCCCAAGGAAAATTTAAATTGCTTCCAAAATTCCATTGTTAGTTAATCTTTCTGTTGATGTGAGTGGATCAATAGAGAAGTCAGGAGATACGCTACCAGTCTTTGGCCACTCTGGCATTGATAAGCATGCCTTCAGTTTAACAATGGTTCCACGTTTTTATATTTTAGCTGTTCCAGCATTTTATTTATGTCATTCCAGGACTTTATGTTTACTCTGAAACACATTACTCAATCATTCCAACGTGGCTTTGAAAACTAGTTCTTCATGTACAGTGTCATCAGTAAAGGCCAGCTTATCAAATGTGTTTGTTAAGAAAGTTTGTACATCAGGCGGGAGTATGTTGTTGGATTTAGCATTTTAATAATCCTTCAAAATTGATAGTGGGTTGGATGTATAAAGACAAATTTGATTGTTGTTGTTATTTTGGGTCATGCGTACCATATTTGGGCAATGGTCCGGAGTCACCATTCTAAATATGAATGTGATTCAATGGTTAAGGCTTGGACTTTCATTCCAGAAGATTTAATTCTCTGGTGGGTTGCTGCCAATGTAGATTTTGCAAGTTGCAATAGATAGTAGCATCTGTTCTGAAAATCTAATGTGTTAATGGTAATTTCAGCATTTGGCAAAATGCCAAGCAGGTAACCTTGGAGACTGGGTAAGGGCCAAGAGTTTTTTTTTTTTTTTTAAGTGGATATGCCGAAACGATGGAACCTTGGCCTGCATTTACATAACAACAGATCCACAAAGTAAAGTGTACACGATTTTCCGTGACAGCTCATCTATTGGTTGAGCCATTTTCAAACATCATTGAACAGCGAGTAAACGCGCCACGGATGTCGGAGGATTATCACACGAGCAAATGCTGCTGCTTTGTCCCCATCCGGACAGGCAAACGTACACTATGCTAGTACATTCTGAGCAATGCAAGAAAGTAGGTAGTGTCCGTCAGCCTTTTATTCTCTGAGCGAGATAGTAGGCTACGAGTTCCTCGCAAGTGATTTTGGTCCAGTTGGCTTCGCAGTAAGACGTCTTTGATGAACGACTCCTGTCCTGCGGCTCGCAATAGTGCCGAAGTCATCAGAAAATGGAAAATTGATCTACTTCGATTTCTAATCCGTGCAAAAAAAAGCGGTTCTCTGATTCTTTTTGACGGTGCAAAATGCAATGAAAAAGCCATCGCGATTTACCATTTTTTTAATTGGTCAGACCATTTCGCCAAAAGGGCTGATAACGACTAATAAGCAGATCGCTTTAATTTAAGATGATTACGATTGCTAATAAAACGTTGCCCACTCCTTATGCAAAATGAACATTTTCTGATATTCGCATTTCCCAGAGTTCGCATAGTGTGCTTTGCGAAATGAGTCGGCTATGGAGTAACAACAAGGCTAATTAGGCAAATTATATGTTAGAAACAAACCACTAACTTGTCTATTTGACGACGTTGGCGCTGGTGGCACTTGGATTTTTTTTTTTTACGCAGTGTCGACAAATACGGCAGTTTTTATTGGTACGGCAGTCGATTTGAAGGGATTAGGATAAGGATTAGGGATTATGGTTCGGGGAAAGGTCAGGTTAGGGGTCAGGGTTAGGGTTAGGTTAGGTCAGGGTTTGAAAATGGGGACTGCCGTACCTCTGTACATTGAAATGCATTGGAAAACTGCCGTACCCGTAGAAACGGCCTTTTTTTAACATGCCCAGCTGGCATTTTAACGTTTTTTCACTGTTGAATCAACGTCATGGATCATAGTTGAATCAACGTTGATTTCACAACTTTTTCTTTCCCAACGTTGTTTCAATGTTGTTTCAACGTTGAAACAAATCTTGTTCAAATTTCAGTGTTGATTTGAGATCATTTTGTTTACCTTTTTACAACCATCAGAGTTAAACGTTGTTTCAATAGCGTTTCAACGTTGAAACGACAACTGACATAATTTCAACCATATTTCTACGTTGAAGGTCGGTCGTGTGCCGGCTGGGTAGTCAACGACAATGTTTGCTGAACACATTTTTGTCGATTTTAATACAAATGAATGGCGAATCTACTATACAACATGTTTGCTGTAAATTGTAAATGCTGCATTATGGCTGGTTATAGGTCAAAGAGCGTGCTACACATAGGTTATTGCAAAGCTGTCTGCCGACAGCTGTAGGCAACATATAGCTCGTTGGCTAGGTTACGCTACAAAAGCGAGTAGGAGCGTCCCAAGATGAGGGCCCCTGATGTCTAACAAAAAGTTTCTGCTGTTCTGGTTTTCCAAGGATGAGCATTGGCCGATTTTATTATTTTCACAAATCATGCAAAGTAGCAGCATCATACCTTCTGTTGCATAGCATTAAAATAAATTTAAAACAGCCAGGAGGTACAACATTTTAAATCAGCATCAGAGGAAGCGGGAAGCTCTCTAAACTGGACAACGGTGACACCTAGCTCTGATTTGAAACCGGTTTAGGGGAGACCGGGTCTAGTTGTTACACTTTTTCTTTTAACGGCTGTAGAATTGACATTATCAGGTTTTTGTTATCAATATGCACTGTAAAGATAGAAAGTTTATTAGACTACATGACTAATCTGCAGCAACCATTATATTCTGCGCATACATAATGCTGGTGAGGAAAAATAGACCCCTGTCACCTGTAACAAACAACCCTCGTTGTTTGTTACGGGAGGGGTAGTTTGTTGCAGGTTGTGGGGCATTTTGTTACACTTAGAATTTGCTTAAGTGAGACATGTTTCCCACTTAAGTAGGCAAGTTAAGGGGGATGCCTTACTAGGCTACTATTGTCCCATGAAGCCACAGGAAGGAACCTCTTGAGTCATTCTCTAATGGCATTGCCATGTTTCGTTATTTGTTTGTAATTTCAAGGCATCTTTCTGAAATACAAAAAGGTAGAAAGTCATTCAGTGAGGTAATTTGATCTTGTCCAAGTTGTTACAGGTTTTGGGGCAAGTTCTTACTGTTACAACTTGGGTGTATCAACTAGTCCATCAGCAACCCTTCGCCATTGTCCCGACATTTTGAAATGTTCCAGTGCAATCTTTACATGAGTGTGTCATGACACAGTGGCTAATGTCTTCCTCTCTCATAATCCAGAAAATCTCGGGTATGTATCAATTACACTTGACGTGAATCGAAATCTCCCAAACACCAAGAAAGTTACTTTTTCGAGAATTTTTTCTGAAAGACTAACCTGCGACTTTTGACGTACGTCCTTCTGTCGCACAAAGACGCGGGTGACCTTCGCGGAGCAGCAGGAAAAATTAGAGCGCCGTCTGTGCTTTATTATCGGAACTATTTAGAATGTAACAACATGGACGTGTAACAACTAGACCCGGTCTCCCCTACTCCGCGACTCACGACTGAGGCGGTTAGTTCATTGCTAAATCCTGTCCAATTCAAGCAATAATGGCATTCAGAAATAAAACGCAAAGTGGCATGCGCCAGGAAAATTGATCATTTTCATACTGAAAGCAAATATATAATTGAACCTCCACTTCATCCGACTCTTTGTTCATGCGATTACTTGCTTTCAGTAAAATTACTTTCCGCTCCATATCTGGCTGGAGCGCATTCTTTGCCCAAGAAATGGAATAAATTCACGTATAAAAATTCAGTTTAATTGCTGTGATTTGTAGCCACACTTTTATACTCTGTATATTTGCTGTTGGTGCTGTTATTTTATCAGATGTAGTGTCGGTCAAGGTATTTAGGAGCTGGTGTGCTCAAGAAATTAATGATAATAGTAATAACCTTCGCTTAAACGTGTTCAGGTATTCAGTCCGCTCTCATTCCTGTCAAGGGACGTATCATTAATGATGTAACTGCTCAGCATAAATAAATAAATAGATAGCCTAGATAAATAAATCTGCTACGGAGCCTATAAAGGCTCTCAGGTAAGGGATAGCAGGGAAATTAATCTTCCAAGATTGAGGCTATTAGTTTTCCCACACTGAGCATCCCTGGGTCTGGTTGTAATTAAAAGAGATGCTCAACCTTCTTCATTAATAATTCCCGAGTCCTTAACGCAAAACCCGCAGAAAGAACAGGATCAGAAACCTTAAATCACGGGGCAGCGAAGCATCCCCTGCAGACTTCCTGAGAGAGATACTGCGCATATAGCTAATACACCATGGATGAAATCATTTCATGACACTGTGGGGGTACACTAACAGTGTGCTGTGAACCTCACACCTTGATCACATTGGAGTACTGTGCAGTGATTCACACATTATGTTTGTAAGAATGTTTAATGATGAGCAAAAGATGCAGAGAGTTGCACTGTTGCCTCACAGTAGGGAGGTTTTTGGTATTGAATCATGACCTGGAACATTCTGTGGAGTTTGTATGATCTCCCCATGTTTACACAGATTTCCTTCAGGGACTTCAGTTTCCTACCACTGTTAATCAGCTAATTGGAGAGACTCTAAATCCCCAGTCTGAGTGCGTGCGTTTGGTGGTAATGAATGGGTAAACTACAGTGTATTCCTCCACCTTACCAAGTGGATCCTGTGATTGGGTCCGGCTCACCTGCAACTCTGTTTAGGATGAGTAGGCTACTTAATGTCTGGAAATAAAATCCTTTAGCGAATTAAAGCGCATGATTTTTCTTTAAGTCCGGGACATGACGTGTACTATACAATACATTCCTCAATGTGAATGTCCCAAGACTATCGTCGGTGTTGTGCCCTTGTGTGTTATGTGACTGGACAGTTTTATGTTCTCCAATTCTAGAAATTGTTCAGATGTTCTTGATTTTTGTTCAAATGGTTTTCCACACTTTTTTACATCAAGTATTGGAATAATAATAATAGGTGTCCAGGTAATTTATATAAGCAATTGTTCTGACACTGATTACTGGGGAGTCAGAGGCACATCCTGATTTATGTGATTTAAAGATTTAAACATTTTTTATTCACAGTCCACCCTGCAGCCAATTTTGAATCCCTTTTGAAATAAATTAGGTGAGTCACTTGTTTAGTACCTTGTTAAACATAATTTTAAAATGCAAATAGCCGTGTTTTAGTCTTAAATTTTCAAAACAACCTCAGGCTGTCTGAAAGATTTATTTGAAACTGTCTCAATGTGGAAACTATGTTATCCATGCCTAGAAATATGGTTATTTTCAAGAATAATTCAGCTGAAATGAAACTTGTAAAGCCCAGAAAATGGATTTTTATGCTTAAACCCTTTTAGACATTGTACCCATATTCAGGACTTTAGCAATGTGAAATAACCTGAAATTAATACAGTATATGTGGGCTGCATGCAGGTGTGGGGGTGGGGGAGAACAAACAAACATTTGAAGACCTGCGTGCAAGTAGTAACTAAGTCACAAAATAACACTTTTGAGATTCTGGACATCAACGTTTTCTAAAGATATTTTTATAATGGTAGCATACAATGGAGCCTATTCTGTTTCCAGGGGGGGCTATAGAAAGCTGACAAACCCCTTTTTCATGGAAAAATACACATATGTTAGGAAGTAAATAAGAAAATTAGTTCAGTACTTGAGTACTTTTTCCACTAAATACCTGGGCTCCAGCACATTTTACCATTACATGGCTGGATTTATAGCAGATAGAGTATTCATTCCATGCTGCCTCTATGGTTTCCATTTTCACAGTTAGTCACATGACACATACTGACATTTTGATTGGACAGTCATGAACTTAGGTACTTCTTGCTCAGACATTTGGTACTTTGGTATTTCTTGCACTGAAGTTTGGAGAATCTGACAATGGCAACACACCGATACACAAGACTTGTGTACTTCAAACGGGAAATTTTTGTGTCAGATGATGCTTTGGCCATTGTGGCTTTTAATACTGGTGTTAGAAATTTTTTTGCAAAATGTGACGAAAGTAACTTCTTGCGCGCAGGTCTTCATTTGAATACAGGGATAATTGCAAAAACTACTCAGAGGCCTTATTGCTGTGGGGAGAGGTCCTTGGGAGAGACAGTGCAATTTCAGACACACGTTCGGCTAATTGGAGACTTAAAAACACCCGTGCTGTGTCTGCAGTTAAGCTGCAAGAGCAAAATATTAGTAGTGAAAAATTTTTTGCACCATTTACAAAGTTTGCTGAGTCATTATTTATTTATTGATTTATTTATCCCAGGTGACCCCACCAAAGTGAACATGCAAAGTTCATGGTATAGTATTATATATCCACTAGAGGGAACTAATAGTCCACACCAAACTCTATATTGCTATTAGTCATTCAAATGCCATGGATGTAAAATTGAGACCAACAAACATTTGTTTCCTGTTTTTCTCTGTAGCCACACACATACACCTTTTGGTAACAGAAGCTCTCCTCTGCAGTTAACAGACCAATAAATGACTAAATTCAAGGTACCAGCTAAATTACTCAAGGGCATAGAAAATAATTCCCTGAATTGTTCAAAATAGTTTCACCTTCTGATTACAGGCTATTCTAAGGAAGAGATTCAACGCTCACATGTATGCACTTTCCCATTGAGCTTCTGAGGATAAATTGGAGTTTATAAAGGACTATTGATTTAATTGTGTTATATTAATTATCACATGTTTATTAATGTTTTCTTAGCATCTCATCTGTATTTTTGTCCAGGATCTTTCTCTACTTTGCATGCATTTGCTATTGTGTATTTGCATACAATAATTGTGTTTTGCAATGCCTGTTTCCACATCAGCACATTGGGCACTGGCAAATGTAATTGGCAACACAATGCCTTATTCTTTGAAGGAGGGTCTGTCTGCCTTCTGTGAAGTGGCTCAATGCCTTTGAAGTGTATTTGTAAACGTTGGCATAGCTGTACCTGCCAGCCGTATTGCAAGCCTAAACCATGCATATTGAGTGAGCCAGATGCATTCTGCCATAATGTAGGGCAATGTAGCCCCATGCAATGTGCTGTTTGAGAGGCTCTAATTAGATCCTGGGTCCTTTTGATCCTGGGTTTTCAACAAGAGAGCTCTTAGAGAGCTCATTAAGGTGTCGCGTCAAGGCTCGACACACAGCGACAATATGGGTTATTGACTTGGGGGAGTACTGCAAAATGCAAAACTTTTCTATCACAAAAATTTTTAACTTATCCAAGGGAACCCTTTGAGCCTTTGAGATGGGGGACCCCAGATCACCTGAGTTTAAAACCTCTGCTTAAGATTAAGTATGCAAAGGTGTTTCACTGAAGGACGAGAAGCAGAAGTCAAGGAAGCATTGCTGCTCTGCGTTTTGATTATAAAATATAATGTTTAATTAATATTTAATTGCGACTGAAAATAATCTCTGCTGGTCGTCAATCTGCATTCCACACGTCAAAACACTAATTTAAAATTGTTGTGTGTTTTCCTAAAAGTAAGTGAATAAATGAAAAAAATGCATGCAGTAGTCATTGAGTTAATGATGCTACTTTAAGAAATGTGCCACAATATGCAATGCATTGCGCCCTGCTGTGTATAGCGCTTTGTACAACCCCAATTCCGAAATAGTTGGGACAAAGTGTAAATTGTGAATAAAATCAAAACGCAATGACTTTCAGTATTTTATTCACAACAGAACAGAGATAACAGATATAATGTTTAATTAATATTTAATTGCGATTGAAAATAATCTCTGCTGGTCGTCAATCTGCATTCCACACGTCAAAACACTAATTTAAAATTGTTGTGTGTTTTCCTAAAAGTAATTGTATAAATGAAAAAAATGCAATGACTTTCAAATCACACCAGCCAGTATTTTATTCACAATAGAACAGAGATAAAAATATAATGTTTCATTAATATTTAATTGCGATTGAAAATAATCTCTGCTGGTCGTCAATCTGCATTCCACATGTCAAAACACTAATTTAAAATTGTTGTGTGTTTTCCTGAAAGTAATTGTATAAATGAAAAAAAATGCATGCAGCCCTATTTTGTCCCTGGAAAATTATGTAAGATCCTTTGCAAAGCGCACCACATCAAGGGAGGACTGACAAATAGGAATCGTCACCATGGCAACCTTGCTTCCATCAGAATACAGACAGAGGTGTTTAAAATCCAGAGCGGTCTTAAAATGTGTGTGCCATTTCCAGCTTCTTGTTTGGCACATTGTCATCTCAACAGATAAGATCTAAACATTGTAATGCCCCGCCCCTCTGGCATTCCAATCCCTGGCTACCTGCCTTCAGCGAATCATTCAATTACCCTTCTGTTCTTTTCAGTTAATCATATGACCTGTTAATCTTCAGTTAATTAGGATTCCCCTGTTATTTAAAACTTAGTTTCACCCTTCATGGGCAGGTAGCTATAATCTGTATATCCCCTTTGTTTAGTGTGCTTCTTTGTTTGTTATCCTTCAAGTTGTGTATTTGTTTGTGTTGAAAACTGCGGTTCATTTTATTTGATAAATTCCACGTCCCTGCATTTGGGGCCTCAGCTCCACTCCTTGCCCTGGTGCCCTTTTAACATCATTGGGTGCCAGAGAGTGACAACCATGATGCCCGGGTAAATCTATATCCCTATTAAGTGAGTAATGCCAATGCAATTTATTTACAAGGGTGCAGATGTACACCTATGGGCTGAAACATTAAAACCACTCACAGATGATGCAAATAAAGTTGATAATCTCATAATAATTTAGCATGTCAAGGCCTACAGACAGAACTTCAGACCATAAGTGGACAATTGTACATATTGGATGTGGGAGAAATGGAACCTGAGTGACTTTGGCAAGGGCCAAATCATTATGGCCAGAAGAGTTGGTCAGATCAGCTCAAAACCGGCTAGGCTTCTGGGGTGTTACCAGTCAGTAGTCCTGAGTACCTACCGACACTGGTCTAAGGACGGACGAACTATGAACTGCCAACGAGGCATTGTACGCCGAAGGCTCTCAATGCACACAGGCAATGAAGGAAATCTTGTCTGTTCCAAATTTTCATGAGGGCAACTGTGGCAGTAGTCATAGAGTTAATGATGCTACTTTAAGGAATGTGTCACAATATACAATGCATTGCACCCTGCTGTGTATATCGCTTTGTACAACCCCAATTCCAAAATAGTTGGGACAAAGTGTAAATTGTGAATAAAATCAAAACGCAATGACTTTCAAATCACACCAGCCAGTATTTTATTCACAATAGAACAGAGATAGCAGCAAATGTTGAAACTGAGAAATGTAACAATTTTATCCACAAAATGAGCTCATTTCAAATTTGATGGCTGCTACAGGTCTCAAAAAAGTTGGGACAGGGGCCTGTTTACCATGGTGTAGCATCCCCTCTTCTTTTTAACAGAGTGGAGGCGTCTGGGCATTGAGGAGCCAAGTTTCTTGAGTTTAGCCATTGGAATTTGATCCCACTCTTGTTTAGCTGCTGGAGAAAAAAACTCCAAAAAGAAAAAAAGAAAAAAAAACTTTTATTGTGAAACACCGAGTCTGATGGTTGCCGGAAGTGCCATTCTATTTTTGGATGCATTATTGTTACTGTGGCTAGCTCCATACTCCGGTGCCGAATCTCATTCCTTTGACGCTATATTTGCTTTGGAATCGCCTTTCAAGTTAAAGCAGCTCACTCTGATAACTCAGCTGTTTATACCACGTTCAAGAGCAAGGTAACCATCTTTCTGTTACACTTTCAACCATATTGCTTGCGGTATTCTGGCTCGATGACTAGCGGTACTTAACCCTGTAAACTTATTGCTATCAAGTTAGCTGCTAATGTTAGCATCCCCATTTGCAATTGATGCTCTGAGGCTCAAGGTTTGAATCGCTTGGTGCGCTGGCTATAGAAACTAGTTTGCAACATCAATCTTCGTCAACGCTCAAATTAACTAGATTGGATGGCAATAGCAAACTTTTACTGGACTAGCTCGTCACCTTAGTCAAATCGATAGTGGTACCTATTGCCGTACACATTCTTGGATTGTGTGTCCAAAGGCTTGTTGCGAAAACCTAGGAAATTAGCCAGCGTTGTGAAGCTGGACATCCGAATATTGTGTGGTATTGCGTGCACTTGCTAATTGATGAAGCTATCGCTTGCTATTCAAGTCTACTGAGGTTGCAGTTACTATTGTGACGGCATTATTGCGACTCCGCTGTAGCGTATTGTTTCAAATGGACGCTCTGTCGTTCGTGATGCAAATTTTTAGTGGACTAAAGCTGCTTTCGCATCGGACGCGAAACGCATTTTTCGCACGACAGGTTACATTCAAAGTCAAAAAATTCGTTTCGCGTCCAGTGTTAAAGCGGCTTAAGTCGGAATTCATCTGATTGCATGACTCTCTTGACGCTTCTCGACCAATGTTCAGCTTCCAAACCACCTCAAGTGACTGCTGTTTGTGTTATCAGTTTAGTGGGGTTTTTTTTTGGACATCTAGATTCCTCACCATTGCTTCCAACTTCGCCTCTATTGATTGAAAAATTGCTGTTGTATGGAAGGGTCAAACACTTGGGACATGGGGGGGTTGTAATACTATACTACAAAGCTGGCTTTGTGACTAAGCCTGACTTTAAGCTTAAGTAAAACCCGGAGCAGCTCCTTTTACTTTAGTCCGCGTTCCAGATTTGAAGAGGTTCCTGGTTTTACTAGGTGCTGAAGACAGGCTTAATCACATAGCCAGCTTCGTAGTACACCTATGAGTACACCCCCTGATGAGAGCGTGTTTTCATTTATTTTGTGCTGAGTCAATGAATCCATCATGTACATCCATTATTGTCGCTAAATCTGACAGAAACGCGCGAATAATCGCACGAAAAGTTGTCTGGGAGCATTTCAAATATACAGTATAATGGTTTATTTTTTCAATAAACCATTTTTTTCAGGGATGCATACAGTCTGAGTTGGCATCAAGAGCAGTCCCCTTTTTAAAATAAATGTTGAGACAAGAAAGTACTTAGGTCTGGTAGTTTGAAGTTCAAAACCGCAAGGTCCATCTTGCACTCCGATATTTGATTATTTTGTGACAACGGCGCATGTTGAGGTCTGCACACTCGTTAAGGGAGCAGTCTGCTCTCCTAGTTTACGTGTTAGATGTGGGGAAAATGGGACCGGAGCAACTTTGACAGGGGGCTTATTGTAGCTAATGGCCAGATGTGTGCGTCAGAGAATCTCTGAAGCAGCAAGGCTTCTGGAGTGCTTCCTGTCATCAGTGGTGAATACCTAGCGACAGTTGTCCAAGGAGGGACAGACCATGACCTGGTGACGAGTTGTTGGGCACCCAAGGCTCATCGATGCAGAAGGGTCACAAAGGCTATCCCGTTTGGTCTTAACTGACTGAAGAGCTATTGTGGCTCAATTCCCAGAGAATTTTATGATGCTCACAGGAGCAATGTATCATAACACAGTGCATCGCACCCTGCCGCGAATGACACTTTGTAGCTGCAGACCAGTCGGAGTAGCCATTCTAACTCGGCCGCTGCCGTAAGGTTCTACAAACTCCCCGTGAGCATATAAACTGGATCTTGGAGCAATTGATTGACATCTACATCATGTGCATCAGCTGGCTAGTGGAAGGAGTGTGCTGCTCAGGGATACCTTCTGCTGGGAAATGAAGTGGACGTCAGTTTGGCGCGGCTGTTTTTTTTTTTTTATGACGCAGAGGACATGCACAATATTTTGCTGATTACTGCAAGTCTAGTTCAATTTGCTCTCCATTAGAAATGACTAAAGGTATGTGTAATAGAACCATGATTAACTTCACTGTGGAGAAAGGTGTACATTAACTCCATAAAATCTACAGACCCATACCTGGGATCGTTACATGCAATTGCTGTATTTAACCTGTGGAACATCAGGCCAGTTTTAAACGTATGTAGATCCCAAGGTTTCCAATGATAGGAGAATGTGTATGAAATTATTTAGATTGATATTTTCCATTTGATGTACTGTTGTCGCCATAAAAACATGGCATCCTGGGTTTGACCATTTCTCTCAATACAAGTGTGATGCAACTTTGGTGAGGTGCTGCAACCAGTGGTACAGAATATGCACATTATGTTCTCCTACAATATGGGGGGGGAAATGCTTTTTAAGACTTTGAACCTACTTCAGGGAGAAGCTAACCTCTTAAACTCTCATGTATGTCTCTTGGAAGTTGACCAAGGGTAAATTTAGCACTGATATTCGGAAATATTTCTTCACCCAAAGAGTAATTTTGATGTGGAATAGCTTGCCTGACCATATTGTTGAGGCAGAGACCTTGGGAATTTTCAAGAGCAGGCTTGACTTAAAGCTAGATACCATTGAGTCATTGAGTATCTGAAGTGATATATTCACAATAGTGTAAAGAAACTGGCGAGCCTAGTTGGGCTGAACGGCCTGTTCTCACCATTCATGTTATGCTATGCATTTCTTAAATAATTTAGAAAATGCTTCATGTTTGGTACAAACACTGGGTGCATTGTGAGGTCCAAGCCAGATGTAAGGATATCGCCTGCTATTTACGGTTTGAATTTAAACAACAACAAAAAAAAAAAATCACTTGTCTTCCATGGTTCACTGGACCCACCCAGGACAGGAAATTGGCATTTCAGCTGTGACATAGACATGGATGAATATTGGAAAAGAGCAATTTGAATGACCATTTAATTTAGTGGGTTGGGGTTCAGTTGTCAATTAAGGCACCCAGTGTCTTGATCCTCGATCAATTTAAGTAGAAGTAATTCTGCTTTCATCCGCTGTTTTTGAGAAGAAATGAAGTCACAACAAATAATGGTTGACATAGCAAAATTTTAATTGGCCATCTCCGGCATTGCCTGTGGACCTCACTGTACAATTTCATATGCATGTCAGCAACGCGGTCATTAATTGCTTTTGCTTAAATTGGTTAGCTGTGAATTACAAAAGCAGTGTCTGAAGTAGGAATAAAATCAACAGCTGCATAAAATAACTCATTCTGGCTGAAGAGCACCCTATCAAACTTTTTTTTTTTAAATTACTCTGAACCAGGTTTGAGAAATGCAACAAACCAAGGACATTTCTGTTAATCCGCGGAGTCCCCTTCAGCACACAAATGAAGGGTATTTTACACTTCGCACTTAGAACAAAATGCATTTATATTCCTTCCCCCAATGTCAGTGGACATGGCTGCCTTGATTTGACAACATCAACTGGAACACTTCCTATGAGAAACTTGATGCCGCAACACCCATTTGAACCTCCATATATTGTTATGAAATGAAACATTTTCCTTTTTTTAACATTCGGTTTATTTGCTCAGGAGACCAAAAGTTCACATTGAAATTCTTCATCCCTTGGAGAGACTTACTGGTAAGGAAAAGGCCGTACCACAAAGTGGCACACAGAGAAGGAGAGAGAAAATTGGGGGGGCTGAAATATTTCACGAGAACGCTGCTTACTGAGTTTGTTTAATACCAGGTGCTGTGGAGAGGCTGAACCCACAAAAACACTGCACTGTACAGATTTACACCGAGCTCATTCCACGCGCTCATTTTACACAACTTCGCTTCCTCACTCGAGCCCGACTCCGAAAACTAAGTCCAACCAACAAAGGACTCCAGTCCTTAACATTAACAAGGATTAAATGTTTTTCCCAAGGGACATCTCAAATGTCAAAAGACTGAACCATCTTTTGCTGAAGCGTTTTCTTCAGGATGCATGTATATATTAATGACCAGCAAATCAGCTGCTATGCATCAGCAGCATATATGCTAGGACTGTCACTGAATGTTGCTTCAGACATAAAGGAGCAAGGATGCTTCATTTTGCCAATTCATGCTCCTTAGACCTTTCCTGTTTTTACTTTCTGTTTAAGTGCAAGAAAAAGGAAGATGTTTGTGAGAAATGAGCGACAGGAATGAGCGTGCTGTTAATTAACCACCAGGTCCAGCGAACAGGGAAGGGACTGTCCTCAAACTCCCGTACGTATAAAAAGGGTAGAGACACACAGTGACCCTTCTGAGGATGAGGCCGGTCTAAGAGTGGGTGGGCAGTCCATTGCCCCTTCACTCCCACCCTCATAGTTCAGACTATTTCCAGTCTCTCTCCTCTGCTTGGACTTGAGGTTCAGCGTCGCCGCCCTGGTGGCAAACTCGTTCAACAGCACCCTTTGGGCAATGCTTGCCCCGTCATGATGCTGCAATCTTTTTTTTTACATTTTTGTATAAAAGTGTCCCGTTTAAAACAAAATCAAGAACTCGGAAATAAAACAAAAATGTATATATAAATCTTTTCTTTTTCTGGGTCCTCTTGATTTTTTTCACTCCTCTTCGCTCTCATTCTCAGGTTCCTGATCTGAATCCCCGTTTACTTTCGTCTCCTCGTTCATCTCTTCATCCTCATTCTCGCTCTCCTCCACCTTCTCTTTCTCTCTCAGTCCATCATCATCCTTCCCTTCCTCCTCCTCTTCCCAGTTCTGTAAAAAGAATGAAACAGCCACCAACTGAAAAGTCTTTGTCTGGACCTTAACAACGTAGCATTTTACAAGGTGCTGACTTGCATCTGATTGGCTTAACAGTGGTTCCCTTCAGAGACCAACAGCAAAACCTAGATATTTGATGTGTTTCATTTATAACATCCCTGATGCAACTAACCAAGGGCTTGAGATAAATAAATAATTAAAAAAGAACAGCTCATACCTGGATCCAGCTGTTGGTCCCCAAAGAAAGGAGTGTAAGAGAATTACTAACATTAAAGCTTGCAAATTATCAGGATTAAAACTTGTGCTCAGTCTTGTCAAGTTATGTGACTAGAATGGGAGTTCTCGAAGCATTTGCAAGCACGCTTTATGGATTTTTTTCCATCAATTTCTCCAAGCTGGAGCTCAAAAGTCTCAGTGCTTTCAACTACATTCAGCAATCATTAATATCCGCATTAGAATACTCCGTTCAAACATTCATAATCACTTTTTACATCCTCAAAAAGGTTACCAATTGGCAGAAACAGTTTCTCTGTGGGGTTGCCAGTTGAGTGCTATATTCTTGTTCATTACAAGACATGATCTCAGTGGTTTATATCAGGCCACTGACCTTAGTTGCCCACCCTTGATACCCATTTTTCTTGCCTCTCTACTGAAAAAAATGCTTTAAAATAAAAAGCCCTGAAACATTCTTATTAAAAAAAAAATGTAAGTAAAGGCCTGGCTCATTCCAGAGCGAGGCATTTATGAACGATATAATAAGGGGGGAAAAAAAAAAGTGCTTGCATGTGCAATTTGTACCTAAATAGATTAAAAGCTCATGTTCCCAGGTCTGTAAATTGCGTGGGAGGAATAAGAGCAATTTGCGATTTTCCGGGAGTGCATAAATTTGCATCAGTTCAGGAGCGGAGGGTTAAGAGCCTGTGAAATTAGGATAAATGGGTTTGACTGTGTAACTGGCTAATTATCACAGCAGCCTAAACAGCCAGGAGAATCGTTGGGGCTTGAAAATAAACACCTGTGGTGTCGTGGAATGTGTCGCTTACACTAGAGCGATAGCCACTGTACTTCAGTCCATCAGACCCTGAAATGAATGGGGTTACTGGCCGTATTTATTGGCCTAGAACTGTCTTGTGACTCTGCTGCTCATATGAAACTTAAGATTTTCTGCACCCATAATAGGGGGCAGGAAATATGATGTAATAATACCTTTAGAAATGTTCCACAGTATGAATTTGGCCATATTGGGCAATTCTATGGCAGAAAAGCTGAAAACATAAATTCAGACTCAGCCCTCCTGAAATTGAATTGGACTGGCTCAAAACTAGGAATCCTGAGAAATGGAGTAAAAAAAAAAAAAAAAAAAACTTGGATATCTTGATCTGCTTTGTTTTTCTGTTCCAATGAACACATGCCCACTTTTGTCCATTTCCATGAAATCATTTGTGCATTTTTTCCGTCAGTACGTCATGTACTGTAAAAATACTGGAATAGATTGTTTAAAATCGCCGTATAATGGGGTCAAGAGGCCCGTGATTTCTTATTCTGCCTTCCGTTTTGGCTACTTTGTGCCTTTTTTGAAGCAATTCAGTTACAATAAACTGTAAATTAAATCCGTCAACTCATTTCTTAATTTAGAAGAAAGTCCATTAATATTCTTTACATTTTGAGAACCTATGGCAGTTGTGTTACCAGTTTGTAATTCCGTTACCACTGAACTGTCTTCTTTGAGCAGAGTGTATTCAGCAAACTCATCGATGGCCTCATGCAAAAAGGGCGCAAGTGACACTTCGGTCAAAAATGACTTTTTTGGTCCTGACCAAGTCTGGAGTGTCAATTCCTATCCTAAAGGGGCTAAAATGCCTTTTTTAAAAAAGTATCGGCAAATTTTTTAGCAGGTGATGCTGTGGCAGTTTTTTGGGCTCTCCTGTAAAATTTGTGAAATGTCACTTACGCCCTTCTTGCATGAGGCCATCAATATTCAACCAAAGCAAAGCCCTTAGTCCAAAGGCTACATGATGAGCTCTGAGTGCCATTACTTATCCGTTATCAGTTCAGAGCAATCTGATATGCAGAATCAGTGCATTTTTTTTTGTTAATTTTCTGAGGTAATTCCATTACCAAAGTATTTTGCCTCAAATTTCCTCATTGCTAAATGGTACACCATTTTTATATGTTTAATATAACACCAGGAGTACTCGAGCAGAGAAATAATGGATTTTCAGTCCAATATTTTGCAATGGTGGTCTAAAGTATGGCCAGAATTTGCTCTGATTGTAACTGTGTTACCACAGAATTGCCCATGTGTCGACATGCATAGAGAATAGGTTTTGGTGACTGTGTTGGAATACTTCAGGCAAACACTCCTATTGCTAAGTGCAAACAAGGGTGTTTTAAATAAATCGAAGATATGAAATGCAGTCTAAAAAATTTTCAAATTGGTTGGATTGACGTATTGAACCATTCCAAGAACACTGCAATATGAACGGTAGGCTAGTTGTCCCAGTACTGACCTCCAATGACCAACTTAGCTGTTGAAGATGGATACGGGTTAGCCTATTACAGGAACTGTTGACCCTGATGTCTTGGCACTTACTTTGTTTGGAGCAAACCTGTATATCACTGAGCTTAAGAGCACTGGCAGAATGCAGGGATGTTTGCATTCCATCTGTATCAATGTACTAAGGGACAAGCTATTCAGTTAGCTCCAAAAAATACATATTTATCCACTGTAGGACTTCTCTTGAGCAATGCTAAAATACTTGAACACCAATTCAGATTCCGGCCTCATCTTCAGTTGTAAAATTACAGTCGGTAAACATAGAAATTAATTAGATTTTTCCATCTGCATCCATCCTCTACCCTCCAGACGCACAATGTAATTTCCCCAAAGAACGTCCGCTCTTGAAATTCAAATAATCTGGTTGGAATGAAACACTAAGTCAGAAATGGCTCAGTCCCATAGAGCAAAGTTGGGTCCATGCTTTCGTCGATGCACTCAATGCAACGGAGCTGGAGTACAACTCCAGGTTATCAGGGCAAGCAGTCCTTCAAATTTGAGAGCTCATTATTGTGGATAAATATTTATAATCTTTAAGTGGAATATAACGTTCTCTTTTTATCAGAAGATGTAACAAGCAGACAGAGTCGGCTATATCCCCCACCTACTGGTATTACTTTGAAGGAAGTATTATGCAAAAATGACATATAAAAAATTGATTATTACGTCCGTAATAATGCGTTTCCATGAAAACGGCCAAAAATAAAAATCTGAGAAAGGTGAAAACCCTAAAAGGCACATCTAAGCATGTTGATTGTTGCACACGTGAAGTTTTGTAGAGCTAGGTTCAGTAGTTTTTGAGTTCTGCTCCGGAAACGAAGTGGGACGGACGGACGGAGCCCATTTCAATATCCCCCCCCCCAACTTCGGTTGGCGGGGGATAATTATTGATTGCATCCGGTTTTGACTTAAAACCTTGTAACCAAATAAAAGAAACAGCGGTGGTAGCACGTACAGTACATTCTCCTAAGGTAATAAGCGGGCTGACATCAGTACCTGGCCAGAACGAGCCAATTACAGAATTAGTTTTATCTCATCTGTCTCACATTAAAAAGGCGGGATTGAAAAGCTTCCAACTGGCCTCGAAATTAGCAAGCTGCGCGCCAGCAGTGGGCGTCCATTTACTGATCCGTGCAAAAGAGGACCCAACAGCCATTAATCGGCGACCCTGGTCAGCGACCAAATACTGCGACTTTTCATTCCTTAATAAACAAATGTGAAAATATGCCGCCTGGGTTTTTTTTTTTTTTTGGAAACGATAGGGATCAAGATCTGTATTTCAGCATGAGCTGAATGCTGCTGTCGGCACTCAACTGGGCCAATTAAAGGGCTCGGATGCCAGAATCCACATTTGTTAATTCTTTCTGTAACAGCGTAAAGTCAACCGAAATGAGCCTGAACGCTGCAAGACCGATTACTTCCAAGCAAGACAGTTCAATGTGGACCGGGTTTGCCTATGTGAAACACTCACAATTCTCAATTAAAGAATAACGAAAAGACAGAGGTTGCATAGTCACAACAAAAACTGGATACAAAAGCCTAAATTTTGACGATGGTGCGTGGGCACCTCTTTTGAAAAATCAAGAGAGAAATATAAGTTTTGAAGAGTGGTTCTTTTTTTGCAGGATTGAAGGTTCTCTTAATTCACCCATTCAGGAAAACCAACTATACAAAAATTGGCGCAGAAGAACTAAAATATGATTACAAGTGGAGCAATTCCATCTTATTTTCAGTTCCTACTTACTGCACATTTGATTTGTGCGCAGAGAAATATAGAACATTATCAAATAAATCTGACCGCACCCAGCTATAGAGCCGACAAATGCCCGAAACAAATCAGCTTCTGTGTGTTTGCTTTGCGATTTACAACAGATAAATCCAGTCGTGCTGGCAGACACGGCACCTGTCGCACTGAGGCCACTACAAATGGTCTGAATGCGTACCAGTGGAAAATCGCTGTCAGCGATTCTTGCGGTCAAGACTAAAGGCAGCATTCTGGTAATGTTTTAGCCGACTGTCAAGTTTGACATCATGCCCAGATGATTTGATGAAGGCAGACGCTGACCGATAATGAGACCTGAATTTTGGCCATTTCAAACAGGCCTGTTCTCAATCGGACACAGATGGTGAAACAATACTTAAAACTTGTCAGGAGACACGGAGGGAGTTCTCTCCTACAGCCATCACGTCTCGCAATACCAACGTAGCCGGCGAAACCGTAAATTCAGCTGAAAATGATTACATTTACTGCCAAATAAATATCGGCTTCTGCTACCATGGAACCAACAGCCCTAAGCCATCAACAAGATTTTGATTGTTTCTGCTTTTCGCATGATGTTGTTCTTAAACCGAGAAAGTGTTCCACTTCATTCACAGTTCATAAATCTTGCATCACAGAACTTTAAATCAGATTTTCATTCAGCTCAAGAATAGAGGAGACAAAATATGGCAAGAAGCAGACTGAATGCTGCCTTTCTTAATTAAATGGGGGTGCACATTCTCAGTATTACTTTTGTGGCAGATGCACAGAGATTAAATTGTTATGGGTCAACCCATTCTAGAAAGTGAGTTCCCAAAACTGATCCTTCCTTTAAATTTCTGGAGTGCAAATTACTTTCAAACTAATTCCCGAAATGCTTGCCCTCGGTGAGGACAGTTCTGGTCTAGAGTTCAAAAAAAGTCAGGAAACACTCTGCCCTCTCTCCCTGATGAAATGTGGTGGCATATTTGCAAAAGTGTGCCGTCTTTAATGCCTGGGAAAAAGACTGGGAAGGGAAGATTTATTTATTAAACTTTTGGGCGACAGGTCCGTTAACTGTTGTTCTCATCTTTCACAGTGACTTACGTCAGAGTCCTCCTCAGGGACCGCTTCGTCTCCCGAACCCTCTTCTTCATCCGAAGACTCTGCAGCAGGGAGGGAAAAACAAAACAGCATCACTTCCAGCCTCCGACTACATTCCCTGCAGAACAACGGGATCAGGAACAAAAAGGAAAAAAAAAAAAACAAAACAAAAAACTGCAGAACAGAAGGAGCCAGAGAAAGAGAGGAGAAAAGAGAGAGATTACACTCCTCCACAAGGCCTGCATTCAGGTGCACCGATTTGCATGTGAAAGCCAGAGGGAGAGCCTCACATTTGCATTTGAATCCCCCAGCAAGCCATTTGCATTTGAGAGAATGTACTTGAGCTCAGCTCGGCGGCGGCTGCTGGCAGAGCCCTGAGTGGAAGCTTCTGGAAAACAATCGAGCATTTTTCCCCCTTCTCGTTTCGTCACGCCAAGACAAATCGGCGACGGCGAGTCCGCGACTGGCGCAGACGAGCGGAGAACGGGAGGAGGAGAAGGAGAAAAGCGGCGGAGTGGAGATTACATGATCTCGCTCGTGTGAAACTTGAACACGTCGACTCGCCGCTACGCCCCGCTGGCGCCATGTCCAAACGCAGGGCTTCGGTGGTCTTCGACCACTTCTACATTCCCGACAACGGAGAGGAGGTGTGTAAGGCACGATGCAAGTACTGTCCGCTGGAGATGAGCTTCAACAGGAAGGCCACGTCCAACCTCCTTAACCACATGAAGGTAGGGCCTCTTCCAACAGTCTCCACCGTCCAGGCCTGACCTGTTCGACTGCATGATGCTAGGCCTTTTCTAACCATCTCCACTGCATGTAGACAGGCAATGTCAAACTTTCTCAGCTGCATGAAGGTTAGCAGCTTCGTACCTCCTCAATTGCAAGAATATCAACCTCTCTTAACCACCAAAATACCATAAAGTTCCTCTCAAAACCAGCATGAACACATCTGATTGGCTTATTTGTGTAAAAGGAGGCAGGCCACAGGAGCACAGCAATGTTTTTTTCCCTATAAGGTTTGTATGGAGTTTGATTCCACGTAGGAAGCAGGTACAAGAGCTTTTCAGTACAAGGAGATTAAATTAAATACAGAATTAATAGGTCAAACAAGTATATTTGTCAAACACATACTTGCAGGTTGCTGTAATTCTTGATGGTGGTTATTTTGCATTTTACTGCCACCTCTTTATGGTGTTGTTGAATTAATTAAATACGAAGGTCTACTTTTTGGTTTCTGAATTTGCAGGAATTAATTGTAAACCTGTGCTTTTATTTTGATGCAATTTTTTTCCAGCATTGGACAGCAGACGGAAAACTCATTCTTTATATATCGTATTTTATTTTCTGGACTAGCAGAATTCGCCAAAAACCTGTGGAATTATTGGGTCATTTTTATTTACAGACAAGCAAAACTAAGTGAAATCCAGTGCTTTTATTTTGAAATTTCAGTGACTGGAGTTTCAGAATTAACTAAAAACCTTTGCTTTTACTTTGTTTATCCTCCCCAGAGGAAGCACGCCTCCATCCCACTGGAGCCGATCTCCGGCCTGGCTAAGCAGTGGTCACCCCTGCCAACGTTCACCGTACCCCAGCCCAAAAAGTGGCACAGCACAGACCCCAGCCAGCTGAAGGCGGACCGAGCGCTGGTGAACCTGGTGGCAGGCGAGCAGCTGCCCGTGTCCATCGTGGAGAGCCCGCTGTTCCTGGCGTTCATGCAGGAGACGCAGCCCGCCTACAACGTGCCCAGCCGCGCCCACTTCGTCAGCACGCTGCTGGGCCAGCAGTACCGCCTGCTCCATGGCCAGCTGGAAGCGCTAGTGAGGGCCGCCCAGAGCATCTGTCTGACCGTCGACACCTGGTCCGGCCAACCGGGCAGCGCCTATATGGCCGTGACGGGGCACCTGATCGTCGACTACGCTGTCCGGTCGGTTCTGTTCTCCTGTAGGCGTGTACGAGGGCGCCAGGCCGGAGACGAGATCCTGGGTTACTGCGAGAGCGTTCTGGCCGTCTACAACATGCCCAGCAAGATCGCCATTGTGGTTAGCGACAACACGCCACGTTCCGCTGCCGGCCTGCCGGGGTTCCAGCCCTGTGATGCCGCTGCTGACTTTGAGCCTTGCGCAGAGGTGGGCGGAGTCAAGACAGAGGCCTTAGATGGTGAGGAGGCGGAGGAGGAAGAGGAGGAGGGGGGCAGTGCCGCAGGGAGCTCATGCGTACCGCGCTACGTGTCCCAACACGAACCGTCCTTTGCCCACGCACTCCAGCTGGCGGTGCGCGATGGACTTCTGGCCACACCTCAGTCAACTATCGATGTCCTGGTCAAGGTTTCCGCCATGGCAGCCTGTGCCCGTGACTCCGTGCCAGCGTCCGCTAACGACCCACTGGAGGAGCAGCCAAAGGGCGGTGGGTGCTGGAACACCCAGCTCAAAGTGGCAAAGAGCGTCCTAGCCGACCAGGAGGAGACACCCGGGCCCCTGCAGCCATCGGCCAGGGCCGGGGCCGGGGTCCTCTCTGGAAAGGATCGGGCTGTCCTGGAGGACTTCCTCAACATCCTGAGACCCTTCGAGGAGATCACTGACCGCATCCAGGGGGAGCGGGTGGTGCCAGCCAGCCTGATCATCCCCTCCATCCAGGGCATCCGCAAGCACCTCAGCTCCCCATCCGAGCACAACCACAAGCTGCTGGTGTCGCTCACCATCGCCACCGACCGCTGGCTAACGTGCTACGAGAAGAAAACGTGCTACCAGCGGGCCACCGCGCTCGACCCCCGGCTCAAGTTGCGCTGGTGCGACGGGGACCGGGCAGCTCGACTGAAGGACGATCTGCTGGCCCTCGCCCGAGCTGCCGCGGGCCCCCAGGAGCAGGAGGCAGTGGCCCCCGCTCCGGAGCCCCAACCGCCAGCCAAAAAGAAGAGCCTGTTCCCCTTCTTCGAAGACGAGCCCCAGGACTACACGCCCAGCCCACACGCGGAAGAGGTGGAGATGTACCTTCAGGAGCCCTGTATCCCGTACCACCAGGACCCGCTGATATTTTGGAGGGGGAACCAGCAACGGTTCCCCCGCCTTGCACCCCTGGCCCTGCATTACCTCTGCATCCCCGCCGCCCCTGTTCCAGCCCTGCACCCCGACAGCTCCCGACTATCCGACGCGGAGTTCGAGAACCTCATGTTCATCAAGCTGAACAGTGGCCTGCTCTGAGCACCTCCGTTAGAGGTCCAGAGCAAAATCACCTTTCAACAGCTCCAAAAGGCCATTTTTACCGTGAGCAACCAAACAAGGTGTCTAACTGAAGACTGGATGACAGTTGCATTTAAATTAAAAAAAAAATTTGAACACAAAAAATACAAAGGGCCTTTCATGTGAACTCTTGCCCGCTCGGTTGCCTGGAAACATTGGTCTCCATTACGTGAGCTGAATCAGGAAGTTTGGATTTGCATACTGAATTTGCATTTCCGAAGTCCAGAGCAATATTTGCATCAAGACCTTTACCCAGGTGTGTGACTTTGGGAAATTTACAAGACATTTGCCGCTTGAACATTTGAACGGACCGGCTCTGTTCATTAATAGAGACCAAACGGTGCGGCAATCGGAAAGCTACAGAATGTCAGTTCCGCATTAGCGCTTAGCATCTCCAGTGCTGCTTTGCACACTGAATATCAAGAGGCAGCAAATGCTCAGAAACTAATTTGATTGCCTTCCGTCTCATTCCTGAGAATAATCTGAATTGATCCAAGCACCCAGTAGAATAGGTCAAGAGCTGTACTTGCATTTGAATGCTACAGCTCTGATACAAGGCTTTGAAACAGATTTCAAACGAGGTCAGGCTTTTGTACGGGAAAACTGTGCCCTCCAGTTGTACTCAGAGGGGGAGTTCAGAGTTGTGCAGGATGCGTTTTGAATTAACCTTACCCTCCTCGTAGACAAGCTTGGCAGTGTGGTCTACATTCGTAGCTTTGTGGGAACCATCACCTGCTGCCACCTGGTGGACATAAAGGGAAGTACATGTTCAGGCAGTGCAAGCACCACAGAAAATGGCTGAACGTTTTTTTTTTTTTTCTGAACGGATTTTTCATAATTTTATATAAGACTAACTACTAAAGGTTTGCATTTTGATCTAGATGAAATTCACATGTAGATGAAACTGTACATGTAAAAAAATAGACTGCTGTAACAAAACAACATGCTGGTTGTATTTATTCGAAACAAAATTTTTACATGGATGATTTTACTGATGTGCTACGTGGTTTATAAGACTAGTTGTGGCCGAAAACGCTCTCACCTGGGACATCAGCAGGTACAGCTTGCCATGCAGTCGGTTTAGCTTGTGTAGCATCTTAACCCTCTCCTCGATCATGTGATGCAGTACCCCCAGCTGAGCCACAAGGTCTGGCAGCTGTAACATGGAGTCACATACACGTCATCGAAATTGGCAAGGGCACAGCTTGTACGCACAATTTGAATGCTGCAGCGCATAAACTGCCGTACAGCTGGAACCGGATGTGGCTAGTCGTGCACCAGCCAATCAGGGTGTTCAAGTTGCAGTGTTCCAAAAATGCCAGTAATGAGACGGCTATGAGCTGAACAGGATCTGCAGCAGTTCTCTACATTTGCCGCTACATGAAGAAAACATTGGTTTGTATACAAATAAAAGCTAATATCATTTTAAATTTGCCAGACACGAGTTAGATTTGTCCCAACTAATGAGGGATCAGGTTTTATTGCCTGTGCAGGTCTCTAAGCTAACATTTTTACATCCCATGGGGCTAAAGTGCCCTCAGATTGAGTAATGGAGGAGCGCACTAATGCAAGCCAATTAGTTGTTGTGGCCCGAAATTATTTTTCCAGTCAGTAACATCCATTTTCACCAGCAAATGCACTGAAAATAGCAACACAGTAGAGCTCCATTGAGGAAATCTGCTGCAAATATACATCTCTGCGCTACGAGTACTCTCAGGGTGGCCAATACCAGAAGGGCTACTCTAGGTGCTTCTGTACCAACCCAGCGTAATGGTAGACACCAGGTTACTCTCACAGAGGTAAACTGAAGGCTGCAGTTAACTGTATTCATAGCTACTTTATTCCAGCGTAATGGGGCTGGGCTAAAACAAACACTTATAGTATACACACAACTGTCATTTTCGGACAAGTTCCGACACCCATGATCTACGCCATTCCATTGGTAAATAGCAGTCTGATGCATATGTGAAACTCGACTCCAGAGAAGGTTCTGGTATTTGGTGTGATCCAACCTACATGAAGATTAAGTCTTTGACTGATTACAAAGTCTTTGAATGTTGTTCTCAATGCCTTAGCAGGCTGCTAACCCAAAACAAACCAGAAAGACCAACAGGCACTGCAGCCCTTCAGGACTGGAGTTAAGAAAATCTGATCTGAGCTGCTTCTTGAAAGCAGATAATTCAGTGAGCTGGGTAACTGTGCTTAGTAAAGTCTGGAGCTCTCCCAAATCCGGAACATGGACTGCAGTAAAAGGAGCCATTTCTGGTTTTCCTTGACACAGCCGTCCAGCTTACTCCGTAACCCTACAGAGTGAAACACCCCCCTCTGTGTATTTGTTTGTTGGGCAGGATTATCCCACACTGGGTTTGGACTGCACTGAAGCACCAGCCAGCAGGCTGAAGTCAGGCGTCCCGACAGTTATGGAGAGAAGCGGAGAGAGAGGCATGTTTATATCCGAGGGGCATGAAATCTCTCAAACACTTCAGCACCGGCTCATTAAGTAGCAGCACGCTATCGTGTTTGAGCTGCGCCACAGAATTAGCCAAAGAAACAGCCGGAGGAACTACAGAGGTGTCGTCCAGCAGGGGCGAGGGATTTATTAGAGGCCAGAACAGCCATGCACACACGCAAAAACACAGCTTTCACCTAGAGGGCACTCGGACGAGACACTGTCAAAACATCCAAGTCACCCAGTATTGGGAAAGCAGACTAAGACGAGAGGCACTCCCAGAGTGCAAACCTCCGCCAAGGCAGCACAGTCCAAATCATGGTCAGTTATTGCGTGTCACAGGATTTCAAGATGGCTGCCGTGGCGGCCATATTGTTTGACTGATCGCGGTCAAAATCAATAGGGTCCATCCCTGATGTAACAGCGACCCACCCACAAAATTTCAGAGATATCCATTTGTTACTTTTTGAGTCATCTTGTTTACAGACAAACAGCACCGATCACATAACCTGTCAACTTTGCTTGGCGGAGGTAAAAATGAGTTCTCAAACACACAAACACAGACTGACACTCAGAGGCACGGACATGTGCGTATGTGTACATTCAAACACACTCCTCACATACTCGCAGATACACACACTCATCGACACAGTCTGCCCACTCTCACAAAAACATACACACGTTCAGATTCAAAGGAGGACACAAAAATATGAGCACTGTACACAAATGCACACGAACACACTGCACTTACAGTGGACAGGTAGGAGGTATGCTGTAGAAGTACAGCTTTGAGCCAGCGCACCAGCAGAGCAGCCCTGCAGGGAACAGAGTGAGACTAACATTACAGCCACAGACCGTAAATAACGCGGGGACGAGACAGGAAAATACACGATCGCAGCTACATTTCCTTCTGGGTAAAGAGACTGACATTGTATTTATAAGCTACTGTTGCAGCTGACATGCAATAAAACTGGTGGCTGGTATGCTGGAGTCCGCCTCACTGACATGAGAGAGAAATCTTCAAGTGTAAAGCTGGGTTTGGGGCTCTCGATAACTGCGAACGACTGGGTCAGATAAAACTAGAGGCACTTACGAGTACGGATGACCCTGGATTCTCCTGGTGATCTGAAAGAGAGCAGAGTCATTGGGTAAGTGTGCCGGTCAGTGAGTTTCAATTACACATTCACATTGTGAAGATGGCCATGTTACTAGCATTTATTACAACTGGCTCAAAGTGCCATTGCATTCAAAAGACAAAACATCTGAATGAAAATGGAAAGTAAAATTGGTCTTCAGGACAACTAGACAGTCCGGTCAGCCGTGACTGCATGGGTGTAGCACCCGAAAGCCCGCTTTTTTGTGCAGTATTCGGCCAATGCTGTCACCATGGCAACCAAAATCGATAGGTGTCATAACTGAAGTATAACACATTTCCATACCAAATATGAAACTAATCGGGCAAAAATGACAGCCTGTGCATCGTCCACAAGGAAGTGTCTACAGACGCTGAGGCAGAGACGACAAGCATGAATCCATAGTAGCTGCCCGAATTCGTCCAGGGGCTACAATAAAGGTGTTGCTACTATATTACAAAACCGTATAGAAACAAGAACTAGACAAGGCATCCATAAGGCAGATAAATAACCAGGTTTTCGAACCACAACCAGGATCCGAAGATCCTCCTTTCGCGGTATTGTTTAGCAGCAAGATGAGGACATCAACGGTCAAATTTAGGTGAAATGAAAAATCCGTCTAATATGTGATGAAGAGTCACCGCACGCACCTACCAGAAGGATGTAATTGCCATTTTTCACTAAAAGCCCCCTGGTGGCCAATTTATGAATTGAATCACAGCGGATTTCAAAAGGAAACATCGTCTACCCATACTATTTGTATCTAAATTAGCAAAAAGAAATCTGAAGTCGTTCTCAAGTTATCGATCGGAAACCATCGCCCCGACGGCCCGCCTTAGGTATTTTAATGACCAGGTTTTTTTTCAAAAACCTGGTTAATAAAAATTTGTGTCCATGGGACACAGATGCCCCTGCATTCGGCAAAAATTTGACAAAATTTACCCAAGTTCAAACACCTGAAAAATCGTCAAAATTTTGAAAAATTCAGGGAAAAAAAAAAAAAAAAAAAAAATGAGATGCACACCTTTCAGATCCTTAAAAGCATATGTATAAGCTCAATTATTTCTGTTCATCAGTTTTTGACAAGTGGATAGACACCACCCCCTATTACAGAGGGAAATTTAACTAAATTTACTTGAGTTCAAACACCTAAAAAAAAAAAAAAAAAAAAAAAAAATCATCAAAATTTTACAAACTCAGAAACAAAGTATGAAATGTACATCTTTTACTGTCCCTAGAGAGCACTTGTACAAGTTCACTGAATTCTGTTGACCGGTTTTTGAGAAAAAGCAAATAAACGATACCCTCCATCCATGTGATCAACCCCCTGTTGAAGAAGAAGGCTAATTTATATGCCCCCAGCCACATACTGCAGGGGCATCAAAAACTAGATCCTCTCAAAATCCCCCAAAAGGCAAGCCAGCCAATTACCCGGCACCCTGCCAATGTTCACTTACCTCCTCCACCAATGGTAAGACCGCAGGGAGAGGTAACCGCGCTACAGTCTTCCTAATCAGCGCTTCTTTCCGGGTTTGGAAAACTTTCTGTGTTACATAAAGGGAAGAGAAGAAGGGAAAAATTGTGTCTTTAGAAAATCTGAAAAATGTGAGAAAATAAATTCATAACCTATGCAAGAGAGACTTCAGAAAGCTCGTCATCCACTTTCTCCAGGAGTATCTTCCAATATTCAGTATTAATGTTGGCTGCTCAGATTTCATATTTGCCCAGTAAGTGAATAAGCAGTTGCACTACTTCTCAAAAGCCACGTAAAATTAATTCTACATGTAGTCAAGTTTACACTGCCACCAGGGTTGGGCTCAATTACTTTTTTCAATTACAACTGATTGTAATTTGGACAGAATGTTCAATTACAAGTACAACCACTTTTCGATAAAAAAATTCAATTAAAATTTACTTAAAATTACGAAAGTAATTGATTAAAATTACTGTAATTGTAATTGAAAAAAGTAATTGAACCCAACCCTGACTGCCACATATCACACCAGCTAGCTTCCCAAGTCACTTAAAATGACCAGTGCTTCACTATATGCCTGTCTAGAGTTGTACTATTCCCTCTCCATCCTCAGTTATTGCAAAGGCCAAAGAAAATAAAGACTTTGATGGAGATTCATCACTATACGGAGCCTGCAAGGTCTTACTCAGGTGCTAGAGCATCAGGAGACGGGTACGCACTGATGTGATGCGGACATTTTTCACTTAAAATACCAGGAACAGCTTGGCAGGTCATGCATTAGAAGAGTCTAACTGTTTCAGTCAGTTGCTACAAAATATAAAATGAGGCCAGACAGACTGAACACCCCGTTATCAAATTAAGGATTTTATATTCACGGCGAGTTCAAATATTTTATGGTTCACCAGTCCTGCCAAACTTTCAAGGTTAATTACTAACCAAAGAGGAGCAGTTTCACAGAAAGAGTACATAAGGTTTGAGATAGACCAATTATATTAAATGATACGATTGACTTCTCTCCAAAAAAAGCTCAGTTTGTATTTATTTTCTACAGTCTATTCACTTCCACAACAGCTTATGTTACTGTCACA
This sequence comes from Gymnothorax javanicus, assembly GCA_029692085.1. Lineage (NCBI taxonomy): Eukaryota > Metazoa > Chordata > Actinopteri > Anguilliformes > Muraenidae > Gymnothorax > Gymnothorax javanicus. Next base: position 26,035,217 of record CM056193.1, read on the forward strand.
CAGGTACAACAGCACTGCCCCATCTGGGATTTGAACTTTTGGCTTAAAGCCCAGTTCTTCAAACTCTACAACAGCAATGGTGATGAATCAGAGGCAGCTGGCCACGACTGGCTCACAGCAAAGATCGAGGAGCCCACTCGCTCATCGTAAAGATCGAGGAGCCCACTCGCTCACAGCAAAGATCGAGGAGCCCACTCGCTCATCGTAAAGATCGAGGAACCCACTCGCTCATCGTAAAGATCGAGGAGCCCACTCGCTCACAGCAAAGATCGAGGAGCCCACTCGCTCATCGTAAAGATCGAGGAACCCACTCGCTCATCGTAAAGATCGAGGAGCCCACTCGCTCATCGTAAAGATCGAGGAACCCACTCGCTCATCGTAAAGATCGAGGAACCCACTCGCTCATCGTAAAGATCGAGGAACCCACTCGCTCATCGTAAAGATCGAGGAACCCACTCGCTCATCGTAAAGATCGAGGAGCCCACTCGCTCATCGTAAAGATCGAGGAACCCACTCGCTCATCGTAAAGATCGAGGAACCCACTCGCTCATCGTAAAGATCGAGGAACCCACTTTCGCTCATCGTAAAGATCGAGGAACCCACTCTCATCGTAAAGATCGAGGAGCCCACTCGCTCATCGTAAAGATCGAGGAACCAACTCTCATCGATCGAGGAGCCCACTCGCTCATCGTAAAAGCAGGAGCCCACTCAAAAAAGCTGGGTGTCAAACCCCCGTAAAAAGCCAAGAAGCTGCAGGTTTTCACTCCAACAATGCAGAAGCACACCTGATACAACTAATCAGTTGTGCAGGCCTAGATCAGCTGATCAGTGGTTTCAGGTGTGCTTCTGCTTGGTAGGATTGAAAACCTGCAGCCTCTCGGCCCTTTTATGGGTCAGTTTGACACCCTGCAGTAAAGAGTGTAGGGCTGGGTGATATAGACTAAAAGTCAAATCTCTATATTTTTTAGCTGAATGGTGATTTATATCGATATTTTTTGGCCTTGAACCGGGTTTACAGTTCTAAGGCTATTTGACCATGACTTCCAGTACGCATGTGCAGTTGTATCATTTTCGGGCTTGGTTATATGTGTGCAGGACTAGGAAAAGGGGTCACATGGGATTTTTTTCCATTCTGAGATTAACGGGGTATCTCATTGATGTCCCAGTGATAGTAATATCCCAGCACTAATGTACTGTCAATTTACAACACTCTGCTGTGCACAAATTCACCCAATTTTTTCTCAAAATGAGAAACCTGGATCACTCTTTGATTTTGTTGGAAAATCTCAATTTTCATAAAATGACCCAAGTGACCCCTTTTCCTAGTCCTGCACACACAGCGGTAGGCTTGTTACTCTCATTTCTAGGTGAACGTTGTTATTTAGCTAACTAGCTCCATTTGGTTATGGAGAGGTACTGAATGAATATTTGTGAATATAGTTTGTTTGCAAACGAGCAACCGGTAGTCAACTACTCGGTTTTCTGCGGATTTAAAATCCGCAAAAGTTCGTTCAAACGCGAATGAGTGGCAAAGTCACTGCGTAAGCTTTAAGCAATAAGACCGCTTGCTATTTGCGCTTGAGCTTATCAACTATAAACTCTTGAGCATATGCGTCACAAGCTCAGGCTAGGGCGCACGCCAGTGGCAGAATAGACACTTGCTAGGAGGTGCGCGGTTCTCTACAGCTTTGTTTACTACCAAACAAATTTAATTTCCGTTTGCACCTTAGTGATTGCAGATTCCCATTTGCTATATCTGAGCATTGCACTAATTCCATGACTCCGTCTCTCATTCGCGTTTGAACGAATGTTTACGGATTTTAAATCCACAGAAAACCGAGTGGTTAATTAACGGTAGCTCGTTTGCAAACGAACTATATTGTGTATATTATATATATATATATATATATATATTTTACTGACCAACCCCTCCTCTGCGGTGCACTCCGTCTCCATGTTGCCGCTGAGTGTAGGTGAGAGCGGAGGCGGAGGGGCAGGGCTTGTGGTCACAGAGCGAGGGAGGCGGAGCAGAAAGGTTGTGTGTGTGAGACAGGGACACGAAGAGGGAGAGGAGAAATAGGTGCGAACTTGCGGCCCTTATATTGTCATTTTAACGCAAAATGAACTATATTGATACAAGAGATATTGTCCCGTGTTATATCTCGTTTAGAAATATATCGATATATATTAAAATACCAAGATATCGCCCAGCCCTAAAAGAGTGTGGAACCCACTCGCTCACAGTAAAGAGAGTGGAATCCACTCGCTCACAGTAAAAAGAGAGTGGAACCCACTCGCTCACAGTAAAAAGAGAGTGGAACCCACTCGCTCACAGTAAAAAGAGAGTGGAACCCACTCGCTCACAGTAAAGAGAGTGGAACCCACTCGCTCACAGTAAAGAGAGTGGAACCCACTCGCTCACAGTAAAGAGAGTGGAACCCACTCACTCACAGTATAGAGTGAGGAACCCACTCGCTCACGGTAAAGAGTGAAGAACCCACTCGCTCACAGTAGAGTGAGGAACCCACTCGCTCACAGTAAAGAGAGTGGAACCCACTCGCTCACAGTATAGAGTGAGGAACCCACTCGCTCACGGTAAAGAGTGAAGAACCCACTCGCTCACAGTAGAGTGAGGAACCCACTCCCTCACAGTAAAGATCTGGGGACCCACTCGTTCACAGTAATACTTTAGGGATCCGCTAACAATAAGCAAAGATCTGAGGACCCACTCAGTAAAGATCTGGCAGGTTATTCACATATGGAATCAGGGGGACCTTCTCAGTAAAATTAAGAATCTGAGGTCCCACTGGCTCACAGTAATGGAGAGAAGACCTACTTGTGCCATGAATCTAGGAACCCAGTTACTTGCTTCTAGGATCAAAAAGCCTCACTCACAGTGAAAACCAGGGAACTCAAACAGTCACAGTACAGGGTATGGAGGATCCAACAGTCACAGCCAGGGTTATGAGGCACCCAAAAAGTCACAGTAAGGGTTATGGGGAACTCACCGGGAACCCACTTACTCACATTAAGTATTTGACCGGACTTGCTCTCCAGGCCCTGTACCAGGAGAACAGCATAGTTGTCTATCTGTAAGGAGGCCATTCCTCTCTGCATCTGCTTTCCACTAGGGATGGTGGTAATGTCGATCTCCCCCAGTCTCTCCTCAATGGACATCTGAGGTGAGAGAGGAGCAGTTAGCTTGATTGGAAGGAAAGACTGTACAATTCAGAGTCATCCAAGGGTCCCTATACCTTTTCCACAGTAAAATTCAAGCACTTTAAGCATTTTCAAGTTTTTCCAGTACTTCACAGCAGCAGTAAATTTGTCATTTATCAAACTGCTCAGTCAGATAATGGTTTATAATAAAAGTAATGCAATTATTGTTACAATTTCAAGCAGTTACTAGCACCTCATTAAAAAATCCAAGCACTTTTCAAACCTTAAAATGTAAATTTCAAAGCTCTTTAAAATTCAAGCATTTTCAAGGATTTCCAGCACCCGTGGGAACCCCGAGTCTAATCAGCTGATGAAAACCCAGAGATGCATCCCAAGCAATCAACAACTGACAGCTCTAATCAAAAACCCTTATCGAGGGCTTAAGTACAGAATTGTGAGAGATCTCTCAACAGCCTCAGATAGTGCACTACAGGAAGTCATTTAAGCTTCCTTTAGGGCTGTCCAGCCCTGTTCCCAAATGATCTAGAGCAGTTATTGGTCCTTATTTCGCCCAAAATAACAGTTTCAAATCATTCTCAGCTCAACAAGCTATCAAGCAGTTGAACAATGCATATTTAGGTAGTGTAAGAAAGACAACTGACAGAACTGTAAATCTCCAGGAACAGGCTTGGGCACCTTCACTGTGAGTTCAAAAAACCTGGCAAGTTTATCTGAGCAAGTTTCTGGCAAGTGAAGAACATTTTTTTTGAATCATAACTTTTCTGGACAAATAAAAATAGAAGCCTGATTTCGACATTTCAACAATCACTACTAGCAAGTCCTTTCAGATTTTCACCGCACCAAATGAGTGTACATAAGGGTCAAACAACTTTTACGACGAGTGACATACTAGGTTTTTCCAGTAAGTAAATGTGAAAGTTACAGTTCCACTTAATACAAAGCACTCTGAATGCATTCTCTTCAGTATCACGGATCAATACGTTTCTAACGGTCGTGCAGTCGGATGGCACGTGCCTCTTTGGGGCCAGTGTCCGGTTTTCTCTTCTGTGACTCGGTCGGTGCAGCTCGGAGAGGAGCTTGGTGTCCGGGAAGGCCTGGAGCGAGCTCCTTCACGCTGGCATTCACCACGGGGGTCTTCACCTAGAGCAAACGTGAGTTATTCAGCAAATATCACTTCAGTAATTCACACACACGCTAAAATGACGAAACATGCCCTAGGGTACTATGAAGTGAGACTTAAGCTCCCTGATTGGAGAGGTGCATTTTATATTGCATGGCTAAATTTCTCAGATGAAAGAATCAGCACAGACAAATAACAAGCAACTGACAATGTACAAACAACCAATTAGCAATATAGCCCAGAGGCTATAGATGATGTATCATATGTAATCAATTAAATGGCAGGAGATATAGGATGCAATCAAGACATATGTTCCATGGCAGTGGCCCTCCCGGCCGAAGTTACTTCACTGTTGCTACAGCTGTTTGTTACCTTGGAAACTGCCGTGTCCATGGACAAGGTGAGCGTGGTCTTGACATCTCGAATCAAACAGACGTGTCGTTCTGCCGTGTTCACCGTCTGAGGGCAGACGGAGGGACACCGTTAGTGATCAGTCAACAAGGTGCATCTTTGCAACCATTATCCATCTGCTACTCCCATAAGAACAGCTGGCTAACAAAAATTCCCATCTTCCCAATGTAGAGAAGTAAAATGTAATACTGAAAAGTTTGGCCACAGAATTTAAGAAAATTATAAAATAAATCAATAAAAGTGAACAAAATAACGATAGTGATACATAAAGAGCAATAAATGTAACTATTAAAACTACTGCACTTACTTTAGTACACACCACAACCACAATATTTATAATTAATAATACTAGAACTACTTCAATGGCACAAGCTTACCATGTGACAAGTCAAGACAACAAACTGAAATGTATGAAACTGCAAGAGCAGACAAATAATCTTAAACTTGGATTAACACAGTTAGCGAATATAAACCAGCACAAAGTCCCGATCAACAGGGCAACCCATGATCTACTCACTGTTTTCTCTATGACGGGCTGTAAGTGGTTCCCATAGGCCAGAATCAGCCCCTGTCTTTCTGCCCCGAGGGCGACAGCCAGCAGGGGTACGGGCACCGGCGTGTCCCCCTCACCCCCCTTACCCCCAACCCCGGACACCTGCACTGAGCAGGACGGGGACAGGGGCTTCTTGCAGGGCCTGGAATACAGAGGGGGCAGGATTTAGGAGAGGGGCACAAAACAAAATGGAGACCAGTGAGCAGCACTACAGCCTGGGTCTACATCATCAAGCAAGATAACTGGGCAAGAGCAGTTAACAGGATACAACTCAACATGAAGCGCTGATTGCTGAGCCTCTGCTTGCTGTAGCTTCATACATCCCAAACACTGATGCCACATTTCCACAATATTTTGCATCCATAATTACATATAATATAGTAATTCTGGCCCCCCAGAGTTCAATCCAAGGAAAGTCATTTCTTTACAGAGGGATAGAGGTCACCGCAGTCATGGGTGAAAAATTGTCTCTCACTGTCCTGTACTGTGGAATCTGCACCTGGAGCATTACTGAGATAAAAACAGGACTAACAATAAGATTATATCCATTGATACCTGCACATAAATAAATGCATGTGAATGTTATAATGAACTCTCCCACATTCATTTAACTTTGATTTTGGTGGTTTAGCCCATTAGCCAACCTTTTTTTTTTAATGAAAATAACATAGCTCAAACGTTCAATGTGTTAAACTCGCTGAACTAGTTTCTTTTTAATTACACAATTTGACAATCAACACATTCAAGCAACGACAGTCCGTTAGCCAGTCAACTTCCAGTGGCACGCATTGTATACGGTCTGTCCAAAATCCGCCGCAAAAGTTTACATTTTTCATTGTACTCAAGACCAATACCAGACTGAAAAAATGCCGTGCTAATCACATCTTAAGGCCCCTCGGCTGCGTATGTAAGTTGAATTGGGTGTTAGTTGGATTCTGACGGCAGAAATAATATTTGTAATGAAGCCAAGCGCTGATATAAATAACCTTGGTGTGGGCATCTTTAATTTTTCACAATACGCCCCCTGGTGGCCAAAGTAAGAGCTGAAATTGGCTGGAATTCGATAGGCAACTGAAGGATCCATAGACGTACCACCCACCCAAAAATGATAAACCTAGAAGCAAACCTGAAGGCGCTAGAGCGGTAACGTTGTCGAATTTAAAGATCGGCAGCATTTACACTATTCGACCTAGAAAACAGTAAAAAAAAAATAGGCGAAATCAAAAACGCATCCGATATGTGATGAAGGGTGATTCCATGTACCTTCAGTAAAAATATGAGCGTCCCAGCTGAAATAATAAGGAAGTTATGGCAATTTTTCATTTTTCAGAATACGCCCCCTGGTGGCCAAACTAAGAGTTGAAATTGGCTGGAATTCGATAGGTAAGTAAAGGATCCACAGACGTACCACCTATCCAGATATGAGAAACCTAGAAGCAAACCTGAAGGCGCTAGAGCGGTAACGTCGTTGAATTTTAAGATCGGCAGCATTTGCGCTATTCGGCCTAGAAAACGGTTAAAAATAGATGAAATCAAAAATGCGTCTGTGATGAAGGGTGATCCCACATACCTTCAGTTAAAATGTGAGCATCCTAGCGGAAATAAGGAAGTTACGGCAATTTTTAATTTTTCAGAAGAAGCCCCTTGGTGGCCAAACTGAGAGTCGAAATTGGCTGGAATTCAATAGGCAAGTGAAGGATCCATAGACGTACCACCCACCCAAAAATGAGAAACCTAAAAGGAAACCTGAAGGCGCTGGAGCGGTAATGTTGTTGAATTGAAAGATTGGCAGCATTTACACCATTCGACCTAGAAAACGATTAAAAATGGGTCAAATCAAAAACGCGTGCGATTTGTGAGGAAGGGTGATCCCATGTACCTTCAGTAAAAATTTGAGCCTCCTAGCTCAAATAATAAGGAAGTTATGGCAATTTTTCATTTTTCACAATGCCCCCTGGTGGCCAAACTAAGACTCGAAATTGGCCGGAATTCGATAGGTTCGTGAAGCATCCATAGATGTACCACTCACCCAAAAATGAGAAAGCTAGAAGCCATCCTGAAGGCACGAGAGTGGGAACGTCGTTGATGGACAGACGGACGGAAGGACAGACAGACAGCAAAGGGGACGACAATACCCCTCGGTCGACCGCTGGCCGAGAGGTAAAAACCAAAAGGAAGAGCTTTTCAAACAGAAAATGCAAAGTTTCCCATAGGAAGGAATGGACCTCCACTCTACTTGCCTACATACACCGAGGTATGAGGAAATGAGGTGTGATCTTTGGCCCCCCCACACACAACTGACATGGGACCTTGACCTTTGACCCAATGACCTCAAAAATCAGTCAAGCTGCCCCTCCATGGGGAGCTTCCAAGTCTGATTTGGTGAAAATCCCTCCACTCCTACAGGAAATACAATGTGGACAAGATATTTGTGATGGACAGTGTGACGGACACATAATAAAGCGCAGAAGCCTCCCAGATCTGGGATGTGAACTGAAGTAAATGGCTCGTTGCAGTTTTCAATCAAACTCATTTAACTCTGTTATCAAGCTCAGTGATATAGCCAGAACGACCCTTTACAATGAAGCAGGATTAGTGTTGGCAGGATAAAGGCAATGAGGGATAAAGCCAAAAATCCTTCCACATCTGGGACATGGATTTAAGAGAACTGTTACAGTTTGAACAAAAAACATTCATGCTGCAAATTGGGTCTTCCTGCTTTGTGCCATAACCTTCAAGACCCTGTATCATCAAGCAGGATAGTAGAGTAAGACCTTTAATTGCTCAGCTGAGCCCAAAAGCATCCTAAATTGACTGATGTAAAAAGAGCTGCCCTTGGTTTTACACCAGGGGTCTCAATGGGCTGCAGGTTTTCATTCTAACCATGCAGAATCACACCTAATGCAACAAATTACCGGTGCAGTCTGAGAGGAGTTAAATTGGTTCCATCAGCTGTGTTTCTGCTCGGCTGGTAAGATAACCCCGTTTTACACAATATCCAGTTTATTCCGTTATCTTGCTTCTTGAAACATGATCAACTCTGTAATCCGGCCATGTGAAACCAAATATCTGGAGCAGCTCCGCACGGCCCGGACTCAGCGCAGCGTAAACTCACCCGTTGAGAAAGTGCTCAAAGAGATGCAGCTGCCCGTCCTTGCACACGACCGCCAGCCTCACCGCCTGAGGAAAATACAACAGTCAGGGCAGCACAGAACAGAGGGAGGCTAAATTAAGTGAACCCTTAACAGCACAGACACACCGAATGCAACAACATCCGGCTTAAAATGGCCTCCAGTCATTTTCAGTAAGAGAGGACATGAAAGCAATGTTTGGAAGAAAAAACTTCTCCACCTCTCTCCTCTTCTTAGATGGGTCAGTGTGAGTGGTTCAGGAAGAGTACTGCAGTGTATGGTACACAGAAATGCATCCGTAATGGCATCTTGTTTTTCTCGAATGCATCCGGGAGGTCTCCTTCTCCACACAAATAGATGAGAGAGCACTCATAATGGTGCAACCCATAAGCTTACATACAGGTCTTTCGGCATCATCCCCTCCCACGATTTATTTCCTGACAAGTGAAATTACGCGGGAAACCAGCCTGCATATGCTAGAGCATTGTCTTGGCCAGAGTCTATGCCTAAATTTTCTCATTTTTCACATAACTTTTTTTCTTATAAAAAAACAAAAAAACTAAACTGCAGGCAAGTCAGCTGCACCCTGACCTTGTGGCCTGTTATCTTGCTCAGCTCCTCAAGGCTAATCTCCCTGAAAGTTGTTCAGTCCATAACCATGAACCATCTCTCCTGCAGGCGCAATTACACCCCCACAGACAAACTGCACTAACTTTCAGTTTCTGCATTTTCTAACAAATTTCTTGCGGCGATATAGACTTTTCTGAAATGTTAAGCTGATATTCTTCCACTAATATGAGGATACAAATTCCACTAATACATTCTCTTCGTCTTTTATTTTAAGCTTTTACACTGTTACATAGCCACTGTCTGAGTACACTCTTGATCTTTTTTTCCAATTTTTATTTTTTTTGTAAAATCTTCATAAATTTGGCATCTCCAATCCCACCCGAATTTGAAATGCCCGATCCGAGAACTATGTACAAGGCTTGATTGTATACTACCCCCTATTGCCAGCTCAGGAGAGAGAGACAGTTCACGACTCTCCTCCAAAGCACACACCTGTCGGCCCCTGCATCTTTACACTTGTTAGTCGAAACTATTGCAAGTTCAGAACGAGGGTGAAGGACACCAGAACATGAGCAAGCTTAGGATCTCACTGATGAGCGCCCGGCTGGCCAACAGGAGGCGCTTGAGCAACGAACAAGGCAATCATTTATTATTTCCCTTCCCAGCAGTCCCTTCCCAATTTGCATTCCCACACGCTGAAGCCAACCGTGCGCTGTTCTGAAAAAGCTGCCGACCACTGCTGGTTGGTACAACCAGGGATCGAACCCGCGCCGTAGTAGTCACTACTGCACCGCAATTGTGGCGCCTTCACCGAGTGAGCTAACCCGGCAGCTCATTTTTTTCAATTTAAACATGGATTGAACAAAACAGCTGTCCAAACAATGATTATGCAAATGAATAAGATATTTTATTTACAAAAAAAATCACCAACCCACCCTCCACAAATGCAGGGACAGCTTACAGTGAATTATGATGGTCACTGAATACAATGAGCACCATAATTCATTAGATGCAGAGCTGATTTTTTTTTTGTTATCTTGGTCCTGTTGGCCGAGTCAATCACTAGATCTGAATGCAATTGAGCATATACTTTTCATGCTGAAGCAGAGACTGAAATCAAAAAGTCCTAGAAACAAGCAGGAACTGAAGACGGCTGCAGTGCAGACCTAGTAGAGCATCACCAGGGAAGATACAACATGGACATCACCAGACGCTGGGCATCACAGGCTTTAAGCAGTCAATGAAAGCCAAGGACATCCAGCCAAATTGTATTCTAGATCATATTAATCCGCTCAATATTCGTTGATGCGCCTAAAAAATGGGTAGACCGGGACTAGGCACCAAAGTTGCTCTCACTTCTAAACGGTTTATCCCATAAGGATGAAAACACCCCCACATTAAAGCAGATAAAATGATAATGAAGTTGCGGACTATCTTTTGAGTTTGAAAGAGCTAGAGTAAAGAACAAAAATTAATAACTACAATTAAGGCCTCATGGTTGATTATCTACACTAACCAGTCAAGTTGCACATCACACCCATGTCTGTTCAGACTCCTGTGTAGAGAAGGCTTAAGAAATTCAATAAAAGATACTGAGTGCACTTTCTGGCAAAATGGAAGTAATGACTCATTGACATGTATGATTCCAGTGAATAATTTCCCCTGAAAGATGCACCACCTTCACTTAGAGACTATTCTTACAGAGGAGCACCGAGGACTGATAGAGTACTTTGTCACGCAGAGCAAAAACAATCACCTGAAGCTCAATATCAGGAAAACTCATTCAGCATCCCACCAAATGTGAAAGATGCTCATAAGATGCTCCCTTTCTCTACCTGAGTAATGACGATAAATAAAGGACACAAAGGTTTTTGCAGAACATTATGCCACAGCAAAACTGACCCCATGAATATAAAATTTAATCAGTTCAACTTTATCCCATTATACCCCTGTTCCACAGAGCTTTCTGGCTCATCGGTCACTCGTCAGAAGCAAAGTTTATTTTTTCTGGTCACCCACGGAAGACTATCGTATCACAGGCTGATGAATCCGATTCGTGTTTGTCCGCCATCAGGTCAGTGTCCGATGTGTCAAGCGTGATTCGATGAGGCGATAAGGCGTGATCGCCTCATCGGATCAGAGAAGTAAACTTTGCTTCCGACGAGTGACCGATGAGCCAGAAAGCTCTGTGGAACGGGGGTATTAGATATCTGCATGCAATTGTGTCATGAATTCTCAGTGCATGCATCATGAGTTAAGGCCAAAACGTGTTTTGAGGAGTCACAATAACTGAGACCAGGGCTATTCAATTACATTTTTCTGGGGGCCACATTTTCAACAAATAAATTTCATGGTGCCCAACCATCTCCCTGAGACACGATTTTTCCTTGTTGAGAGCAGGCCTATATAAACTTATCCTCCCAACGGCAGACACAATTCTTTTTTTTTTTTTTTACTCAAATAATTGCAAAAATAAGTTTAAGAAACAGCTTTTTTAGATTTTATCACCAACTAAATCCAACACTTCTTGGTCCAATACAGTTTTTTTTTTTTTTTTTTACCTTAGCATATGGAGATGCATTTTATGCCATGCGCACAATTCCGATTTGTAATGAAGAAGTTGTACAATACCACAGGAAAGCATTTCTTGCAAAGCAGACACGTTTGTTTCCTCCCTGCCACTACAATGAATGCACTGTTGAATTGAAGATTTTCATTTTCAACTTTTTGGTGAGATTTTGCAATCTGGCTGGCATACATTCACACCTACAATATAAAACATAAGGCGTCTCAGCCAAGATCGTACAAGCAAGCCAGATACTGCAAAGAGACGTGGCGACGGCACAAGTAAACCAGTTTCGTCTTCGTGTTAAAGTTAATTTACAACTGCTAATATAATAAGGATAGATGATCATCTGTCTCAACAGTTCACCTTTTCCTCGCGGATGCTACATTCTTGTCGGACGGGACACAGGACGTGCGCGTTTACTTTTAGCTGTTGCTACGCAGGACGATAGTAGCCAACGTTTGATGTTTGTACAAATACAGGTCCCGCAAGAACTCCGTTTAAATGGCCAGAAAACGTGCTTCCTCTGAGTTGTAAACTGTGGTTTCATTCGAGACAACTGACCAACCAGTTACGAGGATTTCCTGATCCAATCTGATCAAGACTGTCCCATCAGTCAGACACTATGGCGTACAAGTGTGATTTGTTGTTAATGACAGCGCTGCTGGATTCTTTGTTTCTCTGATGGGAAGTTCAGTTTTGGTTTCATTGAGTCAAAAATGCCAGACAATTGCGCATCTTTTCCGCCATATTTTTATTTATTGCTTAACAGAACTTATTAGTGGGCCAGTCTGAATTGACTTCAGGACCGCCAAGTGGACTTTCGTGCCAGATGTAATGAAATTCCCTCCTGATGTTCTGAGATACCTTAACTCGTTGTGGGAATTGGGGGGGGCACTGTCCGATGAATTATGGTCCGAATTGTGTACACAGTCCAATGGAGGGGCATCCGGTATGCCTTCAATCGCTGGCTTTTCTCCAAACACAATGGCCAGCTTTTCAACAATGATCCACTATGACAGTCATTACAGTCAAAAATGTACATGAACATGCCACACAGCTTCACAGCCACTTATGAATGGGCAAAAAATAAAGGAAGTTATCTTCACAACACGCACTTCACAACACGCATAACTGAGCGCACATTCTGTGCAGATACACAACACAGGGCCAGGTGTGGCACTGCCTGCCACGGTTTCTCACCTCCTCCTTGCTGTCAGAGGAAATGAGGTCGATGTGTTGCGGTTCATCCGTCAGAGTGAAGGACACCACAGAGTTCTTATCCTTCCCGTCCGACCGTACCTGCCTGAGACGGACGGAAATGCAGACAGTCAGGTGTTAGCGCAGAAACGCGGACGGCCAGGTGTTGATGCACAGCTGGCATCAGGCAGGCTTCACACCAAGAGCTCACGACAGAGCTGCCTTCCAGAAGCTTCTCTGACGCATGACAGACCTTCCACAGCAAACTGACACCATGTGGTTCCAGCAATTCCCAATGTCGAGAGCCACCTAAGAAATACAACCCCAATTCCGAAATAGCTGGGACGAAGTGTAAATTGTGAATAAAATCAAAATGCAATGACTTTCAGATCACATGAGCCAATATGTTAGTTACAATAGAACATAGATAACATTTAAAATGTTGAAACTGAGACATTTTACAAGTTTATCCACAAAATGGGCTTATTTCAAATTTTCTGGCTGCAACAGGTGTCAAAAAAGTTGGGACACAGGCAAAAAAGGGCTGAAAAAGCAATTAATATAGAAGAGAATCAGCTGAAAGAACATTTAGCAAGTAATTAAGTTAACGGGCATCAAGTGTGTAACATGATTGGCTGTAAAAGGGATTGCAAATTGCAAAGGCTTTGAAGGTCTCATTATCGACAGTGCATAGCATCATCAAAAGATTCAGAGAAACTGGAAAAACCTCTGTGCGCAAGGGACACGGTCGAAGACCTTTACTGGATGCCCGTGATCTTCGGGCCCTCAGACGCCACTGCATCACTCACCGGCATGATTCTGTCATTGACATTACTAAATGGGCCCAGGAATACTTCAAGAAACCACTGTCTGTAAACACAGTCCGCCGTGCCATCCACAGGTACCACCTAAAACTCTATCATACAAAAAGGAAAAAGGAAGCCATTGTTGAGCATGATCCAGAAGCGCCGCCGTGTTCTTGTGGGCCAAGGCTCATTTAAAATGGACTGTAGCAAAGTGGCAAAGTGTCCTGTGGTCAGACGAGTCCAAATTTGACATTCTTGTTGGAAATCATGGGTGTCATGTCCTCCGGGCTAAAGAGGAGAAAGACCATTCCTCCTGTTATCAACGTTCAGTTCAAAAGCCAGCATCTCTGATGGTATGGGGATGCATTAGTGCATATAGTGTGGGACACTTGCATGTTTTAAAAAGCACCATGAATGCTGAAACGTATACGTATAAAGGTTTTAGAGCAACATATGCTCCCCTCCAGATGACATCTATTTCAGGGAAGGCCTTGTGTATTTCAGCAGGACAATGCAAAACCACATAATGCAGCTATTACAACAGCATGGCTTCGTAGTAGAAGAGTCTGTGTGCTGAACTGGCCTGCCTGCAGTCCTGATCTTTCACTGATTGAGAACATTTGGCGCATAATTAAACGAAAAGTCCGTCAAAAGAGACCCAAAACTCTCCAGCAGCTGGAAGCCTGTATTAAACAAGAGTGGGATCAAATTCCAATGGCTAAACTCAAGAAACTTGTCTCCTAAATGCCCAGATGCCTCCACTCTGTGTTAAAAAGAAGAGGGGATGCTACACCATGGTAAACAGGCCCCTGTCCCAACTTTTTTGAGACCTGTAGCAGCCATCAAATTTGAAATGAGCTCATTTTGTGGATAAAATTGTAAAATTTCTCAGTTTCAACATTTTCTATGTTATCCCAGTTTTATTGTGAATAAAATACTGGCAGGTGTGATTTGAAAGTCACTGTGTTTTGATTTTATTCACAGTTTACACTTTGTCCCAACTATTTCAGAATTGGGGTTGTACATCCCCTATACCTAAGGACAGAAATTAAGCAATGTAGTTCAATCAGGAACCCGTCAAATGCAAACACCACAGTTTACTAGATTACACACTCATTCCAACATACACCTCAATTATTCTATCATCCAGTTTTAGTTAAAAGCACACAGGAGCCAAGAACGCACTGTCATAATGGAATTTATGGTTGAAACTGTTGGTTCTCCAATGCCAGAAATCTGTAATATACACAAAAATCCCACAGAGACCGTGAGAGAGAGATGAACCAAATCAAGAATTCCGCTTTTCACACCTCAAAATACAAGGCAGAATACATAACCACCTAGGGCCAAATGACATTGAGTGCAGTCTAGACCAATAAGCCAATGTTCATTCAGAGGGACAATCAAGAAATTTTCTTTGTATGGGGGGCCATGTCCCTCCCCCCGGACATGTACAGGCATGTTGTGAAGGAGAGCCCCATCGTACTCTTAGCAGGAATCACACTTTGCTGCAACATTAAGACTGAAAGGGGACCCAAGTTTTTTGGGTGATTAGAGTGGGACAGACCCCTAGAGCCAACTCACCACACACTGAGGAGCCTGTCGTGCTCCGCCCCGGACAGGAAGTACATCCCGTCGCTGTCCGGCGTGCGCGAGGTGGCGAAACACAGAGTTGTCACTGCCGTGGAGTGACCCGTGAATCTCTATGGGATTGAAGAGGAGAGAGAAATTTAGGAACTGGGTTAAACTTCAAAGCAGCAAAATACATTAGAGAATGCATCATGGGAGATCAAGTCGAGGCGTTTTAAAATATGCTGCGTAACTCATGTGTTGAGGCTAAGTGCTGCACAAAGAGTACCTATAAAAGAAATAAAATGGATAAGCTATGTTTATCTATAAAATGTATATAAGATTATCAGAGTACCAGCACTGGATGCTCAAACAATAACACCCTGCTCGTAGCAAATACATATAACCTTCCCACAATCAAGCCCTCGTACAAGCAGTAAATTTGATCCCACTATAAACAAGAATTCAATTCAGAACATGGTTTTCAAACCTTCAAAACAAATTGTACCACAGTGCATGCATGTCAACAGATAATCATAGCGGTGAAGATATATTTTCAAGACAAAAATATGGAAAAAAAACTATAGGCTGGAATAAGGAAGTTTTGAGCCTGAAGCAAAGATGAATTTAATATCCATCGTCCTCTAATGTCTAATACACCTCAGATCCTGAACATCAGACAGTTTAATTAGCTAAAGGTGCTTCATAAAACACACATGACATTTTCATCAAGCAGTCTCTGTGGCCTCCTACCAGTCACTCACCCTATACACCTCCTTGGTCTCAAGGTCCCACATCTTGATGGTCTGCCCAGCGGAGAGAAGCAGGCGCCCGTCCGGACTCACGCAGAGGCTCGTCACCGGCCAGCGGTCGGCTTTCCACTTACTGCAAGCACACACATACGAATTCAGTAAAATACACAAAGCAACTACATGAAATCATTTATCAAGCCACTCAGTGTGATGATCAGTCTGTATTAAATCAGACTCGTAGCTCGGCCATTAGTATCCAACAATTCCTCAGACTTGTCTGAGAACCAGTGTTGCAGGAATGGATTTAAAAAGCAAGGGTACTCTAAAGCAGGACCCGTCTTGCCTAGACTTTGCACATCAGAATCATTAAAGACATAATAATAAATAAATTTTAAAAAAATCAGAAGATTGAAATATGGCAGGAAAATGAAAAGTACCCTCCAGAACTGCAGACCTGAAACAATCAGCTCAAGTCTGACTGAGTAAGTAGTGAGTTGAGTGAGTGAATAACTGTACAAAACTGACCACCATAAACCTAACAGAGTAGCCGTGTGACAAAATGGTGCAGATCTCTCTGTTGCGCACACACACGCATGCCCACACACACACACACACACACACACACGCAGGCATGCACATGGACGGACGGAGGCACGTGCGCACACACACACACAAAAACACACACGCGCATGTACATGCATGCACGCACGCGCGCGCGCGCACGTATGTATGTGCATGCGCAGACACACACACGCATGCGTGCACACACACGCATGCGCGCGCACACAAACACACACACACACACACCAGTCGCCCTCACCAGCGTGTTTTCCCAGTCTGCAGATCCCACTCTACGATATTCGTGTCTTCTGAACCGCTGTACAATAACGCCTCCGTAGGGTGCCATCGAACGCTGTGAACCTCCCCACTGTGTCCCCCATCCTGCAATAAAACCAGCCCACCAATCAGTGCTGCAGCACAAACCAATCCCCCCAATCAGTGATGCAATACAATCAAACCAATCCCACCAATCAGTGATGTAACACAATCAAACCAATCCCACCACAGTGAAGCAATACAATCAAGCCAATCCCAACAATCAGTGATGTGTCACAACTAAAAACAGTCCCATCATTCTAGGTCACTTCCAAACCAAGGCTTAAGTGATAGCCACTGCCCATCAGTACAAAATGAGCAGCAACCCTGTCGACACAAAACGTTCAACCACGTTACTGCCACGTAATGACGGTGTTGCAGCACTGACAAAACATCGCAGTAACTTAAGGAGAACATTTCACTAAAGCTGGAGAGTCTGGTGCTTATGTTCAATAGCTGAGCAGTTTCACCCTCTCGTGATGTTACCTTGCTGAGGTGAACATAAAGTTTTTTCTCCCAGTCCATTCATCAGGGTTCCTACACCTTTTTAAAAGTCAACTTCAAGCACTTTTCAAGGTGTATTCTCAAGCTTTTCCTTACAGCAGTGGAAAATTACATACTTATCAAACTACTCAGTCAGATAGTGTTTTACCATAAAAGTAATGCAATTAATGTTTCAGTTTCAAGTACTTTTCAAACCTTGAAAACACCACATGAAAATTCAAGTGTTTTCATGGATTTCTACAACCCAAAGGAACCCTGATTAATGAAAATGATAGGCCATGCTGACCTCAAACCAGATTTACAAGAAAAGGAGGATGTAAAACCAACCACTTTCTGCCCACGAGGACAGTGACCAGATAATCTCTACACTGACACCATGATTCCATAGGTGAAAAGATGAACAAAGCCCTCTCTAAACTAGTAGCTTCTATGGTTTTCCCTAAGCTAATGCGGAGCGAAGGGTTCAAAAGCTGCAGTGATGCTACTGCGGCCTCACAGGTGCCGAGTGTCCAAACTTCAAGGCCGCAGCACATTATCCACAAGGCTATAGACCAGAACCCGTAACCTAAACCCTTTGTGGGCTCTTACCAGGGTACTGTGTAGCGCCCCCCTCACTGAGCTGTAGATGATGACGGTTCCCGCTGCCGTGCCCAGTGCCAGCAGGTCGGGCTTCTCTGCCACCTGCGTCGCCTCCGATTTTCTCCTCTTCCTCAGAGGCCCCTCCTGCAATACAGAAGCAGCAGAAAGGGTTAAATGGGGACATTTTCACCCATTCGCTTCCAAAACGAGCACATACTCAATATGGGCAAATATCAAGGGCCTTTTAAACACCAATTAACATTCACTTCTGGTCACAAGTTCGAGGGTCAAAACCATGCTTGGGTTTTTGCAAGTACAGTTAAATCACAGCAGTCTGTTTCATGTAGCCAACAAAATTGCAAGAAACAATTTGAGATTCAAACTTGCATCATAGAAAACTCATCACATTTAGCCAACACAAATGCAAAAAAAAAAAAATAATAATAAACTATTTCAGACTGTTACCACTGACCATTTCTAGTGGCATCCATTTCCTGATTACATTAGACTGTGTACGACGTGAAGCTTGTCTTTTGTAATTTGTATAAATTGCACATTTTATTAAATTGTCCACATTCTAAATGACAAAAGGAAACCCAGTAAAACACTGACACCAGACCAAAAGATCCTGACAGTTGAGCACTCAGATCAGGCTGCCCGCAGGTAGCACAGCATTCACATCAAAAGCATTTGGCCAAAACATATTTACCCATTTTAAGAACTACATGTGTAAAGGACGGTGTTGCCCATTATCGATTGCAATTTTTATGATATTAAAGAATTACACGTGAAGCTGCAACAACCAAAAATGTTAGTAAATGCCCATGCCGATACATATTACCCAACCGCTGTTAACTGTCAAAGACAACCACGTTAGATGCAATATTGAGCAAAACTCAATGCAGCACATTAATCCATCTGCAACCAATTATGGGGGAGAAAGGAGGGACAGATAAAGCCAGTGATTTCTTCCATAATTACCATGTAAGACTAACCCCACTCAGAACCAGCTCCCTCTTATTTTCTGTTCTAGACCTTGAAGCTCAGCTGAACTGCCTTTAACTACCTATCCAATATTAGAAATGCGCGAACAGCCTGTGCAGCCAGTGCATTGAGGTATATCACTGGGATGTGCAAAATATGTTGACAAGAGTGATTTAAGTTCTTCTCTGATGCGTTGTAGGTAATTCCATGGTTATCTCTATACACACGTTGATTTTGCAAAGAAATTCGTGCCACTTCAAAGTTCAGGAAACTTGGGTTTTCCCTCATGCCTACCTGTTGACACTGATCAAAAAGGTCAGCTGGCACTGAACAGAAACTGATCAAATACTGGGCTATTGCCACAAAAATATTTGAGGAAGCAGATGACAAGCATGGTGATGCCTCGCACACTCATAACTAGTCAGACCCAAAAGAGCCAAACCCAACTCAGAAGAGGTTGGGACGGTATGGAAAATGCACATTAAAACAGAAAGCAGTGATATCTAAATTTACTTTGACCTTTTTTCCACTGCAGACGGTATGAAGACAAGATATTTAATGTTTTGTCAAGTCAACTCTTTATTTGTAAATATACAATCACTATTCAGGCCAGCAACACAAAAAAAGTTGGGATGGAGGAAATTTAGGACTAGTAATGAGGTGAAAATTTTGAATAGTGAAGCAAATTCAAAAACTGCTGTCAGTAGGTGATAAAAATCACCATTTGATAGAAAAGCAGCCAGCAGGAAAGGCTTAGTCCTTAAGGAGCCAAGACAGGTCAAGGATCGCAAATTTGTCCGCAAATGCATGGGAAAATCATTGAATGGTTTAAAAAAAATTTCTTCAAAGAAAGACAGGGAGGGATTTGGATATTCCAGCCTGTTTGTAGCATAACATCATTAAAAGATTCAAAAAATCTGGAGAAATCTGAGCAAAAGGCAACAGTGCAAGCCGAAGATCAGCAACCCCTGGTCTCTGATCACTCAGACAGCCCGGCATCAATAACTGTCATTTATCTGGACGTGATGTTACCATAAGGGCCCAGGATTACTTAGGCAAACCTTAGTGAAACGTTAAAATACATAGTTATATCCACAAATGCCAGTTAAAACTTTGCAGCGCAAAAAGGAAGATTTATGTTTGCAGAGTGCAAAAGCGCCTTCAACTTCTTGGGCTTGGAGGCATCAGCAACAGACAATCACACAGTGCACATGTCTACTGTGGTAAGACGAATCGATGATTTAGGCCTTTTTTTTGGAATAGATGGATATTGTTTGTTACAGACCAAAGAAGAAAAATATGATACCAAAAACAAGTCCAAAATCCATGTTTGGTATGGGCTTACGTCAGCCCCCTTGGCAAGGGTTACTTCCAATTCAGTGAATGCATTATTAATGCTGAAAAGTTTGGAGCAAAACATGCCGCCTTCTTGAAGACACCTTTTCCAGGGACACCTATGCATCAAGATAACACGAAACCATATTCTGCTGGTATCAAGGCATGACTGCATAAGAAGAGGGTGCAGGTGTTGGACTGGCCGGCCTGCAGTCCCAACTTAGCCACATATTGAAATGCAAAATGCTACAATGAGGGCCCTCTTCTGTTGCACATCTTCAGACTTGCTTGCAGGAAGAACAGGAAAAAATGACACCTGAGACACTTAATCACTTGAAGCCTTCAGTTCCAAAATGTTCATCAGGTGTCTTTAACAGAAACGCAACATTATTATGTAGTAAATACTCAACAGTCCCAACTTTTTTGACATAGGCTATGTTACAAGAATCAAATTCGAGATAAATGTTTCCATAGGGGAAAAAAAAACAACTAAATTTCATTGGGTGAAACAGCAAATAATGTGCCACTATATCATTTTCAACATAATACAGGTCAAAGAAATTATAAATCACTGCTTTCAATTTTAATTGTTATTTAACATTCCATACCAACCATTACTTATTAGAGGTTGTAACAAGTTGGGATGATTCGAGTCACCACTCAATTTCAGCTAGCTTACAAATAACTGGACTGTGTGAAGTCAGCTCGTGCGCTTGCCAAGATACTCAGCCACATAAATGCAAAGGCCGCCTGAATGACAAATCAAAGTATACTTTCTTAAAATCAGAGTCGTACCGTTAGCCAATAGCCCACTTGTTGCTACCACAGGCAGTTAGTACGTAGAATGTGGCAAGTTTACAGGCTACACGGCGCAGACCGAGAGTACGTCACCTTTTCGCATTTTACGTGCATAACCTTCTAGTTATACGGACCCCAAACTTCCAGTCATGTTAAAACTCTAAGTACAGAATATAACTAGACTCCATCAGCGCTGAAGAGTTTACACACGGTGTCTTCCCGCAGAACAGCCATGTGCGACACGCAACATGTGCGTCTCCGAGTAGACACTATCAATGCGCACCACTGCTAGCATGCTGGATAGCTAACCGGGAGATAACTTCGCAGAATAAGACATCAAAATGAGCTTAGCATTCTGACATCGCAAACAACTGACTTCGAAATAGCGTCAGGCATACACTACATCTACGTATGTAGAGTTAGCAGACTTGTTTAGCATCATTTTAGCGACATACGTTAACTAGGCCCATCCTATTCAGCTAACTAACACTGAAAATGCGGCCCCCACATACCTTGGCCGTCCGGCATGGTCCCCAAGCTATACAGGTACAAGTGGCACTCAGATGAGCCGAAGGAACATATTCCTGTTGTAATGTTTTGCTGTCTGTGTCCCAGATTCTCAGCCTGCCGTCCTGTGCGCACAGAGCCAGGTATCGGCGTGATTTTGGTGAAAAGGCGCAGGGTAGCACCAGCGAAGAGCTCCCCCCGTCAGCCGCCATTTCTGTCGCTCTGAGTCTGCGTGGGTCGAATCCTTGGGAAACCTCAGGCCAGGAAACACGTGTTGTCGGTCAGAGAACATGCGCGTTTGCACTTGCGGCTTCGTGCCTTCTCATTGGGTACTGTCACATTAACAGAACCTTGTCAAAATTATGAATAACAAATAATTTATTAAGCCTGATGATTCTTCTCTCAGTTTAGGAATGGTTTGTCATAGAAATTATTTGTGATCAATTGTTGCATGGTTGCACTTCAACGGTGCAAACTTATTCGCAGATATAGGATTGTAGGATCATGTAGGTGTAGGACCCTGTCGGTTGAAGTGAAAACGAGAGGTGTATGTGCACGCATCTGATAGAAGGCGTTTTTTTAAATAAATAAGTAAACTTCACGTCCATGAGTACAATGCGTAAACGCCTGGATATAAGAGAAAGGTTGATTAAAATAATTGCATGAGTCAAATTACTTGAAAGGAAGCGTACAACCTGTATTTCAAGCTGGTTACTAAAATAACCCTGGAAGCATGGACGCGACTGACAAATTAGGCTTGAAACCTCTCCACCTGGTGGTAGGAGTATAAATGTTGTTTACAGTGTAGGGCTCGTCGCGCATATCATGACGTATTCCACACGTGTCTGTCGCTATCAGAGGATACACTGCAGAGTACATTTCAGTTGGATGCATGTTGGCGAATCTTTTCTGAGGCAAGCTCCAGCATAATTTTGTTTACTATTTGGGCAAGACTTTTGACTTCAATGTGGGCATATTTGCAGCTCTGAATGTAGTTGAATACAGTCAACTACTGCGTAAAGTTATCGTCGGCAAGCCAGTCATATTTTCTTTCTGTCAGAAGCTGTTTTACCTCTCAATGGACAAATGGCAAATGTCAGCAAGCGGGTAGTTGCGTGTCATTCCGTGTGTAATTGCTTATGCATTGTTATACCGCCTTGATTTTGCTAGCCCGATTTTCCCAATTGTGTCAAGGAACAAGCTCGGGACAAAAGTGTGTCCTTGTAGCAAGACACCGACACGTGTACTTCTGAGGATACTCGCGCCTTAGCAGCTAGTTTATCTGGACTGATAATTCTATTTAAACTCGCTGGCTAAATACTGTACATAATTGTCCCCGCGCTGCATATTTGTACTTGTTACATTCCATAAAACACCGGGCTGCATAGCCGGTGGTGAGAAGTGCTTTACTGCTGATGAGAAGAAGTATGACAAGGACCTGGTTGAGGTTGTTGCAGGTTTGGGTTACCAGCGGGGGGCAACACCTTTACGGTAAAAATCCTCTCCGTAGAGGAGTCCTGACGCTGTCGTTGGACATTCGAAACATTGGAAGCGGGAGTCGGGATTGTAGCAGTAGTGCAAATGGCAGCGACAGCCCGGATTCCTCGCCGCCTGGCCTACAGCAGCTCCGCACAGGAAGTCCGCCGTTTGGGAGACTGGGCGGGAGACGGCGCCCCTTGTCACCACTAGAGAGAATTAGCCGTTTAGTACCCCAGGACACTCTCAGTCAAGAAGTTTTGGAGTTGAGAGAGGGGAAACAAGTGGAACTAAATGGGAGTCAAGGGGGTACACACCAGGATCAGTGGGACTCCGATATCCCAAGAGGAGACACCTCAGGCGGTGAGGGGAGTGGGAGTGTGGATATGCTGCGCCAGGAGGACCAACTGAGTCAAAGCCAAGAGGAGGAGAGAGAGTCGGCAGAAGAGAAGATGGAGATCTCCTCCTGTAGTCATGAGGGGAAGCCTGACCCAGTAGCTGGGGATCCCAGCCCTGCTCCACCAGGGGAACGCCCCCTCTGCTTCAGTGAGATTGCCCTGGCCGAGTATCGAAAAAAGGGCAGGGTGGACTACCGGAAAATGTTCACGCTCCAGGAAGCGGGGAAATTGATCAGTACTTGGGGAATGGTTCCTCACGACAACATCGTAGGACGTCCCGCCGGCACCATCTTTCTCAGCTCCACCGGGTCGCCAATCCTCGTGCGACGGCCCACCCTCGAGGAGTATGTGCTGTTCATGAAAAGAGGTCCCGCCATTGCCTATCCCAAGGTAGGCTACAGCATGATCTTCCACACCAAATCCGTCCCCTTAATACTAGTCACATGTCGCATGAGTCCTTTAGAGCAGTGCTAACCAACCCTGCTTGATTTAATGTAGCAAACAGGAATGTAATTTATTCATCATTTAAGTACATGTATTTTGTGAATGCTCATAAAATGGTAAATGCCACTAATGCTAAGGCCAAATAATTTAGGCTAGAACAGTGGCCAACCTTGCTCCTGGAGATTTTCCTATCGGATTTGACTCCCAACGCAACAAAGCACCTCGATCAACAGCTAAAGATGTGCATTGAGCCGCTAATTAGTAGAGAGAGATGTGCTTAAGAGCCAGTTTCTGTAACTTTGGACCAATTTGAACCAGGGGGTGATATAGCATGCTCCAGGAAACCACTGATTTTTTTTGTGGGGGTAGATATATTATCAAAACTGACAAAAATAACGTTTTTATCCGAAGATCTCTTCGGTAGGAATTCACGGCCCTTTTAGGGTAAGGGTGAAAAGGGCAAAAATAGTGAAATAGTCAAAATCTGGATTTTGGCAATGAATATCTTAGTGCGCCCTCAGTAAGCCTCCTTGATTTTTTGGTATATGAATACATGGGTAGAGTACTTTCATCTACCGTTATAATTTTCAAGGCTTACTGAGGGCGCCGCCTATAGGTGGCGCTCCAAATCATGACTTTTTGCATTCTGGGCTATGTTTGAGGCCATCCCAGAGACTGCGCCCTCACAAAGCCTTGCTTATTTTTTTTTGCATATTTGGATACATGGGGACTAGTTCTTTCCAAATTTGCATCAATGCCGGTGGCTTAGTGAGGGCACTTTGGTATAGGTGGCGCTTTTTAAGCCGAAAATGCAATTTTAGGTGATTTTCATTTGACCATATCTCAATGCGCCCTCGAAGGATTTCGGTAAAGATTGTTTTATTGTGTTCCACTACATCTCTGCTATTCATGATAAAAAATATCAGGGTGGCTTTTTGCCTTGTTAACCCTCTGTATGCCAAAACGTTCACACTAGACAACACTCCACCTTTAATCAAGAAAGACAAAAGGTTAGTTTTCCAGTGCATTAATAGGGGGCTCAGGCAGCAGGTGGCAGTTTTATCCTGCTCTGAACAATATACATGTAAGGATTCAATCATTATTCAGTGCTGGTGGCGAAAATGAAATATGCCATCTAGCCTCCCGTTCTCTTCAGCACCTTCGAGATGCCTAAATTGTTATTTTTCTGACTTTTAAGTTCTTTTTGAATGTTTTAATAAATTGTTTCTAATTTGAAAAAAATGTCTTGCCTCAATGTCCTGACAACACATCCCCAGTGGTTGGTGGGGACTGTTGGTCTTTTTGGTGGTTTAAGCTTTGATTGCGAAATATGTGAAATATGGCCATTTCTGGCATGTGTGGGGTTAAAATGAGGCAAAAAGCCACCCTGATATTTTTATCATGAATAGCAGAGATATAGAGGAACACAATAAAACAAGTTTTCCTGAAATCCTTCGGGGCGTGCGAGATATGGTCAAATGAAATCACCTAAAATTGCATTTTAAAAAGCGCCACCTATACCAAAGCGCCCTCACTAAGCCACCGGCATTGATGCAAATTTGGAAAGAATTAGTCCCCATGTATCCAAATATGCAAAAATAAGCAAGGCTTTGTGAGGGCGCAGACTCTGGGATGGCCTCAAACATAGCCCAGAATGCAAAAAGTCATGATTTGAGCGCCACCTATAGGCGGCGCCCTCAGTAAGCCTTTGAAAATTATAACACAAAGTGAAAGTAATCTACCCATATATTCATATACCAAAGAATCAAGGAGGCTTAATGAAGGCGCACCAAGATATTCAAGTCCAAAGTCCAGATTTTGACAATTTCTCTATTTTAGCCCTTTTCACCTTGACCCTAAAAAGGGCCATAAATTCCTGCCCGAAGGGATGTTCGGATAAAAAACGTTATTTTTGTCAGTTTTGACAATATATCTACCCCCACAAAAAAAATCAGTGATTTCCAGGAGCATGCTATATCACCCCCTGGTTCATAGTTACAGAAACTGGCTCTTAATTAGGATTGAAATAAAAAATACTTGGATTATCGACCTCCAGGATTTGGAAGTTAGCTCTGCATTGGATCCTATGTCTGTATTTCACATCATCATGATCATGACTCTTTTCCTCAGCCTCCACCTCTGGTCTTTCCCCTCTGCAGAAGTTCTCATGAATGCTAGTTATTGCTATTCTAGTACTGCAGTTGAAATCAATGGGGGAGTCACGCCTATGATGGTGACTATAACAACTATAAGAATGGCAGTAATAGCATTGCTGTAGGGCTGATGGATGAATTTGGGAAAAAAATTATATCAGGGCCTGCAACAAAATTATACAATGTTATTCCTTGGCCTGGAGTGGAACAATAATGTTTACCACAAGTTCAAATCCATTAAGCCTCTCCTCTTGCACCTGGAAGAAAATTGTACCCCTCAATGACCTATGTTCTCCACTGCCCTCCTATGTTGTCCTGTCTGTTTTAGGTTTCAGTTTTGTGTTCTCTGTGTAGGATGCCAGTGCAATGCTGTTAATGATGGATGTCACAGAAGGGGATTGTGTGTTGGAGTCGGGCTCTGGTTCCGGAGCCATGTCTCTGTTCCTGTCCCGAGCAGGTCTGTACCCTTCTTTTGACCCCTTTTATCCTGAAGCCCCTGCCATGATGCAGCCTGGAGGTCTTTGAACCCCTATCTTTGCTCGTCTCATTTTTGATTACACTTCTTATGTCATTTGGACAGTCTTCACCCCAGTTCCAGAGAATTTGTCACATTATTGAAAATTCCAATACATTCGAGATGGAGTGATTTGAAAATTCCATTTACCCTCTAATGTATTGACAACGCTACAGCTACACGTAACTTGATGGTTTAACTGATTTAATTCAAAGTTTTATTGATAATATAGCCTATGCTTATTTCAAATCTGGTGACGGCTACAAAAAATGTTGGTGCAGGGGCAATACGGGACTAAAAGTAATGTGACGAGGAATAATAAGGTGATGTGGAATGGGTGATGATAAATAAGTGAGCTAATCGTGCTTTAGCGTAAAGGGAGCCTTCAAAAAGGGCCTGGTCCTTCGAGAACAGGGATGGATCATGGCTCATCAATTTGCCAACAGATGCGTGAGCTTATAATCCTTCACTTCGAGGACAACATTTTCCTGGGGCAAATTACGCAGATTTACAGCGCCCTCCATAATTATTGGCACCCCTGGTTAAGATGTGTTCTTTAGCTTCTAATAAATTCAGTTTTTTTCTAAATAATACAGGACCATAATGAAAAAAAGAGGAAAATCCAACCTTTAATTCAAGTGCATTTATTCAGTGGGAAAAAAATCCCACTTTAAGAAATAATTCTTTTTACATCAAATCATGTGTGCCACAATTATTAGCACCCCTGATGTTAATACTTTGTACAACCCCTTTTGCCAACAAAACAGCACCTAATCTTCTCCTATAATGTTTCACAAGATGGGAGAATACAGAAAGAGGGATCTTCGACCATTCCTCTTTGCACAATCTCTAAATCATCCAGCGACTTGGGTCCTCTCCTCTGCACTCTCCTCTTCAGCTCACTCCACAGGTTTTCAATAGGGTTGAGGTCTGGGGACTGAGATGGCCATGGGAGGAGCTTGATTCTGTGTCTGGTGAACCATTTCTGTGTAGATTTGGCCATATGTTTAGGGTCATTATCTTGCTGAAAGATCCAGTGACGACCCATCTTCAGCTTTGGGCAGAGGCCACCAGATTTTGATTTAAAATGTCCTGGTATTTCAAAGCGTTCATGATGCCATGCACCCTAACAAGGTTCCCAGGGCCTCTGGAAGAGAAACAGGCCCACAGCATCACCGATCCTCCCCCATACTTCACAGTGGGCATGAGGTGCTTTTCTGCATACTCATCTTTTGTGTTCCGCCAGACCCACTTAGAGTGTTTGTTGCCAGAAAGCTCTATCTTGGTCTCATCTGACCAAAGCACACGGTCCCATTTGAAGTCCCAGTACCGCTTAGCGAACTCCAGACATTTGCGTTTATGATTGTGAGTGAGAAAAGGTTTTTTCCGTGCATGCCTCCCAAACAGCTTGTAGGCATGTAGATAGCGCCTGATGGTTGTTTTGGAGACTTTGTGACCCCAAGATGCTACCACTTGTTGCAATTCTTTAACAGTGAGCTTTGGAGAACTTTTTATTTCTCTTACCATCCTCCTCACTGTGCGTGGTGGCAAAATAACCTTGCGTCCTCGTCCAGGCTTGTTTACCACTGTTCCAGTTGTTTTAAACTTCTTAATGATTCCTCTGACAGTAGATATGGGCTGGTGCAGGCGAGTGGCTATTTTCTTGTAGCCATTGCCTGACTTGTAAAGGTCGACACACATCTGCCTTACTTGAATGGTGTGTTCCTTTGTCTTTCCCATGTTGAAGAGTGGATAAGATTGCAGACAGGGAGGACTCACACTCAAGACTCCCTGTCTGCAATCTACGTTTTTATGACCAACGCGCCAGAAAACCTACGGACTAAAAAGCAAGGCGCAGCTCAAATCCTGTGCATTTTGAAGAGTGGATAAGAGAAATGGCCTCTCTGTCACGTCATATTTATACCCCAGGGAAACAGGAAGTGATGAATTACTAATTAAATGTTCCTCGATGCTCTGATCAACTTTGAAAACTACTGTAGAAATGACAGAAATACTTCAATTACATTTATTTCCTAGGAATTGTTAGGGGTGCCAATAATTGTGGAACAGGTGATTTTATGAAAAATAATTACTTCTTAGTCAGGGATTTTTTTTTTCCCTTAAAATTTACTTGAGTTGAAGGTTACATTTTTCTACAATTTTCCGTGTGAGAGTATGCTTCTGCAATAAAAATTGAATTTATTGTAAGGCTTTTAACACATCTTAACCAGGGGTGCCAATAATTATGGAGGGCGCTGTATAGCATTTCTTCTTCCACGGTGCACAATAAAATTAAGAGATTGAAGGAACCCGGTTGAATCTCAGGGCATAAAGGGCCAGACCAAAAACCATTTCTGAATGCGCATGATTTCCGATCACTCAGATGTCACTGTCTTAAAAACTGTCATGTGACTAATGGATATAACAATATGGGCTTGGAAATGCCTTTGTCTCAATGTGCCATTGCATTCACAGATGCAAGTGAAAGCTTTTCTATGCCAAGGCAAAGCCATACATCAACATTGTCCAGAAGCACTGCCAACTTCTCTGAGCTCGTTGACATGGACAGTAGTGGAAGCATGTTTCATGGTCTAATGAGTCAATACTTCAAGTGGTCCTTCCAGACCATCGATAGCACGGATGGACAACCCAAGCTGTGATCAGCGTCAGGTCCAAAAGCCAGCTTCTGTCATGGCAGGGGGGTGTGTCAGTTCACATGGCATGGGTGACTCTCACATTTCGGGGAGCACCATTAACGCAGACAGATGTGAACAAATTTTGGAGCGACATGCACTGCCATTCTTGACATCATCTTTTCCAGGGACATCGCAGCATTTCTACATACTACTAGGATTACAGGTGCATAGCTAAATTCGCAGAGTGCAGATTCTAGATTGACCAGCCTGCAGTCCTGATCTGTCTGCGATTCAGAATGTATGGTACATTATGAAGCACCATATAAGGCAATGAAGGCACTATGCAATTGCAATGTTGAAGTCTGCATAATTGAGGAATGAGGGGAAATTCTGTTTGTTGGACTTGACCCACTGATGTGTCAAGTGCACAAATGTTAATGAGTGTGATGAAAAGACACAGTGATGTAACACAGTGGTAAACAGTAAGTCAACTCTGCCACCTTTTTTTTGTATTCATTCATGTTGTATATTTTCAATGAGCAATTATATTCATGTGTTAAAACAAAAAATAATCTGCTGTACTGTTCTCAATGTGGTAAAGGGTGGATGAGATATCCAATGGGAGATCTCAATGCTGTATACTTTGTTGTTATCCCTGGTTCAAATTGTGTCTGTACTCCAGTATCTTCAGTGTGTAATTGTGTGACTGCAGTAAGTAAAGTAGAGTTGTGCATCAGTACAGTGGGTGCCAGTGGCAGTGTGTTGAGTCTGGAAGTGAGAGAGGATCATCACCAGAGGGCAGTTCTGAACTACCGCCGTTGGCGTTCGGCGTGGAGTTTGCGTCGCGGGGAGGAGTGGCCCGACAATGTCCGATTTCATAACAGTGACATCCGGACAGCGACCCATCTCCTCGCTGGACAAGGATTCCACTCTGTGAGTTTTGCCTCCTTTTTTTGGCTCTGCATGTATGGCTCATGCATTAATATTTCCTGTTACCTGCGTGACACAAACTGATTGTCCATAAGTATTTGGACAGGGACACAGCTTTTGCCTTTTAGCTCTGAACTCCAGCAGAATTTTGAAATGATAGATATGTGGTTAAAATTGTGTGTCAGGTTTAATTGACATGTATTTTCAGCCATATCAGGAAAAAACATTCAAGAACTATTTTACTTTCAGAATGCATTGTACACAAAATAACTGGACTACTCAAAAACTGTTAGAAAGAGGAAACACTCTTGAACATTCCTGTCATGTGAAATCTTGAAATAAGTAATTAATTCTAAATGTGGTGTAAAAATTACAAATAAAATGATAAGTAATGTGCAGGTTTTTTGACAGTCTCTGAAGGGCTTTAATATTTTAAATCATTCATTCATTCATTCAGTAAATGAAGTATTAGAGTCAGGCCTGGTGGGTATGTGTGTCACAGGTTGCTCTGGACATGTTGAACCCTCACCTAGCCCTTCCTGTTGTGTTTCCACACTTGCACACTGGGGCTGTGTGTGCCGTTTACCTGGCTAAGTGAGTACCACACATGCCTCAGTCACAGACACGATATCTTTGGAGTTTGGCATGTACTGAAGCAGTAACACTACAACTTGATCACACTATCATACAACACAGTGATTCATAAAAATTATGGCTTGATGTACGACAGTGGATTTATCATAAGGGCCATTCCATCTCAAATGGACCAGTAGCCTGGGCATTTGTAACCACCATCTCTCAGATTGTCCTGATTTTTCCACCAGCAGTTGCTATATGTACATGGACAAAAATCCCAAAATTTTGGCTGCCAACTCCAACTGGTTACAAAATGGCAGCCATTTTAAATATCGCCTTTTACACGCTTCGACATGCCCTCCCACTTTTTTCAAATACTTTTTTCGCAATAAATCAAAAACTATAGCACCTTGGCACCAAAATTGGTACTCTTATGTAATTTTTCATGCTGATTCTGAATATGCAGTCAAATTAGTGATAACTCCTATGGTTTGGAAACTATTGGATGAAAACCCTTTTTGGGGGTACCGAACTTTGGCCTCCCTTATCTCAATGCTGCCACCTGATATCAAATGGAACTTGTTTTATGATCATCACCATCACTTCAACTCTATAAAGTCAAAAAATTAGAGGGGTGTTCTGCTTTGTTTTGATGTAATCCTCCAAAACGTGAAATAGATATTTTGTGAAAACAATATCGCCATGTATACACACATGTACAGAGTATATAGAAGTATCTACAGGGATATTGCAGAACTATGGCAAAAGGTCAGCAGTTTGTAGCCTAGTAATCTAGCATGGATTTGATCTGCACAATCTGTACCCAGGTACCTTGCTGACTCAGTAAGAGGTCACATAAATAGCACTTGTTTACTGCCTTGAAACAAAAACATAGCACCAGTTGAAGTGGGCTCTCTCATTCATTAAGCCAGTGGTCTTCAACGTCGTTCCTGGGGACCCACTGTGTATGCTGGTTTTTGTTCCAACCACAATTGTAATTGCAGATTTTTAACAAGCTGTTAATGTCTTAATTAGGTGTTTTTCATGTTTAGAGTTGTAAATTACTCTCTTTAGCCAAATGTTACATAGAAGCATCCATACATGCCATGACGAATAAAATACCCTAGAAGATAGTGTGATTATATCTATATTGCAAGAAATTTCAAGTAATATAACATTTCAAACAGATCAAATTAGACACTGAGGAAATCCATAAACCCCAAATTAGGCTGCTGTACACAACTGTTTCAAGCTATTTAAAAAAAACTTCAGGTCAACTTAATAAGATTAACATAACACAAAACTAGTTTGACTTTTTACCATTTGCTTGTCGAATAAATTTGTCATGATGTGCCAATCAGTTTTCAAAAATTAGGAGCCAACTACATCTATAATTTGATTAGTTACATTGTTTTCTCTCGTTTTATGCTGTTATTTCCTACACATTGCAATGTGGGTATTGTATGTTTTATTCTTGATGGCAAACATAGATATTTTATGTTAACTTGTGAGTTAAGAGGGCGCATAACTGCTCTAAACATTAAATGCACTTAAAGACAAATTAACAGCTTGTTAAAAATCTGCAATTACAATTGCGGTTGGAACAAAAACCAGCATACACAGTGGGTCCCCAGGAATGACGTTGAAGACCACTGGCTTAATGAATGAGAGAGCCCACTTCAACTGGTGCTATGTTTTTGTTTCAAAGCAGTAAACAAGTGCTATTTAGGTGGCCTCTTACAGAGTCAGCAAGGTACCTGGGTACAGAGTGTGCAGAACAAATCCATGCTAGATTATTAGGCTACAAACTGTTGACCTTTTGCCATAGTTTTGCAATATCCCTATAGATACTACTATATACTCTGTACATGTGTCTATACATGGCGATATTGTTTTAACAAAATATCTATTTTTCATTTTGGAGGATTACATCAAAACAAAGCAGAACACCTCTCTAATTTTTTGATATTATAGAGTTGAAGTGATGGTGATGAGCATAAAACAAGTTCCATTTGATATCAGGTGGCAGCATTGAGATAAGGGGGGCCGACGTTCGGTACCCCCAAAAAGGGTTTTCATCCAATAGTTTCCAAACCATAGGAGCTATCACTAATTTGACAGCATATTCAGAATCAGCATGAAAAATTACATAAATGTACCAATTTTGGTGCCAATAGGTGCTATAGTTTTTGATTTACTGCAAAAAAAGTATTTGAAAAAAGTGGGAGGGCACGTCGCGACGTCGCGTAAAAGGCAATTTTTAAAATGGCTGCCATTTTGTAATCAGTTGGAGTTGGCAGACAAAATTTTGGGATTTTTGTCCATTTACATATAGCAACTATTGGAGCAAAAATCAACCAAATCTGTGATGGGGTGGTGTCACCCCCTGGTCCATTTGAGCTGGAATGGCTTATAAACTTTGATATGTGACTTCTCCATCCCACAGACACTTAAGAGATTATTTAAATAAGATAATGTAATTTTCCATGCCAAAATGTGTGATATTTTCAGTGGCCTTATGTCACTTTGCATTTTAAATCTATATTTTAGTGCTGTACAGTCCATACTCAATGCCACATCATTGCAGTCACATCATGACATTTTCATTGTGCTACACTGGTACTCAAAGGTTTTAGTACACCGATAATGTGTCCATTTATGAAGGCCCATGTAGTTTTTCATGGCTGAAACCCTGTGTGTGGAACAGCATTACACAGGTGATCGACCTGCTTGAGGGCATCAGATTGTCCGGCCTTCCTCTATCGTGCGAGCGTGTGATGGAGGTGCAGTTCAGGGATTGGGTGCTGGCCCCAGCCATTAAAAAGAGAGATGGGAAGTACATCTCCCGGATTGCTCCTTCGCAAGGAAACCAGGAAGAAGAGGAGGGCAGGGGAGGAGAGCCAGATGAAGAACAAGGTACTATAACATTCATTTAGAACAACTGGAATATTAATCAGGGAATAAACAGCTGTTTTATTACGATCATATGCATTTTCTCATTTGAATAATTCTTATGCCAGGTGGAATAACCACAATGAACAAAAAATACTGTTAAATGCAACATTTTTATTTTTGCTGCAAGGTTTTCTGTTGAAGTTTTGTTCTGTGTGCACAAAGATTTTATATCTCTCCAATTGTCCCTACCAGGAGATAGAACCATCAATGTAATCAGCTGGTTAGAAGTAAAACATGATAGAAATTTAACCTTTTGACCCCTGGAAAGTCCATGTCCACCTCTGCCTGCAAGAACCATCTGTGAACTGGTTATATTGCTGCTTCTTATCAGCATGTGTCATTCTAAACATGAGAAGGATGAATGAAAGAAAGAGGTGGTGTTAGTGCCAAAGACCAGAGCTCTGTTCAACAGCATTAGTGCACAGGTCCCAGCATCTTCAGCCTATGCAGAATGTTCTTTTCCCACAATGGTTTTCTATGGGAGTCTGATTGCTCTGAGTATGCTACTACACTGCAATGATGGGATGTGTCTCCAGAGGTGTAAGTCCAGGGTGTAAAAGCTAAAAGTTTGGCCATGGCGTTTTTTCTCTGATTAACTCAGTCGTGTGATTTCAGGGACTTGTTCCCCTCCGTGGCTGAAGAGTTGTGCCAATTTGCAAATCAGTTTGATCAAAAACAAAAAAAAAGCTTACTGGGGATGACTGCTGCCTTCTGAACTTGGATTTGCTATATGCAAAGTATTTGATTGTGGCCTCACTGTCCTCTTCCTCTTACAGGTGAGTCCAGAACCAATGAGCACAGGCCGTTTGGGACACTCCCGTACATTGCCCGCCCTCACCCTGAACAGGGCAGCCATACAGGTGAGAGGCTGAAATACAGTGGAACTGCAAACTTTACACTTTGCTATTGTGCTAAGAGCAAATGTTCTTACTATGTTATTAGGGTAGTTGGTCACTGTTTTCACTGCACTGGAACTGTGAGAATATTGCTTATATTCAGGATTACCTGCCTGTGTATTACTACTGGGCTGCCAGCTCTTGTTGTTCAAGATCTGTTGCCCCGTAGGTTATTGTTCTATCGTGAAATAAACACATCCCATTTAGCAGCTTGAGATCTCATTGCACTGCTAATTAGCGGAGAATGTGTGGTGCATTTTAATATGGAGAAGACGACTGTGAAGACTTCGTACTGTTGCACACCTTAACACTTGTTTGCAGGAAGAGTGGGACAAAATTACATCTGAAATACTTAAGCACTTGGTGTTTTCAGTCCTCAAACATGTATTAAATGTTGTGAGAAGGAAGGGCAACATTACAAAGTGGTAAATAGTGGCCCAACTGTTTTTGAAATTTGGTGAAACATCAAGTATTGTGCTTTTGTTCTGGTGGCGACATAATACAGGCCCAAGATAACTGAAAGTAGCGATTCATAAATTTTTATTTTCACAGATTCAGCTCTTTCTGACTTGGGGCTTAAATCAGTTCTAATAGAAACAGCCAGTGCAAAGATCCTAAAACAAAGATGCTAAGTTGTTCCCTTTTCTTTGTCAAAATTCTAGTGACAGTATTTTGCACAAGTTTTGGTCTCAGTCACCTTTTTAGGCAACCCTGTGAAAAGTGCAATACACCAATCAAGGCTATTAAAAACCATGTGTCAACTTCTTTGCATCATACAAGGATAAAAAGGTCAATCACATGAGATATTTCTGAGATAAGACTACGTCACCAAAACATTGTCCTGTGTGCTGCTTAAAATGCTGCACAATGTTGGGTTAACGGTTAACCTTGGATTCAGGCTTATTTGGTGAAATTAAGATATACATTACTAGTCTAACGTTTGGACATACCCACATTTTTCTTACGAGTTGAAGAAAGAAATAAGCACCCTGTATTTTGCACAAAAAAAAAAATCTTAAATCCATCAAACTAACCTTTTGTTGTCATATTTGCTGAGTATTTTTTTTTCTTTTTTACAATGGCTGGCATGTGGCTGTAATGAGTTTGCAGTTGAGCGGCCATCCAAGTTCCCAAAGATGTGCTGCACTTGTGGCGTGCTTTTCACTGACCTTTTTGCCCGATAACTCCCAAAATGGCTTGATTTTAATTTGGCCTCTGGAAAATGGAAGGAGCATGTTTGTTTACTTTGCAAAATATGGCTTCTTTGGGAACTGCAAAATTTTGACACTATTCAAACAAGTAAATTATTCTTTAACCTTCTGTTGACTTCTACCCAGATTCCATTTGGCATTATATAGAGAAGTTAAACCATTTCAATTTCTCTGGAAACAAAGTGCTGTGACATAAAGTGTATCCAAACTTTTGACTGGCACTGTACTATAGCTGTGTGCCAAATCTGCATAAGGATGGAAGGTGTCCCCATGACTTGGAATCATGTTACCCAAGGAAAGTCCTGTGAAGGGAGAGCAGAATTGGGCCAAGAAATGAACCTCGGAAAACACAAGCTATGTCCCCAAGACTTAGAACTGTTTTCATCAAGACAGAGCGTGTTTTACCTTCCAGTTATGCATGACTTGAACCAATCGAGTGAAGTCATTGAGAATAACAGTGTTCAAGACAATGGATTAAAATGCCATGATCTATTCTGTCAAAAGCTGTTCAATAAGAACTGACACGTTTGCATCCTAGGGACATCTAGGATCATTTAAAACCCTAAGGTGGTCTTTTCAAAGCATTTTGCTCTAAAACTAGATCATAATTTATCCACACTGTGATTTACCATCTAAATGAACCATGAGCAGTTTCAGCACTTTCTCTAAAATTTTGCAATGAAAGGCAGGTTTGGAACGGGCCTGAAATTGCTCATGATTGAGCTGTCAGGACTGTTTCTGGAATTGCAATTGGGGCGGAAACAAAAACCGGCATAACCGGGGGTCCCCCATGACCGAATTTGAGAACCGCTGATTTAATTAGCCAGAAATTGGCTCAATAAAAGAGGGTCCTCGGCGCTAGCCGGGTTTAGGAACCCTGCACTGAATTAGTTGTCAAGTACGCGCACCGACAGTGCTATACAAATGAGACATGAAAAATTTGCTCAAAATTCAATTGGAAACACCAGCTCATGTATCTTTGCTAAAGCAACAGTTGAATGCATTTTTGTTTCAGCGTTCCTGGTGAAACTGCGAAAGCTGACACGGCCCCTGTGAACTCTGCCTGGATCATGTCACACCATAAGATACTTGTCTGTGGATACTGCTTTGTACTTTTATTAATAAATGCACATTTAATCCATGCCACCTTGTTTGTCTTTACATTAGAATAAAAATCAAATTAAAGGACTATTATTTCAGTGTGAAATGAATGTAACAGGCTCTCTGCAGTCAGTTTGTATTGGAACATGCAATTCATCATAATCTGAAAGACAGTTTTGCTTGTTAAGATGGATATGAACAGGGGGGCAAGAGCTAAACATGGAGACTGGAGTTCTCTGCAGTCTGTTCCCTGTGGAAGTTCTGCATGTCTGAAAGAATGATATCAACTAAAGAGGGACCAGTCTTTTATTAATATAACATTTTTCACACATACAATGAGACATTACATGCTCATTCTTCAAAAGACAAAACCTTCCAACCATTGCCTTAGCACTGGCATTAAACACAACTATTTCACTTCAACAGCTCTCAGTGCTTTCTTTCACAGTTCATTTGCGGTCACTACGATGGTGACATTGCTCGTCTGAACTGGTTCAGGGCTACGAGACCACCACAAATAAAAATGGCTTGTTGCAAACAGCTTTGAAAGTGCAATGCAGGCCAAAATTGTTTATGCACTAAGGTTAACAAATATTCACTCTGTCAAACACCTTTGAAAGTTGTGTGTATAAGAATAACACTTTCTCCATCTCAGACACTTGAGATTTGTTTTAATGTTATGAAATGTACTGAAGAGATACATCATCTCTTCAAATGGTAAAGGACATCAGTTTTACATATGATTCAAAACCCAAACAGTTAACTTTTGGGTGCTGTAGAGGAGATCACCCATATAAAAGTGTAAATAGCTGTCACTAATATGAGAGAGATGACACTGCTCTGGGTGCCTTGGAAACCAGGAACAAAAGGTCCTACTCCTCATTGATCCAGTCCATAGAGGCATCCTCTGTGCCTGAAACAACAAAGGATGGTGTAACAGACACAAACAAGTACATCAAGGCTATTAATATTAGAGGTCGTCTATTTGAATTCCAGTACATTAAAATTTTCTTCCAGACCAGTTCCTTTACCTTAACTAGTTCCCCCTCATAGGCAGTTTATATATAAACTAGGCCACACCAATACAGTTCATCTCAGTACACAGAAAGGAGGAGCTGATTCTGAAACATCAAGAAATGCCAACACATCAGATGGGACACACCAGGGGTGTGTTTCCCAAAAGCACAGATGGTATCTTAGTGCATAGTTGAAACTACTGACCATGAACGGACAAACTATGCAAGTTGCTACGTTATTTAGCAACTACGCTTTTGGGAAATGCACCCCAGAAATGCTGCTATGAATGCTAACTTTTTGAAGCTCATAGCATATGGTTTTCTTTAGACTGGTTAAGATATGGACTGATTAAATGCTCTTGTGATTTTTAGAACTGAAGTTCGGTGGTTATTAGCAGCTATCTTACCAAGTCTGCCAGTCCCTGCAGGAGAGCTTAGGATTGTTGCCACAGTTCTTCCTTGCGGTTGCCGTTCAGCATATTTTGTCAGAATTTCAGTTTCCCCAGCGACCATAAATAATTTTGCAATTTTTGATTCACATGCAATTCAGGCACAAACTTTGAGCTCTGAGAATCCTCATCTTGCGCTGGAGACGTAGCTGGCATAGTGCCACAGTTTAGACCGCTTTAGTACAGGTGATACTGCTAATTACACTTCAAATTCATACGCATAATCAGTGAATTTGTTTTTGTAATTGTGGTTTCAATCCTTCAAGGTCACAGGCATTTTTCAGGGGTGCTTCTGATATGTTATCCAACCCCCAGTATGATCAGGTCTTATTTAGAACCATCCTCCAGTATGGAACACACATTCACATTTCTTTATTGTGGCATCTTCCATGGTTAGACAGACAAACACACATACACACACACACACCACTCAGTCCCACCTCACCTGGAGGAGAACAGCGCCTCCTGGTGGAGGTCCCTGTGCAGCTGCAGGTGCGCTGGGCTTTGCTTCTCCTGCACAGCTTCTTGGGGGCCGCACCCCTGGGCGGGGTTTTCTCCAGAGACAGGGAGCCAGGAAAGGGCATGGGGGAGGAGCTGGCTGAGGAGGGGGAGGAGCTGGAGGAGCTGGGAGGAAGGGCAGTGTTCTGGCGGGTGCCCTGATTGATGCAAAGCAGGCAGAGGGAGGAGCCAGAGGAGGAGTCAGAGGAGAGTCTGGGTTGGAGGCAGGCGCTCTGCTTGTTGCACAGGATGCAGTGGGTGGGGCTGGCGGACGGCCCCCGGGGCATGCGCACCTCATCTCTGTCCCCGTACTGCCGCTGAGCTCCGCTGTGGTGCTCCGCCCTCTCCCGCTGCCACAGGAAGTGAGACGGCACGATGGCCATCACCTGTGCAGGCGCACACACACCCACAGAGACACATGCACACACAGAATATACACAT
Organism: Gymnothorax javanicus; assembly: GCA_029692085.1. NCBI lineage: Eukaryota > Metazoa > Chordata > Actinopteri > Anguilliformes > Muraenidae > Gymnothorax > Gymnothorax javanicus. Next base: position 26,074,352 of record CM056193.1, read on the forward strand.
TAACCAGCACAAACGCACATGCACATAAACAAGCACAATCATGAACACAAACACAAATTCCAGTCACCCACACAAACGCACACAAATGCAATACCACAAATCCACACACAAACACAAACGCACACACAGGTGTTACTTCAAAAGAACCGCTGTACAGAATGAGCCGTCTCTGAAGTTTTCACATCATGGCTGGACACCTTACTTCTGTAGAGCAGGACAGAACTTAACTCTAAATTCACACTCCAGAGCTTTGCAATGACAGCTACATCTCTCAGAGGAGCTGCTGCAGCAGAGCAGCACCACGCTTGGAGGAGTTTACAGTTTAAAAACCAGTAAAAGCTTCAGGACTCTATATACGCGGGCAGTCAGAGGAATTAACAGGGCTAGTGTCACCACGAGAGATCTACAGCAGCAGCTCAACTGCAGGGTATTATGGGATGTCTGTAAAACTGCAGGAACAGAGAGAGAGAGGAGTGATAAAACGGAGCAGGAGCGGAGACGCACCTCCTCGCAGCAGCGACGGCTCACAGCAGCGCGGTACTCAATTCGCGCCCACAGCCTGTCTCTCTGTTTGAGGAACCCAGGGAACTGCTTCCTCCAGCTCTTCCCCAGAGCCCAGGGGAAGATCTCATACTTTGTCTCCTCTTCGTCCTCCTCCATGGTGTTCGCCAGATACCTGAGGGCATTTCATCACATTTACATTGGAGCATGCAATGGTGGCGAGGGCCTCTAATTGCAATGTGGGGGACTAGCGTGTCATGTGTTGCTGCGCTAACATTATTGCAGCAGTTGGGACCCTAGAATCTGTCCCTTAAAGGTACCCCATTACGTCACCAGGTGCACAGCCAAGCAATTATTACAAGTCATTTCAAAATCTTTCCCCTCTTGACATCACATGGGGAAGAAACCCACCAGAGGCAGGAAGAACTGATCACCTTCAGCCAAGCAGTCAATCAGATTTCATTATTCTGGGTGGTCACTCTCCCTTGTGATGTCAGGAAGGGGAGATTTTGAACTGGCTTGTAATGCAAATTAGCTGTGCACCTGGTGGCATAATAAGAGACCTTTAAATAAAGGGCTCCTACACCTTTTCCTAAGTCAAACTGAAGCTCTTTTCAAGCATTTCAAGGTACATTTTTATGCTTTTCCAGCACTTTACAGCTGTAATAAACTACATGTTTATCGAACTACTCAATCAGATTGCAATCTATGATGAAAGCAATGCAATTAACAGTACAATATCCAGCACTTTATTCAATATCCAAGTGCTAATCAAACCTTGAAAATACCACAGTAATATTCAAGCAATTTAACGGTGTATTTTCAATCTTTTCCAGCACTTAACAACTGTAATAAATGACATATATCAAACTACTCAATCAGATAGCAATTTTTATTAAAGTAATGCAATTAATGTTACAATTTTGAGCAGTTTCAAGCAAGTGTGCCGGTCCTCAAGGATTTTAAAGCAAAATTTGGGATGCTTTCGAGGTGTGGCACTACTTGAGCACTAGGCAGTCAGATGCATAGAATTGTGGGTCATTGGGTGCCAAGGATTGTGTGTTGATTCGGAATTTGCTGCAGCTCACATCTAGGGCTGCTGGCGGGCACTCGTGAGCACACTTTTGGAGCACAACACGACGCATGGACTTGGCAGACACACGCATATGCACTTTAAGTGAAGATTTTATTTTGGGAACTGGGACAAAGAACAGGATTCGGCCAGCTTAGGCAAATCAACCGTGAGCCGCTTCAATTGGAAGCGTCAGCTGAATAACTGTAATGAAAGTAAGAATGTAAAGCTCTCAACGAGGGAACCGTTACATCACGGGAGTACAAAACGAGCTGATCCGATTCAGGATTTTGCGCCAACTTCTGCTCCTAATTATTGAATTAGCCCGCTCACTCTGATCTGACATTCGGATAAGCACCAGCTTCAGTCTCACGCTTCAACTGTATCCCCAAGGCTTTACTGTGCTTAAGTACATGAGCGAGCCAGTGAAGTTCATCGTTTCAGATTTCTGGCAGGTCTGAGGAACTGGGTTTGAATGAAAAAGCCAGCACATAGACCAGCCCTCCAGGATAGGGGTTGTGCACCATTGCCTTACATCATTAGCATCATGACTGAGCCAATACACTGCTTTTCACAATGGTACAGCCCAATCCAGAGCCTCATTTCTCAGAAAATCCCACGAAAGGCACTGAAGCATCCTTGTTCGATACATCTTTACAAACTGAAAGGCACACCGTTCAAGAATGGAACAGTGGCTACAGCGGACAAAGGCCCACTCAAAACTGGACAGAAAATGATTGCGGAAAACATCATTTAGGTGACTGATCCCGATTTCTGTGACAGGCAGATGTTGGGGTCAGTTCATGTAAACTACATGAATCCATAGATCCTTCCAGCGATGTTCCAATGTTTGAAGCTGGAGGTCATGGTCTAATGATGAGGGGAATATTTTCCACGTTCCATTCATACCAATAGAGCATCATTAAAATTCCACAGCCGACGATTGCGGACCACATGCATCTTGATAATCTGCAGTCTACCCATCTTCTAATGTCTACTTTCAGAACGCTCCACATGACAAACTACACATCAGGTCAAGTCGTTTCCACAAACATGACAATAATTTCAGCGTAGTCCTATCCAATGGCTTTCACAGTCACCAGCTCTCAATTTGATAAAGCAGATTTGAGGTGTGGTGTAACAGGGGCTTCACAGCATGAATGTGCAGAAGACAAATCTTCAGGAAATACGTGATGCTATCACAGTAACATACATCCTAATCACTAAGGAATGTTTCCAGCTCCATGTTGAACCCATGACACAAAGACTTCAGGCTGCTCTGGGAGCAGAGGGGGTCATACCCAGAATTAGAACCAAGTACCTCATAATGCCGCCACTGACTGCATCTTTATTTAACAGCTTTAACTATTGATCTGATATGAGAGGGGTACCTGGGGAAGTCTCATTCTCCTTGGAAAATTGAACATCAAATTACTGGTTGCCCTTAACCCTTTCACCCCCACCAGTGCCCAGTTCTCACTGCTATTTCTCCCCAGGGCCTTTGTTGACATTCTAACTACATTTCTGGCTGTCTGTTCTTATTCCTGATTGTTCAAAAGAAGCATAACAAAAAGATTGCCATATGGCATTATTGGAAAAAAATACCAGTCACACAAGAGTGCCATATGACACTACTGGGGGTGAAAGGGTTAAGGAGTAAACACCAGGACAGTCAAGACTTAATACTCTGGTGCACAATTCCGTTAACAAAGTCATAATACCTCTTGATGCGGTCTAATTTACATATTTATACTCAGGTCTATTACTCCCTGACCTGTCAAAAAACACTCACTATACTGCAAGCACTGCTCGCTTCAATCATATCTAAAAATTGAAACAGTCATACACCTCAGCGGAAATAAAAATGAATCCCAGTTTTCCTGTGTGGTGCGGTGTAGACTTACAGAGCAATGAAAAAGTTCATTCGGGTGTGCTCACTGATGCTGAAAGAGGCTCTCTTGAAGTAAACAAACGTCATGGCCAGCAGGTACTGTCGATCAGAGAGAGGAGGGATGACAGAGCAGACCCAAAAACACAGGAAGTCAACTTATTTCCTCCACCGAGTTCCTGTGGAGCTAAATCACCCTGAACTGACAGGGACTGGCAGGTACATTTGCAGCCATCAGTGCCTCATCCTGCACTTCATTTCAAAAATAAAATGATATGCCGGAGGCCTTAATCAAACAAAAAAAATTACATGGCTACGATTTATCGTCGCAGTGCACCGAAATGATCAATGAGCAATATTTCACTGGCTGATATTCATTACGGCTTTACAGCCTTATTCAGTCACTGTAATGTGTGCATGAGGTGACAAACATTTTATGCATAGTGAAACAGCCTGCATTACAATGGCTCTCACCTTGTCTGTGATTTTACAACAGCAGTCCATCCACAGGAAATCCTGTATCAAATCATCATCTAGAAGCAAAGCAAGTAGCAACAATCATTTTCTGCTGAGTTTATGAGCAAAGATATAAAAGACTAATATCACTCATATATATGTGGGTACACTTTACCAGCAAGTAATAAATTATTTCACACCATTAAATTCTTTCCTTGCAAATAAATTTTTGAAATGAATAAATGTTTTCTTATCCAACAATATGCAGATTTAATGTTACAATCATGAGTAAGTGAGAAAAATGCCACATGCATTTATTTATTTTTCTTCTACATTGTCTAAAATTTATATCTATTGTTCTCCCATTGTGTAAACCCGTTGGGTATTGCCAATACAAGGGCTTAACTTTTTCATGCCATCGAGCAAAATGAAAATTGCTAGCACTTCAGCGAGCACGTGAAGGCTAATCCCACATGAAATGTATGCAAGTCGAAAAAGTTCACACCATGCCGAAGTTCATCCTTCATGAGTACTGTATATGACTGGCCCCATTACTGTGCTTGCATGAAAAAAGCATATCAATCTCACCTGCAATGCCAGTTATCGAATCAAAAAATGAGTAAATATCATATTTTGCAAATTAACTTAATCCAATTTCAGAGATAAGTACACTTAAATTTACCAAACAGCTTGAAGAATGCTGCCATTTCTTGCCGCTGAATGACCAGCTTAGGGACCAAGGATATCTTGTTTCGGATGACCTCCTCGTAACGACCCCGGCCCTCCTGCTGGTTGGACCTCTTCAGTGAGAGCGTCCTTCGGAGCTGCAGGGTGCGCGCAGGAGGCTTGATCCGCACTGTGACTGACGGGGGCGTTTGGCACCAGTCGTGTGCGTGTTTCAGCATTCTGTTTTATTCCCTTATTAAAAATGTCAGAAGAAACATCACTGTTAAACGATAATTCGCCTTAAGAGACTGTCCTATTAAGCCATCATTTGCAATACCGCAAAGTCAGCTTTTGCAGCTGTCCGGTTTCCCTAAAATTAGTAAGCTGTTAAGGGCAATTTTCTGCTTCGACTGACTCGCAAGATAAATGCCTGGGCTGTTTTGTGTCATTTTAATTTCTCAAGCTAGCCCCTGGATACTGGCCAAATTACAACTTCAGAGGGTTTATTTAATTTTTATATGTAATCAGCAAACTTGCTCAATGGAGTCTTCAAACAAGCAAAAATAAACTCAAGTCGACTTTTCGACCAAGGTCATAATGGAAAACGCCTGTATCCAAGTCAGGCTTACGCTGCTTTCACACTGGACGCGAAACGAATTTTTCGCACGACAGACTACATTTAAAGTCAATGCAAAGACGCAAATACACGCGAAACGCGTGTATTCGCGTCTTTGCATTGACTTTGAGTGTTATCTGCCGTGCGAAAAATTCGTTTCGCGTCCAGTGTGAAAGCGGCTTCAGCTAAAGTAGCAAAGGTCCCTTCACAGTGATGGTGATTCAGCAAATATTACCCATCCAATCAACACCGACCGACTCATAAATCCTGGCACTGAATACTATATTTCAATACATTTTAAATTTATGACTATCTATGCTGAATCTGGTATAAGTCCTTACCCAAGTTTGCTAAAAACAAACGATGACCAGCCGGTGAGTGCACCGCGAGCTAGTTGGTTACCTGGGCTAACGTTAGTTTAGTTTGGGATCAAGTTACTTATAACAAACCAAGCTAGCTTGATATGTCAAACTCGGCGCGTAAAACAAATCAGCAGCTACATGAAGCAGAGGGGTAAAACATATGCTATTACGGAACGATTAAAGATATATAAATAAAACATCGACAATTCGACGCGGGCAAATTAACAATATGACCACTACATCCACAGATGATAGCCCCTGGTTATCAAGCACTCGTCCGCAATGACGTCACTTCGGCACCTTCAAGGGAGCGCGGGCACTGACAGGCCTTCTCCAATCAGAGCCGCGTTTCAGCGTATTGTAGGGGTGGGTAATACATTGCCCAATGCTGTTCATAGTAACATCTAACGAGCTGCGCTTGATATGATCAGTTGATGCTGCCAAAAGTTTTAAATTTAATTTTATCGTTGTCTAATCTGAAGAGTTTACCTCCAGTAATATGAAATTTGCCCAAATTCTTAATCTGATATTGCCGTCTCCAAACGTGAATGACAAAGGCATATTACGAAATATATTACAGGCTAAAATATACAGATTGTTTTATATTTTTATGAGCTTCTTAAACTCTGTGATCTCATATGGATTTGTTCAAATGGCCTGTGGAATTGCAGTCTTATTTTAAATTATAGTGGGGATCCAGAGGTTTCCAAAGATCTAAAATATGACCAGCTGATTTACAGGGAAATGAGTATAAAAGAATTCACAAGTTCTAGGTTTTTTTATTATTTATTTATTTATTTATTTTGTATTTGAAGTAATAATTCTGCCATGAAAGCATGGCTTCCTGGGTTTTAATATTTCACTCAGTATGAGTTTAATATAGCTTCAGTGAAGAGCTGCAACAAACAGATATAGAATATGTACAAACCCCAATTCTAATGAAGTTGGGACGTTGTATAAAATGTGACTAAAAACAGAATACAATGATTTGCTAATCCTTTTCGACCTATATTCAATTGAGTGCACAACAAAGACAAGACATTTCATGTTCAAACTGATAAACTTCATTGTTTATCAAATTCAAAATGAGTGAATATTTTTAAAAAAATCTATTTTTCAAGTTTTACGCAATGTCTCAACTTCATTGGAATTGGGGTTTGAGTGTGAAATTGTTCAACAATATGGAAAAATAGCTTTTAAATGAACTGACCAAATGGAAAGTTCAAGCAAAAAAAAAAAAAAAAAATCTTAGCTTAAAGCATGCAAAATGGTTGCAGGCTGGTTGGAAAAGAGAGCATTGTCCTCATTGGTGGTGAGAAAAAGGAGACAATAGAGATCCCAGTGATCACAGTTTAAGGATTGCAGAGATTGATTGCTTCTGGGGCCCGCCAAAGTCTCAGAAATCATCATGAACGCCACCTGGACACTACTTCAATTTTTGGAAGATTTGTATGAATGCAGCTTTTGTTGAAGGCAAGAAACAAAGCCCAGAGACTTGAGTTCATCAGTCACCTTTGGAAAAATGCCTGAAAGGGCATGGACAGATTGAAAATACTGAAAAGAAAACATGTTGGCCAAACAAGTGTCACAACCCTCATGTGGATGCCCTCTGTGTTTCCTCCCATTCAGCAACATTCTTGTCTATTAGAAGTCATGTCCCTTCTGCTTGTTTTGCATCTTGCGTGCTCCCTTATACCCAGCTGTGTCTCTTTTCATAGGTCTCATCTTTTGAACCTGTGACGTGTTTATACCCCCTCCACTGAGTTGCAAGTCGCTGGATTGTAATGCGTTATTTGTGCTTAAACCCAGTCAGTATTAGACTCCTCATCTTTTGAATGTAAAATATAACTTTTAATTATAGTAATTTATGGAAGCTATCTTCCTATTTAGTTCCTAAGAACATGCTCCCAAGCCTCTCTTAAGGGTCCTGAGCTCAGTACCATGTTCTTGTTAATTCCTGCCTAAGTCTGTTCCTCTATCAAGTTTATTAGGAACAAGCTCCCAACTCTTCTACGGTCATCAAGATTGGAACTGCATTCCTCCGAAGCAACTCCTTCCTGCCCTGGGACAGTTCGTCTCTGGCAAAGTGTTCACTCCATCTGGTTGTCATCCCGGAAAGCCCTGGCCGACGATTGACAATGCCTCTCACTTTGCCTAGTACGTTGTACATCTGAACTAATCTGTGCTATCCTCTTTTGAGTTCCATCCTATTGTTACCACATTACAATCAAGAAACCCCACATCTGGTGCTCTGCCTCCAAACTTGATTCCTGGTCTTGATCATAATGGTGTGCAAACCAAGCATGATTGGTGAAAAATGAGTAACAGAACAACATGAAGATTAAGGTGTTTTACTGCCAGAGCTCATGAGGTACTAAAATTTCAATGGTAAAATCAAGTATCAAGAAATTTTGGAGGTAAATTTGTTTATCTCCAGTTGGAGGCTGACACTTGGAAGGCACTTCAATGAGCACAGTCATCAGTCTTGAAAATTTCTGCATGGAGGAATGAACTGAATTCTGATAAGCAGAAAGGCCGGGTGTAATTGACAAGGTGAAGTGTTTGGGTGAAATCTGGCAATTTGGAACGTCAGGTAAAATGGGACAGATAAGGTTTTCTATCTTAGGCTTTTTAAGTATAAGCAGTCGATCACCAAATGTGTTAATGCATTGTTTCTCCAACTGTCCTTCAAATGAAGCAAGACAATTTTTAATTGATCTGCAATAACTAGAATGGGCTGAGCAAAGATCCACTGGTCCTGAATTTGCAAGGTATACCATGTGGTATGTAAATTTTCTGTTTTCGGTTAATAAGAGTACTGCAGGTAAAACAATAATGGTATAACATCAAATTGGTTGTGTGATGTTGCATTTTATTCCCTGTTTGCCTTATAATCAAGATATATTCATAATACACTTTACTTTCTATGGGAAAGGGTTTTAAGTGATTATCCCATTTTACCCAAATGCATTAGGTAAATGGGACAAAAAAAAAAAACATGCTAAAAGAAGTGATTTTCCTGCAATAAAATCTGAATGTTTCCAGGCTACCAGGTGCCATAAAATCACAAGTTTTTATGCCATTATGTGCCACCCCATAATATGACAGGCATCTTCAGTATTTTTGTCACGTAAAAAACATTTTAAGCCGTGAGTCCATGTCAGCCACAACAGTCCATAATTGAGCCCCTGAGGACAGGAGTGGTCTAACTCCATTTTTCATAGTTTTGAGATAATCTATTCCAAAGTTCAAGCCATGGATAAAATTCAGGACACATGTAGGGTATGCCATCTGTTGTTAACCTTAGAGTTTATGACCATGTTTTTCAAGATAACACAACTTTTTTCTGCCAAAGTAATGTTTCAGAGGTTACTTTCTCTAAATTTTCTGAAAAGGCCCTTTTTATGAGTTAGACCACTCTGGCACTGGCTGTCTTAACAAATGTAACTGACTTAAGACAAGTAAATTAATAACTCAATTTTAATAACTCAATTATAGCTTTAATTTCTGGCATCCTTGGAATTCGAAGCACAAAATTTCAAGAGAATACAGATCAGACGTGAAACATTGTATCGCAAACTGCTGACCACTGAGAAAGTCATCCTTCAGATAATCTTGTTCCTCACAGCTGTCTTCGCTGTCATCATCTGAATGAAAGTTTGGGCCATCTTCATCTTCGATCAGACCCAGATAAAATGAGTGGTGGACAGGTGGTACAAGGTTGAGATCATCTTTCAAATCCTTGGCTTTTGAAGGGTTCAAAGAATTAGACCACTGTTGCACTCACGCTTTTTGTATTAATGGAAGTGAGGATAACTAAAAATCTCTATATAGTAAGATGCATCACTGTGACATCTAGACCACTTATGCCCTGAATAGATTTTACCTTTAACTTGCGAAATATGGGTCTAACTCAAAAATGGGAATATTAGAATTAGACCACTATTACACTCAGTGACTCAATTAGCCATTATTGTTACGCACATGTAAGTGTACACATGTGTTTGTTTGTTAATATCACACATACATGCACACATAATGAAAGTATTTGTGCATGTATTCACACTTGCATTTCTCTCTCCATCTCTCTTTCACACTCACAAACACCCATGCACCTATCCTGGTGGGGAAGGGAGGTATAGTTTGAAAGGAATGTGAACATATTAATATCCATTGTGTAAAGTAATCAATATGGCACCAAGGAAACAGGCAGCAGAAGAACAGGAAGAGCATGGCAGAACAGTTGGAGGAAAGCATAATCAGTTGCAGGCAGAATGAATGAAACATGCAATAAATGAATATAAGAAGATGCTGGAGACAGGACAGTGGTCAAAACTTTGAGTTTTAGTGAGGACATGGGCTGTGTCAAAGTCAACATCAGAGAGGCAAGTGAAGGGGGAGATAAATGTGACAGGATATGCATCTGGTTTCAATGACTTGAAACAAAGTTAATGCTCTCAGTTTCAGATAGTGTATTCATGCATTTTGACGTTTCTCAATACAGCAAATAATTTATTTGCTTCAACTTCACACATCACCCTGTCAGAGTAAAGCAAGCAATTTCATTGACCAATCCAATAGATGACAGATGACCATTTAGAAGAGTTAAGGTGGAGTCTTCTCTGGGGGTTATGTTTAGTTATCATTAATCGAGAATTGCGGACTGGGAATTATTTTTATTTTATTTTTTATTATTATTATTATTATTATTACTTTAATGAAGTTGCTAGGTTTTTTATTTTGTTTTTGAAGGAATCGGGGCTTCAAAAGAGGATATAAGAATTTATAGTGCTATTCTACCAATGATCTATAGCACACTCCCACACAGTAAGTTGATATACTTCAAAAGAGGATATAAGAATTTATAGTGCTATTCTACCAATGATCTATAGCACACTCCCACACAGTAAGTGGTGATATACAACAAAAACTAGAGTAAACCGCCATTATTAAAAGAAGAAGAAGAGTCTTCTCTGTCTTGCTGTGCTGGATAGAGAGGGGTATTAGGGGTAAGATTGTTACATGCTGGACAAAAGTACCAAACTTTTTTTGTAGGTACCTATAAACAAATGGTTTTCACATTGTGAATATGCTTTTCAAATCCCATGCTCCAAAAAATTGGAGTTTATTTTTTTTGGTAAAAATGTCCAAGATGGCTCGTTGCCAACCTTTTCCACTTTGGCCAAAAATTTTGTACATGAACAATGATAACTTCACTAATATTGAAGATACATAGGTGTGAGACCCATCTATTTGTAGGTTTTGAAGTACAAGAAAGTTATTGCAATTACTAGTTTTTACATCAGAGGCTCCTAGACCGAGATAAAGGTCAACATGAACATTTTTTTCAAAATAAAAAGCACCCTGTGCTACATTAAATCAATATCAGAGATACTAACATGGACCGTGTCTCTGGGCCTTGTATAAACGGTTGCATAGCCCCCTTTCATTCTTTCGCAATCCGTGTTTTTCATCCCTTTTTTCTCCATACAAGTCAATGGGCGGAATGTTCTTGCACTCAAGGATTTAGAGTGCAGAGAGGCAAAAAAATGACTCGGAAAAAAAATTTGAAATCGCTCCCCCGGCCACAATTTCTAACGTACACACACAAATTCTACATCAAAAAGTAGGAAAATTTGTGCAGGCCTGAAAAATTTCACTTTGGAAGAAAACAAAGGGTTGAGACTCTAGGCGTCTCCAAACGACAGGAGCGCCGACCAACTGCCCCATAGACAGCCATTATAACAGGAGCAGAAAAGTTTGGGAAGAGAGCTGAAAAACACCTTTTTTTAAATTGCCATCCTGACCACATACTTGACACTACAAGAAAAAAAAAAAAAATGGGGACACTTAGCAGAGTCTCCTCTCGCTCACACTGTTTTTGTTTTTACCATAGGACCTACGGTCTGCCAGAAAATGGAAGTAGTTCGGACAGTGTCACTGACCAACTCCCCCATAGGCAGCCATTACAACAGGAGCAGACAGTTGAAAAACATCTTTTTGAAATTGACATCCTGACCATATACTTGACACTAGGACCTACGGTCTGCCAGAAAATGGTCGGACAGTGTCACTGACAATTTCTTTGAATTCCTTTCTGTCTCACGGCACCTGTGAGACAGCAAGCACACAGGGGTGCTGCAGTCTCCATAGAGGCAGGCACACACATAGAGGAGCTGCTGTGTCAGACTCACGTGCACACACACACACACACACACACACACACATCTGTCTGTGTTTCTCATTGGTAAAAATACAGTGTCAGCAATTAAACAGGCAAATTTCAGAGCACGAAGCGTTCTGAAATTTGTCCTTTAAACAATGTCAGATAATACCTGTGTGTGTGTCTGTGTGTGTGTGAGAGAGAGAGAGAGAGAGAGAGAGGGAACGAGAGAGAGAGACAGACAGACAGACAGACTGACTACCTACACTCTGCCAGACTACCACTCTAGTGTTTGTGTGTGTGTGTGTGTGTGTGTGAGTGACATTGCTCTTAACTTTAGTGTCAACATTTTATCAAGCACATTCTCGAGGTTCGTCCTGACCAAACGCAGTTCTAGGTCTGTTCGCACCTGCAAATATAGAAAAGATCACATTACTTGAGTGTTTCATAAACTTGGTGATTAAATTTTGCTTAAACTTCCTTAATTAACTTGTTAGTACATGCACCAACAAACAGACAGGTTGCATACATCTTTATCACCAATATGCATAGGCCATGGCCTGTGATATTACTGTGTAGGGACTTTTATTGCATTTTAAGCTGCCATCTTGGATTTTCACCACATAATATGGTGAAATTTTTTGGAGCATGGGATTTTTTTTATCTAGTACACCCATGGGCATCTCCAAAAAAATTGGCACTTTTGTCCAACGTGTAACGATATCAACATATAATGGCCTTAATTCCCCTCACTAGGAACCTTTGTTCGCTTTCCAGTGAGTTCGGGGAGCCGAATAGAGGACGGGCGCGGAAGCGGTGCGGCAACTTGTCTGCGTGGCTTGTCGTGTGCGCAGGGCAGTAAGAACAGTTCTATGAGCGGGTGGCTGAGGTGCAAGGAAGAGGGTTGAAGGAAATTCTCATTTGTGTGCGAGCCTCTGCGAGCAGCGTCGCCTGGAAAAAAAGCATGGCTTTGAGCCTTACCGTAAACCCCAGCAACCCGCCCTTAGGTATGTCGGCAGTTATAACCATCGTTAAGCTGCTTTCACACCGGACGCGAAACGAATTTTTCGCCCGACAGATTACATTCAAAGTCAATGCAAAGACGCGAATACACGCGAAAATTCGTTTCGCGTCCAAGTGTGAAAGCAGCTTTAGTCTGCATGCTTGTAGCCAATGCGTGTCTGGCTCGGAGCTAAGATAACTAACTAGCTAGCCAGCTTTTGTGCCTGGTGTAGCACTGTTTCCCAAATCGAGTTGATGAACTGGTTCAATTAGTTTTTCATTCTTCCGGTCAGATCCGCCGGATAACGTGGCAATACATGCCCCTCATAAATTGATATGGGCTGAGGGTTTGGCTTTCTTAGCTGCGTATTATGGATAACTGTCAATCATTTAGGGTCGTTTTGCTCACATTGAAGTCTCAGTTTGCGCCGTTTGTTGGCTGACATTCATTTTTCTACAGTCTTTGAATATAAGCAGGGAAATGAAATAATTTGGCATCGCGACGTAATAGAGGGCGCTGCCCGGTGTGTGTGTTCCTGGCTTTTTATTTGATCGGCCGTATTGTTAATGTTGTCCAAACGTTATTATGTTGTCTTTAGGTTTCTGGTTGACTGGCTCAAGTAAACCTTGCTGTTCTTCAGTGTTTTCAAACTGCGCCCACTAGCGTTATGGACTGGGCCATACTGGCTGATGCAAGCGTGTGGTAAACGCAACGCTGCATTTGTGACCACATGGCGTGAGGCTGCGGTTGATTTCAGTTCGGCAATCTGTGTTTTCGTCAGATTGCGTTGATTTTTGGACAAAGGCTGTGTTTCTTTCAAATTAGTCTGCGATGCTGAAAAGTTTCCATTCAGTGATTGTATCAGCATGACTCAGTGATGCCGCCCTTAAATCCTACTCTGATGGCTCACTGCAGTGCTGTGGGACGATGCATGTTTTTTTTCTTTTTTTTTAATTTATGGCCGTCTATTTATTTGTACTGCATAACTTTGTATACTGTATATTGACAGGACTTATGTGGATACTAGTCTAGAGAAGTTCTGATTTGGACATTGTGATGGTCTTGGGGGGGGTTGGGGGAGAGTGACAAATTTTTTTCAGGTGAACAAGAAGGGTTGGGCACTGGAAATTGTCTGTGCAGAATCGACTATAGTAGTTAAAACAAGAGCTATCAGAAGATGGCATAACCCCCCCCCGGTACCTGCAAAAAATTCTAATTTGAAAAATTCAGAAATGGTAATTTTCAGTACTCCAGCATATGCTTTTTAGTTTTTCACACATCTTAATCTTGTAAAGTTTCATGATGGTATAGAATGGCTCACAGAGAAGGGATAGTGAAGTGTGATTTGCTTGATTGTAGCCATCTTGTTCTTGGACGACCCTTAACAAACATGAAGCATGCAAAATTTTATGCTGATTGGGCAATGGGTTTTCAAGTTAAGACTATTTCTTATTGTACCCCTAACTCATAAGGGGCGGGGTATATTGTATATACCAAAGAATTCCGTCCGTCCGTTCCGCACCAGTTTGTCCGACCGATTTCTCAAAAACCACTCATCAGATTGTGTTCAAATTTCAGTAATGCATACTTCATGCAGAGGTTTATATGAAAATATGCCATAATCTCCTCAGTGCACAAGGGCTGGGGGTATTGATGAGCTGTGCTGACTTTTTCACTTGTTTGCTATAGCATCACCTATGGACAGATTTACACAAAATTTGGTTGGCTCCACTCTAATTGCCAGTAGAATGTGGATCTCGCATTTGGAGATGATTGAACTTTGCATTCAGGAGTTTGAGCTCATTATAGCAATAGAGGCCACACCCACAAAATCCATTGCCTAACTGCAGCCACATATTTGAATGTGGCAAGTTTGTGTTAATGGCATTAAAAGGTCTGAAGGGTATCAAATTTCATATGAATTGGTTGCATTGTGTGGGAGGAGATGGATTTTAAAGGTCCCCCATTATGTCACCAGGTGCATAGCCAATTAGTTATTACAAGCCATTTCAAAATCTTTCCCCTCTTGACATCACACGGGGAAGTAACCAACCAGAGGCAAGAAGAACTTCAGCCAAGCAGTCAATCAGATTTCATTATTCTGGGTGGTCACTCCCCCTTGTGATGTAATAATACATTAGGGGACTTTAAAGTTTTGACAAAAGTTTCAAAATGGCAGAAAATGTGCACACACTGTAATGGGCTGGACTTATTTGGGTAGATTCCTGTGGACCCACAGTGTCCAGAAAAAAAAAGGATTTTGTTTTTGAGATCTACGGTTCAGAAGTTATGAGCCAAAGCACAAAGTTTGTTATACCGCCACCATGCAATCAATCAATATAAAAATTCCTAAATGACGCAAGGCCCAACTCTTGTTACTTACTTACTGCTTTTTGAAAGTTTCATAAAAAAATGTCAAACGGTTCTCAAGTTGTGGTCTGGAAACGAAAATGTTGGACGGACGGAGGGACGGACATGCTGATGGCTGTATTTCTTTGTATTACATACTGGGAGGATAAAAATGGAATCTAATTGTCTCTGTCAAGGTTGCAGTCTTAATGACCTTCATTTTCATGACTTATGTTTTTACATGTGGGCATTGTATTTACCTCACACATTGTGAAAAGATGAATAACACTGGTGCAAATATGGATATTCACATTCAAAAATTACACTTTTTTTTTTAAACAAATGAATTTGAAGTATTTGAATAAGATCATGCTCAACGGTTTGAATTTTTTATGGTAATTTAGTTTATCAGATTTAAATTTCAGTGCAAATTTGGTGTTGAGTAGGCCTAGTTGGGTACCAATTATACAATGCTGTGTATTTTAGTTTTGCACGCAACCAAACACACAATTTGTGGTAGCTTCCTTTCACAAGTTTTTTTTTTTTTTTTTCTAGCAGTGCTTGTTTTTTATTTGGGCTATAAATTCTGTTTTTCATCATGGCTAATTGTTCTTTGTTTTAGTTTATGTTTGCCATTTGCCCTTGTGTTTACCATGTATTTTGAGCAGTTGCTTTGTAAAAATAATTCTCATAAAAGTGATACCATTTTATTGAAGTTTGAACTGGATTTTTTTTTCGCCACTGACAGATAATTTTTCAACTTGTTGTGTCCTTTGCGTGTTGGCACTTCATGTAAATGTGGTGGAATCCCATCAGCATTGCTTTTTTATGGGCCTATTTGGGGTTTTGCATGCCATGGGTCTGGTGAACAAAAATAGCTCTGCCTTTTCTAGAATACGTGGCCTGCATGCCTCATGCTGTATATCTGTACAATGTGGGTTCTGTTTTTTTTTTTTTATTTATTTATTTATTTATTTATTTTTTGCTGGTTTCTTTTGATTTTGCGGCCTTTTTATGCACATGTAATTGCAGCTTGGACCACAGTGCAGCTGATGGAAACCATGAATGATCTCAGGCTGGAGCTTGGCTGACAGACAAATGGTAGTGGATGTGCTGATTGTAATACCTCTTTTTTTTCCGATAGGGGCACTGTTGGCCGCAGAGGCTGTAAAAAGCAGTGTGGTTGTAGCAGTGGAGGAAGGACAAGACACCAAACTGCACATCTCTGAGTGAGCATTGAAAGTGACAAAATGTTTTTATTCTCTCCTCCTTCACTCCTCTGCTATCTGGAAGTAGGAGGAGGGGTGAGGGTGGAGCACATTTATTTGAATACTTTTGAATAGGAGGGAGTCAAACTCTGCCTTATGGGGAGTGTCGGCAGATACTTACTCTGTTAAATCAACAGTCAGTATTGAGAGTGAGGCTTGTAAATTCTTTAGCCAATCAGCGGCTGAAATGAGGGGCACATGGCCGAAGGGCATCATAAACCTGCACTGTAGCTCTGGAGGAGTTGGGTTTGACATCTCAGTTAAAGACCTTAATAATGAGTAACCCTGACGGCTTCTTTGTAAGTAGTCAATCAATACTTCTGCAAAAGATTATGAAAACAAAAAAAAATGACTTGATCCTGATGTAAATCAATTGTTCTGCTCTTACCACTGTTTTTGAGATGTTGGTTCAGAATTGATGCATGTGAGAAGAATGTGTTCGGAATTATGATTTGTAATTGTAACACAAGGATAACTGATTTGCAGAACTGCAAGATTGTTCATTTTTTTCAGTGGTCTTTATTAGTGCTATTTTAGAAATGGTTAATAAATGGTATAGCGTCCTTCACTTTGATTCTGTGTTCTGGTCTCTTTCAGCACAGTGCAGTTCAATGACGTGAACTCCATCACTCGCTATCTAGCACGTGTGGCTCCGAGCCTCGGCCTGTACGGCGCTAACCTGATGGAGCAGACTGAGGTGAGAGGGCCCTCATGCTGTCAGGAGAACCTGGTTTAAAGATGGCAGCTGAGGTGTTACTGGGTGGGGGTTTCCAGACCAGTTTAAATATCAGTTACTTAACAGCCTAGTTCTGCAATGAGCTCAGGAGAACTTCTAACACATATTTCAGAAAACTCCTTCTGGCACCAGTTTCTTAAAGCTTCCTGCAAGAGCTGGAGTGCTGATTTTGAGTGAGTTTCATCTTTTTTTCTCCTAATGGATCAGGCTGAGAAAGGACTAGGCAGAGTTAATTTGGTTTTATTTAACACTCTTACTTTGATGGCCTTTCAAGTTACAACCACAATTCCAAAAAAACTGAGCCAATATTTTTCATGAAATGGTGAAATGTCTCACTTTCAACATCTGATGTTTATGTTCTATTGTGAATAAAATGTCAGTTTATGAGATTTGCAAATCATTGCATTCTGTTTTTATTTACATTTTGCACAGCATCCCAACTTTTTTGGAATTTGTGTTGTATTTGAATAAAGGCCCAAGGTCCCCAATAGTCACACTTGGTTTCTGACATTTCAAATGTATGTTCTCCACAAGGGGGGGCCATTAGCACTCATGTGCTTTGAATCATGACTGTGATTGTTCCTGCAGGTGGACCACTGGCTGGAGTTCAGCGCCCGGCAGATCTGTGGCCAGTCCAGTCTGACTCCTGCCCTGGAGGATCTGGACAAAGCCCTGTCTCTCCGCACCTTCCTGGTGGGCCACAGCCTGACGCTGGCGGACCTCTGCGTGTGGGCGGCTCTTAAAGGTGCGTGTCGCTCCGTGAGGTTACGATGAAAGCACACGCGTGGACACCTAATTGCAGATGGCAAAAGAAATTGAGCTGAAAAACTTTTTTTTTTGAAAGTTTTGTGTGTATTTTACTTCGGGTCCCTCTCTTGCTCACTCTCTCTGTCACACCTTTACTCCCTTTCTTTCTTTCTTTCTCTCTTTCTCTCCTTCTCTCCATCCCCTCTCTCTTCCCACTGTGTCTGCTCTCGGCCTCCTCACAGGAAGTGCGGGCTGGCAGGCCATTTTGTCCAAGCCAGGGCCTTTTTCCCACGTCCGTCGCTGGTACTCCTTCCTGTCCACCCAGAACCCCTTCACTGCTGTGGGCGAAAGGTGGGCCAGCAGCAAGATCACCCAGAACAACGTGGTGAGTGTAATGATTGGTGTGACGCCAGACCATTATCGCCTGCCCATTTCCACCACCCAGACAGGTCTGTGCCCTCTGCTCAGTTCAGGTTTTATTTCCAGTCTCCCAGTGGCTTACATAATTACATATTTTTGAGCTACTAAGTTTGTGGCCATGTCAATACTACGCGTTTATCGGCTGGTACCTGCACACTTTGGTCTTGCTCTAAAATCGGGGACTGGTAGTTTCATGGTAGTGGGTGGGCTAGCAGTTGATGTATATGGAACCACAAAAATGCTGTCTGCTCACCATGGTTCTCCACGCTTAGGCACTTTTGGAAATTTGATCTTGGTGCATATCTCTTGGGGGTCATAGTTAGGATTTTTTTTTTTTTTTTTTTTTTTTTTGAGGGAAGTAGACCCTACACCCTCACTCCAATGTACGCTCACTTCCTCTATCCTCTTATTTGCTATAATACTACATAGTTATAAGAGAGTGGGGCCAGTATTGCTGTTGCAGAATTGGTCTCGTGTGAGACCATTTTGTGTCAAGATTCTCCATTCAGAGTTGGTTTGATGCTGTACATGGCATAATCTGTTAGTGTGAAAACTGGCTCAGTATTTCTCAGCTGAAGTCATGTCTCCGTGCCCAGGCCGGGGAGAAGGAGAAGAAACAGGATTTGGGGAAGTTTGTGGAGCTGCCGGGGGCGGAGATGGGGAAGGTGGTGGTTCGCTTCCCCCCTGAGGCCAGCGGGTAAGTTCTGAATCACGTGACAGCTCATCGTCTGACTCTCCTGAAACATGTACATTTGCTTTCTTTTGTCCTGACTGGTCAGCTTATTTTAATCATGATAGTCTTCTAAGGAAAAAAATGCTGTTATATTTTTGTCTTTGACTTGTATTGTAGCCAAGTTTATTTCCTTTTGATTGCTGCATAGTCTGCTTTTGAAACAAGAAGAACGTGCATTGTCTTTATACCATATTGTACGGATGTATACTCCTATTTTACACATTGAGTTAAGTCATTTGCTCATATTGGTTCAGGGGTGTATATATCTCATGGTCTTGATCATTAAACTCTGTCTCTCTCTCCCGCCCTAAGGTATCTGCACATTGGCCACGCCAAGGCTGCCCTGCTCAATCAGCACTATCAGGTCAACTTCAAGGGCAAGCTGATCATGCGCTTCGATGACACCAACCCAGAGAAGGAGAAGGAGGACTTTGAGAAGGTATTTCTGCTTTGATACATTAGTTCCATCATGCTGCTGACCCATCCTAACTCTCCGACCGGCCGAGCTTAGCATCCATCCTTATCAAAGATGATTTCTGTGATGTTCCTTGTCGATGTTGGTGGAATATTGTTTTACTGTACAGGGCATGATTAAAATGAAAAAATCATAACTTGCGCAGCCCTGCTCAAAAAAATGTTCTTCCTGGAGATCTGCTGCTCTGTCGGCTTGCTCTCTGGGTTCAGAAAATACTCCTCATTTGGGGGCTAGAAATCTTGTTCAGGTGCCAAGTTATGCCAAATTGAACCTTAAATGAAAGTCTTGGTGCAGCACTGGGCAGCAACTGAGCAGGTATAGTCTGATATGGCCCTTGACATCTATCCCTGGTTTTTCAAATTTGAGGTGAGAAAGTCTACTGGGTAGCCGGTCTCCAAGAACAGCATTGGGCAGCGATTATCCCCATGAAAGTTGCATTAAAGCAAAGATGGTCTGATCTGGCCTTTGAACATAAATCGGGGCCTTTTTTTTCCTGGGGCAGTAGGGGAAAAAAATTGTGTGCAGGTCAGATACTCCTAGAAAAGTGAGGTAAAGAAGAAACTGCTCTCTTCAGGTTTTGAGCTCGGCGGCTCTTGCACAGTGTACAATCTTGCGATCTTTGTCCAGGTGATCTTGGAGGATGTAGCCCTGCTGCAGATAAAGCCAGACAGCTTCACCTACACCAGTGACAGCTTCCCCACCATCCTGCGCATGGGAGAGCAGCTGCTGCGGGAGGGCAAGGCCTACATTGACGACACGCCACCCGACGTCATGAAGCAGGAGAGGGAGCAGAGGGTCGAGTCTCGCCACCGCAACAACTGTGAGTGCTAACCACCCGTGTTCTCCAAACCTGGAATGCT
Source organism: Gymnothorax javanicus (assembly GCA_029692085.1). Classification (NCBI taxonomy): domain Eukaryota; kingdom Metazoa; phylum Chordata; class Actinopteri; order Anguilliformes; family Muraenidae; genus Gymnothorax; species Gymnothorax javanicus. Next base: position 26,094,667 of record CM056193.1, read on the forward strand.
AATGCGCTAAAAGCTAACTGTGAGTGTAAAACGGCTGTGTACTCAAAGCCCAAAATGCTAATACAGCAATGGCTAACTGTGAATGTAAAAGCCAATGCAGTTACTAACTGCTGACTCTTCAGCAACTGTGTGTGTAAGTCACCTATATTCTTCAAACCAGAATTGCAAATACAGGAAAAGCTAACTATGAGTGTAAAAGCCAATTCAGTTACTGGATGATAACTCCACAGCACCTCAGTGTAAACCACCAGTGTTCTTTAAAACCAAAATGTCAATACATGAAAAGCTCACTGTGAATGTAAATGCCCATTCAGTTACTGAGTGCCATCTCTGTAGCAACTGTAAATGTAAACCGCCAATGTTCTCAATAACCAAAAACACTAACACAGGAAAAGCTAACTGTGAGTGTAAAAGCTTGTGCTGTTGCTGAATGCTAACAATAGAACAACTGTGAATGGAAACCACAAATGTTCTCAAAATTGAAAGTGCTACTATCTCAGATGCTGAACTGACTAAGCCTGTGCTCTCACAGATATAAATGATTTCCCAGTTGTGATATACGCCCTTAACTTGCCTGAAGGCCGAAGCTGCAACTAATGAAAGAACATGTTATATCGCCTGCGTCTTCTAATGCTGTGAAACCTCTCGAGTTTTCTGCCTGTGCGTGGAAACAAACGCAAACCTGGCAAAAGTGGCTGTAACTTAGATTTGACTCATTTGATGGGTGCACATGTATACATGTATAACTGTGACAACACTTTTGCACCAATGCAAAGCAAGTGTACGTACTTAACATGTACAGCTACGCTATCAGTCGGACGAATAAAGAACTCTTGGCGGTGTAGCCAGTTTACAGAGGCAGAGATGGCGCCTTATTGCCGCTTCCTTGTGTTTTTGCAGCGGTGGAAAAGAACATGCAGATGTGGGAGGCGATGAAGGCAGGCACCGAGTACGGCCAGACCTGCTGCATGAGGGCCAAGATCGACATGGCTTCCAACAACGGCTGCATGCGTGACCCCACGCTGTACCGCTGCAAGAACACGCCCCACCCGCGCACGGGCTCCACATACAAGTGAGCGTGCACGACTGGCGTAGACCTGTGTGTATAGTGCAATGCCAAGCAGTGTTCATTCAGACTGAGGGCCAGAGTTGTCATTTTATAACATTTTCGATGTTGTCCCTCATTGGCTCATTGGCACATCTTCATCCACAAGTTGGTTTCAGCTTACAAACATCTTCCATGAGACATTTTATATCCTTAGCCTCATAGCATAATTGCCCATGTCATTTTTTTTTTAAGGTTTTTTAATTATAATTATTTTTTTATTTTTTAATTCATTATTTAAGAGAATGGATTTATTTCTTTTTTTTTTTTTTTTTTTTGGAGAAAAAGGAAAAAATTTTTCCGCCAACATGAAGGAAGAGGCAGCCAATTTCTCGATTTGGCAGAAATAAGACTTGGGGAAATTATGCTATGAGGCTAATGATATTGTGAATTTGCTAATATCTTCAATGAAACTTTTTATGTTGTGAATCAAGGACTGGAATTATTCCATTCTATGGTAATAGCAACAGAATTATTTCTTTATAGTGTAGTCATGCAGAATGTAGTCTTGGGGTAGAATTGCACTCTGCTGCAGTTCCGTCGTAGGCAGGTTTCTTATTTTTATATTTTTTTAAACTTGAGCTGGTAATTCTCGTGATGAAGCCTGGTGGAAATGGTTGCTAGTATGGTAGCCTTCAACTGATTATCATCTTGGGGTACCTCAAACTGACCCCCTCCTGCAGAGTGTACCCCACCTACGACTTTGCCTGCCCGATCGTGGACAGCCTGGAGGGGGTGACCCACGCGCTGCGCACCACAGAGTACCACGACCGCGACGAGCAGTTCTACTGGGTCATCGACGCACTGCGACTGCGCAAGCCCTACATCTGGGAGTACTCCCGCCTAAACCTCAACAACACCCTGCTCTCCAAGAGGAAGCTCACCTGGTTTGTGGACCAGGGCCTGGTGGATGGCTGGTGAGGCTCTCCTGTGGGTTACTCTGGGGATGGGGTGGCAAAGGCAATATCCTCCTTCAGTGGCCTGATGGAAAATATACTTTTCTTTTACACAAAATAAGAGCTTCAGATGACAAAACATGCTGCATTTCCTCATTCAGTTGAATTTAATTGATTGTTCTTTGTGGAATGAATGTCTGCATAGTAGAATGTCTGGTTTATGAAGTTAAGCTGCCCTGTGACCCATGTCCCCCTTAGGGAACAATAATGTATATTCGGGTTTTGGGAGGATGTGCCTGAATGTTTGCTTTATTATCCCCCCGGCATATAATGGGGGGGATATAGTCATGGTTGCGGTTGTCTGTCCGTCCGTCTGTCAAGATTTCATTTCCGGAGCATAACTTGAAAACCGTTCAATATTTTTTGACAAAACTTGATGTGCACATTAATCATGACCTGAAGTGGTGCCTTTTGCTAATCCGAAGTTGATGAATTTTGTATTTTTTTTTTTCTGGTTTCCGAGGAAACATTTTGAACTTTGAATTTTAGGGGGTATGGTTTGTTTCCGGAGCAGGTGGCATTTTCATTCTTTCAGTATGTGGGGCCAGGGGGATGTGCCCTCTCCCGATGGCTCTTGTTTAATCTCCTCTTGAACAAACTGGTTGAGTGCATATATTTACTGAATGATCTTAAGAAGGAGAACCCTATGCCTTGTTGTGTGAGTAACTCACTCTCTCTCCCTCCCTCCAGGGATGACCCTCGTTTTCCTACAGTTAGAGGTGTTCTGCGGAGAGGAATGACCGTTGAGGGGCTCAAACAGTTCATCGCTGCACAGGTAAGCGTTTGCAGTGTCATCAGCCAAACCTCTGGGCATTTACGGTGCTGGGTGACCGCTGAAGGGCAGACTACGATGGCTCATCGATTGTCCTCAGAGATGCCTGAAGTGTTGAGTGGTTGGATTCCACAGGCCTTTTGGCTAGCCTAGTTCAGCCCCTCTGAATGGCTTTGGGCTTTTTTGCCTCCTGAAGTTGTTTCTGTGTTTTCTTATGCAACTTGAAATGTTTTCAATGATGTTACTAAAATCATACTGATTTAAGTTTTATGTATTTATTCCTCTTTATTTTTTATTTTTGAGGGATGATGATCGGCTCTCCCTCCACAGCTTTTGTGAGATCTCAACTCAAATTTTTAACAACTTTCTTCCTCCTCCTGCCACTGCCCCTACCCCTACCCCTACCCTTACCCCCTCCTATATCTGTCCTTAGGGTGGATCCAGATCTGTGGTCAACATGGAGTGGGACAAGATCTGGGCATTCAATAAGAAGGTACGGTTTCATTGCCTCTGTGCTAAAAACCCTCACCCTCTCACTCCAGTGGCGGCTCGTGAACTGGCAGCAGGGGAAGCTCAAACAATCCCTTAAAATTAATGATTGGTCACGACCTGTTTTCAATCATTCATTTAAATTACCATTACAGAAACTCCGAAAACTCTCAACATTATCAGGTTTGGCCAGTTTTCATTTAGAACGCATACAGATTATGACTCCGGACATCTCACGCTTTTCTTTGCTCAGCGGTTGGAAGCAATGCATGTGTTTCATGATCGTTTAAATGAAATAAGATCATTTGAAACGTCTTTATGCAATTCCATTGCTTCCAATGATTTTATTTCATTTAACAGTTTCGATCATGAAACACGCATTTCTTCCAAACCCTGAGTAAAGGAAAGCGTGAGAAGTCCGGAGTCATAACGCAGGTGAAACTGATAAACCTCCATGCGCAAGGACTTCAATTCCATGTGAGAATCTCTTACACGTGCGTTGATTGAATAATTGCTGACTACAGCAGGGGATCGTAAATATACCACTAAAACTCATGCTGAATGCGTTAGAGTTGACAGGTGTGCGTTATTAATGAAAACTGGCCACACCTGTTAATGTTGAGAATTTTCAGAGCTTTTCTAACGGTAATTTAAATGAATGATTGAAAACAGGTCATGACCAATCATTATTTTCAAGCGATGGGTTTAAGCCTCCCCTATCGCCAGTTCACCAGCTGCCACTGTCCCACTCACACTGCCATGTCCTCTCGGCCTTGGACCTGCATGAGCCAGAGTGGTGTCACTGTTTTCCCACACCGCAACTGGTCTGGGATCAGCTTAGGCCTCCATTGACTGTGACTCAGCTGGGGGATTTTATCTTAATTTACTGGAGTGGCAAATCCAGTAATGGTGGTTATTGACCATTCAGCCCATTGGTCACCATTTTTTTTTTTTTTTTTTTTTTTTTTGTTTGTTTTTTTATTTTCAATTTGGTTTGTCTGGGTAATTGATGGTGTCTCCTCTACCCTATCAATCCAGCCTCGAAAACCCCTCCACTAGGGCTGCACGATAAACGGAATCGCGGTTATCGCAAGCGCAGTAAAAGTAACTGCCGCTATGATGTATACAGACGAGCTTGCTTATTACCTTTCTATGACCCAAACCTAATGTGGTAATTTGAAATGCTTCCGGGAAGAAAACTGATTTGAAGTCCGCTAATTACCAGCGAGGTTGGACAGCCTCCATCGCCTTGGCAAAACTGGCTTACCTTAAATTAATTCCCGTGCACTTTTTGCCTAACTTGCAATCAAGTCGTTTATTCAGCCAACTGACTCATCAAAACCAAAATGTGGCCAATAATGTTTAAGAACAGATGAGAAGCAGACAGACCTAACCAGGCTGCCATGTTAGATTGAAAGAATGTCAATAATCTGAATAAATAGCAGACCTCTGAATTCCACCTCTTGTAGAATTTTTACATATCATTAAAAAGATTTCTTAAAAATAAACCATTTTAAGATGGCCTTGGTTTTTAAGCGTTTCAAAATATACACGAAGTGGAAAAAATTTGAAGCATATCGAACGTGAAAGTGAGAGAAATTATTTTCGCATTGCACGCAATAGACAAATGCAGCGAAGACTTGGCAAACACAATCATACAAATGCAAATTTGGAGCATTTTTTTATTTCATAATTGAACAAGATTTCAAATAAAGTAATTAATGGCTGTTTATTTTGGTTGCTTTTGAGCGTCTAAATAGCCTAAAGTGAAGGTGGAAAACATTTTGTTTAAGTGTATTGAACGTGACTTGTAGAAATTGTAATTGCATTAGCACGCAGCGCGACCAAATGTAAAACTAGAAATTATCTCGCAAACACATTCAGGTAAATTGCGTGCTGAACAAAGCAAAGTTAAAGTCTGCAAAATCATCATCCTCTACCCGACAATTGCTCTCACCCCCTTCCCATTTGTTTTGCTCAATTTGCAATCAAACAGTTGATTCGCTCAATTAACGATTTAAATTGGTAGACAGTCTGATTTATTTGAATGTTTTGTATATTACATTTTGAAATTTAAATGACCATGAACCATGACAGATTTGCCTGAATCTGTTTGCTAGATTATTTTTAGTTTTACATTCGACTGCGCTGCGTGCAAATGCGTTAACAATTTACGTGATGTTCGATATGCTTAAACAAAATGTTTTCCACCTTCACTGTTGGCTATTAGACACTCAAAAGTGACCAAAATCAAGAGCTATGCATTATTTTATTTTAAATTAATCTTGTTCAATTATCAAATAAAAAATGCAACAAATTTGCGGCACGGATTCGCCTGAACTTGTTTGCCAAGTCTTTGCTGTATTTGTCTATTGCGTGCAATGCGAAAATATAATTTCTCTCACTTTCACGCTCGAGATGCTTCACAAAATGTTATCCACTTCGTATATGTTTTGAAACGCTTAAAAACCAAGGCCATCTTGAAATGGTTTATTTTTAAGAAATCTTTTAATGATATGTAAAAATTCTACAAGAGGTTGAATTCAGAGGTCTGCTATTTATTCAGATTATTGACATTCTTTTAATCTAACACGGCAGCCTGGTTAGGTCTGTCTGCTTCTCATTATCTCTTCTTAATCATTATTGGCCACATTTTGGTTTTGATCAGTCAGTTGGCTGCATAAATGGCTTGATTGCAAGTTAGGCAAAGTACACGGGAATTGATTTAAGGTGAGCTAATTATGGCAAGGCGATGGAGGCTGTCGAACCTCGCTGGTAATTAGCGGACTTCAAATCGCAGTTTTCTTCCCGGAAGCATTTCAAATGACCGCATTAGGTACGTGTCATAGAAAAGGTAATAAGCAAGCTCGTCTGTCTGCCTCATAGTGGCAGTTACTTTTATTGCGCTTGCGATCACCGCGGTTCCGTTTATCGTGCAGCCCTTCCCTCCACTCTTCATGACCTGGCTAGCTGTTCCACTGAGTGACTGCTTACTTTATGGGAAGAATACTTTCCAATGTCTATGTGGAATTTCTTTTTCATTTACGCCCCCTTATTCCAATTACCCAAGTCAACTTACAGAAGACCCTTTTGTTCACTTTGTTCACCTGTTGCTTGTACTTTATTTTGGTTGAGGAATTATTTTATGCGGGCTGTATGTAAAATAATCCCGCAATACAGGCTGGCACCGCAATTTAGATTTCTTATTATCCACTATGTCTTTCCTGGGTCATATTTTATAGGAGAGCAGATGGTGGGATTTGTCTCGCTGGATTACCCTAGCATAGCGTGCGAGCTCAGGCTGTCCTCAGCTGTTACTACAAAGTGTCTGAGAAAATAACATAATTGAATAAATGACTAAATGAGATGATTTCTGGTAGTGTTTTAATTAAAGTGCTGTTGCACTCTGGCAACTCTTGTAATTGAGTTTGACAATCCTGCTTTGACAGTTCTGCCAACTATTATACGATATGGAGATGTTGCTACGTGCACGGAGAAGGAAAACGGGTACCAACTGTGACTTTTGAAATTTGATTTTTTTATGGTCTCATTTCCACACGTTGTATTTTTCGCAAAGATTTGGAGCAAGTACAGTGCATTGAATTAATTCCCCCACCAAAGCCTATTGTAATGGGCAGTGTGTGCGAACTGGTATTTTATGACACACTCGAATCAGAAGAACTTGGGATGGTGTTAAATTTAAATTATGACTGAAAGCAGTGATTTCTTAATTATCATTGACCTGTATTGCATTGAAAACAATGTAACAGCGCGTCATTTGACTTTTTCATCATATGAATTATATTTATTTATCAAAATAAACAATTATTACCCCCCTCTGCGACATGAAGTCGGCATATTGCTGTGGAGCTCATCCATCTGTCCTTCCGTTTGTCCGTCTCTCTGGATAAGTGGGGACAAGTTTTCTCAGCAACTACTTTACCAAAAAGACAGAAATTTTGTGTGTATGCTATGAATAATGACTCGATTTTGTTTGAAAATGGGATTTCATGATGGGAGGATTTTGATGACAATGTCCTCTTGTTTAAATTTTGATTCTTGCTCCACATTTCAAAAAAAGTTGGGTCAGTAAAGTATTTTTCACTTTATAATGTTGCCATTCCCTCACAGCGCTTAATATAAGTTTTGGCACTAAAGACACTGAGTGATTAAGTGTATTGGATATACTTTTGCCCCATTCTTTCTGCAAACAAGTCTTAAGGTGAGCAGTAGTACCGGGTCTTTGTCACATTTTGCATTTAAAAATGTGCTACATGCTCTCTGCAAGTCAGGACTGCAGGCAGGCCAGTTCAGCACTCGCACCCTCATTTTACGCAGCCATACCTTTGTAATGCACACTGAATGCAGTTTTGTGTTTTGAATTTAGGCACGTGCGTCCCTGGAAAAGATGTCATTAAGGCAGCATATGCTGCTCCAAAATCTCAGTGGACTTTTCAGCATTCATTGTGCCCCTAAAAAAGTGCAAGTTGCCCTCACTAAGGGCACTGATACAAGCCCAGTCCATGAATGAGCATAACCTTTGGACTTGTTGCTGGTAACAGTCTGGATGGCCCTTTCTTTTTCTTTGGTCCAGAGCATTTCCGTTTCTTCTAAGAAAAATTGAAATATTTATTTGTCTGACCATGATACACATTTTCACTGTGTGATGGTCCACAGCAGCTTCCCCCAAAACCAGTGCAGTTGACGACATTTACTGACCCTTTTCATGAGGCGTCCATTTTGCACCAAATTTTTAACTGCCTTTTGTGGATGTCGCTATGCATTGCAGTACTTGACAAAGGTTCTCTGAAGTAATCCAGAGTCCATGAATTAATATCGTTGGTAGATAAATGACGGCTCTTGATGCAGAGCCGTCGGAGTGATCGGAGATTGCAGGTATTCGGCTTAGGCTTGTGCCCTTGTCCTCTATGCAGAGAAGTTCCCCAGATTACTTGAATCATGATCCCCTGCTATCCCCTGCTGACATCAGCTGTTTTAAGTCATGTCATTATTCAATTTTTTTTTTTTTTTACTTAATTAAGAGTCCTAAATTGCTCCCAACTTTTTTTTTTTTTTTTGAATGCATCTTGAATGGTAAGAATGGATGTACATGTACAAATAAAATGAAGTCAGCCAAGCAAAGCATTAAATGGAGGATCTTACATGAGTGGGCATGTCATATGAACGTTACAAAAGGAGTTGACTAACTTTTGTTTGTTGTAAACTTTAGCGAGCAAAAAACCCAAAATTTACTCAAGTTTCACAACTTTCTAATGACCCGACATAGAGTTTAAGAATCTGTTTATCGCATAACTAAATTGCGTAATTTAATTGAAAAACGAGTGTCGTTTCCGTTAGCGGCCAATCCGCCAATTGTATATTTGCACTGAGCTAAGTCCATCGCTCTGCTAACAAAGCCAGTCACTGAGTCGCAATTATTCGCGGCTGAACAAGTAACGGTTCATAAATTCAGTTAACAGAGTAGCTAGCTAACGTTTGCTCGCTAGCTAACAAACTAATGTTACATAATGGTTATGAAAATGTACTGCGTACACGTTAGCTAAATAACATGAACTTATTAATGCGAGTGGCACCGAGTAAGGTTGCGAAAGCGCTTACCCAGACTGATTTAACCAACCTTACTCTTGGTATTCAGTTTGGCTAAATGGAAACGGATAACGTGACATTGAGCGAATTCCCCCCACACACACACACACGCTCTCAGCCAATGAATCTAGGGTAACATCAAAAATGTCATGAGCTAGGCGAAGAGAAAAGTACTGCAGTTATGTGGTAAATGTCTTTTCTTCATTCTACTTGCAATGAAATACATGTGAAAGTATATTTAGAAATCACTGCATTCTTTATGTTTGCATTTTACATACTATCCCTACTTTACCGGTTTTGGGGTTGTACATGCATCATCCAGTTCAATACTCACAGAAAATGTTAATGGAGGCAATTTTTTTTTGTAAATACTGATTCAGAATATAGTGCCTTTATTGACTTTATACACTGTGGGAATGTAGGATAATGTTTAGAGTGAGTATTTTGATGAGTTAAAATGGGTAGTTTGGACAAATAGCAAAAATTGCACACATTGCATACACGTTTGATGAATGATGCCTATGTTGATTTTGTGCGTGCGCTCATGCACGTGTGTTTGTGTCTCTGTATGCTTGTGCTTGTGTGCATGCGCAGACTGCACACATCCATGTTACTGCAGATTGAGGATGTGGGGGATGCAATAATTGAAATTCAGTTATTTGTGGTTTGAAAGTGAAAATGGAGTGAAACTGATAAATTCACAGTAGATCGGACAGGGTGTGCAGATGACTGGCCGTGTTTACAGTCTGCTAGCCTGTGTTTGTAGCTCTTCACTGAATGTGCTTTCCTTCTGAACGCGCAAATGACATTGCAGTGGACGGCTGTTTTAGACATTACTGCATGGCTTTGCCCCATCTGCATCCATTCCATGCATTTCCTGTCCTGCCTCCATCCCTCAGAGCGCACTTCACCACACCCACTCGTCCCTGATTTGGGCTTGTTCATCTGGCAGATTTTAACTTCGCTTTCCTGTGCGTATGGCTAGCTCGGCACATAAAACGCAGATCAACATTGGCTTCGTAAAGCTGGAATTAATTTCTGCTGCTGTTAACTGCTCGGGCGGTTTATTTTTCCTTACTTTTTTCCCCCATCATTAGCCATTACGTTCAGTCTTTTTTTTCCCCCATTGTACTCCACTTTCCTTTTTCATTCTTGCAACTGGTTTTTGTGAGTAGCAGCCTCACGCTAAGCATTAAATGAAATGTTATTGCTGGGCTTTGGCTATTATGGCATCATCACAAGGCGCCGCTGCTGTTCAGGGCGGGTTGTGAGGCCAGTGAGGGCGGGGGAACATAACTTTTGGGTGGAGGCTGTGGCGCTGCGATTGGAGGAAATGTGCTGTTCTCATCCCGTCTGGACTGTCTTGACCTCTCGGTTCCAAACTCCTGTGTCTTAACATTGAACTGCATCTCACTCTTCTGTTTTCAAGCTGCCAATTAGCTGTAAAAAGGTATTCCTCTTCCTCCTCCCCCTCCTCATCCTCCTATCTGTCTGTGCTATCCTTCCCTTCCTTTTTTCTGAGACCTGTCACGAAGTGTATACTAATGAGCCTCACAATTCCACCCTGGCCATGCTAACATGCTAATGCTAAAGCCTGCAGTCTTGCTGATGAAGTCAGTGTGGTTTGTACTGAATGCAAATCTCTTGCCTGCTCTTCCCTTAGTGGCAGCTTGTTTATAGCAGGTGTTCGGGGGAGGACTGAGAAGTTGCTCTTTTCTCATGCTTTAAAGGGATCGTTCAGCTCAAACTAATTTTTACTTTCACCTGCATCACTGTTTATTCACCTTGGCTATGTTTTGGCGCAAGTTGTCGACTTTTAAAAATGACCATTCCTTTGGATTTCTGCCACCTCGAAAACTGGGCAACTCCCATCAAAATGATCTAGATGGATAAATGGTTCTATGGGTGAGAGGAAAAAAATGAATTTTTAATTTTGGTGTTAACTGTCCCTTTAATATTCAGGTCACGTGTGACTTAGAATGTTTTTAACATTCGATGCTGTTAAAACAATTACCCAGTGGATTTCTTTTTTAATGAAACGTCCAAAAATGCCTGCTCTTTAGGTTGAGAAGAACTGGTAAAAATGCTTGTTGAGCGCTGAAATTTGGTGGTAACCTGTAATTTTATCCCCCTGTATGAAAGTATAGGAGAATTTGATGGATCCGCGGTTGATCACGCCTCTAACTGCCGCCTCAGAGTTCGTCGTAATTGCCTGAGACCCGACAAATTTAAAAAAAAATTTTTTTTAATCCCCCTTCAACTTAAAGTATTGGTGTGGAACCTAGCTTATGATGAGAGGACCAAATGTGGCAATTTTGGGGAAAAAATGGCATAATACAGGGGATACACCTGGGATTGTTTGCAACCGTCTCATCTTGTTGACGACTGAAAAAACGATACCGATATTTCACCTTCCAGAAAGTCTTTGCTTTTGGCTTTGATTGTCCGAGATGGCCTTTATGTGCAATAAAGAGTATTTTTGACGTCGAAATGTCTGAATAATCTGTCAGGTTTCCAAATATTGCATATTAATACTTGATAGAATATTTTGTGCAATTATGGACAAAAATCAGTTTTTATACACGGTTACCTTTTAAATTGCATTGCTTTTGGAAATTTTTACCGCCAGAAATCAAAGTATGCATGTTCTTTGGGGAGTGGTTAGTGTCTGTACCCACTTGCAGTAGAGGTCTTTTGTAGAAGGGGTACCTTCATAGTACTTTGAGGACCCTGGGATCATAAACACTGACATATAAGGAGAACTTGTTCTGAATAAGCCCACAGGAGGGGTACTTTTCATTGAAAGGGACGGTATAAAGTACTTGTATGTGAGGAACGTGTGGTCGACAGGTTTGTTGTGTGCTGGATCGTCTGCCTGGGCAGTTACTGCTTGTGCCTTCTCTCTTCTCTAGCACTCATTAGGCAAACTTTGGAAACGTTAGTCCCTTTTCCATTCTTCCATCATTCCCTCGCTTCTGCTCCGCTTCCTGCTTGGCGGGTTTATCTTCTGTGTTTGTGAGCAGGGCTTTGGGTTTTGCTCTCCCTGGCCCCACCATTTCTCATTCTCTCACTTCGTCTTTCTCTCCTCTCACATTACTCCCACATCGCTCTTCCTCTATCACTTGCTCCTTGCTTTGTCCCCTCTTACTTTCTTTCTCCCTGTTTCTCCGTCCCTCCTATCTCCTCTTGCTTCTCTCTCAAGCTATCCTTTCTTCTCTCTCCCTTTTTCTTGCTCACTCTCCCTCCTTCTCGCTCTTTCTCTCTCCCTCTCTGTGTCTCTGCGCTCACCCTCAGTCACGTCAAGTAGTTTGTACTCGAATCCACATGCTTTAAGCTCCCACTCGACTCTTTTCACTCTCTCAAGGCTTATAGTGAAGCCTAACGGTGTCAGTCAGAGAAGCAAACTGCAGCCCTGCTCAAAATGGCGCACACTGTGTACGTCTGTCATTCTAAATCACCTTCCATTAATTTCTGAGTACGTTTACCCTGCAGGGTTTTGGTTTGTGGCTACTTGACACTCGCCGTCTTTCTCAAATTCTGTCCTCATCCCTCCATCCCTCTGTCCCTCCAGGTGATTGACCCTGTGGCCCCGCGATACACTGCTCTCCTGGGCTCTGATGTCGTCCCTGTTTTCATCCCAGAAGCTGCTGAGGACATGAAGGAGGTGGCCAGACACCCGAAGGTACCCCTTCCTGTTTAATGTGCTTTTCAGCCATTTTACTTTATGTATGATCTTTATAGTTGGGGGAATCCCATTGCAATAACAATCTCATTTTCAAGAGAAATCAAGTAAAGTTAAAACAAAAATAATAAACATTCATTGCCAATCTGATGGGAATCTACAGTACAGTTTAGAATTCATAACAGTGGATAAATACAATATTGCAATAGAATAACGCTTATAAAATGCACAAGAGTGCAAATTAAAAGAACCAATCAATTCATCCATTTGAAGAGAAGAGTGTTAAAGCCTCATTAATTGAAACCATTACAACCTGTTTTGGTCAAGTTTAAAATCTTCCTTCTAAATTGCCGGTAACTTTTAAGTGTGTCTGTTTTTAAGATGTTCTGCAACTTATTTTACATGTCTGGGGTATAAAAACTAAAATTCAGTCTTATTAAATTCAGCTTTGCTGGGAAGTGTTTTTTTTTTTTTTTTTTTTGGGTTTATCTCCATTTGTCCCAATGGGCAACTTATTCAAAGTTTCATATATTAAGCATGTATCACTAATACCTGGGGAAAAAGGAACAAGACGACAACACCTCCTTGCCACTAGAGGCAGCAGAGAGAGGGCTGGTGACCAAACTGCCTGACCGCAGCTGTTTCTTCATCGATTTTCTGTAGAACGCCGAGGTGGGGATGAAGCCAGTTTGGTACGGGCCCAGGGTGCTTATCGACGGGGCGGACGCCGAGACTTTCACCGAGGGCGAGACCGTCACCTTCATCAACTGGGGCAACATCATCATCTCTAAAATCCACAAGTGACGTTACTTTCTTGCTCAAACCCACCACCTCTTACTACACCTCTTGCCTCCCACACTCTCTACCACTGCTGCATTTTAGTCAGGCTAATACACGCTTTTATCTTCATTGCAGGTGTCATCTTGACTGAGTTCTATGTTTTGGGCCTTGGTAATTGTTACAAACTTGGTATTGGTTTTAGGAATGACAAACACATCTCATGTAGTATAATGTAAATCTGTTGATTAAAGCATCTGTTTACTGAATGTAAGTGATGGTAACATACAGTGCCATCCCTTGGTTAAAAGAAATCGGGGTAATTCCTTCGATCTGATATGGATGTAAATTAAAGCTGGTAGTTATAACTTGAAGCGCATTGCCATTGGGTGATTTCAATTTTCTGTAGTACGGAAACTCCCAAGAAAGCTGTCTAAATGCTTACTTGACAGAAGTTTTAAAGAGACACTTCACGCTACATGCTAAACGTGTGATGACTATTAAAAAGCCAATGGACCTAGGCTAAAAGGGCTAATTAGTGCTTTGTCTACTGACCTCGATTCATTGTCATCACAAGGCTAGCATATAGCATGGAATGTCCCTTTAGAAGCGGAAGGGCAGTCAGTCCTTCATGCGGTAAATCTCTCCCCACCTCTTGGCAGAGATGGCAGTGGGGCGATCACCTCTCTGGAGGGCAAGCTGAACCTGGAGAACACAGACTACAAGAAGACCACTAAGATCACATGGCTAGCGGACACGCCCAGCGCCCCGACCACGCCCACCGTCTGCATCACCTTCCAGCACCTCATCACCAAACCCGTCCTGGGCAAGGACGATGACTTCAAGGACCACATCAACAGGAGCAGCAAGGTGTGAATGGGAGGTGGGGAGGGAGGAGGGGATGGCCGGACTGGGAGGGAGACGTGGAGAAGGAGAGGCTCAGAGGTGGAAATGGATGGGTTCGTTAGGGTGGTTGAAGTGGAGAAAATCTAGCTCGGTTTGGGAGACTTTATTCCCCTTGTTTCCTGCACTGAGTGCCAGATAGATGTGATTTAGTCCATTTCTTAAGAGTCCCATTGGTGGAGTCTAACATTACAAATTATGCACTTGTTCATGACTGAGTTGATTGATGTTCAGAATGAGTTGTACCTTGTCTGATCTGTTGAAGATCTGTTTGAGTGGCCTTACTCAATGCTCGTATTGTACCTTGTTTTGGATAAGTGTATGCTAGATAAATATAATTTGGGCTAGCACCCTGTGTAATGTCCAGTGTCTTCAGGGGTGAGTGGTTCTGACATTACAAGTGCTTGAATCACTTTTTTGAACCTTTCTTTCTCAGGTGGAGGAGAGGATGCTGGGAGATCCTTGCTTGAGGGACCTGAAGAAGGGTGACATCATTCAGCTCCAGAGGCGGGGCTTCTTCATCTGCGATCAACCCTATGAACCAGTCAGGTATATTGTCCCACTGAAGTACCTCCTGTGATTGGCTCTCCTCTCTATGTATTAATGTATCTATTTTGATGTTCTATATGCATATGACTGTTGTTACTAACCTCAGTGTAATTACCCTCTTAGCCCCCACAGCTGTAAGGAGAGCCCATGTGTGCTGCTCTACATCCCAGACGGACACACTAAAGAAATGCCCACGGCTGGCTCCAAGGACAAGAGCAAGAGCCAGACCTCCAACAAAGCTGTGAGTAGAGATGCTGACCTACTGGATAACTCGCTGACTGACTGGCCGTAGTATTCTGTGAATAACTGACGGTAGTAGAGTCTGATTGACTGACTGATTGGCTCCCTGACTGCAGTGTTGTCTGAATAAATGACTGAAGTAGCGTCTGACATGTAGTATCTGGCTTTTTGACGCCAATGCACAGCTGTGTACAGAAGTCTTGGGCACATTTAAAACCATTTCCTTTGGCAAATATGCTTGCAAAAATAGTGAAATGAAATGTTCCGAATAACTGAGAAATGCACTGTAGAGAGCTGTAAACTGTGAAAAAGCAATATTTGTTGCGACTGTGCTTTGCCTAAAAATTGGGGACACTGCCCTGTCGTACTATAGTTTTACAAGAGGATTGGCTTTTTGCTTGTGCCAGGCAGAGAGGAAAACTTGCCACCATTTTTCTGCAGACTGACTGTCTCACTTGCGTTTGTCCCTCGAAGCATTTGCAGACAGCCATGATGATGTTCACATCAGGGCTCTGTCAAGACTATTATCTGTAACCAATGTTTTTAATGAAATGTGAACATTTATTTATAAAACCTATTTTTAAATAAGCATTTGGAATTTCTAATATACTTTCTTTAAATCTCCTGGAAAATACAAAAAGTAAATCTTTAAAGCCAGATTTAAATGTAAAATAATGTGGGGTGCCTAAGACTTTTGCACAATACTGCAGAGTCTGTTGACTGACTGATGTCATATCTGACTGGCAACCTGACTGACTTCAGTATTGTCTGAATAAAGTGTAGTGTCTGAGGTATCTTGCTGGTTGACTGACTGAAGTGCTCGCTGTCTGACTGACTTACTGACGCGGTGACCAACTGACTGATTGAAATGGAGTGAACAATCGAATGAAGTGTGACTGAAGTAGAGGCCGGCTGACTTAGAAGTGTGGCATGACTGAATTAAGCTAGTACTGAAGTCTTAACTCTAATATTGAATGACTTTGTGATATTGATCGACAGGCTAAATCCCATTAAAGACAAACAAAGCTGGTTCTCATTTCACCACACAATAAAAGCCAGCCTTGAATCTCTCTGTCGTCTGATCTCACAGGTAAAGGCAGAGCCCGCTTCCCCGTCCTCGGCCGCGCCCATCGCCTCCCCTCCCAGCAGTGGCGGTGGGGACGCGGCCTCTGTGTTCTCGTCCATCGTGGCTCAGGGGGAGACCGTGCGGCAACTGAAAGCCAGTAAGGCTCCCAAGGAACAGGTGGATCAGGCTGTGAAGGTGCTCCTCGCACTGAAGACCCAGTTTAAGGAGCTGACGGGACAGGAATATAAACCAGGCATGGCCCCGCCCAGAGCTGCCCCTGTGGCATCAAGCCCCGCCCCCGTAGCATCAAGCCCCGCCCCTGATTCCAACTCCTGCCCGTTCACACGGGTCGCTCAGCAAGGAGAGCTTGTGAGGAAGCTGAAAGCGGAGAAAGGCCCAAAGGTGAGAATGGTCACGGCCTGGAGCGTGCAAAACCAGGCTTTTCCTGTTCACTGGAGGGTAACTCCAGTCACCCGTAAGCCTGACACCCACCGTCCTGCATTCCTGAAACTCTATCAGATGGTGCACACAAAAGTTTATTCAACATTTTAATGCAAAAATGTTAATTGGTTTCATGAATAATTGTTAATTGATATGGGCCAAGCTGGCCATTTTCACTGCTGAGGTTTTTTTAATTATTATTTTCTTTACTCTCAATACCTTTTACATTTATTATTCTTTGGCAATTGTACTACTTAAGGTACAAGAAATCCAAAACATCAACCAAATGCCCCTCATGTAGCCTCTGAACCCCATAATTTGAATATTTATATGGCCTGTATACAATGCAGCTGCACTGTGTGGGACAAAACATACAAACCTGAACTTTTGAAATTAATTTTCGTACACTTAATAGTTTTTTTTTTTCTTGTTAAATTGTGATTTGTATTTTTCCATCTGGCGAATTAAATCTCCAAATTTATTGCATTATTATGACAATTATCATTGCAGCACATGCAAAGCTACATTGATGGCATATGTAATAGTGGGTGTCAAAGCTTTGTTTTTTTTTTTTTTTTTTTGACTTGTCCCGGAATACCCCTGGAAGAAAGCTTGACATGTATACCCCTGTAATCAGGGGAAAGTACCTATGAAGTAGCAGGTAAAAGTCATGCTTCCACCAGTGAACTCCAGGCCAAGTTCTTCCACTGATTGGTTTATTAGTTCTGCCTAATTTATGAAGAACTGCCCTAATTTGCAGATCCAGGTGACTGGAGCAAAGCTTGTGGGGATTTTCCTCTCTGAACCTGGACTTTCCATCTCTGCCTGTTGTTGTGTGTTTAAAGTTTGCATTTTGACACCCAGAGTTAATGTCTTTGTCCAACTTTCCCTGCAGGACCAGATAGATGCCGCGGTTAAGCAGCTCCTGGCTCTGAAGGCCGAGTTCAAGCAGCTCACTGGGATGGAATACAAACCAGGCATGGCTCCACCCAGCCCCGCCTCCTCACAGACCAGCCCCGCCCCTGTCAGTGCAAGCCCCACCCCTGCAAAGCCCAGCTCTTCCTCTGGCATCTATGAGCGTGTGGCCGAGCAGGGTGAGGTGGTGAGGAGGTTGAAAACCGAGAAGGCCCCTAAGGTGAGACTGGGAGCAAGCCATGTCGAAACGAGTCAGAAATTTCGCACTTCTCCTCTGAATACAACAGGCCGGACTGTTCGGCAATGATACACCAAAGTAAACTAGGCCTACGCTGTTGGCGGCCGACAGCAAGGGGTATATCCCCGAAATTCCCCAATCCTCGAAGCCCCCTTTATTAGATTCCCCTTTACTAGACCCACAATATGAGGGAAATTTGAGGTCTGTGTAAGGAGTTGTTCCAGAGATATGGTTAGAAAACTGATTTTTTCAATATATAGCGCCACCTGGTGGCAAACCTAGGAGTGCATACTTGCCCAAAATCTAATCAGTTCATCCTCTCTACCCTATCTACCCATATGCTAAAAATGAGAAGCCAATGTAAAGTATTTTGTGAGTTATCGCGCTAACGGCTAAAATCTGCGGACGTGGCGGCGGCGGCGGGTGGGGCGAAACCATGATATCCCCAAAACTCGTATTTCGGGGATATAATTAGTAAGTAAGAGGTAGTCTATGTACAGTCTGAAAAGATGAGCCTTTATATTATTTGAAGTAGCAGTGGAAATGGAAATTTGTATTGAAGTGGAAACACAGCTATGTGCTTGCGACCTTGATCAGATTTTCAGCGTAGTTTTCAGTAATTACCTCTGCCAAGGAGGTTGTGTTTTTGCTTCCGTTTATTTATTTATTTGTCTGTTAGCAGGATATTTCAAAGCCGGTTGCATAGATTTTAACCAAACTTTGCAGGGTGTTAAAGTAGCACAAGAGGAACAAGTGATTAAATTTGGGCATATCTAGGCCAAAGTCCAGCTGAGCTATAGGCCAGAGTTCAAATCCAGCTATGCTGGCAGAGGTATGGGCTCTCGAGAGTCCAGCTCTAGTGTACGAAATTGTTTAATGCGCTTGACATAGAAACCAAATGCATCCGTCGATGCTCTAGGTGCTGTTGATGGGAACCATGTTTTTTGCTTTTGGGGAATGACGATGATTCCCTCTTGACTAATTTGTCTGAAGTGTAATTTATTTCCTCTGTGTTATGTAGGATCAGGTGGATGCTGCAGTGAAACAGCTTCTAGCACTCAAAGCGGAGTACAAGCAGCAAACTGGACATGAATACAAACCGGGCGCCGCCCCTCCTGCAAGCCCCGCCCCCGCTCAGACAAAGACCAGCCCTGCTCAGTCTGGCTCCGCCCTTGAGGCTCAGGCCTTGTTTTCTCAGGTCGCCCAGCAGGGGGAGCTGGTGAGGAAGCTCAAATCGGAGAAAGCCCCCAAGGTGAGGGAGTGTGTGCTTTCATTGTGCAAGTTCGTTTGCATGTGTTTGTTAGGCCCGGGACAGAGGATGCTGATTTCTTTTGGCTAGAAACTTGAATTTTTTTTATTTTTCAAATGGTGGACAATTATAGGTTGTTATTTATTGATTTATTTTCCATTAAAGAAGCAGATGAATTGCTGCTGGGTTGGCACATTCGGTTCAGGCGCCGTATTGTGACCACCACGACACGGGTTCGATCCCCGGTCGTACCAGCCGGCAGTGGTTGGCAGCCTTTTCAGCGCAGCGCACAATTGGCTTCGCACTGCAGGGAAATACATTGGGAAGGGACTACCGGGTTGGGATATTAACAGTAGTTGCTTTTTTTTCGTTGCTCAAGCGCCTCCTGTTGGCCAGCTGGGTGCTCGTCAGTAAGATTCTGAGCTTGCACATGTTTGGGTATCCTCTGCCCTCGTTCTGAACTTGCGAAGTTTTGACCTATGAGAGTAAAGAAGCAGTAGCTGACAGGCGCGTGCTTTGGAGGAGAGCCGCGAACTGTCTCGCTCTCCCGAGATGGCAACATGCGGTCTCAACATGGGGCCTTGTACATAGTTCTCTAAACGGGCATTCCAGATTCGGGTGGGATTGAAGATACCAAATTATTTAAAAAAAGAAAAAAGCGGTTGAATGATATTGCCTCTCATCAATGAGTTAAAAGTGTGTTTATTGTTGGATGCGCAGTGATTTTGTTTTCAGTTCATCAGTTGAATTCCTAGTATTTTGCTTTTGAACTGAAGAGGATGTGCTAACCGGAGATGCTGGGTTTCCCTCAGGACCAGGTGGACAGTGCAGTGAAGGCCCTGCTGGACCTGAAGTCCCAGTATAAGTCCCTGACGGGGGAGGAGTACCGCCCAGTAGCAGCCACTGGGGCCAGCGGGACTGAGGACAAGAGCCGCAAAGATCGGGAGAACAAGTCTGAGAAACAGAGCGGCTCCGGGGGCGGGAGCCGGAAGCAGGGCGGGGCCGACAAGCCCTCTCAGGGGCAGGAGTCGGGAGCAGGAGGAGCTGGGGAGGGCCAGGGCCCCAAAAAACAGACACGGTATGAGGGGGTGGGGGCGTGAGACAGGCCGTCCATCATTATGTACCATTACATGCCACGGTGTGAAATTGTTGTCACTGATGCAATGTTTATATTGGTGCCTCAGCAGAGGTGGGCGAGGCTGTGTTTTGAGTGCTCACTGCTCATTGGCCCAGTGTCTGCAATGGCATGTAGTCTGTACGGGATTGGTTGAGGGGAGTTGATTGATCTTTTGCTTGCCCGAACTGGCCATTTTCCTAACGCTTACATAATTCTTCTGTTGCATTCAAAGCAGGGGTCTCAGACTGGTCCGTAAAAGGGCCAAGGAGCAGCAGGTTTTCCATCCTTGCCTACAGTCATCCGACTACGATTAATCACCTGTGCAGGCTGAGATCAGTTGATTAAATTAGCTGTATCAGGTGTGCTTCTGCTCAGTTTGATTTAAAACCTGCAGCCCCTTGGACCTTCTACGGGCCAGTTTGAGACCCCTGCTTAAAAGTATGTACTTTCAAAATTGTGAAAAAAAAGAAGCTGTACGCTGCGATGCTAGTAGTCCCCATAAAACATTGAAGCTGTATTGTGACATAAGTTTTTGGTCATATCACTGAGCCTTTGAGGGGGGAGGAGAAATGAGAGAATGTGCTGGTTGTGTTTCCCCGTTTGTTTCTGGGGAAGTGTGGACATGTCAGCACATGTCGTTCCTTCCTTTATACCCCTGGGGCCGTAATGCTGTTACGAGTACAGCCCCGGCCTCTTTAACCCTTCGAGCGCCAAATGCAGCTATTGTTGCTCACTGATGCAAGATGCCAAAATCAAAGCTGTCGAAAACCTATCATGTGGTGACTTGTGTAACTCTTCTAAACAAGTTGCCACATGACAGGTTTTCAACTGCACAAGATCATTTATTTATAATTTTTTTGAAAATTTATTTTGGCACTCTTAAGAGTTAATCTTCCCATGTTTGGAAGTGATTCATTTTGTTGTGATTCATCAGCTGGCAAATCTTCTGGGTGACGCCTGTCATCACTGACCTTTCTGACTGACGGCTCCCTTTCATTTTGATTGATAAAATAATTTAGAAGTACTTTGTCGTGGTTCTGAAGCACCGTTCTCATTCTCTTCACAGATTGGGACTGGAAGCCAAGAAGGAGGAGAATTTGGCTGAGTGGTATTCTCAGGTACAAAACTGGATTGAGGACAAAGAGCGCATTTAACCCTTTCATCCCCGGTAGTGCCATATGGCACTTCTGCATGACTGGCAGTTTTTCCCAATAGTGCCATATAGCGCTCTTTTTGTTATGTTTCTTTTAACAATGCCCAGGTCTCCCTCGCAAAAGAGATCCAATCTCAAGGGACCTCCTGGTAAAATATAGGTTAAAAAAAAAAAATGATCAGGAATAAGAACAAACAGCCAGAAATGTAGTTAGAATGTCAACAGAGGCCCTGGGGAGAAATGGCAGTGAGAACTGGGGACTGGTGGGGGTGAAAGGGTTAAATGAGTTATTTAACCCCATGTTGACCGACTGGTCTCCTTTCCTGGCACACTTTCCAAAAGTCAAATTAACTGAAACCTTGTGCACTGCCCTCAAAAACAACTAAAATACTGACCTTTAGCTTGTTGCACTATGTATGTGTGAAGGCTTTCCTAAATATCATCCTTTAGTTGATACCATCTAGTTTACAACTAGCAAATTACTAATTTCCTTTTAGTCTTGCTACTAGGCTTAGGAACATTGTAATATGTTGCTACCAACATTATAACTATGAGACAAAATATAAACAGTGTTCACTTGATGCGACAGTCAGAGCAGTTAGGCTACGGAGGTTTGACTGTGTTTTTGCCTGGTTGGAGCTGCCATTTGTACTTATTCATTAATACGATGAAGGTGACATTGCGACTAATCGCTCTGCTGGCAGTGCTGTTGCGCACCTAGATGGTGTCACCTCTCATTCTGCATTGAGCTAGTGGTGAAGTATCTCAAGACAATGTCGACTTGAAGGCTAGCTGGTGTAGCTCCTTTGAGTTCAGACTGAAGTTTGATGTCCACAAAGATGAAGTCAGGAATTGGCATGATAATCTCAGGTCAAAATCTGAAACGGGTGTGAATATTGGTATTGTGATACACAGTGTATCCAAAGGATTTGGTCGGCCTCCAAGCACTCTCTTTCTGTGGTTTTTGACATTGTAACTGTCTACAGACCCATTTTCTGTCTGTCAAAAAGGGACATATCTGTCAGTTTTAAGTCGTTACCAAGGCTACGCTTCATTTGCGCCACTGTGCGCACCTTTTTTGGGTGAGGTAAATATCTAGCAATTTCTACCTCATATATGAAGTAGTTTGAGTGGTGTAACCCATTAAATTTTTTGTGTATAAACCGTGATTTTGTAAGTACTTGTGTTGTATCTAGGTTTAGATTGTCTTCAAGACCTTGTGCAACTGCCTGATCTTCCATGATATCAACAGTAGGTGTTTGGATATTGGCCCTTCAGCTTCCTCACTAAGAGAAAAGCAGTGGAAAAGCATTGGTTTGCTCTATTTAAAGGGGACCTATTATGCTGATCCTTCTTTTAATACATATTAGTAATGTTATAATGTTGGTTGTCCATGCTCAACCTCTGAAAAGTTTCTAAACATAAGATACAGGGGTTTTGCCGTAATCCAAGAACGTGATTTCGTGAGCGTGATTTCCTCTCTGAACAGCTCCTCCCGAGATCTTCACGAGATCTGGGTAAAACCTGACGTCAGGTTGTGCCATCCAATTAGTACAGACCTAGCCAGAGCCAATCATGGCGCTGGACCTGCCCACACCGGAAACTATTCTAGCAGGCACTAACAACGGCAGATCATACTATGCCTTAATAGCATCTTGACTTTTGGAAATACAAAAGAAGAACCGCAGATCATTTGAGCTGCAATTTTGTCAGTATCTCTCCCAAAGCTGCTTGTCCGTTTACTTTTGGACACGAAGAAAAACGATTTTTCTTCCAAAAGACGATGCCACCAGAAATCAGTGGGTAGCTTTTTTTGTTTGCTGGCAGCAAAAAGCCACGACCAAAGGGAACGTTAGCTGATTGTGCTCAGCATTTCACCAAAGACAGCTTTATCAATAACGCAGTGTCTACGTGTCCGAAAAGTCGGACAGGGTTTTAATATAACTACGTCCGTCCGGAAAGTCGGACAGTCCTATCCGACAGTCGATTATTGTTGTTAATTTTTTAATTTAAAATCTACTGAATCTTTTTAGATATTAAGCGTGAATGTTTTCATCAGAGGGCTCAGTTCTTCAAGATGAGTACCGAGAATTTCAATCAATGTTTCTGTTTAAGCTCTGCTGAATTAAGTGAGTCGACATTGGCGCGGGACTTTGTGCATTTATGACGAATTTAGCGACTGTCGAACAGAGATCCTAAAATACTCCGTGTCCAAAAGTCATAAAAGTTTTAATTTTTCGAGTAGTCCAGCAATTATTAGACGTACAAACTTGGCCATGTTTGTGTTCGACCTTCACAAAATGCAAATTGACAGCTATGGACTTTTCTTGGTCTTTTTATTCGCCTTGGTCTTTTTATTCACCAGAGATAAAATAGTGCTTGTAGTCAGGGAGCAAATCAATTCCATGACCATTGACATTGGCCGCGTTTCCCAGTTAAGAGGGTTCTTAAGGAGATAAGAAGGGCCCAAAGAAGAGTTCAGCAGAGAGAGAGCCTTAAGATAAGAGTGTTTCCCAGATGCGTTCTTAGTGCCCTTCTTAACAAGTGTCTTTGTGCCCTTCTTAACTGCCTTCTTAACTGGAGCTCAACTGATCAATCGATGCCAGAGTAACCGATTGTTCCACATACTTACGTGCACATAAATGAAGTTTTGATGTAACAAGTGGCGTATAATGTTAAAAATGAACGTGCGTAATGCCACTGCGCGCGCAGCAGAATGTCTGAAAACAAACGGACGCAAATAAAGACCAATAACCCAGATAAGAAATCAGAAAAATAAGAATGAGAACATAAAACGAAATCATAACATTACATGAGTGAAATCATATAACATTACACGATACTGTACCTCATGTAATGTCATATTATCTCATTTTGTGTTTTCATTCTTATTTTTCTGATATAATTCTGCATATAACTATGCAGTTTACTTTGTTACTCTTAGCGATAGCAGCAAAGGTTATAGGCTTTGCTGCTGTCCCTAAGAGTAACAGCTGATATGATGCTTGCCGCACTGCATGGTGACAGGGAGCTTATTTTATTTTATTTTATTTTTTTTATTATTTGGTGGTGGTGGTGGTGTTTGGGGGGGTGGGTGGTGTACAAGTGCTCAGTGGACTGGTTGGTGAATGCAAGGTGAAAGGGTGGGGAAGTGGGGATGTCCGAAATCAGAGCAGGTTGATGAGCTCCTGTCTGACCTGGAGACCGGCTTGGTGGAGTGCTGCTCGGGGTTCATGGTGGGGTGGTGGTGGTGGTGGGTCATCATTGTTCTCCAGGAAATATGAGGGAAAATATCAGAGAAATACGGTAAAATATTGCAACACATGGAACCATAGAAGAGAGATGTAAGTTTTCCCTCATTTTAAATGCTTAATGGGTAGTAGGGGTGCATGAAAGAAAGGGGGGGGGGGATAAAATAAGGACGAACCGTACGCACTGCATTAATTGCTGGAAATATGTGGAAATATGTTGATGATACCACCGTGTCCGATGTTGTGGTAAAGGGCAGCCGTACTAATGCTCAGGGCATAGTAGATCAAGTAGCAAAATGGTCACAATGTAATAGATTCAAACTAAATAGCGACAAATGTAAAGAAATGCAAATCTCTTTTACAAAAAGCAAGCCAGAGTTTGAGCCACTGCTAGTAAATGGCAAAGAGCTAGAGGCAGTCAGCTCAGCAAAATTACTAGGTGTAGTCATAAGCGATAACTTATCCTGGAATGAACACGTATCAGAAGTCACAAAGAAAGCTACTAAGAGAGTATCAGAAATGGTGTAAACAGGGACATAGATGGTATTAATATGCTATTTCAAAAGGCAGCCATTAAAAGCTGACCTTAAACAAAAAAGGAAGCCTGTTAAAAGGCAAAACACAGAAAAATGGTTTGATCAAGAGTGCAAGACAATCAGAGAGGACCTGAGAAAAATAGCAAATGGAAAACATCGGCAACAAAACAACCTAGCCCTGCGCATTAGGTATAACAGAATTTTAAGCAAATACAAACGTACAATTAGGAACAAAAAACAAAATTATACCCACATGAAACTTGAAGATATTGAGAATGCCATAAATCAGAATCAATTCTGGTATATGTGGAACAAATTCAACACAAAGCAACCACAAGCACTACCTATCCAAAATGGTGACATTTGGAGAGCACATTTTGAAAATCTGTACAAAGACATACCAATAAATCAAATTAACTCAGATCAATGCATAATAAAAGAAAAACTCCAAACATTAGAGGAAACAATTAAAGAGAACCAAAACCCCCTTGATTTCCCAATTACTTGGGAAGAACTGATCACACAAACAAACACTCTCCAGCCAAGGAAAGCTTGTAGTCCAGACAGCATTAAAAATGAAATGCTTAAATGCAGCACCCCACATATGCAAGGTGCAGTGTTGAAATTGTTCAACATCGTACTACAGTCAGGATCAGTTCATGAAAGTGGGGACAAAGCAGACCCTAACAACTACCGTGGCATCTGTGTCAGGAGCTGCCCAGGTAAATTATTCTGTAGTATTCTCAACAAAAGAATACTAGATTTCTTAGAACAACACTCTATTTTGAGTAAAAACCAAACTGGTTTCCTCCCAAAACACCACACCACTGACCATGCATATACCCTTCGACTTTAATTAATAAACATGTACACCAAACAAAAAATGGTAAGATATTCACTTGCTTTATTGATTTCAAGACAGCTTTTGACTCCATCTGGCATGAGGGGCTCTATTACAGACTCCTACATTGTGGTATAGGGGGCAAAATATATGATCTGGTTAAATTTAGAAAATTTATTTAGAAAATAGATGTGCTGTTAAAATTGGAGACAAACGAACCAAATTCTTCACCCAGAGAAGAGGCGTCCGTCAGGGCTGCAGTTTGACTCCATCTCTGTTCAATATCTATATAAATGAACTTGCTGTTCAGTTGGACCAATGTGCTGCTCCTGGCCTCTCCCTCCCAGATCGAGAGGTGAAGTGTCTGTTTTATGCCGATGACCTTGTCCTACTGTCTCCTACTGAACAGGGACTACAGCAACAGCCGGAAATAGTGAAAAAATATTGTCAAAACTGGGCCCTGGTAGTAAATATGAAGAAAACTAATATTATGATTTTTCAAAAATGCCCCAGATGCCAAGGAAATAAACACCAGTTCACCATAAATAACCAGATCATTGAACATAGTATGAGTTATACCTACCTCGGTCTAACCATAACAGCATCAGGAAGTTTCAACATGGCAGTGAATGCACTAAAAGCCCGAAGAGCTCTAAATGCAATTAAAAGAAAATTTTATCATTTCCAAATTCCTGTAAAAATCTGGCTTAAAATATTTGACAGTGTCATCCAGCCCATTGCGCTATATGATAGTGAAGTTTGGGGTCCCCTCAGTCATCATAGCTATACCCACTGGGACAAACATCCAACTGAATCTTTACATGCAGAAATCTGTAGATACATTTTACACGTAGACAGAAAAACACCAACAAACGCATGTAGAGCAGAATTAGGCAGATACCCGCTGATAATTAACATCCAAAAGAGAGCACTTCAATTCTTTAACCACCTTAGATCCAGCCCCCCTGATGCCCTGCGCTCCAGAGCCCTTCAAACCCAAGAGCTGAGCCCAGAAAAGAGTCCCCTGCGTCAGCTGGTGCTGAGACTCACCGCCCCCCCTCAGACACACTCTGACCAGCCTCACACCAGCACTGCTTCCCAAACACCAATCAGAGTCAAACTAATTATTACGCAATGTAAAGAAACCTATTTAGAACATTGGAAAGAAGAAACTAAAAACCAAAGCAGAACAAAATGTTATCTGACCCTAAAAAGAAAATATGAACAGGCAGAATATCTCTCCGCTGTCAGAGACAGACAGCAGAGACAGATCCTCACCAAGTACAGGCTCAGTGACCACCAACTGGCAATCGAAAAAGGATGACACAAAAAATCATGGCAACCAAAAGAGAACAGGATATGCGGCCACTGCTCGACAGGTGAGGTAAAGACAGAGATGCACTTCCTCCTAAAATGTGAAAAATTCAAAGAAATAAGAAACACCTATTTTAACAAATTAAGCTGCAAAATCCTAGATTTCAAAGAGGAATGAGCTCTCAAAACTAAAGATACTCCTGGGGGAAGGAGATCTTGCTGCCCAGTACGTATCAGCATGCTACCACCTGAGGGACAGTGAGTGACCTAGACGCACACACACACAAATACATGCATAGGATATACTGTAAATATGAAATTAATATGCACATATAGAAATGCTTGTAAAAATATTAGATAATATGAATATTGTCACAATGAAATCCATTTTATTTATTTCAATATTTACTTATTAATTTCTTATTATCGTTTGTATTATTTATGCATATCATCACTCACTGTTTTGTTACCTGTCTGTCCAAAAATGCTTTGGCAATATTGTATATAATACAGTCATGCCAATAAAGCTAATTGAATTGAATTGTATATATTCTCTTACAATTGAAGAGGGCGGGCGTCCCTGTGGACGACCTACTTACTTTTCATAAAAGTTGTA
Source organism: Gymnothorax javanicus (assembly GCA_029692085.1). Taxonomy (NCBI): domain Eukaryota; kingdom Metazoa; phylum Chordata; class Actinopteri; order Anguilliformes; family Muraenidae; genus Gymnothorax; species Gymnothorax javanicus. The sequence goes on from CM056193.1 coordinate 26,122,484, forward strand.
TTAGATCAGTACTGGATTATGCTGCCCCAGTATTCCATATCGTGACCCCAGAGTATTTAATGTCAGACTTAGAGCGTATCCAGAAAAGAGCACTTTCAATTATAGTACCTGGCCTACTATGACGCTCTTGATCAAGTTAACCAAGTATCACTAGAACAACATCATGATGAGATATGCACCTCTTTGTTCGAAGCAATTACGCAAGACGAAAATCATCGACTGCACAAACTCTTGCGTCTATTGCCATTAAAAACTATAATCTTAGAAGGGCGCGTAAATTTAATGTTATCACTAAGACAAAGAGAACATGCAAGAGTTTTATCAATTATTACGCTTCCAAATCATACTTGTAGAATTTTAGATTTTAGACTTTTTAATAGCATTTGCAAGTATTTTAATATTTGTAATATGAAAATATTGTATATAGTTTTTATTTGATTATTTTCCCTTTGTTATTAATCAGACTCAATTCAGCCTCCTGGCTGCTATGTTCTGTCTTTTATAATAAACTAACTATCTAATATCTCCTTGCTTAGTGTCACATTGATTTGCCTGACGCGGCTGTATCTGCAGTGTTTCGTCGCTAAGAAGGGTGTTAAGAGTGCTCCAGACCTTTCTTTCAAATTCTTCTTAACAAAAGATCATCTTAGGCTAAGAAGGAATCTGGGAAACGCGTTTGCTTCTTACAGGAGCCTTCAGAAGGTTCTAAAGAAGCTCTTAGCGCTAAGATCTTAAATGAATCTGGGAAACTCGGCCAAAATGGTCATGGAATTGATTTGCTCACTGACTACAAGCGCTATTTTATCTCTGGTGTGGAAATAAAGCGTGAATCTGTTCGATCCATCTGACTAATTTTCAAAAGAGAGACCGAATAAGGACTTGTTTATCTTCAATGGAAGAAAACAGACGAATAAAAAGACCAAGAAAAGTCGATAGCTGTCAATTTGCATTTTGTGACGGTCGAACACAAACATGGCCAAGTTTGTACGTCTAATAATTGCTGGAATACTCGAAAAATTAAAACTTTTATGACTTTCGGACACGGAGTATTTTAGGATCTCTGTCCGACAGTCGCTAAATTAAATCATAAATGCACGAAGTCCCGCGCCAATGTCGACTCACCATATTGAGCGGAGCTTAAACAGAAACATTGATTGAAATTCTCGGTACTCATCTTGAAGAACTGAGCCCTCTGATGAAAACATTCACGTTTAATATCTAAAAGATTCAGTAGATTTTAAGAAATTAAAAACAATAATCGACTGTCGGACACGGAGTTATATTAAAACCCTGTCCGACTTTCGGACACGTAGACACTGCGTATCAATAAAGGATAATTTGACACAGGATAAGCGTTTCAGCTGCCTCTCAAACCTGAAGCAGCTGCATCGATCAAGCGCTCGGAGCCACACGCTGTAAGTAACGATATAACAGCAAATAATGTAAGTGAAGCTAACGTGTTACGGGTGGCTAGCAGGACCGCTAGCGATAGTTAGCACTAACAACTGGCCTCAAACGCAGGCTTGGTAAAATATCTGAAGATAAAGCCTGTATCGGTCGCGACTGTCCATGACTCTCAGACACAGAAGCTGTAAGTTGCTTTTACTGCATAAGCCAACCTGACGTGATAGCCAGTTGATTGTGGCTGTAGCACAGCGGCTAACGTAGCCAAGTTACTGTTGCTAATGTTTGTGTTCTAAATATGCAAGAGTAATATCAGGGGAAATTCTACAGAAGGTGTGTGATCATAAACCTCATTTGAAGCTAACTTTTAATACTTGTTTGTGATTTGGATGCTTGGAACAACTGTTCACAGTAACAGAACTTGCTGTCTGTAAAACCTGTATTGCAAGGGTTTGTCTCTGTGGTTATGACCGCTCGGTTCCCAGCTACTGCATGTTAGTTTGCGTGTCGTGCTAATTAAAAAATGCTCCTGGTTAACTTATATGCAGTAATTCGGATCGGTATGCTTGTGTTTCTTCGGTAAGCATCAATGTGGCAGTTTCATCATAACGTTGCCCGACTGTAGCCTCTACAGTTGGTGATCGCTTCACTTATCCATGACCGGGATCAGCCGGATGCTTCACAAATGTCTGAGCAAGCTCTCTGGTGCTACCATGAAAGCAATGCGAAACGCAGAAGCTCTACCGGTTTACAAATGATTTCTCTGCACTACCTTGACATAATTTCATCCCCTTTAGAAATTGTTGTGGCTAATAAAAAAGCCGAAAAAGGCGGAGATTAAATAGGTAATTCTTTCCTGTAGAAGTGATCGATTAGCTAGCTCCACATAAGCAACTTGTCCACCCTAACGGAACGTCACGGTTTGCAAAACCTGTATTATGTTCATAACATAACCGATGTTCATCTATAACCGAGCTGTCTAGCTGTCGCTGTACTATCCATAAAGCTGCTTTCACATCGGACACGAAACGAATTTTTCGCGCGACAGATTACATTCAAAGTCAATGCAAAGACGCAAATACGGGCATGTCAAGCCGCTTTCACACCGGACGCGAAACGAATTTTTCGCGCGACAGATTACATTCAAAGTCATGACCACTTATCAGCTACTGCATGTTAGTTCCCCTGCTCTGCTAATTAAAAACGCTCCTGTTTAACTTATATGCAGCGATTCTGATCGGTATGCTTGTGTTACTTCGGTAAGCATCAATGTGGCAGTTTCATCATAACGTTGCCTGATTGTAGCCACTACAGTTGAAGCTAACCGGAGAGGTGCTGTATGTGCCTGCCGAGTTGGGCTGCAGTTAGACCAGACGTAGGTTTTGCAAAGCTTGGGGTGAGTTTTTGGGTGCTTATGAAACGATCGCTTTACTTATCCATGACCGGGGTCAGTCTGATACATCCCCAATGTCTGAGCAAGCTCTCTGATGCTACCGGTGAAAGCGATAGGGAAAAGCACAGGCTATAACGTGTATGGTATCACAAACGATTTATCTGCATTGCTGTCGATTGAATATTAAATCGGCGACTGAATATTAAATTATTTCCTGTAAAAGTGATCGATTAAGCTAGCTCTACATAAGCAACGGTTCACGCAGACGGAACTTACGGTCTGTAAAACCTGTATTATGTTCATAACATAACCGAGCTCTCTCTAGCTGCAGCGTACTATCCATAACGCGCCCATTTTCCGCGAGGAAAAGCTGGTCATTCCGAAGCAATAAGTAAACCATTACCACGGGCAATTTCCGAAAAGACCGTTAGGCCTGGAGCTTTCGCCCCTCCGTCATATACCAGCGGGAAAGCTGTTCGTTTCTCCACGCTAACAACACACCACAGCTATGCACACGACCCAGCAGGTCCTAATACACACCGAAGCAGTCCATAAGCTGTTGGTCCACTTTTAGCTGCTCCTCACTGTCCATGTTTCCCTTTAAACTCAGACCCACCGGATTTCTACGGTCTCCGGTCTACACTTGGGCATGTCGACCCGTTCTACAAATGTGTCTATATGGGGTGGATTCTAGCTTCCCCTGCATCCTAGCTAGGAGTTGAAAAACCACGGTACTCACCAACTGTTGCTGTTGCAAACTGTAGCCGATAGCAAATTTGAGCTTGCGCTGACAGATATTCGCACTTTCGTCCTCCACTTTCGCCGCTGCGTTTGTTAGAACAAGATCATGTCATTAGATCTATATTCAAGTATAAAGTTAGATTGCGGAATTTGCCCGCCGCTTCCTTATCAGATTGCAGACATGTCTCAGGTTTCACTCTGGGGAGCCGGACAGGAAAACTGCGTTCTGCAGCCTCGTCCCCGCCCAACTCCGCCCTCCACAGAGCTGGCCAGTCAGAAGAAAGTGGGCACATGGGGAGTGGGGGGCCATAGCGGAAGAGCCACCCCAGTGAGGCGTTTCAGGCAGAGACTACAATGTACTACAAATGCAGTTTTTTTGAGGATGGCAGTATGAGCGAAATAAATACCTTTTTTTTACTTTTGCGCGATCAGGAGTACTCTTGGGGAGTCAAAGACCAAAATATAAACTTGGAAAAATGGCAAAATAGGTCCCCATTAACTATTGAGCTGGGCATTAAAGGGTTAATTTGGGCATAATTTTTATGAGTTTCTTTGGATTTGCAAATGATATTGTTTTATGACTGAAGTGTTTTGTTTTGTTTTTTTTTTTTTTTTTTTCACAAATGGAGTATTTCATTGAGTGCGCTCGTTAGGAAACACTGGTTTAATCTGTTTTGCTGATGGGTTTTGCCAAGGGATATCGATTTTTTTTTTTTTTTTTTTTTTTTTTGTGGCCAGCATATGGGATGGCTGACTGATACTCAATCCCCTTCTCGCCGTAGGTGATCACAAAGTCGGAGATGATCGAGTACTACGACGTGAGTGGTTGCTACGTGCTGCGTCCCTGGTCCTACGCCATCTGGGAGAGCATTAAGGAGTTCTTCGACAGGGAGATCAAGAAGCTGGGCGTAGAGAACTGCTACTTCCCCATGTTTGTGTCCCAGGCCGCCCTGGAGAAGGAGAAGACCCACATCGCCGACTTCGCCCCCGAGGTGAGGGTGGGGAGGGCAAAGGGTGGAATTTACTTTCAGAGAATTCCTCACACCGAGAACTCCACAGTGTTTAAGTCAAACTTCTCGGGCCTTTGACTCAAATCGCTTCAGTGAGTTGGAATTCAAACATCTGCTAGCGTTTGCTAGCCTTGCCTGGCTAGACATGAGAGAGCGCAGCTCGGGGTGTCACATCGGGAAAGGAGATGGTGGAACTGAGTGTCCAGCCACCAAGAGTGACATGGGGGGGCTCAAAGGACTTGGAATAAGAATTGCACTGAGGTCTACATTTTTAAGAGGGCCTACAGTGACTACATGTGAACAGGGCCTGGAATTGTGGTGTACTCCTGGGAACTATTTCCATAGGGAGCCATAGAAGCAATGTAGGTAAATGAAGTCAAAGTGATTGTATTTTGACATTCTTATTTGCACTCTTGGCAGCAGTGCTGTTGTTGCGGAGACTAACCCTGCTACTACAGGTCCTGCTGTCCTGCAGGTTCTGATTTTGGCCCTCCTGACTACTACTTAGTGACTGAATGGCATATTTTGCCCTTGATTGTTGTGGGCTTTGTTCAGGGTTTAGTGGAAACTTGCTGGACTGATGGGCTTCAGGAACAGGGTTTATCCTCAGTTGCACGTCTCCTGTGCTTCTGCAGTGCAGCAGGTGAAGGTGGCGGTCGGGGCTGGTTCATTCAGCCCTATATGTTCAGTCTTCATGTAGGTGCAACCTTCACATACATGCTGCACGATGTGCATTGTGACCAGGCTTGTTTAGGCTGACGGGAGAGGTGTGATTTCTGTCTGTGGGAGCTGCATTGAGGGGTTGTCATTATGTTGGGTTGTACCTCTGTCTGCAGGTGGCTTGGGTCACCCGATCGGGGAAAACGGAGCTCGCTGAGCCCATCGCCGTCAGACCCACCAGTGAGACAGGTCAGCAACGCTCTCCTCTCGACCTCCTCCGCACCACTAACCCTTTGGCACGTCTCATTAGAGTGGCACATACTGAAACATTTTTAATGGTTCCGTACTCAGAGTAACAATGTTAAATCGCGATATTTATTTATATAATTTTTTTAAGCGTAATTAGAGCTGCCACCATGGGGCGTGAAGGCAAATTTTTTTTTTTTTTTCTTTTTGAAACGTACCTTAATACCTGAAGCTGTCTTGAACAAACTGCAAACAACCGCCAGATGCCAAGTGTAATGCATCCAGGAGAAAAAAATGTTGAAAAGTCATCTAATCACCAGTGAGGTTGTTCGTCTTGTTACCTTTCAACGCATAATTACCCTCCACCTGTTCTCGTGTACTTTGCCGGAATAACAGTCAAGCTCTTAATGTACCGACAAACCTAAACCAATGTGAAAAATGTGTTTTATAATAACTAAGTCGTGATACAGAGAATCAAATATGCCCTACTAGGCTACAGTGTGAGATTGACAATATCTGAATTATTAGGAAAAAATTCAGAACTTCTGCTTTGGTTTTTTTGAGGAGAAATTATGAAGCATTGATTAAACATTGATGGATTTTTAGGTGAAAATTCATCTAATTGTAGACTTTCAAAAACACGTTGGCAGTTATAGTGGGAGACATTTTCCGCTTATGGAATCATTATTGTGACATGCAGTATTTTCACATTTGCACAAAATGGGGAAACATAGTTGAAGCCAAGGCAGCAAACTCATTATTCAAATCTGCTGTTTCATGAGCATTGAAAGTTCAGAAACCAAGCAACAGTAATGCTGTCGAAATATTTTTGGCCAGCCTACGCTTAGTCTGTTCGACTGAACAAATCAATTGTTTGATCGCTAATCAAGCTATGTGAATGGGAACAGTTTGAGGGTAATGTAGGTTAAAAAGAGAGGATTTTGCCTACCCCAGTGTATTCTTGATGGGTCATTTCACTTAGCCCAGGACACTTGATTGCCATGTCTGTGAAAGCCGCATCTGCAATGAAGATACAGTTCAAACTGTGTATGGCTATATATGCATGGTGGCAGTTAGTCTTATTGCACTTAAAAAAAAAAAATGCGATTCAACATTGTACACCTCCTACACTACACACAGTTTTAACTGCATGAAGAGTATGTTTTCTGGAATTGTTAACATGAACATGGTAACATGAACACCATAAGTAAATGATTAGTAGACCCATAAGTTTACTGTTAATTATGTGTTAGTTAATGTTTATTACGGCATTAACTAATGTTATTTAATGTACCCTTATCGTAAAGTGTTACTGTGATCGTTTGATCAGCATTAGACGCTACAGCTGAGAACATTGTAATGGAACAACGGTGATGTCACACTGTAAATAGCTCCATCGCCCAAGGGAAACAACTCTTATGGTCAGTGGAAGGGAGTTGTTGAAGTCATTTATAATCCTTTAGTCTGAGTCCGCATGATGCTGAGGGTTCATCAATCGTTGCGAGACGATAATCTGGTCGCGGCTGGAGATCCCCAGACATTGTGCCAATGAGTCATTCATCGCATTGCTAGGCTTTGCGGTCATGAGGAAATGTCCTAATATACAGTAAACCTGATGCAAGAGGTGAAAATGCCCGCTGATGCTGTCAAGGGAAAAACATTGATCTTATCGCAAGGGTTTGCTGTCATACTGAGGGGTTGAAGAGCAATTGGTAGAGCATGTTTGCCCCTCAATACATGCAGCCCTCTGGCTGGCTCATTTTAAACTGGTGAGTGCCCCACAGATTTAGCTGGTTGACCTTCCAGGAGTCTGGTATTGTTTGAGTGTATAAGCTGAATCACTCTTCCTTCTGCTTTTTTTTCTCTCTGCAGTCATGTACCCAGCCTACGCTAAGTGGGTTCAGTCCCACAGAGACCTGCCCATCAGACTTAACCAGTGGTGCAACGTCGTGGTCAGTTTCTGCTCATTGTTTATATAAAATGTACAGTTGGAGTCTTGTAAATTTGAAATGCTCAGTTTTTAACTGTTTATATGCTCTGGTTTTCCACCCCTCTTTTTCCCCATCATGCTTTTTGCCTGGCCTCAGCGGTGGGAGTTTAAGCACCCGCAGCCTTTCCTGAGGACACGGGAGTTCCTGTGGCAAGAAGGCCACACGGCATTCGCCACCAAGGAGGAGGCCGCAGAAGAGGTGATCATCTAATCGCGCATCTTCCTTCTGGAAATGTCTTAATTGCTTCTGTTTTTTTTTATTAGTTTGTGGAACCTTCCCTTCACACATTTGCCATAGAAATGTCTCATTTAACGCGTTTGTTTTTGAGCCTTCTCATTGCATGCACTTTAATGCAATCATGTCACAGCATCAGAAATTTTGTCATGGAGCCATATTTGTTCTGGAACATTCTCAGTGGTTCATGGTTGTCCTGGAATCTCCTTGTGGCACAATGCTTGTTATGGAACATCCTCATCGCACATGTTCTGGAAACTTGTCATTGCTCACGTTTGTGCTGGAGACTTGTTGCAGCTCTAATTTTATTTCGGGGCCTTCTCGTTGCCCGTTTGCTCCTGGGCCAGGTCACACGGTAACGGAGTCACAAAATAGGTGTATTTTGTATCATAGCTCCAAAACTAAGTAAGATGGAGTTACAATTTAAATGGCTTTGTGTCGGTCTTCTCTAATTTTGTTCATTTGATTTATTTTGGGTGAAAACTGCAAAAAACTGGTTGGTAACGGAGTTACAAATTAGCTGCTCTTTTTTCAGGATGTAGGATGTGGACATGCTGGTTCACCCTGCAAACTTTTTTTTTTTTTTTTTTTTTTTTACCGAAATGTCTGACTGTCTGGCGATGTTCTTTGCACCCGCAGGTATTGCAGATACTGGACCTGTATGCACGGGTATATGAAGAGCTGATGGCCATCCCCGTGGTGAAGGGGCGAAAGACTGAGAAGGAGAAATTCGCGGGAGGAGACTACACGACCACGGTGGAAGCCTTCATCTCTGCCAGCGGACGGGCCATTCAGGTGGGATTACTACCTCATGGCTAAGAGCCGGAACATTCTGCCAGTCGAGCCCTCTATAAAGAACAGGCACAGGCCTGGTACAGAGAGATGGGTAATAACTCTAAATGGAGAGGAAACCAGGACAATGTCCATTTGAAAAGAAGACAAGGCATCCGTTTTCTTCCCAGAACTGAACTTGGCACATCTGAGCCCTATGACGGAAGGGGCTGGTATGTCATTAATCCTCGACCCAATTGTTTTATTAATGCTTTTTTTCCCCACCTTGAAGATATTTTGCATAATTACAATGACGTTGTTGACTGTAGACTGACTCGTCATATGAAACTACCTGACTAGCATTACGACACTTATTTAATTGTGTCTCCCCGACGACGATAGTCGGGAGGTACTGTGGTTTAGTTCCGGGGCCGCCGCCACTGCAGAGATTTTCTGTTCCGGGCTCTGGAGGCTTCAAAGTTTATAGGATTTTTCTTGAAAATTTGCATAGTCAAAGATGTTTATTTGGCAATGCTCAAGATCAATTCTCGGCAATTTCCAACATCCAATATGGCCGCCGGCGGCCATTTTGTCGAAAAAATTTTTTTTGCAGATTTTGTGTTTTCTGCTAATTTTGAGCCACATTTACACACACACACACACACACACACACACACACACACACACACACACACACACACACACACACATATATATACATGCACAGGGATGCATATTAATGTCATGGCAAGAGTAAAAACAGTAACATTGCAGCTGAAAAATTTGCACGTGATCTCTCATGGGGATCAGGGAGATACACGACTTGGTCCCTGTGGCGACCGAGTTATCTAGTTGTAGTTGCATTGGAATTTCTTACATTTTCTGAAGAGCTTCACGGTGTGTGGTTATGCATTTTGATTGTTCATTGCCAATTGATTGTCTATTGAAGTTAATGTTGTGCATCTGTGGGGATGAGTTGGTTTTCTGTTGAAAAAAATGTTGACATTTTTTTGAAGGTTTACTGAAGCCAGTTCTTATTGGCTTGTCTGAGGCTGTATGTGTTATAACTGGCTAATAAGAGAAGCTGTATGAGTAGTGATTGGCTGATATATGAAGCTGTCCGTGTTGTCACTCATGGGAAGTAAATAATAGTGCAGTGTTTGTTTTGAAATGGCCCTCTAATATTTTGATATTATTACAGTAACTTTGTTGACTGACTTCTAATATGAAACTACCTGACTAGAATCACAACATGTATTTAATTGTAGGTACATTGGAATTTATTACCTTTTCGAAAGAGTTTTTCTAAGGAGCGTCACCTTGTGCGGTCATGCATTTTGATATTTCCTTGCCAATTGTTTGTCTATTGAAGTTTAAGTTGCGCATGTGTGGGGATTAATTGCTGATGTGTGGAGAAAAAATGACTGAAATTTTTTTTGAAGGTTTAATGAAGCCAACTCTTTTTGGCTAATGTAAGAAGCTGTATGTGTAGTAATTGGCTGATATTTCAAGCTGTATAATGTGTTGTCACACATGGGACGTAAATAATAGTTGAGTATTTGTTTTGAAATGATCCTCTAATATTTTTAGGTGAATAGTAACGCATTATCTGCCTGCACTGTTTATCCAGACATATGTAGGACAGGGAGGAAACAATCCCTAAACTCTGGGTTTCATTTTAATTGTGCTTCAAAAATAAAACATACTTTCGCTGCCATGTCAAGATTACAATAGAATGCATTTTACACACGAAAATGATATCCGTATGTAATACACTTCACCTCATGAAGCATTTTAGCAGCAGTCACGTCATCATTGTTTATACCTGAGATATTCAGTCATATCATGTTATTTAATTCTGTAAAATTGGTGTCCTTAGATCACAAGGGGGAGATGGGTGCATCAAAATTCGGACGAAGCGCACTGGTTGAAATCCGCGTGACGGTTGACGCAAATTCAAAATAAAAGCATGCAAAAGTTCATTCGTTAAACAAACCGGGGGAGAATTCCCGAGTCCTGGCTTGCAGCATGTGTGGAGGTATACTGCAGGCTCTCTGCGTTTATGCAAGCCTTGACACTCCTCCCAGGCTGTCAGTCTTGATTTGTGAATCGGCGAGAGCATTCAAAGCAAAGACCCCTGAGTGGCACCTGCACTGTAATTCAATTCTGTTAAACAAAATAAGGGAGCACGTTTTGCATCTCTGTCATTTGGCTTTGCAGAATTGCATTTAATATTTTTTTTCTCTCCTACCCAGGGAATAACTGAATAGTGTCAGTAAGGAACAGTGTGTGCTGTGATGTATCATGGAGTGCAGTGCTGTCTAGGCTGTTAGGGGTTCCATGCAGTTTGTGCTGCATATGCAAATTTACCTTTTGGGGCTTCTTGGAGGAACAAAGTACATCTGCGTCTATCGCAGCCCTTCCCATTGTACTCGTGACGGCTCATTTTGGGCTCTCTCCTGCAGTTGCACTCCTTTCACGATGTTGGGACTTGCACTTAACACACTGACTGGCCAAATGCTGCTTGGAATGAAGCATTAAGTCCTGCTTGTTAGCTTGAGATCCAATGTAACGTAGCAGCCTAGTTGCATTCGAGGTAATTTTGGCGAGATGAGTCACACGCATATTGCAGCATCAAGAGCCCAGAAAACCCAGAAATGCTGTAAATGTGGGTCAGTATGGACCATTGAAATTTCACGCGTATAAATCTGCATTCTTGACTACCAGATTAATACTTGATATGTCGGTCTATGCCAGATGTAGGCAACCCTGCTCCTGGAGAGCCATAGTCATGCATATTTTCGATGTCTCTCACCTCTAACTCACCTGATTGCCTCCTTATCAAGCATCTGTCTCGTTACTAAGCCCCAAACAAGCTAGTCATTTTGAATTGAGTGGGAGTGGAGAGTGGAGACCTTCAAAATATGCAGCGCCGTGGCTCTCCAGAACCAGAGATCTCTCATCCTGGTCTGTACCATTAATACACCTTTGTGCCAGGGAAAAGCTCTCTGCCCTGGAGTACTGTGATTGTTCTGGCACAGGATGGGCATTCTGTGATTCATCTAATCACATCATTGATGTTATAGTTATAGACAGTTGTCAAAGCAACTTGAATGGGCGAGCCATTCAATGTTCTCTAAAGAGGCTGCTAAACTGGTGAGACAGGTTTGCGTGTGCGCATGTGAGTGCGTGTCTGTGTGTGTGTGTGTGTCTATGGCTGGCTGTATCCATCTGTGAGTGTGCATGTCATGGCGGCTAACACATTCCCTTCCCACAATCTCTCAGGGTGCCACCTCCCACCACCTGGGGCAGAATTTCTCCAGGATGTTTGAGATCATGTTTGAAGACCCCAAGAAGCCTGGCGAGAAGCAGCTCGCCTTCCAGAACTCCTGGGGCATCACAACCCGCACCATTGGGGTCCTCACCATGGTGCATGGGGACAACCAAGGGCTGGTGCTGCCCCCGCGGGTGGCCTGCCTGCAGGTGAGGTGGCGGAGAGCAAGTGTGGTGATTGACAAGACTGAGATGAAAGGAAATGGCTGGCTGGTGATGGGTCATGGGTTGTTGGTTGGATAAGGGGTGGGAAAGGTTGGTTGGCAGTGAAAGAGGGCGCATTGAGGTACTGTTTTGGGGAAGATGGAGGGATTCGCCATGAGAAGAGTCCGGAACTGTTGGCATAGAGTCTGAGTCATGTCAATATAAAGGAGTGCAAAGGTTCTGTTCAATTCTATCCCCCCAGCATTTAATACGGGAGGATATAGGTATCACTCCGTCTGTCTGCATGTTCGACTGTAAACATTTTTTTCCGGAGTATAACTTGAAAGTAGTTTCAAGTTTTCCAATAAAATTTGGCATGCATATCAACAATGTGCTGGAGTTGTGGCATTTGCTATTTTGGAGTTTTTATCACTTGGTCATAAGGTGGCGCTACAATAACTCTTTGTTTTGCCTGAAACTTTTGAATCATAGATCTCGGAAACAAAATTCTTTTTCTGCTGAATTCTGTTAGTCCAAACAAATCTATCCATATGAGCCGTGCCCATTTTGTATGAGTAGATTTTCTACCATTTTGAATTTTTTGTCAGACTTTGAAACTCTACGTCTTCCGACACTGTGTGACCAATTTGCTAGAAATTTGGTTACAGCATCTTCTGACCAAGATAATTTAATGTAGGTATGCGCACAAAGTTTCTAAATTAAAAGATGTGGCTGCAGTCAGCCAATAAAATTTGAGGGTGTGGCCTCTATTGCTATTGTGAGCCCTAACTTCTGAAAGCAATGTCCTATCATCTCCAAACTTCAGGTCCTGCATCTACAGGCCATTGGACAAAAGCCTACCAAATTTGGTGTAAATATGTCCTAAGGTGGTGCTGTAACAAGTAAATGGTTGTTACTGCAAAACCATTAGCCCTATCAACTTAAAATTTTGAGTTCTTCATGTTGGCCATGGGTCCTATGGATTTCTATAAGCACAAGGTGATTGCTGAAACAAGATGGCCACCATCAGCCAATCACATTTTAGGATGTCATCTACTCTCTGACCGATCATGTATAATCTAGAAACTTTAAGATTATTTAGAACGTGTGAAAGATCAATCAACCATATTCTGGGGTATTTCCTTTTGTTATTTTGGAACTTTTAACTTCTTTAGATTTTAAGGGGCCTGGAGGGGATATGCCATATCGTGGTGGCTCTTGTTTTAGGAGTAGTGATTTGTTTTTGGCCATTTATGATAAGTGGTCAATTTCGAGGCAGTGTGGATGTTTTTGATGAATGGGAGTTGTTTCAGTGTGTGTAGAGATGTGTTTAGGCTGGCACACAGCAGTGTTTGAGCTCTATGCTCTCTCTCTGCCCCACAGGTGGTCATCATCCCCTGCGGAATCACGGCCTCTCTCTCTGAGGCCGACCGAGACGCCCTGATGGCTCAGTGCTCCAAGTACATCTCCGTGCTGCAGAAGAGCGGCCTGAGGGTGAAGGCCGACCTGAGAGACAACTACTCCCCCGGCTGGAAGTTTAACCACTGGGAGCTGAAGGTACGGGGGGGACACTGCACATTCACGGGGTTTGTTTTAGTGTGGGAGTGTGTGTGGAGGCATTTGTTTTCTCTGTCATGCTTGCATTCTCTGTCACGCACTCACACTCTCACTTTCTCTTTCTCTTTCTCTGTCCTTCTCGGCCTTTCTCATTCACTTTCTTTCTCGTTCTCTTTCTCTCTCGTTTTCTCTCTCTCTCTCTCTCTCTCTCTCTCTCTCTCTCTCTCTCTCTCTCTCTCTCTCTCTCTCTCATCCACCCACTCTCTTACTATCCCTCCCTCTGTCTACTGGCACACACAGTCCCATCAGTGAGTTGCTTGCCTGAGGAGAAGATGGAGTCCAGTGGTCTTACATTTTATCTGTCCTGTTTCCACAGTACAAAATCTTTTATCTGTTTTCAGATACAATCACAGGGATTTTCCCCGATTATATTTGTGCACTGAACAAAAATATTAACGCACAAAGTGATTTTTTTTTTTTTTATTTTTAATTATTTTTTATCAATCGGGAAATATTTCAACAAAACAATTGTTATTTTATTCTTGCCTTAATATTCAAGCAACAGAAACATGAGTAACAATTTACTGTACACAATTCATGAGTTATCACAGCCTGAACCCAACAGGGGTCAGCGGGCAGAGTTCACAGCACTCAGTAACGAGTGTGTTCACCATCGGCATCACGTAAAGCGGTACACCTCCGGCGCATGGAGTTCACAAGATTGTCAATAGTGGCCTGTGGAATGTTGTCCCATTCCTCCTGCAGCGCAACTCAGAGCTGGCATCAGCATAACGCTCGCCCGCACATCACCATACACATTGTCTGCCATCAGCGCGGTACAGTTGGAATCGCGATTCATCGCTGAATAACAAGGTCTTCCCACCGTGCAAGCGTCCAGTGAAGGTTACGGTTGGCCCAGTTGAGTCTGTACCGATGACGGACGCCGGTCAGGTAGAGACCTCAGTGCGGTCGGCGGGCTCGGAGGTCTGCCTCCCTCAGGCAGTTTCGGACAGTCCGAGCTGATATCTGCCTGTTGTGCCGTCCGATGGTCTTGTCAGCTGTCCTGGTGGCTGGTCGGAGCCGATCACGGAGGTGCTGGAGCCGCATGTGGCGATCCTGTGCGGGTGTGGTCACACGTGGTCGTGGGGCATGTTGATGATTCACAGTGCTGCCAGTCTCTCTGAATCGACTTCTCAACCGGCTGATGGTGGAATGACGCACATTCAAGTGTGTTGACACCGCTGTCACAGATATCACAGCGTTCAGCATGCCAATGGCATGCTCCCTCGTGACTTGTGACACCTGTGGCATTGTGACTTGTGACAAAAGTGCACATTTTGGGGTGGTCTTTTATTGACCCTGGTGGAAGGAGTGCCTGTGTATTGATCACGCTGACTGATCAACTCAATGTTATGCACTATGCAGCTCAGGGGCGGAATAACTCAATGAGTGTGTAATCTCACAGGGAGTGGTCAATGAGAAGTGGGTCACCAGAACTGAGCTGAACAAATCATTCAGTACACCAATAAACACTATTTTTGTGGGAATATTTCATTATAGATCAATTTAACTCAGTATTTTTGGTTTGTGCGTTTATATTTTTTGTTCAGTGTACGTGACTATCCCCAGTATACTCGAACTTTGTTGAACAGAGAGGAAATGGACAAGTCAGTTCTGGTCCCCCCCCGGAAGATTACATTTTATTAATCCAGTACAATTCTTTTTCCCGTTTATCCAGGAATCTTGGGAGACAAAAATAAATGTTCATTTTGCAGTTATTGCATGAAGATTATGGTGGTTACATACAAGTCCTTGTCCATTTTTGAAAAACAAATGTACCTTAATAAATGGCTGGGTTAATCATTGATCAACGTATGATATGCTTTGCCTAATAAACAACGTTTTGCATGAAAATTTTTATCTGTTGTGTGGAGTAAAATTTTGTACCACCATCTGTAAGGACCATAAGGAAGGCTATAGTGGACACCATTTTGAAAATCTCATACAAAGTTTACTTTTAATAACAAACTTATTTTCTTTTTCTTGTTTTCACTGAAAGATTGAACAATAAATCACATGACATGGGGTGGGGGAAAGGAGGAGGGGAGAGAGACTGGTCTGGGCCCAGTAGCAGTGTTCTGTACTTACTGGCTTATTGCCAGGATCCCAATCACTCCGAAAACTACATTAATATTTAAAAAGGAAAGAATCCCAGCGGTCTCTTAAGTGAGCGTTTGTGATTTAATGTTGTGATTCACCCTTTGATACGGGCGACGGTTGGTGCCATGAAATGTGACTTCATTGCATTTTGCCTCACGCTTGCAATTTATTAACAGCTCTGGATGAGCAAAGAGGTAGTTCAGGTTGGGATCCTCACTGAAGGTCTGCAAGCCTTGGTGTCTCTGGATGTTTCAGGCTCTGCAGATATGATTAAATTAAGTGCTTTATGCATGTATTGATGGTGTATCTGCATATTTGTGTATAGTACTGTTCCCGGTCTCTCAGTTCCCCTTCTGTTCTTGCAGTGTTAAGCGTGTGTATTGGTGCAGTTTTGAGATCAGATAATATTGCAAAAAAAACTGCTGAGTCTTCTGAGGCGATGCTTATAAATTTTGGGTTTCAAGGTCAGTTCTCTCACCCCTGTGTTTACACTGTGGACTACATTTCCCAGGGGGTGCCTGTGCGCTTGGAGGTGGGGCCTAAAGATCTGAAGCTGGGCCAGTGCGTGGCGGTGAGGAGGGACACGGGAGAGAAGATCACCCTGCCCGAGGCCGAGGCTCCCAGTCGCCTGACTCAAATGCTGGAGGATATTCAGACCAACCTTTACCAGAGGTAGTGCTCCTCCATTTCTATTTGTCTGCAGGCCCCCTTCCACAGAATTCTTAAAAAGTAGAATAGATATGACTTTCGTGTGGATGTGTCAAACTGTCGGCCATTTTGGATGACTTCTGCCATCTGCTACAGTTGGACCTGCCTGTGTAGAATTCGATGGTCTTACTTTTCTGATGTCACCAGTGTTCACTGTAATGGTTCAGTCTTACCCAAGATGGTACCCATTTTTAGCACATTGTGGATAACATTTTGACATCGTGCACTCTATGGTTTGTAATTCTCTGGCCCCCTTCATCAGTCATTTTCATCTTTCTCGATCTGTCTCCCGCTGTGTGTGTCCTTGTACCCTAAACATTCACAGGCACAGCTGCTTTGATTATTGAGCTGGAGCGGTTTTTTTTTTTTTCTGGCGAGTGACTGCTCTGTCGCATCATGCATTAACCAGACTGCACATCTTCACAGGGCGCTTGATGATCTGACGAAGCATCTGGTGGTGGCTGACAGTATGGAGGAGTTCCAGAAGCAGTTGGACCAGGGGAGGGTGAGAGAGGGGATAACTGTGTATACATCACAGGAGGGGAATTAGATTTGTGTGCCCAGGAAGGCACTGGAAAAGCGAAAACCCCATTAACAGTTGTGATACTGCCCCCCGTACTGACTACAGCCTCATTTACCAAGCCCTTTGGCTTTCACAAAACCTTTCAGCATGTGCAAAACATAACAGTGAGATTATTACTGGCACGAAACCAGTCAGTACCAGTCATTTGTCATATTATTGGATTTGCGTGTACTAAATGTTCTCAGTATATCACTGTGGATAATTTTATTGTAGATTCACTCACTTGTTCCTTAAATACATTGTTGTTGCACCTGAGGCCTGTACATTTTTCTTTGCTCGCCTCATCAGAGTGTTGGTGACTCTAGTATAGCAGACCGTTCTCATCGCTGCGTTAAACTGAAGACTCAGTGAAGGCCTAACTGCCTGCCTTTGATCTGCTACAGATTGTCCAGATCCCCTTCTGTGGCGTCATCGATTGTGAGGACTGGATTAAGAAGACCACTGCCAAGTAAGGCCCTCCCCCCTTCCCCCCTTCCCCTGCCTTTCGCCCTGCACTGTGTTGGGTTTATTTTCTCAAAAATATGGTGCATGTGCTATATTATTGCCTTTAACCCTTAGAGCGCTGAAAAAAAATTTCAAGGTATTAAAAATGTAATTATCCTGAGCTGTTGACAATCCATCATGTGGCAAGTTGCTACGTGATAGGTTTTCAACAGCGTCTGATTTTGATGTCTTGCATCATTGGCCAACTATAGTTGCCTATAGCGCTTTAACCCTCTATTAACCACCGTAGCATATCTGCTACATAAAGTGAAAGGGTTAACAGCCTGGACACCCTGCTGGTTTTGTTTCTTATTGCCAAACAAACATTTGAGAATAACTTGAATGGTCTGTCACTTTAATTTTTCCATTCGCATTATTACCCAATGTAGCAGATCTGCTACATTTTGGAAAGGTGGGCCAAAGGGTCGATTTTTTTTTTTTTTTTTTTTTTTTTCCATTTTTCCAAATATTGGCCCAAAATCAACATATTTGCCTAGGGAAATGATTTTTACACAGTTGGAAAGGTACTTGGTTAACAGAGGGTTAAGGGTTAATGAATCTGAAACCTCAAACGGTTAAGTTTGCTTAAGAATTGGTAAGCATGTGGTGTCCATCTGTATTAGTTTCCTGTTGAACATTGATTGGATGGCCTCTGAAGCTGCTTAGCTTCCAGACTGCCCTGCTCGAGGAAAGGACAGCAAATCAGATTGAGTCATTATAGCTTTGTTTGCTAGTGGTCTGTCTGGAGGTGCACTATTCTAATGCTGCATGCCCACTATACATGAATTATTTGTATTAACTAGCATTCAAGCCACCCTGCTGGTCGCTTGTGGGACCATCTGAATTTTTACATTTTTCTCACTCCATCTCGTCGCAATGCCAGTTGGCCTGCTTCGCCAGGTATCCCAGCATGCTTTGTACTGCCAATGAGCCGCCTCCAATTGACAGTGAATAAGTGCCAGTTTTTTTTGCCGGTTTCTTTGCGTGGAGGGGAATGAACGCATCGTAATTCCTCTCCGTCTCCTTCCTGTAGGGATCAGGACCTGGAGCCCGGGGCTCCCTCTATGGGGGCTAAAAGCCTCTGCATTCCCTTCGAGCCGCTCAAGACCCTGGCAGCTGGACAGATGTGCGTATGCGGCAAGCAGCCGGCCCAGTTCTACACCATGTTCGGCAGAAGTTACTGAAGCAACCCCGCTACACCCTTCGATCAGGGCACTTCAGTGCTCCGCCTTTATTTCCAAATCCTATAGATAGCCACAGATGCTCTTGTTCTCCCTGTAACAGCCTATATTCCCTCCTTCTCTCTGCACTGTGGTGTACTGTAAGTCTGCCTTTAATTCTGCCATACTCAGGATTGTACAACTACAACTTCAGAAAGGCTCAAAAAAAACTTAAGTGGGAGCCAAGACAAAATGGTAAGCCTCGGGGTTAGTACTGATGACTTTCTCGGCAGCCCCTCTGTTTCAGTGTTACAGGCGTTTTGTCACAAGTAAATAATAACACCAAATTAACGGTCGGTGTACTGTACTGTGTAACTGAGCTGCAATTTAACCTTTTGTTGGGTTGTAAATCTCGCCTGTAATAAAGAATATGGATTCTCAATTCTTTCGGTTCGTTTGTTATTGAAATGCAAAACCTGTTTTTCATGCCCCCGCCTCTAATGAGATGGGGGCATTATGTCGACACCTGTCTGTCCGTCCATCCGTAAACTTTTTAGCTCCGCTGTGATGATAGTCACAGTCAGCGGCGTTGTTGACGATAGTCACAGTCAGCGGAGCTTTTCTAATGCCGAGTCGTCTGGCGTCCGTCTGTCTGTCTGTCTGTCCGGCGTCAACTTTTCACTTCAAATTTGAATATCTCAAAAACTGTACGATAACTTTTTTCTAATTTGTTGTGAGCCTTCCTTACGATGTTCTGATGATGCCCTGCGAAAATGGGAAAATTCTACATCCCGGTTTTTGAGCAATTCAGCATTTTGGACTTAAAAAAATCAGTGTTTGTGCTCATTTTTTCAGTCTTTCATTTATATCTCAAAAACTGATAACTTTTTGTCTAATTTGTTGTGAGCCTTCCTTATAATGTTCTGATGATCCCCTGCGAAAATTAGAACATTCCACATCCTGGTTTTTGAGAAATTCAGCATTGTGGACTGAGAAAATCAGTGTTTATGCTGATTTTTTTTCAGTCTTTCATTGATGTGTCATATGTGTTAATATCAGAGTTGTGACCAAGTCATCATGTCCAAGTCAAATCAAGTCACTGGTCATTAGCTCAAACTCAAAGCAGATGAGGGAGAGCAATGAGGAGTGAAAGGGGGCAGGGGAACAAATTAGACAATGAGCTAACTAATTAACAAGCAGAGTGGGGAAAGCTGAGAGAGTTAAAAGCTTAAATACATTTAGGATCAGAAAGGGGTCAATGTCAACATGAAATGCAGCTCATGGCTCTCTCAGCTTTCCCCACTCTGCTTGTTAATTAGTTAGCTCATTGTCTAATTTGTTCCCTGTTCTTTCACTCCTCATTGCTCTCCCTCGTCTGCTTTGAGTTTGAGCTAATGACCAGTGACTTGATTTGACTTGGACGTGATGACTTGGTCACAACTCTGGTTAATATTGCAATAGTTTTCAAGAATTTCTGAAATTAAGTTATGACATGGACATTTCAGTCATCCTCAGCGGAGCTCTCTCGGCCGAAAGGCCTCTTGTTTAGCTCCGCTGTGACGATAGTCAGCAGTCAGCGGAGCTTTTCTAATGCCGAGTCGTCTGGCGTCCGTCTGTCTGTCTGTCCGGCGTCAACTTTTCCCTTCAAATTTGAATATCTCAGAAACTGATAACTTTTCTAATTTGGTGCGAGGCTGCCTTATGATATTCTGAATATTCACTAAAAAAATTAGAAAATTCTACGTCCCGGTTTTTGAGAAATTCAGCATTTTGGACTTAGAAAATCAGTGTTTGTGCTCATTTTTTCAGGCTTTCATTAATATCTCAAAAACTGATAACTTTTTGTCAAATTTGTTGTGAGCCTTCCTTGTGATGTTCTGATGATCCCCTGCAAAAATTAGAAAATTCTACGTCCCAGTTTTTGACAAATTCAGCATTTTGGACTTAGAAAATCAGTGTTTGTGCTGATTATTTCAGTCTTTCATTAATATCTCAACAAGAGGCCTGGTGGGTATTGGTTGGTTGTTAGTATTGCTTGCTGGTAAGATGATTGAAATAAATGATTGCAATTTGCAGTGTGGTTCTATTGTTATAATGCATAAATTGAGACACCAAACTGTTTCACAGCATATTCTGGTTACCAAATGTGTCATATGTGTTAATATTGCAATAGTTTTCAAGGATTTCTGAAATTAAGTTATGATATGGACATTTCACTCATCTTCAGCGGAGCTCTCTACGCTGACAGGCCTCTTGTTTTGTTTCCGCTCAATAACTCAAGAATGCCTTCCCTGATCGAGCTCATCTTCTGGTGGTGTGTTGGGTGCGGATATGAAAAGGTTCCTTTCACAGAGCTAAAGAAAACACTAGAGTGGACACGAGACCAGTTTTGGCAAGATTCGCGTCCGCCATCTTACCGAAGAATAGCGTCTTGTATGGAATTGTGAGAAGCCTTCGACCGAGGTAGTTTTGAGGTGGAATACAGAGATTATGTTGATAATTTTTGCATGAAGTGAGATACGAAGGGTATGTTACCCTTGGGGAAGTTTGTATATGAGCATATGTGAAAAATAGACCCGAAAGTGAACTTGATACTGATCATACTACAATTAACAGATTTATCACTTATCACACACAATATTTTTACTGTGGAAGAAATTCAGTGTTTTTTATTTCATTTCATCTAGTCGCATATGCGCATGTACAGCATTTGATTACGCAATTCCACTTCCAATTCCTTACACAAGATGGCGGACGCGTCTCTCATTTTCTGGTTGGTTCAGCCAATGATATTGTCCATTCTAGTTTTTTTCTTTAGCTCTGTGGTTCCTTTCAATGACCGGCGCGACACGTTATTCAATATGGCCGCCATGGCTGGCATCTTGTTTTTTGTTTCCGCCCAAGAACTTAAACGCCTTCGCCGATCGATCTGATACTCTGGTGGTGTGTTGGTTGCGGGTAGGAGAAGGCTCCTTTCGATGACCAGCGCGACTGGAAATGCAATATGCCCGTCATGGCTGCCATCTTGTTTTTCATTTCCGCCCAATAACTTGAAAATGACTTCGCCGATGGAGAGGCCTACAAGACATCACCAGTTACAAGAGGCCATCCCCCACTGCTGAGGCTCGCAATGGCCTTGCTGACGAGCTTAACGCCTTCTATTGTCGTTTCGAGAAGGAAACCCTCACACCCCTCCCCCATCCCAGACCAACTGCAGCCCCCACCACTCACCTGGCTAGCCCCCCCTCTCCCCCTGACACTCAATCCACATTCACCATATGTGAACAGGATGTCTGCCGCCTCTTTCAAAGGCAAAACGTCCGGAAAGCTCCGGGTCCTGAAGGGGTAACACCTTCCTGTCTGAGGGCCTGTGCTACTCAACTGGCTCCAATCTTTACACAAATATTCAACAGATCACTGGAGCTGCGTGAAGTCCCCTCATGCTTCAAAAGCTCCACCATCATCCCAGTCCCCAAGAAACCCTCGATCACTGGACTGAATGATTACAGACCTGCAGCCTTAACTTCAGTTGCCATGAAGTCCTTGGAACGCCTGGTGCTGACCCACCTCAAAAACATCACAGGTCGCCAGCTGGATCCCCTGCAGTTTGCTTACAGGGCGAACAGGTCAGTGGATGATGCAGTGAACATGGGCTTGCACTTCATTCTGCAACACCTCGACCAGCCGGGGACCTATGCAAGGATCCTGTTTGTGGACTTCAGCTCAGCGTTCAACACCATCATACCTGAGATCCTCACAGCCAAACTCTCCCAGCTCACTGTTTCTCCTGCCATCTGTCAGTGGATCTCCAGCTTCCTGACTGACCGGAGTTGGCATGTGCGGCTGGGAGATGTCACATCTGGAACACGGACAACCAGCACTGGTGCACCGCAGGGGTGTGTCCTCTCCCCACTGCTCTTCTCCCTCTACACAAATGACTGTACCTCCAAGGACCCAGCTGTCAAGCTCCTAAAATTTGCAGACGACACCACTGTCATTGGGCTCATCCAGCATGGTGACGAGTCTGCATATCAACAGGAGGTTGAGAAGTTGGTGCTCTGGTGCAGTCAACAAAACCTAGAGCTCAACACTCTAAAGACTGTGGAGATGGTGGTGGATTTTAGGAAGCGCCCCACAGTGCTGTTCCCCTCACAATATCCAACAGCCCAGCGGCAAATGTGGACTCATTCAAGTTCCTGGGATCCATCATTTCCCAGGATCTGAAGGGGGAGTCCAACATCAACGCCATCCTCAAGAAAACCCAGCAGAGGATGTACTTCCTACGACAACTGCGGAAACATGGCCTACCACAAGAGCTGCTAGCCATCTTCTACACTGCTGTCATTGAATCTATCCTCTGCTCATCCATTACTGTTTGTCCTGTTTTGTGGCTGCTCCAAACCAAACGCAGATTACGACGCACAATCCGGACAGCTGAAAAAATCATTGGTGCCCCCCTGCCCTCACTCCAGGAATTGTACACTGGAAGGACCAGGAAGCAGGCAGAGAACATCATTAAAGACCCCACACATCCTGCACACACTCTCTTCACCCTCCTTCCCTCTGGCAAGCGTTACAGATCCCTGGACACAAGAACAACCAGACACTTGGAACAGTTTCTTTCCTACTGCCTTCTCTCTCCTGAACTGCTGACAAGTTGGGGTTAACTTTGGATTACCCACTTCTCCATCACTTACATTCTTATCACTCCAATGCATATTGCATATTTTATTTACACATTACATACCTTATCATTTCAACATATATCCTGCACATTACATTTGCACTATACTTTGCACTTTACATCAACTCACAGTCCATGTGTACTTTGTTCTTGAATATTATGTCTTATTTGTATATTATGTAGATAAGTGCCTATATGTATATTGAGTCTATTTTGTACAGTATGTGTCTATTCTTCTATTTTATCTATTGAATGTATGTTACTACATGTCTATATGTTGAATGTATAGAGAGGTAACACCTACCGAAGGCAAATTCCTTGTGTATGTAAGTATACTTGGCCAATAAGTTTGATTCTGATTCTGATTGATCTCATCCTCTCGTGTGTTGGTTGTGGGTAGGGAAGGTTCCTCCAAACAATCTTGTTTGTCATTTCAATAAAACCCAGTTACTGCACAACACATTCACTGCAAAAAAAAAACTATCATTACATAAGAATTAACCCGTAAATACACCATCCAACTCTTTCTATACTGTTGAGTCAAAAATTTGCATATCTACCATCAACACGCAGGCGGAGGCGTATGCCACGCTCCGCACTGCTCTTGTTTTTCTGTACCGGAAGAACTTGCATATGACTGACTCATCAAAGTATTGCTTTTGAATTAAAACCTGCTTTACTCTTTATCTATTCATTCGACATGCTACTGCACTGTCTGGTATTACATTTGCACGTGACGCATATGGCCTGCCAATTTTTTTTTTTTTTTGGTACTGCTATCATATCTGCGCGTCACAACGGATTACTGAAACCACTACTGCGGTACTAATCCCCAGAGTGGGAACTTTCAATTGTTAGCCTGTAATGGTCATGTGCGGCGGTAAGGAATTCACTTGCAATTCACCTGTATTTGCCTACATACCGGTTATTCTGCCTTAGTTGCTACTTTATGCAGGAATGCACTGGGTTATGTCATTGACAAACTTAATGTATTCCTTTATACCTGTCAAAGTATGTAAAAGTGCAAAATAACACTACAGAGCCTAAGTTATTTATGCAAATCTCTTCCACAAGTAATGGTGCTGAATTTCATTTTAATGGCATTTTCAGTCGCAACTCGCGATGTTTACACACATCATGTCTAACAATGCTCTGTGTATTAATGTCCCATGCGATCTTCGCTGTCGTAAATATACTGATCAAACTAGCATATAGCAAACAGTCAGTTTTACGCTGTGCGAGGTAGTTCCCGAGTGTTGCAGGGCACACTTAGCGACTTCAGCGATGGCGGGATGGGTAGCTGGTTCAGGCGCTCCAGTACTTCTTCGGAAGGCAGGAGACCAATAACTTTTTGCATTGTAATTATCAATAGCGGTGCCGGAATCCTGCCAACAAGGTAATTAAGCGTGTCCTCTCCGAGAATTTGCGTCCAATAATCACGGTCCTCTTCGAGGGAACCCTTCATTTTGAATCGTAATTCAGGAATGAACAGCAGCAAGCTGTCCAAGCATCGCCGCCTCATTGCCGTGTTGTCACTGGTGTCCTGGAGCTGCGACAGTATCACGTCCAGTGGTGTTATTCCATATTGGTCCTCTGATTGTGGGGCGACGCCGTTGCTAAGTAACAAAATAATTAGGTCCAGGTGTAGGAGTTCGCAAGCCAGATGCAGCGGGGTCTTGCCATCCTCTGAGTTGAACTTTCCTCCAATACTGGCTCGGAGGCTTGGCACCCGATGAGTCATATGCAGCATTAATTTCAGAATTTCCCTCCTGTTATACTGGACAGCCAAGATAAAGTGTGGAACCGAAGCCTGAGTATGGCAAAAATACTGACCAGGTGCGGCCAGAGCGGTCTCCGAGTACTGACTCAACAGATACTGTGCATAAGCTTGGTGATCATGAACGATAGCGTAAAGGAGTGCATCCGCGGGCGTAAAACTTGTTCGTCTCCGCTCGTTCCAGTAAAACGTTTCCATGGTCCTCATATCCTCCAGTTTCCATACAGGTTGATGATTCCGAATGGCTTGGTAGTATACATAGGGAAGGCATCTGTGCTGCTTCTTTTTGCTATCCATCTGCTGCCCGTCAAATTGTCACTTAGGATTCGTTGACATCATAAATCGAGCAAATCTTGGTTCGAAGTGCTTGCTCGCTGAGTCGATACAGGAACTAAGCTCATTAAATACCCGAGCATATTTGATCCTTTTAAGTTTCGTTTCTTTTACTGTGAGGCTTTTCGCCAGAAAATAACACCCTAGACGCAGTTTTCTGTATTGAATGTTCCTGTGTCGCGCGTTACGTAGATTCGTCATTGTCTGCAGCCTGAGCAGCAATGACAGGCGCATCGGCATTTAAATCCCTACGCCAAGACATTTACATGGAAACAAGTCCATTTACACTGCTGCTATCGCAACATGATCGAGTTACGAAGCTTTTGCAGCAGTCACGGAACTATATTTTGCAGAGACATGACAACGATTTCATGTTTCCAAATGTACACCATTCAGGCCTGTAACTTAAAAAGTGGCCCCTGCATTTTCTGTGAGGTGTTGGTCAAATGAAACATCAGATATCGCACAAGTTCACCATTATCCAGTCCGATGAGAAGAAAAACCTTTTGTTATGAATAGCTTGGTGTTTTTACATCAGGCATTAGAGTAATTTCCTGAGTCATCATTTTACAAAGGTCTATTATTTCTCAGTGTGTGTGATTTCCCCTGGGCAAAAAGCTTGGAGGGGCATAATTTGTGATGATAATAAGCCTAATTAAGATCTCTTTTATGGTGGTATAGCTACAATGTATTCATGCGCAACACTGGATCGTGGCAAACTATCCCACGTCGTCTATAATAATAATAATAATAATAATAATAATAATAATAATAATAATAATAGTTGTAGTAGTAGTATTAAGTGGTAATTATTATTATTATTATTATTATTATTATATTATTATTTGCATTATTCAGCAGCTATCTTGGTCAATACTTGCTGAGGTTGCTTTATTGCTTCTGATTACATGTATTACCCACAAAAAACTGGCACAGGAGACCGTGAAGATTGCAGCTGTAAGAAACAGTTAAGAGCTCTTCCTTGTCGTAACTGGTAGGGCTTACTTCAAACCAAGTGATTGTCGATAACATAGTAATGTACTGTCTTGCCAACTCTGAGCACTTGCGCACAGATGTCCGATTTTGGTTTCTGTGGGTGCAGCTGGGCACGATGACGCGATGAAGTATTTCCATCTAGCGGTAATGTAAGTGAAGTACAAATTGGTGCGAGTGTGCTACATACAATGCAAAGTAATACAACCACCGAATTGCATACCACGCCAAACGCGCTTCAGTTCAGAATATTTGAACCATTAATATGCACAGTTGACTGAGATAAACTTAACATCTTCATAATTTGAAAATTTTCCACCACTCACGATTGACATTAATTTTACAGCTGCATTTCAAGGTTCACATGATGTGAAGAAACATGGTGGAAATGGGCTTAATAAACTTTAAATGCGGACTGTTCCTTGATTATCCTAAACGCGAGCATGCATGTCATATATTTTGAGGTACATTTAAATTGCACAAAGTGTACAAAATGCAAGAATAACAAATATATGAATAAAAAGATAAAGCAAAGGGCAGTGTGTAAAATACACAACAAAGAAGGGAGAAGACTAGACTTTTACAGACCATAGGTGAAAACAAGTTGAAAGTGAAAGTATTAAAGTAAGATTTGAGAGTTGATTTGAAAGCAGATATTGAGGTGGCACATTTGATGCAGGGTGGCAGGCTGTTCTGCAGTCTTGGATCAGAAACTGCAAAGGCATGATCACCCTTGACTTTTAGCTGGGAGAGCAGGACAGCTTAGAGTGACTGACTGGATGACCTGCTTGACCTGCAGTTGTGTGGATATAAAGAAGGTCAGATATACTGTATATGACTGCACTTCCCCATGTAGTGATTCAAAAACAAACCATAAAAAAAACCTTAAAATGAATTCTGTACTGAACGTGGAGCAAATAAATAGAAGTTAAAAATAGTGTAATGTGATCCCTCTTCTTTTTACTCGGAAGCAGTTTGACTGCAGTGTTTTTTGCCAGCTGCAGTGTGATGGAGAATGCTAACTAATGCTTACATGTAGGAAGTTGCAATAGTTGAGCTGTAATGAAATGAGAGCATGGACGATTGCCTCCAACTCATGACGGTGGATGACTGATTTAATTTTGGAGATGGATCAGAGCTAGGAAAAAAAACTGTTCTTGGTAACTGAGGTTATTTACCTGTTGAATTACTGCAAGATTTCTAGCATTTGATCTTACAAATGGTGAAAGATGCCCAAGATTATTTTTAGGAGTTGAAATGGATTTTGAGAAGCCAAAAAGAATCATCTCAAATTTGCTTTCATTTATTTGGGTGAAGTGGTTTGCCATCCAGTGAACACAAAGTTGTGTGCCATTGGCATAACAATGGAACAAGATGCTCTGCTGCTGAGTAATGTCCCCTAATAGCAGCAAATAAATGGAGAAACGCATGGCACCCAGGATGGACCCTTGCGGGACCCCATGTGTAATAGTCGCATGAGAGGAGAAACGGTTTCCCATATTGACAGAATGTTGGTTAAAGTTGCTTGTCTGAGGTTTAGCTGGGCAACAAACATAAATTCTCAGGTCCCCGAGATGTAATACTTTGTCCAAAGTAGCCATAATTAAGGAAAGGCATAAAATTAATTGATGAAATCCTTATTTGATTTAAATGGTCTGTGTATAAGAGCACACAGCAATGGAAAAGAGTACTCTGTACCATTAGCACTTCAAAGCTGGAATAGTTGACTGCAGCCATTCTCAGGTATTTTTAAAAAATCAGTCTGGAAAACAAAGTTTGGAGAAATAAATAAATTCTCCATCCCTTTGCCATGTTTCAATTAAGAATAAATAACTGGATCGGAGACTAGACATCATTCAAGATCATGGGCTTATTTGCACTTGATCTCTAATTTACGAGTGGAATACAGTATGCAACAATTTTGGAGGAAATGAGGGTTCAGTTATTCAACTAAAATAAATGGATGCACCCACAGGTAGTGGCTGCTTTATGTTCTGTTAACAGGATTAGCCTATACCAGGGCTATTCAACATTATCCATAAAGGGCCGGTGGGGGTGCAGGCTTTCATTCCAACCAAGCAGTTACACACCTGATTCCACTAATGAACCCCAAGAGTCTTTGCTAAAGAGCTTGATTAGAGGAATCAGGTGTGCAACTGCTTGGTTGGAATGAAAGCATGCACCCGCGCTGGCCCTTTATGGATAATGTTGAATAGCCCTGGCCTATGCAATCTTGCATGACATTCATCTGTTAGACATCGGTGTATATATAGTTCATTCAAATGTTACACGGCAACTGGCTTCAAGTCACTTTAAGCAAGAATTGACAGCGTCAAGGGCCGCCCACAACCGGCGCAACTACGCTACACTACGAGCAATCGATTTACATGCAGCTCTGCGTGGCACACGCCCCGTTCCATTAGGGCTTGGTTTCTCCTGCTGTCCGGCACAGACGCCTCGACCACGCCTGCCGCCCTTTGACTAATCCCGAATCCTCGTGTTCGTTTGCCATAGTTTACCAGTGACTGCACTTGGCCAAGGAAAATGACCGACCAGGGGCTCACTGACGAAGCTGCGCAAGCGATTTGCAAAGATGGCAATCCGATCACAAAGGTGAGACAAGTTTAAACGCGCAAACTTAGCTACTTCATTTCATGACATACATTAGCGTTAGCTCGCTAGCTGACTCATGCAGAATAATTTAAGTCAGGAAATTGATGTGCAGTGGTCTTAAAACAAGCCTTGTTTAGTTTTAGTACAGTTTAAAATGCTCTTGCGATATGCGCCTTGATAATTAGAAAAGTGTTGGCTTGCTAGCGAGGCGCTCTAGCTTACTAGCTAGCTAAGTTACAGGTTAGACAGGTATTTAGCCCCCGATAAACTGTGCGATTTGACGTTAGCTGGAGTGAAACTGCTGTCACACCGGACGCGAAACGAATTTTTCGCACGACAGATTACATTCAAAATCAATGCAAAGATGCGAATCGCGTATTTGCATTGACATTAAATGTAATCTGTTGTGCGAAAAATTCGTTTCGCGTCCAGTGTGAAAGCGGCTTGAGACTAGCCAATCAGCTCTGCTTTCTGCTGTGACTGATCGAATAATCGTCACTTGTGGTATTGACGTCAATTCTGTGAATTGAGGACTGTCATGTTATTTTATTTAATGCACAAATCATTGGAATTATAATGAATAACTAGTTTGCTACTTGAAGCCAGCGTTATAACTATTGCTATTCTTTCAGCTGCCCCAGCAGTTAAGAATTCTGTGGACGTGATTGTAATATTAACTTTGCGACATTTTGCTATCTGGTTTGTCAGACATTACAGCTCCCCGGGCTGATCGTTAAACGCCGAAGATTCAGTAATTTTTGCTAGTTACAAATTTAAATTAGCCTGGAAACCGGTAACATTTGCTTGCTATAGTTTTAAATTGAAAAGCTCTATCCTTTTTTGACTTTCAGATAGTTAATTTGTCAGATAACCACTCTATGGTTTAAATACGTAATGAGACATGTAATGGCCTACATATCCTTCTGGACGTTGAATTGCGGCACTGATTGCATTTCAAAGCACCTTACTTGCCTTGCTGTCTTTGTTCCAGAAGATAATAAGAGCCGGGAGAAGTTCTTGCATGAGTCTTGACTTGCCAGGAACTTGAGATCAGGCGTTAAACCTCGGGGGCGAGGGGGAAAAAAAAGCTTGCAACATGGAGATGGGCCTTTATCTACCACGATGTTGCGCATTTGTCTTTTCTTGGAGCCTAGGCAAGAAATTTTAAAAACGTGTATGACTAACGGCTATTTATGTTTTCCTTCTCGGTTTGCTTCCTCAATCTTTAATCAGAAAAAAGGGAGGGTATGTTCAGTTTAGTTTTAAACCAAAAGCAGTGATATGTAGATTATCTTTGACCTGCATTGTGTGGAAAATAACACTACAGCACGTTTCACTGCATGAGATGTATTGATTTTTCACAGCAAATGCTTATTTCATTTTTTTATTCTTGCAACATATTATATATAGAAAAAAGGTGGGACTGCTGAGTATTCATTGCTTGGTAATGCTGCCATTAGGCTGAAGACACAAAGTGATTGCTTGTTTCAAGGGTAATTTTGTCTCATTCCTCCTGCAAACAGGTCTTAAGGTGTCCAAGGTCTTTGTTGTTGCGTTTTGCACAAAACAAAATGTCCGGCACGTTTCTGTCTGGGATAAATCGGGACTGCAGGCAGGCCAGTCCAGTACCTGCACCCTCTTGCGCAGCCACGCCTTGGTAATGCATGCAGACTGTGGTTTTGCATTGTCTTGTAAGATGTATAGACATCCATGGATCAGATGTCGTCTTGAAGGCAGCATTTGTTGATCGAAAGCCATAGTGTTCTTTTCAGCATTAATGATGCCTTTGCAGAACTGCAGGTCGCACCTGCCATGGATTCCGACTCAACTTTGTGGCGTTTGGATTTGTTGCTTTGTAACATTCTGGAATGCCCTTTTCTTCCTTGATCCGGAGCACATGGCATCCATTTCTTCCAAAAAAAAAGTCTTAATTTTTTTGATTTGTCTGACCAAACAACTCGTTTCCATTGTGTGATGGTCCATTGCAGATGTTCTCAAGCCCTGTTGACAAAAGGCTTCCTTTTTGCGATGTAAAGCTTTAACGGCTATTGGTTCATGTTACAACTTATTGTAGGACTTGCAAAGGTTTGCCATTGTAGTTCTGAGCTCAGGTTGTTCTATGACTCCTAGATAAATGCAGTTTTTTGATCCAGTGTTGTCTGAGTGATAGGAGATTGCGGATATTCATCTTAGGCTTGTGCCTTTGTCCTTCATGCGTAGAAATTCCTCCAGATTCCTTGAATGTTAATTATGTTATACACCAGTGAGGATGAATGATCCAGATCCCCTCCTATCTTTCTTGGGAGAACATTGTTTTTATTCCTCAATGATGTTCATAAGCATTTGTGGGCAAATCGGTGATACACGGCCCATCTTGGGTGCTGCTTTTTTTTGTTTTTACCAGATCACAGTGATCAGATTAAGGGAAAAAAAATGATTAGCATTCTTTGCTAATCATTATATCAACTGATTTGCAATTGTTTAGCACATCTGAATAATGATTGGCAAAAATTAGAAAACAGTAAATCAGATTTTAAATGACAAAAGGACTTTTTATTCTTTCCTAATAACAAATTACAATTACAAGAGAAATACAACTCCACTTGGAAAGCAAAACAAATTATTTCCAAAAGGCATCAATTTTACCCTGAACAATCTTCATTTAATACAGCACTCTTCCATTTCCCTGTGAAATTTCTGTAAACTACTTGAAACCTGCAGTACAGCTGTCTTATCTATACCTTACTGTAGCATATGATGTTGTTTAGCACCTAATCAGAGATGTGAAAGAATCCAAACCTATTAAAGTCCAGCCACACAAGGCACTCTCCAACTCTGTCACATTTTGACATCACAACATCATGTATTTGAATGATCAGGAGAGGCCAGCGGCAAACTTGTGATTCCCTAAACCACATGGCAATGAGAATTGTTTTGATGACTTTGATCGGCTTACCGTGATGCTTGTGTTGGCTAGAGGAACATTCAGGTGTGTAAAAACGTAAAGCATACATCCAGTCAAGACGATTCGGAGTTAAAGCCGAAAAAATTGGGAGGTCGGACATGGAATTTTTTTCCCATAAGGGCAAAAACCAAATCACATTGCTTTAGTATAACAACGATTACAAAGATTCCCCTTAACTAGCATCAGCTAGGTAGGAAGATGGCTTGCTTTATAATCTGAAGAGTAACGTAATTCGCGATAGCATGCATAACAAGATAATGCAGCTAAAACTAGCTATGAAATAACACGTCTGAGGCCCAAACTGTGTGTTTGCTCTTTAGGTAAAATAAACAGGTCATAAATGTTGAAAGAGATCCTCTGCGTTCAATGGCGTTGAAAGTGACGAATCAGAGCTGTAAAAACTTCTCCAATAGGCATCTTAGTTACCATAGGTTCACGAGCCAGCAAGCTGTACCTAAGTGATTGCATTTGAAGTAGCTACCAAACTAGCTAACGTCCCAAAAATGTAAAAGTTCAGTTGGATCGGACGAAACTGCCGCGATAACTCGTAAGTTCACGCCTATGACAACTGGCAAAGTTAGTAAAGTTGAGGCAAGAAACAAATCATATCGCCTTAATATGATGACCATTTACAAAGATTTTCTTTAGTTAACCTTAGTTAGCTTACTAGCCAACTAGGTGGCTATATCCAAAGAGCAATGTAATTTAATACGCTATGGCTCGCACTGCAGTCTAAGACATCATGACGATACCAGAAGGCCTCCCTAGCGCATGCACTTCCCAGAAGCTGATTGGTTGGTATGCAAATAAACATCATTTTCCAGCCAAGCAAAGTCGTTAAACTTCTCCTATTCCTATGTGGCTTGGGAACTCGGAAATTCGCCGGCCAGTGAGTCGGGATCAATGAAATATCATTAAGATTTTTTGAATCACATTTTTTGCGAAGGGATTGTAATGATGATTAGCATTTCGTCAAAACTGCTGAAATTTGATTCACATTTTGTGATGCGAATCCGCCTAATCTGATTACTGAGATCATGATTACAGTCACCTGCTGGCATCAGCAGTTTTAAATCACACCATCACTCAAAATTTTTACCTCATTACCAGTCCTACTCCCTATGTTCCAACTTTTTTCAGAATGCGTTCCAAGCCTGAATGGCAGGAGTAGATGTATATGTACTAATAAAAATAAGTTGACCTGACAAAACGTGAAGTATCTTGTCTTCATACCGTTTGCAATGGAATACAAGTCAAAGTAGTGCTTAGAAATCACAGCGTTCTGTTTTTGTATATTTTCCATACTGTCCCAACCTTCTCTGAGTTGGGGTTGTACTTTGATATACAAATTCATGGAGTCAATCCAATGGTTATGTGGTGTATGCAGTTCAGCTGCGGAATATGAACTTAATTCTTGAGAAACATGAAGTCATGCTTTGGAGTTTACGCCATAGGCAGGTTTTGTAGGCTATCATCAATAGGATCCCAAGCTGCACAATTGCTTGGCAAATCCACTTACGACTTGCATCCCATAAGACCAGCATCTACAAAGTTTAGTCTTCAAGTAGGCAGATGAGGCCTAGCAAAGAAGAGGATATGAATACTTGCCTGGAGATCCAAGAAAGCAGATTTTCTGGTGTTATCCTTGCAGTCTGTTCTAGCCATGATGATCTAGGGTTCTGTGCCGATTTGAGATTTGTTTTTGACACTTCTTGCTGATCAGAGCTGGCCTGTGGCTGGTCACACTGGAAGTGTAAACTACTGGACTGACTGCCGGGGGCGACTTGACAATTGGCCAGTCAGCTTGTGACCAGCTCAAAAAATGTGAAAACAAAGCTTGACCAGGTTTAGCTCATTTAAATTAAAATTTTCTGCCACTCTGTGATATGCAGTAAACCCACAACCGAATGTAAAAAAAGCTGCTTATCAAAATCTTTGATTTTTTTTTTTGCTTCTCTTTTTAAAAAAATGTGAATTAAATGTGGCCATTTGTTGAATGAGCAGTGATTTTTTTTTTTTTTTTTTAAGGCTCTGTCTGTGTATCTTCTCCATGCTAATGTGCTTAACTTGCATGTACTTGGCTTTTTAGCTGCCCAGAAGAACTGCAGCCAAGCCTAGGGCCTGTAGCACTCAGTTGATTACTATTCTGAGCAAAATCCAGAAAAGCTCTTTATTCTGGTCTTTGTTCCTGAGTTTGGGGGGTTTTTTTTGTTTTTTTTTTATGCATTTATCCAGCTAGTCAAGTCAAGTCAAGTCATTTTATTTGTATAGCACATTTAAATACAACTGAGTTGGTCCCCTAAGTGCTTCACAATACAAGATTTAGAACACTGTTTACAGGAAAACAGAATAAATAGGGAAATTGGAAAAAAAAAAAAAACATAAGCTAGCATAGATAATGTAGAGAAAGGGCATAAATATAGAAAATATAAGGAAAAACAAACAAAAATAGATACAAGTAATTAAAAAAGCTAACTTCTTAATCCTACTTTGTGAAAATTGTTTGTTGCCCTGGATTGTTTGTTGGCAGCTCTGCCTTAATCTGTCACTTTGCTTTATTAACACCTGATTCTTCCTAGTCTTCTGCTTTTTTCCCCACAGTTTTTCTATTGTCACTTGTTTTTATGTGAACAGAGAAGGGGTGTAACGATTCTGAATCGCGATTTTTTTTAAAAGCGAAGTACCACCACATACTGCCATGGGGCGAACATCCGAGCTTTCCCCTTTCCTGGGTCTCCCTAAAACGAAGGACGAAGGACAGCCCACTGTTTTACCATAAACCACCTAAAGCTACTGAAAAGTGACAAGGGGTCAAACACCTTGTTGGGGGGGTGGGGGGTCCAATCAGCTCCCTTTTCTTAGCGGAAGGGCACTCATAATATTTAGAAGGACACCCCTTTCTGCATCTGAACCGCACCTGCAACCTTTTCTAAACAGAAGGACACCCCTAGCAAGTGGAAGGACAGCCCTGACTTGATCTAAACTTCTCCCTGCCCCCTTTTATAAACCGAAGGACCCTTATACTTGCTAGGGGTGTCATTCCACTTGCTCTGAGTGTCCTTCTATTCATAAAAGGGGGCAGTTTAGATGGAAGTCAGGGCTGTCCTTCTACTTAGGTTAGGGGTCAGGGTTAGGGTTAGGGTTAGGGTCAGGGTTGGGTTAGGGCAGGGTCTGAAATGGGGACTGCCGTACCTCTATACATTGAAAATGCATTGGAAAACTGCCGTACCCATAGCAACTGCCTTAAAAAAATCCTCGTTCAACATGGCCTCATCCCAACTCAGCATTTCATCTCTTTTTGTAGTATTTTCAGGAGATCTATAATGATAAAATAAAAATAAAGAGATTTATTTTCAGATCGCCCTGGATTTCAAGCGTCTAAAAAATGCGCAAGGTGGAAAACATTCTGTAAAGCGGATGAAACGTGAATGTGAGCTATAAATTATCATAATCACACGAAATGGCCAAATACGCGTTCTTGCAAATCTGTGCTGTTCTATGGCCATTTAATTTTCAGAATGCGGCAATCAAACATGTAATCTTAATAAACAGCTCTACTCTTTCCGCAAAGTAATTAAGTGAATCCCTGTTTGATTGCTAATTGAGCAAAGTAAACGGGGACATGATTAGAGTAACCTAATTGGTTAAAAGGAGACGATTCTGTAGTCCTTTACTTGGCTCTGTGCAGCATGTCGCTGAAAAATACTGATGTCAGTCTAGTTTTTTTTCCGGAAGCATTTCTCATGCCCTTTGATGTTTCGCATTTTCGTTCAAGACTGCGTCGGGTTTCATAAAGGAAAAGGGAAAGCTCGGATGTTCGCCCCATGGCAGCATGTGGTGGTACTACGCTTTTAAAGAATTGCGATTCAAAATCGTTACACCCCTAGAACAGAGTAAGAATCACCTTTCCCTGAAGCAAAGACAAAAGCAATCGACTTATGAAAACACATTCGATAATATGAATTCCTGGATGCTAATGCTTTGTTATCAATTTAACTGGACACAGGTTGATATATTGTCTGAATTGTTGAATTTCTGTCTTGTGTGTGGGGAGGGAAAGAAAAATGCAAATTTTAGGGACTGTATCCAGTTCAGTTCCCCCGTCGAAACCAGTGTGTTTCCCAAAAGTGTAGTTGCTAACTGAGATAGTGGCTAACATAGTTTGTCCATTCACTGTATGTGGTTTCAACTATGTAAGTTAGCACCTGTGCTTTCAGGAAATGCACCCCAGGCTGTTACTGACAGACATGACAGGCATTCCTTCACATTCCTGCATTTTTGTGTGTCCTTTGAGGGGATGTCTACATTTTCTCATCCAGACTTCGATTTCCACAGTGTCAGATGAGGGTTCTTAAAATTGGTTTTGCCAACTGTTTAGGGATTCTTGCCTTCCCTGGAATCTTGAGAGCAAAACATACAGGATTAGGCCAGTCAGTCCTTACTCCAGTGCAGTTTTAATGCCAATGAGCATGTGAGTGTGCTCCCCTTCTTCATTTTCAACGTTTCTGTAGTGTAAAATACTGTCATTGCTGTCTTTATGTTGAAGGACTTCATGATGCAGCAGACCATGCTGCGGGTGAAGGACCCTAAGAAATCTCTGGACTTCTACACCCGTATACTGGGCATGACGTGAGTACCGCGGCCTTCTACATCAGGTGTTGTCCTTGGATATGCCACCATACGCTTACACTCACCCAGCAATTTATTTGGAACGCTTACTCATTCATGCAGTTATTCAGTCGGCCAATCCTGTGGCAGTACGTAAGATCACGCCACTAAAAGTCAGGAGCTTCAGTTAAAGTTCGCATCAAACATCAGGATGGGGGAAAAAAAATTTCCTCTCACTGGCCTTGAACATGGCATGGTTGCTGGTGCTTAGCAGCTGGTTTCAGTAATTCTGACTGCTGATATGCCGGCATTTTCAAGCACAAAAGTATTAGATTTTATGACAAATGGGGCAAAAATCAAGTGCATCGAGTCAGCTGTAGTTCTCCAGACAGGAATTGGCTTATTGATGAGAGAGGTCAGAGGAGAATGGCCTGAGTGTTTCAAGCTGACAGAAAGGCTGCGGTAACTCGGGTAACCACTCTTTATATTTGTGGTGAGCAGAAAAGCATCTCGTAATGCATATCACAGGAGACCTTGAGGATGATGGGCTTCAGCAGCGGAAGACCACGTCTGGCTCTTCTCCTGTTAGTCCTGAACTCAAATCTGTGGCTGCTGTAATGTAATCCACGAGTCTCAGGTTTCTAATGTAAAAAAATGGGTCAGTGAGCAGTATCTTGTGCCGCTTTTCCATTACACAGTTTTAGCACTAATCGCCTCTACTCGACTCGACTCTACTCTGTTTCGGTCGTTCTCCATTACAATTGAGTACCACCTCAATGTGGGTGGGGTCATCATAGCAAGCATCACTCCCTGGCAAATCATTGGCCTGCAGTCTGTTGACGACGTCATATTTTCGGCTCGACTCGGCTTGCATCGAACCCCGGCGGAGAAGGTATTAAAAAAAGTACTTTATAGGTACTATCACCTAATGGAAAACCCTAAAAACCAAGTAGAGTCGAGTCGAGTAGAGCCGAGTAGGTGTTAGTGGAAAAGCCCTATTAGAGAGCTGCTGTTGGAAGTGTCTTCGAGTAGTAAATGTGGCTGTTATGTCCACTGTCCAGGCTTCTGCAGAAGTTTGACTTCCCCTCCATGCGATTCTCTCTCTATTTCTTGGGCTACGAGGACAAGTCGGAGATCCCTGCTGATGTGAAAGAGAGGACTGCCTGGACCTTTTCACGGAGGGCCACCATCGAGCTCACACAGTGAGTTCACTGCATTTAAGAACACTGTAGATGCCAGATTTAACCACTGTACTCAGTGAGTTCACTCCGTGCCACTGTATTTCTAAACCCTGAATGATTTACGGAGCTCTAAAAAAGGAGTTCACTGCTCATTACTGCTGTACACTGTGTCAACAGAGACTACATTTGTGGCAAATCTGAATCATTGCAAGTGGTCTCAAAGTCTGCAATGTTTTCTGACTCTGTAAACTGTTGTGCAGTAATTGG
Source organism: Gymnothorax javanicus (assembly GCA_029692085.1). NCBI lineage: Eukaryota > Metazoa > Chordata > Actinopteri > Anguilliformes > Muraenidae > Gymnothorax > Gymnothorax javanicus. The sequence continues at coordinate 26,160,483 of CM056193.1, forward strand.
GGGTCAGAGACAGAGGAGTGCCAGGTGTACCACAATGGCAACTCGGACCCCCGTGGCTTTGGTAAGTGCACAGACACTGCTCCAGTGAGGACTGTCTCTTTCCTTCTTTCTTACAAATCTGTTTGACAGCACTTTTATTTAGCTTTAATTCTTTAATGGGGACCTATTATGCTGATCCTTCTTTTAATACATATTAGTAATGTTATAATGTTGGTTGTCCACACTCAACCTCTGAAGAGTTTCTAAACATAAGATACAGAGGTTTTGCCGTAATCCAAGAACGTGATTTCGTGAAAGTGATTTCCTCTCTGAACAGCTCCTCCCGAGATCTTTGCGAGATCTGGGCAAAACCTGACGTCAGGTTGTGCCGTCCAATTAGTACAGACTTAGCCAGAGCCAATCACGGCGCTGGACCTGCCCACACCGGAAACTATTCTAGTAGGCACTAACAACGGCAGATCATACTATGCCTTAGAAGCGTCTACACTTTTGGAAATACAAAAGAAGAACCGCAGATCATTTGAGGTGCAGTTTTGTCAGTATCTCTCCCAAAGCTGCTTGTCCGTTTACTTTTGGACGCGAAGAAAAACACCTATTTCTCTTCCAAAAGAGGATGCCACCAGAAATCAGTGGGTAGCTTTTTTTGTTTGCTGGCAGCAAACAGCCACGGCCAAAGGGAACGTTAGCTGTTTGTGCTCAGCATTTCACCAAAGGCAGCTTTATCAATTAAGGATAATTCAACACAGGATAAGCGTTTCAGCTGCTTCTCAAACCTGAAGCAGTTGCATCGATCAAGCGCTTGGAGCCACACGCTATAAGTAACGATATAACAGCAAATAATGTAAGTGAAGCTAACGTGTTACGGGTGGCTAGCAGGACTGCTAGCGATAGTTGGCACTAACAACTGGCCTCAAACACAGGCTTGGTAAAATATCTGAAGATAAAGCCTGTATCGGTCGCGACTGTCTGTGACTCACAGACACAGAAGCTGTAAGTTGCTTTTACTGCATAAGCCAACCTGACGTGATAGCCAGTTGATTGTGGCTGTAGCACAGCGGCTAACGTAGCCAAGTTACTATTGCTAATGTTTGTGTCCTAAATATGCAAGAGTGGTATCAGGGGAAATTCTACAGAAGGTGTGTGAACATAAACCTCATTTGAAGCTAACTTTTAATACTTGTTTGTAATTTTGATGCTTGGTACAACTGTCCACGGTAACGGAACTTGCTGTCTGTAAAACCTGTATTGCAAGGGTTTGTCTCTGTGGTTATGACCGCTCGGTTACCAGCTACTGCATGTTAGTTTGCATGTCGTGCTAATTAAAAATGCTCCTGGTTAACTTACATGCAGTAATTCTGATCGGTATGCTTGTGTTACTTCGCTAAGCATCAATGTGACAGTTTCATCATAACGTTGCCCGATTGTAGCCACTACAGTTGAAGCGGCTGCTTGTAATCGCTTCACTTATCCATGACCGGGATCAGCCGGGTCCCTATCACAAATATCTGGGCTTGCTCTCTGATTCTACCGTGAAAGCAATTGCGAAACGCAGAAGCTCTAATGCAGGGGTCACCAACTTCGTTCCTGGAGGGCTACCATCCTTTAGGTTTCTGCTCTTCCTCCTATTCAGCACACCTGATTCAACTAATTAGCTACTTAACAAGATCACGAGCTGGGCAATTGAGTGACTAATTAGTTGAATCAGGTGTGCTGAATAGGAGAAGAGCAGAAACCTGCAAGGATGGTAGCCCTCCAGGAACGAAGTTGGTGACCCCTGCTCTAATGTGTCTGGTATAACAAATGATTTCTCTGCACTACCGTGACATAATTTCATCCCCCTTTAGAAGTTGTTGTGGGTAATAAAAAGCCGAAAAGGGTGGAGATTAAATAGGAAATTCTTTCCTGTAGAAGTGATCGATTCATTAGCTCCGCATAAGCAACTTGTCCACGCTAATGGAACTCACGGTCTGCAAAACCTGTTATGTTCATAACATAACCGAGCTCTCTCTAGCTGTCGCGTACTATCCATAAAGCTGCTTTCACATCGGACGCGAAACAAATTTTTCGCGGGACAGATTACATTCAAAGTCAATGCAAAGACTTGAATACACGCGTTATGGGCGCGTTAAGCAGCTTTCACACCAGAGGCGAAACTAATTTTTCGCGCGACAGATTACATTCAAAGTCAATGCAAAGACTCGAATACACGCGTTATGGGCATGTCAAGCCGCTTTCACACGGACGCGAAAAATTTGCACGACAGATTAGCTACATTCAAAATCAATGCAAAGACGCGAATACACACGTTATGGGCACGGTAAGCAGCTTTCACACCGCACCGCGCGACAGATTAGCTACGTTCAGAGTCAATGCAAAGACGCGAATACACGCGTTATGGGCGCGTTCAGCAGCTTTCACACCAGACGCGAAACGAATTTTTCGCGCGAGAGAATACTTTCAAAGTAAATGCAAAGACAATGCATTGACTTTGAATGTAATCTGTCGCGCAAAAAATTTGTTTCGGCTCCGGTGTGAAAGCGGCTTATCGCACCCATTTTCTGCAAGCAAATGCTGGTCATTCTGACGCAATAAGTAACCATTACCACGGGCAATTTCCGAAAAGGCCGTTTAGCCTGAAGCTTTCGCCCCTTCGTCATACACCAGAGCAGAACCTGTTCGTTACTCCACGCTAACGACACACCACAGCTATGCACACGAACCAGCAGGTCCTTATAATACACACCGAAGCAGTCCTTAAGTTGTTGGTCCACTTTTTGCTGCTCCTCACTGTCCATGTTTCCCTCTAAACTCAGACCCACCGGATTTCTACGGCCTCCGGTCTACACTTGGGTTTGTCGACCCGTTCTACAAATGTGTCTAAATGGGGTGGATTCTAGCTTTCCCTCAATCCTAGCTGTAGAGTAGAAACACCGGTGTACTCACCATAGTAGCCGTAGGTAGACAGCAAATTCGAGCTTGTGCTGCCAGACATTCGCACTGCGTCCTACACTTTCGCCGTTGCGTTTATTAGAACAAGTTAATTTCATTAGATCTATACACATGTACTGCGTTTGATTGCGGAATATGCCCGTCGATTCCTTCGGGAGATGCGTCTCAGTTTCACTCTGAGGAGGCGGACCCGGAAAACTGCGTTCTGCTGCCTCGTCCCGCCTAGATCCGCCCTCCACAGAGCTGGCCAGTCAGAAGAAAGTGGGCACACGGGGAGTCGGGGCCATAGTGGAAGAGCCACCCCAACAAGGCGTTTCAGGCAGAGACTACAATGGACTATAAATGGGGTTTTTTGAGGATGGCAGTATGAGCTAAGTAAGGTCCCTGTTTAGGACTTTAAACGATCAGGAGTACTCTTAGGGGAGTCCAAGATCAAAATATAACCTTGGAAATATAGCAAAATAGGTTCCCTTTAAGTTTTTTTTTTTCCTCTACTGCTGTGTCATGAAATGTCAGCCTTAATTTGACTAGCTTTTTCTCTCCCCAATACTGCATAAAGTTATTTATAAGAAGGTCTTAATTATTCTGTTATCCGACATTTCGGTAACCATTTTAATCACTTGTTTTATCAGAATTGCCATCTTAATTCAGTTAGGTTTATTTGATTTACTTTATCAATAGTTTATTACTATTCATTGAGTTTTATGAAGGTGGGCTTGGGAAGTGTTTTTACTTCCGCCATGGAGGTTATGTTTTTGCCGGCATTGGTTTGTCTGTCTCTGTGTACAAGATGACTAAAAAAGTAATGAACGGATATCTCTGAAACCATCTCAAATCCTATGTCGCGATTCCTCAAATTTCTTATGAGCCATTTTCACTCAGCAAGATTTCGACTGCGCATCCTTGGCAGAGGTTTGCACTCTGAGTGCCTCCAGTTCTTAATGGTTTTATTTTATTTTTTTCCACATCTCTTATTCCACTGCTATTGCTATTAATTTACCCTGAGAGGGGTGACGTCACAAATGTGTGATAAGACTGATCATACATTGTAATGATGATGGAAAAAATCATTACGAATAATCGAAAGCAAGAGTGGGATTATAGAATAACACTGTATTTTTGGAATGTTTTTCTCTGAAATGCAGACTCTGCAGAGTAAATTATTTTCTCAGGTTTCTTTTCCCAGCCCTGTGTTAGTTATGTTTATTGTCCCCGAGGGGAAATTTGTTTTCAGAGACTGTACAGATTAACAGGATAAACATTTAACATTAAAAAAAGGACATTCAGTGAATATGAAGCATACAGTGGAGACTATACAAAAAAAAAGTTTGTTTGTGAGAGGTGTGCATTTTTAAGGCAGTGTGAGTTTGAGGGGAGAGATTATTTGAAGTATCTTGGCATTTACACTGTATCTTTCTTGTGTGTATCTCAGGGCACATTGGAATTTCGGTGCCTTGTGTGTATACCGCCTGCAAATTGTTTGAAGATGAAGGAGTCCCTTTTGTCAAGAAGCCAGATGATGGTAAGTGTCATCCAGAACCTTCTTTGTAATTTCATTTGAGATTGAAGTGTGACATTTCAAAGCGCCTGAACTAGTAATAAAATACAGCTCCTCGTGTTGGCTGCCTCATGGGATAACGCAGAGCTTGCATTATGCTTGAACCTAGTCCAATGTCTCAGTTTTGCTCTAGTGGCTGACGACTCTCTCTGCTGCAGGTAAAATGAAGGGATTAGCCTTCATACAAGACCCTGACGGATACTGGATCGAGATTCTGAGTCCAAATAACATGGTCTCCATCACCGGCTAAAGAGTCAGCAGCAAAGTTTTTGGGCGGGAAGGGTGTAGATTTTAATGGAGAAGGACCAGGGGTGAAGATGATAGGAAAACAGCAACGGGTCCTTGTTTGAGTTTGCTGGGATGGATCGTGATAACTGGGACAGAGGTCACCCAATCCTGGACGTTTGCAAAGCATTAGAAATGGACAATCAAAATGGCAAGCTGTCAAGATGTATAATGTTTGATGCTGGTGTTAAGCTGATGTCACCCAGTGGCTTTTCCCCTTCATGTTTGAATTGCCCTTGACACTGAACAAACTTCAGCCCTGATGTGAAGTAAAGTGAAACACCTCTGGTACCTGTTTTTTTTTTTTTTTTTCCCCCCTACCATCTGAATGTGGGCATCAACTTTTCTGTTTTCTTTACCTGTCCTCAAGCAAAAAAAAAAAAAAAATAAAAATAAAGTTATGGCTGTCCAAGGTAAGCGGCTAACAGCAGTGTAAGTTGAACTACATACGCGCACTGAAGCTCGGCCGCCTGGTAGCGGAGAGCTGCAGCTGTTCAAAGTGTTGATTATAGGCAGAGACCTTTGTGATATCCATAATGAGGAGAGTATGGACACAGTAGAGGGCAGGCCAGCTTCCTCTGGCCAGCACAAGGAATGGGTTTAATTGCAGGAAATATGGTATTACATTACATTGCACTGGCTACACTTCTTTTTTCTGCGTCGCTGACAATGCATGCATACTGAGGTCCATTAGAACAACCACGGAACACTGGACAAATCAGGTACTGCTCACATAATTCACATTGCTAAATTAATTATTCATCCTAAATTGTATAGGTGGTGATTTTGTGAAGGCAGCTGTAAGTCGAGGCTGTGGGGTGGAGGTAATTGTAGCACAGAGAGGTTGAATGTTCTTGCGCGACAGCCGAACATTTCAGACTGTTTCACAAAACGTGAGTGACTAAGAGACCACTGTATGAGGTGGGTTGAGCTTGTCCGTCAGGTGTAAATACAGCTAAGCTTATTGTTGTCTATTTTTTCCATTGTGAAATTCCTAAGCAACACCTGTGAAGAGAACTGCAACACACTCCCATGGATGATTAATGCTAGTGGTCAGCCATAACACTTGCATATATTTCTGTTTACTACTTATTCTTTGTTTTATTACATCACCATCCATCATGATCACTTATGCACTGTTTAGAGCTCAAGAGAATTGGTGGACAAAAAGATGGTACCTGATACATTATTAGGCCATGGTCTTGAAAATTATCAGATGACTTTTCTGACCTGTTGTGCATAAACATGCTCAGTGAGTTTTTCAGTATTGGGAAGGATGATGAAATCAATTTAGTGCCATGATGACCCTGCTAATTTTTTGTGAATGCATGTGAGGGAGGTGCCTAGTTCTCACTGAAAAAATACAGACTGCATTTAACTCAATATTTACATTTTATACTTCATAACCATTGGCTCCAAATTTATATTCTGACATTAAACTCTTCAATCTATTCTGACACAATAAACAGTTAAGATATACTGGCAGTCGTGTGGTATAATGATTAGGGGTGCTGCTATGCTCTCGAGTAAGGTGCTTTATTTGAACCGTCTCGGTGAATTGCACAGCAATTTTCCGATTGTGTAAATATGGATCCCTTCCTAGTCGCTAGAGGCGCTCCTAACAACAGAGCTCTAAATTTAGAGCACAGTAGCTGAATAACATCCGGGTTGTGCCCTACCAGTAGAATATTTGCACCCGAACAACGGGTACCAACCTGATTTTTCATCTTTATTACTGTTAACTATCAACCGACAACCCATTTTATTTACGATCGGATCATAGCCTACAAAGGGTTTTCTTCGTATCCAACGAAGGAGAAGAGGACCACTCCAGCAGTCCCTGGTATGTCAACTGAGGCTATAGCTGCTTTCACACCGGACTCGAAACGAATTTTTCGCACGACAGATTACATTCAAAGTCAATGCAAAGACGCGAATACACGCGAAACGCGTGTATTCGCGTCTTTGCATTGACTTTGAATGTCATCGGTCGTGCGGAAAATTCGTTTCGCGTCCAGTGTGAAAGCGGCTTATCTTGGCTTCTGTTCCGTCCGGTGTTGCCTTTGCAGTGTGACCTGAAGAAGTATTGGAGAGACGTGTTCCGACATAATAACGTTGCTGATTCTACTAATTTATTAATAATAATAGTAACAACAACAACAATGTAACATGAATAAACAAACAGGCTAATTTGCTAATCAGTCACCAGGGTCACTAATTCAGAAACTGAAATGCTGGGTTTCAGAAAGCATGAGCTCATGCTAATTTATTACATCGATTATGTTACAAATAATACAGTGTATTTTAACGTTTACCAGCCAGGAAGTTAGGCAAACTTAGGGTTTGTGTTCCTGACATTCCTCGTTAACTTGGTAGCGCAAATTATTGTTGAAGGAGTGGTTGTGTAAGGCTGTCACGTCCTCCGCAACCGGTTTCGGACGCGCTGCTGGAGGACTGGCCTGCTGTCCTAATACAGTATCTGGCCCTCTCCGCGCTTACCGCACAAAGCTCCGTGCTGCGAGGTTACTTGCTCGGCGCAGTGTGCTTACCAGCCGATTCTTGTTTATTCTGAGTTTTCTAAAATTTAATTTTAAGATCACATCCAGTGTCGTAAAAATACGACACGCAGGAATGCATTACATGCACTAAACTCGACACGTATAGGTTTTGATGCACGAATTTGTCCGGGAATCAACTTCTTTCCTCTTTTGGAATTACGGTAATTTGCACACTGTTCTGTAATGTCTTTGATGCAAAGTGCACAACCTCCAAATGTTAGCCTTGTTTCTAATTATGGGTTCTGCAGTGCTGCATTTTTGCCAGTAGTTGGTATCCTTCTGCCAGTGTCGGCATCAGAGATTTAGGGTGCACTCACACTAGGGACAGTTGTTCCGTACCGTGCTGAAGCACGAATGCCTCCTCTTCCCCGTCCCCCGCTGACCCGCACTCACGTTACCTCGAACCCAAGTGTGCTCAAGCACGGTTGCCTCCGACAAACCATGCTTGTGCGCATGCATGAGCAAGTGTACCGTGCCCAAGCACACCTCTTCCATCCGTACTGGGCCAGGGAAGTGTACCGTACTCAAGCACGGTACACTAGCACTCACGCTGGCCATAGAATCCGGACTTTTGGGAGCAAACGTGCTTGGGCACGGTACGATTGCCTAGTGTGAGTGCGCCCTTTGGAGGATCTGAAATGAGTGAGCTCGAGATTTTGAGGCTCGTTCTTCATTAATCTCCTTTCGTAAATTTGAACCCCGGGGCTCTCAAATTTGTGATCCTGTTTGTCCCATAAACGTAAGCGTCGTATTAATTGGGAAATGGAAAATAGCATTATTTTCTAGTTGGTGGTCTGTTCAAGTCAATGGGATTAATAATTCGCTAACGAGCATGCGAACGGTTTTCAAGTTTCCACAATAATTTACACGTATAACAGCCTACTTTAATGGCGAAACGCGTTAGCATGCTAGCAAGCGAATTATTAATCCCAATTGACTTGAATAGACCGCCAACGTGAAGCTAGCGGAGGTTAACAGTTTAATTACGCTGTAATATCAAAGATGTATAGCGATATTCACGATGACGTCACAAGTTTTGTCACACCTTTGGCAAAAAAAGGCGAGAGAATGTGGTGGGAAAAATATCCCAAAAGGTTCTAAATTCAGAGTATTGCTATAATCACAGTTCAACAGAGAAAGCTCAGCCAGGCTCTTATGGCCCCTTAGAACTGCTGCAAGCCTGTGGAGCTGTGAAGAAACAGAAACTCATGAATCTGCCAAAAAAGCAAGATAAGAAGGCCCTTAGCAGGCAAACCAAGGCTGGCTAGATGAGCTAATCTTTCGGAATGACCATATCGGTCAGCCTGGTCCCACTACCTGAGCATGCGCACCTAAGTGTTCTGGAACCATCCATGACCCAGATAAGTTACTGAACTTTTGCTGAACCCAAGGTTTGGGAGGCTCATATGTGGTCTTCGAGCGTCCCTGGAGGCTTACAATTAATTTACACTACGATGTAATGGCAAACTTGTTACTAAGGGTGGAGTGTTGCTATATGACAACGAACCAATCGGAAAGTAATAATGTTGGATAAGGTGGGATGAGCCACGTTTAATCCCACCTAGAGGGATGTGCCAAAAGGGTAATAAATTCGAGGGTTCGAAAAGTCAGTGGTCAGTCTGTGTCAGGTGATTGAAGAAGAATGAATGCTATGTGGTTTGCGCAGACCAGACTGGGTTTTGTACTTCACTTTGAGCGACTTGCAATAAACCCGATCGCATCAGACTCTGGAGAATGTGTCGATTCCTCGAAGGTAGATTTACAAGGGTTAGGAGAACACTTGGTCCACAAGTGTTTTCACCCACAAGAATGATTGCCACGACTTGCTGCTGGTGCCACGGCCTGCCAGGGCCACTAGGAGGATCCCGCCCTTGCTGAAAAAGGCTCATCTTACACTAAGTTTTCTAGTTGATCTCCGTCTTTATATGTACTTAATAGATCTAAAATGGCGATGCCATTTAGTTGTTGTGTTGTAGGTTGCACCAACAAGTTCGCTAAGGGTTCAGGAATCCCGTTTTTTAGGATTCTAAGCGAAAGACGAAATGGGCTATTTGCCATGTTTCTTTGTGTTGTGATCACGCTTTCGGCCAACCGTCAAACTGCGCGTGTGCAACTGTGATGTCATTGTTTATTAACAGTGAATTTCGCCATGACATGACTGTATTGCACCAATAATTTATGGGATAAATGTGCTCTATCATTACAGCATAACAAGACTATTCACAATCGGAGATTACATGGATGTTTAGAGGAAAAGAATTGCAAAATACTACATATCGTTGTAAAATGTCGGATGACATGGCTAGCAAAGCTTATGCTCCGCTACATTTCCCTCGGCTATGTAATTGTGAATTACAGTTTCTTGTTTCCAGGGTGATTATTTGATAGTGTTCGCTCGGTAGGTCCTGGTTTTGTTTATTGGCCATAGCGTCATTTCATGAGTGGTGAAGTTCTACTGGTCGGTCCTTGGCCATGTTAGAAACATTGGATAATGGTGTGCTACATTCCAGTAAAGGAAATGAGGAAGAAGTTGAAGCGAGCTCGTCGGTATTCCAGTTTCAACACTTTTATTTACAGGGATGGTCAAAAATGTAAAAATTACACCCTGGTATTAAGTGGTGTAATTTGTGTTTGTCTTAGTTCTATTTGAATGTTAGCTTTTTGCCCTCATGAAGAAAACAATTATGGTAAGAAAGATAAGCGTTGCCAGGCAAAACAAACCTCGCCCCGTGGCACTTTTTTTAGTGCACTTCCTATATGTCAATAATGGTAAATATCTCTATCTGCAACTGTTTTTGAGTTATAACCCTCTGAAAATCTGTGACCTTCAGTTTGACTTTTCAGGGTCAATCAAGGTCAAAGGTTATAGTGCCAAATGAAAGCTCATATGTGACTTCCTATATGTTGATTACAGTAAACACCTGTCTATCTCCACCTTTTTTTTAGTTAGAATGGAAAATAAGCTAATTGAAGCAATGACCTTGACCTTTTTGACTTTTAACCCCTAACTGATAAGAAAACTGCGAGTTACCATATCATGTAGCACATGAGAGGATGCAGAATTAAAAGATGCACATTCTGGATTTGCTTTGAAGTTGATATGATTGTTTTTACCTAAGTAATCGCTGAAAAATGATTTTACCTTTCCGGTGACCTCAACCTTGACCCAATGACCTCCAAAATTTATAGGGGTCTATTCTGGACTAATGCCCACCTATCCTGAAAGTTTCATGAAGATTGGTGTAACAGTTTTTCCGTAATATTGCAAAGAAAGAAAGAAAGCCCACCAAAAACAATACCCCGTCCTCTAGACGCTGTCCCAGGCGAGTTTAAGATAATCTTCAGCACGCTTGACGAGCTATGACAGGATCAGTTGAATAAGTTGCTTTTATTTTTATGCCATATGGGCAAATGAATATTAATTCAGTGCAAAACACTAGACAACACATCAATCTTTTCAAGTCATTTCAAATTCCCATCTGATCATTAAGGGGATTCATTTCAGAACGTTGGTGTAAAACATGAAATTGTATGGAATCTTGGCCCAATTTTCTGGTTTTGTTAATAATGGTGACCTCAGGTTATGGGCTGCATTCAAATTGTCTTTCTTGCTTAGGAAAGTTCCTCAACTCCTTGAAAATGACCTGGCAGTAATTATGTGGCAGCCGTGGAAATAATGTACGAATTTTGTAAATGGGTCAATGACGTGACATGCAGATTTTTGTGTCCGAGCGCACTACTTTGGTTTAAAATAATTTTAAATGATTCATAATAAGCATCATTTTATTCTAAAAAACCTGTTTAATTTGAGCACATTTCCAGTTCATCATAAAAATAGTATACATTTTATGTTTTGCCATCTCAAACCCTCAAAATGTCAGGTGGCGCAACCGTCCGAGCAAGTTAACACTATGTGAAATGTATTAAATATGTAATTTAAAATATTAATAAATATTATATTAATATAGGGGCATAATTTTATATTGAAAACCTTTCAAATAAACGAAGTTTAATTGTTTAATTGTTCTTAAATTGTTTGGAATATTAAAAACAAATTTGTCCGGAAATTTGCATATCTGAAATGTCAGGGCGGCGCAGCCGCATTCATACAACTTTTATTTTAAATTGAAGAGAGAGATGAGTAAACAGGATATTGCATCATCAAAAGGACCCCAAGTGATCTTTACTGATGAGTGAAAGGTATGCAGATCTCTCTCAAATATTGATTAAAAAATAGCTACTTTCTTTTCATAGTTAGACTTGTTCAGTTTACATGTCAGGTGGTACAACCAATATAAAACTAAGAAAAAGTTATTTTATTCTAAAACTCTTTATTGTATTGTAAAAAATGAATGAATGAACTAGCTAGCAAAGTCAAACGGTTATATAGGTGTGCAAGTAGATGTCTGAATAATTGTGAATTAGTAGCAAATGTCAGGTGGCGCAACCAGTAAGTCAGGTGCTGCAACCAGGTAAAATACTAATTTAAACCAAGAAATTGGAGATTGACGTGATATAAAAATTGTGATATAAATAATCATTCTATACAACAGTATACTTTTTAAATTTGTAAAGTATTTATTCACATTTTAAATCTAAAGTTGGATGTCGGAAAACCAAAATACCCGCCCCCTACAATAAAGAATCCATAAGTTACTTTTAATACCCAGCTCAACTACAAAATAGTATGTTTTAGGCAGAGTAGACACTCTCAGGTATACTTACTTAGAAAATCACTTAGAAAAAAAAGAGGGAAGTGTGTTTTTTTTTTTTCAAGAAACTTTTGGTTGTGCCACCTGACATTTTTTGGGTGGTGACTAAAATGGTACTAAAACCCTGTAAATGTTGTGCAACCATTTATACTTATTTAAACGCACTCTTCCAACTTCAAATAAATGTATTCTGTACATTTTTAAAGATTTATAAAAAAAAAAAAATTTTTAAAAGGCCTATTTGTCATTGACCCAAATGTAAAGTAAAGGTGCTTCAATGCTTCCAAACTTATCACCTTTGGCGCTAAACCATCCTTTACAGAATGAAAGGACATGACATAATCCCACAATTCTGTGCGGCAGAAATATTTAAAGTGATGGCCATCCATCCAGCCAATCACTGAAAAAGAAAAAGCAAACATTAAGCCAATCACTGAAAAAGAAAAAGCAAACATTACGGGCAAAAGACACATCACATGATCACTTTTCCTAGTGTAAGTGCACTTGGATTCTCTTATTAGCCCAGTTGTCTTCCGTAGCCATTATGAATTCCCCTTTACACCTGTCCTTTACCTCATGATCTTTTCCATCGATGTTAAAGAAAAGTGGTTAGGAATTAGATGATGGAACATAATTTTTTGACTATTCGATCGCAGCCATGGTCTTTGGTTATGTGATAGCTTTACTTGCTCATCTCGCGAGTAAGGTCAGGGAGTTGTGCCTTATGTCTGACTTGCAGGCGTGCATTTATGTGTTAATCATCAGCTGTGGTCGCTGTTTCTGTCTTTCGGTGTCTATGACAGATGTGACAGTGCCCCCTGGATGTAGCCATGAGTAATAGCCATCCTCTGCGGCCGCTGACCTCCGTGTCCGAGATTGACCACGTGCACCTCCTGTCTGAACAGCTGGGGGCGCTGGTGCCCGGGGAGGCCTACAGCGATGTCACTTTTATTGTGGAAGAGAAGCGCTTCCCCGCGCACAGAGTCATCCTGGCTGCTCGCTGCCACTACTTCAGGTAACGTGAGGTAACCACGGTGCACGGCACGCGCTGCTCAACCCCTGCATTTAAAGTGTAAATGGACCAAAATTGGCCCCAGCCACTTGCCAAATGCTGGTAAAATGGACATATTTCAGTTGGCATTGCTTTAAGGGGCCTTCCCAGGTTATAAATGAATTTTTATTTATTTCCCCCCCCTCTTTTTTCCCCTTTAAGGTTCACTAAGATGTGTACTTTAAGAAAGTCAAAACGTTTTGTCATTAATTTCATCAATTTTGTTAAGAAAATGACTTTTTTTAAACTCTCCCACCTCAAATAATTTTATAAGTCAGCTCAAATCTGGTGACTTTCAACACTTGTAGCGTTGATATCTTTTTTTTATTTTTCAACCAAATTGCCTCAAATTTTGACTGTAGACTTGTTGGTTACTTCTGCATGCAATCACATTTTTATGATAGGTGCAAAGGTATCAATTTCATGGGAGTGTATGTGTCATCCAACTGACCCATTTGAGGAATTTTTTTAGGAAAAACCACTAGAAAAAAAATAAATACACAATATATAGAAAAATCCTCAAGTGATTGCATAGATATGACATATGCCTAACAGGGGAAAAAAGAATTAAGCGATTTGGTTGGGTGATTAAGGAGTAAGGCTTACCACAACACGGGCCGTGACTTTGCTTATTAACGTCAATTCCATGGTAACAGTGTAAATAAAAACCAATGGAATGGTACATTTTTGTGTTGAACTAATAAACTGTAGTGTTATTATACCCATATCTGTGCTGGTACAAAGTAAATCAAATGAACCTAGGAAGGCCCCGTAATCTTAACTGCTCTTCCCACTTCTGTCATGATCTAGGAAGCAGGCTTGCTTGCCAAATCTTTCGCCGCAAGCCCACGCGCTACCTTTCAGCATTATCAGAATGTCATGGCAGACGCAATCAATTCTGTTTGGGTCGCAAATTTTTGATGCAGTATTGTGTTATTTGTGTGCCGGCTCTGTATACGGTTTTAAGTTTAGAAAGCAGGATCTTATTTTTATTTGTCCTATTTAGCAAGCAGCATTGATTAGCTTGTGTTCAAATTCGGCTCAGATTGGCTGTTGATTGGCTGTCTTTTCAGACAACCCCCATCCACACTGGCATCATAATGCCAGGTCTTGCCCACAAACAAAAAAGGGTGAACAATAAAATTACATCCTCGTGGGAAGACCGCACGAGGCAGGAAATTGCATCTCATCAGACTAAAATGGAAAGAAGGAAAAGTAGCTATTGTATTTTTTCATAACAGTCTGTAGAGCAGTGGGCTCCTGACCTCTCCCTGAGCTCTCCCAGCAGCCAGGCATTTGATTAAATGCTTTTGATCCGCACCTTGTGCTATTAATGGAGGACTTAATCTGGTGCATCAGTAATAGTTAAGATAAAACTCATCAAATACCTAGATTCCAGGTTCTGGAGAAGAAGTTTGGGAACCACTCATGTTGACAAAGTCCAGACTAGGGAAACCCCAAAAAAGAACCAACTCAAACCGCAAATCATATTACATATGTCATAGGTACATGTGTTCGCATAAAATAATGAAAATCTTAACAAGGTGCTCTCTCTGCATAAAAAAGCACAAAATGATTAAAATCAGAATAAATTGTTAGTGTCCCCAAAATTTTTCAGTTTTTGGTGGATTCTGCTTCATTGCGTGGTCACTGGTAGATAGAGAAGTCTGTTTTCGCACTTTGTGTAGCAGAGCTCCATTTGAAACAAAGCCACTTAGAAGGCAATTCAACTGCGTGGCGACAAAAGTGCTTGTTTTTGCATGAAATATGCTACTTTTTAATATTAAAGGATTGCATAGTAATATGAACGGCACTTCTGAATTGATTGAAGGCTTGATAAATGCTCCTTCTGCTCGATCCGTCTCTCAGAGCGCTGCTTTATGGCGGGATGAAGGAGTCCCAGCCGCAGGCGGAGGTGCATTTGGAGGAGACGCGGGCGGAGGCCTTCTCTATGCTGCTGCAGTACCTGTACACTGGCCGGGCCAGCCTCAGCTCTGCCCGAGAGGAGGTGTTGCTGGACTTCCTGGGCCTAGCGCACCGATACGGCCTCCAGCCACTAGAGGACTCCACCTCCGAGTTCCTGCGCACCGTGCTGCACACCCAGAACGTGTGCCTAGTGTTCGACGTGGCCAACCTGTTCTGTCTGAGCGCGCTCGGGGCCGCCTGCTGCGCCTACATGGACCGGCACGCCCCCGAGGTGCTGGCGTCCGACGGCTTCCTGACGCTGTCAAAGGTGAGGAGAGGTGCACGGGGCAGGGGCGGCCACCTCTGATTCTGGAGAACTGCAGGGTCTGCTGGTGTCAGTTTTCACTGGCCACTTCAGAATCAAGCAACATTTTGGTACTTTTTCAGTGGTTAGGCGTGCTAGACTTGGGGTCGAAAGGTCTTGAGTTAAAGTCCTTGCCACAGCTTTTGCAGTGTTTGTTTGGGCAAAACACTTCACTCCCACAGTGCCTCATTCCACCCAGGTATATGATTGGGTATTTGCAAATTGTTCAGGAGACCTCACTAAATGCCTGGGGGTTGATTGCAAGTCGCTTCATGCTGTGGAAACTGGAGATAAGCACCAGCCTGATGTCCGCAAATGGCTTGAGACCTCAAAATCGAAGAGAAAACTTGATTACAAGCAGGCTATTGCTTTCCCTCCACCCGTCTAATGACAGTGTGTGAAGAACACGGAGTGTGCTGGTTTGTCAGCTTAAAAGGAGGAATATTGACAAAATCCAAAGCACTGGAAAGTGGGGATTTAAATGCTATTTGAGCTGGATTAGTTTCATAGGGGGAGGTTGTGTGATTACTTTCAGAATGCCTGATTTTAATCCAGTAAGAGTCAGTGGCATCCTGTTGTTATTGTTAGTATAGAATGTGTAAAACCTGAGAAAATTAATGTCTGTGTTTTGGAAGTTATGGTACTCTAGTTTGTATTGACGCTGCTGTGATTTAATTATGTTCTCCTTGGATGACAGGGAATTGGATTTGAAACAGCTACTTACTGTCTTGCTAATTTTTTCTGTTACTGAAGGGCAGTTATTGACACTTATATCCTTCTAAATGCATCCATTTTGGAGGAATTACTGACATAGATAATCCTATAAATGTATAGACCAGACAGTAAGCCTTGAAACCATTTTATAGCACCACCTAATGTGAGACTAATCCAGCTGGAATAGGGCTGTTGACACATCAGAGAGAGCTTTGCTCAGATAACTGCCAAACCTGTTTACAGCGCTATCAGGCAGTGTATTTCTTAAGAACTTCCCACATGAGGGACGATAAGATTTTATGCCCCCCCCTTTTCTGCCCCCTCCAGTCGGCCCTGCTGACTGTGGTACGGAGGGACTCGTTCGCGGCCAGTGAGAAGGAAATCTTCCAGGCCCTGTGCCGCTGGTGTCGCCACAACGGGGATTGCGAGGCGCAGGAAGTGATGTCGGCAGTGCGGTTGCCGCTCATGAGCCTGACCGAGATGCTGAACGTCGTCCGGCCGTCAGCACTGATCAGCCCCGACGACCTGCTGGACGCCATCAAGGCCCGGTCGGAGAGCCGAGACATGGAGCTTAACTACCGCGGCATGCTGAGTGAGTGTGACTGACCATTAAAGTGCTACCATGGCACTCTGAGTAAGTGAGACTGAGGGCCAACATGCTACCACGATATACCTTGTGAGCCTGACCGACTGCTAGCTTGCTACCACAGCGTGCTGAGTGAGCGTGACCAACTGCTAACATGCCTGTACGGTATGCCGAGTGAATTTGACTGACCACCAATGTGCGACCGCAGTATGCAGAGTGAGCGTGAACGCCCGCTAACGTGCCAAGTTCAACAATTCAATCCCATCCGTGTGTGTAAACTATCCCAAGTCCAGGTTCGTTGGCATGGCCACTACTCTGTGCCTTTTAAAGTTGTTTGTCGGCTCATCTAATGGTTGATGAATGTGCTATAGGCCCTTCTGAATTCCGCTATCTCGAGTGCTTCAGGGTGAAGACTCTTAGCCTTGGTCAAAAGTGAGTTCTCAGGAGTGGTTTGCAAATGAAATGGTGCAGTTGCCAGTATTATTTACAGTTGCAATAAAAATTATTCAACCCCCATTGCAAATTGGGTTTAACACGTTGACTGCCGACTACGAGATAACTCGTAATGGCGGGTCAGGGCCGGCGCTAGACCTGAAAATTCAGGGGCAAATATCCATCCCTTTATTGACAACAATTAGTCCTGTCTAATTCTAGATGGCTTTACTCGTTTTCCAATTCAAGAATAATCAAGTGGCAATTGCAGACACGGCTTCTCTCCCCCATGCGATCTAACAGTGACAAAATAATGGGCTACATGCAGTACAGAAAATAATTTAATTATAAATAGGTCTATGCATTAGCACTCAGCAACAGGAATTTTTTTTTTTTTCAGCGAGAGCCGCATTTCAGAACTCTTTTGCGAATGAAGGTAATTTCGGCGACAAGTACGCACACCTGTTTTTGCAGCACAGTCACGCAACTTGCTGTAAAAAAATAGACAGCTGTCCGATTGGAAAATGCAAACAGACGAAACCGCGTACTAGTCACCAGAATTACCTTCATTCGCTGAAGAGTTCTGAAATGCCGTTGCTGAGTGCCAGTGCATAGACCTAATTATAATTAAATTATTTTTCTGTACTGAATGTAGGCTACATTCTGGTGACTAGTACGTGGTTTCGTCCGTTTACATTTTCCAATCGGACAGCTGTCTATTTTTTTACAGCAAGTTGCGTGACTGTGCTGCAAAAACGGGTGTGCGTGTAAAATTACCTTCATTATTTCTGAAATGCGGCTCTCGCTGGAAAAAAAATTCCTGTTGCTGAGTGCCAGTGCATAGACCTATTTATAATTAAATTATTTTCTGTACTGCATGTAGCCCATTATTTTGTCACTGTTAGATGGCATGGGGGAGAGAAGCCGTGTCTTCAATTACCACTTGATTATTCTTGAATTGGAAAACGAGTAAAGCCATCTAGAATTAGACAGGACTAATTGTTGTCAATAAAGGGATGGATATTTGCCCCCGAATTTTCAGGACTAGCGCCGGCCCTGACCCGCCATTACGAGTTATCTCGTAGTCGGCAGTCAGCGTGTTAATAGCAAAATTTACAAACTTTTAGCTGTTTGTGATAAACAGATTGAACAGGAACATTTTAAATAGCTCAAAACAACTAATATTACAAATGGTTTCTCCGAAGGCGGTTTTGCAGGGTACACAAAAAAAAAATTTTAACACAAAATGCCATTTTTTTAATGCCAGAAATGCCAGGATAACGCACAGTGGGAATGTCCTAACTCATTTGATGTTGTTGCATGATTGTGTAAATGTTTGCAGAATATTTGTTTGAGAATATTTTATTTGGTCTGGATTTAAAGCTCGGCTGTTTGGCGCAGAATTGATGTTGCTGCCTCTCAGTCTCCCGCTTCATTTACGTTCCTCTGTACCTTTTCATTGACCTTCCAACCGGGTCTTTGACCCTTGACCCCTTAGTCCCGGAGGAGAACATCGCCACGATGAAGCACCGGGCGCAGGTGGTGAAGGGCGAGCTGAAGTCAGCCCTGCTGGACGGAGACACTCAGAACTACGACCTGGACCACGGCTTCTCCCGCCACCCCATCGAGGAGGATGGCCGTTCCGGGATCCAGGTCAAGCTGGGACAGCCCTCTATCATCAACCATGTCCGCCTGCTGCTGTGGGACCGGGACAGCCGGTAAGGAGACGGGGGAAGCCCAAAAATCACGCTCGTTTCTAGCCCGGGAGGAGCTAACCGAGGTCTGTGCCAAAAACTGGGGGTTTGCAAAATGCAGGACTGTTCTCAGTGAAACAGGAGTTCTGCCACTGTGAGATTATTTTGACTCATTTCTAGATTTTTGCGCGGGGGTCATAAAATTTCACCTGTCCCATGGACAAATATAGAAATTGGTCAAAATTATCTCACGTCAGTGGAAGAATTTTTTTTCCTGAGATAAAAGGTAGTATAGATAAGTGTTTTAAGTGTAAATTCAAGATAAAAATGCTTGGTGCTCCTTGTTTTTCTCAATGCAGTTACCGTATTTGGCTGGCTTGGTTATCCTTTGTGAAACCAGAACCCTGGATTACCAAGTTGCATTGCATAAATCCTTGAATAGCATCTTTCGCTTCATTAAATGTTTCAAATTTTGGTGGCCTCTGGGTTTTATTTTCATTTAGTCGACTCGGTGATCCTACTTCTGGACTTGTCCCCTGGTCTAGAGTTGAGCAGTGTAAATGCCCAGTATACCTAATGCACTGCTGTTCAGACTGACCAAAGGAAAAGACCTTTATTGTGTACGCAGTATAGCAAGATGTTTTTATTGGTCTGATTTCATCCTCGCTGTTGTACTATCAGTCTCAGCCCAGGAAAGCAAAGGCACCTGCAGGCGATGTGGATTATGCTTTACGTTGTATAATATGAATGTGTGTCTGCATGTAAACTTTATAGGGGCTCTTCTGATACTCTGTGTGAAGGCAGGTAGCTGCAGCTGGATTGTACTGGAGCTCTGCAGTATTGACGGTCTCTCTCCATTTCTCCTCTCTCGCCCTGTTTGCCCTGTACATCCTCCCCTCACACCACACTCTGACCATGTGCATCTGTTTCTTACTGTACTGCTTTTCTGTCATCCTTTCCCCTACATCTTTGTTCCTCTTTGACTTCTCTCTCTCTCTCCTCCTCTCTCTGCCTCTCCCTCTCTCTCTGTGCTCTTTCCCCCGTACCCTCCGTGCAGCTCGTACTCGTATTACATTGAGGTGTCCATGGATGAGCTGGACTGGGTGCGGGTGGTGGATCACTCCAAGTACCTGTGCAGGTCCTGGCAGAACCTGTACTTCCCCCCTCGCGAGTGTGCAGGTAAAGGAGCCATAGCAGTTAGCAGCTGCGCTTCTCTCCAGTGAGTCTGTCTAAAGTGGAAGGACTGACACCGACAACTAAAAGGCAGCTGCTGCCCCAAGACTGCCAGCAGTGGGCCAGCTTACAGGTTCAGCACAGTAAACCGCAGATGATGTGTGCATTCATCTTCACTGGCAGCTTTTTGCCTCAGAATCAGTAGGCATGAAATCACAAGAGCTAGCCGGGTCATGAACTCAGAATTGTCCGAAATTCCAGTTGGCGTATTTAACATTATTGGATAGTGTTTAGTTTATGTAGTCACTTCATTCATTTGTTCTCATATCAGCCTGGTATGTTCATTGTGAATATACCATTATGAACTGGTGTATATTTTGTAGCTTTTCAGCTTTGTTGATCAGTGTTATCATTTTTTTTCCTGATAGCTTTAGGCCATGCTGTTCATTTACAACCAAGTTTTAGAAAGTGAAAAAAAATGCAATCTTCAAAATGGACTAAAAATATGGTCCCAAATTGACTTTTTCTGAAGGATTTTAATAAATACAAGATGATTGGTAATTTGTTGGAGATTTAAATATTTTTAGAAAGCCCTCTAGGAGTACTTTCACCACCGGTAAACATAATGGCTATAATACGTGGGATGTGAGATGAAACTGGCTCTGAAAAGGGACTGACTGGGAAATTTTTAAAGAATTAGGCCTGCCTCACTGTGGCACTGAAAGAGTTCGAGGAACCCAGTTTGATGGTGGTTTCAGGGAGTGTCTTGGATAATGAACTGCCTGATACAGCAATTCACATCTCACAGCATCTTAAAAATGAAATGAAAACGAAATATAAGTGATTGGTGCAAGCACATCCCATTTTAAACCCCCATAAAATCTGAACTGATGTAGATATTTAGCTGAAATAAACATTTTTATTCTTTTTTTTTTTTTTTATTCCATTTGGCATGGAGGACTTAAACACTAAAATTTGACTCCATGACCTGGGGATCTCTGGTGGTTTCACATCAAGCAACCTATTGTATATCTCTTGGCCAATTTACCATTGAGGATTAACTCCTTCAACCCCACAGCCCTCTACAGAGGGCTGACCAACATATTCCCTTCAACCCCAAATTCCTGTAGGGAAAATTCAAACAATCTGACTAATTGATTGGAACATATCAGGTTACATTTAATGGGATTCCAGAGATAACAGTAAGATACAATGTCCAGATAATGACCAGCCCTCTACAGAGGGCTGTGGGGTTGAAGGGTATAGTGATGCTAGAATATCTGGGGTTGAAAGAGTTAAAAAAAAATGTATGTCTTGCTGTCACTAAGCAGGTTAATTTGCTAAACTGTCACTTTGGGTCATCTTGTCCTCAAAAGTGGCTGCTTTGCAGTGATCATTGTGGAAGGGCAGTGTCTTGAGCGTGCCACATAAGGGTGCTGTGTTTGTTCCAGGTATGTGCGTATTGTGGGAACGCACAACACCGTCAACAAAGTCTTCCATCTGGTGGCGTTTGAGTGCATGTTCACCCACAAGAGCTTCACACTGGAGAAAGGGCTTCTGGGTAAGAAGTGGGCCTGGTATTACAGGCTGGGTTAACTGATCCCAAATCAGTGTTTTAGGGCTTGTTTTATCTTTTACTGATGTTGAACAAGCATCAGTTTTTACATTTCCTCTAGCTTATCCGCAGATCTGATTGCGCAAGCTAAATTTCTAATAGACAAATTTTACCCTTTTTTTTCCATGTGTTTTTTTTTTTAGCTAGTCTGGACCAAAGGTCTGATGGGCTTAAGTCAAGGCCTGCTTGTACGTACATTGATAGTTGTTCGTCATTAGGTCACAAACATTTTCTCCGAAACCGTCTGGCGGATCAACTTGAAACTTTAGATGGATGTTCCTATCCATGAGCACTCCAAAATTTGTTAGAGGCATTATGAACTAATTTCAAATATGGCTGCTGGGGTGCCATCTTTAAAATGCCTATTTCTGTTATATCTAAGGCATTTTGCACCGATCAGGCTGAAATTTGGTACGCCGGTGCTAAGTAGCAAGACTCGCTAAATACATTATGGGTTTTATCATCCAGTGCATCTTCACCTTGATTTCACCTTTGTCATTATGCTATGCCGATTAATACTTCTGTTGTCTGTAAACGTCTTCCTCTCCAAAACCGTCAGACCAATGAAGCTGAAAGTTGTCATAGATTGCCCAGATGGGACTATTTTTATACATCGATGCCATTTAGATCATGACATTTGTCTTCTATTGTATATTTTCTTGCAAATCGTATATTCATAAGTTTCGGGACAGTGGCACAGATTTAGTTTGCTGGCTCTTTACAACAGCACATTAAATTTAAAAATGTACATCCATGGTCCATGAGTCCTCAACAGTTTTTTTATAAAAGAGCCATTGTCCAAATACTCATGGACTGCACTGTATTTGTTCAGCGCTTGTTCCACATTAGCCCTGTGTGTCTCACTCCTGTTTCGCAGTGCCCAGCGAGAACGTGGCCACCATCGCCGCCTGCGCCAGCGTGATTGAGGGCGTGAGCCGCAGCCGGAACGCCCTGCTTAATGGAGACACCCGAAATTACGACTGGGACTCGGGGTACACCTGCCACCAGCTGGGCTCCGGGGCCATCGTCATCCAGCTGGCCCAGCCGTACATGCTGGGCTCCCTCAGGTGGGCTGGGGCCGGAGGGCTGGGGTGTTTGTGGGGAATGACGGAGTACATGAAGGACGGGGCTTGGAATAGTTTTTCGTTAGGACAAGCTGAGAAGGATTTGTGCTGCGTTATAGCTGCAATGGCGTATCTCTGACGTTCTCACTTTCTGTTCTTGTCTGTTTCCTTGTTTATGTATTTGTTCTGTTTATTTTCCCGCTTTCCTGGATGTTGTGCACCATTGCTTACATCCATCAGAATTAAGAACTTTTTTCAGCAAATATGCAGTTTAAACTCAGTATTGAGTAGTGGAGTTTTGCAGTCAAAATACAGGAATGTTATCACACATTCACGCAAGTACATTGTAGCCTCTTCTGAGATTTCTACTGGTAGTAGTAAGTACTTGGTCAATTGAAATGATCTGTTGCACTGCTTACTCACCTGCTTTTTTGCTGTATCTAAAAGTGATAATCCTTCCTACCCAGGAGCCCCTAGCTCAAAAATTTACCACCCTTCTAATGGACGCTCTGATTTTTTTTTATCAGTTGGAGAAAAAAACCATGTACAAATCCTCTAAGAGTGTTGGTTGTCTTGGAAATTACACCGCTTGTGCAACATTGAAGCCTTTTTTTTTTCATCTTGTTCTGGTTGCAAGAGAACTAAGTTTCTGCTAAGTGAAGAATAGAGCCACCTGGTGGCAATGTTGGGTCACTGCAAAACCTGCATGGCTGTGACTACCGAACAGTTCTTGGAGTACTGTATATCAGTGTGTGGTCCTTAAATATTCAACTCGTCCTGATAAATAAGAATGTGTCGGGAATGTCATTCCTTATATAAGTTACTGACTGTGCTGTATGTTGTGTGTGTTCTCGCATCTGTCTGTCCTTGTGTATGTGTGTGTGTAGGCTACTCCTGTGGGACTGTGATGACCGCAGTTATAGTTACTATGTGGAGCTCTCCACCAATCAGCAGCAGTGGACGAAGGTGGTCGACCGCTCTAAGGTGGCCTGCAGGTACATCCATATACAATGTTGTACATCTGTATTCAGCTCAAATTTAAAAAAATGGAACTCCATGTAAAATGCAAATAAAATGCAAAACAGAGTGATTTGAAAAGTCCATTCACCCTCTGCTACATTGAAAACAGTAAAACAACACAGTATTTCAGGTTCTAACATGTAAATATAATTACAACAATGTGCCAGTTTTTCTGTTATTGGGGTTGTACATTGATCACACCTCATCAGTTTGAGGTTTACCTCTGTTTTTTTAATTCCTCATTGTGTTTCCAAATTGTTTATAAAATTGTTTTTTACTTTCATTTGTCCCAATGTGTGCATTGAAGGTCTCCTTTAAGACATAATTATGTGAAAGGCTCTCTCAGCTATAGGGGCTCCTGTCCTTTCTGTGTCTGAGTTTCAGTCCTTCACCTTTCATTCATGCTTGCTTTTTATCTCCTGTTGTTCTGACGCTTTGCCCTCCTGACCTCCCTCTGTCAATCTTTCTTTCCCTCCCTCCTCTCTCTGCCCCTCTCTCTCTCTATCTCTCTCTCTCTCTCTCTCTCTCTCTCTCCCTCCCTCCCTCCCTGTAGATCCTGGCAGACCCTGACATTTGACCGGCAGCCGGCCTCCTTCATACGCATCGTTGGAACTCACAACACGGCCAATGAGGTAAGTGATGGCCCCAGCCAGCCTTACACACTCTCAGTTATGGGCTGTGATACGATCAATACTGAACACGCGTTTATTTAAACTGCACATTGGCTCATCTTGTGCTGAGCTCAGCATGTGTTTAATAGCCCTACACCTGCTCTCCCAGCTCATTTGCTTCTTTATTATATGTTCTTCATCCTGCTTGCACCAACTGCCATCTATATTCGGGCAGTTGGGTGATGTATTTACTAACATTATTAGTTCTGTTTGCAGTCATAGCCTGTGTTTATTTATATCTTACATGTATTGCCAAGCAAGGTAAGAGACAAGAGCGTGAATGTAATAACAGAATCTCTATCTCACTCTCTCTCTCTCTCTCTCTCTATTCTTTTTCTTGCTCTATCTCACTCTTTTCCACCCTTCTCTCTCTGTTTCTCTCTCTCTCTCCAGGTCTTCCACTGTGTCCATTTTGAATGCCCAGCTCAGTTGGATGTGGAGGTAAAGGAGGGCAGCCCAGGCCAGGGGTCTCCAGAACCAAACTCCATTTCCCAGCATCCTCAGCAGCCCCGCCCTCCACGGCCTTCCCGCTCCCAGCTCCCCTCCCAGCCCTCCTCAACTCAAAACCAGGGTTCTTCCTCCTCCTCTTCCTCCTCCCCCCCGCACTCCCACCAATGAAGGACCCCCCCATTACATCTCCCCATCTCCTCAAAATGTGTTTGCGCAAGATCTTGTCTGCAGGGCACACCTACCCATCTGCCCCCCAATGCTGCTATCTGGTCATTTAAAAAGGATAGGGCTCCCTTATGTAGGCAGTATACACCTCATGACCAGCGGCGTGCCGTCAGGTGTTCTGAGGGCCTTCAGTACCCGCACCTTTTGACACTCGATTGTCCTCAAGCTGTTCTTGTTTTAGTTCGCCTGATTAATAATCAAATGATTTATCAACTGAACAACCAAGACCAATACATGACCTATAATAAGAAATGATGATCAAAAAGTGAATGCCCATTGCCTATATTTTTATATAATTGTTATGCCATTGTAAGGATGGCAAAATAAATGCAAAAAATCCAAAACTTTCGCTGACTTCGCGGCATTTATTTTCACCATCCTTACAATTGTCACTCAGCTCTGCATCGTGCCTAACAATGCCCTTTAGCCGTGACTTCATTCAGAATATAGAACGGATTCTCATGGCTTGTTGCTTAATGAGCCTTGCAAACTAATTTACGCTAGTCTGAGCCATTTCACGAACTACATGAGCGCAGAAGTTATGAAGCCATATTGATATTTTAAGTCACCGTTTATGTGCAGAAGAAAACGCACATAAAGAAAGAAAAGAAGATCATTTTGCGGTGTATTGTATAACAATGCTGTCGAAATGAAATTTAACTGTAGTTTAAGCAATTAGTCCGAGCAACTGTTGCAAATCAGGAAAATTAAACTGCAAGAGGTTTAGGTTATTAAGTATTGAAAGGCGAGGTTGTTGAAGGCCTTTGTAACTGCCGACGGACCGACTCTGCTCATGATGTCACCACTTTTTGTACAACAGACTTCGACTAACATGTCGTCAGCCACCGTCGCTATTCTCGACACAAACTCCATTTTATATGTTTTTGTTTAGCTAAACCAACTGCCGGTGGAAGGAAGCCTGCTAACTCTGGAACAGTTCCTTGTGGGAGCTCACTCTCCCCACGCCATGCGAACCAAAAACTTGTTTGTACAAGACAATTTGTTTTGCGTTGTGCACTCTGGCGCCTTAATGTAATGTACCAGTGGTGCCACTAATAGATGACGTGCAGTGCGACATGGGTATATCGCCTGTCTCACTTCACTGATAGGGTCCGCTTCATATCAGGGTTTTAATTTAAGAGGATTTTTAGAAAAGAGACCAAGAAAGCAGCTATTGAGGACATTCGACAATAGGACACACAACAAAATACAAATATTGTCTTAATACGAAATCCATTGATCTTGTCTGAAAATGAAGTTGTGTGCACTGTGATATTGGCTCGGTCTGCATGGAACCGCAAGAAAAGCAGCTGCCTGGGGGTCTGTTTGGACCCGATCCTACACGTGTTGTCAGGACATAGAAATAAGCACTGCTGTGATTAATATATTGATCTGGCTCAATTGAGCAGTTTTGGAAAACATGTTTTCCTAGACATTTTTTCACCACAGAAAAGGTAAAATGCTCCTGGTTTGTTTGGGTAAAGGAAAAAGCATTTTATGGAGATTAAACAGGAGTTGAGACTACACTCTGCACTTTAACTGATAATCAGGGGGTGTACCAGTTTTGGTGCTGTAATATATGGCTCTACAGGGGTTCATGTTGTGTTTTTCTTTTAAAGAAAGAATCCATTTTGTGTAGGAGATGTCAAGTCCATAGGCTTCATAGGAATGGGTTAAGTGTGTAAACCTACCCGACACACTCACAGTTTTACACTTAATATACTGTGCTGTGTTATTGGTTAGTAGTGACTGTGTTATGACTGTGCTCACAGACGGCGTCACTATTTCATTTGCTTAAAGCAGGTATTGTTCTCTGCTCCGAGAAGGAAACAGCAAAACCAGCTCAATCATTCCTGCTCTCTATCATGTCCCCACTGGTTTTGTGAGGGAAAAGTAACCTTCCCTTAATCCTAGCTGTCCAGTTCGTTTTTCTCTCTTCTCTCTTCCCCTCTTACTGTTTCTTCTTTTTTCACCGCCTCACTCTTTGAAGTCTTCACTATCCTCCGTGTGTCCTCCATTTCATCCTTTTGTCATTTTTTTTCTGTTCTGAAACGGAAAAACTCCCTCGACTTACTCAGAAATGTAATTTTTGCTGTCTTTGCAAAGACCATTTTGTGTTGACAATTGTTTCTTAAACTAAGGAGGGGTAAAGGACCCAAAATGGGTCACAGGAATATGTAAGGTGGGCACTGGAATAAGCCTTGTCCCGCAAACTATGCTAGTGTATGTATTTGACTGGTATGAAGGATAAAAAAATGTGGGTCTGGGTGTTAAAAAGTATTTCTATAATTTGGGTCCTTGTTTTAAGAAATCTAAGAACCATAATGCTGAAAATGTCTTGATATGGAGACTAAATGTTCATCCACACCAAGATCGATAATCATAACGATAACTGTATCGTTATTATGACAACAGAGTGTTGGCTCGCGATGTTCCCGCAGCTGTAGTGACAGCAATTGTGTTGAACAATGTTGGAGTCCATCAAAGTTTTCAGGTCATCGTGTTCTAAATGGCAGAGTACATAGCCGAGAGACTAGGCTATATAGAGAACATTATCGTTCTTCAGTGTGGCAGCTCACATCGTTGACGATTGTTATTTTTATTGTTTCTGTTCTTGGTGGGTACGGACCATTAAAGTAACGGTTACCCCTCATACCTCTTATTTTTGAAACCTGGAAGTACATTTCTTCTTGCACTGAATGCTCTTCAAAGTTTATTATTTACGTGGTTCCAAGTTTATCAGAGATGAATATATCGATATTACTTATATGCATATTTTTATTTTTACTTCTATAAGAATCAACATTAATATAACACGAATTATACTATCAATGTTCGATTGAGGATCGTCATTTCTTATTGTTGAATCACAAAGGTGTTTAGATTGCTTTGTTTGTACAGTTTTCTGTTGGTTGTAGCAGTGTGTGCTGGAATTTACTGCTACGTGGTGCAAAAGAGGGGTTCTGTATCACTAAATAGGACCTGTGCATCTTTCATTCATCAATCCCCATTCATTTCAGTGTGTTACCTGCTGTTGTAACTGGCTTGTAAACTTCAATAAAAACAATAATAAATTATATCTGTTGTTGTAGTCAATCTTTCCTCAAGTGCTCACACATACGGATATACATTGACGGCGCCCTGTCATCAAAAGTTTAGGTACAGTGGAGGTATATCTAATTTGGCAGAGGAGGTACCCAGAATCTGGTGTTACTTGTGGTCACAGACCTCGGGTAGTCATTGGATGCAAATGGTTTGAAATGGAGTATGATATGTGATGAATTAAACATGTCTATTTGCATTTGCTCCCCTGAAATGGGAGGGTATGTGCAAATAGGGCTGTCAGCACTGCTCAGATCAG
Source organism: Gymnothorax javanicus (assembly GCA_029692085.1). Taxonomy (NCBI): domain Eukaryota; kingdom Metazoa; phylum Chordata; class Actinopteri; order Anguilliformes; family Muraenidae; genus Gymnothorax; species Gymnothorax javanicus. The sequence goes on from CM056193.1 coordinate 26,188,870, forward strand.
TCAGAAACAATGTAAATTCCCTCCAAAAGCATTTGTGACTTCTATTAGAAGCTATACAAATAAAACAATTGAATTGGGGAAAAGGCTGATAATTTGCACTTGCACCTAGCGTGTAATTGTGCCAGTAAGCTGCCATGCCAACAGAAGTCTAGCTAGAATTTTGGTCACTTCTCTACTTATGCTGTTGCTAATTGTGGAATGGCAGCTTGATGTATTAAAATAACACCAGATAGCCTTTTTTTTAACATTTTCCAATGAACTTAACTGCTCCTCAAGGACGGATAAAGGCTTTGTGAGTTAATACAATGATCAGCCATAACATTATGAAGTGGATAACATTGATCGTTTCATTACAATGGGACTTGTCAGTGGGTGGAATATATTTGGCAGCAAGTGAACATTTTTTCCTCGACGTTGATGTGTTGGAAGCAAGAAAAATGGGCAAGCGTAAGGATGTGACCTTTGACAAGGGCCAAATTGTGATGGCGAGACAACAGGGTCGGAGTATCTCCAAAACTGCTGCTCTTGTGGCGTGTTCTCTGTCTGCAGTGGTCAGTACCTAGCAAAAGGGCTCTGAGGATGGAAAACTGGTAAACCAGAGATGGGGACATGAGCAGTCAAGGCTCATTGATGCATGTGGGGAATAAAGGCTGGCCTTTGTGGTCCGATCCAACAGAAGAGCTACTGTAGCTCAAATTGCTGAAAAATGAATGCTGGTTCTGATAGAAGGGTGTCAGAACACATAGTGCATTGCAGTTTGATGCGTATGGGGCTGTGAAGCCACAGAGCGGTGTGGGTGCGCGTGCTGACCCCTGTCCTCTGCCTAAAGCACCTACAATAGGCACATGAGCATCAGAAATGGACCACGGAGCAATGGAAGGTGTCCTAGTTTGATGAATCACGTTTTACATAATGTGGGTGTACGTCACTTATCTGGGGAAGACAAAGCACTAGAATGCACTATGGAAAGGCTATTCCACGTCGTTCCTGGGGGCCCACTGTGTTTGCTGGGTTTTGTTCCAACCACAGTTGTAATCGCAGGATTTTAATAAGCTGTTAATGTCTTAATTAGGTGTATTTCATGTTTAGAGCCGTAAATTACTCACTAGACAAATTTTTATAGAAACATCCATACATGCTATGAAGAATAAAATACCCTTGAAGATAGCATGTATATTTCTGTATTGCAAATAATTTCAAGTAATATAACATTTCAAACAGATCAAATTAGGCACTGAGAAAATCAGTAAACCCCAAATTAGGCTGCTGGACACAAGTGTTTTAAGTTCTTTCAAAAAACTGTATATGAACTTAATTAGATTGACATAACACAAATCTGGCTTGACTCTTTGTCATTTGCTTGTCGACTAAATTTGTCATAATGTGGCAATTAGTTTTTACCAATCAGGAGCCTACTACTTCTCTGATTTGATTGGTTACATTGTTTTCTCTCATTTTATGCCATTTTTTCCATTACAAGGCAATGTGGGTATGTTTTTTTTTTTTTTTTTTAATTCTTGATGGCATATATAGATATTTCTGTTAACATTTGGGTTAAGAAGGCTGCACTAAATATTAAATGTACTTAATTAGAACAAATTAACAGCCTGTTAAAATCCTCCAATTACAACTGTGGTTGGAACAAAACCCAGCGCACACAGTAGGCCACCAGGAATGACATTGAATACCACTGCACTATGGGAGGAGGGCAAGCCGGCGGAGGCAGTGTAATGCATTGGGCAATGTTCTGCCGGGACACCTTGTGCCCGGCCATTCACTTGTGTGTTACTTTGACGCGTACCACCAACTTAAACATTGTTGCAAATCAAGTACTCCCCTCCATGTCAACAGTATTCCCTGATGCAGGCATCATTACTCAGAAAGGGCTGCTTGGGTGCAGGCTTTCAATACAACCCTACAATTACACACCTGATTCTACTAATCAGCCCTCAGAGTCTTTTCTGAAGTTCTCGGCCGCGTCCGAATAGTCAAAAAATTACGTCCTATCCACTAATTCCTAACCACTTTTCTTTAACCTTTGTGGAAAACGTCATAAGGTAAAAGGAAGGCGTAAAAGGGAATTCCTAACGGCTTAGGAAGACAAACACGCTAATTAGAGAATCCGAATGCACTTACCCTAGACAACATGATCATGAGCCCCCTGCCCAACATAAACGTTTCTTTTCGTGATTGGCCGAATGAATGGATGCTGCTGCGCAGAATTGTGGGATAGCTGTATCTCCTTTCTTTACGAAAAGGATGGTTCTGTGTACCCTATGCTAAAGGAGGTAAATTAGGAAGCACTGAGACACCTTTCCTTAACATTAGAAGAATTCGAATCCACTTATCATGGCTGCCACGTAATTATTTCCGGATCATTTTTTCGGAGTTAGGAACTTTCCTAAGCAAAAAAAGACTATTTGGACACAGGCCTTGATTAGTTGAATCAGGTTAGTAACAGCTTGGCTGGAATGGAAGCCCGCACCCAGACCGCCCATTTCTGGATAAGATTGAGAATTTCTTCTCTAATGGTAGTTGCCTTTTTCAACAAGATAATTCGCCCTGACACACTGCAAAAATGTTTCAGGAATGGTTTGAGGAACACAACAACAAGTTCAGGGAGTTGACTGGGCCTCCAAATTCCCCAGATCTCAACCCAATCATACATCTGTGGGATGAGCAGGGCAAACAAGTCCAATCCATGGAGGCCCCACCTCGAAACTTACAGAACTTAAAGGATCTGCTACTTATGTCTTTGTGCTAGATGCTACAGCACATCTTCAGAGGTCTAGCAGAGTGCATGCCTTGACGAGTCAGGGCTGTTTGGGCGGAAAAATATTGAAAATGTGGTCATAATGTTATGGCTGATCTGTGTAGTCTCACAGTAAAAGCTGCGCGGTAGTTTGGTGGTTTTCACATGGCGCAACTGATCTGAGCCACTGTGATAGTAGTGACCAGTATCCTGCCCTTGCTAAATTCAAATGAAGGTAAATTCTAAATAAATGCAGAGTTAGTTTAGATACTGTACACAGAGATACATTCCATTGGTCAAAGTGTGATAGCATGAAGTGCTGGCTCTTTTTCCGGTCGAACACAGGCATTCTTCAATCTTTTCTCCACACCTCGTGGGCAGTGTACGATGCGGTCTCTTTGTTGTTTGAAGCGTGACCTTTACGTCCCGCAGATTTCCAAAGCACTGCTGGGTTATACTGCGGGTCCCCACACCTGGCTTTAATCTCCTGAAACACGAGAAGGTCCTCCAGACTTCAATTTACCGAGAGGGCGACCAACAAATGAGCCGGGATTGCATTAGGCAGTTCGTCTCGGAGGGGAAATAATGAGCCGGCGTGTCGATCAGGCGCGAAGCCCGTGTGAGTGACACCATAATGCTGCTTTCATTAAAGACGGAAAATATAAAACAGCCGGCTTTCCGGAGCTTCAATTACTGTCTCCGTCGCAGTGATGCGATGACCCGGGGTGGGAAGTGGAAGATTGAAATGCATCACGGAAGAAAGGTGGGAGTGATGAGATTGGCGGTGTGGTGGTGATGAGATTGGCGATGTGGTGACAGCGAAACCAAGTGACTGACAGGCTTCACTCTTGATTATTTAAACAACATGTGTATAAATATGAATTATTTCTGCAAATGTAATATCCACCATGTGCTAAGCATGGTCTCACCATGGATTTTGATTGCTTGTGGACTGTGTTGGTGCTGGAAAACTCCAGATATTCTTGGTGCACCAACGGTCTCATGTAGCCTAATAACCGTGTGTAGGCACAAATATGATCTGAAACATACAGTCAAATCCATAAATATTGGGTCAGATTTATTATACCTTCGAGATCATATTGGAGATGATTAAGGGCAAAGAACAGACTGACAGCTTTATTTTGAGGGTATTTCATCCAAATTGGGTCAAAGGTGCTGGAATTTGTTTTACTTTTTATATGTGGCCTCCCTTTTAAAGGGCCGAAAAGTAAATGGACGTTTTTCTGCAGATATTATTCTGGCTGGGGGTGCCTTGTTCCCTCTGTATTTAATTTACAAGTGAGCACATAAAAAGCCATGAGTTAATTTCACACGTGCCATCCGCATTTGGAATTTGTTGCTATTAACTCTCAATATGAAGTGCAGAAAGTGTAGCAAGCAATCATTAGGCTAGAAAATCAAAACAAACCCATCAGAGAAAGAGAGTGAGAGCGAGAGAGAGAGAAAGAACATTAGCAAAATCAAGCTTTTGGTACATTATTAAACAGAAAGTACACACCAATGAACTCAAAAACACCAAAAGGCCAGAAGACCATGGGCAACAACTGTGGTGGATGATATAAGAATTCTCTCACCGATGAAGAAAAACTGCTTTACATCAGTGACCAGATCAAGAACACTCCTCAGGAGGTTAGCGTATCAGTGTCAAAATCAGAAATGAAGAGAGAACTTAAATTCAGAGGGTATCCCAGAAAATGCGCACTGTTGGTATGCCTCAGGAAGAATGCAATAAAACAACTAAAAAAAGCCTGTCCAGTTCCAGAGTAACTTCACAAGGACAAGTGAGAGAAAGATAAATTTGTAAAAGAATGATGGGAAAAGAACAGCTCTGAGAAGCAAAGGAACTGCTCATGATCATGCTACCTCGTTCGTGAAGAATGACAGTATGTGGCCGTGAATAGCAGCCATTGGACAAAGGCAGCCAGGTGAATTTTGAATTATACAGCGCCATATTAGGACATATAGCAAAAAAAAAAAATAGTTGTTTAGCATCCCACAAATTACAATTTTCAGGGGTGGGTGGGTGGGTTTTTTTTTTTTTTTTTTTATTAATTATATTAATAGTCTGAGATCCATATAGCACAACAAGTCCAAATCATAATTACATGTATTAACATTAAGAGTCAAATCTGCCTAACTCATAAGTGGCGCAGTGATTCAAAGCCAAACAGGTCATCTGCTGCGTGCACAGGGATTCAAAGCATTTTTCTCACTTTCTTTTTGGCGCGATTTTCACAAAATTTTTTCAAAAAGTAATCACACAAAAAAAAAATTTAAGGTGGGAGGGTCTTTCTGGGCCAGATAGGGATGCTAACCAACCACCTTTTTTTTTTTTTATTAGGCTTTATATGCTCGGATTCAGCCAAAAATCTTTGGATGGTGCTTCATAGTGCAAATATCCCATGACCCAATGCATACTGCAAATCCAACTCAAGACTTTTTTGGGGCAATACGAAATATATTGTTGGACAGCAATGGATAAGTCAGTCACCTGACCTGAATCCAAGAGAGCATGCAATTTCACTTGCTGAAGGCAAAACTAAGGGCGAAATGACCTGGACTCAGTGTGAACTGACCACAGCTGCAGTGAAGGCCTAGCACAGAATGACTTATATATCAAATGTGTGTGAGCGTGTGTGTGTGTGTGTGTGTGTATACAAATATATAAATAATGAATTAATCAACATTATGCACTGCATCTGCGAGTGGTTGTAATGCTTTGGTTAATTTTATATAATATATATGAAGAGTTTGGTTTCAAAATGCAATAAGTGCCAAAATTACAAAAATTGAGATAATACCATAAAGCAGGGGAAGGGAACCTTCTCCAGAAAGAGTCACGGTGGGTGCAGGTTTTCATACCAACCAGGCTGTTATACACCTGATTCTGCTAATCAACCTCTGGAATGTTTGTTAAGGGCCTTGATTAGTGGAATCAGGTGTGTAGCAGCTTGGTTGGTATGAAAGCCTGCACCCACAGTGGCTCTTTCTGGAGAAGGTTACCTACCCCTGCCATAATGCAATAGCCCTGTGCTTCTTGCACATGATGCAAATTTTCATTTTTAGAAATTCATACTTTAGAGTATATGTTTTCATGGTCAAAGTTTGTATTTCTCTATAAAATGCAGTAGGCCCCAAGATAGAAAAAGTTTATTTACTCAAAATGAGTAAAATGGATATATTGCATTTTGGAAACAAACTCTTCTTCAGGGGCTTAGAACCAGAGTGGTCAAACCCACAGAACATTGTTTTTAAGATAACAGATGTCAGAGTTTTATATATATATATATATATACTATTCAAAAAAAGTAGGGGATATTGGATTTACAAGTACCATGAAATGCAGATCATGAGGTCAGGAAGGAAACAAATGACATAAAAACATTAAGGAAACATTTGTCAATTTATTCGAAACCCTGTGTACAGTCAGTAAAGGACAGATTCTCCAGAATAAGGGTCGACACAAACACAGGGTCACACAGCAAATTTACCACCATTGTGAAACAGAGTCAGTAGCGGGTAAAGCCCCCTCGGTTGGCTAGACAAGCTCGAATTCGGCGTGGCATACTCCTAACGAGACGTCCCAGGTCATTTTGGGGAACGTTATTCCATTCCTGTTGCAATGCTGCAGCAAGTTCTTGGACATTGGCAGGAGGTTGTTGACGTTGGCGTGGCAGCTGTCCAAGCATGTCCCAGACATGCTCGATGGGGGGAAGGTCCGGACTGAGTGCTGGCCATGGTAATGTGGTGATATTCTGCTGCTGGAGGTAATCTGTAACGATCCTGGCCCTATGACATCTGGCATTGTCATCTTGGAAAATGAAACGGCGGCCATAACGACGTGCAAACGGCACAACATGGGGTGCCAAGATGTTGTCCCAGTAGTACTGCCCTGTGACACGTCCAGCAACAACATGCAAGTCTGTTCTGCCGCAGCAGTGATGCCTCCCACACCATTACAGATCCACCCCCATACGGATCATGTCTAATGACGTTAACGTCATGGAAACGTTCGTTACGTCCGGCGCCAAACCCTCCTCGCCTGTCAAGGAAGTCCACAGTGAACCTCGACTCATCTGAGAACATTACGTTGTTCCATCGGCGATTATCCCAGCGTTGATGATGACGACACCATTGGAGTCTGGCCCTAATGTGACGATCCCTCAAACAGGGAATGACACGAGGACGCCGGGCGTGTAAGTGAAATTTGTGCAGACGATTCCTGATGGTCTGGCCACTCACTACCAAGCCAGTATCCCTTTGAAGTTGAGACCTTATCTGATTTGCTGTTACCATACGATTTCTCAAGACAATAGTGCGGATGAATCTGTCCTGAGCCTGAGTTGTTGCCCTTGGTCGACCGGATCGTGGTCTATCCTGAACAGACCCTGTACCACGATGTCTGGACCATAATCTGCTGATGACAGACTGGGAAACATTCATTGCCCTTGCCACAACGACCTGTCTTGTGCCAACCTGTAGCATGCCAAGGGCACGTAACCTCTCCTCCTGTGTTAGACGGCGCATGGTCTCTGTTTAATTAACGACTTCAACCACTGATAATCTGATGCTTTCTCTTCAAAATCTTCCTTTACAGTGGCTCTAACCTTCCAATTCAGAGTCATGCAAATTTGTGGCACAACCCCTTGATCATCAATAGCATCCCGTGCAGATCGTGAGAGTGTCATTGATGTGTTTGGGTGATGAATTTCTTTGGAAATGCTTCCTCAGTAAGGAACTATACAACATGGTTTCGTATCCCTTTGTATATGAGAAAATTTTCATCTCAAAATGAAATATCCCCTACTTTTTTTGAATAGTATATATATATATATATATATATACACAACCCCAATTCCAAAATAGTTGGGACAAAGTGTAAATTGTGAATAAAATCAAAACGCAATGACTTTCAAATCACACCAGCCAGTACTTTATTCACAATAGAACAGAGATAACATAGCAAATGTTGAAACTGAGAAATTTTACAATTTTATCCACAAAATTAGCTCATTTCAAATTTGATGGCTGCTACAGGTCTCAAAAAAGTTGGGACAGGGGCCTGTTTACCATGGTGTAGCATCCCCTCTTCTTTTTAACACAGAGTGGAGGCATCTGGGCATTTAGGAGACAAGTTTCTTGAGTTTAGCCATTGGAATTTGATCCCACTCTTGTTTAATACAGGCTTCCAGCTGCTGGAGAGTTTTGGATCTCCTTTCATGGACTTTTCGTTTAATTATGTGCCAAATGTTCTCAATCGGTGATAGATCAGGACTGCAGGCAGGCCAGATCAGCACACGGACTCTTCTACTACGAAGCCATGCTGTCGTAATAGCTGCAGTATGTGGTACTGCATTGTCCTGCTGAAGTATGCAAGGCTTTCCCTGGAATAGATGTCATCTGGAGGGGAGCATATGTTGCTCTAAAACCTTTATATACCTTTCAGCATTCATGGTGCTTTTTAAAACATGCAAGTGTCCCACACCATATGCACTAATGCATCCCCATAACATCAGAGATGCTGGCTTTAGAACTGAACACTGATAACAGGAGGGGTGGTCTTTCTCCTCTTTAGCCCGAAGGACACAACGCCCATGATTTCCAACAAGAATGTCAAATTTGGACTCGTCTGACCACAGGACACTTTGCCAGTTTGCTACAGTCCATTTTAAATGAGCCTTGGCCCACAGAACACGGCGGCGCTTCTGGATCAAACTCAACAATGGCTTTTTTTTTGCATGATAGAGTTTTAGGTGGCATCTGTGGATGGCATGGCGGACTGTGTTTACAGACAGTGGTTTCTTGAAATATTCCTGGGCCCACTTAGTAATGTCAATGACAGAATCATGCCGGTGAGTGATGCAGTGACATCTGAGGGCCCGAAGATCACGGGCATCCAGTAAAGGTCTTCGACCTTGTCCCTTACGCACAGAGATTTTTCCAGTGTCTCTGAATCTTTTGATGATGTTATGCACTGTCGATGATGAGACCTTCAAAGCCTTTGCAATTTGACGTTGAGGAACATTGTTTTTAAAGTATTCCACAATTTTTTTTACGCAAGCCTTCACGGGTCGGAGAACCTCTGGCCATCTTTACTTCTGAGAGACTCAGCCTCTCTAAGACATACCTTTTATAGCCAATCATGTTAAACACCTGATGCCAGTTAACGTAATTACTTGCTAAATGTTCTTTCAGCTGATTCTTATATATTAATTGCTTTTTCAGCCCTTTTTTGCCTGTGTCCCAACTTTTTTGAGACCTGTTGCAGCCAGAGAATTTGAAATGAGCTCATTTTGTGGATAAAAATGTAAAATGTCTCAGTTTCAACATTTGAAATGTTATCTATGTTCTATTGTAAATAACATATTGGCTCGTGATCTGAAAGTCATTGCATTTTGATTTTATTCACAATTTACACTTTGTCCCAACTATTTCGGAATTGGGGTTGTAATATATATATATATATATATATATATATATATATATATATATATATATATATATATAATGATGTTCACGAGTATAATACACTTCATACAGCACTAGCCAGTGATAGAGCAGCATCTGCCAGTTATAACTGAATGTCATTTTACGTTACATAACTCACGTACTGAGAATGTGGTGTATGTGTGGGATGATGAGATGACTGCATGGCTTCGTACCTGAGGATGCTCTGTGAAATTACAGGGCACCAGGCTAAGTCCTTTTTTCAGAGCTCACCATCTCATGCAAAAGACAAAGGTGCGAGAGCTCAATCCAGGTCAAGAGTGCTTGCAAGAAAAGAGTGGGAGTAGGTCGGAGTTCAGGGTGACAGGCGTGTGGGTGCGAGGAATGAGGGGAGTGGGGGGTGGGGGGTGCTTTATGTGGGCGGGTGGTAGTGTAGCATAACGTTTCAAGAACTGGCCTTGCGACCGAGTGGTCAGCAGGTTCATCTCTTCAGTGCTTGCTTGAGGGTTTTCGCATCATTTCTGTGAATATCTACTTGTGCGAGCAGACCGTTTCAAACAGAAAGAGCATGTAGAGCATATAAGAGTGCAAAGATAAAAGCACCTACCAAACTGAGCAGTAAATGTTGCGTTAGATTCATTTCCTGCAGCATCTGAAGCAGTGAACGATGGCCAGAGTTGGGGGATTTTTGCCTGCAAATGGAGCCCATCAAACATGATCTGAGACGGACAGAGGCTTCACCAATGTTAGTTACAGCAACATCAGCGGATTGGTGATCTTTCGGTCACCATTTCCAGCACCCCCTCCCTCTATGCACTGCTGTCAAGTGCAGCACATGGATGCCTCCGTCCAGCTACATTTGGGAAAGGACTTGACTAAGGACTCCCTGTAATGACATCCCTGGGGCCCATAAATGTTACTGTGTTTGAGGGGGAGTGGACGGTGTTACAGAGGTGAGTTCAGAGCAGTCACTCCAGCATCCAGAATATTCCCTGAATCTTAAAAATGGCCGTAGTTCCTGAATCGGAGGTTTTGTTTCCTCTCATGCATGGATTTTTGATCCGAGCAGAGGAAGGTAAAAGCAGGTGGTGATAAGACTGTGTCTGACAGATTAAACGACTGACCCTGATGTTCACATCAGCGGAGAAAGGGAGAGGAGAAGAGGTGTAAAATGATCTCTGTGGAAAGTACAACGAGGTTTTCAAATACTTGCACTGAGACACAAATAAATACATCCTGTCAGCTTCAGTCTGAGGATAGGTACAGTCATACTGAGTAAACTGAGTAAGAATAACAACCCTCTCCATTTTTTTCCACTATCCAAATACTAATGGACCTGGCAGTTTGCCAGCCTCCTCTTTATCAATTCTTTCTCTCTAACACTCTTTTTGTTCTGTCCACTTCACTTTATCATGACAAATAAGCTGCTTTAATCTATTATCAATCACAGAATTTTAGCACAGATAGATTTTGTGTCTAGTGCTATAGACAGGTGGTAAGAATGTATGCCTTGCTCGGGGACATCAATTTAGCACTGATTCAGTTCAGATCGTTGAGCTTTGTATTATGCGGATAGGCAGCGGATGGTAATTAGGTTCATGCATATCCATACGCAACTCCATTAAGATTCTTGGTTCCACTCAGCACCTGCTCTGAGCTGAAGCCAAACAAAAAGCAATAGCTGTGGCTATGAATATGCGATGCTGTCTCTTCATTTTATCTGTGTATTTGTTTTGGTTTTCATTAACCGTATGCATTTGTATCTATCAATAAGTCATATGACAAATACACGCAAGATAAAAAATACAGGACAGTTGCAAAAATATGAATTAATTTACATTAACTTAAAGCATGATTATGTAAGTTTGTTATTTAGTCTCTGTGCCCTGATATGGTCATAGACCATTGATAGCTTTAATTTATTTATTCTGTCCTAGGCTAGCCTTCCAAGTGCGGTCCTGGTGTGTCTCCAACTTCTCATTTCGGACTCCTCATTGCTGTGTCAGGTGATTTTAGGGTGTACTCTCTGCCTCCTACCTTGCGTATTCAACTTTCGTGACTGCTTACTGTTGACCTCCCTCAAGGTATGGCCCACCCACCTCCATTTTTGTTTTACAATCTGCGTCTCTATTGGCTCATGTCCCAGGGAGTTTCATTTGTTACCCCGTTTGTCCATCTGCTGTTTAGCATTCCTATAGGGTACTTTGTTGATGAAAGCCTGCAGTTTCTGGGTAGTTTTCTTAACAGTTCTCCACAATTCTGCACCAGAAAGGAGAATTGACTTTGAGTTGAAAATCCTCAGTTTCGTTCTCCTTATGTGATCTGAGAAGACCATACTTTCTTCAACATATTGGATACTACTCTGGCTTTGCTAATCCAGACCTTATTGTCTTAATCTGTCCCTCAGCTGACGCTCAAAACACCTCCCAGGGAGACAAAGTAGGTTCCTTCCTCTGTGGTATCATGCCCTGTCTCGATTGGCCTGTTTTTGGTGCAATTCACTTTCCTATAGCTTGTTCGCAATCACGTGATCCCGATGATGCGCGTAAGCCAGATGGGGAACAGGGGGTGAAAGAACGCCAGCTGGGAATTGTTGGAAAACGAGGAAAGTGAAAGCCAGATATGTACAGTCAAGTAGCTATACGATTCTAGCCTTACCTTTTACAAAGTGGTCATTGCATTCATGAACGTTGTCTGACTCCGCTCCTCTAGACTTTAAACAGAGGTTTTAATCCATGTTTGCCGCCCTTTCTCCGCAAGCTTTTTAAATTTCTTGCCTTTATGTGTCACTACTTTTGGGACTCAAAAGTAGCTCATACCCCCCCAATTTTATTAATTGGCACAGTCGAAAACAGCACAAAACTGTGGCATTTTGATAGCATTTCTCTGCAGAGAAAGCACTTCCTGCTCCCCATCTGCAGTTCCCGCTCTGACGGGACATCATCTGCAAACAACCTTTAGTTTGTCTTTTCCACATTTGGTGTCAGACCTAGCTTACCAGAATTAGCTGTAAGTAATGTTGTTTGGCCCTGCATCTGTTGTTTGGAACTTGAGATGAGGGTGACATCATCAGTAAAACTGAGATTGTCCGCTTACTGCCACAGATTGCACTGTATTCCATTTCACCGGTCTCCAGTTGTTTCTTTCATGACGAAATCAATGGCCAACAGGAATAACAGTGACATCGGGCAGCCCCGTTTGACTCCTGTATTGACAGTGAAGTTTTCTAGTAATCTATCTGCATGCAGAACTTTGCAGGTCATCATACCGTAAGAGTTTATGATGATGTGGATGAATCCTCCTGTGATAACATAATGCTTCATAAGGTTAGGGAGTTTCTATTGAGGCTATGAAGGCTTACTTAAATTCAATGAAGTTAGAGAAATGTATCCCATTTAATGAACGGTTAGATAATTATCCAGGGTGTGACTAACTGGTAAGTACAGGAGCGATCCCTCCCTGAGGCCTGGTCATTGGCCCCTAAGTGTATCATTGGCAGCCTGTTGAAGACAGAACATAATTATTCTGTCCCTCACCACAGGCACTAAGGTTACCCTTATGTAGTTCTTACGCTCTAGGAGGTCATCTATCTGTGGACGAATTGTAGTGTAACTCTCGTTCCATTCCAGTGGAATCTTTTCTTCATCCCAGATATTTTCGAACAAGCTAAATGAAAAATCAACTGCTAGAATGGGGTCTGCCTTAAGAGTTTCTGATGGTATATTGTCTGGGCCAGCTGCCTTCTTGGTGATTATGCAAGAACATGGTAATGTGTTTGTATATATATATATATATATATATTTTTTTTTTTTTTTTTTGGCATTGTGGTTTATGGTTTTTGGACATGGCAGTATTTGGCTTGAGTTGGAATATACTCCATGATTAGTGCCATATCTCATAATTAGCTGTTTACAGCTTATATTTCTTTACTCTTAACAGTTCTGTGTCTATTCTTTCTTTTTTTTTTTTTTTTTACCAGGCAATTGTTTTAATGTCTAAACTGTGTTTGGGAGTTGAATCACAGGATCAGTTATTCCAGTAATGATTAGAAAAGTTCTTTTCTCAGCACAATTGTTTGGTGCACGAAGCGTAATTTTCCGATTTTTTTTTTTTTTTTTTAGTACACAAGATGTTTACCATTCGAGAGATTTTGAAACTTGAATATTTTCTGAATAGATTTTATAAGAATATATCGTGTCAATGTCTGTCTCTCGAACTCTGATTGTTTCCTCTAGACAGGGTATTCCAGGAAAAGTATGTACCAGTAACTGGCTTATAAGGATTTCAAATGGTAAACAGAAATATTTCTTGCCTTCTGGTTCTATAGGCGGTAATTACAGTCATTTAGCAAATACAATGGCAGCCTCCTGTCGCACAATTCTATAATCTCGAACTTTATTCGTTCCCTCATTTCAGGAATATATATCTCAATCTTGCCTTCAAGTGCCACAGCGGACACCTATCCCCTCTCAGTTCCTATCATCCTCAGTCAACTTGTCCTCAGCTTTAAAAATCTTCAACCACTAGAGGGAGTTGCTGGCCAGGTATTGGCACAGTTAAGGTGGCAGCGTGTAAATTCTGTGTAACTAACATTATATGCAGTCGCCCCGGCTTCATTTCTCAGATAACTTTCTTTTCAGACCTAAAAGGAACTGATATATTTTACAGCCAATATACAAGGTCTATACCTCAAACCCAGGGCATCATTCTCCCCCGCCCCATCTGCTTTCACCCTGACAACCAAAGGCAGGGTGCATTCAATTTGAAATGTGAGCTGTCCAGATTAGAATTGAAGAGAAGAATTCAGTCCTCAGAATGCTCTTACCGGTGCAGGATGGAGAAAATCTGGCCAGTCCTTATACTGCTGGGCCATTGTGCACAGACAAATCTGTGTACTGATTTAACATTCACAAATACTGGCTTTGCAACAGTAGTACCAAATGTTCATCTTGGGGATCTGCCGTCTTTTCCCTCAAAACCGTAACAAAATAAACCTAATGAAACAGCCTGGAAATGTTGCTGAACTGACAATTTATAGAATAGGCTCGCAAAATTAGGCATACATGAAAATCTAGGGACAGTCGATCATTCAAAACAGGGTTGGGATCCAGTAATTTATAATGCTGTGACTTATCAGGTGACTCCAACCTTTCATAGTCAATCTAAATACTTTTCCCTTGTCAGCCTAACTAAGAATCCAATGGTAAATATGCTCCTATACAATAAAGGAATAAATGCACTTGTCAAGTGTATGAGCATGCAATTTGAATAAAACTTTCATACTCATTAGTAGCCATGTATGCTGATTCGGGCAAGGTCTCGGAGACATCTGGAGGGTCAAAATGAGCTCTAATTGGAATTAATGGGACAGAAACGGAAACAATTAAAGCCATAGACCAGGACTAAAGTCAGTGCGAACAAACTAACAACAATGCAACCCGACTGCAATCAGCAAAAATATAGTGCTCACTGGGTACACACTGTAGGAGGATTTTGTCATTGACACAGTTTATGCCTCCTTCTTGGATAAATTAATTTTTGAATGAAGAATCTGTATATAAAATTCATTTTTGTTCAGAGTTGAGCTTAATATGTGTCTATGGAACAGACCATTATGAGGACAAATGAACAGAGAAATTGACAGTTTACTGTGGTATCCTGTGTTACATTATGCACAAAAACCTAATGTACCCATAATTCTGTAGAGTTTCAAAAGAAAATAGATGTTTCCAGATAGAAAGGTTGACAAAGAACTCCATATTAACCATCTGCTGGAGAATCTTGCAGTATAGAAGCAACTGAGAAACTGTTGACGGAACAAACTACAAAATGAAGCATTAATGGGAGGACTCTTTATTGGTAATTTCTAAATGATTTCCATTGACATCCCTTTCCATCAAATGGCGAAAACTGGTGTGCATTTCTGTGTAAGTATGTGAGTGTGTGCACGCTTGTGTGTGTGTGTGTGTGTGTGTGTGTGTGTGTGTGTGTGTGTGTGTGCGCGCGCGCGCGTGTGTATGTTTCAGTGCGCCAATAGCACATAGAGCTGCATTTGATAATTTCAGGGCAGTCAAACTATTTTCTCCCCAACTGCTCCAACTATACTAACCTCCCTTCCTTTCCACCTCCTCTCTCTCTCTCTCTCTCTCTCTCTCTCGCCAGAAGCAGGCTTTCCTCGGTATTCTCTTTGATGCCCTCCCCCCGCCCCACACACACTCGGTTTACTGCCTCATAAAAACTAATTAAGCATCAACTCTGGGATCTGTGCAGCCATCACCTACAGTTAAACGAAAACTGTCGGAACAAACCTCCTCCCTTCATATGAGAGGTGCAGTTTAAAGAAAACGTTTTTTTTATTGGTTGGGGGTTTGTGGGAGAGTGTTTTGGGGAAACTAATTCAAGCTAATTGTGCGCACCACTCGACACTCTCACTCTCCCTCTGTAGTTTCGAGCACCTCGGCGGTACTTTGATCAGTAGATTGAACGACGGAAGGAGAGCCCTCCAGAAAAGCTCCATTCTCCCGGTGCACCCTGGGCAGCAGGAGGACTTTAACCATGCCAAGCTCACGCGATGTGTACAGCGCACCGCAGAGCGCGCGACGAGAATATCGAGCCGTCAAATTCGCCGTGATGCAGCCAGTTGGAGCGGCCTCCTGTACAATACGAAAACGTGCATCCTTACTTATTCTCCACATGTCTGTTTTGCCTGAATGTCCTGCTGTGCTCTCCGCGTCTCACGCAACATTGTGTATCCAGCCTGCAATTCTGTAGTAAAGCACTGCGCTGACAAATCAAAGGCTGATATTCAGGAAATCTTAGTATTTTCTATTGTCAGCTTTGGCGCAGTGGATAAATGTAATGGTACAATTGACAGCCTTTCTGTGGGGGTTTGGGACTTTGGGAGGTGACTGCTACCCATGTGACTGTTAAATTCTTTAAAGACTTTTTCAGCTTCCTGGCCACAAATCTAATGCCACAAAAATGCGCCTCTCCTAGAGATGGTCACGCAGGCTGTGAGGGGGTGGCTTTTGGAATATTTAAGTGTTCTTGACACAATCCATTAAAATCCATTAAAATAATTTTCCCCCATGTACACCAGCATCTTATGAATTGTCTTTCATTGGGGCAATTACATTCTTTAAAAGTACAATATTTCCAACATGCTATTTTGCACTCTCTGGAAAAGATGCCTTCATGCTGCATTGGTAAAGGATTCTGATAAGATTCATTGATTGTATTTTACTGTTTGATACAATTGAAAACCTCCCTCCTTCTCATCTCTGAATTCTTTCTCCTACATCCTGCCATCCAACTCTTTCTGATGATCTGTGCAATAAACTAGAAATTCACAACAAACCGAAATATGTTGTTGCAATCACATGCATATGTGTTTATGTCTCACATGGTATTATATCAGTTTGAGACTTCAGTTTTATTGAGCTCTATAATTTTTGAGATAAGTATGCCCCAAACATTATTATAGCATAATTACATGATTGTGTGTAGAGCTAAAATGTAATCAAAAACTATCTAGTTTCTAGCCCTTCAGCAAATACAATTACACTATTATTTAAATGATAATGTCACAATCTAACATATTCCTCAGCAGCTCAGAACATCTTCCCATGCATATGAATACTCGCTTAACCCCATAAAAGCTATGGACCCATATATGGGTCTGTAAAATGCAGCTGCTTTATTCAAACCTGTGGAGCTTCAGACCTGTTTTAAATTCCAGAAGAGATCCCAAGTTTCCAATGAACCCAAATATGTCCAGCTGAATCACTGGGAAATGCACATAAAATGATGCACAAGACCTGAATATTCTTCATTTAATGTGATGCTGTGGGCATACTGGGTTTGAGTGTTTCTATCAAAATATAGTGGGCTCCAAAATTGCTGGCACCCCTGACTAGCAATGCACAAACAATACTTTAAAGAATTCTAAAAATATATATTTACAGAGAAACACTAAATAACAACATGTGAGAAATAATGTACAATATTAATGTTCCAATGGAACCAACCAAAATGATTAACTGATTTGATTAAAAATCAATTTCCCCCAAACTAAGGTTGCACAACTAATCACACCCTTAAAGATTATCGTGAATAACATCTACCAAAATTAAACCAGGTAAGAAATTCCACTTATTTAAGTTTAAGCTAAGTGTTAAGGAACAACATTGAGCCATTACATTACTTCCTGTTTCACTAGAGTATAAACATGAGGTAACATGCATGCAAAATGTCTTTGTCATTCAACATCATGAAAAAAAAAAAACAATTGTCAGTTCAGAAGAGGCAGATGGTCATAGACCTTTATAAATCTGATAATGGCAGCAAGAAGATTCACAAACAATTGAATATGCCACTGAGCACTGTCAGGGCAAATATTAAAAAATTTCAAAAATATGGAACTTTTGAAAACCTCAAGGGAAGAGGATGCAACTGCATTTTGCCCCCAGGATACTAAGGAGGATGGAGAGAGAAGCAATAAAATCCCCAAGAATCACTGTGAAGAAATTGTAGGCCTTGGTGGTATATTGGGGTCATCAGATTTCTAAAAGCACCATTAGGCGCCACCTCCACAACCACAGGCTCTTGGAAGGGTTGCCAGATGAAGGCCTTCTCTGGCCAGAAGTCACAGGAGCAAGTGCTTGGAGTTTGCCAAAAGTCATTTAAATTATGACAGGAACAAGTTATTTTGTTCAGATGGGACCAAATTGCATGTTTCGGTCAGATACAGCATCGGCATGTTTGGCGTCGAAACAAGGATGCACACAAGGAGAAGCCACTCATACCCACGGTGAAATATGACGGTGGGTCAGTCAGTTTTGGGGCTGATTTAATTAAAGAGGTCCAGGGGCACTGGTTAAGATTAATGGCATAATGAATTCCACCAAGTATCAGGACATTTTGGCTGACAATCTGGTTGCCTCTGCCAGAGGGCTGGGACTTGGTCGTAGGTGAACTTTCCCACAAGACAATGGCTCAAAGCATACCACAAGATCCACAGAGAAATGGTTCTGTGACAACATAATCAACGTACTGCAATGGCCATCTCAGTCGCCAGACCTCAATCCAATTGAAAATCTGCAGGCTGAGTTGAAGAGGGCAGTTGATAAACGCAAACCCATGAATGTGAAGGATCTTGAAAGGATCTGCTTAGGGGAATGGTCCAAAATCCCCCATAATGTGCACCATAACCTTGTCAAAAAATTACAGGAAAAGACTCCATGCTGTTATATTTGCCAGAGGAGGTTGCACGAGGTACTAAAAGAGGATGCCAATTATTCTGAAATCTTGATTTTATTTAAATTTGTTTTGTTTTAAATGATTATTATGATTTTGGTTGTTTCCATCGAAACATTAATAAAGTAAAGCATTTGGTATGTTCCATTTCTCTACAATCATATTTTTTTTGTATGGTTTGTGCATTGCCAGTCAGGGCGTTTGCAGCCCATTGTAAGTGTGATGCCGATTCAGTGAAGTGCTGCAACCAGCAGATACAGAATATGTATGTGGCACTGTCCTACATTATGAAAAAAAATTGCTTTCTCTAACTTTGAAACTACTAAAGGGAAAATTTCAGTGAAAAGATAGAGTATAAGGGGTCAATATTTCACATATAAGTTCTATGCAATTTTTATGGACCGTGCATGCACAAGCTGTATGGGCCTTCTCAATTGCTGGCAAATTGGCCCATTCTTGCAAATTAACGTTAGTACCTGGCTGACCTGTGGCAAACACTGGTGTGCAATGAGATGCTAACATGAAGTCCTCTCATTATTAGGTGACATCAGAGCCATCGATCACCACCAACACTGGTTGATGAGAGGGTTTCATGCAAAATATAGGATAAAATATTAAAAAGAATCATGCAAATATATTTAAATAAATAGAATCTTTATCCATTTAAATATATTTAATATATTTATATACATAAATCAAAACAGATAGAGAAGAACCAATCAGACTAACACAGAGTGTACACAACCTCATTTCCTGAGAAGTTGGGACGGTATTAAAAAACGCAAGTAAAATAAGAAAACATTGATTTGTAAAACGTCTTTGACCTGAATTACATTGCAAGGAATACAAGACAAAATACACTGAACAAAATTATAAACGCCCCATGTCAAATATTGATGCCACATGGAGTTTAAAACTCTAAGTGAGCATATGCTGACTTTTACTTGTACAATAGGGATATTTCTCTTGATTTGTGTACCATTTTTTAATCCATCTCTCTGTCAGTGAGCATTTGCTCAGTGATACAGTGATTTCACTCAGTACATGGGTGTGGCATTTCCAGACGGTGATCAGACAGAATGAGCAGTACCCAGACACTCCTTATACTGGGGACAATAAAAGGCCACCCCGAAATGTCAAATTTTGTCAAAAGTCATGCCTCAGATGTCTCAGGTCATGCGGGAACGTGCCTTTGGCATGCTGGATGCAGGGATGTCCACCAGAGCGGTCGCTGTGCAGCTGAATGTTAACTATTGTACGATAGGCCGTTTGAGAGTTCGTTTCCGACAGACGGGCAGTATTGCAAATCGACCTCATCCATGTCGGCCACGTGTGACCACACCAGCACAAGATCGCTACATCCGGCTCGTCCACCTGCGGGATCGGCTCAGATCAGCGACACGCACAGCGGATGAGACCGTTGGTCAGCACAACAGACGCATCACACCACAGACAGTCCGTAACCGCCTGCGAGAAGCCAATTTGCACGCTCGGCATCCTCACCGTGGTCTGGATCTCGCCGCTGTCCGGCGTCGGAACCGACTCACATGGGCAAACGCACACGTTCGATGGCCCTTGGCACGCTGGAGAAGAGTGCTATTCACAGATGAATCCCGGTTCCAGTTTTTTGTTAATAAAAACTCAAAAATTTGACGTGGGGCGTTTAAATTTTTGTTCAGTGTATTTAAGTTTTACTTTATCAATTTTTTTCATTTTGAAATGCATGCTCATTCTGAATTTGATGCCTGCAACATTTTTAAATCACCTGTACAGGGGCAATATAAGACACACAAAGTAATGGAATGCTAAAAACGAGTGTCCAGGTATCGAACATGTGAAAATGTCCACAAATGCAGCAATCTTCTCAGGGACTGATGACTGATGCACACTGGAAACACTGGTGCTGTTGTTGGACCCTTATGAATTGTGTGGCTCAGAGCAATAACGGCTTATGCCACTGTAGGAACTTTTCGAGACATTTGACTTTTTCAAATTTTGTGAACCATTCATATAATGTGCAAACTATCAGTTTTTATGCATATGTATTTTAATGATATTACATTCAGCCATATTTCTGCAAATGCTAAAGACTCTATCTTTTTTCAGAGGTAGTAATCAATGATCAGAATGGTGAAAAATTACTAAACTCTAAGAATGATTTAACAGCAACAAAAACATCACATACTTAAATAACTATTTATTTAATATTTCTACTATTTCCTGAACTACCATTTACTATCTTGCACTGTGGACTAAGGAGTGATCTGATCAGTGGTGGATCTAGAACCGGGAATTGGGGTGGCACAGACACGTCCCTTTTTGTCCTGGCAAGTTCTCAATCATTTTCCTTTATTGACGCGTTTTCCAGTTATCGTAACTGGCAACTGAAGACACAGTTTCTCTCCATATGCGATCTAACAGCGATGAAATCATGGGCTAAATTCAGTACAGAAAAATAATTTACTTATTAATAGGCCAATGCTTCGCGTTGATTGAACTGGTCCGCGTTCTAATGAAATATTGCCTTTCACTCTCGGTATTGCGTGGGTTGATGAAAAAAAAGTGGCACTCGGCAGTTAAATAGGCTATAAGAAGCCTGCGGCTCAAGCTATTTGCTTGAGAGTCGACAGGTATGCAATTTTTAACAATGTTGATTTAAATACAGCAAATACGCGTCCTGATGAATGACTGTCGTCTTACCTAATTGAGGAGAACAAGCAGCACCTGTTAAGTGTTGAGTGCTCTCAGAGTGAACCTTTTGTTAATTATGAAAATGACTGAGAACAGGTGCGGACTAATAATTGTTTTAAACGGATGTTTTGTGCACCCTATTCTCAGTTCTGGCTTCGCCACTGTAGCCTACTGAATTTAGCCCATGATTTCATTGCTGTTAGATCGCATATTGAGTAGAACCGTGTCTTCAGTTGCCAATTACGATAATTGGAAACCGCGTCAATAAAGGAAAATGACTGAGAACTAGCCAGGACTAAAAGGGACGTGTCTGTGCCAACCCAATTCCCAGTTCTAGACCCGCCACTGGATCTGATTGGTCGAAAAGTTTAAATGCCAACCGTGGCTTGTGGCATAAGCCATTATTGCCCGGAGTCAGTAACAAAGACTCACTGACAGTGTTTACAACATACGATATAGAGGCTTTGGCGTAAGCCACATATCTGGTATTTCATGGCATGTAGCTAGAGGGAGTAAGAGTATGATTCCAGCAAAAAACAATGTTATCTAAATTTGTGGCATACGCCGTTATTGCTCTGAGCCACACAACTGATTATTGGCAGCGGATGTTGCGCTTACTTGGCCAAAGAATAAAGGCTCCCCTGTGTTTATCAGCATAAGGCTCAATGTCAGCATCTGTCATGGTATGGAGTTGTGTTAGCACCCATGGAATGAGTAACTTAAACATTTGTGACCATTCCACAAATGCTGAACAAAATATGCATCTTGTGGGCACCATATGCTCTCTTTTTGGTGACATTTTTCCAGAGAGGCCCAGGCTTATTTCAACAAGACACGTTACAACAGTGTGACGTCATCATAGGCACTAGACTGGCCAACCAGCAGTCCAGTTCAGTCTGGTGTTTAAGATATGCCATGCTTTAACGAGCACAAAATGTGACAATGAAGTCCACAGACATCTGAGGGGCAGAGGATGGAAATCTAAGAAGAATGGAAAAAAAATCTTACGATTCGTACCATCAGTTCCCCAAATGATTACTTATAGCCTTTTCCCTCTACGGCGAGGCTTAACCCCAAGATACCCCGGGGCAGCACAAGCATTCCCACTATTCTTTAGCCGCCCCAAGTTAAAAAAAAAAAAAAAAAAAAAAAATTGGCACTTATCCTGGGGTTCGTAAACCCTGCCAGCAACCAGGGTTGAGGCGCAAACCCAGGGCAAGCTCACCCCAGGCTTAGCGAAACTCCGGGTTAATGAGTAGTAACGGGAACACAACTCGGAGTTAACCAACCCTGAGGCAGGAAAAAGCTGAACCCGGGGCAGCAAATCCCCAGGTTAAGCAGTTTTTAGTGGGAAAGCGGTATTAGATGAGTGTTGAAAGGAGAGGTGATGCAGCACATCGATAAACACACCCCTTCCCAAACTTTTCTGGAATGTGTCACAGGCACAAAATTCCATGGGCTGTTTTCAACTGAATACAGATCAAAGATGATTTTTTTCTGCATGACCCTTGGGCGGAACGTTACCATAGTTACATCATTTTATAGTGTGCAGCAGAGTGTACACTAATTGGCAGATGTGCGTTATAAAAATTCAGGAGTGAGTTTGCAAGAGTGTAAGGGTACAACTTACCTCACTCCGTGAAACTCCAAGCAAAGTTTTCCGGAAGTGCCTGACTGTTGGATGCCACCCAGGAGGGCATTAAAAGATGTGTTCACACCTCCAATTTCTTCCTATTAAATGAATCTGGTTTCCTTTGAGACCTCGCTGCCTATTTTTCAGTCCTCCTCCAGGCAGAAAACAACTAAGTTACACAGCCCAGATGAAGAGTGCAGGCTCACCTTAAAGTAAACTCGCAGGCTGAACTCACAGAACTTAGTGCACCTTTTTAATAGACCATAGTTTAATCCTGTAAATCTTTGCTTGGATGCATATACAGCGTGTTTGTATGAAGGATTAAGTCTATATTTTGTATTCACAAGTGTGTGTGCATTTGATCGTATTTGATCCAATGTCTAATTAATTCCTTATGTTCTTGTGTTTATTGCAGTATACATGTGTATAAGGGGAGAGTTACTCTGCCTTTGAAGTTGTGTGGTAGAGTCTCAGGGGCCTGCAAGCCTGGGGCTGGATTAATTTTGCAATGGGGGAAACACGGCACTTTGATGGAGGATAGCCAATCTCAGTCATCCCTCCCATCCACCGACACCTCTTGTCCCCTACAGTATTGCGTTTCTCAGCTATTCTTGCACTGCTGTAGCCTTCGTTTTTCATGGCAACTTCTGATTGCGAGGCTCATACAAATGCAAAAAAGAAAAATACAGTTTCAGAACTTAATATTAAAGATGATTAATTAATATAGAAATTATGCATTGAACACTCACATATGCATTTCACTACAGGGGATGCACAAAAAATGAAGAGTTTGGTTCCAAAACGCAATAAGTGCCAAAATTACAAAAATTGAGATAATACCATAAAGCAATAGCCCTGTGCTTCTTACACATGGTGAAAATTTTCATTTTTTAAAATTCATACTGTAGAGTGTATTTTTTCATGGTCAAAGTTCGTGTTTCTCTATAAAATGCAATAGGCGCCAACACAGAAAAAGTTGATTTACTCAAAATGAGTAAAATGGATATATTGTGTTTTGGAACCAAACTCTTCAAATATACTGAGATACTTATTCTAGAATGAAAAAGAGTGCAACTAATGCAAAGCATCAGATCGAGTTTTATTTACTTTTTCACCTTAACGATGAATTTGAAGCTTCTGAAGGACTTGATTGCAGACCCCTCACATTGCCTCCACACCTCTCTCTTTTAAGTGACCATCTTTCTGTCAAAAGTCTCAAAAAAAAAAGTCTCACCTGCTTCTTTTCTTCCTGTGTTTAGGTGCAAGTCAACTGTAAATTCAAGCCTATTTATCATGGAAAACACACAAAGGAATGTAAAGATAATGCTGCTTCCCAATCTCTTTTCCTCTAACAATCAAACGCCAGTGTTAAGAGCAGCCTGAAACTGATATACAGTAAAGCCGATATTGTCAATTAAGATTCAGCTCCCACTGACCACAATTAAAGGTCCCATGTAATCGAAATAATTTTGCTCATTTTTGCGTGTAAATATGTGTTCTGATTGATATTTTTTGCATGTTTCGTCTGTGAAATCACCACTTTGAGAAATAAACAGAAATTTCTATCCGGTTTGTATGTACTTTTTAACTTCCTAAGCCCCGCCCCTTAAAAAAGTTCACTTACCAGAATGAGAGTTTTGTGATCGTATACCTCATCTCAGGGAACGGAATTAACTGGTGATAAGTCAGCACATCGTAAAAGTGCATCTAGAGATAGATTGCTTTCTTTTTTGCAGAACATAAAAGGTAGCCAATTCATGCTTACTTGCAGCATAGATTATGGCCTGAAACTACCATCTCATTGCTGCATGCTGTACCTTCACATTTGTTTTACATTACGGGGCAGTGAGAGGCAGCTGGTGTGCATAGCAGTCTACATGTAATATCTAAGGTTGATGCAACTTTGCAAGTCAAAATATGCACCATCACCTGTCAGTCAGCAAGGATAAACAATGTCAATAATGTAACCTTCTTAATCTACATAAGCAAGCTGCAGCTAGCTATGGCACAGAAACTGCCGTGGTCATACGAGTACTGTATACCAGCGACGGATGGTGAAATAAAAATTGGTGAATTGCTGAACATCCCTTGAAAATAATTATTGGTCTTAAACTGTTTTTAATCATTAATTTATTTTAACATTACGTAAACTCCGAAAACACTCAATATAACCAGGTTCGATGAGTTTTTTTTAATAATTCAACATAAATTCCATTTCAATCAATATTATTCATTTGTGGATTTTTGTTGCTAATTTTCACTTTCTTTGTTGTAATTAAACAATCATGAAGCTGAGACTTGATAGAGCAGGATGCGCTTAAAGCAGACACAAAAGTTAACATCGTAGTTTATCTTTTTTGATAAACTGATAAAGTGATAAAACATTTTCTCTTTAACACTAGAACGGCCAACTATGCAGTACCTCCTAGAACGGCTGTGAGGTCAGTTTGACCTCCCACCACTGCAGGCTTTATGATTGCAAATTAGAAGTCTGTTACTGGAACAGTTGTTAATTATTTTAAAATAGCATGTAAAAATAAATGAAAAAACATCTTATTTTATTGATTTTGCCACATTAGTTTATTTTAATAAAGCCTAAAGCCTCATGTAAATTGAAATGTAATGTAACAATGTAAATTCATTTCTGTCATGTTTAATGAGTGTATCATTGAACAATGGAAAAAAATACAATTTGATGAAGCTGTCAAACAGATAAAAAAGACCACTGCACATAAACATTGAACATTTAAATAACAACACTCCTCTGCTCTCATAAAAAAATGAACATGAGCACAGAGCACATGAGAGAGAGCCTTGGTCAATATGTTTGGGAACCACAAATTTGAAATGTTTCATTGCCTTTGGACTTGAAATTATGCTGTGAAACCTGAGCATTACGAGGTGAAAAAATATCCAGTTTAGGTGACCTCCCTAGCATCAGAGGCTTGGTTTGCCGAGCAGGGATGTTTTTTTTTTTTGTATGGGGTGGCTCATGATGAAATTCAGGTTCAAAATCAGAGTCAGACTCACTGGACCAAGACACGTCACTCAGCCCTGATATTTCTTCTCATCTGACCCACCAGAACTCATGTCCTTAGGCTCTGCCAAAGCGTGACTTAGATTTATCCAAATCCTCTGATCCATTTCCTTTTCTGGTAGCCTATCCAACTAACTAGATCACGTGTCAAACTGGTGCCATGGAGGGCCAAGAGGCTGCAGGTTTTCATTCCACGCAAAAACTCCACCAGGTGAGAGAAGGATTAATCAGTGAAATCAAGCAGGTGGGACTAATTTTGTGAAATGAAAACCTGCAGCCTCTTGGCCCTCCATGGCACCAGTTTGACACCCCTGAACTAAATAAACAAAATCACTAAGAGAACAGCCCTGCGACAATCATAATTTCTATATAAAATAGGAGAGCAAACTGATTCTGACCTCATGACAGGAACTGGTTTATATACTCACCTGCACACTATTCAAAAAGTAATAAAATGCATTGCTAGGCAACCAAGATGCAGTTGACTGCTTTGCATAACTGTCAGTGTATGAATGTGTTGTGTAAATTGGCATATGTGAGGTATTAGGCTGCTGTCAAGTGCTTTGAGCTGTCTGTCTGACTAGCTATATAGTCAGCCTAGCCAGCCTATATAATCTAGCTATACAGCTGGGCTATATGGTCCATTTACAGTTTTTTGCATTAGGAGTAATGGAGGTCAAAATGACCTTGTGGCCGTACTAGTTATAATCAGAGATTTTTTCTTTCTCTTTTATTCCAGAAACCCCATAACTCATAAGTTGATGAATAACACCATCTTTGGAAAAGTCACTGACTGGGAGACATAGAGATGTTATTCAAACAGAGTTATGTGCAGCTTAAAAGGCAAGAGAGGTCAAAATGGCCTCAGGGCCGTTCTAGTGTTAATCAGTGCGACATTACATTAGGAAGGAACCTGTGCATTTAACTCGTTTAACTGCCAATGGCTTATTTTTATCATTGGAAAACATGTTCATCAAGGAAAATGATTGAAAACAGGTCCAGACTTACGCAAATGGCTACACCTGATGATCCCGCCCATTTTCAGAGTTCATGTAAAGTCAATTTAATTGAACAATTGAAAACAGGTCAGGACCAATCATTTTGTTCAAGGAAAGGTCTGCACTTCACCAATTTTCAGTCCACCAGGCACCACTGTTATGTAAGCCCCTACTTTTGCTGACTGGATAGCACCAAAAATTACTTAATAATTATTTAGTTCGCAGCATATTGACATTGCATTGAGTTTCTAAAACCTGTTTCCACCGAGGGCTCATAATAATACAGCCGACCTATTCCAGCTGCCTAAATTCCGGCTTGAATTTTAAAATCCTCTGACAAATCTGATATTTTATCGGACTCCAAAAACAAAGCTTTTTCTCTGTCTTCCCCACTACTGTTGTTTGAAGTGTTGCACATGATTTGTATCTAATTCCGAAGTGAAAAATGCTAACGTTTCTTAGTGGCTCGAGACGAATGTGTGGGGTACTGCATGCAAAACCCCCTTCCCCCAAGTCTGCTCATGGCATTGTCCTTCTGGAAGATGATGTTACATGGATTGTGCATTCTTTTAGCAATTCTCAAAGGGCATTCCCAAGCAACATTTTAATTTGCATTTTCCACTTCTCATGAATAGAAGTATGAAAAAACTAGTGTCAAACTCAAATTCACCTGGTAAAAGTACTATAGAAGAGATTAAAAGCAATTTTTTGACATTTTGGGGGTCATGGGACCTTTAAGCACAAATAAATATACATGTTTATATGTTAGAGTCAGACTGTGAAACCCGTCATTTTGTGAAATGACTAAAAATTTTTCACCATGGGCCTCTCCAAACATAGAGCTTATGATTGTGACCATAAAATTCTATTTTGGTCTCATCACTCCAAAAACAGTATTCCAGAAATTGTGAGGTGTGTCAAGGTGTCGTCTGGCATATTTTAGGTGGGCTTTTTTGTGGGTTTGGCGCAATAATAGCTTCCTTCTAGCAACTCGACAACTGTTGATAAATACCTCCTTATTGTGCTCCTTGAAATGACCACGCCATCTTTTTCCAGAGCATCCTGCATTTCTCTTGAGGTAGCTTGTGGATTTTAGAGAAGGTTTTGTAGAGGAGGCTATAGAGGTCAAATTAGTTGACTCACTGACTAGTGGCTATAGGTCATGCTGCTGATGTACCATCTTAATGTGTGCAAAACATATGTTGAACCAACTTGATCAGCTCAAGGTGGCTTGAGTTGTAGTTTTTTGCAGGGATGTTCACCTACCTGTGGTAGATTTCTTGTCACAGTTTCTGCATAATTAGAAAATCTAAGCAATGTAGTAATGTAGCCAAAGTGATAACTTGCTGCAACCCTCTCTCGGGTGGACCAGTGATAAAAGTACACAGCAATACAGAAGTTCTGAGCTTGCAATCTGTGCCATTGAGTCTTTATAAATTTCACCCTCGCATATGCAAAATTTGAACCAATATTGAGAGCGAACTTTACCCAATTTCCTGTATTGTCCTCTCTTTACTATAAGAGTTTACCCCGAAAAGACACCAAGATGGATGGTTCCACAACTAATACATAAGGTATATTACTTTTTGAATTTCCAAAACAATACCTTACGGTATTTTTACGGTGAGTAAAATTTAGAACTTCGCTAAACATTACATGTATATAAGTGTGACAAATTGGCTATGTTGCTTGCTGTGCCGGGCCTTAAGTAACAGATGGTTACAGTTGGATTCCTAACCCCCCTTTGTGGGAATGGTACAGTCTTCACTCCAGCTGATCGGCCTTGGCTCCGGGTGCGAACCATCGGACTGTCCGTGGCCGTTTTCACGCAATAATTGTATAGTGGTGTCATCTTGATCGCAGTGGCCGGTTTTGTTGGCAAAACAGGCCAACGGAGTTACGGGCGACCGAGTACCAAAGGAACGTCGATATTCTCAGCCTTAGCTAGTCGAGGGACCTCCTCATATTTAACAGGCCGCTTGTCCATCCCTGGTCTTGCCTTTTTTGGACCTACCGACTCCTTGGGCTATGGGAGACACAGGCAGTGAGCGCAGCAAGCCGCCAAGCATACCTCCACGCTGTCCCTGTGGATTTTGGGGGTGAGATTCATTAGATCGTCCGTTTCTGATCAATTAATTGCGAATGGGCGACATTCTTGAAGTGGTACAACGTAAAGCCGCTTTCACACCGGACGCGAAACGAATTTTTCGCAAGACAGATTACATTCAAAGTCAACGCAAAGACGCGAATACACGCGAAAACGCGTGTATTCGCGTCTTTGCATTGACTTTGAATGTAATCTGTCGTGCGAAAAATTCGTTTCGCGTCCAGTGTGAAAGCGGCTTTAGGCTGGAGCGGTGAGGATTAATGGTATTGTTATTTGCTAGGCCCAAGTGGGGGGTGGGTAAGTTGTTAGAGCTGTTTGGGTGGCTGGCTTGCAAAGACCAGGATTGAAATGGGGGAAGCTAATGCTGTGAACATAGTACTCAATAGATAAAACCCCTAATCGTCCTTTTTCTCATAGCCACGATGATCTTTAAAGTTGTTTGGCTGGCTGACTGTTAGGTTTTTACCCAAATAACGAACGCCATGTAGCTAGCTACCCCATAACGTACATTGTTACGTGTTTGTGCAGCATTCGGCTACCTAGCCAAATAGCCGTGTCATGACAACCAGCTTGTTTTAATGTAAATCGCCGACATGGCTAACCGGCTAGGTAGGGAGCTAATTATTGCGAGTGTACCAGCTAGCCAGCGGAAACGTTGATATTTTTAATGTCCGGAGTCTTGCTGTCAATATTACGTTTGTGTGTCTGGCTTGTCACCAATATTTTTGTCATGTCGAGGGTCTTTTGTCAGCCAGCTCGCTTACTGTACGTTTGTTAGCTTGCGTCGGGTCAGATGGGGGTAAGGCTAATCTTCTGAAAATATTCTGCTGAAAATCCACTTACTAATTCTTCTTTTTTTCATCCTCAACTAGATATTTATAGATATACATCTCAAGAATAACGGGTGAAAATTTCATCACTATATATTAAGAAATAAAGAAATTATGAAGGAAAGTATAGATGGTTGTAGTTTTTCAGCAGAATGTTTTCAGCAGAATAGCCCTACCCGTCAGAGGGATATCTTAGCTTTGTATGCCAAGCATGTACCCCTTGCTAGCAACTAGCTAAATGGATGCAAACTTACTAATTAGCTAGCTAAACATTGATTTTCCTGGTTGCTGCTGGTCGGCTATGGAGCTAACTACGCAAGTCCAGCTATCAAATTGATGTATCCATCAGTACTTTGCTCTCAGCGAGTTAGCTTGCTGCTTGATTACTTCTGGCTCTTCCCTCTGACAGCTGATTGTACCAGGGCGCTGCTAATATCCTAATAAAGATCCCCAGTGAACAATGCGCGCTTCTGATATCATATCGTCGGCCTGAAATTAATGTAGCTCCGTGTCAGATAAGGTCAGTGTCCTTATGCTGCTAGCTAGCTAAGAAGCGGTAGAAAAGGAACTAGCGATAGCTGGCTGTCATTTGGATTTTTCATGACTGCTAGCTAGTGCACATCATGGGTCCGGCTCGCCCTTTCAGCTTGTAGGAGTGGAATCCATTTGTAGGCCAGCAGTGAGATGACATCAAAAGTACCAGTCTCCTGATTTTTATTGTATTCTGGCGTTCTTTCTCTCCCCAGGTTACAGATAATGATTTAACGTCTCAAGCCATTTTTTGAGACCTATATTATGGTGTAAATAAAACACCTATTAGGCTTTTAATGTATAGGCCTAATATAATTGTATTTGACATAAAAATACATTCCTTTATGTTAGATGGGGTGTTATTTGAGGCTTAGGCTTTCACAAACATGGGCCCCAAGTCTACACAAAACAATGAAGTCTGTGTGACCCTGCTGTACAAAGAACTGATATATCACAGGAGGTCGTTGCTTGGATGGTGTGAAGGCTAGTTGATGTTTTCCAGGTCTATGCAGAGCTATCACTGCTCAGTGTGGACTTACTGCAGCTGCATAGCTAATTCTCTGAAGTGCTTGTGATGGATGTGTTGAAATGGATGATGTCACACGAGAGTTGTCTGCAGGCAAGTAATGTGTGCCATGAGATGCTGTCCATAATTTTGGTCCTGGCAATTTTTTTTCTGCCTTGACTTGCATTTTGTCTTTTGTTTTTTTGACATTGTTTGCCCCCTGGGGCTAGCTTTAAGGAATCGGTTACTTATCCTCCTGGTTTTGGACTTTGGTTCACTCTCCCTATCTACATACTCATGGAAAAGTCAATAATGCTGTGGACTTTGTGTTTCAAGATTTGAATGTATACCTGATGTCTTTCAGTCCTCCACCACCTTGACCTAAATGTTTATAGATGGGAGTGCAGCTGTGCATATTACCTGCTGCTCTCGCTGCTTAACATGACGAGTGCAAGATATTTCCCTGCCCCTGTAAAAGTCATGCAAGCTTAACTCTATTAAATAGCGAGTGTAATTGATCTTTGCCACAACTACCTGATTATGGTTCCCTGTTTTTGTGTCAGTGTTTGCTGTCGTGAAATAGCCAGGTGGTCTTTTTTTCTACATAAGTCGGGTGGTATTTTTAACAGTTTACTTTTGGATGAGATCTTCATTGTTGACCAGTTTCTTCAGTTAAGAAGGAATGTGTTGCCTTATTTTAACTGAAAACGATTGACTGTGGGTCTTTAATTCTTTGAAGCTTCGAATTTTAAATTCTTGGTTTGCAGCTTGAGCTCGCTGGGCCATTAAACAGGAAGGGGGCATTTGAAAGGTGTTTGACGTTTAATGCCGCTTTCACACCGGACGCGAAACGAATTTTTCGCACGACAGATTACATTCAAAGTCAATGCAAAGACGCGCATACCGCTTTGAATGTAAAAATTCGTTCGTTTCAAGGTCCGATGTGAAAGCAGCTTGATGGGTAAAACAGTGGCTCAGCTGAGCACATGATGCGTGTTTAACCCTCTAAGGGCTGAAGCATAGACTGTTGAAGTAGTGCATCCTCTGCTCAGCCTGCCCTCCTGTATAGTCTGTGCTGCTGATTCAGCTGTGATGGCCTTTATGTGCAGGGCACAGAGCCCTGACAGTCATTGTCCCTTGTGACAGAGAGAGGGAGAGATAAAGAGAAATGGAGGGGGAGAGGGAGGGTAGCAGGGTAGCAGTGCAGTGGGTGAGTGAGAGTATGGCACAGAGGTAGTGAGCGCGTGAGCTGCCTTACTCTTTCTGCGTGTGCCCATGCCAATATTTAGATAAGGTTTGCTATTTGAATTTTAGCATTGGAAGTTCGAGACGGGAAGGGGAGGAGGGATGTTTTTCTGACTTTGGGGTATGCCTGGTGGCTTATGTACACACACACACATACACACACACACACACACTTACTTTTGAATGGCTATACGAGTTAGGACATTGTATTGATTTGCCTACAGTCTTCACAGCTTTGTCTGAACGGTAACCAAATCTTGTCTAACCCCTACCCTAACCTTAACCCTAACTGTGACCAGTTAGCTAATCCTCTGTGACGACCTCTCAAAATGTCCTTACAACATGTCATTTCTGGTTCTCATGAGTGTAGCTTTGCAAGCACGCATACATGTGGGTGCGCGCGCCCACTCACCCACCCACGTTGATCAGTTACTCTGATTTTTCCGATGCACTATTAGTGGGAGAGTGTTCAGAGGCTTGATTGAGAATCTCACCATTCTTGTGAGCCATAATTGCTGATGACATTTAACTGGAGATTTTGGATTTCCTGATCCAGCTCCACTGTCCCCAGAGAGCGTCAGCCCTGATTGGCTTAGAGTTGTGTGTGTGTGTGTGTGTGTGTGTGGTGGTGGTGGTTGTGGGGGGGGATCTAATGGGGTCCTTTTCCAGTATAAACACGGACCTTGCCACGACCAGTAGTTTTTACGTGGTCCTAATGCCGCAAAACTTCAATTTTGAGGTCGTGGTTAAGGTTATGGGGCAGATGTGAATAGAATTGGGTTTAGGTCAGGATTAGGCATGCTTTGGTTAAGGCTGGGGTTAGGGTTTGCGTCAGGCTGTCCATAATGAATACAAGTCAGTGCAATGACCTACTAAGGATAGCAACACGAACTTGTGTGTGCGTTGCGTGCGCGCGAGTGTGTATGCGTGAGTGTGCGTGTGCACGTCTGAGTGCGTCAGCTTGTAAGTGCTTGAGAGGTTTGTGGTACGTATTTCCGAGCAGCATGTGTTCGAGAGACGGAGAGGGAGATGCAGAGGTGTCTCCGCTCGCTCATACATTCCTCTCTTGTTCTCCCTTATCTCTCTTTTTTCCATGCAGAATGAACAGACGGACTCGTGCTTTAAGTGGACACTTGTGCCTGTGTGTGGGCTCAGCTCTGGCTCTTAGCTGGTGTGAAGTGAAGCGCGCTCATAATGCGCGTCTGCAGATAAATCACATGTTGTGGCCCGGAGCCGTCTCCTGTTTGTTTTATCATTCTAATAAGCATTTTTTTACGCAATTTGAACTGCCTCTGTGATCGTCTCTTTCACGGAGCTGTGTGTCTGCCACCGCGATGAATGCGTCAGTGTGAAGCACGCCAAAGGCTTATGATTTTTATGATAAAATAAACGCCCGTCCTTTATTGTAGAGCTGCTGCGAATTTTAATACTTCCATAGATACGCTCACACCCCCTAAAGCCACTATAGATTCCCGCGGTGTCCCTTAGGTAAATTTCAGTACTGTCTCTGTTGGTGAAGCTTTTGATAAAGATGAGCCAACAAATTGCTTGCTGAGTGTATCTGCCCCTGTAAGATTGAATTTCTCTGAAGCGCGCTTTAGAAGCCTGGAATTTCTTGGCAGTAATCTGCATTTAGGTTCCTCATTTTAGTGTAAGCGCTGAGCAGTTTCAGTAATGTACAGTTATTTTTTGCTCAGTAAAGAGCATTGCTTTTTATGTGCACAGCAAGGGTCAGGTGAATAAATGCGAGTTACAGCAGTAGGTGTGCGGGAAATTATTATACTGTTTTTTACCCAATCAAGTCGATTGTTTCCATTTGCTTTTGGAACACTGCTTTTCAAGGAATAACCAGGAGTTGTGTCGCTGTGAGACTGGATATTCTCGATTATTCTGTATGCAGAGGCTACCTATTGTGCGGATTTAGTCACGGCAGTTTAACTTGTCCCACTGTGGGATCTAGGCTTGTTTTGTCCCTCTGTTTTATTGCTCTGAAAGTGGTACTGTTTTTGTTTCTGTTTGTGCGAAATGCTTCTGAGACTAAATCATTTGAATTGTGAGGCAGATCGCTTTGTCAGATTTTGTATTTTCTGTTTAGTTTACTAAGGTTGAAGAAAAGCTGCATAATACCATAAAGCGCATTGAACCATTTCGGTCGGCATTTGTTTGGAGACGCGGCTAAATGATTTGCGATGAACGAGTCGTTGAATGATCTTATAATCCCCATATTTGCGACCAAAAAAGGAAAATAAAAATATCAGTTTTTGACGGGTATGTGTGCTCGGAAATGACTTTTTTTATCCCCTTGTATATTGTGAAGTGCGTTGTGTCACTGATTTTCTGCATTCAAACAATTTGACGGAACTTCTCTTCATGTTTTGCCGTCATTTGGATTTTCCCCCGCGGTACCCTCGCGCTCGGTTTGGCTGCCACTCAGCTTCCTGTTTCCGTGACGACAGCGTCAGTCTGGGCTGTCAGTCACCCCAATCAGGGCCTTCTCGTTAGCGCGGCGGCCTCGCTATCAGCCCTGCTGGCTCATTAATGCCGTCGCCTCATCAGCGCTCTCTTTAGCATGCATTATCCCCCCTCGCCCCCCTTTACCCGGTCTGATTGCCAATCATTATGATTACCATTGATTGTGATGGGAGATTGATTGTTGTTATTTCCGCCTTCGCTGTCGGTGGCAATTTTTACTTTAATATTTCTTTTAAACCCTGGGGGCGTTTTGCCCGAGAGGGTTCGGCTGGTATGTTAGCTGACTGCGCTGACATTAAATAGCGGTTTGTGGAACAAGGTGATTGCTACGGCTGAGTTTGCACTGGGATCGGGAGAGCATTTTTGCTGAATGAAAATGCATTAACACTTCTGTGAATAGGTTTCTAAAAAGTTTTACTGGTGTTATTGTGTTCTGTGCTTTTCATTTTCCAGTTGTGATTTGCTACATTAGCTCCAAGAACGTTGTAATTACAAATTTTGGGTTTTTCAGTTTTATGGTATGGAAGAAAGAATGGGACAGATCAGATTATGGCCTCGTTTGCGGTCTATGGCCAGTCTCACTGTAAAGCGTCTTTGTGACAGTCTATCTGTGAAAAGCGCTATACAAATAAATTGAATTGAAAAATGGAATAGATGGTTTGTAGTAGACGTGATATTGACGCACTTTTCTTTGGACTCAGCTGTTACTGTACTTGCTGTTAGACACCCACTAATGCCTGGTCAGCTGAGGTATCACGCACTGGAAAACTGTCTTGTCGATGCAGATGCACACGTGGTAGACACTGCAGTGGCCTAAAACTGAAATGACAGTGCTCTAAATATGGAGGTCGGCTCTTCTGTTTTATTAAAAGAGCAGTATCATATGTGCTCAGGAAATGGGGTAAGGGTTGGAATTCAGTGTCTGGGGAGGTGTCTCTCTGAGCCTGGCCTGTTCGGGTTTAATCGATGATGGTTCTGGAAAAATCCATCCTTAGTAAAGTGTCAGGCTTGCACAACTTCTTAATATGACTGGCGTGTCTCATTTCAGTACCAGAGGCTGGTTTAACACTCGACGGGTCCTAATTGGCTTTTATTTGACATTTCTGGGGTGTAGGTCATCGTTGTCCTTCTGCGCAGGTGTTAATTAGCCGTGGGCTGCGCTGGTTTTTAGTGTCTCTTATAAGCCTTTTCTCTGATATTGCCAGCTGTTGTCTCCATGCTGTCACTCAGAATGATTCAGTTTTTTAGCAGGGCTTGCATGTGTTTAGAGAGTTAGGAATGTATTTAATGCAAACTCTGGGCCTAATGCACTCGATCTCATTACATTACAACAGACCTCACCATACCTCAGTCATTTAGTTGGTGGTGGTGCTTTCATATGGAGCAGATTTTTTTTTTTTCTTCCGTAGCATCCATTTACACTGCTCGGTGTAATGAGGCAATGCAGGCTTTGCCCAATGGTGCAATATCAATGTCTTGCCTGGAAAGCAAACCTTTTACCTTCAAGGCCAGCATCCTTGGTCTACCATTATATTACACCAAATGGCTGACCGGGAAGAAGTCTTTTTTTTTTTTTTTTTCCCAATGGTGGAGCGATTCCTCTCCTGTTCAAAGATTTGTGCTCACTTTTTTTTCCCCCCTCCAAGCAGCACATCTGCACAGAGAGGTGTCACACTCAGTTGATGGGTTCCTCGTGATCTTTGCGGTCAGTTTCCCACAACAAATGTTCCTAAGATGGGAACAGCTCTGTAAACTCCTAAGGCCAAAAAGAGGAGGTTCCGCCACGTGTTTGTTCCTCCTGGTGGAGTGACATCACTGATAAGCGACTTTTCTGAGCAAATTTTGGTGGCTGGAACAAAGCGCTGGTTTGGCGCCCTGCATTTGGTTTAACCTGTTCTGTCCATCAGCCTTGGGATGGGAGAACTCCAGATCTCTGGTATTGTGCACAGTGGCAGTCGCCGCGGATACAGCCGCGTGTTGCTCTTGCTGATTGCATGTGCTGCGCAGATGTAGGATCTTTCCTCGCACTGACCGCTCCCACATGCGCCAGGCCAGATGTTTTCTCTCACCGGGGCTGCTGAGGGAATATCCAGTACTCTCGCTCGGCTAAAAATATGCCCGGTTATGCCACCCCGGGGGGGTGTCCGGGGGGGTGCCCGTGCAGATTATGCGCCATCCTCTGTGCGCAGAAAAGCACCATCGTCCAACCAGTCTCCTCCCATGAGATTGTAGGGAACAGAAAGAATGCCATGGCTTGCATCCAGGCTGCCATTCCTGCTCGCCATTAGAGCAGAGAAATACCGTTCATCCACTTCCTGTTCCCTGGAGTTACTGAAAGCTCGTGCTCAGCTCCAGCTGTTTGCAGCAATTAGCCATGGCACGCTAAAGCCACCATCTTTCTCTCCGTCCATTTTGCACTCCTCTGATATTGCCCGTTCTAGAGCAGGGAACATGGATTATGAAGCTGTAGCCGCCTTTCCTTGGCTAGTTCATTTCCAGGACGACACCTGCTGGCTGTAGCTGAGTTCCCAGAATTGGAACAGATCTTAAATGGGCAGTGTGCACAGTTGATGGTGTAATTATGGCTATCAGACCAGGTGTGTGTGTGTGTGTGTGTGTGTGGGGGGGGGGGGGGGGGGTGGTTTTGAACCCTCTGAAATGTCACTATATAGGGAGGGTGGGGGATGCTGTTTTATTGAGCTGGGGGGGTGTTTGACTCGTCTATTTGTGAGAAACTAATGTGAAACTTCCTGGTCTGTTTGAGGTCGCAGATCGAACCTGTGTAAATAAAATTGAATTGGGCTTTCTGGTCAAAGGTGGAATGTCTGGCAGTTTTGGAAACTGGCCCAGACTCTGTACTGACTGCTGGCCTGACCTGCATTACACATCAGCAAACGGCACTTGAGTCAGATAGTCCACTTGCTTAATGGTGCATTGTATAAAGCCATGAAAAAGTGCAGATAACTACCAGCAGCAACACTGGTGTTTTTATGATGAAAATAGAAAAAGGAGAAAAAAGTAATATAGGTGAAAAAAACATATACACTACCTTTGGTTGCCAAGGAACACCACTGTGTCTCTCTCAGTAGGCAAGTGTAACTATTTTCTGTCCTTTCCCTCTAGGTCCAGCAAAACAATGAACCTCTGCTCCAAATGTTTTGCTGGTAAGTATTCTTGTCTTTTAAATTTCTCATTAAGTCTGTGAGTTGGTGTTCCTGCTGGCCCTGATGGAGACTGTTTCTCTGGTCATCTGTGTTGTTAGCTGGGCACTTTTCCTCTTTCTGTCTTGCATGCTCACATGCACCCTTTTGTTTCTTTCTCTCTCTTTCAGTCTCTTTCTGTTCTCTCTCTCCCTCTTTTTGTAACTCATCTGTCTCACATAAATACTGCAAATGGATAATGCATTCACAAACACTCATGCTTTGAAACTCCTGCAAATACCCTAGCCAATGCATTCTTTTGTATGTTAAAAGCATTTGCGCCTTTGCTTAAAACCTGTAAAATGTGAATTGTTACTATGAAGAGACTGCTGCGATAATGAAAACAGTAATGGCTGTTGTTGTAATTGTAGTCTGATGCAGTAAGGGAAAGTGGCCTGTAACTAAAGGCTGATTGATTGGCATGCAGTGCAATCATGTTTGTGATTGGTTGCTTGAGTGGGAACTGCACTGTTTGTTGCTGGCTCAAGCCACTGATGGGGCTCCTGATTTTGGCTTGTATCTGAAAAGATAAACTTGAAATGAGCTCTGCTAATGGATCCTTGAGTAAGGCCCTCACCTCAAAACTGCCCTGGGGGCCTTTACCCCCGTTTCTCTCTCTTTCACTTTTTACTCGGAACCATTTCTTGGTACGTCTTCCATGAAATCCTTCAAAAAAGAGCTCACCATAACTGGAAATTCCTGGTTAGACAAAAGTTAAAAATTTTTTATGTTGCTGGTCAGCCTGTTTGAAGCAGTCTTATGCGACTGAGTCCAATGGCCTGTGCTCTGGTAAAGGCTGCTGGGAGGATTTCAGCTGCATTCGAACGAGTGACTTGTTTTCGTCAGATCTTACCATTTGAGAGGTAGAGGGTGAAAACCTGGAGCAGAAGGAAGATTGGCGCCGCCCAGTATGTGTTTTTAGGGTGGAGAAACTTTTTGCAGTAAACAAAAACCAGAGAAACTGTAGTTCTACATAGGCACAAGTGAATAGAATTGCTCTACACAGTATGGTGCGGAGAGATGTGTAAAATCTGGGCTTGTGCTCTTAAGTTTGTCTCAAGTGTCCATGTCTGGTGTGGTTGTATTTTGTGGGTCTCTCTTCTGATTGTGTTAAAAGATTTCGAGTGTGAGAGATGGAGAACACCTTCATCTGACCTTCACCATTCACTCATCACCATTCTGTCTGCCTTTCCCTCTTTATCTCTGCCTCTGGCGATAAATTCCCTCTCTTCTCTCCGTCCTTCCCTCCTTCCGTCTCTGAGAGCGAGTTCTCAGCCTCTTCACTCTCTTTCCCTCTCTTCGCGTCTTCTAGACATTCAGAAAAAACAGGCAGATGAGGACTGCGCCCCCGAACCCGCCCCCAGCGCCAGCAGCAGCCAATCTGCAGTCTTCTGTAGCGATATGAGCAGCAGCAGTAGCCAATCCCCGTCCCCCACGCCCGTCAGTTCTGAGGAGCCATCGCCAAAGGACACGGGAACCACTTGTTCCGCTCAGCAGGGTAAGAGTCGTGTGTGATGAGAGGTGGGGCGAGTGATTGGGGGTGGGTGTAATCAGCCTGGGGCGTGCAGAACATTTGTATTATAACCCCTTTTGGAGCCATTGAGTCTAATTCACTTTCCTGGCTTTCTGTGACGCCAAACCATTCAGCCAAAAATATCGTGGAGTTGTCCAAGGCTGAGAGCCATTGTGGAAAAAAATGGAGCCTGTTGTGTTAATGAAATGCAGCAGTGTGAGATTTTATACTGGGAATGCTGCTGATATGACATTGGGAATGCTGCTGATATGACATTGGGAATGCTGCTGATATGGCATTGGGAATGCTGCTGATATGGCATTGGGAATGCTGCTGATATGGCATTGGGAATGCTGCTGATATGGCATTGGGAATGCTGCTGATGTCACATTGGGAATGCTGCTGATATCTTAGTGGACTCACTTCTAACGTTCTATTGGCCTACTCACCTGCTCTACACTGCTGCAGCTGATCAACTGCATTCGTACTCTGCGTGTGAATGGATGTCCCTCATTCCGACCACAAAGCTTCTACAGCCTCGCTCACCAATGGTGAAATAACCTGTCCATTCCTC
Source organism: Gymnothorax javanicus (assembly GCA_029692085.1). Classification (NCBI taxonomy): domain Eukaryota; kingdom Metazoa; phylum Chordata; class Actinopteri; order Anguilliformes; family Muraenidae; genus Gymnothorax; species Gymnothorax javanicus. The sequence continues at coordinate 26,228,681 of CM056193.1, forward strand.
TATGATCTGTGCAGTGTCTGCAGATCTGGCATAGCAAGACTCCTCTCTACAGTCTGCTAACGTCTTACTGAGGGGATATCTGTTACTCTCGATCGGCGAAAAGATGATCTATCGTCACGCCCAATCATCTATCAATATTCTATACTTGTGATAGCTTAGCACTTGCCTCCAACTTACCTAGCCATCTACATTTAAAACGGACTACGCGAGAATGCATATTCGCTCCACTTATATCCCAAACCCGCCGTACTGTGTGTCTGAACACGCTCTGTTGTAACGATCAATTTTATTTTACATTGAATTAGGCTTGAGAGGTTTGCTTGTATTATTCATGGACTTTGTTAAAGCAACAAATGCAGCAACATTTCATGACATTACTTGTGTAATAGATCATCCTTACAGAGTGCCGCTGACTGAATTTATTTGTATTTGTATCCGTTCACACGGTTTGTGAAGAATACTGAGGCGATGCACTCTTCCTTACGGTACGACAGCAAAGGGATACCTGGGATTTACACCCTTCCAGCTGGTTAGAAAGGCCCGCCTGTCAGCCAGTGCACCGCTGTACTGCAAGGAATCTTACCTTTTCATTATAAATAACCATAACATTTGAAGACCACTTTATCAGTCCACAGCAGGGATTTTTCACGCTAAACTGCCTGGTTGCGGATAGTTCTCAAGGCAGCGATAGATGGGGAAATTATAAAAAGCGGCACTCGGAGCCGAACCTAATGAATTCATCTTTAATTTAGCTCCCTCCATTTACAATGTACCGCGAGTCGTGTGGAGTGGGGGTAAGATGGCGCACTGCATAATTTTGCCAATCAGTCTGGCACACATTCTCTTTTCTTTCCCTCAACCGCTTTTCAGAGTTCTGCCCTCCTGCTGCGGTTTATTTTCGACGTGTTTGTAAAATAAGATGTTCCTTCCTGTGACAAATCAACCTTTATGTATGTTTATTTAGCGCAGCCGATAGCAATTTTCGGAATCGCCTGCTACTTCTCAATTAATGATGATGGGGGGAAATGGTAGCGAGTAGTAAGCAGTATGTGACAAACATTATGATTCGGTGCATCGGCCGAATTTCGCAGAACGTAAAGATTGCTGTCTTTGTGGTCTGCTGTAATCCGCAATGCAATGTGGTCACCTTACATTGTGACTGTAGTTATCTCTATTGACCTATTGATCATGTACCTGTGGAGTTAAAGACCTGGCTATTGTCACACAGTGGCTACAGTGCTATGTGTTACCGTGGAAAGTAGCATGTAGTATCCAATGTATGTGGAACAAGTATGCGATCCCGAACTCTGCCTATGATTTGACTTGGTGATCTAAATTGTTGACCTCTTGACCTGGAAGAAACTGTCCTGACGTCCTCTTTTTCGTCTCCATAGGAGTTTCCAGGACAGACTCTGCCCACAGTGCACTATCCACACCCACAAAACGCTCCTGTGACTCGGGTACGTTGATTTTGTGTCTGTGTCTGTGTATGGGGTGGGGTAGGGGATATTTGGGGATATTTGGTATATGTGGTGTGTGCGTGGGTGAGATTTCTGGTGTGTGTGTATGGGTGGCATGGGGTGTGTGTCTGTGTGTGGTGTTTGCATGTGTTCATGCTGCATGTATGGTATCCGAGCAAGAAGACAAATTTCGGTGCTATAATGATGCCATTAAAATTGACTCCCGCAAATTGATCAGGCTTTATATTACGGCTTAGACCATAAACTGTGAAATGAGAAGCAGGTGGGCCAAAACAAGGAAATTGACTCCAGCATTGATTAGTGCTTGTTGTGCATTTATTAACCCAATCAAACGTTAACAGCTGTCTCTGGATTTCGGGGGTGCAGGCCGATGCATGAGTTTTGGTCCAGGCACCAGTAGACGATAACGCAACAACCAGGATTAGCAGTCTTGAGGCTATATAGCTGTAGTGCTTCCCCCACCCGCCTAGCTAGCACAAAACATTCTTGTAATATTGCTGCCATGTACTGGCGGTGTTATAATTTTGATGGAACATTCCAGTAACATTGTCATAATGATTTTATTTTACCAGTAAGCAGCTGTTCTCAGCAGACTGATGCGTATTAGGCGAATAACCTCTGCACCACCATTTTCACCCGTCCGGCCTTTATGCCTACAGCTTTTTTAGCTGAAGAACGTTCCGAGACGGAATCCACACCGCACTGAAGTGCAGGATTGATAACCTCTGTGTTTTGCTCAGTGTTTCAGTGGTCCAGACAATAGAAATATTTAGCTAGTCTGCGGGGGACAGTGAAAGAACATACTGCAGGGCTGGAATTGTGTACATATTTGTTTCATAAGTTCATTGTTTTCCTCGAGCAATATGTTCATATTTTCTGAAACTGAATAATATCTTTCACTTGTTTCTGTTTCGCTTGCTGGCTTCTCTGCATGTTCTCTGTCTTTGCAATTTTAATTTTTCATTTTATGTCTTGCTAAAGAGATGAAAACAAAATTTTGCTTTCCAACAACACAGTGGGTTTTCAAGGGACATTGTGGGGTATATTTTATTTTTACACCCATTTTTGACCAGTAGCGTTTTTTTTTTCTAGACTGGTCTTATTACAGTAGCCTCCTAGATGTTCCAGGAAAACAATCACATGCCCCCCTTAAAAGCAGACTGCTACTGGCCGCTGGATCTTTTCACTGGACTGATCTCTGGTTTTAACAATTCCCATGGTGCTCTTGGCACATTTTTGTGAGACGAGTTTGCTGTGTTTAAGTATTTGTGTTTATGTGTATGTGTGTGTGTGTTGTATTGCCGTTTTACACAGTGAATAAATGTCCCTCTGACCCCTCTGTTTAATTGATTTATTTGAAATGCAGTAGACCCCAGTACTCTTCTGCCCATTTTGTAGACGAGTCTCCAGAAGTCCAGCCAGTTGTTCCGCCCTGATACTGGTTGACTGTAAAGTGTTTTTTTGCGGACCTGCAGGGGTAGTGTTGGGCGGGGCTTTCAGCTTGAACGGCTCCAGCATGCTGTGTTTTGCCAGCCTCGGGTTCGGAGAGCGAGGCATCACCGGAGAAGCGGCCGAAGCTTGAGGACGCGGAGGCAGGAGCAGAGGAGAACCGCAGAGGCCCAAAGCAGAGAAACCGCCGGCGCTGCTTCCGATGCCAGAGCAAACTAGAGCTGGTGCAGCAGGAGCTGGGGTCCTGCCGCTGTGGTCAGTGTGGAGAACTCTGTCAGCCTCTGCTCTGCTCATCTCTGTCTGCCTCTCCCTCTCTGCTCATCTCTCTGCCTCTCACTCTCTGCTCATCTCTCTGCCTCTCACTCTCTGCTCATCTCTCTGCCTCTCACTCTCTGCTCATCTCTCTGCCTCTCACTCTCTGCTCATCTCTCTGCCTCTCACTCTTTGCTCATCTCTCTGCCTCTCACTCTCTGCTCATCTCTCTGCCTCTCCTCTCTGCTCATCTCTCTGCCTCTCACTCTCTGCTCATCTCTCTGCCTCTCACTCTTTGCTCATCTCTCTGCCTCTCACTCTCTGCTCATCTCTCTGCCTCTCACTCTTTGCTCATCTCTCTGCCTCTCACTCTCTGCTCATCTCTCTGCCTCTCACTCTCTGCTCATCTCTGTCTCTCACTCTCTGCTCATCTCTGTCTCTCACTCTCTGCTCATCTCTCTGCCCCGTCACTCTCTGCTCATCTCTCTGCCCCTCACTCTCTGCTCATCTCTCTGTCCCGTCATTCTCTGCTCATCTCTCTGCCTCTCACTCTTTGCTCATCTCTGCCTCTCACTCTCTGCTCATCTCTCTGCCCCTCACTCTCTGCTCATCTCTCTGCCCCTCACTCTCTGCTCATCTCTCTGTCCCGTCACTCTCTGCTCATCTCTCTGCCCCTCACTCTCTGCTCATCTCTCTGTCCCGTCATTCTCTGCTCATCTCTCTGCCTCTCACTCTTTGCTTATCTCTCTGCCTCTCACTCTCTGCTCATCTCTCTGCCCCTCACTCTCTGCTCATCTCTCTGTCCCCTCACTCTCTGCTCATCTCTCTGTCTCTCACTCTCTGCTCATCTCTCTGCCCCTCACTCTCTGTTCATCTCTGTCCCCTCACTCTCTGCTCATCTCTCTACCTCTCACTCTCTGCTCATCTCTCTGTCTCTCACTCTCTGCTCATCTCACTGCCCCTCATTCTCTGCTCGTCTCTCTGCCTCTCACTCTCTGCTCATCTCTTTGCCTCTCTCTGCGTTCATTGTCTGCTTTTTCCTGTTCACCTCTGTTTTCCTCTCTGTTCATCTTGATTACTCACTCTTTTTTTCGCCTCGCTCTCTACCTCCCTCCCCATGTCATTTCCTCTGACCTCTCTGTTACTTTCACTTATTTAACACTCTCTGCTTGTAGTTCCTCCGCTTGATTCGTAGTGGGATTAAACGTGCATGCACTAGTGTATTTATACTGCGCTCCAAAACGACTGGCCCCCCTCACGGACAATACAAAAAAGATAAACTAACAATATGAGTATAGAGAAGCGGAATATATCAACAAGTGTGAAATGCTTTGCTTTATTAATGTGTCTGTGGAAACAACCAAAATCATAAAAAACATTTAATACAAAATAAATTTCAACCAAGTCAAGGATTCATAATAATTGGCACCCTTCATTTAGTACTTAGTACTTAAAAATATATTTTTTATGATTTTTTTTTTTTTTTGAATATTTTTTGTACACTGCCAGTCAGGGGTACCAGTAATTTTGGAGCCCACTGTAGGTCAGTGCCTTAAGAACCAAAATGAGTGCATGTATCTGTGCAAGCGTGCGTGTGTGTGTGTGTGTGTGTGTGTGTGTGTGTGTGTGTGTGTGTGTGTGTGTGTTTGGCATGCTCCTGTCCCTGCCCCTTTTATTCTACTCAAGTCAAGCCAGCTGTAATGAGTGGTTATTTTTAAACGGCAGTTAATTGTGATCATTTCAGTTGAAGTGCGCTGGCTTGTCAAGCAGGGCTTTTAATCACTGCTCCGTTGATGGCTGGAATATGATATGTATTAATGAACGAATTAGATGGCATAATGAGTTTTTGTTTTTCGTAAGCGTTTGAATCGGCTCCCTAATAAAGGAGCGTCTGTTGGAAGTGCATGTCTGTCAGGAACAGTCGCACGCTGATCAACCTCTCAGCTGCCTGTCTCTGCAATACAGCTCACTGGCACATGACCAACTATGGTGTGTGTGTGAGAGTGTGTACGCGTGCGCATATGTGTCTGTGTGCTACTCTACATGTGTGTATTCATGCCTACATAGATCTGTGGATGTATAAATGTGTTGTGACTCCTCCTGATGAGGGCGCAGTGCGTCTGAAGTGTCTCTCTCTCTTGTCTCTGATGCTCTGTATGAAGGCAGCCAGTTGTAGTGAATTGTAATGCAGTGCTGCAGTACTGATGGTCTCTCTCTCTCTCCATGTTACTCCTGCTTTCTTCTGTTCATCTCCATTTGGTCTATCCTCATCTTTTTCTATCTTTCCCTCTTTCTTTCCTTCCATTTCCTCTGCCTCTCTCTTCCTCCCTCCCTCACTTTATCTCCCGTCGTCTCACCCTGTCCCACCCACTGCCTCACCCTCCATCTCTCCCTCTCCTCCTTCTCTTCCTCTTTATTTCTCTTTCCCCTCCCCTGTTCCCCTCTCTACCTTTGCTGTCCCCCACTCCCACTCTCTCTCTCTCTCTCCTTCTCACCCTCACCCCCTGCCTTTCGTTCCCTACATCCTGTCTCCTTCTCTCGGGTTTTCTCTCCTCCCTCCCTCCCCCTCTCTTTCCCCCTGCAGGTTACGTATTCTGTTTGCGGCATCGGTTGCCGGAGCAGCATGACTGCCTGTTTGACCACCTGGGGCGGGGCCGAGAGGAGGCCGTGATGAAGATGGTCAAATTGGACCGCAAGGTGGGCAGGTCCTGTCAGCGAATCGGAGAGGAGTGCTCGTGAGCCTTCCCCCCCCACCCCACCCCAACCAAACCCCCTCGGAGAGAGAAGAGGAGGAGACAGAGGAGAGAGGAAGGGAGAGAGAGAGAGAGAGATGGAGCAAAGCACCCGCAGCAGTTTTCCAAGACCCCCAACGATCCCCTTTTACCTCAGCACGACTGAAACCCCAAACAGAGCGCAAGGCACTACAGCTCCCAACAGCCACTGCAGCAACCTCTATGACCTCACAGGCCACTCCTCCCCAGCACTCAGCCTTAAGTTTCCCTGTTTTCTACAGGTTTCTCAGAAAAGAGGTCACAGACAGGAGGACTGTTCTGTTCTCGTCGACCTCCCCTCAGGTTGTGGGAGAAGGGGATGGGCCATGCTACCCCCCCCCCCCCCATCCGCTTCCCTTTGCTAACCTCCCCCCATCCCACCTTGTCACCCTGCTGTCCAATCGGAAGGCAACACTCAACCTCAGCTCTGTCACATGACTTTGAAATTCGCTTTCCTGTAGTGCCCTCACAGTCATGTGACAGTCCAACCTCCTATCCTGACCTCCACCCAACCCTCCCCCCACTCTCTGTCAGCGCCCTCTGCTGGCTGTCTCAGGAAGAACGTCCATGTGGGGCTCCGGTATCCTGCCTGCTCTCTCGGACGAGACTATTGTTATCGTGCTGGACTGGGATGTACACACGGACGGATGAGTAGCTGGACGTTCACGGTGAAAGGGTGGGGGGGTTCCATTTCTGGCTTTGCTCACAGCTCCGTGTTCAGGACGGACCCTGATGTCATAGGAGTCCCACACACGCTCCCCCTTCTCTGCCCTGCTGTGGCTCATGTCCCCTGGATGCACTGGGTATGTCTGGAGCCCCGCCCCTGTCGCCGCCCCATGCACTTATAAAGCCAGGAGACCTGGGCGAATGAAGCGGACTTACAGAGGGACTCGGACGCATGCTCACTGCTACGCTAATGAGCCAAGTCTGTTCTCCCAATACTGCCCCCTGCTCCACCACCTCTCCTAAGGGACTTCTCTCTCTCTCTCTCTCTCTCTCTCTCTCTCTCTCTCTCTCTCTCCCTCTCTCGCATTTTCCCCTTTCCGTACACCACACGCCCTGCACTCTCACTGCCGACCGCATTGGCTCCCTCTCTCCTCACTCACCATCGCTCCATCACCCTCTCCGTTCACCCATCCGCCGACCCACCTGTCCCTTCTGTCTATCGCTCTCTCTCCTGAAAGGTGCTCACATTAGGTTTGCCCCCCCCCCCAGAACGAAGCGATGATGTTGAGATGGAGGGTACCGAAAGAGCGGCAGCTGTGGGCACTTTTATTTTAAAATCCGTTTTCTGTTGAGTTCCGGAAGGAAAAAAAAAAAAAAAAAAAGTGGTGGAGAAATATCATCCCCTTCCTTAATGAAACTTATTTAACCCCTCTTCATGTTTCTTTACCAACTAGCACTTGGCTGCAATTTTAGTTTTAATGTTGTAAAAAAAAAAAATTGAAAGATAATTCTGTAACTATTCTTTTGTTCCTTTTATTTCTTCAGTTATTTTTCCCCTTTTGGCTGAAAAGAATAAACTGGATTAGTTGAAGTGATGAGGTGTGGTGTATTTGTTTCAATGTGGTGTACTGCATATATCTCATTAATTTCTACTGCCCCTTGTTCTGCCGAAAGAATTATTTTTATTAACCTTTTAAATTAGAAAGCCAAAGAAAATGCAAAATGTGTGAAGACATTGGGGTACTCTTTAACAGTTTCCATTTGAGATGTGGAGAAAATTTTTTTGTGTCTATATGTATAATCCACAATTATGATTCCATACTCAAGCCCTGGTCCTCAAATTGAGATCTGAGAACTGCTGGTTTTCCCCCCTCCCTTTACCTGGAAGTCAGGTGTAAAGACAGTCTGGCCAATCAGGGGCTCTAAATGTTCATTTACTTACCTGAGATAAAAGAAAACCTGGACTAAATTTGGATTCGAGGTCCGAATTGGAGGATCCCTGCTTGAGAGGTTGTTTGATTTAAAAAAAAAAAAAAAAAAATTTTTGCAGAGCAAGTCTGTATGTCCTCTCCTAAAATAACTTGGTGAAAATTACATATAGGAAGCATGCAAACGCTAACCCCTGCTGTATATCCTATTGTTTTCCTTCCCACAGTTCCTGCTAAATGCTGTTCAGCAATCAATAGCGTTGATTATATCCATGAGTCCTAATGCTTGATTTTATCCCAAAGAGTCGTATCACCCTATGCTGTCACCAGTAGCCTCATGAGTTTGCTGTAGGCTGACGCCCATACCCAGTCCTCCACTGCAGGTTGTCTGCGTTTCCATGGTATTTCTGAGCACGCTCAGTGGGCCTTGCTTCTCCCAGCTTTGTGGAGTATATCCCTCCCAGCAGGGCCACGTCTGTCGCCGGTGGACATCGATCGTGGAAAATCGATTGCTGTTTGGGCAGCATGCTGCTGTGCTTCCCCAGCGTTCGCCCACAACCCTGTGTACACACTTTTAATTTGTTCACATTTCAAAAGTGGGCCCTTCAAGCTAACTTGAACTGTTTGTCTAAAGCCAGCGTTCGATTTCACTTTACCATACAGTCATCATTACTATGCCCAGTTTTGAAACTGACTCATGATGGGCTAAGTGAGTTGGTGGTGAGAAAAGATGATTGTAATCAATCTTCATATTTTTGTTGATCATATTTTCAGCGCTTAAATTTATCTACAGAACTGGAGGAAACGCGTACTCTGCTGAGACTCCACTGTCCATCTCAAATTTTCGTGGGACTCTGTCATGTATGTTATGGACCCCACCGGCTGTCTCAGGTTTGTGTGGGACTGCACTGCCGATCTCAAATTCATGTGAGACTGCCATCTCAAGATTGTGTTGGTCTCCCCTGTTCTCAAGTTTGATTTGTGGGGGACTCTGCTGTCCTTGCATTTATGCGAGACTCCACTGTCCATCTCAAGTTCACGTGATGCTCCACTGCCAGTGTCAAACTTGTGTGGGACTCTCCTGCCCTCAAGTTTGTGCGGGACTTCCTCATACTCAGGTTTGTATGAGACTGCTGTGCATCGCCATTTTGTTGCAAGACTCCACTGTCTCAAATTTTTTGTGGGATTCCCTTGTCCTCAAGATTGTGTGAAACTCTATTCTCTCTCAAGTTTTTCTGGGTTTTTGTGAGACACAATGGTCTATCTTAACATTGTATGGGACTCTACTGTCCATCTCATGTTTGTGTGGGACTTTGTCCTCAGGTTTGATTCTCGAGTCCCTTTGAAGTTTGTCAGACTTCACTGTCCATCTCAAGTCTGCACGATTCTCCAGTGTCCGTCCGCCTCAAGTTTGAGTGCAGCTTGACTGCCCGTCGGACTTCAAGACTCCGCTGCCCATCTCAAGATTGTTCGAGACGCCATTGTCCAGTTGAAGTTTTTGTGATCGTCCAGTGTCCATCTTTAGTTTGAGGCTGTCCTGTCCATTTCAAAATTGTGAGACTACTGTGAATTTCAAGTTTGTGTGAGACTCCTCTGCCCATCTCAAGTTGTCAAAATGCAAATATACGTGAGGATGCGTGAGGAGCAATCATGGCATATTGTTGACTGTGGGAGAGTTGGCGCATGTGCAGCTAATGTATTATCACTGGAGTGAACAGGGGCTGCAGTCATCTGTGGGCATATCATATTCAACCAGTGAAGCTGTACAAGACCACAGGAAACTAGTGCTTGTAAGGGAAGTGCACCAAGCTGCTGGTAATAACCCAAAGGGATTTTTTGTATTGTACCTTTTCCAAAATATCCATTTGTCCAAAGTGCTTCCTGGTTCTACACTCGCTCACCAACTAATTTGAAAGCGAGCAAACAATTTATCTGTTTGTGAAGTCTGGCAATATAAAGGCATTAGTCTACAGGCTTCCTGCATTGACCTTTTTGGTACACCGGGGTTTGTATTTGCAGCTATCGTTCGGTTTCATTCTGCATGGTATTATACTGGGGGCCGTATTCACTGCTTGTCTGCTCAGTTGTCATTGTGGCTCTGCACTCGGAGCCTCCTGCTTGTTCCTCGCTACTGACTGCGTGCTTCACCATGGTGGCAGGCTGTGGTTTGTGTGTGTTTTTCTGTTCCGATCAATCGCGCAGGTCTGCCCATGCTGAATTTATGCGGGGCAATTTTGGGTGGTTGGTCCTGATGTCCTTGTGCAGTGGGCTTCTTTATTGGCATCTTCAGCCCCCTAAACATCTGTAATTTCCAATTTGCACACTGTACAGGTGTGCCCTTATTTGACTCTTGCCGCCGTCCTGGGGGGGTGCACAGTCCTCCTCCAAAACATGCTTCTTCTCACAATGCGGTCACAATCTTGGTATGTGCGGACTGAGGGAGGGGGAAACCAGAGAGCGTGTTCAGGTGACCTGTAGGAAGCATTGGATCAACAAACAAATCGCCTAATTGTGTATCCCTCCCATATCCCTGAGCAGCAAAAAGCTAATTATATGCTGATCCCACAAAGTTGCTGGCCATTGTCGGCGTAGGCTCAGTGTTGGTGGGCACTATTACTCTGCAACCAGTACCTTCACCAAATTAGCTATGCCAGCAGCCCCCTTTGGTTTATTTTTAGGTCACCTGAGACGAAGTCTAGTGTGACCTATTCTAATCGCCTTTTGTCCGTCGTGCGTCCGTGAACAATTTACATTTTTGACTTCTTCTCAGGAACCGCTGATCCGATTTCAATAAAATTTTGCAGGAACCTTCCTTGGTCAAATATGCACCAAAATTGTGAATTATATGGTGCCCACCCCCAGGGACTCTGAGGGGCGGGGCTAAAACTGGTCAATACATTTTTGACGACTTCTCAGAAACCGCTGATCAAATTTCAATAAAATTTTGCAGGACTCTTCCTTGGTCAAATATGCACCAAAATTGTAAATTATATGGTGCCCACCCCCAGGGGCTCTGAGGGCCGGGGCTAAAAGTGGTCAAATTGGAAGAAATTTTTAAAATCTTTTCCACACCCAGATATGCTGGAAACCAATACTCTTCATAGATGGAAGGCTCTTGAGGTGCTTTTTCAAAATTGTCCACTTCATGACCCTCGACCTCCATGTTTGCCCCTGGGGAGGGGATGAAATTTACTATACTTTTTATAGGAAAATGATACTTTTGGGTATATTTTGTTCATTTTCTACTGAAAATCATTCAAACTTTGATTGCCATTATAACCATTAGATGACAGTTTCATACTATGACATTTTTGACCCTGTCTGTTCCCCAAGGGCTGAGGGGTGGGGCCCAAATGGGGTTCTATTGCCAAAAATTTCAACATTCTTCTTCTCCAGACCAAGATAGGCTGGAAACCAATACTCTTCATAGATGGAAGGGTCTTGAGCTGCTTTATCAAAATTGTGAATTTCATGGCCCCCAGGCTCCATGTTTGCCCCTGGGGAGGGGGTGAAGTTTACTATACTTTATATAGGAAAATGATACTTTTGGGTATATTTGGTTCATTGACATCAATAACATCAGTTTTTATACAACTCAGGCAACCGTTAAGGCCCAATGGGCCTCTTGTTTTTAATTAGAGGTACAGAACTCAAAAATAGGGAAAATTAATAATTAGGCTAGGCTGCAATAGCATGCAATTGGGCTGGATCTGTGCTGATTCTAGTGCCAACTCGGCAAGCTCTAGTGGAGATCTGCCCTGAGGTTGTGTACCCTTTTGCCAGCTTACAGTTATGCCATGGCAGGTGTATGGCTAGCCAGCCAGACAGGATACCTGGCTATTTTGACATTATCGCTTGCCTGCGGTCCATTTGTGGTGTCCTTGCTGTTGTAACCTGCCACCCCCCTCAGACCCTCTTCCTGCGTTAATGTTGTTTATCTCTCGGCTGGTATGGTGTGGACAGGGCTTATTGACCGGGACTAGGGCTTGTTGGTAAACAGATACGGGACTTTACGGCAATATAAGGACTGCGCTGTCCTTAAGTGCTGTTCAGGGCCAGAAATAATTCACTTAATAAAAAGGAAACTGCCAACAAGCTATCCTATGGCAGCATGAATATGGACTGTAGAGCTGTCTGACGTCAATCCACCTTTGCCTTCCCCATCTTAATAACCAGTTAATGAAATCAGGGAAAAATGTGTGAAGGGAATTTGAAACCAAGAGCACTATCTAAATTTAATAAGGACAGTTGTTATGAAAGTAATGTAACGCTTTTATGAGGGGGCACCTTTCTAATGATGTCGACTTTTTCTAAATTGTTTGATTGATTTATTCATTTCCTTACAATCCAACAAGCCAATTTCCTGGACAAGCGGGTGTTATTTGGACAATTGTGTCTAATTGAATTTCCTGCAGCTATTTAAAGATCAAAATCTAATGCCCTTTAATGTCTACAATTCCCACTTAAGACTGGTCTCATCCAGATTAATCAATCAGTTTTGAGAGTTGTTTTTGTGTGCTGGAGTTCTGTTAAAGTCTACCGGTGTGGGGTTTCCTCTGAGCCGCTGAGTTTTATTTTTGAGGTTGATCTTTCTTTCCTTATGATCTGAAAGGACTGTTGCAGATCTTGGTGCAGTAGTGACCACCTTTGTCTGAACATTTATGGCAGAAATATGGCATCTGCAGCATACTGTGCTGTGAAAAGTATTTGCCCCTTTCTGATGTCCTCTATTTTTACATATTCGTCTCACTTAAATGTTTCAGATCATCAAAATGATCTTACCATCATACAAAGATTAACTGAATAAACAAACTAAGCCAAAAAGAACCAGCTTTTAAGCAGTGATTTCATTTATTGAAGAAAAAAGCTATCCAACTATACCTGGCCCTATATGAAAAAGGAATTCCCCCGTTCGTTACTAAATCAACAAAATTAATTGATAATTGGGCTAAATTTCACTAGACACATACAGACATGATTTCTGCCAGCCCTGTGAAATCTAAAAACACTTAGAACCTGTTCTGCAGTGTGAAGTAGTCAAAAAAAAAAAAAAAACTGCACTTGATGCTGCAATCTGTGGAAATTAACCCTCTGTTAACCAAGTACCTTTCCAACTGTGTAAAAATCATTTCCCTAGGCAAATATGTTGATTATGGGCCAATATTTGGAAAAATAGTTTAAAAAAAAAATTCGACCCTTTGGCCCACCTTTCCAAAATGTAGCAGATCTGCTACATTGGGCAATAATGTGAATGGAAAAATTAAAGTGACAGACCATTCAAGTTATTCTCAAATATTTATTTGGCAATAAGAAACAAAACCAGCAGGGTGTCCAGGCTGTTAACCCTTTCACTTTATGTAGCAGATATGCTACAGTGGTTAATAAAGGGTCAAAGAACAAATGAAAAACAGTTATTGACATCTATCAGTTTGTAAAGGGTTACAAAACTAAGGCCATTGGACTCAAGTGAACTTTGGTGAGAGCCATTAGGGTGAGAGCCATGAATCAAAAGTGGAAGTTTTTGGAAGCCATGAGCACCATTACACCTGTCATAACGTTAACACAGCATTCCTCAGTAAGGACGTCATGCCAACAGTCAAACACGGTGGTGCTGTGATGGTCTGCAGCTGCTTTGCTGCTTCAGGCCCTGAGCGACTTACCAATATCAATGGAACCATGAATTTTGCTCAAAAATCCTGATTGAAAATGTTCAGCTATCAGCTCATGACCTAAATCTGAAGTGCAGTTGGGTCATGCAGCTGGACAATGATCAACGTACACAAACAAGTCCAGCTCTAAATGACTCCATTGACACAAAATGGAGGATTTGGAGTGGCATAGTCACAGTCCTTACTTGAATCTGATTGAGATGCTGTGGTATGACCTAAACCCCATTGACCCATATATGGGTCCATAAAATGCAGCGACTGTATTCAAACCTGTGGAACTTCAGGCCTATGTTAAAGTCTAGTGGAGATCCAAAGGTTTCCAGCGATCCCATATATGCTCTGCAGAATTACCGTGAAATGTGTATAATACCATGAAATGTGTATAAAATGATGCACAAGATCTAGATATTTTCCATTTGATATTATGTTGTGGCCATAAAAACATGGCATCCTGGGTTTGAATATTTCTCTCAATGTAAGTGTGATGTTGCAAGTGTGAGGTGTTGCAACCAGCAGATACAAAATATGCTTGTGAATTGTCCCACAATATTAAAAAAAAGAAGCTTTTTTCTGACTTTGAACAGACTTAAGGGAAAAGTGAAAAGTTTCCAGGGGATAAACGGGGAAAAAAAAAATCAGTAAATGTCCTAAAACATTTAAAAATAACAAATAAGCAAAACCAGACAAAATTAGGAGGGGGTCAAATAATTTTGCACAACACTTTATTAAAGTCTCAACTATTAGTTAGGAATTTTGCTGTAGTTGTGCTTGGTGAAATTCGAAAGAGGCATCCATCTCAGGTGCTCCTAGAGAACCTAATAGTCTTAAAGTAGTTTTTTTTTTTTTTTGTCATTTTCAAAACTTTGCTAACGCTGCATTGCTGAGATCAGGAATATTGACAAACTTATAAACAGAATGATGTATTAGTAATTTGATTCACTTTCGAACGATCTGTCGAGGAAGAAATGAGATGTAACACTCAGAGCAGTAACTCCACTTTAGAACTCGAGAGGCTTTGATTAGCGGCTCTGTAGTGATTTCAGTGGCTCCATTAACTGGAGATTCAGGCAAATCCCTCCCAATAAACTATCCCTCATTGGGATACTGCACTACCCTTTTTAAAATGGGCTGTAAATTGTTTAGAAAGTGTGTGGCTGTGTTTGCGGCCGTGTACAAGAATGAATTCATTGCTAGTTGTTAAAGTTTAATGTTGCCCCTACTTCAGAGACAATGACCTGTCACAAAACGACCATCTCCCAAACTCGTGTAAAACCCTGGTCCAGTGTAATAAAAATGGCCCTCCTTAAATCTGTTCCTCGTGACCGTCCTGCAGTGAGTCAGCAGATGTTCTCGGATGAGTGTAAGCAGCTGTTTCATAGTGAGATCATGGGTCATTCGCTCTGTCCATCTTTTTCTAGGCCAGTACTGACTACGTGGTATGGGACTGTGACAATAAGACTTCAGAGTTTCATTTCCTATTACGAGTATTAGAGGTAGCATGGTAGTGCACCTTGCTCTAACTTTCTGTGCGGAGTTTGCATGCTCTCCCCCATGTTCATGTGCGTTTTCTCCTGATATGTATGGATGAACATGTAAAATAATGAGGATTCGCCTTCTGGCTGATCTCTCGACAAATCCTGGCTTCTTCTTCTGTGGTTTGAGCGCTACCCAAAGACAGCAAGAGGGTCTGTATTGGCCACTTAACGTATATTAAGTGAATCCTTTTTTTTTTTGAACAGCCTGTGATATGGTTGGTTATTTTTTTTTTTTTTTTTTTTTACCAGGCAATAATTCCTTATTAATTTGTAGCTTTTGTAGTCTAGCCACTGCTGTAGAGCCTCCTTTATTTGGCTGCCTGGTCAGCTACTGCTATTGATTTCTCTGTCCCTCGCTCTCTCAACACACAAGCGGGAGGAACAGTTTGTTTTCGTCGATGAATTTTCTCCTGGTGGGAGAAAGTTCCGGGCTTTGTGTGCTGTGTGCACCTCGGAGGTCAGCAAGGTGGGGGAGTTTAATAGCCGGAATAAAATGGCCAGACAGTTGAAACATTTCAAACGCCTTCCAATGGGAAGAGTGAGGATGCTGAGGTCAACCCAAAGGCTAGTTGTGCTATAATTCTGGACAGGGTCCTTCTACTGTAAATGTTCAGGATATATTTCCTCAGCCATCGTTACATACATATTATTGCCTGCGACAGGTGCGTAACCCTGCAGTCTGTCTGACTCTGTCCTGTTGTGCGTGTAGGCAAGTGGAACACACATAACTTCGCTCTAAAGGGAACATTAGAGAAAGTCTTTGTCACCATTCAGGAGCCAACAGAAGACTGCAGAAGCTCTTTCTATGGTCTTTCTATAAGACTGCAACATGTCTGTCCTGATCTTTCTATGACCACAATCTCACAGAAAGGAAAGTGCAAGCTTGCTTGAGTCCCCAAAAGCTGAGGGTTGGCTGCGTGTGTAGATATGTGTGTGTGTGTGTGTGTGTGTGTGTCTGTCTGTCTCGGGGGGTGTGTGTGTGTGTGTGTGTGTGTGTGCGCGCGCGTCTGTCCCGGGGTGTGTGTGTGTGTGTGTGCGTGTGTGCGTGTGTGTGCATGTGTGTGTGTCAACTATTTTGTTTGCCCTTTGCCAAATCCCCGTGGCCTGCAATGTAACCTGGACTCTCTGTCCTTCCTTGTGCCCCTGCCCAGGGCCCCCCCACCCTCCACCCCAGATACAGAAAAGAGGGCAGGCGGGGCCTCTTTGCCAGGACCCTGGATCGTCTGTCAGAAGGACGTGACAACACAATTTCTCAGCCTCCTTGGATTCCATTACCGAACAGTGATAAAATTTCCTAATGACATCCTGCTCCATCGCATCTTCGGAGGTGCAGATAGAAACATAAATTCTGGGCCACCCGCGCTTGCGTCTAATTGCTAATTGCTGTAATCTCGCATTACAGACAGCGGGCACTAACAAATAACAGAGCCGCGATGCAGACAGAGCGAGGGAGGTGGGGTTAGGAGGAAGAAAGAATTCATCCCATGGTCCCCTCCACCCCATCCTCAAATGATCTACAGCATCAAAATGAGCCCAACAGGGCTGCCTCGACCTCCAAACGCTTTGCAAACGACTTTCAGAACATTCCGGAAACATAGTTTTTTTTGCCAGAATACAAAACCATCACACTGGTGAATGGAAGAGAACGTCAATCCCTCACTGGGAATGGGCAGTTCCACCCAACTGCACACAAGAGTCTGTACTTAAGTCTAATGAGAAGGCAGTCAATTTCACTTCTCCGAACAAACTCATTTACTTAATGTCTAAATGATTATAGTTGTGCGTCTTTTTTTATTTCCACCATTAAAATTGGGGAAAGACTCTGGAATAGAGATGTACTTCATTAGGTGTGTGCATTAAAACACATTTAATGAACACATCCCTACTTGTTATGAAATATTTGAACATCTGTAAATAGATACTCATTAGGTTGTAAATGGAAAATTAGATTCTTGTTTCAAGGTTTGCCACCATCAGCGGGGTGTGATGTCTTCATATTTAAATGTAAACATCAATTTTGATTCTGAAACTCTATCCAAAATCCAATTTTGTCAATGAATCACAGAAAAATAGTTCTGGTTTACAACCCACTTCTTGAATTTAGCACATTGCCCCACTTTTTCTACAGCTTTCTTAGAGTGCAGATCAATCCAAAGAAAAACGTATAACCAGGAAAGCAAATAACATTGTCTGCGCTATTCCTCTCAGATCTCTTCTGGCAAGTTCTGTCAGATTGCAGTTCTAGATGGTGAGCTTGGGGGCTGTAGCTCTAAAATGTTTTTCTTTTTTTTTTTTTTTCGTCGATGTGGTTTGCCGGGGGTATTTTCAGTGTACAGCTTGTGGTAAAATAAAAAAATAAAAAAGTTATAAAAACTGTGTATGCCCACGCAGGGAAGGGAAGTGGAGTGTTTTGCTGGAGAGGCAGGGGGGCCGTGAGGCTTGAGCTGGTCTAACAAGCTCCTGTTGGGAAGCACAAAAGCAGTGGTGCTGCCTCCTGAACTTGAGTCACAGGAACAGAACTGGGGAGAAACAGAGAGGCTCGCCCCCTGCTGGTCTGTCTTTCACTCAGACTCCCCCTCACACTCACCCCCCCTCCCCTGTTAGCTTTTCTTCCTCCATCTTAGTCTTTATGCCATTTCCTCTATCATTCTCAATCCCTTGCTAACTCTCTCTCCTTCCCTTTTACTCTCTCTTTTTAATCTTTTTTCCACCCACCTCCTCTCTCTCTTTCTCTCTTTGTCTCTGCTAGTTAATGTCTGTCTTTCTCTCTGAATGTCTCATTATTTTGTCTCTATCACGCTCTATCCCCCACTTTCTCTATTCCTCTCCCTTCTCTCTTTCTTTCATAGTTTCCCTCTCATTTCTCTCGTGCTCTTTCTTTTCGTCACTCTTCTGCCACAGAGGGAGGCCATAGAGTCAGTGTGAGTTTTGAAAGAGCTTGTTAAAAATAAGGAGCACTTTGTACAGCTGCACTACGGAGGAGCTGGCCGGGAAAGGTGCTGACCGCTTGGCTTTATCTGTCTACCCCAAAATTAACCCCAAAACCAGGGGAGGGGAGACAGCTAGACGCGGCCTGGAGAGCTAAAGGCGGAGGTAGAATTGCCTTCACCCCGGTATCCCCCTGGGCTGTGTCTCAGAACTGCTGTGCATGAAAAGAATCTACATTTTAAAGCCCCCGGAACTTTCTGCTGTTTCTAAACGCTATGCCTCCTGGTTTAAGCGTTCGGCTTTCATCTCTTAACATGCTGCGCAAAGTGACGGTGACAGAGGAGCTCGGCTCCATCATGTCATGTGCCGATGTGAGATACGGAAAAATGACAGGGCCGCGCTCTTAGAGGATGGTGCTCTTTCATTTATCTACGTCAACATTGACCGTGATTTTTAAAAAAAAAAAAAATTTGATGTGACCATTTTCTCTTGGTAGTTACTGCCTTGCTTTCCTTAGTTGTGAAAGAGGATACTTGGAAGACCAAAAGATTCCTATGTCCAGTAAAACAAAAACCATTATCTTATTCCATCTGTAGTTAAATTCGTAGGTATTAGGACAGTAACACAAATTTGAAAGGCTATAAATCTCATATGGTTTTCTGTATGGATGTGTAAAATATGAATAAAATACAGTGCAGATTGTCTGCTTCAATTTTGAATGCAGCCTGGCATTTACAGCCATCTATAGTGGACCATGCAGGAATTGACACACTGCTGAAATACTTACCAGACTTCACTGTACAGTCATTAGGCCAGGGTTGGGCAATCCTGATCCTGAAGTGTAATCTGTTTCTGGTTTTTGTTCCATCTGTGCTTGACCTCCTGAGTTTGATGTATGATGCAAAGCCTTAGCATGAATAACTGAATATTCAGAATCTCTGAGAGATCTTCAGAGCATGGCCAACTTCATTTATGAAAACCAAATTAATCATAAATCAATCTAGTCATTCAGATAGGTGTGGATTGAACAAAAGCCTGAAACAGCACTGCCACTTCAGGTCCATGGTTGTCTACCCCTGCGATTGGAATTTATCCATCCATCTATTATCTGTACCTCTTCTTCCTCACTAGGGTTGCAGGGGAGCTGGAGTCTATCCCAGGTGACTATGATGAAAGGCAGGAACCCACCCTGGACAGCTGACCAATCCGTCACAGAGCACACACACCATTCACTCTCTCACTCATACCTATGGGCAATTTAGAGTCTCCAATTAGCCTAACATGCGTGTCTATGGACTGTGGGAGGAAATCCGCACGAACATGGGGAGAACATGCAAACTCCAGACAGCCAGGCCCCACGCTGGATTCAAACCTAAGACCTTATTGCTGTGAGCCAACAGCACCACCCACTGTGCCGCAGTACCATCCCTGAGAGGAACTCTTAATACGTTTATTGAAGCCATTGGATTGGTTCTAATTTTCTCCAATCCAGGCTTGGTTGATTCTCCCTCAGGGAGCATATTTATATTTGATTACACTACAACAGTTTTATGGTGCTTTTGTAGCCCGCATTTCTGCATTTGCCCTGCTCCATTTGGGAGGCCATCATTTTTACTGGCTCTAAGAATAGCATGACATCGTTCTCCGCACCCTCCCCCCGCCTAACGGGGAACTGGGACATGACAGATAACGCCATTACCTCTGCTCACCTCCACCGTCGCCAGCCGTGGAAATCTAACTTGCAATATCCAACAATATCATTTACTATTCCTCAGCTTCTGATGAGACCATAATTCACCATAATCTACCCCCGCGGGCCCTACAGACAACTGGGGGGGTGGTGAAGGGAAGGAGAGGGGGGAATCGTGCTGCTATAGGATCCCTGGCCTGTGACTGTCTGTCCTCTTCTCCATTTGTTTACATTACATTACATTATTTATCCACATACAAATGTGTTCAAAAATGTAGACACAAGCAGGTGGACAGGCACATACAAAGACTTACAAACGTGTACGGTGCATGCATGCTCACTGTGAACACCATTATTTTTTAGACATGGACAGGGATGCATTTTTCATTTTATTATTTTAATTCTGTCCTCTGACAACTGAAAGGATACAATGATGGTGAGATTTAAGTGCAGGCTATTATCCTTCAATGTGGGGATGTTCTCATCCATGTTGGGTGACTGTTTAGGAATGACAGCACCTTGTGTACATAATTCCACCCATTTTTACGTATTAAAATATTGGATACTTTAATATAAATGTACAGTGAAGTAGTCATATTTAACACTTGCTTTTTATCCCCCACTGGGCGAATGCCCAAAAGGGGGATTGTGTTGCAGCATAGTTTTATCAGAAGGTACTTGGCTGGAGAAATCAACTCCAACAGTTTTCATAGGACGTCCCTGAAACTTTGTACATATGCTGCAGATAGATTGATGATACGCATATCGCAGTCGCATCTCCGGCGGGGGTTGTTGTGCTCTCAGAGCGCTCTTGAATATCCTTTACATACAGTGACTGTTAGAGGTCTGTGAAACATAGATATCACCAGGCCCTGGGTATCTCCACTGGTGATGCTCTGCCAGTCCTGTACTGCAGCCATATTCAATTCCTACTTCTTATGGGGACTTTTTGCCCTCAGGCTCCTCTTCAGCATGTAAAATGCATGTTCAGTTGCATTTGTATCCAGTGATGGATTCGGCCTATGGAGCCAAAATAGTAAATATATGCATCAATCTCCAATGAATTATAATGCTCGCTGTATGCATATCGATTTATGCATACTGGCAAACTCACATGCACATGGGCAAGCGCATACTCACACAAACAACATACACACACACACACACACACACACACAAACATACATGTGTACATGGACACACACATACACAGGTTTATGGTCAAAAATTCACTGACAAACATGCTTGCAGGCACTTGCTGCATATATTTACATGTACTCATATTATTATTATCCTTTTCATCATCCTTATATAAAAAAATGAACGCATAAATAAATGAAAAATAAATTCATAATACAACGTAATAATAATAATAAAAATAATTTTTTTATAGTGAGTTTTTGGAATGTTGATGTTATGAGACTGTCCCTAAAGTCACTGTGGACCCGACTGTTTTTTTTTATACTGTGTGAAATCAGTGCTTCTTGCTCACCCTTTATTTTCAATTCCCGTTGAAAGGAAAGACTCCACTTATTTTTTTCAAACTTTATTTGTCTATTGAGATGTAAAAACATAAACAGTTCTGTTTGCAGATTGCTGCTTCCATCCCACACTGTAACAAATTCAGCTGTTGTTTTTTTTCCCACCCCAAACTCATTTCATTCAGAATTTCATCCTGCAGAGTCTGGCTTTAACTACAGCTCTCGCCACATTAACCCAAGGAGGCCCTCTCTGAATCAACATGCAGCGCCAAGCCCTTCGGCTCAAAAACTGTTTTTTTTTTTGTTCCCTACTGACTCTAAAATTCAGACATTTTCTGCACTGCGTTCTGCAAAACCAACAGTACGGTACTGACAACTAAGATATTTGATGCGTATACTATACACACACTAGCACAACACCATTGAATAAATGAATAAAAATCATGCCCAATTCAGAGCCTCAGGGGGTCTCTTCTCATTGGCTCTGTGCTAAAGAGAACCCTCTTGCTCTGCTGGTAATCTGCAGCTGATTGAAGTGCTGATAGAAATGTATCATTTTGAACTTTGTGAAATGTGAGTTATTTCATTCTTCTTTCCCGTTTCATTTATTTATTTTCAAAGGAGTAGTGCACAACAATCAACATACTGTATCAGCAATCACAGCAATGAATGGAGTGCCTGATTTAGCTGGAGAGCTCATTTTTCATCTGTCGGCTAATTTTCGACAGCGATTTGAGACGGTCTGTGTTTTTTTGTTCTTCTTTGATTTATCGGAGGAGATTTTTATCACTCTCTTTTCCCTTTGCTGCTCAAACCTCGGAGACAGGAGATTTCATTGGCTGATTAGTAATTAAATCAGAACTCATTTATAACATTGGGGCACACCTGCCCACTAGGGTAATTAGTTGCTGCTAATTGGTTGGGCTTTGAGGCATGTGCAGTGTTTATTGTGTGAAGGACGGCACTCCAGTCCTCCAGGAACTTCTTCTTCAAATGGTTTCCCACATTTAGCATTCCACCTGAGCCCTGATGACTCTTCACTAGCGACCTGTCATCCCATTTCCAATTTTTACTGGCTATTGTTGCGTGTCTGAATTTCTACAGGCTGGTCATTCTGTCCTAGACCTTAGGGCACATTCAAAAGCAGGGAGGAAATTGCTTTCAATATGGCATATTGAGGAGCGGCAGTAATATAATGTTTTTAAATATAAATGTGACCGAACCGATCGTGCTGCTGCAGAATATCTCAGGTGCTGTCGCTGAGAGGCTCATCACGCTAGGCCTTTATGCTGTGGCCAGGTACTTTAAATTTCTGCATTCTGTAACACTGCCACCATACTCGTGGAACCATCGTACCCATTCCTGTGACACACCTAACGGACAGTGCTGCAAAATGAAGTAAAATTGCCAGAATGAACTTCTTGTTCCATAAGCAGAATATTTGATCCATAACAAATGCAATATTACTGTTAAATGATCTCCGAAGTTACCGCTTGGCTAAAAATGTGCTTGATTGGGTCAGTGAATTTGAATGTCTTCCAGCTCAGACCCATTAGGTTTAGAACATTCATCATTCAGAAAGCCTTGTGTGGAGAGAAAATCTGTTTACTAATAGTTAATGCTAAAGCCACACATCTATGTTGTGGATTTTACATTTACAACATATACAGAGCGTAATAAGAGGGTTATTATTGCTACTAGAAGTGCTGCTGGAAAGCACAGGACTATTAGGATGCTTTGATTTTGTTGAGGCTCCACCACCACCATTTTTGGTTTTGAACAGAAGAAAAGCAGCTCTAGTGAGGTGTTCCGGGTCACACACACACACACACACACACACACACACACGTACACAGAGATGCATGCAAAAAACCATCATAGTGGGAATAGCAAGAAATTAGAAACATATCTGTAAGGGACATTTTCTGTTATTTTTGGAATAGAGAAGGTTTTGAGTTGCATGCTGGGAAGCCTTTTCGTTTGTTTTGTTCGTAAAGACTTTGAAACACTGATGCTTGATTTATGACTGTTAAAGATGGTGAGTACGCGTCAAGACAACACCTCAAATACTGGAACTGTGGTCATATTTTTTGGACCGTTTACAAAATAAACCATAACAGTTGGCCATGTTATTGAAGCAGTTAAAGACAAAAGCTAACACTTAAGGGGATTCAAGCCCATTTTCTAAACCGTTATGATACCCCAAATGTTCTGTTGCCTTTTTGTTGTCATCCAAAAGAATTTTTTTTTCATCATCTTCAATAAGCAAAATGCACTCCCACGTGAATCAGCCAGAGTCCAATCCTGCTATAATCAGAGCAAATCCTCACGGGATGATGATAGGTTTTCTTCGCGATGTGTGAAGATTTAGGCCTGCCACAAGTTTTGAATCTTGGCACTAACTGGCCACTTGACGGGGGACATTTTATTTTATTAGCTTTTTTATTTCGCTAATATAGTCTAACAGGGACAGTGCTCATTAATCAGCATTACTGTTGATGTGCCGGTGTTAGCCAGCTGGCTAGCTTTCAACTGCAGTCCCAGGGCAAGATGGAAGGGGCCATTAAAATACACAGACTTAAGAGCGAGGCAACAACCATACAAATCAGGCAGCTAGCATAAAATACAAAGGCAGGAAGACAGTGGAAAGAAATTGATGGCAGTCATCAGCGTATCGCTTTGAATGTTGTCAATCGACTGAGTGGGCATTATCATTGGCTACCAGCTCCATAGATACGGGATAGCGGGGCTCTACTCTACCTGCAAGTAGGCTGAGTGTGTCATTACCATCGGTTGATAGCATGAGTTAAATGGAAGTTGATTGAAAGTGTACAAAACATTAAATTAAAATGACTCAGTCATCAATATGCAAGCACCTTAACAGCCTGTATCAACGTTTAAGTGAGAGAAAGGCAAAGTACATAATCAGATGATGACTTCGTATAGCTTCAAAGTCCGTGCAAGAGCTTCTAACCGCCAATTTAACATTAGCGACTGCGGAACACGACTGTGTTTTAAAAACAACAAACGCCTTTCCCTAACTCTAAACCCTAGCCTTGACATAATGAAAACCATGATCGTCGAGTCACTTATACAGGGTTGCCAACTTTCACACATTCGGCCTGAGTTTAAGTGGCATATTCACGGTCCCGTGCTGTATGTCAGCAATCAGCACGTTTGTAAAAGATTCTCAGGCGGAATTGAAGTCCTTGTGCATGGAGGTTTATCAGTTTCACATGCGTGACAGTGGATTTCACCACTAGTAACATGGAAATCAATTATGACTCTGAACTTCTCACGCTTTTCTTTTCTCAGGGCTTGAAAGCAATGGAATTGCATAAAAAGGTTTCAAATGGTCTTATTTCATTTAAACAATTTGAACGATCCTGAAACACATGAATTGCGTTGATTGAATAATTGCGGACTACGGCACGGGAATGTGAATATGCCTCTAAATTTCACGCCAAATGCGTGAGAGTTGGCAGCCCTGCTTATAGTTGATGGAGTAGGGCCTAATCTAGACATCTATATCTATGGCACTGAAGCAGGAACAGAAACCGAGGTAGTTTCGCCCATATGGAGCGTCACCAGGGAAGAAACTCTCTGTCTGGTGATGATGAAATGATTTTCAAGTATTAAAAAATGAAAATGTAAATCCATGATA
Organism: Gymnothorax javanicus; assembly: GCA_029692085.1. Lineage (NCBI taxonomy): Eukaryota > Metazoa > Chordata > Actinopteri > Anguilliformes > Muraenidae > Gymnothorax > Gymnothorax javanicus. The sequence goes on from CM056193.1 coordinate 26,253,475, forward strand.
ATGTTAAATTGTGCAGTTTATGCTGTGGCCAGGTACTTTAAATTTCTGCATTCTGTAACACTGCCACTATACTCGTGGAACCATCGTACCCATCCCTGTGATGCACCTAATGGACAGTTCTTTTGAACACCAAAAACTTGGAGGCAATGTATAAAAATGATTATGATTCAGTTTTGACCAAACCCTGCAATTTAACCTGAAAGTCTGCATCTTCAACCTCATCTTGCTTGAATTATTTATAATCAATTGCAGTGGCATATAGAGCCTAACTGTTAAAAATGGTCACTGTACAAGTACTTGCGGGCCTAACTGAACCGGGTCCAGCCATGACATCTGTTCCAGCTGGAGAAAAAGGGATGGGAATCACACACACAAGCACAGACACACTGATAATGCAAAATATTGCATACGCATAGCCAGTATGTCCCAGAGATAGAAAACTGCTCTTAGTTGTCATCAATAGCATTGTTTCCCAGCTGGACAACCCCTGCTCTCCACATTTTAGATCTCTCCATGATCTGATCCACCAAGTTCAGCTCATCATGTTCTCTACTAATGGGTTAATCAGCTGAATCAGGTATGTTATATCAGGGATACATGTAAAATGTGCTGACAGGCGTCCTTCAGGAGCAGGGTTTGGGAAACACTGATCTATAGGTTGAATCTTGCAACACGTTGGGAGCGGTTGGACTGCCGAAGTCTCAGAAATTTTCAACTTTGCTTCAGTGTCATTAAAGGATGTTCAAATCCATGAGTACTCCTCCCCACTAATATTATGAGGTTTCCGTTATTGACTCAGAATGTGCGACTGTGAATATGGCATTTGGGTCAGTCCAGAGGGGCTGAAGAATTCTGGGATATGGATTTGTTTGGGTGTCATGAACAGTGCTGTCCTTAATATTTAAATCAGAGAAAATGGGAGGGGGCACATTTCTTTCTTGCAAGAGGCTTAGGACTGAAACAATACAATAGGTTTAATCTCTCGGATTGGCTGGACCAATTACTTAATATTGACTTGCAATGAATTTTTTGTATGGAAAGCACCACTCCTCTAAAAATGACTTCAAAATGAGGATGAGTTTTTTAAGTTTTAAAATTATCTAGTTGTTTTATCATCAAACAAGGTGTTTAAAGATTTAAGAACCCTTTTTTGAAGGTCACGAATATCTGTATCTGATGAATAACTTTAACATTAATAGATGCTTTTCTACTCTTCTCTCAAACAGAATTCATTAAAAAGTGTCGGCACATTTCTTGTGTTGATACATTTCTGTTACTTTCAACACATCAGAGTTTCAAAGTTTCAACTTTCATGCTGCATGAATGTTATTTATTTAGAACAGGGAGATACTTCTTGGACTGATGGAAGTAGCATACACAATATATTCTGCCCTAATACATCTGAGCAATGCGTGTTCCTTGGCTGTCATTAATGGAATCTAGACAAATTCTTTCCGTTTCTTTGGTGATGGAGTTGTAAGCAGTAGATCAACTGGTGTTCTTTAGGCTTTATTTTGCACTTGAAGTTAGCATCCACAGGGATCTATATTCACAGTGGAAAATCTGGAGCTTGATTGGGAATGCCAATCACCTATGGGTGAGCTACAGGTTACAACTGGTCTCCTCAGTGTGTACAAACTATTAAACTTTTACCTCAGTAATATCAGGCAACTTTGGTTAGAAGGGGGGAGGGGAGTTTCAGAAAGGCTAGTGCTTTTTTTTTTTTTTTCTTTACTTGGGGCCTTCGCAGCTTCTAGAACCATCTCTGGACATTGGTTCCTGAATCCACACTGTGTCAAGACAAGCTACTGCTCTCAGGTCAGAATACTGATTTCCCATTTTAAAGGAGATGCAGGATGCATCAGCTCCTATTGCAGAGAGACAGAAAGCAGTGATTAAAGGAGTATGGCAGGGGCTGTGTCCATCTTTAACAGGCTCTTTGACACTGAGTAATGCCACAAACCCGACTAATAGCGCAGGGACAATTTCATGGCCATCTATTTCCAAGACCGCAGTTGTTGAATTGTGACATCAATTGTCTCAGTTAGGGGCATCGCTCATTTTGGGGTGGACTGAATAAGTGCTTCACAGAGGCCAGCCCTACATATCCCATTTACTGCTTTACCTGATAATTGGGCTTAATGGCCTAACAAAATAGATTGTGACATCACAGGGTGCTTGAGTTCCAAATTCCAACTAGTAAGAGACAGAACAGTGGAATGGATGTGTTGCGTGTAAAACCCCTGGCCATTTTGGGTATGAAATTCTGGTGCCTGCTATCTTTGGCCTGTTTTTGCAGAATTCTATGGTCTTACTTTTCTGATGTCACTGCCCTTCACAATAAAGACTCAGTGTTAGCCAAGACGGCATCCATTATTAGCACATTCCAGACAAAATTACCCTACGACATCGTCCACTCTACTGTTTTTAATTCTATGATGGACACATTCAGGGTGAACTACTTTTTATTTGTCACAACCATTATGCATCCTGTATTGGTTACCCCCCCCACCGTTCTAGCAGTCTGTATATGCTTTTCCAGTTTTGTCTCCTTTAATTTATTTATTGTCTTGTTTCCTCCCCTGCTCCCAGGTGTTATCATTTGTATGCCTCGACCCTTTTGTAAATATGCTGTCTAAATAAGTTCATTATGGCTAAGTTCATCATGGTTTCAGTATGGTTGCCAGACTGTCATAGTTCTTACCCTTCAAAACATTCCAGTTGGTTTGTGTCTTCTAATATTATCTAGTGTTAGTATCTAGTAAGCTAAACTCTTTCCATGTGTTTTCAGTAAATTAATGATAGAGAAAAATGTAATTACTCTTCTGAGTCTAACTGACAGGAACAAGCTCCCAAACCTTAATATTGGTCCCCAGGATTGGGACCGCATTCCTGTTAATCATCTGTTCCTGCCTGTTCCCCTGGGTTAGTTTATTAGGAACACCTCCCAAGTCTTCATTGGCTCTAAGCATTGTATTCCTGCCAAAGCCTTTGGTCCTGTTGGCCAGCAGTCCTGCTTCTGTCACCACCTGGCTTCTACCCCAGGATGGCCACTGGCCTGTGTGCGGACACATCCCAACCTGCTCCAGTCATTACCAACTTCACGAGACTCTCCCTTCCTCTGTTCTGGGCTACAGCCTTTACCATATTATTATATTATTATACTATTAACATATCCCCATTTATGAATACTCCCTCATGGATTGTACCCTGTATCTGAGTTTAATTCCTTGTCTGGATCTAAATGGCTGGATTCCTTGTCTGGATCCAAATGGCTGATCCAAAAGGTGGACTATGGCTGTCCACCTAAATGATCCAAACAAATATCTTACAGCTGTCTCTAACAATGAAGGTTAATGCAGTGCCGTTCATATCTGGAAAGTGCTTGCTTTGGTATGGAACAAAGCTATTGCCAAAGACGTTAAATAGTTTTTCTAATGGGATGAATGTGTATGTTTTCAGACATGACCGAAACGTTGAAACTAGTAGGGTTTGTCCGCGTCACATGGGCCCATATCAAGGGAGTGTTGTAACAGTCAGGAACAAGATTATCAGCACTTTGTTTTTGTAGCATGAGCATTTAGTTTGTGCAAGCGAACAAACTGGAGGGAAGAAAATGTAATATAAAAACCAGTCAAAACAAATATGTTCAAACTTTGACAAGAACCATATTCCCAGAACATCAAAACAAACACCACAGCAAAAACTCCAGCCGGTCCAACTTTAAAATTACCATGCTGTGTGGTAGTTTACTGTTCAGGGAGCTGAGTTTGAAACTCAGAGGTTGCAGGTTCAAATCCCACATGATGTGCTGTTTATAGACCCCGGAGCAATGTAACCTGTATCGCTTCAGCAAATATTCCCCTCTACTGCATTGTATAAATGGGTTGTTTATTAACTGTTTCAGGGTGTTTTCGCACTTGGTCCTTTTCAGCCCTCAAAACGAACTCAGATCGATGACTGAGCATTTTTTGTGTATATGTGAACACAACAACCGCACTCAGACCCCTTTAAAATGAACCGTACTGAGACCACAACAGGAGATGGTCTCAGTACAGTTCGCTAAAAAGTCGCAGTACGGTTCGCTTGAGCTTGGTATTGTGAACACAAAGCGCGCCGGGTTCACTTTGCCTTTTTGCACTGTATTGTTCTTCGCTTGCCGTAGACTACCTCCTGCCCGATCGGTTCTCTGCGTGCGCAATACTAGTGCTGCGCGAGTGCATAGAATTCCTGCTCAATTTGTACCATACATGGGTAAACATTTTACTTGACGCCAGCCAGCGACTCTTTTTTTTCTTTAATAACAAAATAGTATACAAATTCACTGCAACGCCAGGATATTTTAGAAAGTTTATATTTTATTTCATGGTCCTTCATGTAGCCAGCGATTTTTACTTTAATAACATAATAGTATACAAATTCACTGCAACACAAGGACATTTTAGGAAGATCATATTTTATTTCATGGTCCTCCATGTATAGATTTTTTTATTTGAATAGGCGTTTTGCCATTTGGCACAAAATCGTCTATGTACATCACTTCCAGCAAGTCATGGCAAAATATGGAAACTATCGCGTGAAATCTTATGGAAGTGTTTGACAGTACCTTGACAGGAATTTGCGTGTTAATACATAGGGGAGACCGGGGTTACCTCGTCATGATTTTGTATTTGGCTTCATAACTCTTTGTTGCTAAAACTTTGAGAAATACCTTTATGGTCTATGTGTAGTGCAGAATGTCGCCTACAAAAGTTGTATGACACAATCTCAATATAACGTATATTTTCATCACAATATTCAATTTTTGATATGTCACAAACATGCCGAAGTAACCCCATACCCGGGGTCACTTTGTCAGATGAGTGGGGTAAAATTGTCATAGTTGGCAATCAGCTGAAGCTGAAAAAGACAGTCCAATATTCTCATAACAGAAATGGTGAGAACTGTTTTATTTTTACAACGAACCAACACAAGCTATGATTTATGCATAATCACCATCAGAGTAGCAGTTATGACATATGTAGACGAGCACACTGACATTTGTACAGTCCTCATGTGCCCACCCTTTGCATGAGAAGCATTGGACCCACTCCTCTCCACCTTTGGATGATGAGTAAGGACCACGGCACCAAAGAGGAGCAGTAAACATTCCCACTGAAAAAGGAATGGAATGAAATGCAGAGGCCCCAAGGCTGGCACCTGCCAACCCTAAATACTCTACCAACACCTCCACTTTAATGGGCCCCACCTGTGGCCCATTAAGGTGGAGGTGACAGAATGAGAAAGGGGAGGGGCTGCAAGGAGCAAACCCTTACACATTCATACTTGTGTCCTCCAAACAAAGGCCCTAATAGGTCCTCTATCATAAACATAAAAATAATGCAAATATTAGAATTATTAAGACACTATAGGTGTCTGAAAAACAATAAATCGGCTCCTATATTTGACTTTGGAATATTTTAATATAGGCCTAACACAGGACCTACAAGCAGGGCAACCTCAGCACCCTGACAAACTAACCCCATGCTGTTTGGCCAGTGTAGGCCCGTGCCCCATTTTGGAAATCAGGCCGCATCTCATCTCATGATCGCAGCAGGCCTTTATCTTATGTGTTGTTAATAACTCTAGTTACTTACATTTATGAAACAGTAAAAACACCGTGGAAATCTTTGTCTTCAAAGAAACTAGACGCATTTCTTTCAGAAACTTAAAGTTTGGAATTTGGGCCAAATTTCAGTTATTTAGGCAGAAAACACTTACATGACACTACAAGTCCTTCTTCTTTCCAAGAGATGATGTCGCTGGGATGTCACATCATTTGTACATTTTCGTTTTCCCATCAGTGCGTTTGCAATGAAAAAAACTGGGGTGACAAACCTTACCCCGTGACCGAAGTAACCCCGGGCTCCCCTCATTCTTTTTTCCAAACCCTCATGTAAACCCTGTGGGCCAAAATATTAACGAAACCCCTCCCTTATCATTTTGAATATGTGATAATACGTGTCCCTCAACAGGCATTCAGCATATTGACGGTGCATTTTCCACATACCGCTCTCTTGCTCTTTAGGCACCCTGCGGAAATTTTATTTTTCCCCACTGTGATCTGAAAAACAACGTCAAGTTATCCCTTACAGCTTAGAATGGATAAGAAACAGAGATTTGTGGAATGCTACGAAAATAAATTGTTTTCATATAGGGGGAGGTCATTTTTTTTTCTGATGAGGGTACAGATACCCTGAAGCCCTGAGTTTAAAATAGGCTATTCATTTATCCATGTCTATATTATCAATAGGGTCGCGCAAAATGCAACAAAATTTTAGGCGGAGTCAGTAACCGGAGAACTTAAATATTTTATGAAAACATTTTAATCACAAAACTACCACAGTTAAAATTTAGGCTACCCTGAGCCGTTTTTAGTGATATATTGCACACGGCAGTTTAACTGCATTTCCTACTTTGATTATTAAATTTTGCGATTAATTTGCGGTTTACATGCGTGCCAATTCCCGCTGATTACATTCCAGCAGATCCAGCCGGAGACCGTCATTAGGAACTAGCATCGCTTCATATAACGCAACTGAGGAAAGGACATCTCATGTCGCTTAAAACACGTCCTCATTTCATCTTTCCTCTCTCCTCCATGCATCCTCGGTGGGAGGAACTAAGACGCAAGGATAGGACGCAGTGAGGGGAACTAGGATGCAATTTCAAAGACTTGAGAAGCAGCCTCTGTTTCTATGGCTTATCCAGCACTTGAATCGCCAATCCAACCGGTGAAGGGTTTTATGCATTCGTGGAACACATCGGGCAGTGTGCAAATATGAGTTAAAATGCACATGCGCAGAAAGTTTGAGCGTGCGCAGAACTGATCGCGCAGGAGGTATGGATAGGGCACTGGCTATGGCAACAGACATTTTGGGTGCGTTCGAGCGCGTCTGCAAGTAAGCCGGCTGCGTGAGATTCCCGAAAAATTACGCGAGAATCTTGCCGAAGTTGCGAGAGAAGCCCTCCAAACCCTGCGATGGCTGCATGATCCTGCAGCTATCGCAGGGTTTGGAGGGCTTCTCGCGCAACTCAAATAAACTCACAATGTGAACACAAAAAGAACTGAGTTCATTTGCTGTTGGTCCTCTTTTTAGTCCACTTTCAGAGGACTGAGTTTGGTTCTTTTAAAAGGGACTATGTGTGAAAACACCCTCAGGTGTAAGATCACTAACGTGATTAGAATGTTCTCATTCTATCGCTGATGTAACAATTGCAATTGGTATGAAAGCATTAGAGTTCTGAGTGACGCCCACTCTTCCAGGAGTGAAAAAAAAAAATGTGGGCATCATTTTAGATGAATATGGACATCATCTAAGTGCATTAACTGAACGTGAAATGTATGTAAACGAAGAAAGGGTTAGCTACTTTTCTTTGATGCGGTAACAGGCTGGGGCGCTAATGGTTGGTAATCAAAAGTGTAAAATTACTGTGATGCAGCTATCAACGCTTGCTGCTCAGAGATTGCAGGTTGCAATAGCAAATGCACAAGGTATGGCGCCATCTTATACCCCTCCTCGAGGAACAGGACAATGAACAGCCTCAAAAACTGTATAAATGGATATCATGCGAAGTCATGTACCCAATTACTTCCTCTGGGTAGTGAGATCGGTCATGAAGATAAATAGTCTAGCAGGATGTTATTAACAGTGGTGAAGCTGCTGCTGTCTGCGGTCCTATAGGGGGCTTTTTAACCTTCTCTGCACCTGTGATGCTGTTCCAATCCATCACATAGTGCAGATTTAAAGCAGGGTTTAGTAAGTTCACTCTCGCAGCGTCAATGTCTGTCAGTATTTTTATTGTCATCAGTTACACTTGCCAAATGAGCTAATTAGCAGAATATTTATCATGGACTGATGAGAACAGAAGGTGTTTTCAACAGTCTTCAGGTGCCATTCATAAACACAGCAAAAGTGAAGCGAAAATATCAATTCAAACTTTGACGACAATGAGCACAGAAGTTGATACGAACAGATGAACAGACACTAACAGCTGCAAAATTACTGAACCCCTCAGTACAAATTAAGAAACAGGGCTACATATTCTTAACAACAGTTGCTGATTCAGATGTTAAATTCAAACATATGGGGAAAGTCTGGACTCCTATTTCAGCACGTTATTTTCTCGTGCCAATGCTTTTTTTTTTTTTAATCAAAACCATTTTCTAAAAATAGGCATCAAAATAAAGCCCCATATTTTCACTGTAGAGAAAATCAAATTCAAATTAACAATATTTTACTTTAGACTGTAAATCTCATCTCAGTCTGAGGTGCTTTCACAAAGTGTACAACCTGGATTATCAATAATTCTGACACGTTTATTCATATAAAATGAGATTACCTCATGAAACGTGAATAAATTCATTGCAATAGAAAAATATAGCTTTCTCAACAAGTTTGATATCATATCAAATAATATCAAATATAATCATATGGATTATTACGTTTTTTTAATTATATGCAACCTTTTTTTCATCATTTATATCAAGGGTGCCAATAATTTGTAGCTAAATTGGATGACCCTCTATGCCGACCGAAGTATACAAATCGATCCACAAAGTAGGAGAAAAGGGGATGTTTTTGGCATGGGTTTCGTCACCCACCAAAGCAAAACTGATATTTCGGAATGTCTCTTATTGATTCAGAAGTGAAAATGTCACAGAACACCAATACAACAAAACTACAGTATATACAGGAACTGAAAAAGTGTGGGAAGATATTGATCCTCTCAGCATATAGCAGTTTATGGCAGTACTGAAAGCACAGTAGCTCATATGCCTGTATTCCTCTCATTTTAAAAGCAACAACTTTATGCTGAGAATTGAGTCATGGGACAGATTGGGGACTAACCATTGGAACAGATAACGCTCAGTACCTCTGCAAGTTGCTTGTGCACAGCAAATTGTTCAGAGTTAAATCAACTCTCAAAGAGTCTATTTGGATCCACTTTGCTGAGGCTGGACCCAAAGAGACTTTGTTAGAGTTAATTAACATTTTGCTGTGTGCTGAGTCTCTGATGTGTCTACTTCAGGGTGCAAGAATCCAGGAAGGCTAATCTGTGAGCTGATTTTTGTTCCAACTAAGAGCCAATCAGTCATAGTTTTCAGACAGCAGTATAAACCATGCTGGGCCTCAGTTGCATGTTAACGCATTAAGTGGACACACTAACAGTCTGCAATAGTAGCTGATGCCAACACACATGCCATACCATGATATGACTGTGCTATTTCAATGATTGAGAGCAGAAGTTAGTTTAAAATCCTCAGGTATCAGTGTGCGACTCCACTTTGTAATTCAGCCCCTGGAATAAGAACTGACTCCATTGCTCTCAATGTCCGGCCAATTAATCAATTGCTTTTGTACACAGGAATTGCTTGTATACTCAGAAACAGTTTTCAACCCATTGGCATTGAGCAGGGCACTATTTATCACTTTTACTCGTAAAATGCAAATGCATTGCCAAAAGCCCATCTCCTTCAGAGCAACAAACCTTTAATAACACTTTGTTAATCTTTCCCTCAAATCAGGAGCCAAAATCTGACCACAAAAATCACTCTAGATGCAGATACTTAGTATTTTTTGGTCGCATTTGATTTTGACTTCTTCTCCTCACCAGTACTGGGCAGTATGAATAACATCTGCTCATTTTTTGCTGTCATTCATATTGAATCATGAAGATAGACCTCTCCTATCAATGCAAGTTTTCCCTCTCTGAAACTCCATCAACAACAACGGCAAAAACACAACATTTGCAGTCTGAAGGGGACCCATAAACAACCAAAATGTTTCTTGGAGTCGCCTCGGTGACTGCACAATGTGTCATTTTTATATACTGCATGCCGTTAAGCACCGTGTATCTCATGCAATGATTTTCAAAAAACGGCACTTGCAGTCACTCACTCCCCATGTGAATCACGCTGTCGTTCAGACAGATGTTCTTGGTGCGTGGTGCTGGTACGATGGGATAAAACTTTTAACTGTAAACCACATTTACATGTGCTGCCACATTTGTTTTGTTAAAACCACACATCTATCACATATAGCCTTGTAGTAACAGTGAGGGAGGGCATCATAACACATAGTGGGCACTGTAGCCTCGCAGTTAGAGGGTTGTGTGTTCAGATCCAGCCTTGGGCCCTTCTGTGCTGAGTTTGAATGTTCTTGCCTTCCTCGTGTGGGTTTCCTCTGGGTACTTCGGTTTCTCCCACTGTGCTATAGCTCTCATGATAGGCTTGATGGAGACTGTAAATTGCCTGTAGGAATGAGTGTGTTGGTGAGAGGTGGGTTGTCCTTGCGATTGCTTGGAGCACTGTCCATAGTGTGTTCGTGCCTCTCTCCCACTGTGTGATAGGATAGACCTCCAGGAATATGTGGGTTAGATAATGGATAGAAGGTAACTAATAGTATGGATGGACTATGCGTTTTGTTCAAATAATGACACCGCCCTGGATCATTTCTGCTGAATAAAATCCAATACTTGTTTCTCACTAATTTTGGGGTGCTAATTCTAAATAAATAAATAAATAAATAAATAAATAAATAAATAAAATCCACTACTTGTTTCTTACTTATTTTGGGGTGCTGATTACAAGAATAGAGTCTGTTCTGTTCTAGCACGACACATTTTCTCACAATTTATGACGTCCTTTTCAAAGCATTGTCACTTTCGACAACCATTTGTGAGGTTAAAGGGATAGTTCACTTTTTTTGAAGTGGGGTTGTATGAGCTACAAATTGCCACTACTTACATTAGATGCAGTAGAAAGCTCTCTGATCTCCTCCAGGTAGCCGCACCAGGGCATAGTGCTGGGTGGAAATTTAGGCGATACACTGTTGTGAACGGAAACACAGAAACAGCGTATTTTCGCGGCCTAAAAGAGGTCCTACCTGAAAATAATACACCATTTCAATTGTACGCTATATTTAAAAAAATTACAGCACTTTAGCTGCTTGGAAAAAAGCACAGTTGCTCTTGAACTAACCAATTGACGTATTCCTGCGCGAGGCGCATCGTAGTTCACTGCGCGCTGTAGCGATCAGCTGTTTGGGTCAGACTCCGAGCGGTTTGCGGAAGAGTCGGACTTTCAATGGCATAGAATCACGTCTCAAATTAAAAAAAAAAAAAAAAAAATCCCTACAATAACCAGCACAGCAGATACGCAGTATGTGGCTGCATAGACCCTATGCGAAATCAATTTGTGCTGCAATGTTACATTAGACTTTTTCACAGGTGTTTCACTCTTTTACGTGAAGCTTGGGTACAGCAGTGCTCTTTAGCGTGCACCGTTGAGATTTCCCTGAATGTAGCCAAACGAAATCCTCTTTGGAAAAATGAATACTGCAAACACGGAGTTCTTTTAGGGATACGGGTGGTGTATCAATATCCGTGTTGAGGCAACTAGTCACAGCTACAAGTCCAATGTTCCGCAGAGGAATGCTGTGGAAGCTGTAAGAGCACCAGGATACAACTTTGCTTTTAAGTCCAAGAAAGCGACACACACGGACCATTTTCAAAATATTTGCACAAGTTAAACGGCTGTCCGACCTCGCAACCGCAGTTAAGCCGCTTGCACACTGGACGCCAAACGAGTTTTTCGCACAGAGATTACATTCAAAGTCAATGCGAAGATGTGAATACACGCGTTTGTGCAAGCAGCTTTACTGTGATTGACCCAAACAGCTGATCGCTACAGCGCGCAGTGAACTACGATGCGCCTCGCGCAGGAATACGTCAGTTGGTTAGTTCAAGAGCAACTGTGTTTTTTTCCAAGCAGCTAAAGAGCTGCAATTTTTTAAAATAAAGCGTACAATTGAAATGTTGTTTTATTTTCAGGTAGGACCTCTCTTAGGCCGCGAAAATACGCTGTTTCTGTGTTTCCGTTCACAACAGTGTATCGCCTAAATTTCCACCCAGCACTATGCCCTGGTGCGGCTACCTGGAGGAGATCAGAGAGCTTTCTACTGCATCTAATGTAAGTGGTGGCAATTTGTAGCTCATACAACCCCACTTCAAAAAAAGTGAACTATCCCTTTCAGAAGTCTTGTATCATCCCTTAATCACCAGAAAAACTGCCACAAAAACATGATTTCCATCCTCCTCTGAGTCAAGTGTGAACTATTTGTTCAATTCTCGACTGATTTTCACATGAATGAATGATTCTAAAGACGTTATTTTTTCACTCCTGTGCAGATTTTAAGTTAAGACATTTTGAATACTTATTTTTGTCATTAAAATCAAAACTTCTGACATTTGACTGCATTTATTGCTGTTTTAATCAGCATATAAAAGCCGATATATATGATATAATGAGGAAAATCTTCGTTCTAATTTTGTGAAAAAACTGTATGTGATTGAAACTTTTTACTTGCATTTTTTAACTGAGCATCCTCAAATTAAGTAATATTAAGCCTTTTTGGGAAATCAAAATTTTTTTTTTTTCCCCAACATGTACGGTGGTTTTAGCACTGACTATGGTTCAGAGATATTTATTTTTGATGACAGTGTTTATAGTAATGTATTCAAAATAAGAGTGTTTTTCTTCCAGCAGCACAACTGCAAATGTGCGACGATGCTAATTTCCCTGCACTCAAGACTACCACTTCAACCTTTGTGATTGCATGAATTATCCTCGTGAATAAATTCGCAGCCAAGATTATGACATGCAGACCCTCTAACTTAATACTGCCTCTCATTTTAGCATTAGCCAGGCAATAAGCTGCAAGAAGTAGTATATAACCAACTTGTAATTTAGCATTCAACTCTTTTACACATGTTCATCCCTTACTGAGATGAGAATGTCCCTTTTAAAAATGGTCCGTTAACCCAGCAAGCTGTTTAATACGTCAAGAAATGCTCATGCCCCACAGACTATAATCAGTGTTCACACTTGAACACAAAGAGCAGAACCCTCACAAGTATATATCCAATATATACTGTACGTACAATATACTCCCAAACATGCCTCCTGTCCGCTGCCTCTAATAGCCCTGGACCTACTAAGAAAGTGGCTGATAAAATAATAAATTAAAAAATCATAATTATTGCGTGGAGGTGAGAGCAAACTGTTGTTGAATTTGAATTGGGAGGTGGTAAGGGGGGTGCATGTTTCTGGACCAGGAATGACAATGTTGCTCCTTGCCTGACTCGACCGATAAAACAAGCCCAAGATTCCAGCTGAGGTCAGAGGTCACGGGTGCTAGTTTTGATTATTCTTATTACCTTATCTCATGGCTTTATGCTTTCACACTGTAGGCAAGAATTGCATTTTCATTTCCGGCCAGTGAAAGCAACTAGAATTTGAAAGAGATGGAGATTTTTGATAGATTGAGTGTGAATGTGAGAGAGACAGAGATGGAGAGAGCCAGAGAAAGATAGATGCCTTGTGAAGATGGGATGTGTGTAATGTGAGATAAGTAAAGAAAAAAAAATACTTGTGATTTGGTCGCTTGATCGCTAACACATCCGTGTCAGATTTCTCCAGACAGCGCTATTGGTCGGCCGGCGTCTTTGATCCAAGGTGACCTGCAGCTTATCGCGGCGCTAACACGACGACTGCCTCAAACTGGGCTGTGACACCACCACCTGGGATCACAAATGGAAATCGTCCGGCGCTGCTGTTGGTGTCAGGCCTGTAGCAGGGGGGAATTTTCCATGCCAGCAGTGTGACTGCAAGAGACAAGTCGCCCCGCTGTCCTCAGCCATTAAAACTGCGATTCGCTCCCATAGTGACTTCAGAGATGCTGATTTGATGGAGCTTGTGGACTAATGTGCAACTGTGCAGCTAGATTACTACTTTGTAATGTGTGATTTTGGATACATACAGTGAGGTCCATGTAAAAAGGTATATTTTGTTGGTGACACAGTTTTAAAGGGCCGAAGGTTAATTCCTGAATGACTCACTCCTTATGAATCAAGAGTCCCTCAATTTACAGCTGTGGTTATTTACATCTACTAGGATGAATCAAACTGCAAATACATACAGTTTATACAAACGTACTCACACTTACGCACCCATTCGCTCTCTCACACAAAGGTACACGCACAATCACGAACACACACACACACACACACACACACACACATATACATTCACTCTCACACACATGCACACATACTCAAACACACCCACTCATGCAAACACACTCACTCTCTCACACAAATGCACACACACACACACACACACACATACATACACACTCACTCTCTCACACAAAGGTACACACACACACACACTCATTCACCGACACACCCACTCACTGTCTCACACGCACACACTCAGACATACACAAACACGCTCACTCTCTCACACACATTCCAAACACACTAACTCATGCAAACACACTCACTCTCTCACACAAATGCATACACACTCTCACATGCGTTCATGCATACACACACTCACTCACTCTCACACATTGGACATACACTTACTTATACAGACACACTCACATGCATACATACTTACATGCTCACCCAGATATACACATGTGCATGCCTGCTCACTCACGCACGCACGCATGCACACACACACACACACACACACACACACACACTGTGATTGTCATCAATTTTACACATTTGAATTAGCTACAGTTCAGTTACTCTTATTGTTTTTTGAACTTCTCTTCATGTTAAAGACATAATGGGAAAATTATAGCCAGCTTAGCCAGAATTTAAACCTCTGGACCATCAGAGGTGCATAACACCTTGAGCAGCTATCCAAATCTGTGAGGAGCAACTTGGGTGTTCCAGTTAAAATGCATTTCTGTGGTCTAGAGGTTTAAACCTGAGGATTAAACCTCAGCTATGCACACTGTTACAGCCCAGGCAGGGATGCTTTCAAAAATACTGTCCCCAATCAACTGAGAGCTCAGTAAACATGATGTGAGAACTCATGCAGTGAAGCATGCTTAAGCTTTTTTGTTAATTTCCCTCATCTTCTCCGTCCACACTGCTGGTGTGTGTGCGTGTTTGTGTGTAGATGAGCCTGCATTTGTGAGTATAGGCTTGTGTGTGTGTGTGTGTGTGTGTGTGTGTGTGTGTGTGTGTGTGTGTGTGTGTGTGTGTGTGTGTGTGTGTGTGTGTGGTTAGTGTATGTGTGTGAGCCCCATTGGGCTCCTCCCTCCCCATGACTGCAGCTCTCTAATGAGGATCTGTGTTGTTTTAAACATGGAATCACAATCCCCCTGATGGGCCGGATCAATACAACCCATTACCTCCCCCTCTAATGACACTCCTGCTCTCTGCTCTCCTCTCTCCCGCTCCGCACCACTTCACTGCCTCCCCTATTGGATGTGCAGAGGTTATGAAATATCGAATCCTGCGAAATCCTGTCGGCCGCAAATTAGCCGGAGAGAAATAGCCTGGGCGGAGCCTGCTGGGCTCACGCACATGTTCGGGGACTCGTTCCACCTCTGTCCACCCAGCCCCCCACCCACCCACCAAACCTCCTCCCCCAACAAACCTTTAGTGCGGAGTGAAGCATAGAAAGCTCATAGAATAACTCGCAGCCAGGAAGGAAGCCTGCCCGACAAATCTTGTGATGAACCGTAACGTGTTTTCAAAGTGATGTCTTATTGAAATGGAATGTAATACAAAACAACACAATGCTTTCAGGAAAAAAAAAAAGGTTACATAAGGAACCCAGTGACACAAGTGACCAACCCCATCTAATTCACAATACTTTGTTGTGAAGAACGGTTCTTTGTCCGTGAGCATTAACATGTGACACCCATGACACAGTGCTCTGTGAAGAAGTGAAGAATGGGTTCCCATATGGGGACTCAGTAAAGAACTCTTCATTTCTGGGATTGTATATTGAAAATACAAGGACATCTTGTTCAAAAGCATATTGGCATTTAAAAGCTATAGACTTTCTTCGTGATGTATTTTCCCACAAAATATTCATAGTACTTTACTGTTCAATGTGAGATATTGGGTTGGTTGGAAAGATTGTCAGCACAAGGCTCAGTGTCTGTAGTACAAGCTATAATCATGATAGTGTTCATTGTGCGCTGTCCTTTGGATTTTACCGCTCCTCGTTCTAAACCCATTCATCACCACAGCCCTGTGCCGCAGCCGGTAATGTTCAGATCATTTTTTCTGCTGCACACAGCGAGCAGGTTAATACACGTTCGGGACTCTGGGATAGCCTCTGATGCTACAGTTTATGATAGCTGGTTAAACTGTCAGCAGTGTTTGTGACCCCATTCTTGCGACGCGGCTGAATCACAGATTCAAACCATATGTCAGAGTCAGGGGGTCACCTCTGTGTGTCTGACCCCAAACCCAATGAATGTCACGGTTACCTGTAATTACCCCGTATCACTAATACAATCAGAGCCGTGTCACTAACCGGTCACGCCATTTGTCAAACAAGAGATTATTTTTTTTATAGTATCACACCACTCGCACTATCACAGTCACAGGTTATTATTGCCTTTGCGGACTAACCCTGACAGTCATGCATGTAGAAATAATCAGTGGCGTAGCCAGCGGGTGTACCAAGATACGTCCCTTTATGACAGCAATTAGTCCTGGCTAGTTCTCAATCATTTTCCTTTATTGACGCGTTTTCCAATTATCTTAATTTGCAACTGAAGACACGGTTTCTCTCCATATGCGATCTAACAGCGATTAAATCATGGGCAAAATTCAGTACAGTTGCGGAACAAGAACAGAGAATTGGGTTGCACAAAACATCCGTTTAAAACAATTATTAGTCCTGACCTGTTCTCAGTCATTTTCATAACAAAAGGTTCACGCCGAGAGCACTCCACACTTAACAGGTGCTGCTTGTTCTCCCTGATTAAGTAAGACGACAATAATTCATCTGGACGCGTATTTGCTGTATTTAAATCAAAGTTATTCATAATTGCATACCTGTCGACTCTCACGCAAATAGCTGGAGCCGCACGCTTTTTATAGCCTGTTGAACTGCCGAGTGCCACTTTTTTTTTTTTTTTTATCAACCCACACAATACCGAGAGTGAAAGTCCGCGTTTCATTGGAACAAGGACCAGTTCAATCAACGCAAAGCATTGGCCTATTAATAAGTAAATTATTTTGCTGTACTGAATTTAGCCCATGATTTCATCGTTGTTAGATCGCATATGGAGAGAAACTGTGTCTTCAGTTGCCAATTAAGATAATTGGAAAACGCGTCAATAAAGGAAAATGATTGAGAACTAGCCAGGACTAATTGCTGCCATCAAGGGTCTTGGCACACCCGCTGGCTACGCCACTGGAAATAATATGAACTAATGGTTTTAAAATGGTGGAAGTCTAGATGTTCAGAAATCTCCAAATTGATAAATACCCAAACTATGACAACAAATTACATCATACATTACATCAGGAGTTATGATATGAATCATTTCATGATTATTGTGCAAATAATGAAAAAAAAAAAAAAAACACTCTAATCAGAAGGGAAAGTAATCATTCATTAATCAAAGCCCACTGTTGTAAGTTACAAAATTGTAAATACTAACAGGAATGCACAGAAACTGTTCCTTTACTCCATTTACCTTTATGGTTTTGTCACAAAAGGCTTTAAACCCATTTTATCTCTTGTCATATTATATGACATTTACAGCAAATGGAGCTAGATGATAGGATAAATATACAGTGTATTAAACTGCATGGCTATGTGTTCCCCTGTCCTTAGCAGAGGCAGTTTGATGGCTATTGGGCTGTAAAATGTTTGATATGTGGTAGAGGTTTAAAAAAAAAACATGCTTCAGTGAAAACTGATTGAAAACATTCTAGCCAGGTCAAACAGAAGACCTGTGACAGCGTAACCATGCAACAAGCCTGGAGCACAGAATGGGAGACACTTCACAAAATTAGAAACATGGTGTTGTCTGTTCACATTTGGATGCTAATTCATTCTCGTTGCATTAATATGAAACAATGAATATTAGACTAAATGACAGACTGCACATGATTTCATATGTAGTTATTTGCCTACATACATTATAGGGTGAGCTGGCCGGGAATTACAGCCCCATTCATACACACGGTGAACACCATAATTCATTGGACAGTGAAACTTTTTTCACTTTTGCTCTGTACTCTTCTAGCACTTTGAATTTGAAAAAATACAATTACAATTAGGTTGAGGTGCAGACTAACAGCTTTAATTGCAGGGTGTTTTCATCCATATCAGATGAACTGTTTAGAAATGACAGCATCTCTCCCATATGGTCCCCCCGATTTCTGGGGGCATATTGGTCAGTCTAACATAATAAAAAAAGAAGTCATCAGTTTTAATATCTGGCCAAATATCCTTTGTTTGAAATGAATGCTGGAAGACTGTGATGCATTGACATCACCAGGTGCTGGGCGTCTTACTCTGATGCTCTGCTAGGCCTGTACTGCAGCCATCTTCAGTTCCTGCTCGTTTCTCAGTCTTTTTGCCTACAGTCTTCTCTTCTGCCTGCATAATGCATGTTCAATTGGATTCAGATCTTGTGACTGACATTGCCAACAGAACCAAAATGACAAAACATGATTCAAAGTCCAACAAATTATTGTGCTCACTGTAGTAGGCCCAAAGAACCTTGGCAGGACAGCATTATGCATTTGGCCATTCTTGCAATTAATTTGGACTTCTCCTATTTCCCTCTCCCCACCCATAATAAAGTGCTGTGGATTTGCCCCTTCCAGATTTCTACTATTTTGCATATTTATGGTACTTAAATGTTTCAGAGTATGGAAGAAATTTTAATATTAGACAAAGGTGACCCGAGCAAACATGAAATGTAGTTTTTAAATGATAATTTCATTCATTGAAGGAAAAAAGCAATCCAACCCAATCTGCCCCTATGTGGAAAAGTAATTGCCTCCTTAGTTACTAAATCATCCAATGCAACACATTTAATTGGTAATTGGATTCAATTTTAGTAGATACACCAGTGCATGATTATTGCCAGCTGTGTTGCATCTAAACATGATTTTAATAGAACCTCTCTGGCAATGTAAGTAGGCAAAAAGCAGCACATGATGCTGCAATCGAAAGAAATTAAAGAATAGATGAAAAACAAAGTTGCTGACATCTGTTCTTCTGGAGAGGGTTACAAAGGCATTTCTAAGGCTCTGGGACTCCGGCAAGCCACAGTGAGAGCCATTATCCACAAATTAAGAAGATTTGGAACAGCGGTGAACCTTCCCTGAAGTGGCTGGCCCACCATAGTTCTTCTAAGAGCGCATTGATGACTCATCCAGGAGGTGACAAAAGAACCCAGACTTACAACTAAAGAACTGGAGGCCTCACTAGCTGCATTTAAGGCCTGTTTTCACAATTCCATAATGGGAAAGAGACTGGGAAAAATGGCATCCATGGGGAAGCTGCAAGGTGAAAACCACTGACGACCTAAAAGAACTTACAGCTCATTTCATATTTACCAAAAAAAAAGAAATAAATCTTGATGATCCCCATGACTTTTGGAATCAAATTCTATGGACTGATTAGTCAAAAGTGGAACTTTTTGAAAAGCATACGTCCCGTTGCATCTGGCGTAAAGCTAACACAGCATTCAACAATAAGAACATTATACAGCGGGGAAAATAAGTATTAAACGCGTTAACATTTTTCTCAGTAAATATTTTTCAAATGGGGCTATTGACGTGAAATTTTCACCAGATGTCGGTAACAACCTAATTAATCCACACATAAAAAGAAATCAAAACAAATAAGTCCATAAATTAAGTTATGTGTAATGAAATTGGAATGACAAAGGAAATAAGTATTGAACACATGAAGAAAAGGTGCAAAAAGGCATAGAAAGCCAAGAAACCAGCTGAAATCTGTCAGCATTTTGAAAGCAATCCTGCCCCCTATCAGTGCAAATTAATATCAGCTGGTTTAGTCCTAATTGATGGCCTATAAAAAGGTTTCTCATTTTATTATTTATTTATTTGTTTATTTATTAAAACCTCCGCAAGGGAGGATGAATACATTTACATCGTCAGAACTTTTATAAAATGTCAACAATAAAATAACAACAGTAAAACAAGTTAGTACACGGTCACACAATATAGGCCTATGTGGCACGCGTAAGTAACTTCACCATGGTGTGCTCGACCGAGCCGGACTGGCCATACCCGCTACCGAGGAGGAGACCGCGCAGAGAGTCCACGATCCCATCCTCCGCTGCGGGGGGCGGCCGGCCCGGGAGCAACCCCTGTAGAGAAAAGGCTAATGCAACTGGTGATAGGCCAATATCAGCAAGGGATTGGAGAAGAGTACCCTTTATACAGCCATCCCCAGAGACCCATTTGGCCAAAAGGGTTCTTTTTCTTTCAATTAAGGGTTCTTGCAGGTGAATCCCGCCCAAATATTCTATAAAACAATGAGCATTTAGATTTGTTAATACTCTCCACCACATTTTCAATACCTAAAGCCTCCAAGAGCCGGCTATGATGACTCCTTTTTGGAAGTCCTATCAAACGTTTCACCTGATTACTCTGGAATTTCTCAATATATTGCTTTTCAGAGGCACGGAGATACAGGCAGTGGCATCCATACGTTAAAATAGGACAAACAGTACCCTTCCATAGATACATCTTTATATCAGTTGGCAAATCTGGATAACACATCCCTTCCTGAAGTAAACTAAAAGCTCTACAATGCGCTGACGAAACCCTTTTTTCTACATGAGCATCACCTGTAAGACCAGGGGTGAACTTAACTCCAAGGATATCCACTTGGTCTGCATTCTCAATGGCATCAGGGCCTAAGATCCACACAGCGTTCTGCACCAGTAGGCTTGGCCCAAAAACCAAACACCTCGTCTTAGCTATACTGAAAGAAAAATGCCATTTAGTAGCATATGCAAAGCACTTGTCAATAAGAGCCTGTAAACCAGGGACCGTAGCAGCCAATAGTGTTGCATCATCTGCATATGCAAAATTATTGAAGAGGTATTTAGCTATACGCAAACCTTGCTCGGAACTGGACAGGTCGTTTAGAAGATCATCAAGAAACATAATAAAAAAGATAGGTGACAGCAAACTACCCTGTCGAATACCCCTGGTTACATGAAAGTAGTTGATGTAGTTACCTTTCCATTTCACAGTGGCTTTTAGATTAAGATACCATGCATACAAAAAAAGCCAGTGGCACATAGGGATTCTAGATATAAGATGATAAAAAAGCCCATCATGCCAGACCTTCTCAAAGCATTTGTGTGCATCAAGACTACAGACAAACACAGGGTTACCATTGTCGTTAAAGTACCTGACGCTGTCATGCAGAAAGGAACAGGCCTGGTTGATGCCACGACCTTCACGGAATCCATATTGGGTGTTACAACAGCTGACATTCTCAGGTTTCACGATGATTTCCATCAACCTAGAAAAATTGGTACCCACTGTTATAGGACAATAGTTGGCTGGATCTTCTGGGTTTAACCCAGTTTTCTTAAGAATAGGTACAATCACCGCAGTGCACATATCCGATTCCACAACATGGCAACTTAGCATGGCCGAAAAGAGATTGGCCAATACATTACATAGGGTAGTCGATAAACCATACTGCAAATGTTCAGAGGTGACACCATCTATGCCAGCAGATTTGCCACGCTTAAGTGTCAAAATAGCTTTATAGACCTGTTCCGAGCTGATAACAACTTTCTCATGATTATATACATTCGTCTCAAACCTCCGCTTGACCTGTTCACTCACTGCAACTTGCTCATGATCATAATCATAATCATCTTTCATAATGTTACTAAAGTGTTCCTAAAAATCAGTTTCAGTAAGTGTAACACTTTTACACGGTGGCCTCTTTTTCAGTAAATTCCAAAACTTGCCCATATTCCCGGCTCGGAAATGGCCATCTAGAGCCGTAATGGGCTGTCTGAACACCTTTCTTAAGCGTTGACGAGAGGTTCTGCGAAACTTCTTTTTTGCAAACTTATAACAATCAAAAACCGCCCCCTGTCTGGGCCTGCCGTTATCATACCAAACATGCCACCAAAATCTTTTCACACCTCTCAAATAAGAGAGGTCTGCACTCCAATGAGCTTTTGGATTATATCGTCGCCTCGTGGTGCAGCCAGCCAATGAGGCGGCACGTTTAATGCTGTTAACCAGTAATGCAAATATACTATCGACCACAACCTGAGCTTCGTCCCTATTCCCAATAGTATCCAATTTATCAACCGGTAACTTAGACAATTCTTCACAGAGCAAGGAATTAAATAGAGCACACTTTTCTGTATTATCCCAACACACAATTTCGCCAACACGCTGAATAGGGCAATTACTCATGTCATTAGGCTTAGTCTTGGCGGAACATGTAAACATAAACCTCATTGGCAAATGGTCACTAATATTACATCCTTCAAGGTCCATGATCTTACAGTTACGGCTGTCATAGCCGGAGCAAAGAAGATGATCAATCCAGGTATATACTCCTCTCTTATGGCAAAAATACGTGTAGTCAACTGTCTGACTAAAATTCAAGTCTGCGCAAACCGTGTCATTTGAACAAATAAAATCATACAATAACTTCGAGTACATGTTAAAACCTTTACCCCTGTGCCAGGAGCGCCCCAGTGTGTCACCAAGGGGAAGCTGTGTATTAAAATCTCCGCACTTTCAAAATATGGCATGTAAACATTTAAAATTGTTTGTACAACCGCTGAACCATCACAGAGGGAAACACCAATAAGACGGTCATTATCCAGGTCGATTTCCCTCCATGTTAACCCTTCTATTTTCTTGCATATGATAGCGACACCACCAAAAGGTCTGCCAGTGTAGTGTTCATCAACATCAGTCATATTAGATTTTGAGAATTCATTAGATTTCATTAGCAAGGTGTCACACAAGAAGCATCTCATGATGGGTAAAAGCAAAGAGCTATCTCAAGACCTTTGCAACCTTATTGTTGCAAAACATACTGATGGCAGTGTTTGCAGAAGTACTTCTTAACTTCTGAAAGTTTCAGTGAGCACCGCTGGGTCCATAATCTGGAAACAGAAAGAACATCATTTCACCACAAACCGGCCACGACCAGGTGCCCCTTGCAAGATTTCTGACAGAGGAGTCAAAAGAATAATCAGAAGAGTTGTCCAAGAGCCAAGGACAACTCGCAGATAGCTTCAGAAAAACCTGGAATTAGCAGGTACAGTTGTTTCAGAGAAAACAACAAGTAATACACTCAACTGCCATGGCCTCTATGCATGCTGCGCAAGACTCCATTGCTGAAGAAAAAGCATGTTGAAGCTCGTTTAAAGTTTGCTGCACAACATTTGGACAAGCCTATGAAATACTGGGGGAAGATGAGATGAAAATTGAACTCTTTGGATGTCATAGCACACACCATGTTTGGAGGACAAACGGCGCTGCACATCACCCCCAAAACACCAAGCCAACAGTGAAGTTTGGAGGTGGGAACATCATGGTGTGGGGCTGTTTTTCAGCATATGGTACTGGCAGACTTCAAATAACTGAAGGAAGGATGAATGGAAAAATATACCGAGACATTCTTGGTAAGAATTTGCTTCCATCTACCAGGATGCTGAAGACGAAATGAGGGTGGACATTTCAGCAAGACAATGATCCCAAACTCACATCCAAGGAAACTCTCAATTGGTTTCAGAGAAAGAAAATAAAGCTGCTAGAATGGCTGTCAATCACCTGACTTGAATCCAATTGAAAATCTATGGAAAGAATTGAAGATCAGAGTTCATAGAAGAGGCCTCTGGAACCATCAAGAGGTGAAGACAGTTTGTGTTGAAGAATGGGCCAAAATCACACTTTTTTTTTTTAATTTGGCATCTCCAATCCCACCTGAATCTGGAGTGTCCAACTGGGGAACTATGCACAAGGCTTTCGCATATGTGACCCCCTGTTGCCAACTCAGGATAGTGAAGACAGCTCGCGGCTCTCCTCCAAAGCACGCGCCTGTCAGCTACTGCTTCTTATACACTCATTGGTCGAATCCTCGCAAGTTCAGAACGAGGGCGGAGGATACCCGAACATGAACAAGCATAGAATCTTCCTGACGAGTGCCCATCTGGCGCTCATCCGGAACGCACAAAGCAACTTATATTACCCTTCCCGGCAGACCCTTCCCAATTTGCATCCCTGTAGTGCATTGGCCAATTGCGCGCTACTTCTGAAAAAGCTGCCCACCACTGCCGGTTGGTACGACCGGGGCTCCGACCCCGCCGTGATAGTCACTTCTGCTCTGCAATGCGATGCTTTAACCGAGTGAGCTATCCGGCAGCTGGCCAAAATCACACTTGAGCAATGCATGAGACTAGTTTCTCCATACTGGAGGTGTCTTGAAGCTGTCATTACCAAAAAGGCTTTTCTACGAAGTATTAAATATATTTCAGTAAGCGTGTTCAAAACTTTTCCCCTGGTCATTCCACTTTGTTACACATAACCTAATTTATAGACTTATTCACCTACGCTGAGGAGGTGTGTTTTTGCCGGCGTTTATCTGTTTGTTTGTCTGTCTGTTTGTTTGTTAGCAGGATATCTCAAAAACGGCCACATAGATTTTAACCAAACTTTGCAGGATCTTAGAGTAGCACAAGAGGAACAAGTGATTAAATTTTGGCATATCTAGGCCAAAGTACAGCTGAGATATAGGCTAAAGTTCAAATCCAGCTATGCTGGCAGAGATTTGAAGTCTTTCCAATGGGCTGGATTTCCAATCGGCTTGCTTTTGGATTTTGCTGCCACCTGGCGGTGAAATGCAACAACACCCTACATCAGCCAACGAAAATAACTAATGCACTGAGTTGCCTTGGCGTGGCGGAGGCGCTGCGCTCTCTGAGTGCTCTTGTTTGTTTTGATTTCTTTCTATGTGTGGATTACTTGGGTTGTTACCAATATCTGGTGGAAATTTCATGTCAATAGGCCCATTAGAAATATACTTACTGAGAAAAATGTTGATGCATTCAATACTTATTTTCCCCGTTGTACCTACAGACAGGTGGTTGTAGCGTGATGGTCTGAGACTGCTTTGCAACTTCAGGACTTGAGGGACTTGCCACAATTTATGAAACCAGTGAACTCTTCTCTCTACCAGAAAATCTTGAAGGAGAATACCCGGCCATCAGTTTGTGACATAAAGCTCAAGTGTTGTCAAGTTATGCAGCAGGACAATGATCAAAAGCACCCAAGGAAGTTCACTGCCGAATAACTCAAAAGAAACATAATTAAAGTCTTGGAGTGACCTAGTCACATCCTTATTTAAACCTTTAACTTCCTCACCAAGAGAAATGCAATGGAAAAGCATTAGTTTGCGCTGCCAAATGGTTGAGCAGGAAGTTAAAAGGTCAAATCTGATCAAGATGCTGCAGCATGACCTCAAACAGGGAGTTCATGCTCAAAAACCCTCCAATGTGACTGAATTAAAACAATTCTGCAAAAAAACAGTGGGCCACAGTCTCACCTCAGTGAAGCAAAAGACTCATTTCCAGTCATTGCAGACGTTTGATTGAAGTTATTGCAGCCAAGGGAGACACAACCAGTTATTAGGAAAAGGCGTCAATTATTTTTTCACATTGCAGTTTCAATAAATGAAATGACAATTTTAAAAGCTGCGTTTTGTGTTTACTCAGGTTGTCTTTGTGTCATTAAAATTAGTTGGATGATCTTGAACATTTCTACATGACAGATAAGCAAAAATAGAAGAAATCGGCAAATACTTTTTCACACCACTGGACTCACAGTGAAATGGCCTCTGCAAGCTTTTGTCCATGTAGAAGCACTTTTACAGCGCTTTTCTTTTCCTCCCTGATGTCAGGCCCTGAGGCTTATCACACTGTAGTATGCAGGTTGCATCTCCAATCATGCAGAGATACTCTTCTGCGGGTGGACATATTATGCCTAACTCAAAAGAATTAAATTGCTGAAGAAACTGGAAGAGCGTATTTGTGGAGTAAGAGTGATATAATTTTTTTGATAAAACTTCTGAATTTTATAATGCAAGGAAGGCAATATAGACCGTGATGACAATTAAAACTCAAATAATTGGCATTGCTGTAGCAATATTTATTTCAAGCACAGTTTGTTAATATATTTCTCAGTATATCTCATTATTATCAGCTAAATTACTCCTTTGTGTGTACTTTTAATGTAAAGTGCAACGCAAATGAGCTTGTCTTAATATCCTTTTATAAAGTTATTCATCAAAGATAGCACACAATCTACTCAACAGCTAATGTTTAACACAATTCAAATCAAACGTGGCTTGCAAATGACATAGTAACTAAAGATAATAATACACTCATAACAAGGCAGATGAAAACCCAATGAATTGCAGTACTTCCTTAGTACTTCAAAGCAATGGTCCGCCAAAGGTCTTCGCTAGCATGTAATTAACATTACATTGCAGACGAAGAACCAGATATTTCTGAGCGTCACACGAAGGGGAAACCTCACTCTGCTAAGAGTACACATTTTACAGAGCTGCACAAGAATGCACTCCAGGGAAGATGGCTGGCTCGACTGACTGACAGGGCAGGCATTGTCATATAGGTGATTGCTATAAGGCAGACCAGTGCATAGCAAGATGTATACACATTGCTAGGGTGCATGGAAACGAATGGGATCACTTCCGATCTGGGGAACAAAACTATAGGACCCCCCCAAATGGTGAAATCATGCGTAACGCATATTGATTTGCATGCTGTCTTTTCCGGTAAATAAATAAATAAATAAATAATACCGAGAGAAAGTTCGTGTCATTCTCCTCTGTCAGGCTTGCCATGAATTGCGTGGACTGCCCAATCATCGGTTCCCACGGTACGAAGTTTTTGTTCGAAGAATTTCCAGTTCTGACTAAATAATCTTTAAAACGATAAATTACAATCGATATTTTTTTCAATTTTGTATTTTTTTTTTTTTTAATCGATGAATGATTACTGCAACAGTATGGGCCAGCGGATTAAAATGGCTGAAATACGCCGCCTAGTGGCGGGTATCGAGTGTTTTATTTTGTCTTCAAAATCATGCCGTGCGACACTGAGCGACTGACCGATGAAAAGGAAGACAGGGGACTGAGAGGAAGGAGAAAAGCAAGGAATAGTGCCAGGATGATTGTATTTTTTTATTGCGTTTCGTGGACTCTTTTTAAATTAATTGGTCCTCAGGGAATCGGGGCGAGTCCTCCACAGACAAGACCTGTTTGCAGCTGCTTTGCTTTAATTGGCTGTCTCCACTAGAGGAATTTCACCGGCAGTACTCGACCAGAAAGAAGAAAACAATTAAAAACCCAGGTCTCTCTCTCTCTCTCTCTCTCTCTCTCTCTCTCTCTCTCTCTCTCACGCACGCACACACACTCACACACCTCGCTTGTCTCAACTGGAGGACTAACTTGAGAGCGCGAGCGTATCCGTCGGAGTGAGCACTCTCGGAATATAGTTGAGAGAGGGAGGGAGAGGGAGAGAGAGCGAGAGAGAGAGAGAGAGAGAGAGAGAGCGCGCAAGCAAGCAAGCTCTGGCTTTGGCAACCTGTTCGAAGCTCGCATCATCGGCGTCGTCGTCCTGCCTTGGACTATAACAGACGATATCTTTCTCAGTCTGCGCACACATTACCACCGAAAAACTGGAGACGACGGACGGACCGGACACCAAAAAGAACGGCGGGGATTTAGGAAGCCTTAGTTTCATGATTATTCGTCTTGCATTGATTTGCACATAAGCTCGCCGGGGAAATGTGATGCGGGTCATAACCAAAAAAATAAAAAGTACAAATATTAGCAAACCACGTTTCGGTTTTTACGAGGACGACTCTATTTACCATGGGGACGCCGTTTTTGTGGAATTAAGGAGCTGCTGCAAGGAATTCGTTCAAACGGCTAAAGCTTCAAAAGTTATTTAGCTCCATTTATAGGTATGAAACTCAGACGTCATGGATTATGAAATCAGAACATATTTTTGTGGAAACTAGTTTCAATGTAATCTTCATTTCGGAAGTAAACTGTAACCACAGCGGAGGGCAGGATAAGTGAGGATACCCAAGTTCCATGTTCACGTACGCTGCGGTCTCCGAGGGGATCTCTAGAGGGGATTATCCAGATCCATCGGAACTGTGAGCTGAGCGTAACAGCATCTCCGACTTCTTTGCAGGTGAAACACACCTCAGTACAGCTCAGAGGAAGGTAAACGAAATTTTATGCATGCGTGCGAGCGCGCGCCTGTGTGCGTGCGTGTGTGTGTGTGTGTGTGTGTGTGTGCGCGTGTGTGTGTGTGTGTCTGTGTGCGCGTGTGTGCGTCTGTGTGCGCGCGTCTGTGTGTATGTGTGTGTGTGTGTGCGTGCGCGCGTTTGTGTGTAGTTGGCAAATAAGGGAATTCCGCAAATGTGGGAATAGTAAATTAACTGTAGATTCAGAGGAATCATCCGCATTTGAAATAAACGGTCACTTATGTAGCCTAACCTAAAATAAATGAGAGTAAAAGGACACTCGGCTGCTTTAGCGGCATGTGTTGAATTCTGCAACAAACGGAGCACCTACACCTAGTTATTTCAACAGTAGGCTAACCTTCTTTGTTAAACATCTGAAGTTTCAGAAATTACCAGCACTGCCGGTCTTGGCTCCACAATTCACTTGTTTACTTGTTGGTTTAGGGCATTTAACTTTTCTTATTAATCAGAAAGCCAAAGTGCATATGGGACAATATAAAGTTTATCGGATAGGCAGTTGACAGCGCCGTGTCGTTATTAGAGGAGCGCTTACGGTCCCTGGGTACCGCAGGAAATTGCTATATAGGCTACTGCGCCCCTGTTTTAGCTCAGCCGAGAATATCAGGAGTAGTCGGTGCATTCGCAAGACAGAGTAAATTGTTTTAATGCGATTTTAGTAATTTGGCAGTTCTCCAATTGAATGATTTTAACTGGGGATGAACTTTCGCTTGCAGGCAAGCCGAATTATTTTGCACCTCAAGATTTTAACTCGTATAGTCTAATTTGTTTATTATAAATTCGTGGATCCAAAGGACGCCTTCATCTGCTATAACTTTATTTGCGCTATCTTTCCTTCCTCTGAGCCACTTGAATGCTCACACCGTAGGCTATGTTATCAACTGCATTTCACTAAGTTACAACGCTGTGTACTGCAGGTTATCCTGATGCTCACTTTAATATACGGAACATGACTATTCGTGACATATCTCGTTTGACTTACATAGGTATTATAATCGCAATAACCTTACCTGTCTGATACCGACTCCACCGAGCAAATGTTCCTGACAATCCTCCTAGTAGCACGACAGTCGATAACTGTTTTATCGATAACGATAAAAATCACCCAAAATAAATTTTATGTATGCTATTTGAGACTGTTGTCCATGCACTCTTGGATTAATTACTTAAAATGTTAAGAGGAAACTGAACTATTGGTGAAATTGCGGTAGAAGAAATTGTTTCCTCCGAACCAATAGCCTACATGCAGTCCTCGCACACCGCCTCAGGTCACTCTTACGACCTTTGTCGCGCGAGCATTTATTAGTTCCTCTGCTAGGGAGCAGCGCACTTCTTGGCTTGAGACTTGTTCTTAAGGTTCCCTTTGTCCCCTGTTCGCAAGTTTAATATCACGTTTTCTATTTGATCTATTTGCAGGTTATGACGAATCTGAGCTGAGGATGGAGATTTTCTGGATTTTATTAATTTCTGTCATCCATCCATATGCGCGAGGGCAAGGAGTTTACGGTAAGGGTTCCTCGAAGTTAACTGAGATTTCAACCTCTTCGGTGCGAACGTGCCTTCGCTTAATTAGGCTATAGTTTTTTTTTTTTTTTTTTTTTTGGATGGAATGTCTTTTAAATGCACAATTTAGCATGCTGTGTTTGAAAATATAGTTTTCTACATTTTATAAGTGTATGAGTCCTCAAATTAAATGTAGGTACACAAAAATTTCTACTTAATGATCGCAATGGCACTCCACTGGGGATGATATTTGAGGTTCTGCTGCCCACTGGAGTATAATTTTCTGTGGGGAAAAAAGAAAAAAAAAACTTCATTAAATGCCAAGTTGACCAAAACAGCCGCAAACAAGAACCCGGAAAATAATAATAACAACAACAACAACAATAATAATAGCCTAATAATAATAATAATAATAATAATATGCTATGTCTAAGAAATGCCCCCGTGAAACTGACGGCGCTCCACTTCCCTACTTTTGAAGGGTGCGCGTTGTGTGCTGCACTCGGCTTTGGAATTGCAGCTGACTGAAAAGAGACGGGAAGCAGAGGAAGGGAGACTATTTCAATTTGATGACAGCATATAACGCTTTTAATACAAATCGTTCGAAATGCCAACTGAAATGGAAAAGCCAGCACCTGGTACGTCCATTGTTTTGATACTGAACTCTTGCAGCTCGCTCTCCATGGTTCATTGTTCTTGCAACCCGCAGCTCCGTAGTTCACTGTGAAATCATGACAGGCTACAGCGCTAGAAGAGATATCATACAGTTGACTATCAGGACACTTATTAAATGGCTAGTTCAAGTAGAGCAGAGATTACCGCGGATGTGCCTAATGCCAACTACAAGGACTGGTTTCAAGCTCTCGTTATCACGAATAATGGCCCTTATTGACCACAATCACGAAGCCAGTGCGATTGCTTTAACTTAGACGATAATTTGAGACCTTTACGAGTCAGTTTTTGACACAGCCTTCTTGCAATTTTTTTCCTGTTCACTCATTTATACCTCTGTTTATGAAATAATAAACAAACTGGGTGTGTCTCCTGTGTTTGCAGATGCATGCGCATATAAAGACCGCAATGGGACTAATTAAGAATAATTTGTATTAAAAGCAATATTATTTGTTCTAGAGAATAATCTACTCTGTTATTTGTCGGTGCAACGTTCTTTGGTAGTTCATACGCTCTGACGATGGTTGGTTACAGGTCCTGTGAAGTCAAGTAACCAGGTAGCGCAGCTATATACCCTAGTTCCGTTGCCCCGTGAAGTGCGCAATCCTTCTTCTCGTAGCCTATTAGGATAATCAAACTCAAGCGCAGTTGATAATTTGTCGAACGCCTATTAATAACTGTAGGCAACTAATAATTCGTTTTAAATGAAGAACCAAATTAGGCCTACTTGGGATTTTATTTTACAACTGCTTCCTATACCGCAAATTGCTCAAAATAGGATAAGCTCTGCACCAACCAATAAAAATAAAAACTAATAAAAATTTGGAAACTTTCATACGATGTACAGTAAAATGGTTCGTAAGAAGGCAATAGTATTTGTTTTTGAGAATATCTTTCGTCGTTATTCGTTGTTTTACAGCTTCACTAAATACTGGCCATGGGAGCAAACAGCAGGAGACTACCATATAGGCTTACTAATTCACGTGTATTTGTCACGAATCGAAAAATCACCATTATTTCAGGGCTGTCAGAAATATTTCATGAGTGAGATTAGACGAATTTGTTATCACTCCACAGGGTTATGTGCCGGCTATTAAGGTCTCCCCGGAAAAGCAGGCATTGCGAAATCAAATTCTTACAGTCCATGGGCCATCAGCCGCAGGAGAGAAACTCCACCTTTAATGCAGGCCTGTGCGACATACTATTAGGGAAGAGCGAGAGGATTCTCCGTAGATGGGCGTGTCCTGGCAGTGTTTACAGGCGGGAAGCTCTGCTCTGCGGCCAGTATTAGGTAACAGTGTGAAGTAGACCAATGATCTGCATTTCAGATAGTTGAGGTGACCTCACTCCCGAATGCATGGTTTTTTTCGGAAATAAATACGGGTGCCATAAACAATGCATTTTGGGATTCCTGACACATCAAAGACTGGAAAATGCTGTTCATTGGACGCTGCCTCCTACTTCACCCTATGTTATCGAATGCTGACCCTTCTTTACAAGGCTCACGGCTGAATTAACTTTATATGAAACGATGAAAAACGTGATACTTGCTAATTAGGGTTTTTTACAGTGCGTATAATTGAGAAAACACATGTATGTCTCAATATGAAACATTGCTTATTAATGACACTACCTTGAGCACGACCTGGGGCAAACTGTAGCTGTAGCTGTGGCTGGCTTGCATCTTATAGTCCAATGCAGGACTATTTCTGCAAAGTATAAATAATACAAAGTGTAGGGTATCATTTATTCAAATGTGATGTCGCGATTTTAATAGCCAAAGTAACAAAATTTGTTTTATCCTATACATTGCTGTCAATCCAAAAGTTATTTGTGACTGAAAAATTGAGGTTACTTTTCGCAAATTTTAGCTATGACAGATGTACCCAGTAGTGCTAGGTATTTATGCATAACAGGGTATGGAAATGCACAATAAAGATTTCAAAAGTGAAAGCTGGACTCAGCGCTGATGAAATTATGACGCAGTTTTCCCAACATTGTTTTGTAATTAATATGCTGGTTTGCACATGCAATACTGACCAAACTTGAAGACAATTGGTCACTTACTGCACACAGACTCAATATGCTAGCAACATTAGCTAATATTCTCCCACACAAAGGCTCTTTAGTATTCATGCAGTTATATAATTATGAAGTTATGCCTGAAAATGAAAGGCGCGCACACATTTCCTCAAAGGAGAATTTTGTCCTTCATGTCTGGTGTCCTTTGCCTTACAAAATATGTTCTACTTTCGCCTCATTGGTTGAGCATAACCACTTTCGAGTGACAGCTGTATGGCAGTAGAAAATGCTTCAGCCCTAGTGCACACAGTTTCCCCAGAGCCTGTTCCTGTGTGCGTGGCAGTGTTCCTACTTGCGGGGCTAGCTTGGCTCTCCGTTTGGTCGCACATCTGCCCACTGTTGGTTTGTGTCTGCACCACTTATAAGGAGAGATATTGTGTCCTTGGTAACTAGTCCTGTGTGATATGTGGTCCCTTTAAGGTTGTTATTGTTTTACTTCTGGTACAGTCTAACCCAGTGGTTCCCAAAGTCGGTCCTGGGGACCCACTGTGTATGTTGGTTTTATGTGATCAAATGCAAGACTGCAATCAGTCCGTAATCTGGTGATTAGGGTTCTGAATGCAGGTGTTCAGGTTCTTTCCTGAAACCAATCAAGTGACATTTAACAGGTTTGACTCATGATCATTTTGACTCATCGTTTGCTTTGTCTTTGAATTCTTAATTGCCTAATAATTGTTAGCTTTAATGACCTTGTGTCCACAATTTTATCAACTAGTAGCCCATTTATAGATTCATGTCATCAGTTGCAAATTTCCACTTTTTATGTTAGAGAAGTAATTTCCAATTTAGCACACTATGAAATGTTTTTCATCATGGCCATTTTTGACATGTGGGTTAAAAGGATAAATAATCAGTGTGAACAATAATAGTGCAATTAAGAACAATGAACAGCTCATTAGCATTCTAAGATTGGAGCTGCGGTTGAAACAAAAACCAGCATACACAGTGGGTCCCCAGGACTGGGTTTGGGAACCGCTGGTCTAACCAATATATCACTACATATTCATATAAGGCATGTTTATCAGGTTTCTAATGACAAATTAAAGTATAGTCCTCAATGAAATAAAGGCAATTAGAGGTTCGACTTTTTGGCACATACAGGTGAAGCTTTCTCACACTCATTCGTATTGTTTGACTCTTCCTGTAAAATCTTGTGTAAAAGGTTGTGAATCCTTCTTATGCAGCCTCTCATATTGAGCAGTGAAAGTGCCCAGTGATGATAAAGTGCTTGACTTTAATGGCTGCTGCTCA
This sequence comes from Gymnothorax javanicus, assembly GCA_029692085.1. Lineage (NCBI taxonomy): Eukaryota > Metazoa > Chordata > Actinopteri > Anguilliformes > Muraenidae > Gymnothorax > Gymnothorax javanicus. Next base: position 26,287,198 of record CM056193.1, read on the forward strand.
TTTACTATGTTCAGGTCAGGGAGAGGCGTTAGAGGGAGAGAGAGAGACATACAATGTGTTTAGGCCTATACACACACACACACACACACACACACACACACTCACCAATGAGCCAAAACATTAAAAACCACACGCGGATATGAAGCAAATAACATTCATTATCTGTAGTGGGACTATAGTGACTTTGACAGGTGCCAAATCATTATGACCAGACGAGCGGGTCAGAGCATTCCTGCTGTGGCAGGGCTTTTGGGCAGCTTTCGGTAAACAGTGGTGAGTACCTGCTGGCAGTGGTCCAAGGGGGTACAAACCACGAACTGGAGACAGGGTGTTTGGCACTTAAGGCTCATTGATCCACAAGGGCAACGAAAGCTATCCCTTCAAGTTCAAACCGACATATAGGCTAATGTGGTACAAGTCACTGAGAATTTTAATGATGCTTACATGAGCAGTGGGTCAGAACACAGTGCATCGCACCCTGCTGCATATCGCTCTTTAGCTCGAGACTAGTCAGAGTGACTGTTCTTGCCCTGGTCCAGAGTATGCGTGCACCATGGGGCTGAGATGGAACCAGGCTGCTCTGTGGGAGGAAGACAAGCTGGTGGAGGGAGTGTGATGCTCAGGGAAGTGTTCTGCTGGGAAACCTGGAGTCTGGCAATGAAAGTAGATCTCAGATTGAAAGGGCTTTTTTAGTGGCACGGAAGGAACCTGCACAATATCAGGCAGGTGGTTTTAATGTTATGGCTGATTGATACATTTTTAGACACACACAAACACACACGCGTCCACACGCACACACACACACATACACACACTCAAAGCATCATGCCAGCCCAGTTGGCAGATTTCGCAGTTCTCTAGCCTAAAGTGGCGTTCATTACTGCATCCCTGCGGAGACTACTGGAACTCATTACCAAGAGAGCAGATGTAACTCAGTAAATTACAGCCAGTGAGATCACAGGGAGCCCTTCCTGTGCGGGATCCATGGCACAGGCCCCGGCCGTCCAATCAGGTCACGGCTGTGATCTAACTTGTTATAACCAAAGTTAAATTCAATCGCAGTCTGGCGGCCTTGAAATATCAAACCGTATTTTTTACACATATTTAAAAAATAAAGTTGTAATACCTCATAACTGCTTTTTTTGAAGTGGTATCGGTAGATTATGTTTGTGTCCTTAAATTGCCTTCTGCTAATTGTATGACATTTCTGCTGCATGTTCAAACATGACCAGGTTCGCACAGGAACTTGCATAACTTAAATGAAAGAGCAAGTGCCGAAGATCCAAAACAGCATCTTCGGAATAAGGATTGTTGTATATTATTAGTATTATCAGAAGACATAGGTGATTGTCTCCAGGCTGTCTTCTCTGTCTAAAATTCATTGCAGCATAATTATTCTAATGAAATAAATGTTGTTTCTAGTCGTAGCTTCAGTCGAGTGTAACCAGGATATTTGGAATGTGAAAGCTAAGTTTTCTAACAGCCAGTTGCTACAGGTGTTCTGCCAACATGAGCAATTCAGAATAAGAAGTAGCGCTGGCTGCTGCTTGAAAGTACTTGTTTTCTGCCCCGTCGGCGCGTCTTTCTAATGGGGGTATTTTCATCTCTTCTGCCGTCTGTCTGTCTGTCTGTGGGTCCGTCTGTCTTCCTCTCGATTATTCCCGCCCTATCTGCTGAATATTGTAGGGACAGCTTGCATACTTCAGCAGGTTATGCGAAGTGGGGGTCTCCAGAAGCCCATTTAATGTAAAGGTCATAGCTGTCATTTTAACCCTTTGAGCGCCAATGGTCTAAGATGCAAAGTGCAATCTAGTCTTAAAGTCTTAATTGCTGAACCAATGAACGCAAGCATGTATCGATGATGTTGGATGCAGTATATTCAACAGTGCCCAAAGTAATTGAAGTTTGTATTTTATATTGACTGGTGTTTGAGAAGTGGACAATTATAATAGTCCAGTCGAGACTGAATACACGTTTCTAATAATGTTATTTTTTAAAACGCTTCCTCAGGGTCTGGGGAGGGTCACGTACAGGTTGCTCTGTCTTCCTCCCCGCGGGCCGTGGTTGTTTTTGTACTTTTTTCCCCTGTGGGATTATGGGTCTCTCTTCCTCCTGCCTCTGAGGTTATTTTGGATACTGAATATTACCCTTTTTTAATAAGCATTCATAATTTATCTGTAGCTGTGAGGCAGTGGGGAGAGAGAGAGTGGAGCTGTGTGTAGCAGAAATGAAATTCTCCTAGTGTTCCCTCACTCCCCTCACTCTCTCTATTTCTCTCTCCCTGTCTCCTGATACACACACGCACACACACACACACACACATCCAAACATATGCAAACACACACACACACACACACACACAGGCAGGCACATACAAAAGCGCCCTCTTCCACACACAGGCTTAAACAAAAACACGCAGAGGCTAACACGCACACACAAACACGCACAGGCACACACCATCAGATGCACAAACACACACATGCAAACATACATAAAAGCCCGCTCTAACACATGCACATAGTGACATGCACACGCACACACACACACACACACACTCAAACACACAGGCAAACACATGCGTACACAGGCAGGAACACACAGAAGCAAACACTAATGTGCATTTACAAACATATATTTGCAAACACTAACACACACAAGCAAACACACACACGCAAGCGCACAAATGCAAGCGCACACACAGGCAAGAACGTGCAAGCGCTCGCTCAAACACGCACACACTAACACTAACACACATTCGTGCGCACACACGCTGACCAACAAACACAGGCATGCTCTGACAAATGCAAGCACAAACTCATTAACATGCAGACAATAACACACATATACACACACACACACACACAAACATTTCCGATGGACATTATTGTCTCAGGATATCAAAAAACTGCATATACATAGGAGTAGAAGGGTCCAGTCTGACTGAAAAGGGCCAGAGTTGGTAGTTTTTTGTCAAAGTGCAGCGCTATCGTAGCTGATTCAGCTCATTAACTAAACATGGCCCTCAATGAAGACATTGATAAGGAGAATCTGCTGTCTTAATGCTGAGCTAAAATGAACACCTGCACCCACATTAGCCCTTTATAGAGAAGACTGGACGCTCCAGCATTAGCATGCAGTAATTAACGTTTCCCCCGTGAGAAGTTTGCCTTAGCTGATTTCACCTCAGCGGGGCGAGAGGCACAATGTCCCCTGCCTGTTACTGGAAGCACTGCTTCTGTCTGCGATTATCTGAACAGATCCCTCAGATGTGATGTCAGAGTCGTCATGTCTGCAATATTAATTGGGTTTTACATCCATATTACACGTTATGCTGTCTGGAGGAAAGGTCCATCTCCTCTGTGTCTTTAATACAAAAGCACTTCCAACCCTAATGAAACATTCGTCTCATTTCCTTTGAGTCTTGCTGTTTCAGAAAAGGACGCTAAAATTCACATGCACACATGCTCATGTACTGTACATGCTCATGCATATGTGAACGCATTAAGTGAAAATTGACATTTCACAACACCAGGACTTTTCTGAGGTTTTGCTAAAGGTTTATTTTGTGTACCTAGAAAGTATTTGATGTCAAAAAATTGGAGTGATTCACCTATTAGTTCCAATGGAATCATTTAAGAAGTAAACCGCTATCGCAGATCAAGTAAAAAAGTGCCCAACTTTAACAGCCCTTGTCTCAAAATCACAAAGTGACACGAAATGTCAATTTTTACTGGATGCGTTCACATATGTGTAACACACATGCGTGCTCATAGCACGCATGAACTGCACGCAGACATTCACACACACACACACACACACACACACACACACACACTCACAAGCACATGCACAGTGCTCATTATTTCTGAATATGAATCATTACAATACTTTTCCTTGCTATTGTTACCAGCGTGACATCTGTGTCACACCTTCTGACTAACCTTCTCATCTTCATTAGTCTTTATCAAAGTCCTGGGGAATGCAATGAGGCTCTGCAGACCTCTCATCAGAAAGGACAGCATTGGACACGCATGTCAGCTTTCATCACTTTCGATAATGGAACCTTACAATAACTTCCCAAGTTATCAGGATTAATTATTCAGTTATATTTGGAGGTGATGAAAAGTGGAAGAAAAGAGAACAGGAGGTTGGTCTTGACGCATGTTCACACGTTGCCTACAGCTTCCTCTTTTTTCAGTAGTAGTCATTCATTTTGAGTGTCAAAACCTACACACATCCAATTTTCAGCGCCTAACTGTCTTCCCAACTTTCCTGTTGAGGAGGGAATAAAAAAAAAATACCCCCTTTTCTTCTCCAGTTTTGGAGTGCTTGAACATTTTTTAAGAAGCTTGCAGATGTTGTTTTGGGAGAGCAGAGACTGGCTTGCGCTCCACCCTGAAGCATGGTATGAGTGTTACAGCTTCATCTTACCTGCAGCTCGTGCGTAAAGCTCACGCAGACATGAGTTTGTGGAGGACACTTCATCAAAGACTTTGACTGGCAGCCAGCAGACACTCTTTCAACCAGCAGGGGGTGCTTGTGTGCGATGAGACGCTGTAATCCTGGCAAAGTGAAGCCCTGTGATACCTAGGCAACCAGTCAGTTTTACTTCTGGCTGCAGTTGGCACAGGGAGAGTTTGGGATGGTGGATCATGTGATATGGTTCGAAGTGGCGGCCATTTTACGGGGGTCAGTCAGAGTCAGAATGAAGGAGCTCCTTGTTCAAAACAGCCTTTTAGCTGTGGACCCCACACAAGTTCCAGGTGGGGCCCTGTTTTTTTTACATTTTTTATTTGATGCTCTAATTTTCACTGAAACAGAAAGTTTGAGTCAATCCATCTGATCAGTCCAATCAGATACTATTATCAGGGTATGTTTGCTGTGCTAGAGGGGGCAATGAATTATCTGGCCCTCCCTCATGCTAGGACCAGACATCAAGCGCACAGATTTTTCAGAAAGTTGGGGGTGAAGGAAGTCTGTTGTGTAATTTCTACACATTTCCTACAACTAGATACCTTCCTGGTATTTAGCCTGGATGAAGTGTGGAGGACTGAATTATATTTTTTGAAGGTGTGGGCAGGGGGGTCATGCCACCCTCTGTCCCCCTGTCTCGTGCGGCCCTGGTCCGGACCTCAGGGTGACTCACTGAGCTCTTCCCAGGAAACAGACTGAATGAAGGTAAAATACAGGTGATACGAGCCCTGCGCTCAGCGGTAAATATTATTCCGGTAGAGATGTGCTGATGTGCTCTTGGCCCTGATCTGGTGCGGGGTCTGGGTTAAATTGCAGTGCATTTTACTTCTCCCTCTCTTCTTCTCCGTGTCCACGGCTCCTGGCGTTTCGCTGTCTTCATGTCGCCCCCCCGCTCTATCTCTCTCTGCCTTTATTTTATTTTTTTCTGTACTTCTGCTCTGTAGTTTTTGCAGTCTTTCCCTTGTTCCTCTGGAGGTCTTCTTCTTGTTTAAACAATGTCTCCTGTCAGTTTGTTATGTCTCTCTCTCTCTCCGTCACCACCTCTCTCCCTCTCCCTCTCCCCCTCCCACCCCTCATCCCTCCATCTGGCCCTCCATCCCAGCTCTCTCTCACTCCTTCCCTCCTCTGGTCACTTTCAGTCTCGCTCTGCTCCCTTCCTGTCCCGAAGGCAATCTATCTCTCTCTCTTGTCCTCTCTCTCTCTTTCTCTCCCCATCTCTGTCTCTTATACTCCTCCTTTTCCTCTCTCTCTCTCTCCCCAGTCCATTCTTAGTCTTGTTTTGCTCCCATTCTCTTTCTCTCTCTCTCTCTCTCTCTCTCTCTCTCTAAATGTGGCAGTTGCCCTTTGTTGGCTGAACCCTATTAACCCCGCAGGTCAGGGAGAAATGCACCGTTAGGCTGGAATTTATTTTGTCGGGAGACCCCAGGGCACGACGGCGCTGAGCGCGAATTCGCCCCGAGCAGTTGTTCCCAAACCCGCTACAAATCACCGCAGTTTGCATCAGCTCCGCTATAGTGTAACAAGGGGGCAGGGTGTGGAGCGTCGGGGCAGAAGAGGGTGTTGTTGGGGGGCTAGTTTGAGCTTAGATGGTCCAGCACAATACTTGTTATTTTCAAGACTGCGCAGAAAAAAAAACAAAACGATGCACACGCTACGGACGAGTTTGAGAGTGCGAGACTCACACAGCGAGGAAAAGCCTCTCGGGGAAAGTGTAGCCCTCAGATTAACTGTCAGAGGACTCCTCTCAGCTCTGGCTCTGATTATAAGTGACTGTGTGTTCGGCTCAGTCCGAGTCCAAGGGGCAAAATAACAAAGAGCTCGCCGAGCGAACAGTTGGTGCAGCATCACTTATACATGAGCATCGTACCGTCACTTACTGCCAGGATACGGCTGGCATCAGACGCCTCAGCTCGTTCTATCAGACTGTTATTCTTTCTGCTTCTTTGCTCTCCTTCTATCTCTGTGCCTGTTTACTGAGACTCAGTTATTCTTTCAATTTCTTCCCCCTTTCTTTGGTGTATCTCTCCCTTATGAACTCAGTTTCTGTTCAGTCTTCCTGTCTTTCTCCATTTCTCTCCTTCTCTTCGCTTTCACCCTCTCTGTCCCTTTCTCTCCTCCTCTCCTTGCCGAAACTTGTATCAGACTCTCAACATCTATCTGAATTTCTTTCGCCTCTTCCTCTCTGTCTCCATCTCTTCCCCTGCTCTCATGCTCTCCATCCTTGTCCCTCTTTTCGACTCTCGCTCTCCCTTCTTAGTGTATGAGACTCATTAGCCTCAAATTCTTTTATTTCCATCTTTTTCTCCATTAATGTCCCTCTCACTCTCTCCATATGTCTGCTTCTCTTTCCCCCACTCTCCTATTTGCATCAAACTTCTGTCTTTCTTTATCTCTTTTCTTTCCCTCTCTCCTCACTCAATCTCATTCTCTTCTCCCCTGGATTTTGCCACTGTCCATCTCTCAAACAGCCAGTTTCCTGTTCTCTGTTATCTGAGGTGGGAGTGCAGGTAGCCGGTAGCCTCAGGACATCGGCCCGCATTTGTGGCGGACTGGCAGGCCGTCCCCGCTGTCTGACTCATGTTAGAGACAGAGATGTTACTGCCAATCTGTCAGCACCACAGGCAACATTGCGGACGGCTGAGAAACAGAGGGCTGGATGGCTTCACTCTGGGGAGTTTGCAGAACTGGCAACCCTCCCCAAGTCTTCACTTCAAAGGCTCAAAGGCTGGAGGGTGGTGGGGAGGGTCAGTTCAGTTCAGTTCAGTTCATGGCAACCTGCTCACATTCCCAATTCAGCCACATATTTTAATTAGTTCTCCCACCAAATTATTGATTTACTTCTTAAAATTTAAGGTATCCGAGTGGATTATGACACAAATTAAATTTTCATCCACTTTTGTTGCCAGAACAAGCGGTATTGTGCCTGAAAAAAGTTAGCTTATGAAGATTAATTAAAAGTGCTGGACTACCCAGTGCTGTTGCTGGAAATACTATCCTATGTGGTTTCACTCTGATTGCAAAGTTCACCCTGTTCAACAGAAATTAAAACCTGCACACAATAGTTCATCTCTGGAAGCAGAGGTGTGCAGCCTGGTGTAAAGTATGCACGAAAGATTAAATTATTTGCCTAATCAGAGTTGCAAAGTCCAGAGTTTAGAAAGTAGAAGAACTGGAACATGTCCAACATAGCCTCTAAACTGCTATGCACTCACAATATGTACTGTCTGCACAGATTGAAAAGGTTTTTCAGCAAGATTTATCTGAATGTAGTTTGCTTAAAATACCCAGATTTTATACATGCTGCATTTTGCTAGTGCGTCTTGAAGACTTTGCAGGAAGTGCTCCATACGTTTTGGGGTCTCACAGAGACTAAGAGGAAGAGCAATCTTTGGGTTCAACCACAGTCAGGCAGATTTCAGAGGAAGACGTGTTTTAATTACATGGGTGGACATCTTACAACACTCCTGTACTATCGTTAGACATGGAACAATCAGCACTGTATGTTCAATGGAAACTGCATATTTCATGGACAAAGTGGTTCACTCAGTGAAACCCTTGTATGCAAATTTTGCTAGCAACAGCAAGCGAGTACATTTTTTATGAACCTGGCCCTTCTCTGTATTTATTCCACTTCTAAACTCAGCCTGCTGACATCACTAAATTAAACCTGGTTGAAGGATTGTGTTAATTAGCCAAGCCAAGTGACTGGAGAAATGCTTTGGAGTGACTGGAGAAATGGTTACATTCTCAATGCAAATTTTTCAACCCTGGACCTAAACAACACTGATAAATACCTGCTGCTATCACTGTCCGATGCCCTGGGCTGAATGCAGATCTATGTGGCCATCCTTGTATACCTTCAGTTCATTTCCTGATGCTAGTCAGGTAGCGGAAATTAGCTTTTTGAATGCTGCTGTCGGGAGATGTGGGCAGATTTAAATATATTTTGTTTATTTATTTGTTTTTTCAATTTTTCTGAAAGATACTGTCAGATTCTGCACGTTTCAATAAATGCAAGATGAAATCTGCTGCAAGAAACCTGAGAAATGAGGCCTTAGAAAGGACTTGCCATCGCAAGATCTACACCGCAGGGAGGGGCTTATAGGTGTTTTTTCTTTAGATTACATTCGGTGGGAGTGTTGGGTTGCCAGATGTGTCATTTTTCAGCAGAAGGCCAGGAAACTGCCAGGCTGCTCAGGTCCCAGCATGGACTACTGCAGCACTCTTTGGGCTGTTCTACCAGCATCTTCCATCTTACCTCTGCAACTCATCCCAAATATAGCGACTTATCTGATTCACAACCCACCCAGACTTTCCCGTGCCATCTACTCCCTCTCTGACCTCCACTGTCTTCCTGTTACTCACCAAATTTAAAACACTGGTGATAGCATGCCAGGCTTCAAAGGGACCAGTCCTAACTTACCTTGAGAAGATCATGAAACTCTCCACACCTTCCAGACCTCTCTGCTATGCCACCTTTGGTCATATGGCATCTCACCCTCTCCGCTTATGTACTTGTTGGTCACATCTGCTATCTGTTCTGACTCCCTCATGGTGGAATGACTTTCCCATAGAGGTCAGGAACGGCAGAGACTTTGACAAGCTTTAAGTGTTACCAGAAGGCTCATCCCTTCAGGCTATATCTCTCTCCCCTACTAAATTTTACTGCCGTTATTAACTTTAGGAATGGATTGTAGCTTTACTCGTTCTGCTTAGAATACTTCATTTACTCTCATTAACTCCGTTTGGTCTACAGGTTTACTACAGAGTGCAAGTTCTGTGGCCTTTTTGGAACTTGAATTGCTACTTCCCTCTGGGGTTTTCATTACTTTGGTCTTAATAAATGCACCTTGTGTTGTACTTTGCTCCGGATAAGAGCACCTGCTAAATGCCTGTCATGTAATGTGAAATTATTGGTTTGTGTTCATAGTCTCGACCAGGCGATAAAATCTGAGTAATAGATGGAGATCCGCCGCGGATAATCCATATTCAGATAGTAATAGTTTTCCCCGATGTTTTGTTACACCCAACCGGTTGTGCTATTTGCACAAACTCCTCAACCAGAAGGAAGAACCAAATGTAAGTCACCTGAAGGGTATACTACAAAGCAAGATCAATGGGTTAGCAAGGTGTGTTGTGCTCAAGGCCCTGGTTGCCCAGATAGCAAAAAAGTGATTGAATCAACATTGTGATATTGTCTGGCTGAAGATTGCAATCAACATTGATGTCAGATATTGAAAAAAACATTGAAAGTGCTCGCTATGATCAACATGGAAATAACGTTGAATTTCTGATCAATTCTGACAATGAATCAACCTTGATTCAACTATGATATGATCAACATTGAAAGAATGTAGAATTGCATCAACATTGATTCAACTATATATATATGCATTGCATTATACATTGAAACAATGTTATTATTAAAGGGCCATTTCAACACTTTTCAACCCTCCTCTGAATGTTTTTAATATGCCTCATTAAAAAAATAATCACTTTATTACTCTATTTATGGTATAGCTCAACAAGAAGCATGCCAAAGTAGTCTACTAGTCAGTGATATCACTGCCATATGCCTGAATAGCAGTGATGTCACTAATAGCTAAGTTTGGAGCAACCCCCGCAGAACTTTAAAACACCAAATAGAGTAAAATGATTATTTTTTAAATGAGGCATATCAAAAACATACAGACGAAGGTTAAAATGCTGAAATGGTCCATTAAGTATGCTATACTGCAGAGGTTCTCAACCTTTTTATACAAAGACCCCACTTTACAGGGACATGTTTTGGGGGACCCCATACTTGATCATAATTATTTCATAGGTGAATATTCAAAATGTGTTGTGAGCTCGTAGATTGGCTATTTCCATTTTTTTTTTTAAGAAACCAAGGTTGAGAACAGCTGCTTTACTGCATGCTCTATTAACAAAAAAAAAAAACAATAAAACAGACCATTATTCATTTAGCTATTTATTAAAGATTAAAAAGAAATTACACTTATGTACTTCTTTTGCACATTTTAGCACGCACCTTTTCTTTTGATCTTTTAAGGTTTCCTGCCTGGCTTAGGTGGAGGAAACACTGTTGAAACAATGTCAATTCATTGTAGGGCATTTCAACATTGAAAAATCATCATTTATACTACATTGATTTAACAAGTTTTTCAAACATTGAAATGGTAACTGTAATTAAATATTGGATCAACATAGATTTTTCGACCTCAACCAAAAATAACCAATCTGACCAAAATCCAACATTGAATTGATGTCTTTTGCTATCTGGGTGACATTGTCATGAAGAAGGCTCTCTTTTGACCTGCCTTGATAACTTATGGTATTTCTGATTGCGAGTTTAGAGTTTGTCGAGCCAGCTCACTCATAGGAAGCCTATGTAGCTAAGGTTGAAGTTGCTTCGTTGTACACCCCTCTGGCTGAGTCCGTGAGTTGACCACTTACTTGCCTCCTGGACTCTCCAATCTTGGAGATATACTGGCACCTTAATCCACCCTGACACTGTGCTCTCCGTCCACCATCTGCTCCAAGCTGCTCATGTTGTCTCGTGTTGTGGAGGTGCTTCAGGGGTCAGGGGACGTCCCCTCTCCACCCCAGACCAGCCCTGTCTTGCCACAGCAAGGCCCTAACCCCATGATTTGCTTACCCAGAAACCATTTCCATTTATATCTTCGTTGTCTCAACCTGAGGCAACGGTATAATTGGGTGTGTCATGTGCAGCCACGTCAAGACCTTTTGTATTCTTTCAGCGGCGATACTGCTCGGAAATAATGTCACGTCCTGATCGACCCGGTGACTTATAAGGTTGGAAAATTGGTATCCCTCTGTTTAATGAGGAAAAATCACTTCCCTCTCGGCTCTGCGTAGCGTGGCGTGGTTTCAGCACCGCCCCGTCCGTTCAGGAAGGAATGGTGGTCCTCCTTAGGAAGCTTTGGCAACACAGGTGCCCTGGAACATGATTCATTTCTCACCTACATTGCCTGTAGGATCTCCAGGTGTTTGGCATTCAACCGGACTGCCCAGTTTTCCGATAATTTGTAGAGGTTTGAGTTGCGATCCTGCATAGGCACTGTGCCGGCACTGGTCTGAATAATGAATGGAATTAATCTACTGACTGTTTGTCATGAATATTGTTATCTGTGATACCCCAGTGTCATAGAATGGCTACAGGGGATTCAGCCAGCTCTAACCTCCCCATGTCTGACAATGCCCCACCGCCCAGCACACTGCCACAATCCAATCGCTCACGACCATCTGGAAACCCCAGGCCCCCCTCTGAATTGTGAGGCTGTAATAAGGCGGGCGAGGAGCTGGAAACCTGAACGAAGCCCCTTGCTAACCCTGAGGGAAGCAGACCACCATGCCTGTGTGCTTAATTATTCAGCACCTGCCTTCACTAGTTGATTTTTTTTTCTTATCCTCTCGTCCACCATTTGTAAATGCAAAACAGGTGTCTCACAGTCTTCTCTCTCTCTCTTTCTCTCTCGCTTGCTCTCTGTGTCTCTCTTTCTCTCGTTCTCTCTTCCTTTCCTATTTCTGAGTCAGGGTGTGTGGGTATCTAATATAGGTATGACAGAAGGAATCAGTGAAAACAGTGGGGAGGGGGAGGGGTTGGGCAGTGGAGGTCAGTAACAGAGAATATTGAGGCCGCCCAGTGAAGTAGCAATATGCTTGCTCTTCTCACGCTCAATCCTTACCTGTCTCAGCCAATCAGCCGCTTCCTCTCCTGCCTGTGAGCCTCTAATGTTCCAGAATTCTGCCTGCTCTTCTTCTGGTGTAAAGCTGCTATTAACGTCTAAAGTTTACACATACTGGGTGCCAGTCAAGCAGTGAACGTGTCCGATTCTAACGGGCAGGAACTCAGGGCTTTCTTTCTCTCTCTTTCTCTCTTCCCCCTCTCTCATCCCTCCTTTTCTTTTCTCCTCTCCTCTCCTGTCCTGTCACAATCTTCCAGTGTACTGCAGATGTAAACCCAACCTGTTCTGAAGGTCCCCTGAATAATTGATACCCGCCCTCCATCCTGTCCCTTCTTTGTGGAACTAGGGCGAATGCAGGGGGTGGGGCCAGTAAAACGCGACTTGCACATCGGAGTGGTTGGCCGCTGAGCACGCTCTCTCTCTCTGTCCACTGCATATTGATGCTTATTTTACACGACACATGTGGATCTGCAGAAAGAGGACAGCAAAAAGGGGACAGTGTTCAGCCATCTGGAATTAGTGCAGTGCAACACTAGGAGTTGTGATAGGTGACAAGCACCTGGTAGTGAAGGTACTTACCTGTGACTTGAAATGTAGGTTGTTCAAGGTCCACTGTAGCCAAGGTAGTCAAAATTTAAGTTTAATTAATTGCATTTTGTTTGGGATAAAAGTTCTTGTTAAATAATGACTTGAGGAGTCGACTTGCAAAACCTGCTAAGTGAAGTTCTGAAAATAAATGAGTTATCTCCCTTAGCCTCTCTTTCAGGCACCTGCGCATGTCCCACTGAGAGCTCCACTTTCAAAACCTACTAAATCATGTTATAAATTGTAACGGAAAAAGCAAAACTGTCAAAACCTACCAAGTCAAGGAGGAAAGCTCAATCAAATTCTGCTAAATTATTAGCCAATGTGGAAACGTGATTCCATTTTCGTTCACTAGAAGGAACCAATCACAGTCAAGCTTTTATAGCCTGTTCAGCTTTTGCTTTTACTAACTCTAACTGGTTTGGGTAATTTAGAAAAGTGTGATGATATCGATACCATAAAAGGGGGATTTGAACCCATGGACTCATGTTTATGTTATCATTATCATAGCAGCTATTCAACCACTGTGCTGTTGGTAGCAATGAGTAGCATGTAGAGTGGGTCCTGAGTCAAATACCTTCACCTATTGAGCAACGGGGGTGGTTTAAACACTGTCAAAACCTGCTAAATTTCCAGTCCACTATCAAAACCTGCTAAGTCAAAACTTTGTGTTGCAAAATCGAAGTCATTTCTAAAAAAAAAATAATGAATTGACTAATGGATTATGCCTGCAAGGCTAATAGTTTCAGTTTAGTGAAAATTGGTATCTGTGGAAGATAATTTCTATGCCTACCGAAAAATCTGATTTTTCTAAAAAATGGACCAACTTGACTTAGAAGGCTTTGCAAGTGGACTCCTCATTTGGCCTCTGATCTCAAGAACTATGTACCTGTATTATGCAAAAAGGGAACCTAGACATGGGATGTTGTTGTAAAGCCACGCCTCCAGCCTTAAAACTCACCGGTCTATTAAGACCTGGACCGCATTCTCAGCCCCACAATCATCGCATGCAGCTGTTGTTCATTTCCACTGTGTGGTGGTGTTGCACTATTTAAGACCAAGCTTTACACTTAATCTTTGTGAAGTCTCGTAAGTCACATGCCTGTGTTTAACCTCTAGTCTTGTATAGACTTATCTCCCGCATTTTCGGGCGTTTACACTACAGGCCAGAAGTTTGGAAGCAAGGCCAATACAGGTCAAAAATTTGGAAGCAACTTCAAGTTTCTGTTCACAATGCCTTTCTTAAAAACCAGCATGAAATCTATGGATTTTGGGATGTATTTACTGCATGATTAGACTTTTCTTTCATTGATATGCACCATTTTCCTCTATTTACCTTTAGGTACTGTACACATTGATGTTACCCGACCATTGCTGAATAAATGTTAACAAAAGAGAGGAGGGGATTAGTTTTTGGGTTGAGAAGATTTGCAAGATTCACAACTTCAGTGAAAAAGTAAAAAACAAATCACAGTTTGCATTTTTCACTTTATGTCATGGTTTACAGCCCACCGGGTTGCCGTTGGCATCCGGTGGGCACTAGGACCATGGGCCTAGTAATATAGGCCTGATAATTTGAGTAAAAATGTATTCTGATAAGTGACTCTTTATACAATAATCATGTTTAATTTGTTGCAAAGTATGCCAATGAAATTATGATCTTTTTTTGTACAAATTTGATCTTGCTTCCAAACTTTTGGCCTGTAGTGTATATTCCAACTCTTGTACGTAGTGCTGTTTATTGTTAATGTCAGTACTTTAACTTTATTATCAGGAACCTCATTTCCTTTTCATTTTCTCTTTTGGTGATACATTGTTACTGTAGCTTAAGCCCAGTGTTTGTATTACTAATTATGTTATTGAGGAACCTTGATTCCTTTATTGTTTTGTATTGCATCGTATGTGCCTTCCTGCTGTGACAAAGGCATACTAAATTCAACCAAGTCCATCCTTGCACCTGAGTCCAGTCCTCCACTTCCTGTCCTCAGTGCACATCACCAGTATGCGAAGCACTGCCTTCACAGTTGTGTGGGGAATGTTTTTAAAAATGGTTCAGAATGGCTTACAACCTCAATTATAGAAGAAATGGGATTATGTGTAAAATGTTACTAAAAACAGCAAGCAGCAATTTGCAAATCCGTGCATACAACTGAAAGAAGTACAAAGACAGAATAAGTTACATTTTAACTCAACCTTATTTTTTGAAAATAAGGGTTATTTCAAAGAGACATGGCTGCAACACAATTCTGTGAAGAACTGGTGCATGTTCACCAATGTGTTACCTCTCATTTTAATAACAATCAGTAGTCATTTGGAAACTGAAGACACTGATTGTTGGAGTTTCAAAAGCAGAATATGTTCCTATTCATGCCTTATGTAGGACTTCAACTGGTCAACAATCCAGGGTCTCAGTTGTTGTATTTTGCACTTCACAATCCGCTGCTCATTTTCAATGGCAGATAGGTCGGGGCTACTGGCTGGCCAGTCTGGTAACTGCACTTTGTGGCTACAAAGCCAGGCTGTTGTAATTTAAGCACAGTGTGACACGGCATTATCCTGCTGGAACAAGCAGGGCATCCCTGGAAATGGTCAATTGTGCCTTCAGAGATGTAAGTGTAGCCTATGCCCAGAGCACGAATGCAGTCCCACACTATGACAGATGCTGGCTTTCGAATATGTCGCTAATAACCATTGGGATGTCCATTATGGAAGGATGTTGGATTTTAATACAGTGCTGTCTGAGGGCTCAAAGGTTAAGCGCTTCCAAAATTGCTTTTCGGGTTCATCTTTCATGCACAGAGATTGCTCAAGTTTTTCTGGATTCTTTGAATCTTTTTGCTGCATTATGAACTGTCAGTGATAGAATCCCAAAAATTCTGTGCAACTGGAAAGAGTTCTTGAACTGTACTATTATTTGTTCAAACAGCTTTTGGCAAAGTGGAAAACCTCATACTATCTTGTTGGTAAACAACTGAGCCTTTTGTGACTGCTCATTTTATACCTGATCGTAATTGAATCGGCTGTTACCTATTCACCTGTGTACATGTGGAATGTTCCAAACAAGTTTCTGCAACTTTTCCATTATTTCCGTGTAATGTGATGCAGTGAAGGAACCAGGCGCAGATCCGTAGAAAAACCCCGAGTCACTTTAATAAGGATATTAAGCGGCAGTTTGCACAAAGAGTGTTATGTCTGGTGAAAGGAACCAAGTGCAAGTAGTCCAAAATGCAAAAATCGTGGTCTTTATTCAATCCGAGTCCAAAGCCAGGTAAACACAGTGATGGTACAGAAGGGCAATCCAAAAAACAGAGTCCAAAGACAGGCAGGGGTTCAAAACCAAAAAGCACAGGTGACAGTATCAAATTGTTAGGCAGTAGAAGAGTAAAGTGTCTGAAATCCGGATTCAAAAACCAGGGCATCAATACACAGAAATCCTGGTTGGGCAGAAAATGGGTCGTAATCAGAGAGCAAACAAATCCAGGCAGGCACAGATAGAAATCTGAATCGGGCAAAAGGATGTCACAGAATCACAAACAGATCACTGGCGTACATGGCGCTCGGCGCAGAGAAAAGTTGATCAACAGTCTGACAAAGCTAAGCAGAAGTGAGGGACTATATATACACAAGGGAGGTAACAAGCTAAGCGGGGCAACAGGTGTGAGGAATAATCTAAACATTAACTGAGAGGGGAAAACAAGAGGTAATGAAACTATACAAAATGGGAAACAATGACAAAGACTAGTTTTCACACGACATCCTTAAACAACAACGGCTCCATTCAGGAGTGCCTAAGTGGGGAGAGATGGAGAAACAGATTAGTAGAAGAGATAGTTACAAGGTTTCTGCAGAAACTCAGGCAAGGACCAGGATAGCAAAGAGAGGACGGAATTACAGATTGGTGTGGAAAGCAAGAGATTCGATTAGTAATGTTAGTAGTTAGTGCAGTAATAATTTTACCCAAATAGTGCAAGTAAGTCTGTTAGTAATTTACAGGATTAGCATATTAGTAAGGGTTAGTAGATAAACTAGGCAAAACATACAGTGTTAGTGTGATTAGTGCTTAATTAGTCATTAGAGTTGAAGGAAGTAAACGAGGCATGAAGGAACTAGTGAAACACCGGAAACTTTCGAAATCACCCGAAATGTGACAGCTCGCAGACTGGGGCGTGTACTGGCAAAGAACGTAGAAACGCAAGACATCACAGGCAAAAAACGATGTGCATAAACTGGTAGATGATACTGAAAGCATAAACTAAACAAACCAAGTGGAAATAAACATAAACCAGAACAGGCAGAAAACACAGATCATCACAAAGAGAATCATAAGAACTCCGAAGGCTGAGGGAGGAGAGCTGTCAGGGGCAGTCCGAGTCAGGCCATGAGTGAGCAGGATCCAAAGAGACATTGATGCTGTGGTCAGAGACAGGTTCAAGTCAGTACTGGGAAAGCAATCCAGGGCTACGGGGCACACTGGACAGTGCTCACTCATGAACTCCGAGGCTCGGAGGGAACGGCACACGCTCACCACTCCAAAGATAACAGGGGGATATCTCTAATAAAATTCTCCGAAGAACTGAGTTTTTACCAAAGGTGGAAGGTATAGATCTCTTTTGGTAGAACAAGCTTAGGACACATTGAAGAGGAAAAAATCCAGCGGGGAAGAAACGCAGACCAGGAACTTCAATAATAAGAAAAAAAAACAATCAACAACAGGAAACAGCTGGGCTGAAAGAATGAAATGGAAGGAGAGCAAAACAAATTTAACTAACAAGGAGGAACTGAGGAAAAACAGGCAAGGTCAGCTGGATTGTGGGAAAAACAACAAAGAAGTATGTGACTTTCTGCTCCTCTGTCCCAATATGTTTTGGAATGTGCTGCGGGCATCAATTTTGGAATTTGTAAATATTTACAAAAATCAATACAGTTCACGAGCTGAAGATTTACATTTTTTTTGTGCCATTTTCAACTCAATATAGGTGAATGAAAATTTACAAAACACTTAATTCTGGTTATATTTGTGTTTTGTGTACTGTGGAATTGAGGTTGTATGTCATTTTTCATCCAAGACATTTATATTATGTCAAAAATATATTTTAAATCTTCCCCTTCTGCTGCGACTCTCGGAGGAGGACAGAGAACTCATCCCTGCTTCACAAAGTCTGTGCGTGTTGAATTAATCCTTGAAAGTTTTGCTTTGTGAGCGGTTGCGCTGGGAGGATTCTCGCTCAGAGAAGAGGGCACATTTGTCGAGGGCGGGTTTGGATGAAAAATGAGATGGAGCCTTTGATTCGGCAGCACTGGAACAGTTTCAGACGACGGTTTGCTCTGAGGTCTGGCGCTGTGGTTCACCACAGGCTTTCAGGAATTAGCGATTGTCTGAGACTCACACAAATCCCAAACTCCCAGTAAATAAATGTGTAATCCTTATCATGCACTGGCAAAAATAATATTCAGTCTGGCTATGCCAACTCTTAGGTGTACATGAAGTTACATTGATTTGCTTTTATGCTGATGGAAAAGGGTCTATATTTTTCCTTCTGTGTATTTTTATGTAAATATAAACAGGGCCGTGATGCAGTTTATCATGCTACAAATTAGCAAATGAGTGACTAATCAAACTATCAGGATAGAATTGGATAGGATAGGATAGTATGGCATGGGATGGGATAGGACACACAATAACTAAACAAAGACATATACACAAGTTCACATATTCACAATGACACTGGCAGAGTCATTGAAGGTAAGCACATAGTTACATAGAAGTACATAGTGCATATCACATATCTGACAAGATTTTTTATTATTATTATTATTATTATTATTATTACTAGTACTGGTGGCATGGAGTGATACTTTTTAATAAATTTTAGGACTTGGTTGTAAGCCCATTCCTTGGCAACAAGAGCTGTTTGATGACAGTATAAAAGGGTATTTTCCAAAGCACTGTCAATGAGCTGTAATTCCAAGCCATAAAGCCATATGTTGAGAGCACTTCCTGGTGTGTCTTCATCGACTTAGCTGCTTTTAATGCGTTGTCGTTAAGATTAATTTGCTGTGTAGATAAGTGCTGGGAATTAACTTTGCCACTAGATAAACAGGCCTGTCAGAATATACAATTCGCTTTCAAGATGTGGATAAACATTGACTTTGATTGCTACTAAACATAAATATTTGTTTACCGTTTTATCTTTGTACGTCATGGCTAGATAACGGCATTGTTCATAAGTTTTGCCCCATGTTGTGCCTGCGGTGTCTAACAGAGTGGAAGTATAGCACTTGCTATGTGTGATAGGGCAATGCCAAATTTGCTCTCGAGTGATAGCATCTCTTCACTGTTGAACCTACATTTAGCTCACACAGACATCGCCGAGACAAATTTATGGCACACTGTCCATATTAAGCAGTGAAAGTAAGTTTGAATCCTCAGAAGTTTGTACCCTGTTTGTATTCATTGTCACATTATCTCCAAATCTACTGGAGTTTGTATTTGTGGTTTTGAACAGGATCTACATTTCTGCTAGCGCTCCCATGAAAATCAGTGAATACTGACCTCAGAACTCAAGCAGATGTTTCATCCTCCCTATTTCCCTTCACAATATAACTGAGTGTTTTAATTGTAAACACATCTAATCTGCTGAGAGAAGACATCGGTTGAAGAAGCCAGCCGAGGTGAAAACCAGTTTGGGGTGAAATGTTCAGGAGCCTGCTGCTAGCTGGACATGGCCAAGAGCCAGTCAGTCTTTAGTATTGCTAGCTTAGCCTCCTGCTGCTACTCGAATAGACCGACTTCAGTTATCATCAGAAACTTCATTCCTAACTTTTTTGTTGGTGTTTCTAACTTTTCAATGAAAGAAAAGCCGAACTGATTGAGGTGACATTTGAACAGGCAAATTTGGGCCATCATCTTGGCTGTGAGAACGGGCGCGCACTGCGCGCGCACACACACACACACACACACACACATAAACACACACATGCGCATGTGCACTTACACACAAACCCAAATTCACACACACACACACACACACACACACACACACACACATAAATCATGTAACACTGATATCAACAATCAATTATAAATCACATGATAGGGCTATCAAATTGCATGTGCTTTTGGGCACTTGCACATAGATACTTTTAAGTGTAATATTTGAAAATACGCGTTTTAGTGGCTGTTTTTGCAGTTAAATTAGTGTTTGCATCTCAGAATAGCTGAACTCAAAACTGCATCATGGACGAATTTGATTCGGTGGGCTCTGGCCCGAGAGATCGCCCTAATCAGGGCTGATCGGCTTCAGCAATGGCTTCCTCATGTCCGCACTCTGTGATCCAGACAGCGGAGGAGAGCGGACCGTGAACATCGTAAATCAAATCACGGGACAATCGCTGCCATACGGTTAGTTATTGCCACTCTGAAGTCCCAGCGTCAGATGGACTGACCCACTTCTGTAGCGAAGGGTGCAAGGAGACACTGTACATCCTCAATACCTTGAAGGTAACAAGCTGTAAATCAAGCGAGGGCCGTCCCGTTGGAACCGCCCGAGCGTGCTCTATATTAAGACTTCCCCCAGCTGCTTTTTATTCCGATGTGGCTAGCTGGAGTGACAGACCGGTTATCAGTATTAGCATTACAGTTGTTCGGCCTGAAGGCTGATTTAAAAGTGCACGAGGGCTGTAAACCTCAATGGTTTATCTTGTCGTATATTACAGCGCGTTAGAAACTTCAACATAAAAAGTAACTGCATTAGTTTACACGTGTGTGGACGGTCCTTGCATTTAGTGATTGAGTCATTGATCTAACCCCCCCCGTTCGTGCTGTACACGTGGCTCCGTTATGCTTCCGAGGAACAGGGCAGACATGCCGGTGGATGTGATTTATTCCGCCGGGCGCGTAATCCGTCTCCGTCTCCTTGAATCGTCTCCCTTTGTAAGATCTTCCCCACTCTTCCAAATGCTATTAATCAATGCAAGGCGCTTCACTGATTAACCCTTTGAGCGCCGAATAAATTTTCAAGAAATTTAAGAATGTAAGTATCCTGAGCTGTTGAAAACCTATCATGTGGCAACTTGTTTAAAAGAGCTCCCTGTGAGAGCTCTTTTAAACAAGTTGCCACATGATAGGTTTTCAGCAGCATCTGGTTTTGATATCTTACACCGTTGGGCAACTATAGTTGCCTATGGCGCTCAAAGGGTTAACTCTTGCGGTCCGTTTTATTTATTTAGTTATTATTTTTTGGTGGATGAATGTAGATCAATTCTAATTACACACCTATCTCTCGTGTTGTGTAAGTCATTCACACCTGCTCCTCACCGTAAAAATCAGCCCCACCAGGCAGGAAACTACACATTATGAAGCTGCTGTCCAGTGGGGACTCTCCATTGTCCTTTATCTCTCGCTCCTTTTGTATAAATAATATTCCTGTCCCCTCTTTCTGACTCTTTCTCCCTGACTCTCTTTCAGTCCCCTTTCCGTCTATTTTTCTCTCACCCCGTCCATCTCATTCTCACTCAGTCACTTTCTTATGTCCCCTTTGTATCTGCTTCCATTTCTGTTACTTTTCAGTGTTTCATTGTTACTCTACCCCATACCCCCTCTCTCTCTCTTTCTCTCTCTCACACACACACACACACACACACCGAGTGTTGCTTGCTGTGGTGGAGAGGCAGAGGTGGGGAAAGTGGGCTTCTAGTGGGAAAATGAGGGAATCGTGACCAGCCGCTAATCCCCCCACCTGCCTGTACTTATCCGGGGCTTATCCAGCGCTAGCTGAGTGTCGCGGAGACGCGCGGCGGAGGAGCTCTTCGCCTGGCCACCTGCGTTCAGTCATAGCGGCGAGCTGCGGAGCACGTCTCATTCAGCGGAGCATCTCCAGCCCGTTCGAATGCCCAGCGGGGGGATTACGGACAACAACTTTATCAAGGGCCCCAAAAGGAACCGAGCCAAATCCTGTCACTTTAGCAGAGAAGATGAACTTCCAGCTAAACCCCCACCCACCTCCCCCCCGACTCCCCATACTCACCGCCCGCTCCAACGCGGGGGCCCGTGACAAAAGGCGAAGCGGATTAATGGAGCGGAAGCCGACTCGCCGTCGCGATCGCATTGTTTCCGCGCGGTTTACCCCGAAGCGGTCGGCCGACGCCCCTCTCCTCGCAGCGCATTCCAGTTTCTCTTTTCGCGGCACGTATTCATCGCCGTACGTCCTGGCATTCGGTTTGCATTGACTCCGTATTGCCAATTAAGAGATTCCAGAAGTGTCCGGAACACGGTTTCCGACTGAATAGCCATGAAAAAAATGTATGGAGGCTGAATTTCCGGAAAACGGAGGGGACGTGGGGCTCCGGGGGTACGGAGGGGGGCACAGAGGTATATAAAACAACCACTTAAATCAGGCTGGAGCCATTATCTCTGGACTGCATGCTGTAATAGGGGGTGTGTGTATTGCTCTATAGGACCTTTTTTTTCCCAGTGCACTAAAACCAACAGAAGCCCCTCCTTCACTCCTCCCCCTAACCTCGTGTTTGGGTAAGAGGAGGGGTCCGCTATCTGGTCTCCCCTGGAATCCTGATAACCAGCACAACTCTCGTCTATAGGGGCCGAACTCATTCCAAATGACTTTCATTTTTAATAGGGCACTTTGCATCAGATAAAGAACTGTTTCAGTTTATAATTAGCCATGGCGGCATTTTCTGCCGCTTACTACCCTTCGCTCCAATTTCTCTTTTCCCCCTCTTGACAGAGTCAAAAAAAATAAATCTCAGTCGCACCGTGGATTAACTTTACTCACGTGAACCTATTTCTTCCCTTCAGTTTCACACTTTGGGGAGCTATTTGCGTGACACGCGTGTCTTCCGGATGTTTCCACCTGGAGCTCTGGAGTGGTGGAAGGTGGTGTAAATTTTCCGACTGCACGCCACCCTTTGTCTTCCTTACCAGCACGTAACCAGACTCATTCATGAGTAATAAGTCCATTACATCCAATGGAGCCACTGAATCAACTCTCTGAAGTTGGTTTGTTGATTCGATTCCTTCCAGTGGGGCCTAGGGCTTTCGCCTGGTGGGCTTGTCTAGTAGGGGAGCGCTGGACGGGTTTACCGCAGGTTTGGTAGCTATCGCGGGTTTGCTGTGGATTCAAATCTCTCGAGTGAAACATCCTGTTTGGCAGCCTGTGTTTTTCTCAGTTGGAAGCTACTATAAGAAACTCTACACTATAATCAAATGTTTGGCGATGATTCAGTTACTGCTACCATGTGGAAAGATTGCAGGCTGAATTTCTGCTGAAAGGTCAAGTTCTTAATGTCTGTGAGCATGTTTGTGTGAGGAAAATGAAAAAAAATTTGCATTGGTGTGCGACTGTGTGTGTGTGTGTGTGTGTGTGTATATATGTGTCTACGTAGGTTTTCGTGTGTTGTGCATTCTCGTGTATGCCTGTGTCAGCTATACTGTGTGATAGCACGTGCGTGGGGCAGCATTTGTGTGTGTACGTGTATGAGACACATATTCTACATTTCTCTTGCATGTCTGAGTGTGGTCTGGTCCTAGCATGTAGCTCAGGGCGCAGTCTGGCCGAGCTGAAGATGAGGACCCAGCCTGTGCTTGTTTAGTTGAAGTGATCCACAACCTACAATAGCAGCAGTGTTAGACTGTGCGCTTTCATGTAATGCGGCTTTTACCCTGGAAGTGTAGCATGCTGGAGTCGGGCTGAGCTCGTCCAGAGGAGGGAACCAATCAGACGGCATCAGCCTGCATCCTTCTGCAAGCTCTGACACCTCTTAATGTGCATCGGTGGCACGAGGCGGAAGGAAAGGTCAGACCTGGCAGCTAACGGGCTGGATTCTGTGAAATGCGCTGTTCCCTATAAACGTGTGAATGATAATGAATGACTGTGCTGCCACGCTCAATAAGAGCCGTGCGATTCAACAGTATTGCTTTTATCCGCAACCCCCCGAAACAGGAAATGAGGGAATGAAGTGCTGATATTAAAGCACTAGGATGAAATATCTGCGGGCCTGAGGATATACAGGCATTGATCATGGTTGGGGGGAGAAGGGGGGAGGTGAGCCCTGCGTGTTATTAATTCTGGCCTGTGTTGAGGCTGCCTGCCATTTCAACAGCTAAATCCTCCTCAACCTGCACCTTCCCAGCATGCATTGCCTCCTACTTTCCCTGTTCTTGCTGTGTCGTATACATTGAAAGCGTTTCTGTCTGCTAGTAGACAATACCATTGGCCCAGACCGTCTACCCCATACCACCCCCAAATATTTAACCCTTTGAAAGCTTTTAACCCTCATGGATTTTATTTAATTTTTTTTGATATTCAATGTTCGTGTTATAGAACTGCTAACAATTACCTGTTTTAGTTCTAACATCAGCATTAGGACTGACTGTTAAGAACAGTCTAATTGTACTTGTGATCTTGCACATTAGGGGTTATAAATATATAACAGACATGTAATTATGGAACCATGCAGAAATCAAGTAAAACACCTTTACCTGACCTAAAATTACAATGAAAGACTTTGCCGTGACTTAATTTTCAGGTAAATACTGTTTCATTAGTGAGGTCTTGCAGGTTATTAAAAGTGTGGAGGGTGAAAATATGACTGTTCTGAACAAGTTCAATGTAGACTGGGAGCCGGGAGTCATTGCTTTTTTTTGTGCGTGTAATTTAGTGTTCAGTGACTTTTGTGTTTAGATTGAAGATGCAGATGTTGACTTTGCTGGGTTGTTTACAGCCTGCCATTTTGGGAAGTTGGCTGTAGATTAACCCTTAAAACACTAAATGCAGCTATTGTTGCTCGATGATGAAAGATATCGAAATCAAAGCTTTTGAAAACCTATCTTGTTTAAAAGAGCTCCCGCACCGGAGCTCTTTTAAACAAGTCACCACATGATAGGTTTTCAATAGCTACAGATAATTACATTTATATTTTTTAAAAATGTATTTCAGCACTCCAAGGGTTAATAACTCTAATGGGTTGAGCTTGTCTTCACCTTCCTGGTGAATTAATAGCCACCAATGAAACGTGGTCTCGTGGCAGCACGACAGCAGTGCTGAGGATTGTAGGCGGTTCCCTTGTTAAAAAGGTTCGATCTAAATTAGAGCTGTGGCAGCTTGCTAGTTTCGCTGGCGTGACATATTTTGACAGTTGTGCAATGGAAGAGGGTCAAAGAAAACCAAAACGTATCCTCCACAAAACTTTTAGCAGGAAAAATGTCCACCTTTTTTTGAAAATGTGTCTGAAATAGTTCAGTTGTGCAGATGCTGCTAAAGTATAAGATGTGAAATTATGAAGCGGAATCTAGCAGCTATATTTAAATCCACTGTCTCTTGAGCACTGAGCACCCCTCCAGATCCTGAAGAGCCATGGAGTCTTTTTGGTTTTTGTTGTTAGTCCAACAAAATCCTTCAAGCTGAGTTATCTGTTTAATTGGCAGCTTTATCTGATCAATATCTGTGCTTCGCAAGTGCTGAGTAACAGCAAAAGTCAGCAGACCCAACGATTCCCCAGGACCAAGATGGAGGACCACAGTTTTAAAGCCGCGCTGCCCAATCATGTGTCAGGGAGAGCCTGCAGGCTTTCATTCCAGCCAATCCCGTGAGCGGCTGAGTCTAGCAATCACTGGATTTGAAACCTTATGATTGGAACACAGCATCCACAGAAACAAAGTGGTGAGATCCATGAATCATCCTCTAAAAGCACTTAAAGGGAAAAGTGAGAAGCTGAGCAATGTGTGCTGAGTAGATTTGTGCAACAGTTCAGTTTGTCATTTCAACGGCCTGATAGTCTCTCCTTTTCCTTCTTATCTCTCTGTTCCATTCCCATCTCTCCCTCCCTCTCATCTCTCTCTCCCTCATCTCTCTGTTTCTGTATTTTTTTCTGTTTGAATGTGCTTCTTCAGAGATGCGAAAACAAACTGTTTCTTTGGCCAGAGGACTGTTGCAGCAACACTAATGCATATTTATCCGCCCCTGTGGCTTTCCTCTGCGCGTGCATGTTCGCCGGCATAAATCCACTTCCTCTCATCGCGGACGGCCTCGCCGCTGCCTCCGACGCGCAAACGCGCTTATTTATTGTCTGATTTATCGGCGAATTTATGAAGTCTTTTAACTTTGCTTTACGTCGGGTTTTCTGGAGGACGGCGTCGGGCTGATTCATTTCCCAGCGGTTTCAGCGGGCTCTTATCCCCCCCCCGTCCCTCGAGCGCGGGGTGAAAAAGCTACGCTGTCTGCCGGGTTGACGCGGGACGCCGGCTGTAATAGCAGGGGATGTTTGGTTGTGTAAGTCGCCCAGAGGTTTAGTATGCAGTGCTACTTTTGTTTGTGTGCAGCAAACTATTTTGTGTTTTAAAGCAAGCAAAGTACATGGGGTAGTCTGTGGCCTAGTGGTTAAGACGTTGGGCTTGAGTTCAGAGGGTTGGTGGATTAAACCCCAGTGCAGCTGTTTGGCTCTTGAGCAATGTCATAATCCCTTATTGCTCCAGTGGGGAACTGGCCTGGCTGGGGTCAATCAACTGTATGTAGTTTCGCGCCAAAGTTTTGGCTAATTATGTTGATGTTATTTGCTAACAGTGCGGTCTGTTAGTATTTGGACGAATGACACTGTATGAAAAGGTCTGTGTGGGCTGTGGTGCACATCATATGGATCTGAATGCTTGCAAAGTAATCCAGATATTTATTATAAAGTCCATTGCATGAAGTGTGGAGCCAAATAGGGAAAACTCCAGATACTGATAAACTATGCTTTCTGGTCCCTGTTGGGCGCTTATGTGCTTTTATTGCATCTTGGGACTGACTCTCTCCCAGTGCATGTTGGCACAGTCCCTTCAGACGGATTCAAGAGAAAGAGCTGCAGACTGTAGCACATAGCATTTAGCCCCAGACCACTATAAATAACCCAGTTGTTTGGCTGTATTAGCTTCTTAGCATCTTTGCAATGCATCAGAAATGTGCAAAAAGACAAGCAAGGATTTCTTATATTGAATTTGTGAGGATGACATTAAGGAACAAGGGTAACGGGGGCTTGGAGACACTGAGCTCTCAATTTTATCTCTACAAATAAACTGCTTTTGCACAACTTGTGTGGACACGCACACACAGACACACACGCACACACACATACACACATACTGTAGTACCCACTCAGATCTATACGCACACACGCACGCACTTACAAATAAACACACGCACGCACACACACATGTGCAAGTACCCACTCAGATCTATAAGCACACACACTTGCTCTCACACACAAAGAAACGCGCACGCACACACACACACACACTTATACATACACATATGCACCAGTACCCACTCAGATCTGTTTGCGCGCACACACACACACACACACACACACACACTTATACACCTATGCACACATTCTCTCAGATCTATACAATCTCCTACACACATGCTTACACAACCATAAAATAATCACACATCTACAAGCGCTGACACACGCATGTATCCATACCTGCATACAACTACGCACACACAAACACACACAGATACACGTACTCACGCATACGCACACACACTCCTTGAAGAACTCGTCTTTCAATAGCTATACTCTGTACTTATCGATCACATTATGTACACAAGCCCATGCCGCTGTTAAATAATTCAGGCTAGTTAAATGGAGATATTTAATTATTCAGAGCCTGTTCTTGTGTAATTAATATTGTAGAAATATGTGGCAGCCTGGGTGGCATTTGTGCCCGTGACACTGCCCCCCCCTTCTCTCTCTTCCACTCTTACTTTCTTTTTCTTTTGTCCTCCATCCCTCCTCTCTCTCTCTCTCTCTCTCTCTCTCTCTTTCTATGAGTCGTGGACAAAGCAGACGGGAGGAAAGGGATGTCTTCCACAAAATAAATAATAATAAGTGAAATAAACCTGACCTTGCTGCTGGTTGCTAGGGGCTACCTCACAGGTAAGCCGACTGTATTTAAAGTGCAGTCATGCAAGCCCTCCCTCCCTCCCTCCCTCGGTGCTTAGCGTTGGGTTTCTGGAATGGGAGGTGCGGTAGGGGAGGAGTGTGAGGGGGAGTTAGCGCTATGCTAGGGCTCACGCGCGCGCCGCTCCGCACTGACCGGTTTTGAATCACTATTGACTTTTATTGAGCCGAGCCTTTGTCTGGGGCTTCCGGATCATTCCCTCTCCGCCCTATCAGCCGATGAGAAGAAGCTGTCTGTGACAGCTGAAGCTGGAAGGGGGGCCAATTATTAACACACATAACTCAGTCTGTCGTGTGGTGGTCTGAGCCTTTGAGAGGGGATAGGAATATGGAGAGGCAGGAGATACACACCTGTCTCTCAGCGTTTGGCAGATGGGGCCCCATTTTGGCTCCATCTGCATTCAGTCTCTCTAGCACTGCTGCCCTCCTCAGCCTGCACTGCTGTAGAGCAGTCGAACCACTGATGTCCTTACCAGTTTTTAAATGTTTGTGTGGCAGGGCTATAAATTAAGATGACTACGCCATCCAGGGGATTGTGCCCCAGGAAGTTTAGTTAAAAGTTTCAACCAATTACAATCAAGGACACAGGTTCTCATACAGCAAGATGACCAGAGATGAGATTTACAAAAATATAAATACAGTTTATTACAGTTCAATTCCTTTTCAAATCAAGGTCATGGGCCCATATTAAAACATTCCATAAATACAATTCAATATCAACATCAATTTCATGAATACCGCATTACACACATCAACACCACATGGACCATGGAGGCAAGAGGGTTACACAGACTTGCCTAACCAGTGGAGTGTGGAGCAGGGCTGGAACTACCATGGCAAAGGGGGAGAGATGAAGAGGGAGAGGGTCCAAAGCCACTAC
Source organism: Gymnothorax javanicus (assembly GCA_029692085.1). NCBI lineage: Eukaryota > Metazoa > Chordata > Actinopteri > Anguilliformes > Muraenidae > Gymnothorax > Gymnothorax javanicus. The sequence continues at coordinate 26,315,803 of CM056193.1, forward strand.
ACACGTGAACACAGCAATCAAAACACAGCAAACAAAGAAAAATAAAAAAACACCAACGTGCGCGAAGTGAAGAACCAGTGAGGGGAGGGGCTCCACTACCAACCCGCCACCGCAGATGTAACAGCTCCGGTCTCACAAAAGAAGGAGAGAATGCAAGGAGCAATGGACCCTTTCGGTTTAAGGACGTGAAAAAGCGAGATTTGGAGTGCACATGTTCTTTGCAGACTATGTTGGGCAGAGGATACACAAATCGTATTGAAAAGGTGGGGAATATAAGTTCTTTCGCTTTCCCCATGGTAAAAGGCAGCTTACAGCGTGGATTCGGACTATGAACAGGAACATTCTTGGGTGTGCAGCGTACATTTTGTGTCTGGATGGCGAGATTAAGAGTTCTGTATTCAACCTACGACAATATCGATTGATGTTTGGGTACCCAGAGAAACATTAGGATATGTAAACACGTCAAGCGTACGTCCAGTCAAGGAAATTTAGAGTTTAGTTTCGAGTGCTGCTATTCGTGTAAGTAGCATATCGTTAACGGCGGCTGTCATGTCACTGATGACACACCGGGTTGCTAGGGCAGGCGCAGCATATCCATTTGCGATATTAAATATTAATGTTAAGTTCTAAACCCCCTTCTCACTGATAAAAACCCCCTAAAACGTATTGGTGCCCCCCTTTTAAAATTGTTCTGGCACATAAAAAGCCAGAAAAAGCGGAGGTTGGATACAAAATTCTTTTCCCCCTGACGATATAGCTGGACTAAGCTCTATTAGTTTTCTCCTACAAACTGAAAGCATTGACTCCTGCAGCGCAATGGAGACTTGAGAGACTATATCGGCGAGATACTGTCAAAGTAAATCCTTGACGTTGTTATTTTCAGCACAGATGAAAATCTGAAATCTAACACGTAGCGTTCAGTCAAACAGTAATGATATAGTCTTGTATTTTACATGTGTACCTGCGCACTTGAGAGGAGATTAGGATCGTGTGTTTGCCGGTTGTTTTGAGCAATGCGAATTCGTCGCAAGAACACTGTAGCCATTCGCTGACTTATGGCATGGGACCCAATCATAGCGGTGTTAATGACATTTCACGTCCCCAAAACTAACTGGCAAGCAAATTCAACTTTGTTGGTTATATGTAGCAAGTAATTATGAAATCAAAATCAAAAGGAAACTAAATGAATATTTTAAGCAGTGAAATGAAAACCATACCGACACTTAGCTCTGAGGGGCTAAGTTCTTGTATAATGTAAGCCCTCAGAGCTGACCTAGACTGAAAACGTCATATGGCACTAACTTTCCCCCTTTGGCTTGATATTTGTTTGCGTAGAGTTTAACATCTACTTAACGTCGTATATAGCCTATAGGATCGAACAAAGCCAGTCCCTTTTCAAAATGTGGATACAAAAACTGGACACTGCAACAACAATAACAGCTTGAAACAACAACAGATGAAATAATTCTTAGTCTATTAGTGGGCCAACTTAAAATCAACCAGTACCTTAACTATATTTCTCCAATCAGATCGCTCTTTCCTTTTAGCTTGCGTCATGAGATCCTTTCATTTGTAGGGAAACACAGAGCGAAGTCAACGTTATTTGGGTCAACGAAGTCGGGTCATCCGCTGACAAAATGAGTACTGCAGACTCTAGTGTGATCATTCGGGACAAAGTTCTTCCGATTTATAGTTCGAATCCACGCCTGTCGTCGTCTCTTGCCACGGGGAACACTAAAAAACCTTATGTCCCCGTCTTTACGATACCAGTTTGTGCACCCCACCATGCAACAAGTAGCCACTATATTTCCTTTTGCCCCACATAAGCTCTATAGCGCATGCACGCGTGGACTTCCGGCCTTAAACCGAATCAGTTCAAGTCACAATGTATAGCCTAGCCCGATTATAGTATTCAATGAGACTCAGAACACTTATCTTATAAGAAAGAGAGTTCTTTTGCTTCCTGGGCCACGCCAGGCATACAGCTGCTGTCGTCTGCCTCAACGGCCCACCGTGGGGGTACACACACGCTCACACCCACAGACCTGCAAGCACACACGCACACACGTGCAAACACCCAGGCACACTCACACTCACCAATGCATAATAGAATACAAGTCCTCCTGGTGAGGAGGTGAGGACAAGAGAATGAGTAAATCGCAGAACCTCTGCACAGGGCAGAGGCACAGGACAAGCAGCAGTATGCAGTGGCCGGCTCTCACACACAAGCACATATTACCAGCTAGGCTACTGGATGCAGTTTGAATGAGCACACAAAAATAAACCAGTAAACAAAGCCGTTGCGAGGCCACAAAGGAGATACAGTCATTAGGCGCTGCTTCACTAGCGCGGACAAGGGGTAGTTGAAATAGAAACAAAGCAGCAGCAGTGAGGCGTGGAGCCAGCCAGGTTCTGTGGGCCCACGCAGAATTCAATTGTACTTGTAACGCTAAAAGATTACCAACTAGAATTAATACATCATCAGTATTTCCTAGATAAAAGACTGGCGTTTTAAATGACTTACCCGGAAGCACAGCTGATCCGGCACAGAGGGAAAAGGCTACCGAACCCACAGCGCTATACCACAGACACAGGCAGACAGATTAGATTCTTCCCACATGCTTACTAGATGGAAAAGTAACACATAACCTGATGGAGTACCTTGGTGGCTCATGCGATAGTAATCTCGTGCTCAATGAGCAGCAACCAGACCCGTATAAAGCGACGGCGCGTTCTAGAATAAGGAAGCATAACTAATGCCGCGATCACACCAAACAATATATTTACAAAACAAAGCGAAACACTTACCTCAGACAAAAGCCACAGATCACGGTAACTCCCCGAGCAAACAGAGCTGCCTGCAGGCCACCCACACACGGAGGTTAGCTCCTCCAACAAAGTGCGAGATACGGAAGCCGTGCAGTCAGGTAATGTCCGACTACCTAAATGCGTGTGAGCTTGGGCCCGCCCCACAATTAAAGGCGGACTATACTGACCTACACGTTTTGACTTAATCTTATAGTAATTAACTCTAACATAATATCCACGGTCGATTTTTTTTGTCCATATTTACCCCCTGTTCTTTTAAATGACCATTAGTTAGCCGGAATTGCTGTTTCCAGGAGGCCGCCATTAACGGTGCAAGTGGCATGAGAACTTGCGAAATCATAACGTCACTGCGGCTGCCGCATGCATTCATGTGCGTGATGCATGCGATGTCAAAATGTCTGAATACATGGATATCTAAATAAATTAGACTACCAACCAATTTAAAATTGTTCATTGAGCGAATCAGCTGTTTGATTGCAAATTGAGCCAAGTAAATGGGAAGGGGGTGAAAGAAATTGTCGAGTAGAGGAGGATGATTTTGCAGACCTTAACTTTGCTTAGTTCAGCACGCAGTTTGCCTAAATGTGTTTGCTTGATTATTACATTTGGCCGTTGTGTGCGAATCTTGTTCAATTATTAAATAAAAAATGTTTAAAATTTGCGGCACAGATTTTCCTGAACGTGCTTGCCCTGTCTTCGGTGCATTTGTCCATTGCTCGCAATGTGAAAATAATTTCTCTCTCACATTCACGTTTGATGCGCTTCACACAATGTTTTCTACTTCGCGTATATTTTTAGACGCTTAAAAACCAGGGCCATCTTAGCATGATTTTATTTTAAAGAAATCTTTTTTAATAATACGTGAAAGTTTTCCGACGAGAGGTGGAATTCAGAGGTCTGCTATTTATTCAGATTACTGACATTATTTCAATCTAGCATGGTAGCCTGGTTCGGTTTGTCTGCTTCTCCTTATCTCTTCTAAATCATTATTGGCTTGGTTTTGGTTTTGATTGGTCAGTTGGCTGAATAAATGGCTTGATTACAAGTTAGGCAAAGTACACGGGAATTGATTTAAGGTGAGCTAATTATGCCAAGGTGACGGCAGCTGTCCAGCCTCGCTGGTAATTAGCAGACTTCAAATCGCACTTTTCTCTCCGGAAGCATTTCAAATGGCTTCTGATGTTAGTTCACCCCTAAATTAAAGTTGTGTCGGATAGAAAAAGGTAATAATCAAGCTTGTCTGTCTGCCCCATAGAGGAAGCGGGAATATCTCGGTCATTCAATAATCTCAATGCAGGACCGCAGGACACTGGAAATTCATGGGGCTGACAGCCGCACTGACGTCACAATTAGGGGCGCCCCAAACGGATCGAGGGTGAATTTTTGTCTGCTGTGGTGAAAATGGCGCGGTCCACTAGTTTTGTGAAATCGCTCATAAAAATAAAAGAAATTGCAAAATAAAGAAAACAAAGTCATAGGAGCTTTTTTCATGATATATTGAAATCATAACACCCAACTTTCCCAGCCACGATAGTCCTTCTTTAAGGCTTGTCACTCAACTCAGACCACTCACTCGGAGGGAGGAGAGAGAGAAGCAGACACTACACTACTACATTTGCAGACATGGAATTTTAGTAACTGGTTAAGGCATGATGAACTGAAATGTTCTCAAAAGTAGTATGATATACGTATGCCTTCATGATGCCCATACAGAATTACGCCTTTCTACACTAAACACGACAACCTCTGTGGTCATGACATACTGCTTTTAGTATTTAATGAAAAATTGGTTATCTGTGGTGTATATGTTGTCAGATTATAAGCAGGGAGCTCTGGAAAGCAAGAATCAAACCAAAAAATAATTCTTGCTAACCAGGCATTATGATACAATTTAAGTTTTGAAACCAGCAGGCAGCTATTTTTGGCTGCCCTTTAGCATTTTTAGCTGAATAATTTTCAATGTGAGCAAGTGTGTGTGTGTGTGTGTGTGTGTGTGTATTATGTGCAGATTGTGTGGATAGTTTTCTGTACTTGACCATGTTTGTGTGGGTGTACACCAAAGTGATAGGCACTTCTGTCAACTTACCTTAGCGCATATGAGTGCACTCAGTCCATATGAGAGCAGTGCGGTCAGTTAGTTTAGTGAATTTGAGCGCAGATGGTTAACTCTTTGTAAGACCAGAGCCCTAAGCTAACCACAGCCAGCATGCCCAGGCCTCAGAGCCTGGATGCTGCACTGTTTGCGGGCGTACGGACCCGCAGGACATAACTCTCTCACCCTGCTCGGGTTCGAGCAGACGCAGGAGGTGCACTCCGTGCTCAGAGAGCTCATTAGTCCTGTCTTGACTCCAGGTGGCAGGCAGGCAGTCTCTGGACTTCATTAGGGAGCCCCAGATATTGCGGCCCCGAGGTTTGGAGTGGTCTTCTCCGAGGACTAGCCCCCGCTGGCCCGCCTGTTTCACCTCATGCTCTGTTGACTCTACCAATAGCAGCGTGGTGAGAGAGGGCTCATCTTAACCTGTTTCTGCTCTCTGTAGTGCACAGGAACAGAGGAGAGCTGCAGGGAGGGAGGAGGGGGGGGAGAAGATAGAGAGAGAGTGGAGAGAAGATAGAGAGAGTCTGGTTGAAGGAGAGTAAGAGAGTCGGGGGGGTGGAGAGAAAGAGAGTGAGCCTGATCGAGTGATAGAGACGAATACAGAGATGGAGGGAGAGCCAGAGAAAAGAGCAAAAAGAGACAGGGAGTGAGAGAGGGAAAAGGAGAGAGAGAGTGATAGAGACAAATAGAGAGAGTAAGGGAGAGGCAGAGCGAGGGGGATAGTGAGAAAGTGAGAGAGTAGGAGTGAGAGAGGTAAATGGAGAGAGAGAAAAGGAGGGAGAGAGCTCTGTGAAGAAGGGCGCGTGTGTAATGTGTGATAAGAGTGGATGGAGGAAAGAATGAGAGGAGGGATGAGAGGAGATATTGGGGAAAAGACAGAGATATGAAGCAGTAAAGAGACATGAATAACTACATAACACAAATATTAACATTTAACTATTCACTTTTTTCTATTCTTCCAGTTATTGTATCTCCCCAACGACGATAGTCGGGAGATACTATAGTTCCGGGGCCACCGCCGCAGAGATTTTCTGTTCCAGGCTCTGGAGGCTTCAAAGTTTATAGGATTTTTCTCTAAATTTGCGTAGTCATAGTCATTCTCAGCAATTTCCGACATCCAATATGGCACAAGATTTTGTGTTTTCTGCTCATTTTGAGCCACATTTACATATATATACATGTACAGGGATGCATATTAATATCATAGCAAGAGTAAAAATAGTAACATTACAGCTGTAAAAATTTGCAAGTGATCTCTCATGGGGATCGGGGAGATGCACGACTCGGTCCCTGTGGAGACCGAGTTATCTAGTTATTACTATTACTATTACTGTATATTGTCTCATTTATATTGATCATAAGTGTTTTTTATCTATTGTTATTATTATACATTGCAGGTCAGCATGATGGAACAGTGGATAGCACTGCGGCCTCTAAGCAAGAAGGCCACAGGTTTCTGTGTGGAGTTTGCATGTTCTCCCCATGTTTCTGTGGATTACCTCTCACAGTCCAAAAAAAAAAAAATCAGGCTAATTGGAGACTCTAAATTGCCCGTATGTGTGAGTGTGAGCATGAATGGTGTGTGTGCCCTCCGATGGATTGGTGAACTGTCCAGAGAGTGCTCCTGTCTTTCGCTGATAGTCAGCTGGGATAGACTCCAACTCCCCTGCAACCCTTGTGAGGAAATAGCATTCGAGATAATGCATGGATGGATGATGGACGATATATTGCACAAATTTGATTGTATATCATGGAAGTGAACCAACTTCAATTTGAAAGTGTTTGGGGCCATATTTGAGAAGGATGCGACAAGTGTAAAGACTATATACGTAACATAACATAACATGAATGGCAAGAACAGGCCATTCAGCCCAACTAGGCTCGCCAGTTTCTTTATACTATTGTGAATATATCACTTCAGATACTCAATGACTCAATGGTATCTAGCTTTAAGTCAAGCCTGCTCTTGAAAATTCCCAAGGTTTCTGCCTCAACAATATGGTCAGGCAAGCTATTCCACATCAAAATTACTCTTTGGGTGAAAAAATGTTTGTGTTTGTGTGCATGTGTGTGTGTGAGCATGTGTGGATGTAGCACGTGTGTGCGATTATGTGTGTTTGAGTGCATGGGCGCATGTGCGTGTTTGTTTGTGTGTGTTTCTGTGTATGGCGGATTGTCCGCGCGCGTGTGCGTGTGCATATTCGCGCGTGCTCTCCTGTCTGGATGTCCATACTTGCATTGCCTTTTTTTTTCTCACTTTGCCATCAGAAAAACTAAACGAGCAGAGACAGGGATGAGCCGAGGCTCCCTCCTTTCCCCTCCCTAACCCTCCCTCCATTTTGTACAGCCCTTAGCATTCCTCCCCCTGTTCTCTCTCTTTCTGTTCTACTCCTGCTGATCATGTAACTTCTCAGAAATTTTTACAAAAAACTTGAATCTTTTGCTGATGTGGTGTCAGAAACTGCTTTTCCCACACAAGAACAGTGGTATATAATCTATATTTTTCTCCCTTTTAGAAGGTATGCAATCGCGAAGTGCTAAAATGACTGTGTAGGTAAACTGGCAAATGTGTTCTCAGCTGTCACTGTAGATGGATATTAGCCTGCATTTAGTTAGCATATTCTCATAAGTTTGGAGTACTGAATATAACTGAGACTCAGTGTTGCTGAAGGGGCATAGCTGTCTTCATACTATTCACTTCATGCAGTCAAATAAACTTGAACCGCAACCATGTCCTTATACTTATTGTCAGTGGTTTTTGCCTATGTATATTACCTACATATATGCCTGTGTAGGGTTAGTTCAGTGAATTTTATTTTTTTCTGCAACAATACACAACTCCGTTTTCTGGAAAAGTGGTCACTTTATGGATAATGCAAATAAAATCATACTGGAGCGATTTCAAAAGTCAATTCACTTTCTATTACATTGAAAACACTGCAACAAAACATTATTTGATGCTATAATTTGTGAATTTAATCATCCATGGATAGAATTTAATCAATTACTGGAAATACTGTATATGGTTATTTCAAATCTGAAATACAGCAGCCTCCAAAAATGCTGACACTGAGGCCACTCGGTCTCATGGCTGCTCCAGGTTTACACTTAGCCACGCCCACTCCTCAGTCTCTCTCTCTCCTCTGACTGGCCAATCACAATCACCTGAGTATTAATCACTCTCATCTGCACTCCCTTGTTTCAAGCCCCATTTTTACCTGGCATTTCCCTCACTTCACTGTCTGGCCTCATTGGAAATTAGACCAGCAGACTCTATGCTCCAGATTCTTCCTAGTTTGGAATCTCGCTGTCTGCTTTCTCCTACTGTTATCCCCTCGACTTGTATTGCCTCCTGAAACTCTGATACTAGTCGCTGTGTTAATCCTCTGAGTTTTGCCTACCAGCTTTTTCATGTGGAATCTACCAACCATTGGTATCGTACCCAGTCTCTTGTATTGATACCGGGTCTGTGTATTTTTGAAATGGCCTTCTTGGCTAATAAATGGAAGAACATATCAACTGTGATTTGTGTCTGCATGCAGAAACATTGGTGACTAATAATGATGTGAAAAGTTGCAATAATAAGGTGATGTGAGGGAGGTGATGGATTATTGTCCATCTTTTGTTAATTAAATTAAGTTTACTTCATTTAATTATCCTTTGTCTTGTCGTCTATCTGCCTGTTTTGTTATTGAAATTCTAATGTATTTTGACATGTATTTCATGTCCCGTATTTCACTTAGTTTTATCCCCCGCCACGAAATGGGACCAGGGGATATTGGATTGGGGTCCGTCTGTCCGTCCGTCCGTCCGGGCCACAATAAGGACAAGATTTCTCGGAAACTATTACACCTAGCTGTGTGAAATGTAGTTTGCTTAATCAGCTACTCCTGATCTACGTTGAGATCGAAAAAGGATGTCGAAGCATATTTTTTTACGGAGTTATGGCCCTTGATCATGGTGGGGGATAGTGATGACACTGTTGTCTTGTTTTGTTGAGAGGGACTTTGAGTTGCACTTTTTTCATGAATTTTACTGTATAAATGAAGTTTCTTTGATTGATTGATCGATTGATTGATTTAAACAGGAAAGCTAGTCATATTACAGTATGTGCTTCCAAAAGAGGCCATGTCTCTCAAGAGCAAGGATCGGTCGAGGGTCACAAATTTTCCGACCAATGCGTGAGCTTATTATCCTTCAGTTTGAGTTCAAAATTTTACCCTCTATAGCATGTATTATAATTAAAACATAGAAGGAATCAGGTCTAATCTTGGAGTGTAAAGGGCAAGACGGACAGCCACTTCTGAATGTGCGTATCTCCGATCCCTCAGACGCCACTTTCTTAAAGAACCGCCGTGTGACTGAGATGGATATATTATGACATTGGCTCAAAATTATTTCTTTTTCAGTCAATACTGAAGCCAAAACTTTACTGCAAAGCTGAAGTCCTACATCAACACTGCAAATGCGCTGATCTATGTGCCACCTTAGATGGACAACAGCACAGCAGAAGAGTGTTTTTTTGGTCCAATGAGTCAACAATGAAAGTGGTTTTTGGAGAGAAAAAAAAATCAGCCGCCAAGCTCTCAGGACAAAGAGTGATCAGGAGAACCCAATCTGTTATGACTGTCGGGTCCAAAGGCCAGCATCTGAAAAACCCAGGAAGTCCACTCAACCTTTTTTTTTGTTACAAATTGAGTTTTTTTACTCAGTATATTATGCTGAGTAAATAAAACTGAATTTAAAACAAAGGAAGTTGAGTGGACTTTGTGGGTTTTGCATTCCGACTCTTCATGTTGTCCTCTAGACGTTGTCTCTTCCAGGGGCATCGCTGCGTTTTCCAGCAGACAATGCCAAACCACATTCTGCACGAATTACAAGTGGATGGCTGCTGAAGCAGAGAATGTGGGCAATAGACTGGCCTGCCTCTCTAATTGGGAACAAATGCCACATTTATGAAGTGACATATATGGCAACAAAAGCCCTGTAAAATTGCGCAGCTAAAGAGCACTGGGGGAAATTCTGCTTGCTAGACCTAACCACCTGGTGTTTTCAGCACTCAAACGCTTAAAGAGTGTGATTAAAAGACATGGTGATGCTATACAGCGATAAAACGTCCAGTGTGACAATTTCTCTGGACTCTGTTGTAGTAATTTCCCTCCTTTCATATTTACAATAAGCAATTAAATGTTCATGCTATAACATAAAATAATATGAAGAGTTTGTTTTCAAAATGCAATATATCCATTTTACTCATTTGAGTAAATCAGCTTTTTCTATGTTGGCGCCTATTGCATTTTGTAGACTTTGACCGCGAAAAAAAACATGCCTTATAGTATGAATTTCTAAAAATGGATTATTGCACCATGTGTAAGAAGCACAGGGCTATCGCGCTACGGTATTATCTCAATTTTTTTTTGTAATTTTGGCACTTATTGCATTTTGGAAACAAACTCTCCATATGTTATTTGCATTTTCCACGATTTGCAAACATTTTTGGAATTGGGGTTATGTTAATAACCCAAAAACTTAGCTGCTTTGACGCTGAGATATTTTTTAAGCACCTTTACACGTAAGACCGACTTCTTCTCTTAGGAGTATTATGAATATTGCCCAAAATGTTTGAGATGGGTTTCACAAGTTTAGACATTTGCACTCCAAACACCCTTGCAGTTACTCTCATTCCCCATGGCAACGGGTCCAATTAAAGCATTCTGTCACCTCGAAAATAACATACAGTATCTTCCCTGGAAAAGTGGAAATAAGTATTGGAGCCTCAATGGACAAGCACACGGGTTGACTACTTGTGAAGTTTAAGAGCAACTGTGTAAACCCAAGCCAATAATTTCGCTAACACATAGTCAGGAAATACTTATGAAAATGATTTAATGCCACGGCTATAATAGAAATTCAGCCACCTTTATACGCTTTCATTAAATGACCGGATGCAGTGCATTTCAGTTCTCTCTCGCAGTATTTTAAAATCCCCACATGTACACCCACACACACCCACACTCAATGCAACACAGTCCCATCAGTCTGCTTAATTAATTCTTCATTTTCTTTACTTTACTCATTATGGTGGGCTTTCAGTTCGCTCCTATTCACCTTTCTTTGTCTTGTCTCTGTTAGTTTTGTGTTTTTGTGTCCCTCTGCCGAGTTTTTAAAGGCTTGTCGGCCCTGTCCTTGCTCTGTGTGTGGGGTTATTGTCAGTGAGGTGTAGGCTGGAGGGAATTTGATTATCCTTGTGAAAACAAATGCTTTGTAAAATTCACATAAAAGCGAGGATTGGAGTTTTCTTTGAAGAAATACTTTGTTAGTTTAGAGTTTATTTAGTACAGATATGAGTCGCCATGTTGTGGGTGGCAAAGCAGCAAAGATATTGGTCATGAATTAAATAGAAAAAAAAAATGCTTCAGAAAATTGATCACGCTTTAAAAAAAAAAAACATAACAGGCACTTGTGGGGTGGGGTTTCGGGTCGATGGATGGGTTTTAATTTCAATTCTGTTTGATTAAATAAAGTGAAAAAAATCTTTATGTATGTGCCCTGGGGGCTATTAATTAATAAGAGGCCATAAAAAATACAATGTGACATTGTATTATATGTACAGCACGGACGCATCTGCAAGTAATACGTATAGAAAAGCCCTGCATCATCAGCGGATGATTTAACTGTCTCCCTGAGGGCCAGTGGAATATGAGGTGATGAGAGTGTAGATAGTGCGGAATATATTCAGGAGAAAATAAGCTTGTTTTTTCCTCTGCTGCGGCTCTTTGTTTGTGGATGTAGAGTTTATACACAGCTCATTTAATGGGAGAACATGGCTCCGGGGAAGGAGCCCCGCTATCAACCTGCCAGCTCCGATGCCCTACGACCTCCCCGCCACTTTGCCGTTATCGCCGCGGTTATCGTCGCTCGACCCCCGCCCGCTTTTCCGTCGCATTCCTGCGCTCCTCCGAATGTAATCGCCAGCCGACTTGATTTACTCGTCCATCCCCCCCTCTTCCTTCTGCTCCCAGCATCCGGAGGGGCCGAGGGCCCGAAGCAGGCGGCCCCTGTGTCACACACTATTACTGACCAGGGGGGATAGCTGCCATAAAGGGACGATGCGGCTGATATAAATCCTGCCGCCGCTGCCGCTAATGCTCCGGGGCGCCTCTCGCTAGCGTATCTCGCTAAAAAGAAAAATAAAGCTCCCCCTCCAGCTTTATTGGCGTAATGTATTCAGTCCTGCGGCCCTATTTTCTCGCTGGTAATTGCCCGGAATTGGGCTCTGACCCGTGTAGTTTATTGCTGGTTAATATGCACTCCTCGCAAACGCGGCGCGGAGTTCGTTTATTGCGAGAGCGGGCGACGGGGACACGCGCGGCTCGACCGGATATGAGACCCTGTCAGAATCCATCAGGGAGCGCTGGCTCGAAGGCGCGGAGAAGGGGAACGGACATCACCTGGAAGAGGAAACCAAAAAGTTTCGTTTTGCGTTTATTTATTTGTTTGTCTTCTTTTGTTTCTGCCTGTCGTATTCCACCTGCCGTGATCCAGCCTTCTTTTAGCGGCATCCGTCTCAGTCGGCTCTGACCCGTCGTTCACAAACTAATATTACTGTTTCTGAGCCTCCACTTCAACCCCAAACAAACAAAAACAAAAGAGAAAATAGAAGGAAGAAACTGAGTTCAGGAACATTCCGGAAGCTTGTGGAAATGGGGTGTATTAAAACCCCCTCTCCTTTCCACTTCATCACCACCACCACCGGTTCCCAGCACTGAACTACAGAACCGTGCCGAGCTCTTTGTACTAACAGCCAATTATGACTCATATTTGCCTTTTACGACGTTCAGAGAGCGTTCACTGTGTTGCCTGAGATTAGTGAGTGGCCACCCCGATCCGCTTTTAACCACCTTCCATGTTGGACACAGTCCTGAAATAGTATGTGGACATTATGGCTGTGCTGATTATTATGCAGGCTCCTGGAACATTGCCAGTTGTGGCTGGGCTGAGTGTGGGCAGTATGGGGGGGTGCGGGGCGGTGTGGGGCATGAGGGGGGGCAGGAGTTATAACCACTCGCTGCATTTATTTCTCACCTTTACTCTTGACTTCCTGTTCCCAGGGCTCTGTGGTTTAGCACAGATTTTCGCGGTTCCATTTTGCGGGCCTAGCGCAGGGTGCTTCTCCGAGACGGCGCTTGTATCCTCTGACGAGAAGGTAATGAGATTCACGCCTTGCTGCTGTTAGTAACCAACCACGTGAGGAACTATGGCTCTGAGGTGGCTCTTGGCGTGACAGTGATAAACATCCTTGCGCTCCAAGAAAGTGTTGAATATCAGCAAAATAATCGATTTCTTCAATGTAATTATTTAGAAATTAATAACAAAAAATATGTATAATTAAGGGTTTATGAGCCCTGAAATGCATAGAGAGGCAATGTTCTATATTTGTGAAAATCTCTGAAGATAGGGTTTTCAGATGCTGTTAAGCATCTGTGTGCTTAACAGATGCCACAACCCTTCTGTGAATTCCTTGTGTGTCTCTTCGCATTTCAGCAGCTTGCATGTGTAGTAAGTGTATGTGTGCTGTGATTGGTTTACGTCCTGTGCATCTCTCCCCCTTGGCTGAGTCTTGTTATGCGGCTGTGTGCTTAACAATGGCTTAACGAGTATTTAAGCCCTCTAGTTCACGTGCAAGTTGCTGGATTGTAAACTTGCTTTCATGCAAGTTACCCTAGTCAATGCTTTGTCTTAGAACTCTTACATCTTTGCTTCATTTAAGCAGTACTTTAGTGACAGCCTTTTTGTTATGCAGTCATTCCAATCATTTAGTTAACAAGCTTCCAGTCCTAATCAGTATCCAGGACTGGGACCGAGTTCAAGTTGACTGAGCTCGAGTTTGTCCCTTTTCATCTCCTCAAATGATCAAGAACAAGATTCCAGTTTTAATCAGGGTCCAAGATTGGGACCGCATTCTTGCTAACCCATCCAGTTTGCTTCGTTGTACAGTTTGTTAGGAACAAGCTTTTAATCCTGAACTGAAGCCAGTTGGGATCGCATTCTCCAGCAACCAACCAGCAAGCAGCCTCTCCATCCTCTGAAGCAGTTCAGTGCTGGCAGAGCCTATGTGACTCCCTGCAGCATCTCGGAGGCCTGGCCAGCGATAGCAGCTCAAGCTTAGCCTATTACAGCTGTGCTCAACTGTCTGTCATCCTCGGGCTTCTGTCCCTGTTATCCTATCTCCCCATCTCTACCGTACACTGTTATAAATTGACTAAATTTAACTGTTAAATTAACGCATTGTCTCCTTGTTACTTTATGCTTAGTTCCCACTGTCGTGTGCGCCGTTACGAACGCCACGATTGGCCATTCGTAGCTGATCGTGGAACTTCTCTGAAATTTCAGGTTTGGATACGAGGTGATGCGATGATCACGATTGACAATTAATCGTGCTGATCGTAGGAAATTTTTGAACCGTCCAAAACTTTTCTACAATCAACACGATTGACACGACTGACCTCAAGATCTGATAGGATCACCACGATTACTCCAAGATTAAGAGCATGATTTCAATCGTGCCGCGAATCGTGATAGTGGGAACCTAGCACTAACTGTAAGTAGAGTCCTGCACGCATTTAACTGTGGTTTACAGTTAACACTCATGGAAAATTACAGTTAAAATAACTGGCAAAAAAGGTGCCAGTTTATAACAGTGTATTGCTGTCAATAAACTACCGGTTGGATTGTGCTTCTGACTCCGCGCTTGATTCCTAATCTGGACCATAACAGCGGAACCCTATCCAGTTCAGAGATTCATTGTCAGGTAAAATAGGTCAGCTTTAGGGCTTCTACTTATCACGCCTATAGAGGGAGATTCTACAATGGAGGCCATTCAAATAACTCCTTATCTGAGAGTGTTGGTATAACTTCATCTATAGACTCTATGGCAATTATACTCTGCGGAGAAGTGGATGGGGGATGGAAGTACGAGTGCTGTTCTTTGTGTGTCTGACCTTCTATCACGCTTCTTTTCTAGGCCAGAACCTCTAATTTGTTTAAATGTTTTCCACAAAATCTAAAATATAGATGCATCTTATTGTGCAGATGTGCCTTTTCATACTTCTGTCTGTCCTCTGGTTTGTCTGTCTGTCACTTTGTTGCAGTTTGTTTCAAGGCCAGAATGCCAAAACCACTCAACATTTTTTAGTAGAGTTTCATGTATAGACACATTAGCTGTTGCATAAATGTGCCCTCTGCTGTTTTCAGTTTTCGGAAAATGCTTTCTGCTGTTTCCTGAATTTTGTTTTGGAATATCAGCCATCTTATGGCAGGGGATCTGAGTATTTTGTGCTCGTTATTCATTGTTGTCAAATATGCTGCGGCTCTGCAGCTCCGTCACGGTCCAGAATGCATTGCATGTCTTCGCTGGAGCTCCCTCTCACGTTTTACATTAACACCAATTCCACGCAGCCCTCTGCCAGTGGTTCGACAGCTGTGCAGCGTGCGCGAGTGTGTGATGCATCTGCGACAGTCCTTCAGTGAGAGAGTGTGTTTATAAGAAAGGAGAGCATCTGTCCCTTGCTGATGTGCAGGTAGTGTGTGAGCGTCTGTGAGTGTGTGTGAATATGAATGTGCGCCGAAACTATGAGCTATTGTGAATATGAGGGTAACTTTTTGCCCCCCAAAAAAAAAAAAAAAAAAAATCGTCTCAACACATTCCGCTACCTTGTCTGTGAAAAAGTTTGGTTGTTATGGCACACGCAAATTAAAAAAAGCATTAAATTTGAAATGAGCGTATATTTCCTGTTGTTTTCAAATAAATAGAGTTACAAAAAAAAAAATATTGTTCCAAAAAAGATCAAGGATGATTTACTTTCTTCTTCTATTCACATGAACTCTGATGCCCAACTTGTTTGGAAATGAGGTTGTATACAGTAACAAATTATAGTTGTGAATAAATTAGAATTTTAGAGGGATGCGAAGAGAGGCAGACGGAGGAATAGAGCAGGGGAGACGAGGACAGGATAGTTCACAGACGTACATTTTAATGACAGCTCACATTAAACACTTGCCAAGGGCAGCCATCAATAACTTCGCAGGATATTTCCCTTTCTCCACAGGCTGCGTTATACTGGCTGTGTAGGCGCTTTTGTTTATTCGGTCAGGGGTGAAGGGGGGCTCGAGAACATCAGGTAAATCCCGAATTCATATAAAAAAAAGTCCTAACATTTCGCGCAACGAAAAAACATCCATTGAAGAGCCGCGTCTTTGATCCGGCGTTCGGTAATTGCGTTCGGCGGGTGATGTTTGAAAAGTGAGGCTGTGTGTACACATTCAAGTGGGCTCTGGGAAAATACAAACCAGCCTGAGAGCTGACGATCGCCTGAGCTCCATGCTCATTTGCCGAGTTTTCCGCGGGAGGCATCAGGTTAGCCACAGCTGCGTGAATACAAATGTACCCATCCGTACAATCCGGCTTTTCTCCATCCTGTGACAGCCCACTGCTATATGTTATATTCTAAAGTCTGCTGGCACTTTTTATAATGGAGTAATTTATTAATGCCTCATGAATATTCAATTGGCCTTTCATAAAGTAAATGTGACGCATTAATAAAGCATTATTTATCAATTAGTAAAACATTATTACACTTGTGCTTTACTCCTCATGAGTCACGTATATTAAGGCTGCGTGGCAAGCTGTCCAGATGCCTCACACACAGGAGAAGACGCTCATCTTGCGGTTATTTTCTCTATCCCTTCCTTGTCTTTACCACTTCCTCTCTCTCTCTCTCTCTCTCTCTCTCTCTCTCTCTCTCTCTCTCTCTCTCGTCTGTGTTAAATGCAGAGGTGAGTTTGGAATATCCA
Organism: Gymnothorax javanicus; assembly: GCA_029692085.1. Classification (NCBI taxonomy): domain Eukaryota; kingdom Metazoa; phylum Chordata; class Actinopteri; order Anguilliformes; family Muraenidae; genus Gymnothorax; species Gymnothorax javanicus. The sequence goes on from CM056193.1 coordinate 26,332,580, forward strand.
TTCTGTAACCAAAGGGACACTGTGTTTCATTGTTTTTATGATTGTATAAGACTTGCTTTTCTGTTTAGTCTCTTGGGACAGCTTTTTGCTGCATTGGAGGAGATTTTCTCAAACGAAGTTTTCATTTTAGGTTTTCCTTATGTTAGAAAGAGGAAAAATACTTGTCAACTGATCAACTTCCTTTTAGGCCAAGCAAAAGTGGCTGTGTGTTTGAGTAGAAAAAATGCATTAAGTGAGAAAGCAGGACAAGAGGCAGTACCAATTTTTAAAAAGTTGATACAAAGCAGAATCAGAATTGACTTTGCATACTATAAGGCCATGAGTGCACTGGATAAATTTAAAATGATTTGGTGTCATCAAGAGGCGATTTGTACTGTTGTGTGTGATGAATTAGCATTTGTAGATGCCCTGGGGTGAGTCCTGCCTTTTTTTTTTTTTTTTAAATTTACTTATTATTTTTCTTTTTCCCTTGTTTTTGATTTGTTGATTTGTCCTTCATGTCCTGATCTTTTGTTTGCTACGATTTCTCTGAAGTTTGAAGTTTGCTGATTTTTGTTAAATGTTTTTTAACTCTCTCTCTCTCTCTCTCTCTCTCTCTCTCTCTCTCTCTCTCTCAAATTGGACTTGAAATTCAAATAAGCTTTACGGCACCACCACATTGCTAAACAATTACTTATATTAAACAATCATTAAACCGCAATTCCAAAAAGTTGGGGCGCTGCGTAAAATCTAAATTAAAACAGAATTCAATGATTTACAAATCTTAAAATGATATATTAATTCAAAATGGTACAAATCCCAATTCCAGTGAAGTTGGGACGTTGTGTAAAACGCGAATGAAAACAGAATGCAATGATTTGCAAATCCTTTTCAACATATATTCAACTGAGTACACTACAAAGACAAGATATTTAATGTTCAAACTGATAAATATTGTTTTTTTGGAAATATTCACTCATTTTGAATTTTATGCCAAATTTGACAATGCTAAACACCACATTCTGCTTGTATTACAACAACATGGCCTTTTAGAAAAGACTCTGGGTGAGAAATTTGCCTGCCTGCAGTCCAGACCTGTCACCCACTGATAATATTTGAGGCATTATAAAATGAAAAATATCACAAAGGAGGCTGCAAAGTGTGAGCAGTTGAATTCCAACTGCAAGCAAGAATGGGAAAAAGCTTATGCTTTCAGAACCACAGTAGTTGGTCACCTCATTTTCCAAACACTGACGGACTGCTGTTGAAAGGTGATGCAACACAGTGGTAAACACGCCCCTGTCCCAACTAAGCTAATTGAATTCAAACCAAGAATAAGTAATCAATTCATCATTTAATGTCATATTGACATTTTGAGACCTCCCTTCAGTGAACGCAGATGCACATGTATGTTTACGCACTTTGTCCTATATGTCTGTATAACATATAACACAAATGATCCACTACTTACTGAATCACCACGTGACAGAATGAAACCAATTTTTCAGTATTTGTTACTATATGGAAGCCCAAAACCTTCTATTTGCTTAAGGACTGACAAAACGTGGTTTTAAAAATGCATACTTTACCATGATTGAACAAGAAACGGCAACCACGCTTTTACTGAAACCAGAAAAAAAAAAACATTTTCTTTCACTTCGGTCAGGTCACATGATTTCATTGCACCTATGCACTGAAGCGTCAAAAACAATGACAAAAAAATCCATTTGTCACATTGTTACAGACCTTTTATTTAAGTCCTAAAATGGCAGTTTTAGTGACATATTTGTGAAAATATTGTCTGTTAAAGTGATACGCCACTCCTTACAATCCATTACCCCGAAACATACTGTATATTTTTCTGAAAACAGAAAAAATTTTCTGTTGTCTTGGTACGGATCTCAATTGAATATAGATTTTCAATGATTGACAAATCATTGCATTCTGTTTTTATTTACTTTTTTTGGAAATAAGGTTGTATTTGCAGAAACTACAGTGTTCTGTACAAATGATGATGATGTACTGATGCACATGAGCTCCTCAAATCTTTTTCTCTCTTCCTCTCTTTCAATTCCTTTTTATATTCTCTCTGTTTGTCTTTCTGTGCCTTTTTTCTGTTTTATATATACTCTCCTTTTTTGCCCTCTGTCCCTAGCTTTGCCCCCCCCCCTCTCTCTCTCTTCTCTCTCTCTCAATGACCTTTCTAATCATTTGCTACACCTTGTACCTTGTTGTGGTTTATGCAGGTCATCCTCAGTCTCTAACTTTAGTGTCTCTCTCTCTCTCTCTCTCTCTCTCTATCTCTTGTCGGTCATTCTGATTAATCTTCTAACTGGCGTGGCACTGCACATCCTCTCCAATCATCCCAACAAGAGCAAAACATTCCCACGATGTTACCGGAATGTTTTTTTGTCAACCTTTATAACATTGGCGCTGCATCGCAGTAACATCGGCAGCTCGTAAGTGTTAACTGAGCACACGCATTGATGGCAGGCTGCAGTAAATCTCAGCTGTTTCCTGGTTCTCGTTGACAGACAGACAGGACAAGCGGGTGGGGATCATTACCACGGCTCCTCTTGATTTGATTTAAGGGCAGGTTTTGCACCTGAGGTGACGCGTTGCTGAGCTCCTTATATACGAATCGAGAGCTTCTGTTCCCTGTCTATTTTTACACAGACCTGCTGTTTTTTTTTTTTTTTTTTTGCGCCTGCCTTTATTCACTGCACTTTTCTTGTTTGTCAGTGTGTAGCACGGGTCATGCTTGTGCTGGATTGTAGTATCGATGCTTATGCAGGCTATTGGCCTGAGCATCTCATTTTAAAACAAACTGAATACAAAGGTATGTGGCGCAAGGTGGTCAAGAAACTGACTCTATCAACCATTTACGGCAGAGGAGCAGACATTATTGATTAGAATGTTTTTTAAAAATACAATACAGCAGTCATTACGGTGACTGCCTAACACGTTTGCAAAAATCTGAAAGGCCAAACCTGCTTGCTGCAAACAGTGACTTTTGTAGAAAAAAGTGATAGTTTTCCCCATGATTTCTACTTGTGGACAGGGCTGGTAATTGGGCCTGGGAGGGCATATATGCCCTCGGACCTGAACTGGTGCAGAAAATGGGTTTATAATGTTCACATTTCAGTTGAAGTTTAACACTGTAAATGTATGTGCGCGTGCATTGGTAAAACTAAAATGTAAATTGAGTGTCCTGATATGGAGGTGTGCCAGTAGTTTAGGACTCTAGCACTACTAAGTGTTGAAAGAGAGAAAATGCGATTTACAAAATGGAAGTTTGACAGGAAGTGGAGGAGGGACACAGGAAATTTGACAGGAAACAGGTTTGAATAGAGAACGACAGTAAGCAAAAAAGTACATTAGAAAGTGTGGAAAAATATGCCTATTTTGACAATAATATTTTGACAATATTATTAATTGTACGTAGATGCAAAAAAAAAAAAAATTACAGGGGAGAAACCTTATAGACACCATCTGTTAAATGAAATCTTGACATTTGCTCTCAGTTCTTCTGGCCTTCTTGTGAAACTCAAATAAGTTCACTTTTTACCAGATGGCAATAATGGAATAATGAGCCTAAAGTCATCTATTTTTAACCCAATGAGCCTGTAATAATGTCAAGCGTCCTCTGTGATGGACATCAAGCCTGGAGTCCCCTGCTGTGTTGCTGTCTGTAGTGGGTTGAGTGTCGAACATCTGAGAGAACAGTACTGCTCAGAAAGAGGATGCCAATCAGCTATCCAAACCCAATAACGTGGACAACACACACACACTCACGCACACACACACACACACGCTGTACATGCTCTCTCTCATGCAACACATACATAAACACACACACACGCGCACATGCATGCGCAAAAGAAAAACGCACATGCTCGCATGCACACATGCAGACAGAAAAACACACATGCTCACATACACTCCAGACACATTGTCACAAAACACAGAAAAACACATACATGCACATGCACACACACACATGCACATAGAAAAACACACATGCACACAGACAAACACATTTGCTCTCAAACACATGCAGACAGAAAAACACACATGCACACAGAAAAACAAACATGCTCACATACACTCGAGAAAAACACACATTGTCACGCACATGCACACAGAAAAACATGCATGCGCACATGCATGCACACAAAAAAATACACACGCACACACACATGCACAAAGAATAACACATACTGTATGTCCACATACACATGCACACCAAAAAACACAATCACACACACTTGTTCACAGAAAAACAAACACTGGACACACACATACACATAGAAAAACTCATTCACACACATTTGCACACACACATACACATAAAAAAACTCTCATTCACTCACAGCAAAAGACGACGATTCACACACACATGTACACGCAAAAACACACATGCAGAAATACACATGCACACAGAAAAATACACATGCTCACATACACATCCACACCGAAAAACACATGCACACATACACATGCACACAGAAAAATACACATGCTCACACACACATCCACACAGAATGACACAAATGCTCACATGCACACATTCTCATAGAAAAAGCACATACTATGCACACACATGCACACAGAATAACACATGTGAACACGCAGATGCACACAGAAAAATAAATTATGCACATGTGTGACACACACAAAATCACCCATGCTCACATACAAACACACAAACACACACTCAGGTAGAAGAAGGAGCTGAGCCTTGACAGAGTTTTCATCTCTGTATCGATGGAGTCCCTCTCCTGCATGCCAAACAAGTCGTGGGGAGCAGCCAGTGACTGACGACACCCCCCCCCTTCCCCCCTTTCCCCCTTACCCCCACCACACAGCCTACCTTTCATGTTCATCGTAATCAAACCAATTTGTTAACCTGCCCCCGTCGCCCTACCAAATTTGGTGTGAAGAGACATAATAACCGGCTCTTTTTCTGAATGGCCATCCTTTCAGTAACGGGGAACGCGGGGGGAATGCGTCTGCAGGAGACTCGCCGCTGGCACCGGGCTGGAGAAATCGCCGCTTTCATACTAATTTGTGCCTGCGCCGAGCTGCCACGGCACTGTGAATGGCACTGTGCCACTATGCTAACCGCTGCCCACACTCTCCGAGACAAAGGATTCTCCGGCTCGTCTCCACACAAGAACCTCTTTCCGTTCCTTATGGAACCATTGATCACAGTTAAGTGTGAAAGCTCCAAAACAAAGAACCTTTGAACTAGACTGGGTTCCTCTTTCGAATCTCCTTCGGCAACAATTTTGTTCTAAGAATATACAGATGTTTGCTCGCAGTCCTGTTCCCTGCAACTAAGGTACTTCTTGAGCTGAGACAGCATTGCATCCTGATGGTAACTGCCGAGACAGAAACTGGAAGAACATGTCAGCATTAAATAAAAGTTTGATTGTAAGAGTGAGATATAATGTTATGGTCGCACTTGTTTAATTGATAGTTTTTTTTTTTTATATGCACCTCAAACATAAACAGAATTTTATGAAATATTGAAGGCCTTTTGAAGTTTATGTCCATCAATGTTGATATCCACATTTCAGAATAAAAATATATTTTAAACTTTCACTGAATTACATCTAACAGTGCCTCGGCAAAATGCATAGTTTCGGTTTAACAGTGCTCTGTGGATTGCACCTGAATCTTGGTTAAGAACATACACGCGCGTGCAGACACATACACACACACACACACATGCACTCACACACACACACATGGATGCAGACACAAACCAAACACACATGCATGCACACGCACACACCCATACATACACACATACACAAGTACCCACTCAGATTTATAAGCACATGCACACACACTCACACACAAACTAACTCGCACTCACACACACACACACACACACACATGTGCGCGCACACACTTTCTCTGGCCTCCGTCCGGCTGGTCAGTCTGGTGTTACGCGTATGTTTGAACAGACTCATGCTAATCCACTCATCCTCAGTCTGATTCAACACAGGCTGTCGGAGTCTGTGAGCTGCAGATGCGCTCAGATGAGCTGTGTGTGCGTTCGTTAGTGAGCATGCGTGTACTCGCGGATTACTGTCCCACCGCACCAAAGGATTGAGGGAACACACTTGGCCACAGCAAACAGACAGGTGAACAAACCCCCCCCATCGAGACACCATCTGCAATAGGGTTTGGAACCACAGCTAATGATCCCCATTTCCCACAACACCGCCTGTCCACTCTCCATCAGAACATTCTTCCACTTTTCTCATTCTATGTCTCTCTAATGCAGTTCTCTTTCGCTTTCTTTCTCATGTATTTCTCTTTCTTTTTCATTTCTCGATCTCTCATGGATCTCCGCATCCATCTGTGTCTCTGCCCCTCTCAATCACTAAATATCTCTTTCGATCCTCTTTCTTGAATGAGCTCAGTGAAATATTCAGTGTTAAATCAACTAACTCTAATGGAATGCATGGAAAACTCATGGAGGCATATTTACTCTCTTGGAGTTGAGTACAGTGGCGGGCGGTGACGGAAAACTGGGTGGGGCGGAAAACATCCCTTGAAACGGATGAGATTAGTGACCCGATTTCAATCACTGTTCCTGGTCAACATTTTGGTTTCCCTTATAATGAACTGTTTAGGCGAGTAAATAATAAATTCTATAAAATGTTTAATTCACATGCCTTAATAGGAAACTTCCTCACGAAAAAACCACTGTGGATTTTCCGTTAAATGTTTTCATATCCTAAGCAAGTCGTCAAACCTGTGCGTAATGATTGTTTAATTGAAAAAGATTGAAATGCGCTCTTTTTTGCGTTCAACTGGCGCGTTTGATTTCTCGTCTTAACTAAGACAATTTGCTACACCTGAGAGGGGAGAGTTCAAGAGTCTTTTACCGAGGAAATTGTCTGAAAATAGATCAAGACTAATAAGCAGTTTAAAGACATGTTTATCGCCCTCCTTGTTCTCTGTCCACCGCCCGCCACTGGTTGAGTCTACAGTGTATAGTTTGTGGCCATTTGCTTCATTGTCCCTGAGTTTCAGAGTTCTTCTGCTCTCCATTCTCTGCTCTCTCTAGAATGTTCTCCTCTCCAACGCCTGTATTTTGCCCACAATGCCGTGCTGCTTCCTGTTCCCTCCTGGCCCAGCTCAGTCTCACAGCCAGGCACTGATTGTCCGAAAGTTGCGCACGTCTGCAGGTTGTCAACCACTATCTACCTCCAGTTGGCATTGTTATTTGATGGACGGGCTGAAATGGGCTCGACTGGTTTAAAATTCACGCTGTGGGAGTGGCAGCAGCGGTGTACGCTTTGGCCTGACCTAAGCTATTTATATCCATTCTACTGTCTGCTCATGTTTGTGTTACAAATCCTTCTGCACTGTCTGTAGCATGTGGACATTTTGTCCATGGCTTATGAGGTCTGAGCGTGTTCAAAAACAACTGGTCTCAAAAATAAATCTTGCATGCTTTACGGTGTACAAATGCGCAAGACTTCTAGAATTCTGGAAGTAATGAAAAGAAGAAGATGATGCTCGCCCCATCAGCGCTGTGTTAATGCAGTAGAGAATGCGCCGCTGAACAAACCATGAGAGAAATCACCAGAATCTCTAAAATGACCCCTGGTTCCTTCTTGGCAGACAGCACAGCAATGTCTTAGTCCCCAGATACCAGTAATCTCTAAACCACAGGGGTTTTGCTACTGTGCATTATTCATAATCTGCTCAACAGATTTGATTCTGTTTTATTTGGTGATAAAAACACACACATTGAAAGAAAAAAATAGACAAGTACATATAAAATTATTGCCTCGAACAAGACGGTAAAGTATTTATTACTTGTTTCCCTTCTGGCTCCCTGAGTCTGTTGTTGTGATATTTATTCATTTGTTAATGTGCCTTTTTCAGTACTTGCAGTGGATTTTTGTTAAGCTGATTTTAACAGGAGCAGTTCTGCTTCAGCACAGTGCCCAAGTGCAGGAAGCCTTTTCTCTGACTGGCAGTTAGGACACCTGGTGCCTTGTGGTCACTGGCCCAGTCCCTTGTCTTACTGTGCCAAACTATTGCCCCTTGTGGTAGTATACGGAATGAAATGCCAAAGCACCATTTGTTTATTTTTTGAGTGCCTCACTCATTTAATAAGATCTGTTGATCTAACATGCGGCAATGCTGTGGAGCTTGTTGGTTTGTTGAAACTTTAATGTGTGATTGAATGATGTTATCTTCTGAACGTTCTAGAACTTTCTTTAAGCTGAACATAGTAGAATGTTCTTTTCTCAGAATCCTAATGCTGATGTCACAATCACCACTGGCAACTGGAAAAAAAAAAAAAAGTTACAAAAAAAAAACACTCTAAAGGGTTAATTACCTCAGTGCGCAGAGAGGATGGCGAGCCCTGCTGAGTGTTGTCGAATGAGGGGAAATTGGGCCGTCAGGTTATCACACTGAGATGAGACGCGCTAGACTGCACTTGCGTAGATTGGGAAACCGCATATTAATTAACCCCCCAGCAAGGCTCTGCTGGCGATTTATGGAGACTGGAGTTTTGAGAGCAGCCTGTTGGGTGTTAATGTGTGCCATTAGACTACGTGAGCGACTTCGCCTGCCCAATCTGCGCAGACATGTTGGCCGTCAGTGATGTTGAACTGCGCAGTCTGAGTCAAACTGGGTGCTGTTTGAGTCAAAACAAATGTGGCTTGTTGCACACTCAGAGTGAAAACCGGCAGGACTAGGCCTGTGCAGTGAGAGCTAAACACAGCTGGGCCGTCCCTTCCAGTATCAGGACGTATGGCAGCAAGAGAGAGTCGGTGTCCTGTGCAGAAATAAACTCTGATATCAGTCACCCCCCCGGCCTCTGAGTTTGGTTTACAGATATCAGCCTTGTGCCCTTGTACTCGAGCTTGCCCGAGGAGGACTTTCTGCCCACTCTGCTTTTACTTATTTATGCTATTTTGGTTTTTTTTTTTCTTCAGTCAAACACCTTTTGCTGACCCTGGGCTAGATTAATATTACATCACCAGCCAGACCTTTCTTCTCTCTTGCTCTTTTCTTTCAGTGTATTTTCACCTCTGGACTCAGCGCTAGACATCTGTGGGATCATTAGACCCTTACACACACACACTCTCTCTCTCTCTCTCTCTCTCTCTCTCTCTTTGTCTCTCTCTCTCTGAGAAGGGGTGCTCTATTTTGTCTTGGGGAACCCTATTCTCTAGAGAACTCTCTGGTCAGTGTTATAACGGTGACATCTCCCAGATATAACCATTTTCTTTGAGGAAGAACCCTTCAGCTGGACAGGGTTCTCCTACGTTGACACATAGTAACCTTGTAGAACCCTTTCTTTTGAAAGAGCTTGTTGCCCAAGGGGGTGTTAGATCTATGATTCTGAAGCTTATCTTTCTCTTCAGATCAAGGAAAAAAGATCTCGTCATTTAACAGGTCAAAAGGCTGTCAGTGATTGCTTGTGTTCCCCACTGTAATCTGCTTCCCCTTCAGTTCAACATGCCCCACATATAATGGGTTGAATTCATTCAAAAAATGTTCTTAAATCCACCACATGTTGTATTTTAGTGGCTATTTAGCATTTCAAATATTAAATATTTAGCAAAACTTTCATTGCAGATGTGCATATCGGGCAAACTTTATTTTCCCTTGCATTTCTAAAATGGAAATACAAGTAAGACATTCAGAAAAGTGGGCAGGTTTTTTGTTTCCTTAAGGATTCTCTGAAGCATCTCTGCTGAGCCAAATCCAATTACATTTTAACTCACAAATGACATATTGTTCCAAATTAAAACTTGTGTCACCCCACTGGTACATGAAATTGCCCCCAGCCCAGCAATGCATTCTGTAAATGCACAGTTGCACCTGTTCTTCTTGTAAAATGGATGCCTACTTATCAGTTCTCAAATAGAGCATTATTGTACCTTCTGAGCTCATTTGGGAAATTAGCTGCCTGTCCCTTTCAGTATTACAATCACAAATATGCACTTATAGAATGTGCATAATGGAACATCGAAATGCTAATGTCACAATCGCTACCAGCAACTGAAAGCACTTGAGACCCACACAGACTTTGAATGCTGACAAAAAGTTCTAAAAAATCAACTTTTCAAATTTCTAGAATGGAAAGAATTTAGAAAAAAAAACATAAGAAATACTATTCAAAGGGTTAAAAAATGGTTAAATTACCTCCTCTGTCCTTTCCCCAGTGTAAGACATTTAATTTCTCGAATAGCAGCGACTTTAAGAATAGCTAACTTTATGCCTTCACCTGAGAGAGTCATTGGAATGCAAACATTCAGCTCACGTTTGTCAGAAGATGAAAAAAATGGGGTGTGGACCACGATGAAGACGGAGCCCATCCTCGAAAATTGATTCACCGATCGCACCATTAGTTCTGAGGCTGCAATTACCTTTTTATTTCCTACCAGATGGTCATTTAATCAATTCCTGTCACAGCGACTGAATCAGTCCTTTTTACGTGTGTCTGTTACCCCTTTAGCACCCAGCACCGTTTGCGCGGTTCTTTGCATTGTCTCCCTCATTCGTACAAGCAACAAACTCCTCCACAGCCCCTGAGACGAATCAATAGACTGTTGAAGTGTGTGTTTTAGCACTGGTTGCGAGACCGACTGTGTCTTCGAGGAAGCGATTAATGCGCTGTGGTGGACCAAAGGCTGTTATTTTGAGCTTGACAGCGAAAGAGAGAGACTGGAGCGTCTGTAAAAAATAAACACGCGGCTGTCACAAGCATGACTTCCATCTGGAGTACGGCTGAAACCTCAGACAACGGAAAAGAAATTTCTGGGGCGATATCATGGCCTCCGCTTATTTAGAATTTTATTTTACTATTATCCATCCATCATTTATACTGCTTCTTCCTCAGTTGGATTGCTGGTGAGCTGGAGTCTATCCCAGCTGACAAAAGGCAGGGGCCCGCCCCGGACAGCTTGCCAATCCAATCGGAGGATCCACACGTCATTCACACTCACACACTCGCGTCTGTGGGCAACTTTGTGTCTCAAATTAGCCTGCAAGTCTTTGGACTGTGGAAAGAAAGCCACGCGAACAAGGGGAGAACATGCGAACTCTACTCCCGGCCGGATTTGCACCCATGGCCTTCTTGCTGTGCGGCATTACTGCAATCCACTGGGCCACCCTTATTTATTTATTTATTTATTTATTATTTTGTGGTCTGCAGAGCTGGTTGGATTAGCTAGCTATGGTGGGCAAGCTAAGGAAGCAACCGGAAGTATTGGAGAACATAGTGTGAGAAAATTGTCTGAGTATAATATTTGGACAATATTATTGCTATGTTGGGCTTCTGACAATAAGCCTATATGATTGACGCAGGCCTACTTTTCGCGCTGAATATGAAAACTCCGAGTCAAACCTACGGCTGGTTTTGGGAGGTGGGAAAGCTGTCAGTGGGTGTGTGGCATCACCCTAAACGCTTGGCTCGGCGATGCGGTTTTCTGTATGTTGATGGTGAAGTAAAAGCCGTTGTTTTTGTCGTCCTCGCCAGAGTTAGAACAGCAGTCCTTGAGTTTGGCACGACGCAGGGGCTGCCGTGGTTTCCGATTAACGGGAACCTGACTCCTGCGAATATGAGTCTGTACCAGCACGCTCTTTTTCAGCTTACTTATTGCGGTTTTTTATTTCTTTTTTGACTTTCACATATTGGCAGCCTCTCCTCTGAACTGTATAACAGGGGAGGGTAACAGAAGGTAATTGGGTGTGGTGAATTAGGCCATACTAGCAGAAATTTATATGCAGTGGCAGATTTGAGAGAGAAACTTTGAGCATCGGTCGGCAAGCACCAAATCACACATTTAAAAAAGAAAGAAATAAATAAAAATTACTAGAAAAAAGCTTTCAAGTTTTAAATCTTGTATTTAGACTTAATGCACTTATTTCGACCTCTTTTTTTACCCCAAAAAAAAAAAAATTCTGCCTCTGATGTGAGATAATTTTAGCTCATTTCCAGACTTGTCCTTTGGGTAAGAAAATTTCACTTGTCTCATAAACAAATCCAGACATGAGTCAACATTATCTCATTTCAAATGGCAAATTTTTTTTTCTGATGGAAAGGGTCATACAAATACATATTTTAAATCTAAATGCAAGAGAATGCTTGATAATTTATTTATTTTTTTATTTTATTTTATTTTTTTGCAGTGGATCTGTTGGCACTAGCTAATCTGGTGCTATACCCAGGTTCTTGCAGCTGCTTTGCACTACAACTGATGCCATCAGTCTACTTGGCTAAAAACTCATGTCGGACTCTCAAGAGCGAAAAACGGGCCACAGAGTAGTTTTGAGTCTCAGATAAGATGTGTTTTTTTGGCTCCCCAATTAGCACATAGCAGGTCTCCTTGGAGAACGTCTGGCAGTGTGCGCCTGTCTCTGCTGGCTTTGAGCCTGAATGGAACTGAATACCACTTTGTTAGGTAGGTGAGCTGTAACGCTAGTATTTCCTATTTGACTTCTCTTCTTGGGTACAACCTCGTTTTCAGAAAAGTTGGGACTTTGCGTAAAATGTGACTGCAATGATTGGCAAATCATTTAAACGCTACAATAAATTGAAACTAGTACAAAGACAACATACCAAATGTTGAAACTGAGAAATTTTATTGTTTTTGAAAAATGTCTTCTCAATCAGCATTTTATGCCAGCAGCACTTTTCAAAAAAGTTGGGACCGGGCCATGTTTACCACTGTGTTAGATAATCTCCTCTTTTGACAACACCCTGTCACTGTTTTTGAACTGAGGAGACCAATTACTGTAGTTTTGAAAGCAAAATGTTTTCTCATTCTTGCTTGATTTTAGATTTCAGCTTCTCAACACTTTTGCAGACTCTTTTGTCACATTTGTGCACCAAATTTTTCAATGAGTGACCATTCTGGACTGCAGGCAGGCCAGTTTAGTACCAAAACTATTTTACTATGTATCCATGATGTTGTAAAATGTGCACCATGTGCTTTGGCATTGCCTTGCTGGAATATGCAACACCTTACAAGAAAAAGATGTTTGGATGGCAATATCTGTTGCTCCAAATCCTGAATTTATTGTTCAGAATTAATGCTGTCTTCACTGATGTACAAGGTACTCATGCCACGTCCACTAATGCACCCCCATACTATCATGGATACTGGCTTTTGGACTGTGTAATGATAAAAGGCCAGATGTTTCCTCTCCTTCTTAGCCTGGAGGATGTGCCATCCTTGATTTCCAAAAAAATCAGATTTTATTTTGTCAGTCCACAGGATAGTTTTCCATTTTGTCTCAGGCCATCATAAATGAGCTTAGACCCAGAGCAGGCAGCAACATTTCTATATCTTGATTATTTATGTTTTTTTTTCTTCACAAAGTACAGTGTTAATTTGCATTTGTGGATGCAGTAACAAATTGTGCTCACTGAGAATGGTTTTGAGAAGTGTTCCTGAGCCTATGCATCGATTTCCACCATAGAATCCTGTTTTGTTTTTAATGCAGTGCAACCTTAGGGCCTGAAGATCACGGCCATTCAATATTGGTTTTTGGCCTTGGTCCTCACATACAGAGATTTCTCTAGATTCTCTGAATAATTTAATAACATTACATACCATAGATGATTAAATGCCCAGTTTCTTTGCAATTTCATCCTTAAATTGATGAACAATTTTCCCGATGCAGTCTGTTTGGTGATGCCCTCACCATCTTCTGAAAGACTCAACCTCTCGGAGAGGCTCTTTCTCATACCCATACATGTCACTGGCACATTGCAAATTAATCTAATTTGCTGTGAGAAGTTCTACCAGGTGCATTTTCTTTAGCATTATGAGACATTTCCAATCTTTTGTTGTCCCTGTCCCGACTTTTTTGAAACACGTTGCTGGCAACAAATTCAACTGAGCAAGTGTTTTTCTAAAAGCAATAAATTTCTCAAATTAAACATTTGATAAATGGTCTTTGAGCCATTTTCGATTAAATACAGGATTTAAATGACGTGCAAATTATTGCATTCTGTTTTTGTTTACATTTTACACAGCGTCCCAACTTTTCTGGAAATGGGTTTGTAAACTCCTGGGGGATCTTCAGCCTGCAAATAGGATTTGGTCTGTAGATTCTAGATCTGATGGTACCAGTTTATGAATGGTCGGAATGTGACTTTCTCAATTATGGGATGGTTTCAAGAGTGGTTTCAACTTGTCACCCACTGTATGTTTTGGGAAAAACAACAACGTATATACATGCATGTGTATTCACCGTCACACACAAACACACCCAAATACTTTTATGATGGCGGTGCAGCCATGGCTACAATGCCATTCAAAATGTTTTCACCATTAGTGTTTATATCATTGTGCATTCATCAATGGTCCTTTGTGGACCTGACAAGATAACAGTCATTTTAAACAGGCTTTGTTCAGACAGCCTAATAAATATGTTCGTCTCTTTGAAGATCCTTATTGACTGGTATATTGGCAGAAGATGACCTGATCTCTAATTATTTACCCATGGTCTTGATTCACACTTGCCACACTGCGCTTCACAGTTCAATACTCCCACTGAAGAAGCACATAATTGCCATATCAGCACAAATTTGCACATTGACCATTTATCGATAAACACATGCTTGTAAATACGAATATTTTGTAAGAATGACTTAATTACATGAGTGGATGAGTGGTTATTTCATAGGATATCTGCTCAATCATTTCATTAATTGCTGAAAGTCCACATACACAGATTTAAGATGTAAGTGTTTTGAATCTTCAACTTACACTCATTCACTACTGACGATAATTTACTCATGCAGAGTTATAATACTTATTTCAATTGCTTCATAACATAGTGCGGGTATATAATTGAAATAAAAGACATTTTCAAGGAGTAAAATTGCCTTATATTAAGCATCTACAGGGTGTATCAAAAAAAGGTGTACACTTTGAAAAATGTCTCCAAAACTGATATAATATCATTTTCCAAAAATCTATTATGATGTATTGATGGACCATGCCCTCATGCTCCTATTGACACTTGTTAATCACCTGCTGTTCCACATGAGTGAACACGGATTGTTTATTTTCACCCGATTTAAATTGGCTTGCGCACAGAAATGAGAGGGTTAAAAACGAAACAAACACAATGGTTGGCAAGCTTAGACATTTAATTTTTTCCTCACAAATTTTCATGAAAATTGGAGTAACCCTTTGTCCACTAGCAGCCCACTAACATCGGACTCACATTTTGCTATTCTCAGCACACTTACAACAGCATGACTGTACTTAAGTCCATGGTTCAAGGAACACTGCATTCAAATTTCACTCTTCGACATGGGCTCCATTCCTTTGTACACAGACCTCTGCTCTCCTCAGCATGTTATAAACAGATCGTTGGACCATTGCAGGATCCTGCCTCAAAATGGCAACCTCGGCAATCCAAGTCTGAAGTTGGCGGGCTGGTAGCGGACAAAGGGTTAATCTAATTTTCATGAAAATTGGTGAGAAAGAAATTAAATGTCTGAACTTGCCAACCATCGTGTTTGTTTAGTTTTTAACTCTCAATTCTGTGCGCAAGCCAGTTTAAATCGGGTGAAAATAAACAACCCGTGTTCACTCATGCGGAACAGCAGGTGATTAACAAGGTGTCAATAGGAGCATGACGACATGGTCCATCGATGTATCATAACAGATTTTTGGAAAATTATATTCGATCAATTTTGGAGACATTTTTCAAAGTGTAAACTTTTTTTTGATACACCCTGTATGTATGTGGGAGCAATCTGTGGGAGTCTCTCTTCTCAAGAATTAACTTGTCATGTGCTTTAATTTTATTTATTGCCACGACAAGTTGTCACCAGTGAAGTGTTATCTAATTGTGATGTCAAGAAATGCCAGGCAATTGGCTTTTAGTACCCTTATCAACATTTCACTCCTCAAATCTCTCCAGTAAAAACCACTAACACTTAACAATTAACAAATGTAGCATCAAAAAGCATATTCATATTTTGCAACCTGACACATTGTGTATATCGCACATGTTCGTGGTGATAGACTCGACCTCTCCTGTTATTTCGAGATGAACTGCAATCAAATCAGCATATTTAATTATTCATCTTTCATTTACATCAAATTATTATCTATGTACATTAAAATGATTATTTCAGCTGATTTTGTAATAAATTCAAATAATTTAGCAAAACCACAGGATATAAAGGAACAAAGTATAGGAAAAAAAAGAAATGCAATTATAAATGTACATTATTCCCCCGTGATGCTCAAATTTATTTAATCAGTTCTCGATTGCCTGAATAAAAAGAAAGCTAGCTGGTGAGGATGTGTTTAAAGAAACAGAACCAATGTTCAATTACTGTGCTATTATTTTAATTGTCTTTCATTGTGCATGGTATTATTTAGAATTAAAATGAATTTTGGTCACACTTTAGATGAAGTGTTGCTCATAAAGACTTTATACAGCATATATAATGCCTTCATAAATGAGACATGCCTTCGTAAATCATACATAAGCAAATGCCATGCTTTGTAAAGGGTGAAATAACACATCCTTATTCAGCATGTGATGCCAGATGTGACAATGACAATGTCACTTAGCTGACAATGTCACCGTTTATAGCATTTAGCCACTAGCTAAGTGACATTGTCAGTTATATCACATCTGGCATCTCATGCTGAATAAGGATGTGTTATTTCACTCTACAAAGCATGGCATTTGCTTATGTGTAATATATGAAGACATTATGTATCATTTATGAAGGCATTATAAATGATGTATAAAGCCTTTATGAGCAACACCACCTAAAGTATGACCTGATCTTTCTTTTTTTTCTCTCTTACTTTCAGTCAGTCTTTTCCATAGTTCACCCTATTACAAGTAAATACAGGGCCTGGTACACTGTCCTATTTACAGCCTTTCCTTTGATGTGACAGTTTGATTAGCTTTTTAACCACTTTTCTGATGACTGTAAGTCTTGCCCACTTTTCAGGTGATCAAATCTACACCCCAGAAAGGCAGGGTTCTCTTAAAAACTCACCAAAGATGTTGCATTGCTCTTGTTTTCAACATATCCCTCGCAGAAAAGTTCCGGACAACTTCCAATGTATTTGAGTCAACACTTTGATTTGTGACTCTCAATTAAATCTCAGGAACTTTTGGGATGGGATTCACCTCTTGTGACCCTGACCAGAAATCGGGTGAGATAATTCATGAATGGATGGATGGACTCTTGATTATAACCGCGCCACTTAGTATCCAAAAAAAAAAAGGTTTTACTGATTTTTCCAAACAGAAGTATAGACAGAATTGCAAATGAAGATTACTTGCCAGACATGGCGAAATCTATAAATGGAGTGTAGCTTGGCTCAGTTTTGGGCGTAGAGACGGGCCCGGCTGGGCAAGGCTTTATGTCTGAGCCTGTAGCTCTGATTAATATCAGGCCGAGGGGACTCACAGCAGCAGAGAGACAGAGGACAGAGCACCGCAGGAAACATGGGGTCAAAGTTTAGAAGAGGACCATGGAGGTGAACTACTGTGGTGAGGCTGATTCTGCATCCTGGACCCAATAGAAGAAGAGAATGGGGATGGGGAGAGGAGAGTGATTGGATCATGGAAGAGTGAAAGAGAGAAATCAGAAACTACAGAGAGATTGAGAGAGAGGGAGAGAGATAAGAACAAAGGAGGGTAGCAGTGTGAATGGATAAAGATGATCTGAACTTTTAACAAATTGCATTGGTCTCTTATTTCAAAGAAAAGCAACTAGTTCTATTCGGGGCTTCTGTGGGTATCAGGTACATTGGGGGCACATATACCAGGTCCCACACTGTAACTTATAACTTTACGGCCAGGGTAAATCCTCTTTTCATAGAGGAATCAGAACAGCCAAGTTCCAGAGTTTACGACTGTTGTTTTCCAGGGAGTTTACAGAGTTTACACTCTTCATCGCTTATAAATCCCTTTTCAGCTCTCAGTTTCTGCTATGGATCTGGTAACATCCACAGCCTCTCCTTCGTTCATATTCCTCCCACTTCAGACCTCCTCCCTTCCTCTCCTCTTCCATTCCATCCTGTCTTACTTTCGTCCCTTCAACTGTTCTCTTTTCTCCTTGCAGCTCTTTTCCTTTCCCTATCTCTACCTGACATCTCCCCTTCCTTCCTTCCTTCTCATCCCCTCTCCTCTCTCCTCCTCCCCCTCCTTTCCTCTCATTTCAGCTCCTTCCCTCCCCGTACCTCCTTCCTTCTCATATATTCCCCTCCCCTCTCACTGTCATTATGTCTTCTCTCCATTTTCCACCCCACCTCTCTCTCCACCTCGCTCTACTCTCCTCTTCTCTCCTCTCTGACAGGCTGTTTTCTCTTCCTATTTCCTCCTCTCCTGTCTCACTGTCTCTGTCTTTCCCTCTCCTGCTCTCTCTGGTCACTGCTCTCCTCAGCTCTGACTGGGGCTACAAAGGGCCCCTGCTCATGTTGCCGGGGGCGATTTGAGGCTGTGTGGCCTACAGGCCCTCTGGAGCGCGTCTGAGTGTTGGACGTGATAACAAGTTGGAAAAGTGTCAATTATTCTCCATCTAAAATTCACGGCTTCACCTCTGGGTAGAGCCTGCGCTCAGTTTGCATTTTTCTGCACTTTTCTCGCTCTACTTCCCGTCAGCTCTGGCCCCCCCGTCGGTACCAGAGCAGGAGTGGGGTCAAGGGCTTGTTTTCATTCACTGAGTCCAGCATTGTTTGCTCTTGCCGCTACCCACTTTCTGTCAATTGAATCATTGAATTTCCAAAGGGCCCAACTCCAATGAGTTAGAGCTCTGCATATCTTATCACAAAAAGGGGAGCCTTCTCGTAATTTCAGTCGAAAGTATCCCAATGACACTCTCTTATAAAGAAATAAACAAAAAATATGTGGGTCGTAAAATATGGGAAAAAAATTTATACATTTTTCCCTTTCTTGAAAAAGAGTGTCCTTGGCGTTGGGCCCTTTGGAAACTCAAGGATTCAACTGGTCAGTGGGTAAAAAAAGAACTCATGAAGTGCGATGCTTGAGGTCTCCTGGATTAATTAGTCAACCAAACTCTCGTAAACTTAAGCCATGTCCCAGACCCTGTGTTTTGGATAACAGTGCAAGCTTTTGCGTCCTAATGTATTGAAATGATCCTTCTTGCGAGCCTGACGTGGCCAGCTGGACACAGTGGAGGCTGGAACGTGACTCGAATATGTCCCTTTATGGACTAACCTCTGATCAGGAGGGTGAGCATATTTTAGCACGTGGAGTTAGGCCATAGGCAATATGATATGTGAGAGAGGAGGCTAACACAGGGTGCATACCAGTTCCCAAAAAGAGTATCCCATTTTCCAGCTCTTGTCTCATCCCCCATACTTCTACATCAGAGACACAAAACTTGTGGGGAAAACGAGTGCAGTAAACCCTATTCTCAGGTATTGTGCTGCGCCCAAGATGCAACCTAACATTTCCAGGACACAGAAAGTGAGTGTATAGTTGTTAACATTAGCACTATTGCCAAAGTGCCATGCGATGAATATCCACTCTGGCTTCAACTGCAAAGTGGCAACAATTCTTTGGAAATGTGATGAGGTCACATCCCTGTTTTATCATACGCAAGAGTATGACCCCTGCTCTCCTATTTATAAAATCTTTCCCAGTGAGGTTCATGTAGTTAATAACTTGAGCCCTTGGGCTAGTTTGACCAATTTGAGAGGTTCAGGTCAGAAGGTGAGCAATTTGATTGTGCGTTGGGTGGTGGGGTGGTGTGGTAGAACAGAAGGGACCGCAGCTGTCCTCGCCAGAGCGGATAGAGATCGGAGGGCCCTGGAGATGACGTTAGCGCCGTAGCGCCAATCCGCACCTCGCCCATCTGGATAAGGGGGGGCCCCCCGAGGTGCGCTAATGCGCTAATAAAGTGTTACGGCGGCGGCTAATTTATGCGGCTCGGCGAGACGACTGTTTGCGCGCGCGGCTCCTCTTGTTAACGCGCCCTGTAATTTCCCGCAGATGGTAACGTTGCGAGCGCACAGGGCTCCCCGCAGATCAATAACAATCGCGCGCGGTCCGCCCCGCCCCTCCATCCCTCCTGCACTCCAGTCCTCTATCTCTCTCTCTCTCTCTCCTCCTCCCTCTTCTCTCGCTCTCCCTCGCCTATTCTGTTTGTTCTCCTTCTGTCTGTCCGAACCCTCTCGTAGTTCTCCCCTCTTATCCTCTCCCTCTGTATTCCTTCTTTCATTTTTCTCTTTTCAACTGTCCCTCTGTTTCTGCCTTCTACACTCCCTCCTTTCTCTTTCTCTATCTACTGTTACTTCAGTTTGCCCTAAGCTGTCTGCAGCTCTCCTTTTTATCCCCATTATCACTCCCTTTATTTTCCTCTTTTTTTGCGCTCCTTCTGTTTCTTTCAGGCTCTCTCCCGTCTCTCTTCCCTTCTTCCCCAAACCTTTCTTCATCCCGACCCTTCCAAAATTCTCCCCTCTCTTCCCCCGCCACCCTCCCCCTTTGTCCCTGTTTTCCTCTCGCTGTCCCTCTATCGCTCTTTTTGTGATGTAATTTTCTTCTTTGTTGGCTCCCACATTGTCGCAGATCTTTCATAATACGTGAATCCGGCTGAGTACAGAGAAGTGATGATCGCACAGACGTCCACCTTTCCTTGTTCCTATTTCTTTTGTTTCAGACTCTTACTAAAATTCCTTATCAGTAAGGACTGAATTATCACCATTTGTTTATGTAATTGTAAATGTAATTCGTGAATAATTACATACATTCGAACATTCGCAGGTACTAGACTGCCTCGTAAAGTTAATATAATACTGTAGAGTGGTGTTAGAATAAGGATGTACTATTGCTTTAAAACGGGAAATAATACCAACGAATTGTATTTCATAGCCCTGACCACCTGTCACAACACCCACTCAATGAAAAAAAAAAACCTTCATAAAGTTCATAACCCAGATGTGATTGTTATTGAGCCAGAACCATGCTCTGATTGGAGCTTATATTATTATCTGCTTGAAACTGAAGAGTAATTAAATTTAGTTGATTGGCTCATCCAGCCAGGAATGGACTTTGCTAAATTATACATGTCGCTAGCCATGCCAGGCAGGCTAAAGGTGGTGCCCTCACCTTCTGTCTGCCTGTTTCCTGAATTAAATACAAGCTAGCAGCTTTAGCTCTTCTATCGGGTACACTGACTGTAGCAGGTGAAGCAATTCTCCTGATTTGCTGAACATTAGCCTTAAAAGGCTATACACTGCCCTTTGCCATAGACAGCCCTTTTCAGCAGCTTTACAAAGCCGACATCCTCACAGTCCTGATCGTATGTGTTGAGTGAGTCTCTTTTTATTCAATGCTGCTGCTTACTAGTATGTTTAGTTCCTGGTTTCTTCGCTGTTGAAAGCGTCACGATTGGTCGTGTATTGGGGAAAATACCTTAAACCTCCAGCTGTACTGTCAGTGCTTCCCTTTGGCGCATGAATGCTAATATGTTCTCCGCTCATGACGTTAGCGCTACTTGCTAAAGATATATCTATTATGATACAATAGGGACCTGTTTGCGCAATAAAATTACAGGGATGGTGTTCTTTATTTTACCCAAAGGAAAGACTGTTTATGACAAAAAACCGATCGTGTACAACTAATTGCAAAAAAATACAATTTTTAGACACAAATTTTCGTACAAGCAGCTGCGTTATTACTAAACAATTACCAAAACATTTATATTTGATACAATATAAATTAATCTGAAGAGTCTTGAGTGCTAGAAACCTCTAAATTACCCATGTCCCTGTAAGCTGAGTCATTTCTGAGCTTTTGTCGGGTGGTGTAACAAACCCTTGGGTTGCTCTGTCGGAGACAGAGAATGTCTGTACTCAAAAAACCTACTATTTCTTCCAAAAAATGAGCATGATAAAGTTATTTGTTCATAAAAGTTTGCAGCAAAGTTTTACCCTGGCCAGCATGTTGGCACAGTAGTCAGCAGTGTAGCCTAACAGCAAGAAGGTTGTTTATGTTCTGGCCTCTTAACCCATTGTATGCTGGGATAGGCTCCAGCCACGCAATATGACCCCCCCACCAAATCCCAGTACCCCCCGACACACACCCCCAACCCTGCTCTGTAATAAGAGGACTAAATAATGGTTAGAAGGATGTTTTTCCCTGAGCACTACTATCTGCTTGTGGTATTTTTATAAGAGCACGCTAGATTTGCACTGATGATTTGCTGAAAGATACTGGTGTTTTGGAGTAACCCTGATGGAGTCTTTGTTTCTGGGATGGGCTGATATTTTACAGAAAGGCACTTGTCTTTTACAGTGACCCTGATAGCGTCTCTGTTTCTTGGATCAGCCAATGTTTTGCAGGAAAGAGCTGTCTTTCTTTGACTCTTCCTGACAATTTATTTTCCTCTGGTATGCACTGATATTTTACAGAAAGCCCCTGGTGTTTTGGGGTAACCCTGACAGTGTCTCTCTTCCCCCCCAGCTCCGGCGAATGCTCAGATTGTGCACTCGGGACAGGCCTGTGTGGTGAAGGAGGATAACATAAGCGAGAGGATTTACACCATCCGGGAGGGGGACACACTGGTGCTGCAGTGCCTTGTGAAGGGTCACCCTCGACCACAGGTACAACCCACAGCCCTTAAAAAACTGATCGTCAATGCTCCAGCGTCCCTGGTCCCCAACATTTCACTGGGGCAGCAAAAACAGGTGACATGGTATGGACCAATGCTAACAAACCCTCTTCCTGGAGATCTGCCATCCTGTTAGTTGTCACATTGGCCCAAATTAGCCGCGGCTGATTTGACTAATTGGCCGCTTGGCGCAAATTTCTAGCTGTTGAATGAAGTGAGCTTTGGTAGCATCAGTGTGAAAACCAAAAGGATGGTGGACTTCCTGGAACAGGGTTGGGGACCCCTGGTATAAACTGTACTGGAAGCTCTGTGGCTACCTGCTGGCAAAAACTGTGAATTCAGTCGTTAAGGGCTGCAACTACTCACTAGCTGTACAGGTCAGGTTTTACATGTCAGGTCAGGTTTTATGTTGTGATGGACAAATTGATTTGGGCCGTATTCATGGATTGCACATAATGCTTTTAGATGCGATTGTCTTACTGCCCCCTTCTCCACAATGTCTGCATCTCCCTCTCCCTCCCTGGTTGCAGTTGCTGCCCTTCCCAAACCTTTTTGAACAGTCTCCTCGCCCCACAGTCCATTTTGTTGTTCTGGACCTCAGACCTCTGAAAGTTACTCTGCTTTGGCCATTGACCCCTCACTCCTTCTCACCTAGTGTCACATACCTGATTCTGTACTGACTGGCACAATACCCTTGACACCCGGAGTTAATTTTGTCCCTTCCTAGGTCCGTAAAAAAAAAAGCCCCTGCCTGTTTCCTTTTGTAGTGGCAACCAAAACGGTCAGTCCAAAAGCAGGCTCCTCTGGCTGGCGTTTTTGTATTGCTCTTGTATAGCAGTGTGTGTACAATGGTTGCCTTCATCAGAATTCATTCCACAAGCCTCGTACAGCATCCCTTGGCTTCTGCCCTGGATCAAGTACACAAAAAAAGAAGAAGAAGAAGCACCTGACCTGCTTTGTGTCTGGAGCTCGGGGTAGAGCTCGATGAGAGTAACCCTCACACTAACCCTCTCCCCTGCACAGTTTCCTGTTACCCTCTTTCGGCTGGCCCCAGCTTTCCTGTCCGTATGGATCTAGATAAGTAGCGACTTTTTTTTGTGATGTTTACTCAAATGAAACATCTATAGAAGAAAGGTCCCATTTGAAACCCCCTGTGAAATACTCTCATTAGCTCTACTCCCTGTTGGCTGCTGTGTGCTGTACATTGTTGATCAATGCTCGGTTGTTTGGGAGGTTTGTACCCCGATAGATCAGCAGCATCTGTGCTGAGCCTCCGAGCACTCCTAATTATAAGCAGAAGAAATATGTGTAATGTGGAAATAAGGGTCCAGCGTGTAGCCTGATGTGGGTGGGAGGGAAGGGGTTGGTGGTTCAGGCTGCTGGTTATAGTTGCTTCCTTATTATTCTCCACCTAATTCTCTCCTCGTGAAGGAATGAATATTTAAAAAGAGTCTGGTTTGAGTCAGAGGAAAGTGGCGACTCAGAGCTGTATTCCCACTTTTGGGAACCCGATCCACCAGTATCAAGGCAGGGCTGATCATTGGTCCCAGCCAACTAACCTACTTAATCCCATCCCAATTAGTCCCAGTGATATCCCACAACTCATTATTACTATTACTATTAAAAGTCTCAGAACTATCTGACTCCACCCCCTTTGTGAACTTCCAATGAGCTGGTCACATCTCACACAGATACCTGGAAGAGCGTGTTCGATTGGGTCAGGCTTGCTCACCCTGCAGAGTTTTGGTCATTAGAGAGAGTAGGGTAGTGCATTCGACCCATCTTAGTTCCTCGGGAGCAGTGGGCAGCCATCATGCTGGGTCCAGGGACCAAATACTGATCTGAGGTCAGAACCTTGGCCAGGGGCAGCACAGAGGTGTTTATATGGTGTCTGTCTTTGGGTAGGAAAGCAAACCGTGTAAATGGTTCCTCTTTGGTCACACTCAGTGACTGAATGGTATTACACGCTTTCTTTTTACAGCGTTTTTAGATGCTTTCTGGCAACGAATTTGCACAGTTACAAGTGTCTGCCTTCCTTGCCATTGTTCTAGCTGAAAATCCTGTTGATCAGAAAAACAAAACATTTGTATGTACCGCCTCTCTGCCTCTGTTCTAGCACAGTCCTACATAATGGTGGTCCAGCCATGTACCCAGAATATTAAACCTGAATAAGTAACAACACCCTAATGATACCAGGTTCAGCTCATTTTCAGTCCTGTCTATGCCTATTCTCTTCCAGTCTCTTTGAATGTAGATATTCTTTTGCTTGTTTTGTTCATAATTGTATGCATGTATTCTTTTTCCTGTTGATCATTATTTTGTGTAAAATGCAAGTATGCTAGTATGCTCCACCAGCTCCCACCTGTTGTTTTGCTATGTGTAAGTACTGGGGAGGGGGGGTGTTTTATGCTCTCTCCTAGAGCTGGTAGTTGGACATTGGTGAGAGTTTTGTAATATCTGAAGCAGGTCCATTCATGAGTTATCCTGACAGAAAAACCATTGTATTGCATGTGGTGCAATAGAATTTGTGCAGATGTGAAGTGCTTTCATTGTAGTCTGTGTATATTGCGTTTGTATGTTGTGTATGTGTGAGTGTTATGCTTTTGAGTTCCATTTGCTTTTGTGTGTCAAGGGTGTTTCTTTTGTGTATATGTGTGGTGCATTTTTGTTTAGTTTGCTTGTGTGTGTGAGAGAGAGCGGGTGATGTGCATGCATTTACTTTATTTGTGTGTTGTGCATTTGTGTTTAGTTTGTCCGCATATTTGTAGCGAGAGTGCGTTTAACATATTAGTTACCTGCTGTGATAGCAATGCTGGTTTTGTTTCCAGTTGATTTTGCAGGTGTTTATATGTACCTGGGCATGTCTGTTTGTGGACCATTCTTGCAAACAGGATAGCATTGCGACCTTTTTAGATGCAGTCCCAGAACATTATAGGTGTGTAGTTGGCATGAAATGGAAGGCTGAGTTTGAAGATGGTTGTGGTATGAGGACGCACTCACTGAACGTGTCATAAAGAGCACGGCTATACTAAAAACAATGCCAGTATCGCAGTCTCGGCTGGTGCAATCCCAGACGGTCTCTATTGTAGTTTGTTCGTGTATGTATAGCATTTTAATATTTTCTTTTTGTGGGTGTGTGTAGTGCATTTTTGGCTATTTGTGTATGTGTTGGTTGTTTTTGTTTTGTGTGAGTGAGTAATCCATTTGTGTTTTTTTTTTAGTGCACGTGTTGTGTAACGTGTTTGTATTTGTGTGTGTGTGTGTGTGTGTGTTTTTTGTGCATTTGTGTTTGGTGGATATGTGTAGCTCATTTGTATTTTGTTTCTTTGACATTGTGCTGAAAGTGTGTTTAGTCTGTCTATGTATGGTCCATTTTTTTTGTTTTGTATGTGTGAGTCTGCTGTACATTTATGTTTGTGTGTGTGTGTGTGTGTGTGTGTGTGTGGGGGGTTATGTTGTGCATTTGCTTTTAGTTTGTTTGTGTGTATGTGTGTTAGCATTTTGTTTGTGCATGTGTGTTGTGTTCAGTTTGTCTGCATATGGGTGTTGTGTTTTGTTCATTTCTTTGTGCGGGTGTGTTGTGCATTTGTGTGCAGTGTGCAGTGTGTTTGTGTTTTGTTTATGTGTTGTACATATGTATTTAGTTTGTGTGTGGTGTGTTTGTGTTTTGTTTTGTGTGTAAGTATGTTAGAGTGCGTGGCACATTTGTGTTTAAATTGTTTGTGTGTGGTGTGCAGGTGCTCTGTGCAAGACAAATTTTTGGGTGGGCACAGCTTAGCTATACTGTACAATTTTAGTATGTCTCCTTTACATAAATAATACCCATGCAAATAAGCTTTTTTTTTTAATTGAACTTTGTAGTTTACAATTCAACAAATCTTTTCTCCCACACTTTTCTGTTATGGGCTACATAAATAAAAAATAATTTTCAAAAAAGAGTCCACATGTCCTATACCCAGCAGTCAGTTAATAGTCAAACCCCTTACATCACATTCCTTCCCATCCTGATGCTTTGTGGGAACATGTTCACATGCATTGCATGAGTTAGCCTCGTGATTGACTGAAATATTTGCATTCAGGAGAAGGTGTACAAGTATACCTAATAAAGTGACCACCGTGGTCATCCTGCGCATTCGGTAGGATATCAGTAAAAGGCAGAGCTAAAGAAAAATCCTCCGTATAGTTGAATCCCAGTTAGCCTGAAGTATAAAACCCAACCTTTTGTGAGGCATTATCTGAAAATAGCTCTGCGTCTTTTCACCTAAGTACAGAATAAGTTTTGATCATTTTTATTTCAAGAAGCAATAACAACAGCAACAATAATACTTCACTATCCCGAAGGAAATTTGCTGCTGAAGTCGCAGCCTTCAAGAATTGCCTGGAATAACCCTACCATACATTTTTGTCCACTCCATCGAGTCTTCGCACATGTATTTGACGTGACATCACAAACTATATAACAAAAGGATAAGAAAACAATTTAATATCTTTAATATTAAATCGATGGATAAGTCATTTAACATAGTGTTTTGCGTTGTCAAACTATACTCAAAGGCAATGAAAACGCAACACTCTAAATTTTGGGTTATTTTTGCTCAGGACCTGAGTAGTCCAATTTGAGTTCTTAAGTGACCATTGGGGTCATAATGTGTACCTCGTTACACATGAATGATCATCATGTAACTCAACAGTGTGAGTTGGACTCTCATCAATCCATATTGAGCACAACATATGGGATTAGGAGTTGTGCAAGTACAGTGGTTGAAATGAAGGAGGGGTTGTCTTCCCTATATAAAGGCATGATAAAAGCCACACAAAAAAGATTTTTAAGTGTCATAATGCCACGTCTGTCGACTGAACAACGGAACAGGGCCCTGGGTATGCTAGAGGCGGGAGTAAGTGCCCGGCAAGTGGCTCACCGTTTTGGGTGTAGTACGTCCAGCATCAGTACGTTTTGGGTGTAGTACGTCCAACTGGGACGAGCTCTTTCATCAAGAGTACCCAGACCTCAAACCAGGCAGCAACTCCAGAATGCACTACAGGCAGAGTGGCGACAACTTCCCCAAGACAACCTAAGACGCTTAGTCGGGTCCACGAGGAGACGTTGTACTGCCTGTGTGGATGTTCGTGGGGGTCACACCCGATACTGACTGTTCTTTTGAGTTCATTTTTAAATGTGTGTTCCGTTCAGTCTTGTTGTGATTTTTCATTTTCCACTTGTGCTCGTCATGTTTAATGCATCTGTTTATTATTGTCCAAATCGGCCCATTAACACATTTAATTCATCAAAGTCAACCCACCCAACATATTTGAATTGTTAAAATAAGAAAATAAATTTGAGTCACAAAATTATTTGAATCCAAACTGGTGTTGCGTTTTCATTGCCTCTGAGTATCTATTTAAACGCGTAGCCATCAGCACAAGGGATATTTCTAAAAATAAAAGTACCAAAAATACACAAATTTAATTGGCAATTGAAAGAAAGTACGTTCTAAAGCAAGGGAATACATTTTCAAGCCTGAGTAGCTACGCTTAGTGTTAGGCTACCTGTCCACTTGTCAGCATCACATGTAACCTTGTCCGTGCAACCTACTGGAAAACGGTAAATACCAGTTTCATCTGTTTTGGGCTCATCTCGACTGACAGTGTGGTACGCTAAGTTCCCGAGATGCGATTCACTAAGGCCCGCCTCTTGACCAAAGATAAATCAATAGAAGTTCAGCATGAGACTACCTGAGACGAGTGGATGACACATGAGCTGCGGAACGTTGCACTTATGGACAAGCGCTGCTGATTCATCATAGCTAAAGCTGGGCCGTTTCTCAATATGCGTCCTTCTCTGTACTTCTGTTCTTGTGAACTTGATAAACGTCATCCGTCTGAAACCACGTATTGTTGCAATTCAAAGTTCGCATCTTGACGAGAATGGTTTCCAGTCCTGGAAGTGTTCTTGACGTGCCCATTTTTTCGAGGATGCATGGATGGTAACTTGTGTGAACTTGACAGCACGCATATCCCAGAATTCTTTTCGGTATCCAAGCGGGAGCGGGACGCCCCGAAAAGAACGACCAGAGAAGGCCAGGATCGGTAAAGCTGCTTTCACACCAGATGCGAAGCGAATTTTTTGCAGGACAGATTTACATTCAAAGTCAATGCAAAGACGCAAATGGGTGTATTCGCGTCTTTGCATTAACTTTGAATGCAATCTTTCGTGCGAAAAATTCGTTTCGCGTCCAATGTGGAAGCGGCTTAAATCTTTTGTTGTTGCAATATTTGTTCGCTATTCCTTGGCTAAATACGCTTCTGGTAATTTTAAGGCGAGGAACTATTATCTGAGTACTGGCTGCTTTACAATGTTTTATGTCGAATATGCTCCAATGTTTTCGGAGTAGAGAAACTCCGCAACAGCCGGCGGAACGTAGCTAAACTAAGCATCTTAACTAGCTTCCGCCCACAGACCACTCTTCCCCCACAGATAACATTACTGGGAAAAAAAAAAAGGCTGATGGCGGAGGAAGTCGCGGCTCACTGGCTGGCGTATTGCGTAATATAAACGACAGCGCATCGTCTCAAACCGTCGACAGCCTTCTGTGTGCTCGTAGCCTTGGAAGTGCACTCCTCCTAGATCGACTAGCGAGAACGTTCCTCCCAAGAATGCAAGTCCATTCTTAGCATTCTTGGTATTGAGAAACGGCCCTGATTTTGCGACTTGGGGAAAGGGGGGGGACCTCCATGATTCTGGGCGCCGGGCACGTGCCCACCCTAAATGTATAGGCACAGCGCCACTAGTGGTGTGTTTGTGTTTTGTTTGTTTGAGTATGTAAGGATGTGTGGCACATTGATGTTAAAATTGTTTGTGTGCGAGTGTTTGTGTTTCGTTTGTGAGTGTGTGTTGTACATTTGTGTTTAAATTGTTTGTGTGGTGTGTTTGTGTTTTGTTTGTGCGAGTATGTAAGGGTGTGTGGCACATTTTTGTTTAAATTGTTTGTGTGGCGTGTTTGTGTTTTGTTTGTGCAAGTATGTAAGGGTGTGTGGCACGTTTGTGTTTAGATTGTTTGAGTGTGGTGAGTTGGTGTTTTGTTTGTGCGAGTATGTAAGGGTGTGTGGCACGTTTGTGTTTAAATTGTTTGTGTGTGGTGAGTTGGTGTTTTGTTTGTGCGAGTATGTAAGGGTGTGTGGCACATTTGTGTTTAAATTGTTTGTGTGTGGTGTGTTTGTGATTTGTTTGTGGGTGTGTCTTGTACAGTTGTGTTTAGATTGTTTCTGTGTGGTCTGTATGTGTTTTGATTGTGTGTACAAGTGTGTTAGGGTGTGTGGCGCATTTGTGTTTAAATTGTTTCTGCGTGGTGATTTTGTGTTTTGTTTGTGTGAGTGTGTCATAGAGTGTGGTACATTTGTGTTTAAATTGTTTGTCTGTGGTGAGTTTGTGTTTTGTTTGTGCGCTGTGTTATGAATTCAGATGCGGAGAGGGATTACATTACACAGCCACAGAACCACTTCAGCTCGCTGTCACTCATACAAACGGAAAATCTAAGTGATTCTGTCAGCTCTAAACATTTTATGAGCTTTAGTACGCCTTACTTCAGTGCGATTTTAACCTTTAAATTTTTATGAAAACATTTGTAAGGCGGGTGTGAAAATCCAGCTCTCTGAAATGTTTAAATGTTTTGTTTGAAAAAACAAAAAAAACATTTGTCTGTCTGGCTTTCTGTCTGTAGTTAGGTCCTATAGAATTGGGACAGAGACTCCATTTTAAAGAGCTGTAATTCCTGTTTTGGGGCACAAGATGTGAATGTCAGCTTGCCTCAGTTGGTACTGGCTGTCTGCACTTCACTTTATTTTGAGGGTTTATACATCCTCACAAGGTGAACTGGTTAAGAAATGTAGCAATTAAAACTGTGTCTCAGTTTGAATACTTATGACTTCACAGTATCCCACCATGTCTATAAGTTTCTATGTCTGAGGATGTGGGAATGTGTGGAATCTAACAGAGGAGATTTTAGAGAGGATAGAGTTTTCTGGAAGGGTGCCGTAGAGATCCTTCCTCTATTCAGTGCTGCTGTGAGCTTTGCCCTGTCTGGAGGTGCGTTGTCATGGAGCCCTGGCTAAGCACCAGCCTCCCATTCACTCTGTGCCCTTGGAATACAAACAAATGCACAGACGCACTCACTCATGCTGCCACACCCAGAAATAAATATACTGTATTTAGTGGCTAATGTTAAATCACAACCATGCTCAAAGTCACGCACATTCCAACACAGACACACACACACACACACACACACACATACGCATGCACACATATGTGGGTGCGAGCACACACGCACTCACACTCACTCACACACATGCACAGACACACTCACTCATGCTGCCACACCCAGAAATAAATATACTGTATTTAGTGGCTAATGTTAGATTACAACCATGCTCAAAATCACACACATTCCAACGCACACACACACACACACACGCGCGCACACGCACACATGTGGGGGCGAGCGCACACGCACTCACACACACTCACACACATGCACAAACGCACTCACTCATGCTGCCACACTTAAAATATATGTATTTAGCTGGTAATGTTAAATTACAAGCACGCTTACTCGCACACATATGTGCACAGACACGCACACACTCATACACACAGTGACATACAGCAGGTATTGAGCTGTAAAGCACAGAACGGGGCTGAGTTTGGTACAGATGTGTACACTCACACAAACACTGGCACAGTCAGACTGGCTTCATTTTTCATTCACGGGTGCACGCTGACAGGCACATGCAGAAACATACAGGGAGAATACTGGGCACGAACACACACCGATCAGGACGATGTCAGAGCACAGACACACTCACAAACACACGCACGAACACGCACACACACTCACTTATACACACAGAGACATGCAGCTGGGCTCTGTTTGTGCTGACACACTCCTGAACACATACACGTATCGTCAAACTCGCACACATGTACGCAAACTCACTGCACAGAAACACACACACACACACACACACACACGCACAGCTAGGCTCAGTTTGGCTTGCACGTGTACATATGTGCACACACACATACACGCATACATGCACATACACACATGCACACACACACACACACAAACACAAACACGCATATAGAAAAATATACACTTTACTCAGTTTAAACTCACATGCATGCACACAGTTGGGCTCAGCTCGGCATGCACACACACACACACACACACACACACACGCATGGCTCTGAGCCTGCCGTGCGACCTGGTAGGGGGCAGGGGTAATGCCCTACACCCCAGGCAGTTTGGAGAGCAGGCTATCTGTCAGCGCACAATAAACATGGTGAGAAAGCTGAGTCCTGTGCTGGGGTGTGCTGTGTACCGTGTGCAGTATGCAGTATGCAGTGTGCAGTGTGCTGTATGCAGTGCGCAGTTCACGCCTGAGCTGTGTAGCTGCTGTTTGATCCAGAAGAGAGGTCTTAGCCTTAGCCTGGTTAAACTTTGCTGTGTTTGGATTGGCTAAGGATTGAGGGCCCGTGACCTCAGGAATCAGCTGCTGCTCCTTAGTTAAATTTGCACTGCTTGTGTGATTGTGTTTGTGTCTATGTATGTATGTGTGTTCGTTTGTATGCATATGACCATATCTTTGTGTGTCTGCATCAATGCATGCATATATGTGTGTCTGCATCTGCGTGTGCATCAGGGCGTGTGTGTGTGTGTGTGTGTGTGTGTGTGTGTGTGTTTGTGTGTTTGTTTGTACGAATGCATACATTTTGTGATGTCAGAGGTGACGTGGCCACTCAAGGTGTCTAGTTTCTTCCATAGTCCCCCCACGCCTATCTTTCCCCATATTCTGTCTCTCTCTCTCTCTCTCTCTCTCTCTCTCTCTCTCTCAGTCTGAATGTGCTCAGCACAAGTAGCCTCTCGACGGTGTGGTGAACATTCAGTGACAGAGGGCAGATCCCTGCTGTCATCAGACAAAAACAGGGACAGTACAGTCCGACTGTATTTGACATCAGTGTGGACACGTCCAGAATCTCCTTCACTCACCGATGCATTATCTCAGTGCTTCTCAGACTCAGTCCTGGGGGATCCCTGCCTAGGCTGGTGTTCCTTCCATCCACAGATCTGGCCCAGAATTCATAACGAGCTGCTCGTTTGAATTAATTGGGTGCATTTGCTGCTTAGAGGGACTTTCTACCTACCTGATCCACATAATACCAAAATATTTTTTCAATGCCGCAAGATTCTCAATCTTGCATTGTACTTATTGCGATGCAGGTGAACAGTTGCATAAAAAGTGGTTACAAATGAATGGGGTTAATGGGCCAACTTCGCAACACAACTGGTAATTAAATTAACTACATTGAATACTTAATAATTTGCTTTGTTTTGCTTAAACTTTAATACAATCCAAAAAGGCCTCATTATTGTCATTGAATTGTTTATTTTCTCTAATTATCTCCCTGGTTGTGACACTCATTTTTTTTTTATCATTTTTGATGAAAACATGCCTATTTCTATGAAACGAAAGCCGCTCTTAGTGGTACTTCTGCTCAGGATTAACACAAGGCAAGTTTAACCCTAACCTTCACCCTCACTATCCAGTTTCATCGCCATCCGTCCATCATTGTAATCATCCACACTGAAAGGCCCGGACTAGATTCACACCCACATTCTTCATGTCGTGAGACAGCAGTAGTACTCACTGTGCCACCAGAGGACTGTATTTTTGGCTATTTGAACCAACCAACCCACTGCCTGTCTGTCTGCCTGTTTCACCGATCAATGGTCTGATTCGCCGAACACTCATCAGACCGGCTGACTGTTGCACTGACGGGCTGATTAACTAGCCACCCAACCCATTGATTGATGGAATTTAGGGAAAGCTCTGGAAGCGCCCAAGATTGTGCTGAAACAGGTCTCCTGGTACCCTCCATCAACGGGATCCAATTTAGCTGTGTGAGCTTGTGTTAGAAAGGGTGCTTTACAGAGAATGAGACTGATTGAGGATTTATCCAATCCTTTATCAAGACTGATTGTTTACCTTAGCGCCTGAAGATTGGATTGAGAGAGGGGGCTGTGCTGTACTCCATACTGAACAGAGCAAAATCTAATCATTTCTCTCTCTCTCTCTCTCTCTCCCTCTCTCTCTCTCCCACTCTCCGTCCCTCTCTGGGCGGACGACAAGGTGTAAAACTCGTATATCAAGTCAAAAGCGATTTAATTCACTCAAAGGGGCCAGTGAGGTGCAGCGGTTTGTTGCTGTTGTTGTCGTGTTTATGTGGACGCTGTGTGGGACAAAGTGGGCCCCACAAAGATTTCAGGACGTGCTGGTAGAGCTGTACTTTGGGGAAGTACAGCTTTAGCACTGCTTTAGCACATCCTGAAACAGCAAGCTAATGCATGTAGCTTGTTGGTTGAGAGTCGGGTTCCTCAGGATTATTTTTCACTTTTGTTAAGGGGTGGTCTAGGGTTAAATGAAAAATGACACCAGGAAACAGCTCAGAATTAATCTAAAGAGGTATATGTAATAACCACCAAAAAAGATACAAGTTGGCATTTTTCTGTTTATGCGGTTGCCATGCTAACCGAGCAAGCTCATTAAATATGCAGAAAACTTCTGGCACCAATTCCTCTTTAACTCTACGATAGAATTCAGTTTTTCTTTCATCATTTAAAAGCCATTGCTTATCCAAATGCAATGACATAGCCATTCTTTGCCCAATTTATCAGTTTTGTGATTTTGGGGCATTTTACTCAAATTTTGAAATTATTATTAAATTATTATTTTGCGCAGAATCTGATGAATACTCAAAATATTCAAAGTATGTAACAGATAGGCGAAATTTCCCTATGTCGTTGCATTTCTAATGAAGTAAAGTACCTGCAGCCCAAATTTAATTGATTTTCAATGATAAATAAAAAAGTTATGGCTGCCACAAACATGAGAAACGTGGAAAAAAGTAATTCCTTAGGAAATCAATGGAAAATGCATTAACCGCATTGAAAAGTTGAGTTCAGTCTTAGTCTGTGGCTTGCACCCATTTTTCAGACTGTATTATCTGATTATTCAAATGTTTATCACTTTCCTGGAGTGAAAAGCATAAATTTCATCATCACAGTTGCTTTTAAATCATGATTTTACGGTAAAATTCAGTTTTTAATCCTTGTAGCAATTAGTGATTATTTAAGGTGGGTTATTATAGAATATTTTTATTCAAAAAAAAATTTTTGGAAAAATAATCAAATTTTGCCCATTTAACCCCAGATCACCCCTTAATTCAAATAGCGTGTTCAGTTCCACTTTACACTGCAGCCAATCTTTTCTTACTGGACTTTGTGGGCCAAGTATATATTTATTTATTTGTTTATGGTGAGTTGAATTTTGATAAAATGTGTGTTTTATTCTGTCAGAGGTACGGCGTGTGCAGTTTGCAGTTGATTTTAGGTGTGTGATTTTGCTTTTCTGCTAATTTAGGTGTGTGTTTAGCTGTGAGAGAGAATATTCTGGAATTTATTTTTAGGTGGTACAGAGGGGTTGGTTAAGTCATGTGGGAGTTGAGGAGTGTATCCATATTTAATTGTGCGGGATGTGAGGTGTGTGTGTGTGCGTGTGTGTGCGTTAAGTTATTTTGGAGTTGAGGTGTGTTTGGCTGTGCAGATAAATACACATTATTTGGTTCCGTGGCACAGTCTGTGTGGTTTTTCCCATCCACTCTAAAGTACTGAATTTGAAATAAAACACCATGAACCTAAGTGTAAGTGAATCCTTTCTTAGTTTCAAATATTAGAAAACAACATTGTTTTTCATGTGCAATCTCTCAATTTTTGTAAAATAGGGAGGAGCATAGATGAACTGTGAAACAATAAAGATCAGACAGCCTAAACAGGGAGGACAAATTGAAGGAGAGAGGAGAGAGTCACCATGACAAAATGGAGCCCCCCGGCAAAGCGCTCCCCCCCTCTCTCCGCTGAACCTCTCTCCATCTGTATATTTACACATGGACCATCTCCAAAGAGCCGTGACAAATCCTCCATGTAATCCCGCCCGTCCCGGGCCCCATCGAGTACATGAACGCCGTCTATGTACAGACGTGGAATTTGTTCCCGTTTAGACACTTCTCGGTTGCCTGGTCGCGTTTTCTCATTTCTGGCTGCCCTCGCGGGTCAGTGTTTGCCGACAGCTGACGTCATGGAGTGTGACAGATTCAGGAAAAAGATGAAGAGAATAACAGCGGTGTAGGAACTTTCTAGATCTTTGGTGTTTAAGCTGGTGCCTTCACCCTTTACCGTAGTGACCAGCCAAGGAAATGTACTATCAGCAATGAAATGGTTAAAAAAAGCCATTGTAGATAGTTTATCAAGAAACAGAAAAGCTAAGTTACCTTATTGACATCATGTGTTTGTAGAGATATGCACGTTCTTACCTGCCTCTGAAAAATTGTTTAGGAAAGGAATAGTGTAGAAAATAGTACTAGAGGGTACATGTTCTTGTGTTGCAGAGCAGAAGAACTGGATTCTTCTAGACCTTGGCTGTTTCAGTGAGAAATACATTGAGATAACCTGCCATTGAACTACACTATCAGGAAAAGGATGATTCCTAACTGATGTAGAAACTTTTTTTTTCGGCAGAGAAAATACAGAAGTAGAATAAATGTAGCTGAGCCCGTTGAGGTCAGTATGAAGGATTTCATAACACTGGTCTGAACAGCCGCAGGGCAGCACTTTCAGTTAACTTAGCGCAATGAGCTGATTTACTGCATCCTATAGCATTGCTATCAAATTGCTGCAGTCTGCTACGTACACTTTTGGTAATACAATCGGATGGTAAATGGTTTTTCTGAAACCCATCTTTTTCTCTTGGATTATTAATTCATGGGCCTGGTCACTGTAACCTTGAGGCCTTTGAGGTTTCGGAGGGGTGTGGGGGTTGGTGGTGTCGATGGAGTGCTGTATAGCTATTGGCGCGATAGAGAGCGAGGGAGGTGGAGGGGGGTATTGCAGTTGTTTGGAAGATAATGCAAAGGGATGGGAGGATGGAAAGACGATGCGGGACGAAACATGGAGGTTTGGGGAGAGGGGAGTGGAGTTGGGTTGGGTTGGGGGGTCTGGTCGGATTTCTTCGTCCTTGAGCGGTGAGTCGGGGCTGATCGATAGTCGGCTGAAAGTGAGTCGGATCAGGTGCCGGTGAGACTCGGAGAAACACTGACTGCACCGTCCCGAGACATAAACAAGGTCACCGCTTGACCCCTGCGTTGGCATGCCGGCTGGGGGCTAGCCCTCAAGAGCGCTCAGACTCCGGTGTTTTTCAGTTTCACCGCGTCGAGAGAGCTCGACCGGAGCATGTACAGTGTCCATCCGCTTCCAATAACTCATGATCAGTAGGCCTTGTGTGTTTTGGTGCTCAGGGAGATAGAGAGGGAAGGTGTATGGATTGGTGTGTAGGGAGAGAGAGAGAGAGAGAGAGAGAGAGAGAGAGAGGTTTTTCTGTAAAGCTTTGCTTTCTCTCACTTCCCTAGTGCTACCTCCTCTATATGCCACCCCTGCTAATATAGCGATCAGCCACCCTCACCATTGGAGCGCTGCAGGCTAGCTTAGTGTAATAGCCGTAGCCTTGCACAGCTGGGAACATACAACTTTAGCTTTTCAATGAGAGAGCAGACCTTGTGGAGTATGAGCATCTTTGTCGCTCGCCAAGCCCGGAAAATCTAATATCTACTGAAAAAAAACCCCAAAAAAACCTCAGGGCCAGCCTTTTATACGAAGTTGATTAATTTGTTCTTTAATTCACTCTAATCTGCAGGATGAAAGAATGCTTTATTCACATATTTGAACTTCAGTTACTGAATAAGCTGGGCCCCACTGTAAATGGATTATCCATGGAAAGAGGCTTTGGAGACTTCTGGGAATTGGAGTTATAAAGCGCATGGGAGTTGCAGTCCTGACCTGATGGAAATGTGTCCTTCTGGGACATGAATCCTGCACTTAGCAGAGCGTGTAATCGAATCCTTGTGGACCATTATGCTCGTCTCCTGTTGCCCTGTTATCACTGGTGGGGTTTAGGGGGTCCAATTCTGTTCGCTCAGCGATCTACTGTTCACTTGACCTGTGGTTACATCATCCTCAGCTTCTCTTACAAGTCATGCCTTCATCTCCTTCACCGTTTATGATTTTGAAATATCATACCTTGTCTCCTCTGCTGCCAGTTCACAGCTGCCTCCTGGATAGCCGCACTGAGCTGTATTGTCTGGAGTAAATGTTTTTGAGAACGTTTTTATTTTCTTAAGCGCATGCAACGATGGACTCTGCATACATCCAGGAGACTGATACCCCAAATCTATACTTCCCCCAGCAGACTGATGAATGCTGTGTAATTTATCCTTAACGATTCTAACAGTTACTCATCGCGAACTCACATTTCACTTCCGTGCTCAACTTTCATCTCCCCCGTGACATTCATTACTTTCCTTTTATCAAGTCATCCTTGATGACGTACTTTGTGAAAAATAAAAAAGTTGACCGACCTTCGAAAAGTAAGGCAACCAGCATTTTTGAGTTTGCTTCAATTTCCTTCAAAAATTAGTTTGTGCAACTTCAGGGACTTGAAGTTGAGCAAACACAAAAATGTTCTGCGGCTTTTTGCCTTACTTTTTTAATTTTCTTAATTTTTTAATCCTACAGTGCGCTAAACTTGCAATGACTAAAAGATTAATTCACCAGCCGTTACTCATCTTGAAAATATATAATCTTTGACTGACACATTTTACGTTTAACATTAGCAAACTGGCAACATCTTAAATGTATACTTCCTAGGACAGGCTGTAATTGATTCCGAACTAATTCATCCCAGATGCACCTGATGCTAATTTGCCGTCAACAACAGATAGACTCATCCTATTTGACTTGGACCCAACTCACCAATCCCAAAGTGACAGGTTGCAAGCTCATCTTTGATGATCTGTATATGTAATTCAAGATTTACCCTTTTTGAAGAAAGTGATACTATCAACATGAATTAACCCCCCCCCAAAAAAAAAGTCCAACTTATACAGTTGCCCTAAAATATGAAACTATGGCGAAATGGCTGACTCATGCTGAATAGCTCAACTACATCTAAGCACAACATAACTCATCCACATAGCGGCTCCTGTGTCCCTGTCTTGCATTAGCCCCACTTGTCATTCCTCCGTTTGAGCTCAGATTTGGAGCTTTTCCAAGAGAGGCTCTTGCTCCTTCCTCCTTCCGCTAACTGCCGCCATAAATTAGCTGGAGCTGAACGACACCGATTCAAGTCAGGATCCATAAGGAGACATTTATTGCTTAATGCCTGTCTTCTTCACTTTAATCTCACTACGCTGCCTTTTTTTCCCCCCAGACAGATAATGAAAACGGTTATTGCCACAGTAAGTTTATTTTAGCTTAACACGGGATTTTATGAGTGAATCTTTGAAATGGTGAGGAATGATTATGTGAGCTCAGTGCTGCTCGTTCTAATCTACTCTATCATTTATGAAGATCCTTCTCCACCTCCCAGTGTGTACCTAGTACCCCAGCTGAGTGACTCAGCCCCTCACAGATTTTAAATAGTGCCATTTTAAATACTCTCACAGTCAGAGGAAGATCATTTAGCTCAGTTTCATTTCCATAACTTTGGTAGTCAGACTGATGGGTCTTTAGGTTTTAGTTGGTTCAATACAGTCAATGGAGGGCAAAGTTGAGGGGGCGATGAATGAGGTGGGGTCCTGGACATTATCGCTTGGATTAATCTTTACTGATAGAGAGTAGCTTGATTGCTCTGTAATGGCCTCTGAATACCCTCCATGTGACCTAATGAGCACATCTTTAGATGATGTTAAGATACTGGAGTACCCGGTGGAGGCCCTTGTGGAGAACATCGTAACGTCGAGCAGAAAGGCTCTGGCCAGGATCTTCTTGTTGTGAGGAAACAGTGTTATTGACTGCGCCTCTGTGATTAAGTCTGTCTATGACTTATGTTACTGACTCAATCCTTTGTTCATGCATTGTCGCAGGGTAGCAGTACTGATCCAGGATCAGTTTTCACCCATCCACATTCCCCACCCTGTCCCTACAGAATGTGAAACCCTCTCAGGCTTCCGCCTCTGGATAAGTCAATGCCTACCGCTGATTCCAGGAGAAGGCAAATGGCCGAATTTAAGCCAAGTCCAGGTATTGAAACAGCTTTGATTTAAAGCTGCCCAAGGGCCAGGCTTGCTTACCAGGTTTGGTCATCTAAACCTGCCTCCATCTGTGTCCCAGTAGAGCTGAGGATAGGCCAGAGAAGGTCAAAGGGCCAAATATACTTAGCTGCGGCACCCTGAGGAATGCTGATAAATATTGCAGTAAGCAATGCATTTCACCCCATAGTCCTGACTGGCTGCTGCTTCTTATTCCGTGGACGGACTTGTGAATGCTGCCCCATGTGACTAACCAATAGAGTCTGACTGATACAGTCAACTTGGAAGTATAAATGAACACACATGCACATACACACACACGCACACGGGCGCATGCGCACATGCACTCACACACACACACACACACACACACACACACACAAACAAACGCGCGCGCTTACACACACACACACACACTTACACATATGCCAACACACAAACTTAACTGCTCTTTCTGACTATCTCTCTTAACACCAGAGACGGAAAATCCAGAT
The DNA here is from genome assembly GCA_029692085.1 of Gymnothorax javanicus. NCBI lineage: Eukaryota > Metazoa > Chordata > Actinopteri > Anguilliformes > Muraenidae > Gymnothorax > Gymnothorax javanicus. The sequence goes on from CM056193.1 coordinate 26,372,877, forward strand.
TCACGGAGCGAATATCCTATGTAGTATTTTGTTCCAACGACCTTGATGTGATATTCAGCACAATTCTTCAACCAGCAGGTAGAACTCATTTGTTCAGTCTTTTGACCCTTGGATTTTCCAGCAGTGCTCCGCACACACACTTTTACATATACATTCTGTTTCTATCACCTATTCACACACACTCAAACACGCTCACACCCAAACACACTTTTTCATACACATACACATTTCTTGTCTCTCACAAACTGTCACATATTCGCAAACACACGTAGTCTTTGACCAACATCCACAAACATATGCGCACATACACACTCTACGATCCAGGCATCTCGCTCTGTAGCCACTGAACAGCTGTTAGCTCCTGGTCCTCTCGATGTAATGAAAGGTGTGTGATGAAACATTACGTGCCCTGCACTCTACAGAGGTCTGCTCGGTGTCAGAGCCTCTCGCACGGCTGGCATCGAGCCTGCCCTTGTTGAACAGATGCTGAGCTGGTCCTGGCTACGGAATGGGACATTTTGCTTTTGAGATGATTTTTCTTCCTTTGCTCTTTGTCTAGCGATGTTGTCCTCGCTCACAGGTTGTTTGCTCAAAGTTTTGTCCTTGGGGGCTTGTCCGGGATGGCAGCCGTCCATGGCAAATGTGCACTGCGAATTCTCGCCTCCCCTCAGTCAATACCCTTTAAACGATCCCATCTACAGATAAGTGAGCATTATGCAGCGTTGCTCAGAAGGATTTGCGTGTTAAATGAAACACGAGCAGGCTGGTATTATTGCCAGGCTAAGGAGAAGTTTCTGGAAAGCTTGCCCTCTCGCACACCCTGGGCCTGTTTTGTCATAAGAGCTTCGCCATACCCGAGGAAAGCACTCAACAGCACTTGCGTCCCCTTGAACGGCAACCTTGAAGTCTGCAGTCTCTTCCGCGACGTCATTTAACTCTTAATATTCTCAATGTTTTCAGTATTTGATGCTTGCGTGTCATTTTTCTGTCTTTTATGTGCCATCCGAGCCCCAGCTTATAAAGACAACCTTGCTCACAAATGAGCCTACACAGTAAGTGGTGTGCTGTGGCTTATGGCGTGGCTGGTCATGAAGGATTTCTCCGGAACAAAGCGAACTTGTGTGTTTTCAGACTAAATCAATAGTGACTTGCATTTCATTTGCCGTCTGCCCAGCAGACATCCTTGACTTGAACCCCGCGCTTTGACGAGTCCAGGAGGAGCGAGTTGTCTCCGCAGCAGAGAAAAATAAGTAACTACATAAAAAGGAGGAAAAAAAGATAAATAAAATCTGAGGGATAACACTTAGCAACAGCTTCTGTTGGGAGGGAGTAAGGGAGGGAGTGAAGAAACACCAAAGAAAAGCATCAAACTCTCTCTCTCTATCCCTTTTTCTCTCTTTCACTCTATCTCTCCATGTCTCAATTCCATATTCTTTGTGTATGTTGTGTATGTCTCTTTATCTGTCCGGGTCTCTTTCTCTTCTCTCTTGCTGTCTTTCTTCCTCCTCTATCTGTCTGTCTGTCTCTCTGTTCTCTCCAACTTTTTTCTCTCTCTGCTCTGTTCATTCTCATCGGCACACTGTTCTCATCAGCACACTACACCCTCAATGTTCCCGACGTAAAACTCGCCTTCGCTGAGTATAAACAGAAACCTTTCAGATGCTACACAGTAGCCACTGATTGACGCCTCCTTCCTGATTATCCCTTTCATGACTTTCCCGCCCAAGGTCACAGGAAAGGCCAATTGGCCAATCACTACAAGAGCCACGCCTTCTTTTTCCTCTGTCTGCTGTCACAGTGCTCTCTGACTACATTAAGCACAGTATTTCAGTCACTCCAGACGCATTCATTTCTCATCACACATCACACAATACAGCTCCTGTTCTAACCGACACTTGGCTTGCAGCAACTTCTGGCACTTCAGAACTACAAAACCCATCATGCTCCCCTTCAGTGCCCTATCATGTGGCATACAATAAGGTCAGCGAGGTTCGCCGTCGCATTATAACCGTAGCGGCCTCCACCAGCGGTGCGCGCCAAGTATTTGATTGCTCCGCGGTGCCAAGTATTTGATTAGATTTTTCCAGGTCGCGGGCTGTTTTCGGTCGCAGTACAGAAGTTCACTTTGCCTTATAATCTCAGGTCACATCCATTCCCGAATCCCCTCCCCGGCCCCGGGGCAGACCCTATGGCTGTGTGCGTGGGAGGGCAGCGGGCTCGGCGACAGCGCCTGCGATCGCTGCAGCCTCATCTGTATTCAGGCAACACGGCTTTCCCTCCCCGCCGTGTCTCTCTCTGGAGGGAATCGCTAACAATTGACAAGCCGCACTTAATTCTGCTCCAACCTGTCCTGATCAATGAGAGGCAGCTGTTTTCCAAATCCGCTGACAAACAAACCTGAATAAATAAAGTGTCATTTACACAAACCCCAGTAATCCAATAATCCCAGATATATAGGTCCTCGTCCCCAGCGCGCATAACAATGCGCCGCTTCGTTCGGCCGACGCCGCTAGCGGGAAGCTACCTCCTGATAATGAATCGTGGTTAATCATCGCCGGGGTTAATTGCCGACGGGTTAATGAGGCTTCATTAACAGCGCTTGCTGTGGAGTTACTGTACTCTCAGGCAATTGTGCTGCTGCTTTCAGGAAGCGCAATGCAGCCACTGTGGCTGGTGTTGCTATTCAGACCACAGTCATGAGGAGAGGTGAAATTTGAGTTTACAAGATGAGCGGCAGAGGTGCTGTAAAACAACACCCATCTTTAAAGTTATAGCCTGGTCATGAGAATTAAAATTGTATTGCTCATCTCACCCTGTTGTATTGAAGCTGATGATTTTAGGGCAAAACAAATAGCTAAAGTCTTACTTTGTGTTCACGAGTGAATAGGGATTATTTAGTTCAGCTCAGGTCAGTTTTACATGTATTGAGCTTTTAACAGAAGAACTGTCACAAAGACGCTTTACAGACTAGCAGAAGTTTAGCAGTAAAGAAGATACCCAGAGTCCCCAAAATAGCTTTAAGAATTATTAATATTTTAAACTATTTAAAATGCCCTAGTATTGCAGTTTTGGCCCATCATTTTCCCTTTTCTCTTTCCTTTGACCAATACTTGCCAAGAACTGTGCAATTGTTAAACTGTCTAATTGTTTGATTAGGATAATTGATGTACTCAATTGTTTACTTATGTCGAATGGCTTACCTACGTCATTTGTCTTGCTAATAAGGGGGTGTGTGGTTCGTAAAAAAAATGACACATTAAAAAAGGCAAAGAAGCCAAAACATCTGTGTAATCTTTTTTCTCCCCCAAAGTGAATAAAAAAAGAGGGGGGAAAAAAAGTTATTTGAGTTTGACCGAGACCCTACTTTACTGAAGTTACACTCATGAAATAGTTCATCCACCAGCCATGAATCTATGGCAAGAGAGTGTGGTTAAAAAAAAAAAAAAATCCTTGTTGGCTCCTTTTACTGGCAGAAAATAGCTTGTTTGACCTACTGTTTTCTTGAGGAGAATGTGATTTTTTTGACCCCCTTGGAAAATCTTCAAATGAATAGAAAGTGCTTCATTTAGAAATATTTTATTTAATGTGCCAGTAAGAAAAACAATAAAAACAATGGAAAATGTATGACTAAGATACGTGTTTAGACCGACTTATTTTTCATTTCTGCTGTGGCTCTGAGAGGCAGCAATTTGAGTGAAATAACTCTGTCACTCGAGTCTCCAAACGTACCCTAGTCCTTTGGGTTTCAGCAGAGCTTCTGTTCCTACACCCAAATTATACGTACCGCTGTTTTGTTTTTCCTCCTGATTTCCTCAGCAGGAGTGTGTGTGGCCTGCTAATGACTGACCGCTCAGGACTTGCGTCCCCTCCTCCCCCCCCCCTCCAGGTGCGATGGACAAAGACTGCAGGCAGTGCCTCGGAGAAGTTCCAGGAAACGTCCATCTTCAACGAGACGCTGCGGATCGAGCGCATACAGAGGGTGCAGGGAGGGCGCTACTACTGCAAGGCCGAGAATGGCGTGGGGGTCGCCGCCATCAGGTCCATCCGGGTGGACGTGCAGTGTAAGTGGCAGCTCCGCGATTCCGCCATCCCTCCACTCCCTGGAGAAAGAGCCGCTCGTGTTTAAAAAATCGAGTCTCCAGGAGTATTGCAGTTTCGGGTCATTCCTGTCTGCTGGGTTTGCGGACCTGTGATTTTTGGCAACAAAACAGAAATATGGGATCCCAGTTCCCGAAGGCGAATATCCGTTGCTCAATTTCATCCCTAACTTATTAAGTCATAAAAATAGATTAATGGAATGAGCTCAGTCATTAGCATAATCTGACATTTGAAGGACATTTACCAGGTAAGAATGTTCATGACGGCCAAAAAAGCATTTCTTGTTCCTCTGTGTGGATTGTTTTTTACTTTGGATTAATCTATAAGTGAACAAACAGCATATACAGCCATTCATAGGTGTGCCGGGGAAATTTGCTGAAACAGAAACCAGATATAAATACAGCTCATCTGGAACAGGTCTCCCATGTCTTGGATGGCAGTAGACGGTCCGCGCAGGAAGTAATGTCAAGGTTGGGGCGGGTGTTTTAAGGGTAGGGTGAGAGGTTATTGTAAAGGAGAGGGCGGGGACGGCCGTTGTAGATACACTTGGATAGTAAGAGCTGTGAAGAGGGAGAATTGAGCCCAAGTGTGGGTTTCATCTGCCCGAGTGATGTGGGGGTCCCCTAGGGCCTCTTATACAGCTGCTCTCTACTGTCACAGTGTGTCTCTTAGCTAGGGGCCAGGTCATACGTCTCAAGGGCTTCTCTTCTCATGACTTACTGATGTTTCCTTGACATTACAATTCCACATGATCAAGGTTCACTGATCATGCTGTCTGAAAACTGTGCACTCCTTTCCCGTCATCAAACATCATCTCAAAATTGCCTCATCCACCCACCCAATCACAGCACAACACCTCTTATCCATCATGTGCTCTTTCTACAGCACTACCTTCATCGTTTCAACCAGCATAATGCATCATGTCTGATCAGAGAGTCCTTGCTTTTATTTGAGAAAATTTAACAGTGACTGGAAAGTAAAACGTTCTCTGTCAAAGAGTTCAATTCTGTTTCTCTTTTAGCTTTCTGTTGTCAAAAGAACTCCCCAACAGATTAAGCTACAAAAATGGAAAGGCAGACTCTGTGTTAAAGAACCTTTTTACCAGACTAAGCAAGGAGCAAGCAGTCGGTTCACGCCAGCAATGCACCTTTCAACCGCTGGTGTAATCTGGCGGCATTGAATTGCTCTGTTGCCTGTAATTTAATTGGAGGGAAAGCAATGCCAATTAACAATTTAAATGAACTCGGTAAAGATGTGAGGTTCAGTGGAGGATGGAAATGGAGGGGAAATGCCAGCCAATCTCCAGCTGAGGTAAGGGACAGTCAAAGCTGCTGGAAGTTAAAGCTGGATTTATGCTTCTGCGTCGAACCGACGCCGTCGCTACGCAGAGCCTCTGCGGCGACGTGAACCCCCTACGCAGAGCCTCTGCGTCGCCTGCCGTGCACCTCGAAAATTTTCTAACTGCACGTCAAAGCGACGCAGACCGTAAGGGCACTGATTGGTCCGACCCGAGCCTAGTGACGTGTGTGATTCAACGTCATTCAAGAAAACAACACCGGTGGCTAGTAGCAACCTATCGCACAGAAAGCTGACGAACCTAGCTTGATGGTTTACTACAGTCGACTGGCTATTGCTAGTTATGTCGTTTTTTATTTTTATCCGCAGCTATTTGTCGCCTAATGAAAGCGATGCGTTTGCTTCTAAAGCTACCGCGAAACCGATAAATGGCCAGTGAAAACAGTTCTCCCGTGAACTGCTGTGTTTGTTTTCAGGCTACTTGCTTAAGCAGAAAGCAGCAGCCGCGAAATATGTCGAAGGACATTCCAAACGACCGTTAATTGAAAACCCAACTCCCTGCTGCCCTTCAGAGTTTTCACTACGAAGGGCAGTGATTTCGCAGGGTGTAGGATGTAGGGATTACTGTTATTACCCTACGGAATGAAATACAGCCCGTAACATAACGTAAACACTCTACCAACGAGTCTCACGTGATTCCACCACAGGTCCTTCGGAAACCTGACGCCACCGAGCGGTTTGAGGGTGAATTGCTTCGCGGCACAGCACGACGCAAACAACCTCAACGCAGAACTTCGAAAGGTCCTCAACGGCGTCGAGGCGACGGCGTACCCTTTGCGTGGAGTCGACGCAGAAGCATAAATCCAGCTTAAGAAGTGAAACAGGCCTCTTTGGGCAGAGGGGTGTTTTATGGTAGGATGGAGGCGGTCGTTTTGGGGAGTGTATCTGCGTGGAGGCTGTTTCAGTAATAGCCTGTGTCTGTAGGCTGCTAAAGCCAGACGAGGGAGCTTTCTCAGGGGGACAGATTTAGGGGGCGCGCTCGGGCCGTTCCCGACCGCTGCAATGGTACACTGTAGCGCTTGATTTCGCTATCCCAGCGCCCCTCCCCAGGAAACTGCTATTTGTGCCGCGGGTAAACAGGAAGGGCTGACGGGGGCCCGAGAGTAACCGTTACTGACGGCTGAGGCTTGTTCAATTTTCCCCGCCGCGCTACTGAGCGCGCTCCTTGGGTGACTTTGGCCAGGTAGCCACAGTAATTAGAGCCGGAGCACAGCGCTGTTCTCCCTTTACCTTTGCCAGCTGGGAATGAGAAGAGAGAGAGAGACAGAGAAAGAGAGCAGGAAAGAGGGAGGAGGAGGAGAGAGTGAGGGAGGGAGGGCCTGAGAGAGAAATAAAAATATTGCGGGAGGGAGAAAGTGTGAGAAGGGAGGGAGAAACAGAAAATGGGATGCGAGACAGATTTATTAAAATAGGGTGGTGATAGAGGGAAAGGAGAGAGAAGTAAAGGAAGGGAGGAGCAGGGAAGGGAGGGACAGAGAGACTGAGGAAATGAGGAATAGAAAAGGGAGGGATAGCAAGGGTAGGAAAGACAGATAGAGGAGATTCTGAGGGAAGAGTCCTAAGGAGAGAGTTGGAGAGTAAGAGAAAGAGAGAGGGAGGAGGAGGGAGGGAGGGAGGGAGAGGGGGATGATCCGGAGGGATGCTCCTGTCCATTGCAGGCGAGTGAAAGGAACAGGCGAGCTTTGTGATGGGAACAAAACGAGTGGGACACCTGCCATGTTCTGCGCGACATAACCAGAGAAAAACACCGCCAGCACAAAGGAGAAATAAAACGTGTCTTCCTGCATTTGTTCAAGCTGGAAAATGTTTGTTCTGTTTGGGGCATTGAATAAAGCTACTGTCTCTTTTTTCCATTTTGTTTTGTTGCATACATTATTTTATTTGTTCCATATGTGTTCAACCTGCATGTTGGAGAGAGAGAGAGAGAGAGAGAGAGAGAGAGAGGAGAGAGAGAGGGAGAGAGAGAGTATGAGGGTAGACAGTGGGTTAGGTTTTGAGGAAGAGGAGGAATAGGAGAAAGGATAGTCAGGGAAGAATAAGAGTTGAGAGTGAATCAGGTGTAGAGGGGGCACATATAGCTGCAAACTTTAAGGAATAAAGAAATAAATTACACTATTCTGGCAGAAACAAGTGTGATCACAATGTGGCGAGCCAGTTTGCAATCCTGTCCACTAAGCATCTTTATGCGTGGTGTTCGGAACAATGTCAGTAACGCGTCTGTAGCCGACATGTACACTTCAAATTGGACTATTGACTATCAATGAATTGGACACAGCTGCAAACTGTCGACTGGATCATGTTATATTTACGATTACACGTTTCTTTCATCTTCTCCATTGATCCAAAGTTGGTCGGGATATTTTTGCCACGTCTGAATACCTACCCAAATCAACCCCTCTGATGCATGTGCAAACTTACATACACAATCTGATATCGCTGTGTAGGTGTTGTTCTGAGAGCAACAAAATAATGCTCATCTAGGAGTAGCATTACAGTCCACCAATAGCAGCTCTGCTATGATGATGTCATAGAACCATGAAGGCCTTAAAACTGTGCATCGCATGTGGCAAGCACAGACTTTAGGTAAGCAGTTCAGACCAGTAAAATCCCAGAAGATGAGTGATGTAAGCGGGAAAGAGATTTGAAATTTATATTAAATTCCCATGGATAAAACAATTTAGGGTTTCCTTGATAACAGGCTTCTCTGCAAGTACCTGCTCACCTATGTGAAAAACTGGCTAACAATAGCTAGTCAAATTTATACAAGTAAAACGCTTGACATTTGTAAGCACAGCATGGAGATATCAGAGCTGCTATTCATTGATGGACTATAATGCTATTCCTGGGCAAGCATTACTTCAGTGATCCCAAAACAAAACTTAACAATGATATGGGATTGTGCTACACACATGAAGATACACACACACACACACACACGTGCACACACGCATACACACACACAGAACACACACACACACACACACACACACAGACAGAGAGAGAGGGAGACTTCAAAACTTCAATCTCTCCAGTGGAAGAGGGTCAGGTGACCAAGGGCTTTGGCGCTTTGACCAATGGGACAGCGTGACAGAGACTGGGTGTGGTAAGACAATTCTTCTACAGCTTGGATGGACTTGGTTTAGAGACCTGATTGGATTGCCGGCTGTGGTGAAGAGCCATGGATGAAAATTAGTTTGTTATGCAAAAGTGATTTCCCGTGCTGACGCTGAAGTTTGATTTTAGACTGCATGGTTGACTTCAAAGGTCTGAGGAAAACATGCAGATAAATAAATGAATTCCTCAAAAAATTTCAACTGCAAAGAGAGTCGCAAATGCAATGGTTTTGCATAGGATTCCACCAATCAAAACATCTGTTGCCAGGAAGTCACTGTTGATTGGTGGATTTTTTTTTTTGGTTGTCCTTCTCTCATGAAGTGAATGTCGTCGCTATGGCTGCGTATGAAACCTCAGAACTTCTGTGTGGTCGAAATGTCTACTGTCTCCTAAACCCGCTGCACGCCTGCCTGTCTACAGGCTGTTTCTCATAACAAGTAATAAGTCAAAATTTTCTCTAAACACGGATTCAATGCATCATTTATGAGTTTTGCTGAGTGCATTTAGAAGAACATTTTTTCAGGAAGTAAACCATGCTTTCTAGGTAGCCCCACAAAGAGGAAAAAAGTTATCATTGGCTCCAATCACAGTTAGATAGGTCATAGAGGGGGAGGAGGGTTATTTCCAATTATTTACAATTCAACCAACCATTGGAAAATAGTATGGTACAGACTGTAAATTGGAGATTTGGCTCAGTATATTTAGTACATATTTGTGTACGTAGTTTGAGGAAACAATATGTTCACAGCCATAGTCGGTGAACCCTGGAAATGCGTATCATTTTGATTTGTTAAAGGTTCCGTCTTGCCCTATTTTATTTACCTTGTCTGAAAAACAAGGTATTTAAGCTTGAAAATGGGGGGGGAGTGCAAGTTTAACAGTTGCAGTCAGTCTACAACCTCTCCTATTCTCTTCCCTCGTTAATTATGCGCTGTTTGAGTGGACAGTGAGTTAATGAAAATGAGCTGCTCTGATTGGCCGCTTAATCGTATTGTGAAGTAAACAATGGCAGTGAAAACCTGTATTTACTGGGCAGTTTCTAAACAAATTAATCCCCTCATGTCGGAAGGGGCATCCACTCAAAACACGTTGGTCAGGCACAACATTTCTTTGGCAATGCGCTACAGCATTAACACTGATTTTTCTTTTTATTTCTTTGGTCCTTTGATAGAAAGAACCGAAGTATATTGACTGACGGAAGGAAAAACCCTGACTTTCATGAACTGGCGCTTTTGAGCATGCCTTCTTAAAAACTCTCATCATGTGCTCAGTTTGAGTTAGAAATTATTGGGAAGTAAGCACTTTTGTAGACAGCCTAGATGTCTACAAGTTTACAAGGGCTTTGCTCTATTCAATTATGGCAATATCCGCTGTGATTGGTGGAGAAGAGTGATGATACAAACTCCCTGTCCTTATTTTACTCTGGAATGCGGTGCATACAAAATTCAAGCAGTTGTGGAGTTGGCTGGGCTTCTAGAAACGATTGCTAGACTGAAGCTCTGCCTTGCATCATGGGTAAGTTTCTAATTAGAAGGTTAAGATGCGTGGACTCATAGGGAAGACTTGTTGCATTGTTGCGCCGTATTCTGCTCATGGTTTCCAGAAACTTCTCGCTGTGCTCGCTGAGGATCACAATATGTTCCAGGAAGGTAGTTTGGAGCGTATTGCCGAATCCCATCCATCCCCTGCCCTTCTGTTGCCACTGGAAATTCTGTATCTTACTCTAAAAGAAAAATGGAACCCAACGGAACTGCTGGGTGTCTGATTCTGTGGAGATTCAGTGACATTGTATGAATGTTCAGAGAGGACTGTTATGCAATCTAAATGTGGGCTGTACCACCTGTGACTGGAGGACTCATGGGGAGATCAGCGATTGGCTCTGGTCTCACTCGGAGATGGGAGGTTTTTATTTGGTGGGGATGACGTGGCTTCATTGCTCGCCGGTGCCCCCTGCTGGTCGATTTATTCAGTCTGTTGAGCCATATGTGAAGTGTTTTTTTTTTTCTCTGATGTCTGGGGTAACCTGACTTTTGGAGAGATTTTTTAAGCCCAAAAGCAAGATCAGAATATTTTCAGTGTAAAACAGGTGTCTCTCTGAATAATTGAGAGCTGCTCGGAGCAGGAATGTGAAGCTCATGTCTAGGTGAACTGTGGTGTTTGCACGACTTTTTAGTTTCCTTTTAATCAGCAGCCAATTAAGGCCCTGAGAATATCGCTCAGGGATTCCACTGACGATCAATAACCTCACTCAATCACTCATTCTGAAACACAATGATAGCCAACAGACACTGCAGTATACACTCCCAGACTGTTTTGTGATATTTATCACATACAGTCTGGCTTACTGAGGAAGTCTTGGAAGGCACTGATTGTTCTTTTACTCATATAAAGCATAAGAAACGACCTTGTCGAGACCAGATTCAAAAATGTAACCCAGGGCTCGTCAGTTAACGGTCTGAGCCAAACAGCTGTGCAGCAGGGCTTTGATGTGAGAAGGGCTACGGTGCTGCTGAATTAGGAGACAAGGTGTCCCGCAGCCACGCTATCAAAATGGGTGGGAAAGCATATGGCTTTGCACCCCAGTTTCATGTGGTCATGACACCAACTGTTCAAAACTATAGCTGCTTTTACACCGGACGCGGAACTAATTTTTCGCATGACAGATTACATACAAAGTCAATGCAAAGACGCGAATACTTTGCATTGACTTTGTATGTAATCTGTCCTGCGAAAAATTTGTTTCGCGTCCAGTGTGAAAGCGGCTTAAGAGCGGAACTTTTTTTTTTTAATTTCAGTATTTTCATTTCTACGGTGGTTACGATTTTTTTTTTTTTTTTGTTTAATAAGCATATATGGTTGGGAAAATGCGTCAGTTATAGGTGCACTGTGAAAAGCGCGAACATATTCAAAGCGAGGTGAAACATAAAAATGGAGAAGTTAATTAAAAAAGAAATATCATTGCAGTTTTTAAACAATTTGGCTCACTTCTTCTGACGCAACAAAACTCAGTGTGCGTCTCCCCTGCGCTGCTTCTTCCCTCTGAGCAGTGGGCTTACGGAGACGCACCATCACTGTCTATATCCTCTTCATCCCTCAATTCCAGAGAATTCGCCGTGTGAGACTTCTTCGAAATCGCTTGCATTGCATTAAGTTGTCATGTAGTCTGTCCCGATACTTGGAGTCCTCATTTCTCTGCAAAAACTGAAATATATCAGTGGTCTCTTTTCTACGGAGTCCTGTACCGGCATTTCCTCAACAGTATTCATCAAATTCATCATACATTCACAATGACTGAATTGCAAATGCAATGATATGCTTGAAATTACTTTCGATCTTTCCTTCAATAGCCTCTTATTGGAGGACATTGACAGATTCACAGCTAGTTACCAGCGCTTGTTGCTGATTGATTGTGCAGAGTTTTTCTGATGAAAATGAATCAAAACCTGTATTTCTGGGTTTTTTTTTTATTTAAAGAGGCAGTTATCATACATTTTAAGCATATATTTTAGTGGAAGAAGAGATGAATTGCAGTTGGTGTTTTGGAGAAACTTTAAATGTGATGGCATCAATCCTGGCTTTTCTGGTGTTATTAAGGGTATGTAAACATTTGTCGATTGATGCTCTGCGATTTTTGGCCTTAGTGCTTATCAAGTCCAAAATTGATTTTTCCAAAACGATATGTTGGCTGATTGCAGCAAATAGACGCAATTGAGGAGGTGACTGCTGGTGGTGTGTGAACACTTCATGGGAAACTTCGAATGGATCATTCAGTGCTGATTAGATCCCTTCGTCCTTGACCGTAGTTGGCTGACTATCGGAAGTTCGTAACTCAGTAGTCCTGTGTCTTAAAACCGGGCCCTGGAGAGAATTGTGAATGGATCAGTATCAATCTGGGCCATTTTATGTTTTTTTTTTTTCATTATGAGCCGTTTGCATTGTTTGAGATGAACGTACTGGCCGTGTCTTACACTGGAAATTTCAGACAGTATTCCCTGCGGAAATATTGTATATTATAACAGCATTCCACCCAGGTTAAGACAGGAAGTGCAGAAAGGAGAACAAATGACTGAACCCCATGTTTACTTCTTTTCTTCAGTAGGAGAGGCATGCACATGCATGCATATGTGTGTGTGTGTGTGTGTGTGTGTTCTTGTGCATGCTCCAAAGTGAGAACCAGAAAATGTTTTTTTTTTTTTTTTTTTTTGCATAGTGGGGACATTATTGGGAAGTGAGGAAATTTTCAAGTGTCGTCACAACTGCAGGCAATTTGTGACTTATTAGTTAAGGTTAGGGTGAGGTGAGAATTAGGGATAGGTTAAGGTTAGGGCAAGGGTTTGGGTTAGGCATACATTGCGTATTAGGAAAGGCTGTAGAGACACCCGAAGAATGAATGGAAGACAATAAAATGTCCTCACAAGGATAGAAGTACAAGGGTGTGTATGTGTGTGTGTGTGAGAGAGTATGGGCCTTAAAAGCAGTGGATGAGGCATTTATAAAAACGTAAAAATAATATATTACTCATATAAAAGGTCTGGTTACTGCTAAATAATCACCACAGGAGTCAGACACCTGATGTAGGTGAATCCTTTCTGCCTGCGTCATGTGGACATCATCCATGACTGAGTCACAATACCCTCTGTGTGAACTGGAAGTGCTCTCTCATAAATCACACCCCTTAAGCATTAGCCATCCCTAAAATGGGGGAAAGAGACATTCCAAAGAAGAAAAACATGAATGACAGTACTGAGAATGATCTGTGATCTCATTAACTGCTCATGGCTGTTTTTATAGTGCTGAACTAAGTTTCCACTTTGCCGTAGCGTATGTAAAGTTGACAAGCACAGATGAGTATTGTATAAGTGTGGTCAATGGTGCCTTCAATCAACAACAGTCCCTGCAGTGTTTAGGCCAGTAGAGTATTTCAGCATTTCCTTTATGTGCGTAGCAAATTAAATTCTCTGGCCTCAAAGATATATGATTACCAGCTGGAGGACTTCAGCCCAGTTATTGCAGTGTTACATCACTCTATGCGAGTTGTGTCATTGGTTCATCACTTCCTGCCAACAGAGACCCTCAGAGGAAATGACACGGTGGAGAAGTGTGTGGATGATCTCATTGTATGCTGGGTAGATGAAGTGCAGTTACAGAGACGGCAGTGGCTCACTGCTAGGAGTGTGGCATGTAGCTCAGTCTATAGCAGTGCCATCCTCCGCTGGAAATCTGAGGCCCCTGTTGGTTTTCTGTCCAACCCTATCAAAGTGCACCTCATTCAACAGCCAGAGATCTCAACAATCTGATCATTAGTTGAATCAGGTATGCCAATTTAGATTTGTCATGAAAATCTTAGGGACTGTAAATCTCCTGGAACGAGGTTGGATGGCCTTGCATTGAAAATGGGAACCACCCTATTGAGTCATGTAAAATCAAACAAAACAGATCGCTATCAGCGTATGGATTACCCTCGAGAGGTTCTAATCCAAACTCAGCCTGTGTAATTAGTCATTGTCATGTAAGGCGAAGTCATGCTGCCATTATGTTGCCAGAGGATGAATTAGCAGGCTGCACGATTCAATCACTGTTCAGCCGATGTTCGGAAGCCAGTTTCTGAATGTGCAGAGCAGAAATGATTTAACTTGAGAAGAAATCTTGCTTGTGTACAAGATGCAGTAGTCTGTGGTAATTTTCCTGATTCTTATCAGGGTCACTGTGGTTTCTTTGGCTGGCTATATGAGTTCATTTTCAGCAGGGGTTGTGTCTCAGTGCGTTATGGATGCTATTCGTGTTGGGATTCAGAAATAAAGTCCCTTCGGTATAGCTGCCTGTGAGCAGTGGGGGACAGTTTTTCTATTAGGGAGTACTATTACATGGGACCTCGCTTACTCACCCAGACGTACTGCATTACTCACATATATGGATGCACACATACACACAGGCACAGATATGAACTCGGGCAATGGTGGTCAGATGCACATACTGTGCGTGCACCTGTATGCTGTATTGTCTATCACTATTTCAATCTACAACAGACAAGTCACATACAAGGTTCTCCCTCTCTCCCTCTATTTCTCTCTCTCTAGCGCCTCTCCCTGATCTGAACATTGTAAATGAGCAGCAGCCATTAAAGTCAAGCACTTTATCATCACTGGGCACTTTCACTGCTGAATATGAAAGGCTGCATAAGAAGGATTCATAACCTTCAACATTAGATTTTACAGGGAGAGTCAAACAACACGAAAGATGAGTGTGAGAAAGCTTCACCTGAGTGTGCCAAAAAGTAGAACCTCTAATTGCCTTTATTTCAGCAAGGACTACACTTTAATTTGTCAGCAGAATCCTAATAAACATGCCTTAGATGTATAAGTGGTGATAAATTAGTTTAAGTAAAATAATAACAACCCTAAAGTGACCACATATCACACAATACTAGTCACTGAGGACATGATATGTCTCCATATAAGTGGCACAGACACACACAGAGGGCAGATATGCGATGGAAAGGAGAGCCCTGCTGATGCTCAGGGAGGTGCTGAATTAGATGGGTGACATTACTAGGTTACACATATACTGTATGTGTCCTGCCCTATATTACCTTTACTGATATCCCTCGACCCACCCACAGAAGGTGAGTTTATAATCATGATTGGGTGTTGTGCGGCAAACACTTGCAGCCCTTCGCGATGATTGGTTTCCAATGAGCATCATGGATTCCCCTGGACGTGTTATCCCTAGACAGTATCTAATAAGTGGTGAGAAGAATGCAAGAGAGTGTCGGAGATAATAATGGATAAATCGTCTGCTGTTTTCTGTATGGAGACTGTAGACTGATATCCTCATAACCTAACTACTCTGACATGATTTTCAGAACCTCTCTGTAAATTAAATAGTCATTTCTTTGCTGAAAACTGCATATCACTATCAATGTATGGTGACCAGAAAGACATCCTGTAACCATTGTAGAGTGCACTGGCTGTTCTGAGACTCTAAATCTTCTCACAAGTCGATAGCGTGTCTAAATATGCATGAAATCCCATGGAACCCATTGCAATTCAATCCTTCTGCCAATAAAAATGTAAAAACAGTCATAATAAGCAACAGAACAGAGACAGTGACAAAGAACTCGCTTAAAGCATGTGATCCCAGTTTTGCTTATAAAACCGCGACCTATATCAATGTTTATGTTTTTCTCTTTTTTTTTTAAATTTAATTTATTTATTTATTTTGCGACCTGAAATAAATTGAGCGCGCTATTCTACCACACAGATACTGAGGATCAGCATGTGTCTTTGTTGCAGCGCGGTGAGATACTTTGCAATGGGATGTTTGAGAGCAGACACGATGACTGCGAGTCTCTGTCTCTCTGGCTGTCGCTGATTTAAATGGAGGACAGGACCATCTCATTCCCATTGTGTCTGTGGAAGCTGGAGTTACACTGTGTCCCAGGTGACTGATGGTACCTGCTTGGAGCCGTCATACATTCATCACTTTCTTATGCCTCTGTGTGCCCCAGATCCATGTTCATTTTTACTTTGAGTCTTAAAGAGGGCTGGATTAAGTGTCTATATGCGCACGTGTGTGTGTTTGTATGTGTGTGTCTGTGTACCATGTTTAGCCACCCTTGTGGGGACCAAATGTGATTTCTTTGTACTTGTAGGGGCGTTTTCAGGTCCCCACAAAGAAATTTTTCAGGTCAGGATTAGGGTAAGGTATGCACATTTGAGGGTTAAGGTCAGAGACAGGGGTTAGGGAATGAATGGAAGTCTATAAAATGTCCCCACAAAACATGAAAACAAACGTGTGTGTGTGTTTGTGTGTGGACAGCAATATGCTCACACCTGCAGCCATACACCTGGAATAATCTGTTCTAACTATGCATCATAGATTATAACTTCACATAAACACACGCTCACATGCACACTAGGGGTCCAATCTTACGCCACAGTCCTTAACCCGTTATTTGGGGATTTAGCATTGTGTAAGAGGCGTTCCCTCGCAAAAGTTGCTATCTTGCACACCTGCCTATATCCCTAAAACACCTGCGCTACCCGTTATATTATGCAGAGGCGTGGTTTGGGCGTTATGCCAGTTAAACCAATCAGTGTGCCAGGTGCCATTGCCTTTAAGAGCAGGCTGCGCTATCCCAAATCCTCAAACTGAAACCCATAATGGAGAGAGGAAGGTTGCAAGTTTCTCCGAAGTCGAAGTTAAATTGCTCGTGCATGAGGTCAAAATGCGTTTCGCCATGCACTTCCAACTCCCTCTCCTGCCTGCAATGAAGCATAGAACAAAATCCCATTTTAGAAAATACCCACAGCCAAATAAATGCCTACATTGACTGCAACCATTTACAATTTTTTCTTTATAAAGCGACTTTGAGTATTTAATAAAACGCTATATGAATTACATGTATTATTACATTATTAGTAGCCTACTGATCGCACAAATTACTTACCAGGCAGGCTGCAGATGACATGACTAGCAGTGTCGCAGCTCTGCTGCCATCTGGTCCCTCATTGCCCCTGCTACTGCTGGCACTATATCAGCATTTGGAATCGGCACCTGCACTTCAGCTTGCCCCCTTCTATAGTCCGGTAATAATCGATCCTCAAACTCCAGCATCATTCCATGGCGTAGGGCAATGTTGTGCAGCACACAATATACCACAAAGAAAGATGCTACTTTCTGAGGACCATACTGTAAGACCCCACCTGACCTTCCAAGCAGCGGAACCGCGTTTTGAGCACGTCAAATGTTCACTTAATGACAACTCGTGCGCGAGTGTGTTTTCTATTGAAAGCGAACTCACACACACTTGTTGGCGTAATGTATGGCACCATGCACCACGTCTTTAATGGACAGCCATTGTCACCCAACAGCCAACCATGCAGAGGGGGCGTACCTTTGGAAAACTGCAGGAATGACCGACTGTTCCATTATAAAAGCGTTGTGGCTACCCTCAGGATGATTTGCATATACATTCAAGATGTAAGCCCATGCATCGCAAATCACCTGGACGTTGATGGAATGGGTTCCCTTACGATTCACGTAGGCGCCACTGTTCAGAGCCGGAGCACGAATCAGAACGTGTGTGCAGTCGACGGCACCCAGAACCCTAGGGAACCCATATCTTGCCAAAAAAATCCCGCTTTACCCTGCGTTGTCTCTCGGGTGTCACAGGGATGCCAGTGATGTACCTACTGGCATGTCGGACTATGCTGGCAGTGACCGCAGTTATAGCTGAGCTTATGGCAGATGGGGTCATGCCTCCAGTTGAGCTGAGTGGGTGTTGGAATGACCCACTAGCATAGAAAAATAGTGCCACAGTAACCCTAACAGCAATGGGCAAGGCATACGGACAGCTGGCAGCGGTGTCTACATCATCTGCAACCAGGTGACATAATTCCATCACTGCCTGATGGGAGAGGCGCAGTTTTGTCACGCATTCTCGTTCTGTGGGAAGTAATACTTGTATTATTATAATTTTAGAAAATTATATATAATATATATCATTAATATATATTATATATAATAATTATATATTATTATAAAAGCGGAAAAAATGATTGATACAAAATACAAACGATATAGACTTACCTGAAAGATCCAGGTAGCTGGTGCGCTGGCGGTACACACGTTCTGGGTGTCTTCTATTATTTAACTGGCGATCAAGGCAATTTAGTACTATCTCTGCCATTTTCTCAGGGGTTCAACTGAGGCTGAAGCAAGGTGGCTTTTTATAGGCGAGGTAATTCGGGAAGTGGAGCCGCATGTGCACGTCCACATGTGTCCAAGTGGACGCGCATTTAAGCCGCCTGGGCGTGCTCTTGTAAAAGCCCAAATGGGTAGCGGGTGGTTTGAGGACCCGCTATACGCTTTCCCTAACGTGTGTGGTCAAGATAGCAATTGTAGGGAAAGCGCATAAGCACCCCCACGGGCACACCTCCAGGCGCAAATGAAGGAGTTGGCATAATGTATAGCGGGTACACTCAAAAAAATGAAACCCCTTGAAATGTCAGATTTACTTAATAATGTTATGTCAACTTTTTCCACAAAACTGAGTTAAGTACATTCCACTCAATGCAATTAATTAAACTGGCCAAAAAATGTTAGAAGTCAAATAAAGGTTACACAAAGCAATTGTGTGGAAACTGTTCACATAACATTATTAAGTAAATCTAACATTTCATGGGGTTTCATTTTTTTGAGTGTAGTGTGGCCACAAGATACCATTTAGGGATAGTGGAATGTGTAATTCCACTATCCCTGCTGCTGAATGTGTAATTCACGGGTAGCGGGTAGTGGCAACGGGTAGGGCAGCGTGAAAGATAGAGCCCTAGATCTGTAATCTATGATTCATGATGAGTCGCTGTCCATGGTGCTGACCTATTGGCATATTCTCTCTCTCTCTCTCTCTCTCTCTAGTTCTCTTTCTAGCGATTCATCCCAATATCCAGTTCATTTCAATTCAGTTTGCATTACTGACTTGGAATATACTCTGTGAGCAGTGCCAAAAAATTGCAGTAAACATAATTGCAATGGTAATATGTAGAAGAATATAGCCCGCACTTACACGTACACAGAGACATACACTGCTCGCAAACTTGCACGCATGTTTTGTGTGTTTCCAGGCATTTGTTTCCCGAAGTCAGTATTAGGTTCATGTAGAGTGTAATCTATCTACCAGCCCCAGTTCAGACAGAGATTTTTATTAGTTTGAGCACTTGGAAGTGGTATTATACTGCACTTAACTGGCCATCTCTGCTGTTCTCTGATCATGGCCATGTCCTGCCATGTCCAACAGTGAGGCCATCACTGACAGTTGTGTATAAGCCCTGCCATTCCCATATATGTGTGTGATGTGATGTGGAATTTGAGCCTCAAATCATCAGTTCTTTCTCTCTCAGGATGCAGTTCAGCAGAAGCACAGCGTCACTTCGACACTGCTTGTCACTCGAGCGGCTAAATTGCGCTTTTTGTCCAGAACTTCCCGATTAAAGCGAAGAGCAGTCAATCTTTGGCTCAGTTCCTGCAGCGCTGTGCATCCTCAGAATGCCAAAGACCTCTCACTGACACTGGCAGTGTTTGCGCATTCAGATACAGGCCCACGCCTTTAAATCACGCGGTTTTGTTGGCGGTAAATGAACTGAGATGACAGCAGAGGCTGTACGTCATCTGCTGGGTGCACCCTGGCTGTTACTGTGGGAACCAGCGCCCTTTGCCACACTGCAAAGCCCATGACAGAATATGCCTATATTTTCTAGAACATTCAACAATTGATTTTTAAATAGGATTACCAGTACTACTACTACTACTACGAATAATGATAATAATAATCATCATCATCATCATCATCATTGATTGAGCTTCCATTTTGCACTAGTCACGATAAACTTGCAAACTCAGCCTTTATCATTGATTGTAGTGCTTAGCATTGAACTTTTTTAACCTCGAGGCTGTAGGTTTGATGGCCGTGTTAGACTTCATGCATTTTTTTTTATCCTGATAATGTATCATCAGGCACTGAAAAAACAAATGCAGGACTCTGAGCTCTACATATATGACATGCCTCGAATAAAGGAGACCGTAGAGAATATGAATGATTTATTCATACCCTGCCTCAGTGTGTTTTAACATGACAGGCAGTAGCCAGGCTGATGGTGTGAGGTCTGCTCCAGGGGAGTAATGTGTGCTTTACTGTCCGTGCCTTTCTCCTGTGTCAGTGCCCTCACTGGCCTCGATGGAGACAGTACAGACACTGCGCGGAGGGACAGTGAGATAGTGAGATTGTGTGTGAGTGATAAATGGAGGAGGAGGAAGGCATGAAAGAGAAGAAGAGAGGGTGAGATGGGTAAAGAGGAGAGACAGTGAGAGATGGACAGAGAGAGAGATAAAGGGGGAGAGGGGAGAAAGAGGGAGGAGTGAGGGAGTGAGAGAGGATGAGAAGAGGAGGAGAAGGGAGTGAGAGAGTGAGAGAGAAATTTTGAGGGAGCATGTGAGCAAGAGAGGGGGGGAGAGAGAGAGAGAGAGAGAGAGAGAGAGAGAGGTGGGCTGCTTCGAGTGGGTGTGCCTTTGAGCCCTCTGCAGTTGACTCCGGAGAAGGGGAAAGTTTGGGCGGGGGACGAGAGAACAGTAGAGAGCCCTTGATGCGCTTGCAATCGCTCACTTACTCACTTGATTTATGGAAGAATTGTGTTGCCAGAGGACAAACTGCCTTCAAGTGCCATTCACTGACCATCAGATCTGTGAAGAATTTAAGTATGTTCTTGAGAAGTGAGCAGTTTTTCCATTGATATATTCATGATGATTTACGTACCCCTTTGTTGTTGTGTACTGCACTTTAGATTTAGAAAAAAAACTGCAAATTTGACTGATTTATTGAAAATGTCCAATATACTGTATGTGTTTACATCACTCTGTCGCAATGGTTGCTGTTCTTGTTAGCGATGTTGCGAGTGTTAAACTTATTTTGTTCTTCCTGTAGGCACGCTCCAGGTGTTAGCATGCTGTGCGAAATTAGAAACATGATGGATTCTGCTCAGTACATTTTCACAATCGTGTTCTTTCCCCTCCGCATCAATGTCAGTTGTCATTGTCTGTGTATTTAAACGAAACACTTAGCTAGCCAAATATCACATACTATCAAAAGAGGAGCCCTTAATAAAATGCGACGCTGATTACTGTTTTTCATGACTTCCGATTTAATACTGAGCCTGTTTTACCCAAAAGCCCTGGCTTCCATCTCCTTGTTTTATTCATTCCTAACCTTTTGTCACAACCTTTGTTCCATTTCATACTCAAAACT
Source organism: Gymnothorax javanicus (assembly GCA_029692085.1). Lineage (NCBI taxonomy): Eukaryota > Metazoa > Chordata > Actinopteri > Anguilliformes > Muraenidae > Gymnothorax > Gymnothorax javanicus. The sequence goes on from CM056193.1 coordinate 26,394,244, forward strand.
GTCTTTCCATTTTTCCTGGAATTTCAGTGTTGTGACAACACATTACATTTGGGCAGCTCATAGCATGCTGGGTGCTCTCATTCCTGAACAATTCCCTAACAATTCGGTTTTTCACTTCCATATGTATAAAATCTGTTGTCTTGCTTTTGTTAAATGTTTCAGAATAAGTCAACTGCAGTTTTAGAATTCTCAGCCTTGAGTTTTGGCAATAGCTGTCTGTGAAATTTGGCAGTGGAGCCCATTATTTCGCTTTGGTGTCTGTGATGCGTGAATCTTTAAAACTCTGGTAGACTCAGAAAAAAAGGGTTCTTTGGTTTGTCGACACAGAGGAATACTCTCTAATTAGTCCCTCATCTCCCAAAGGGTAGGTCTGGGACTCTATTATTTAGGCCGCATTCGTCCGTGCGTTGATTCATGTGCACGTCCATGAATGCATCCGTGTGTCTGAACAAATTCATCACTCTAAAATTATATTCGACAGCCTTACCATTTTACTTTGACTTTATGACCTTTTTCAAAGCTTCATATCTGCTACCTTTTTGTGACCTCTGACCTTTGACCTCTCAGCAATGACCTTCATCTTTTTTTTTGTTTTTCTCTACGGACTATATCTCCGACAGTGGTGCCAGTGGCTTTTCGAAATAGCTTGTGTAGGCTGGCTGTATCCTCTAGTTGTGCGTTTTGAATGTTTTCTTGACCTGTGACCTTTGACATTTTCCCTTATGATGTTGACCTCTATCTGCAATTTTCAACTTTCTGAAAAATCATCCGATCTTTTAATGCAGCATATCAATACTACGTTTAAGACCAGGGAACTGATGCAAATGTTAAATTGACCTATGACCTCCACAGGACATTTTATCTGACCATTGACTTGTGATCTTGACCTCAGTTCCATTTTGGAGAATTTTTTTGCTTTTCTGTCCCCTAGCACCTGACGGGTAGGTTGGGGGACTGCTGTTTTGGGCCATTTCTGTTTATCCATCCATCGGTCCAATGCACCATTCATCTGTCCGTGTGTACAATGGCAAAGGACTTCTGCGTTCTTTGACGCGCTTGTTCTTGATGGAATCTTAATCCTAGGTGTGAAGTATAAAGGCACCCAGAAAAACAAATCGTTTTTCTTCCGACTCCAAAAAGCTTAAATTAGAAAAGGATTTTTTTTTCTTGCGGAATCGCGGGGTTCTGATTGCTACTGTTTTATCTGAGTGTACGTCAGAGTGCGCTCAGTATAATGGAGGACGAATGAGAGAATCAGGGGAAATATGGACACGCGCTGAGTGTGTTATTGAGCGTGGCGAGGAGGACGGCTGATTTCATTGTGCCGTTTCCCGGGCTGCTTATTTCATTTTTGAAGAATTTCAGCTGGAGGGTTACGCTCACGCTGTCTCGTGCACACATTCACTCTTATGAAAAGCCAAACCCGTAATTTCCTCTCTGCAGGATCTCGGATGCCAATGTTTGTTTTCCATTCGATTTCCCATAAATAATGTCTATCAGGTGCGGAGCGTGCAGAGGAAGTCCTGGGACGCCAACAAGGATAAAGAGGGAGGCCTTGCCTGTCTTTGCAAAATACAAAAAAAAAAAAAAAAAAAAAACAAGATGCTGGAAAACCTCTGCTGTGCTTCACATGAACTGCCAGTTATAATAATTTTTAAATGTCGCTGAATAAATCAACTTCAGATGCAGATTTCTTTGTCTTGAGTTTGGGCAATAGCTGCTTTGGCAATTTGGTGTCATGAATTTGAGAAAACGGGAGCCACATGCAAATCACAGTCAAGGTGTATAGGTGTCTTTAATAAATGGAAAATTGGAGTTTTCAATACACAAAAAAAGAGGGTAATCAGAAGAGGGTCCGAGGTCAGGCAGGAGCGAACAGGAACACTGGAGGTCAGACTAGGCGTAGTTGAAGGGGCTGGTCCGAGGTCAGTAGCCGGGGAAACAAGCCGAATAGATCAGGGCACACAGGATAGGTGCACACTCTCTGATATGGATGTAGATTCAACGGGAAGAAGCACTGGGAAGAGAGATACTGTGCAGCAAGAGTTTAAACACCCACTGGAGATGGCGGCAACGGTCTAGCAAAGGGGAGACGAAAACCATGCAGGAGCTTAAATACATCAAGAAAATTAAAAAAGTGGGAATGAGTGTACAAAGCACAGGAAGAAAACTCAAGGGGAAAGGTAATGAACGAGATAATAATTAAATTATGAGAATTCATTAAAAAACTGATACCGAAACTGACAGACGGTTAGACTGTCACAAAAACAATAAAGAAAACACTTAGGACATGACAGTTGGATAGTGGGACCCTGTATTTTGGTTTTGTATCTGTTGACTGGGATGTGCAGATTTTACTCTTTATGACTTAAGTATATCTGGATTCAGGGGCACTTTGGCTTGTCAACGTAGAGGACACAATTTTAGGTTATTTGACTTTGACCTCCAACACAATGCTGTAAAGATGTAGTTGAAGTTCTGACAAATAGCTTTAATTTGGCTGTATTTGCGCCCAAATCTGATGATCTGTTTAAGAATTACAGTACATGTTATGCTTAGCCTCCCATTTTAGGGGAGCAAAGGCAATTTGGCATATTGGCATGATGCTGAATAAGGCCATGTAGGGTTATTATCAGGGGTGCACATAACTTTTTTGGTGTGGTTCTCAAGGGAGCACCTGGAGATGCTCCCTGGTGCTCACTCTTTACGCAGCGCCCATCCTACAAGGTGTCATCATCGCAGCCGTCCTTTCCTGCAGAGTACTCAATACGCATGCGTTTTCGATGCAAATCAGCCCACAAACGAGGAAGTTGAGCAAAACAAAAAAATTAAAATATTTCTTAATGTATATTTACTTTTACTTAGAAAACAGTAAATCTTTCTTATGTTCAATTTCATCAAGCAAGAGGAGGATTTCTTCCTTTGTGAATGCTAACTTTAAGTGGCCTTTTCCCCTACATGACCGACTGTCAGACACCGTGTTGCCACATGCCAATTTATTGGAGCAATCAGGCTCTGGATTGTTTAACTGAACAATGAACTGAGCAGACAAAGGTTAAATGAGTTTTACGTCATTATTAAACCTTTTCTTAATTATTTCTATTCTTGTGATCTTTCGTTGTAATATTTCTGTAAGCTAAATTAATTAAAAAGACACTGAATCAATTTAGTCATATACTAATGATGATGACAATGTGTTTTTAAAATATTGTATTTCAGTGTTGATTGGTTAAAACGACGGACGTTCAATCTCATAGCTTCGATTTATTAACAACTAATGCTTTAGCGAGGACTCAAGAAACTCTCCGCAAAATTCCTCTTTAGGCCCGTCTAACGACTGTGTTTGGGAAACCCACGTAAGGAGAATGTGACGAACATGAGAGAATGTTCGTTGCTTAAGAATCTCTGTGCCACGCTCGTTAATCCTGAGATCCAACATTATCGGGAAACCCACTGCAGAGCTTTAAACAAGCATGGTTGCCAGTCAAAACAGCCTCTGATGGCTCTCAAGTCAAGAACACACAACTTTAAAACAAACAGCTTTTGGTCTACGGACGCAATCCAAGGGAACAGTGGATTGTTAATGGATAAGAATAGTTTTTTTTCAGTATGGGAAATGTAATACGTAAAATGTAGATATTTCTTATAGAAATTTTCCAATAAGACACCGGAGTTTAAGGTAGGATTACGAAGCTTCTGAAAGGGATTTGCGTGCATCGGTGCTCTCGTTGAAATGGGGCAACGCATAAAATCTAAGCAAAAAATTAAGTACTTCGCTTGTACCATTGCGGAGATTTTCAGAATTTAATATGTGGTGTTCTTTGATGTCTTATATGACATTGTCGATCGTAGAAGGTATTTTCAACGCATTATCTAGCTAGCTCCTGCGATTTTTGTCGCATTAAATTGCCCATGAACATAATGGAGGTTTCTGGATTTGGGCCAAGTTATGGTCCAGTTGCCTCCGAACCGGTCGGTCAGAAAAGTTTCTGATCGATAAAATTTCACAGAATCTAAATAGAAATATTAAAGATCACGTCTATTTAGTTTTTTAACAGTGTCTGACCAGTATTTTGTGTAAATTATAAGCCTACACCTTGAAAACGACCGTATGCTTACAACCGTTCATGAAACGGATAATGTGCAGATCTTAAAACTTAAAAAAGATGAGGATATAAAGGCAGTTCCCGCTACTCCATATTCAAATAGTACTTAGGAATACCGCAACAAAAAGCCGACAAGAAGCGAGTTTTCTGGGACAAGTCAAAGTTCAGGCAGCTCTGCACGGAAACCGCATTCGGGCAGAAAATAACCGATGCGGACCATGCCGATTTTCCCCTGCTTTGATGGATTTGACGTTTTGCTAATTTGGGTGAAAGCTGAGTAAACTTTAAAAGCTAATAATTAATGAACACACTTGTCATAATGTCTTCTGTCTTACCAGAGATGTATGGAGAAAAATCCTATTTCAGTAGCTGAAGTAAACCAGTCAAAAATGCCAAATATGCTGGTATGCAATTGAGCTTCCCTTCAAGTTTTCTGCCGCGCAATTTCTATTTTTTCTGCGCATGCGCACCAGCGCACCAATTATGTGCACCCCTGGTTATTATTCTGATGCAAGGCCTTCGAATGAGTGCCCGAACTCTGTGCCCCATAGATTTACGCAAAAGATAGTGATCTTCCCCGCCAAAACAAAATACTCTGTCACTGGCCCAAAATTTGGCCCGCAGCGTGTGCGCTCCTTCACCGGTTTCATCTGTCCCTGCGCGTGAGAATTTCACGGGGCTTGTGGGTAGTGTTAACGCATCACTCCTGCCTGTTCCAGTCAGGAAGTCTGACTGAGTGGTACAGGGAAATGCACTCATGTACCTCTTGCTAATTCTGTGGCTGATGAGATGGGGAAAAATTACTTTCCCCATGTGTTGTCTCCGTAGAAACACGCTTGACTACGCCTTTCTGACTGGATGCCTCTGGGTGCTTACAAATCCCTCCAAATTGCCTCTGTTAGACACGTGTGGTAATATGGGATCCGGTATTGATGCTTAAGGGCTTGTTTGCTGGCCCACTGGAACCATAAATCCTGCATGTTAATGGGTCTCCCCTGTACCGCGGCTGCCAGTGTGGTTCACTCAATGTCTGGGCAGAGAGAAGGATTCAGCGTGTTCGTATTCACCTACTGCACATACATGCATACATACACACGCATGCATACGCACCTACCTAACGCATGCACACGTTCATACTCCATGTATATGCACGCCATACACATACATTGCACACACCACTCTTTATGCGCACACTCACCCACCCACCCATATGCACACACACACACACACACACACCCATCCTCCTTCATACACAGGCGCTCACACACACACCTGTCCTTTATACACACACTCATGTACCCACACTCACACACACACACACTCACACACACACACACCCTTCTTTATAAAGGCACTCACTCACACACAAACAAGCAAATCACCCTGACAGAAAATACAAATATGCACACAGGTGGAAAGTTAATGGATCAGGCCATAAACATCCAGCTATTGGAGTCTTTTGCTCAAAAACTCATCCTGCTAATTTCACTAATTGTGTAGTTTTTTTCCCCTGGCAGAAGATCAGCAGTGAACTAATCAGCAAAACAGGTGATTGTAACAAAATACCGGGGAGAGCTTTTACATTCTAAACCTGGATTTTCCTGCTCTTGAGACACACGCATACACGCGTGCAGGCACACATACACACACACACACACACACACACACACACACACACATACACACGCAGGCACGCGTTGCCCACCTCTGTGCATCGATCCGTATTGATTGGGCGATGACAGGCCAGGCGTAGGCCATGAAAAACAGTCTCTGACGGTGAGATAAGTCATGTTGCGTGGTCTTAATTAGCCCTCGGCGCGCTGACGGTGCAGTTTCCTCCCTCTGTTTAATCTGCTTAAAGCGCAGCATCACGCCGCTCTGAGGGGCTCCTCTTACCCCAAAGCACCTCTCTGGCACCCTTTTTCAAATCCCACCCCTTATTGTGGTCATGGGGTCTGTGTGCCATGTTTGGATGACGCTGTACGGAGGATTTACAGTAAGGTCTATAACAATCAGAACAGTGATGGATTCTAAAGGCCGGAAACTCCAAACGGATGTGTGCACAGTCACAAATTTGCCTCAGGCCGTCAGCCAGTCTTTAAACTGGCCATGAAATTAATTTTTTCTTCTTATATTTATAAAATTTACGTTTTGAAATACACAGTTCCAAAGTGTAAGACGTTTTAGGTTAAAATCGACAGGTTCACAAGCCCTCACAGATGCACCATTTGGGCCTCAAAAATGGTATTCAAATTACATGGCCAAAATAACACATGATAACAACCGCTGACCTCACTGCAGTGCCAGAGGATCAATTCAGTATTGCAAATGGTAAGCAAAATAAGCTGCTATGATGGGGATATTGTTGTTGTCATACAGTATTTTGCCCATGCAATTTGAATACCATTTTTGAGGGCGAAATAGCAAAATGGCAGAAGTTTGAGACCTTGTAAAATCATTAATTTTAACCCTCGACGTCTTAAACTTTGAAATTGTGTATTTCAAGCCGTGCATTTTATAAATATACAACGAAAAAATATCACTTCATAGGCACTTTAAGTATTTGTATGCATATTTTCCATGTTGAGTGAGCCATGTTGGAATTAATAGCCATTTAAATTTTTGTCACTGTCCATACTGAGCACATTGCACATGCTGTAGGCCTATGTCATTCTCATGGTGCCTCAGTGTTATGATGGAGTGATATGTAGCGTTTCGACTGAAAATAGAGCTCAGTGTCATATTTATTGGCTGTTGCTGCCACTGTGAATGCCCTAGATTTTCCATGAGTCTGTGTAGGCGCTGTCAATGGTGGATAAAGGATTTTTGGGTGTGAAGGGGATGCAATCTGACCATGTGATGATGTCACAAACTTCATGTACTGCTAGTGGAAAGGGTGGGCTCTTATTAGGATTGATGGAGAACTTAGAGGCCTGAATGTGCCTGGATCTCCCTTCCTCCCGTGGGTAATTTTAGGGTCAATTGTGTACCACCCAAGGGGCCTTCCCTGAGTCCACATGTGAACAATAAAAACAGTTACACTTGTAAGTCTAAAGCATAAAACTAACCGATGCTACTTAAAATCACAAGTTTTGTGTTCACGTGAAAATTTGACGTTTTAAAAAGTCAGTGACACAGGTAAAGGTCACAAACAGCCAAATTTTACATTCACGTGTGAAAATTTTAATTTTCTCATGAAATGCTTGTGAAACTTGTCAAATTTGACATTTTCACGCTATTTTTTACATTAAGATGTCTGTTCTCTCTTGACACTGCTGCAGTCAGTGTTCTGCATCAGGCTTTGGGTCAACATCACTAAACTGAATCGCAGTTCCTTAACAAGGTGCGCCACCTAACAGACTATAGGCCTGTGAGTTAAATTAGACACTTTACTAAGTTAAGGATGTAAAACGCTTTCTTTAATCCATCCTAACATGATTAAATTGGTATCACTGATCACATGAGTTTCTGAAAGATTAAAAAAATGACCACACATTGAGAACAATGAAATACGGACTTAATAAAGCAAATTGTCAAACGGCATCATTGTAAATGATGAGTACTTGACTCAATTCTTTTCCAGTATTAAAGCAGTATTGTTCAGTGTCGCGTTCACTGGGCATAAACAATGTCCGTGTGTGTAATGACCGAACAGGACCATTGTATCAGATTAAACTCCTGAAATCCCCCATGGAGGTCCAATTTTCCAAGATGTACAGATTATTAGAAAATCCATCAAAATGTACCATTGCATTACGATGGACATTGCCGGGTATTATTGTGTTCAGTCCATCACGTTGAACCAATTTATTGGACTAATGAAGAAAAAATGCAGTTATTTTGAAAAAAAAAAACGAGAAAGAAGGGCTGGCAGGAATTTAATTCATCAAATAAACCTGTTCGTTTTAATCTGGATTAGAGATATTGAGGACGGGATTGTCTTTTTTCATCAGTGTGAAGCTGTAAAATGCTAAGGCTCTCCCACAACTCTGGATAATAGGTAATGGATGGATGAATGAATAGGTGTTTTTTTTTTTAAATCTGTGCATGGGAGGGAACATATATGAATAAAAATGATACATTCTGTAAGGGTTGTGCTCTGAGCAACAGTGATGTGCAAGGAGGACAGGAAGTTGAGGACTGGACTCAGGTGCAAAGATGGACTTGGTTGTACAATGTATTTATTATGCCGTCAGCACAGCAAGAAGGCAAAACAGGATTCAATACAAAAGAATAAGAAATCAAGATTCCTGGATAATACTATGAGTAATACAAACACTGCTCTTTAGCTACAGTACAATATATTACAAAGAGAAGAAAAGAACAAGGAATCGAGGTTCCTGGTAATAAAGTGCTGATATTAACAATAAACAGCACTAAGTTCAAGAATTATAATATATACACACAAAATGTGGGAGATAAGTCTATACAAGACTAGGGAGTAAATACAGGCTTCTGGCTTACGAGACTTCGCCCTGAATGAGCGCGAAAGTCTCTTAAATAGGGAACACTATTGCATGCACACAATGGGGAGCAGCTGTAGGTAACGAGTGTGGACCAAGGAATGCAGTCCAAGTCTTAATAGGCTGCTCATTAAGGGCATTGAGGGCGTGGCGTTGCACATTCACTGAGGTTATTTATTTATTTATTCATTCCTTCATTCTTTTTTTTGCGCCGTTGTTTTTTTTTATCACATTATGTTGAATTGATTTGTATGCTTGGTCTTAGGCCCTGAACGTGACCTCTGCTGTAACTTGTGTAATACCCAATTTTTTGTTTTCCCTATCTGCCATCATTCCAGGAGGATGGATACACAATTCCTCCCTGCTCAGCCGAATGAGTGATTTTCCGGTCTGAAGAAGTCCTTGTCCGCATCGTATTCACGTTGCATCTAAATGGACGAGAGGGATCCTTGCAGAACACTTGTCTAGCAAGTCTTAGTTCTGGTTTCTCCGGGTCACTACATTTGGCGCCAGTCACCGAGAAAGAGGGAGGCCAGCCGTTTTCAGGGGGCGCCTCCTATCTTTCCATGACTTTCGAAAATCGTTATTTAAAAAGTTTTTTAGCCTGGGAAGAGGCTGGGAGGGAGATGCCAAATGTTTTATTGAGGAGGAACGTGATGGCGCGCGCGGCTGTAAATCTGGCGGAGGAGTAGACAGCGGGCGTGAACGCTTACAGCACAGATTTCTATTTCTGCCCACTTTCGCTGTCACTCGGACGGACGAAAATACGGCATTTTTTTCCTGGGTGCCGCGTGACTCTGAGGTCCAGCTTGACTTTATAAGTGCAGTCCTATTGTTTTTAATGTCATTCAGAGCCTGGGCGCCGGACGGCTTTGGGTTTATGAGCGTGGGATTTATGCCGCCTGTCAGTGAAGGTTGTGGTGTGGGAAGCTAAAAACAGGCCTCCCGTACCGAGTCAACAGCACAAGCAAACACTGTTCTTCCCTGCCAGGCTCGTGAGTCTGAGTCATGATATCGAGTCCATTTGAATTCACATTGCAACAGGAACAGAATGCGCTAATTGTGTGTTTGTAGTGTGTAGATGTCAATTAAATCACTGAGTTACCAAAGAGAACAACTCCAATGAATTAGAGGTCTGCATATCTTATTACAAAAAGGGGAACTTTCTTGTAATTTCAGCCAAGACTATCCCAATGACTCTCTCTTGTAAAGAAATGAACTAAAAATATATGGGCCATAAAGTATGGGCAAAAAAATAAAAAATTTCCTTTTCTTGAAAAAGACTGTTCCTACGAGTTGGGCCCTTTGGAAACTCAAGGATTGTATCAGCTAATACATATATAGAGGTAAATTCTTTATTTATCTTTATTCAAGAGTATTGTATTTTGACTTGAGGGCAGACATATCAATTAAACGCGTCGATTTTTCAAAGTTTTTCCCCAAAATTCTGTCCTCGCTCTCAAATAGCCCCTGCTTGCGCTTGGATCTGCTGCTGCTTGGATGGATTTTTTGTGCATGAACTTCAGCCTCTTCTCCTCGCGCTCAAAACTGACTGTGTATGCTTGAAACATTCCTGCTTGCACTTGAGGTATTTCTGCTCACGCTTGGAGTATTTTGTGACACATTTCTGTCAGAAATCTCCAAACAATAGAATGCCGGGTATCGTGTTGACCAATGAAATTGTCCCTGCCTCGTTGCATGCCCGTCCATTTTACAGTTTACTCGGTTATTAAGTTTATACACTCCTGCCCTTGCGGGCTTTGTATATACTTCCATTGCTTTCTTCACGACTTTGGAATAAAAAGACACCGCAGCGATTTATCCACAAAATTGCAGTGTGGCACACCGACTTGAGGCCGATATGTTATAAGGCTACTATTTTATGTAGTATGTATGGGCACTGGTGTATAAATATATAAACTTTCCTTTTATTCCAAAGTTGTGAAGAAAGCAATGGAAGTATATATGTAGCCCAGGCCGGCAGGAGCTTATGAACCTAATAATTGTGTAAACTGGGCCTACTACGAGGCAGGGCAATTTCATTGGTCAACAGGAAATCTGGCATTCTATTGGTTGGCGATTTCAGTGGCAGTTTTGCGCGCGAGGGAAAAACTCTGTAAAATCCACGCATGAAATTAATATGTCTGCTCTCAAGTCGAAATGCCATGCTCTCGAATAAAGATAGGAATTTGCCTCCATATAAATATGCCTAAAAGATGTGAGCATTGACATATTACAGTGATTCAAATCTTCTGCTACAGTGCTGGATCCTCTCAGTGAAACTATTCATTATCGAAGTCAGGAAAAAAAGTAAAATAGGGTGAGCTCAGTCAAAGTTTGTCATGCATCGTCTGTTCTTTTAGAACAATAGGAGGAAGACATACAGGCATCAATGCAATCTAATTAAGGAAACACTGAAAAAAACTATTTTAATCAAACACTGCACAGCAGGTGGGGATATAGGAAAGACATGCTAAAGCCCTGTAAACCTGGTATAGCATACAGGCTTTCTTTGTGCCTTGCAGGCCTCCACCAAAATGAATAACTCACCCTCCTCCCTCCCCCCACAACCATCTGCATGTTTTATTTATGTGTGCATGTTATGTGGTGTGTGTGTGTGTGTGTGTGTGTGTGTATGTGTGTGTGAGACAGACATAGAGAGAGAGCGAGAGAGAGAGAGGGAGAGAGACAGAGGGAAAGAGAGAGAGAGAAACTGAATATGGAAGTCTCTGTTATGGCAATATTGGTATATGCTGTATGGGATATTGATGTGTATTCATGCATGTGTACAGTCAGAGGGTATGTTTGTGAGTGCGTGTGTATGGCTGTGTATGATTACATGTGTGTTTTGGTATGTACCTATGTGCATGTGTGTGTGCCCGCACGTGTGTGCAAGCGATCAAATGCATTGGTGCCCCTGGCTGTTCAGCTTGTATCCATGCTTAAGCGATCAGATAGGCTTAAATTATCAGCTTGTGCTTCAGTCCTCATTGCATTGACTTCGAAAACAAAGAATAAGAGCCCCCCCCCTTCATCTCACTCCCCTTCCCACCCCTGGGAGGTCTCAAAACAACTGTATCACACCCCCATCACGACATGTGATGCCACAAATCACACACGCGACACACTGGCTCTCTGCCCCCGGGGAACATCTACCGTATTCGTGCATCTGGTCCAGTCCGATTAATTCAGCTGCATAATTGAGTGTCGAGGTGCCTCCCGCGCTTAAGGGATGTGACGACTGACAGGCCTGATGAGTCGATGGTGAGTCTCTGCGGCCACATGGCTCTGGAGGCGTCTGGTCATGTCTGGGGGCAGAGAGAGGGCGAGCGAATGGGAGGGATTTGGGGGGAGGGGCAGGGAAGGACCAATTAAAATGAGTCACCACAAGCCCGCTTCTCCAAACAGGATAACGGCCCAGGAAAGCACCTCTATTAAAAGGGAGAGAATGTAGCAGGACAGCACTTAACCTCAGTCTGGACGAGATAAAATCTGCAGTGCTTTGCAGAGTTTATCTAAAATGCACTCTATCACACTGTTACTTCTATCCCCTCCCCCCCGTATACACTCTCTCACACACACGCACATGCATCCAGTCCTCAAAAACATTGCATTGTGCAGAGATAGAGGTACAATGGTTTCAATAATATGTGTACTGTTATTGGCTTTTTGTTTCTTACAGTTCTTGTGCAGACGGCTGCATTGGGCCTGGTCTCGGCAGTGCTCTCACCCAAAGCTAGCTTTTCACAATACTATTCAGAGACCAGTGTATTGCAGAAGAGTTTATTGACGGATGGTTTTGAGAGAATGTCTGCTCTTATGGACCTTTTTCCTGAGATGTGGTCAGAATGTTACTAATGTTTTTATTGTTTCTCTTTTTTCGTCACGACCCTCCCAACAGGAAAAGATAGATGTGGGCGGTTTTTAGAAGTATTTTCTATTTTCTATATTCTACTTTAAAAATTGGAACTTTTTTTACATTATCATTTCGTAGTTTTGGGGTAAAAACTCTGAGGGGGGTGGTGCTGTAGGTACTGAAGGTGGGATGTGTGTGTGTGTGTGTGTGTGTGTGTGTGTGCGTGTGTGTGTGTGTGAGTGTGTGTGGGGAGGGGGAGGGCGGCATTCCTTTGGTTTATGTCATCTGGAGACGCAACTTAAAGCCTTGATGATTTTTAATGGCCTTGGCATTTTTGGGTTGGCGTCTTCCTCCAGTAACTCTTGATTTACATCTTACGGTGGGAGCCGTTTTCCGTCCCTCAGTGAGCACTTGGAAAGCCGCTTGTCTTATTCACCCGTACCTCTGGCACTCTTCCTCATCTCCTTTGGCTACCCATCTCCATTTTTAATTTGCTGCCTGGGAGGCGAGCAGAGTCAGGCCAGGTAACAGATAGATGAGGCCAATAGGGCCTGAGGTCTCAGAGGGAAGAGAAGGAGAGGGTAAAATTTTTGGGATGGGGAGGAGGGGGGCTTAGGTCAGGCTGGTACACTCATTGTAACAGGGGTGAAAAATGCCGGTCCAGAAAGCAGAGATCCAGCCCAGCCCCCTTGGTCCAGCCCCCTGTGTAGCTCACGCCTTCAGTCAGGAGTGAGAGTTACGGCGCTTTCACACCAGGATAGTCTGGGGGACTCAGTTCAATTGGTCGGGGAATACCGAAAAATTTCACACCTTCACTTGGTTTGGTTCACTTTCACACTGCACTTTTGAAAGGACAATGTCATGCAGTTACAACAGCTGCTCCTTTGGGGCGGTATTGCCTGAAACGAGCACTGTCCAGGAAGAAAAAAGCATGAGGAAGAAGAAGAGCCGGCTCATCAATTGGCCAGGACCAAAAACGGAAATCAATCCCCTTCAGCCGGCTTGTTCACAACAAAGACAAACAATGGAGCAACACCAAATGTATGCAGTCTTGGGGTTTCTGTTTTTACTTTGATGTTCAAACCTAACTGGTTTTTCACAAAGAAGCTGCCCAGTATGAGCAGCAGGCGAGCCAGCATGTCGCTATATCCAACATGTTGCTCTGTACATGAGATGAATGCAGCAGTACCGAAAAATACGGCGGAGAACTCTCTTTGGTTCACTTCCTCTCTTTGGTTCGCTGGATAGTCCGTTTGCATTTCCCACTGTAAGCGAACCGCACCAGGGTTCACTTGCAAGCGAACGGAGACCCACATTTATAGGCGGACCAGAGTTCGCTTGTTTGGTCTGCACCAGAGTTCGGATGAGCTTTCATACCTGCCCAAATGAAGCGGACCATCCGAAGAAACAAACTCAGGTCCGTTTAAAGTGGACCAAACAGCTCTGGTGTGAAAACGCCCTTAATCAGTGGAAGTGGAGTTCATGAAGGAGAAACACATGGCAGGACGATTCCTCTCTGACCCCTGACCTTTCAACCCATGTTATCACCCGTAAGGTTCCCATAGCAGGGGTTGGAGGAAATAGAATAAACAAACAAATAAATAAATAAGAATTTAGAAAATGAAAAATCCCAATCAGCCTCTCTAAGAGCAGCCTTTAACTGCGCTCTCATTTATAGTCCTCCTCAGCACTTTTGCTGGGGAACTGAGCAAAAATCAATAAAAACAGATGAAGGAGAAGAAGAAGAAATGAAAATAGAGGAAAGGTAACCGTTGTAACGTTAGCAAAACCTAAGTGGAACCTATTAAAGCGGGCTGACTGTCTGGTACCGATGTGCTGTGCAGTGGCTCTGTATCCCTTGTGTAAACACTAAGATTTTAAGTGTTATTTTCAGTGCTGCGAGAGAGAGAGAGAGAGAGAGAGAGAGAGAGAGAGAGAGAGAGAGAGAGAGAGAGGGGAAAAAAACTTTAGTTTCCTAGAAAACTGCTTTTAGTTTCATGCAAGATCATCAGGAAACCCCAAATAGGGAAACAAATAACAAAATGCTACACTGTTATTGCTCTTTTGTTAACAAAAACTAACATAATAGGTCCAGCCATTCACCTCATCAACATGACACAAGGGCCCAACAATCGCCTGCAATAACAGAGACAGGTTACACACTGTTTGTGTATGAGCTTTAGGGAGGACTGTGTGCGGTCCTGCTGGCTTATTATACACTCTTTGTGAAATTAGTTTTTCCGGCGTAGCAAGACTCTTTTTAACTCTTATAGGACCCTATATTGTAGGTTGAAATAGCTCCCAAGTTGAGCCATTTTGCCCTGCAAAGAACCCAACAAGAGAGCGGTGGTGTTCGGGAAGGACTAACAGTCCCAACACCCCACTCGCAGTGTGATTTACCCACCATGTGGCTGAAATGTTTATAGCGAAGGCCAGGAGATGCACATATTGCGCCACAGGGACAGAAGCCTAACATATCAAATTTGCATTGTGGCAGAATCTGCATAGCAGGCCGGTTATAAATTCTGTTATTCCAGAAACTTCTGTGTCCTGGACCCGCTCTGTGGGTTACCCATTTTCTGCCACAGATGCTTAATCAGATGTAGCTGAACACATTCAAATTTATAATTAAAATGTTGGTTTTTTTTTTATTTCACCAGTCCAAAAGTTTATGTCCACTGCACCTACTTCAGTGCGCGTATCTTGCGCAGAATTTAAATTCGGTGCTTTGTGATTACGGACTGTAATTTATTTTTTCTCCCACAAGAACAGCCTTGTCAGTAACTTCCGGTGAGTCTGGACCCACGGTCTCAGGAGTCGCGGCGATAACGGACCCTGGTTCTGATGGCTTCACACCCTGCCTTTTGCTTCAGTATAAGAGCTGAATCATTCTGCGGCACGCGAGCAAGAACTGAGCTGAGCTCGTATCTACAGGGCACAGCTTATGAGCACTGTCCTCAGCTGCTCCCCTAATGAAACGGTGGTGATGCGCTGGTAACCGTGGGAGACTGGGGCAGTGACACTATTGTTGTTGTTTTGGCTCTGAATCTGCCAAATAGCGCAGTTGAAGTGAAGTTATCCTGCTGGCTGCAGCTTAAACTTGTTGGTGTTAGCATTCATTCCAGTTTTTTATCCTCTTCTGGGCGGAAGCCCGAAAAGGGGGATTACGTCGCGTTGCGGTCTGTCCGTCCGTCCGTCCGTCCGATCGTATCGGAAGGTACTTGGCTGGAGAAATCAACTCCTCCTACAGTTTTCATAAGACATCCCTGAAACTTTGCACTTATGCGGCAGATAGACTGATGATACGCATCTCGCAGTCGCGACTCCAGCGTGGAGTGTTGTGCTCTCAGAGTGGTCTTGTTTTTCTTGGGGGGATGGGGGGTTAGTTGGGGACAGTGGATTGTTGGCTGTTTAGTTTTTGCTGGCCCAACAGTGTGTTTTTGCATTAATAGGTCATACATAAAAAATGTGACGAAAGGAGTTGTGGTTCTAGGTGTGGTGTTTGCATCAAAGACTTCATCTGTATCTGCTCCTTCGCAGCGTTTGGACCAAATAAATATCAATTCTTGTAAACCGTTCCATCTTGAGGCTTCAGTCTAAATTCATTGGTCAGAGATATACAAGAAAAACTCCATAATCAAGAATTCTCTGCATTGTCAGAATACAACCTGATGGACCACGGAGGACCACAGCTGCTGCTGACTAAAGAACACTCCCAGTTAAGAAGAAGAAAAAAAAATCTTTGTAACTGTCAAAAAGTTGAAGCACTTTCCAGGAAGTTGACATCAATGTGTCAAAGTCTACAAAGACTACAAAGAGAAGACTAAACTAGCAGAGCCACAAAGGGTTTACTGCAAAGGTGCACGCTGGTGGTAAGCCTTAAGATCAAGGCAGCCAGGTTAGAAGTGGCTAAAATATGTGTAAAAACAACTGCAGTGTTCTGGAACAAAGTTTTACAGTCCATGGAGACAAGCGTTACCCTGAACAAACTGCTTATGATCCAAAGCAACCCTTTCATGTGCAAAGTCTATCTGAGAAAATGTAAGTGGGGCTGGTGTTATGTTTTGGCGTGTATGACTGCTACTAGAACTGACTGGCATTTCTTTATTGAGCATGTCTCTGATAACTGTAGCAGCGGCAGGGGTTAATTCTGGTGTACAGAAATACTCTCTTCAGATCCAACCAACTGCTTCGAAATTTCATTGGACAGCGCTTAATTTTGCAGCAGAGTGGTGAGCCCTGGCATTCTACTGAAGCAACCAAAGAGTTTTTTTGGGGCCATAAAGTGGAATGGTTTTTGACCGGCCAAGTCAATCAAATTGGGCTGAACATGTGTTTCTCTTGCTGATTACTGCACGGAAATTGCCAGAAACACAGGGGAGCAGAAAAATAGCAGCAGTACGGGCCTAGCAGAGCATCACCAGGGATCAGACTTTCTATTTTATTTCAAATGTAATATGCAGGGATACGGGGGCAAAATAACAAAAATGGCATTAAAAGTAGTTTTTGTTTAATTGCATTCATTTGCATAAGGTGGCGTACATTTGCCCATTTATGAGTGGTAAATTTTGCATGTTTGTTTGTGTGTGAGTGCGTTTGTGAGAGAGAGAGAAAGCGAGAGAGCATATGCGTATGTGCGTCTGTGAATATGGGTATGTATATTTCAGCTTGTGCGTGTGCATGCATGTGTGTTTTCTGTGATGGCGTACAAACCCACACTTGCTCCTGTATTTTCCGATGTGGTCAGTGCTGAGAATTATCACAGCTGCCTTTACACAAACAGGGCTGTATGTAGCAGAATTCCTTAACCCTTTCCCTCCCTGTATGCTCAATCCCCGCAGTGCTGTGTCTGGAGGACCTCGCTGAGGAGGAGGTGCTCCTTCATTATTGATGGTAAAGGATGCGCTGTCCGCTGTCCGTTCCTCTCCTCATGCAGGAAGTGCAGGCGAGGTGCGGCGCTGACTGTTTAAAGACTCTGGGGCCAGAGTCGATACGAGCGCGCGTGACTAATAGCAGGGCCTGCGGAATCTCCCCACAGCATTAAACGCATTTAACTGCAGCAATTATTCTCCGTGACCAATTAAAGCGCGAGCCGTTCCTTCACTTATCGGATTGGGCTTCCGCAAGCGTGTTGCACTTGGTGCCACTTGGGTTTTTTAAATGGAGAGAAAAAAAAGCTTAAAAAAGGGGAAAAAAGAACATTAACAGGAAGAAAAGAAGTGTGTTCTGCTTCCTGTGGTAAAGTTGGCGGTTTTGGCTTAGAGATGGGGAGTGCGGGATGATGGGGGTCTCCTCAGTTTGGGATGGGGGGCGGGGGGGGTGTGGTGCGCGCGGGTGTGGTGGCGGTTTAATTAAAGCTGATAGTGTGATAACGTGTGCTCTCTGTGGCGGGCGAGCACTTGTAGACTAAATATCTCATTAAGAAACGCAGCGGAGACACACCGTGCCTCGCAATGTGCAGCTAATTAGAAAGGAGGACGGGGGTTGGGGTGGTGGGGGGGCATTAGGTGACCCAGTGGCCCGGCAGAGTCGACATCGCGGCTGTTTCCTGTCTCCGTGAGCCGCTTGATACCTGTGACACCGCCCCTGGGGATGCCTCGGGCCCGCCCCCTTTGACCCTGTGAACTCAGAGGGCGACCGCAGGGGAGATACTGTTCAACATTACTCACCGAGGAACGCTTGGAGTTGTGTGAAATTGATTACGGCACTCGGACGCCCGCAGGCACCATTTAAATACCTGCTGTGGCGGAGGGGTTAGCCGTTCGCGAAAGGGACTCAGGGATTTAGCTCTAAATGCACACTGACGGTAATGATGACAGTTTTTTTGTGACTTGTTGTAAATATCATGCTAATTAGCAGGTGTGTGCTGTAATTCTCATTCTGTTCCCTCGTATTTCTGTGTTACATTCAAACTCTAATACACAAATATGCACTTGAACATACAATCGGCAAAGACATAAAACTGCACTTCTCACTCATGCACACACACGCGCACACACGCATGTGCAGACACACACACACACACACACACACACACACACACCCTACACAAATAGAGATGTGGATAGAACTTTACAATGTGTGCTCAGAATTTACTGGAGTCTTACAGTTATACTGTGTAAAATTGAGAAGTAAAGAGTTTACAAATTTTAAAACCTGTATCTTTTTGGGCCATAAACTCGACCATTTCACTCACTAATTCTTTCTTTGAGTTAAAGAATTGCTATAGTGAGAAAATATAATAATTTTTTTTCTTCTTCTGGCCCCTAGCAATGTATACTTGGGATGTTTGGATCCAATGTGGAGCCAATGAAGCATGTGTTGTCACAGTGTGCCAGGGGAGCCTTAAATAGAGTTGTCATGGTTTCAGAGTGGGTGTATACCTGTATGACTGTAGTGGCTGGAGTGTCCTCTTTGAAACCACTGTGAAAACCTGGGTGCTATAGCTTTGGAAAATACAGACAAATGGTGAAAACAGGCAACACTCACTGCAGTATTTATAACAATTGGCTTTATTGAAAAATTGGCCTGACTCATGCAAGCATTTTCATGTGCCTTTTGACACAAACCTGTACACACTGGAAAGAAACTTACAAAAACGTAATATATGAATCAGTTGTAGCTATTTTAAAATTGAGGTCTGTCTGTTTTTCTATTTAGTTATCTGCTAAAATATGCGCGTTTGAGCATTTCCATTATG
Organism: Gymnothorax javanicus; assembly: GCA_029692085.1. Taxonomy (NCBI): domain Eukaryota; kingdom Metazoa; phylum Chordata; class Actinopteri; order Anguilliformes; family Muraenidae; genus Gymnothorax; species Gymnothorax javanicus. Next base: position 26,413,369 of record CM056193.1, read on the forward strand.
CTAGCTTAATGTGATGCACAGTGAGCAATATGACCAATAGTGAGTATGAAGGTAGTTTCACTTGATGTGCAGAGATGTGGCTATCAGGTTCAGTGTGTTCCCGGTATTCTTACATACAGGCACAAGGCATGACAGAAACAATGTTAGGGCGCTAGATGTGAGCGGCTACTTCTGTGGTATGTGACCAGTCCACTAAGGCTGTTGCCTTTGACCCATCTGTCCCAGGTTTGGTAGTGAGGTCAGTGTTACTTAGGGTTGCCGATAAGGTAAGTTTGTTCCGGGATTGGTAGTAAGGTCAGTGTCTCACAATTGGTGGTAAGATCAGCCTTTGTCAGTATTGGCGGTAAAATGAGGCTGTGACAGGGTTTGGGGTAAGACGAGTAAGCTTTTGGATTGATGATTAAATCATATCTGTCTCTGGTTTGGCGGTAAGGTGAGATGGTCAGCAGTGATGAGGTCAGTTCTCAGGTCTGGTTTGGTGGTAAGGTGAGTTGGTCAGCAGTGATGTGGTGAGCAGGTCTGTGGTCTGTGCCCTGGTCAGTCCTGTCACACACAGCATAAGGATCGAGCTCTTTAGGCTTTTCTCTTTGATGTGTCCATCTGCCTCTGTTCCCTACACGGCCTCCCCAGTCTCTACATCTGTGAAAAGGCTGTGTTGAAACAAAGCACAGAATCAAACGAAGGGGAAAAAAAGTATTGATGATTTAAAAAGAAATAAACACATAAATAAAACTGTTCCTTTGCATATTAAACCCTCCCTGTGTCCTCATTATTTTGGAATGTGGGGCTTTTGAATGTTCTTTTCACAGTTTGCGGCAGTGTGGATTTTTACATTATTGATGAGGCTCTGGATGGATCAAAAGAACAGACTGATTATATTTATATATTTCACTGTGCACGAGCCTGGCAGGGCTGTTAGTTATTACACACAGACAGAAACATGCATTTATACACTCGCACAGACACACTCGCAGGAACACATGCACATAGAATACACACACTAACATTTACACACACACATCAACCCACATGCTGGCACACATGTCGCAGGTGGCCTTCCGCTTGAAAATCTCTGTGATTTTGTTCCAGTATGCTGTGGTAGACAGCAAAAATAACAATAACTTTGTCAGCGTCCAAATATTAATGGTGTGACTAAGTGCACATAGGAGGCACTGTATTCAATTTTAAAACAGTACAAAGACAAAATTAGTTATGTTTTAACTAATCAACTGTTGGTTTTTTTATTTTTTTAATGCTATTTAAAAATTTTATGCCTGCAACACATTCCAATAAAGTTGGGACAGGTGCATTTTCACTTCAGTGTAACATAACCTCACTCTCAGAAGTTATTTAAGACCAGAAGAGACTAACTGTTGGAGTTTCATCAGCAGAATTTGTTCCCATTCTTGCCAGATGTGGGACTTTAGTTGATCTACAGTCTGGGGTCTCTGTTGTCATGTTTCGTGCTTTAAAATCCGCCACACATTTTCAGTGGGAGACAGACAGGCAGGCCAGTCTAGTACCCACACTGTGGGACTACGAGGCCACGCTGTTCTTATACATGCAGAGTGCGACTTGGTGTTACCCTGCAGGAACATGTGGGGAAGTTCCTGAAAAACACGTCTGGAAAGCAGCCAATGTCCTTCCAAAATGTGTGCATGTATCCTTTAGTGTCAATCGTGCCTTTATGGGTGGGCAAGGTATTCGTTCCAACAGCACTAATGCTGCCCCAGACACTAACTTCAACGTCCATTATTTCAAAGAACAACCCGACTCACCAGACCACAGTACTCCATTCCACTTTGTGTAAGTTCATTTCAGATGAGCTTGAGCTCAGAGTGTCAAGGTTTTGCTCCCGCCGAATACTAACTTGCAATCCGGCGGGAGCTAGGACCATGGGCCTAAAAGATAAATGAAGAGCCAAACGCTCAGGCTGGAACAAAACTTGAAAGATTTTAATAAATATTTTAATAAACAATATATATTAAAGCCTTGCTAGGAAAAGGAAAAGAAGGAAGTAAAAAGCTTTGGATGGACAGTAACAGAGAAAGCAAAAGAACTCAAAATAGACCAACTAAAAGTGAGTCCAATAGTACCGTTATCAGCAATTCCTTCATGGATATTACCAGATGCAACTATTGATTTAACATTATCAGACCAAAATAACGATAGAAATATACAACAATATATAGATAATTATTACAGTTACGTAAAGATTTACACAGATGCATCTAAAAGTTCAGCAAATAGAATAGGAGTATGATTTGTTATCCCTGAATTTAATATCAAAGTAGCAAAAAGGGTCAATGAGGGGGTATTAGTATATACGGGGGAAATGATGGCAATATTGTTAGCGTTACTATGGGTAGAGGAAATTAACCAATGAAAACAATCCATTGTTCAGACTCCAGTTCATTGCTATCTACCTTACAATATAGTCAATCAGAAGGTAGGAAAGACATTCTAATAGAAATACAACAAGTTCTTTTCAGAATTCAGATGATGGGCTTGACATTAGTTTTTCTATGGGTACCAGCGCACAGCGGAATAAGAGGAAATGAATTAGCGGACAAGAAAGCAAAGGAGGCAACAAAGTATAGTAACATTGATTTAGTAATTAAGCTCAGCAAAACAGAAGTGAGGGATATTATCAAACAGAGAATAAAGGAAAGGTGGCAAAAGCAATGGGAGGAAGAGAGGAAAGGAGGATGGTATGACAGAATACAAAGGAAAGTTGGTGAAATGAGGACAGCAGGAAGAAACAGAAGAGAAGAAAGAATAATATCAAGAATGAGATTTGGACATACAGGGCTGAACAGCACATTACTTAAAATAGGGAAGCATGCTACGGGTAGTTGTGGAAAATTTGAAACAGTGGAACATGTATTATTTGAGTGTGAGAAGTATGAAGCAGAAAGAAGTAATTTGACTGAAAACTTAAAAGAATTAAAAGTAAATTTAGTTTAGAAATTCTGAGACAAAGTTCAGAAAGCCAAGAATCTAAAATGTTCTTTCAATATTTGAGGGAAATAGACGGTCTGAGTAAGATATAGGTTTTTTTTTTTAGATAAGAAAGAGTAAGTGTCAAGATCCACACTCCACATCAGTTGGTGGCGGTAATGCATCAGATTGTTGTTCGTCAACCACCAAAATAACCCACTAAAGAAGAAGAAGAAGAAGAAGACTGCAAGGGCAAACTCTTACACAGAGAAGTTGGCGATGCATCTGGATGGTGTTGATACATGACTTCCTCTTTGCGTAGTTGAGGTTTTGAATTTGATGATTCCGCAACACACTGTTCACTGACACAGATCTTCTGAGGTATTTACAAGCTAATGAGGTTATGTCCGTTCCTTCATACAGCTTTTGCGAAAGTACCAAACCTCAACCATCTGACTGGTGAACAACCGTGCCTTTTGTGAGTGCTTCGTGATTTTGTGCCAAATTATAATTAAACCTCCTGCTACTTAGTCAACTGTTTACCTGTGGAGTATTCCAAATGGGTGTTTTTCAAAAGACTCCACAACTTATCCATTCTCTCCATTTCCTGTCTTAGTTGTTTTGAAATGTGTTGCAGGCATCAGATTTAGAATTCACTATTATTTACAAAAATCAATGCAGATCATCAGGTGGAAGGTATATTAGAACGCATAAATGACTTAATTCTGTTTTCATTTGCATTTTAGACTCTGTCCCAATTTTTATGTAATTCAGGTTGTACTTATGTCTGCTCCAAATCTCCCTGGCATGAGCCTGAATGTGGCTCCATTTTTTTCCCGCTCTGCCTGTAAAGTAATCAGTTTACTTCCCTTCAGATTAATGACCTGCGAGAAAGTAGCGGAGAGAAAAGGCATTCGCAGACAGTAAATTTAGAGACTAGGTAGGAGTTGTGCTGGTGACATATGCACTTTTCTCCTGTATCTCTCTCTCTCTCTCTCTCTCTCTCGCTCTATCGCTCTCTCTTTGCACTCATTGCCGATGTGTTTACTCACTGTCTACCTCATTCCACCTCTCTCAGACAGGTCTGTGTCCTCTGGCTCTATAGTTTACTTTTTTTATTTTAAGTTACTATTTGCTTGACTAGTGAAAATTTTTACTTATTTTAAGTTACTATTTGCTTGAAAAGTGAAAATTTTCTTATTCCATTGGCAAGCTGGTCAAAATTACCTCAAATCAAGGACCAATTTTTTGTTTTCTAAGAAAAATGGTGATAGAAATAAGTGCTTTAAGTCTTAGAATAAGTAAATTCATCTTACCTAGTAGTATTTTCATCTTTCATTTTTTGCAGTGTATGCGCCAGACTATCCTGGAATCTCGTACTCTCTCTGTCCATCTCCGTTAATCTCTCACGAACACACCAAGACACACAAACTGATGCGTGCACATGCAACGCACAGTCCTGCACTCACATACATTCATATGCACATATACAATATACTTGTTGTTGCACACTCACATACGCAGGTACACAAAATATCTTTAAATTTCCATTATTATTGTTTTTGTTGTTGTTGTTGTTAATAGTAGTCACCGTAGAAGGAGAAGGAGTATCTACATTATTATTATCATTATGAACATTATTACTGGAATGAATATTATTATTGTTAATATTATCATTTCATTTTATGATTTGCATTTCATTTTCTGTTCTGCATATTTTGGCTGCTGCTTTCATCCAGAGAAAACCGCTAGCGAGGTAATAATAGCCAAGTGTATTAAAATGCATGACACATAATAGTAGAACAGAGGAATGTAGGTGCATCAAATCCAGTTACAAAATAAATCAAGACTTCTGACGATAAAAAAATAGACCCATACAGCAATAATCGCTGTAGAGTTTTTCAGTGGCTCTCAATTATGAGAGCATCGCATTATTATGTGTATAAATGTAGATTTGAGTAAAAAATGTGGCAGAATATTATGAATTTGCCCTCTTATTTCAAACATTGTCTACTGTTTTGCCACCGCAATTGTAGTACTCAAATATTATCTGTAAAGGGCTGGAAAAGATGTGCTTTTAGTCATTATTGGAGGAATCTGAGAGACATGGAATTTCTGACTGTTTCAGCTGGGTTGTTCTACCACCAGAGGCACTATTGAAGGGGAAAGAATGAGTGAGGTGGTTTTGTGGTGACTAAATCAGATGCAGGGCAGCTAGATGGTGGTGATGTGAAGGTATTTTTCACATGGGATGCTGATGGTAACTACCATTGATTTCCATATAAACTCATGCTTTTAGGCTGAAGGATAATTGTGAGATGCCTCCTTGTTCTTGCAGCTTCTAGACGGCACCAGCGATGGCTCCTCAGCGGAGCTGAAGTTTTGGAAACGTCTTCAAAAACCTGCTCTAGTAGATACACACCCGCCTCGATTCACTCAATCTTATTAACCCTTAAGATACCTATAAAATTAGAGTAGCATTCACATTTTTATCTCTAAGAGCCAAACAGTCAGTAAACTGTTATTGATGATCTTATCGGACTGGCAGGGCTCTACATAACTGTTCTTGTACTTTTATTTTATTTTATTTTAATGGTTTAAAATGTGTTGGAGGTAGTTCTGGACTGTGTGTTGAGTGTTATGGCCTATAGTCACATGCAGGATTCAAACACTGACTTCGACAGCCGAACAGACAAGGGTAACGATCCTTTTTCAGCTCCCACCTTTAGGACTCTCAAAAAAAAAGAAAGAACCAAGCTGGGAACACACCCCAGTAAGTTTAATAATAAGAGGGCTTAACAGGATTTAACAAAAGACTCCGACACCCAGTTCATATCTGTGCACGTGTCAGAGCTAAGAGCACGGGCTGGGACAAAAAAAAAAAAAAACATGTCCATCTACGCTGCATCGTTGTGGTTCCCCCCCCGTCTAACTGACCTGAACTAAGAAATTTAGCGTTGGGCCCACGGTGGCCAAAAAAAAGTCTTCCGCAGCCTTCCTGACTACTCTAGACAAATTTCACTGTTCAGAAAAACAATCTTAGGAACAACGTCTCCAGCACCAAGGTCAATCACAAAATTTATCAGTTCAAACTGGGTTTTTCTTCCCACCCCCCCCCCCCCCCCACAGTCAAGAGAGCGTTCAGGCTGCTGTCCCTGCCTTCTGCTTCGGTACTGGCTCTCCTGTATCACATCTGGCTCTGCCCCTTTTCTGTCGCGACTCCAATCACATCTTCGCACGTACTGATTCTCAGACAGAAAGACAAAAACGGTTAGTGATTGAATCATTACGTTGAGGAGCAGTTCGTAACACAGCAGCATCTGTGATCACAGTTTTTGCTGCTCCATGTCATGGCCCCCCCTCACCCCCACCCTGTCCCCTCATACACGCCCCCCCTCGTCTTGCCTCAGCGGTCACCCCCCCCCACCCCCCTTCTCCCACTAAGCTATTAGAGACATGTTTGTTTATCGGAAATCAAAGAGGATTTGAAAATCAGGCTTCCTCCGCAGGGGATTATCCGGATCAAAGGTCACAGTGCGCTGTGCTATCAGATAGATTTCCTCCGTGCCTCGGTCTGTCATTGGCTAATTAAGCTGGGAGCAGCCAGGCGGAGCTCGTGAGCGTGCCTTCCCATCAGCCACTGCAACCTGGAGAGAGCGCGAACATTGGTGCCGCTGCCTCGAGTGTAGCAGTGGGGGCGGAAAGACTGCAAAGGCACCAAAATGAATCCAATTAACATAACAATGCTTTACTTACACCGGTGCCAACTTGAGAGACGGATGCATGCACAGATTTTCATTTTCAATATAATTATTTTTGGTTCAGGTGGACAGGAGAAAGTGTGCTTGCAGCTTCTCGCCAGCAGAAAGCCGAGGTGGAGAGGCACGCCATTTGCTCACGCATATCATACCCAGGGGCAATTTAGAGTCACCACTCAGGCTAACGGGAATGTCTTCAGACCGTGGGAGTAAATGAGTGTGGACAGGGGAAGAACATGCAAACTTCAAACAGGAATGCTCAGGCACTCATGCTGCTACTCACGGGACCAGCATCTCCTTTTATAGCTAAACTGGGCCCAAAGCATGACGCACCACTCTCAGTGTGATTCAGGTTCTTCTGGCATCTTTCTGGACAAGCATGTGGAGGGTAACAGCACTATCTCTCCTGTGCCCGGAGTCTCAAAAACATCCTAATCTGTAAGGTGTCTGTCTACGGAATTGGTTTGATTGACCTTCGAGGTCTTGAGAGAGACTAAAGTGCTGTTCCTGCCAATTGATTGACTGTCTGGTGTGTTGCTTAGTGTGATGAGCTACTCTGGGGTGCGTTTCCCAAAAGCGTAGTTACTAATTAGGTTAGCAACTTGCATAGTTCATCCATTCACAATCAATGGGCCCAACTATGTAAGTCAGCATCTGTGGTTTCGGGAAACGCACCCCTGATTGTCCTGTGTATATAGGTTTCTGGTTTTGTGTCAGTTGGGGCTGGATTGTCTTAGGTTCAGGGTTTACTCGAATGGTTTACTCTAAATTCTTTTTCTCCTCTCTTGTGTCCCTCCCATCGAGCTAAATTATTCGTGAGCCAATTATCAGGTACAGCAGGTTCTCTAAGCCTTCTTCCACTTCTGCTCTTCCACCTCATTATTACCGAACTGTAGCGACTCATTAGCGATCCTGCGATTGGCTCCCCCCTCTGCCCAGTTTGTAACAATTCTTACGACGATGGGTGACATATGTCACCACCTTCACGGTCACCAGATCTCAAAGCAACTGAACTCATGTGGGAGATTTTAGAACGTGTCAGTGCTCTCCGTCACCATCATCAAAATACCACATGAGGGAAATTCTCTTGGAAGGAAGGTACTCTGTCCCTCCAGTAAAGTTATACACTTGATGACTCTCTGCCAAGGCATTTTAAGGTGATATGACCGGTTGTGGAGGCCCAGCACCTTACCAAGGCTTGTTTTGTTGATATTTACATGAATTTGACACCTGTCTCAATATGTGTATTTGCATGGGTGCATCCTTTAGCATGGGGCGCGATGCAGGGAGTAAACCTTTCAAAAGACCCGACCTGCCCCCCCATTACCCTGCTCCCACTGACTCTGTGGACACTGGGACAGACATCAGTGGAGATCAAGGGACAGCAGGCAGGGGGCTGTGGGGTTGAGCTTGTATCTGTCCGTCTATCTGTTCAGCGTCTCTCCAAATTCCAGGTTGCACTTAAAGAGGTGTCTTTGGGTTGATGTGTGCTTAAGCAAGTGCGAAGTCAGAGTCCAGGATGGTTATATTTATTTTTTTTATTTATTTTTTGTAAACTTACTGTTTATTGACAAGCACATGAACACATACTATAAAGGCCTGGTCAGCCTTTTTCACCCTGAGGGTTCGTTGAATACGGCTACTTTATTCAAACCTGTGGAACTTTAACCCTTTCAGCGCCGTGGGCAACTATAGTTGCCCAATGATGTAAGATATCAAAGTCAGATACTGTTAAAAACCTATCATATGGCAACTTGTTTAAAAGAGCTCCCGCAGGGAACTTTTAAACAAGTTGCCACATGATAGGTTTTCAACAGCTCAGGGTAACTACATTTTTAATTCCTTGAAAATATATTCAGCGCTCGAAGGGTTAAGCCTATTTTAAATTCAAGTGGAGATCCCAAAGTTTGCAAAGATCCCAAAAATGTCCTGTTGAATTACAGGGAAATGTGCAGAAAATTATGCACAAGATCTTGAGATTTTCTACTGATGTAATTCCGCAGCCATAAAAAAACTTGGCATCCTGGGTTTGAGTAATACACTCAATATAAGTATGATGTAGCTTTAGTGAAGCTATATAGGTACACATACAGAATATAAATGTGATGTTGGCCTACAATATGGAAACAATTCTTTTTTTCTAACTCTGAACCTGCTTAAGGGAACTTTAAGCAGAAATCAGGGTTTAAGGGGTTAATGCTTCCTGAACTGATAAAGTAAAAGTTTTATATATGACAGGAGCTGGGGGGAGATGTCTGGCTGGGGGACAGAGCAGTTTGTCTGCTGCACCCTTATCTGTGGGAGCGGTAGGGAGACTCACAGCCTCTGTGGCCACAGTGAGGGGGGGCATTTGAGTGCGCTGTCCACCTGACTGCAGTAAACACATGGCACATGGCCCAGATGGCGACATTAGCCCGGCACAATACCCATTTCAAAGGCCTCACCTGGGGATCGTACGTGTGGAGAGGAACGCAAGTCACAGGCCTCCCGTCCTTCTGGAGGAAGAGAGGAGAACAAGAGCTTCTAATCTGTCATGCCGTCCGTAACACCATGCTCTCAGGAACTACTTTAGGACACAGTGTCCCCCAGGCATCGCAAATTCGACCTGTAAGTACCATTTTCAAGCCATTAACAGGTACTAGGTACATTTTTTATTTAAGGACACAATGTTCCAAATATCCAAAATGTAACCAGTAAGGACCACTTACAAACCATGAAAAGGTACTTATTATTTGTCAGACTCATGTCTATGCGGCATAAATCGGTATAATAATAGTCACCTGTATGCACAGGCAGATTATGGGTGTCATTGTATGTATTTTTTTTCCGTCAGTTATTTTATCCGTTGGGTATCACAGCAATGACAAGCGGCGCAGCTTTTTCAGTAACTTTTTGGTCCTGTATTACCAGAGATTAGCCAGCCTCTGTTTTGTTTAACTTTGCACTTACTGCAGCTTATGAGCTTTCTGTATTAGCTCAGCGTTGCATCAGAAAACATAGCCGAGCAGTGCTTTGGCTCTCCAATGAGGTTTCAGTGTCTGTGCGGAGAGTCTGTGGGCACACAGCCGCACGGGCGCACTCCCGCGGCCACGTGACTCCCCTGCACCGTTATTAATTGCGTAAATGATTGATTGGAGCGCCTGTGGCAGTGTCTTCAATGTCTTCGGACTTGCCAGTCAATCTAATTTCACTTTAATTGATGCGTTTCTCTGGATTTTTTCCTCCCTTGCTGTCATCCTGCTCTCCGGTCTTTGGAAAACGAGGCCTGTAGATGGAGAGAATGAGGATCGGGGGAAAGAGAGAGAAAGATGAGTGCTGCGGAGAGATGAAGGAGAAGCCGTCAGGGACTGGCTGCGGAAGAGGATTTTTTTTTTGGAGAAGTTTTATTTATTTATTAATTTCTGAGCTGATAAGTCGTCAGAATTCCAATTAGGCCTCTGTTAGCTGGGGGCTCCCTTTTGGGGGGGGGGGGGGTGGAGTAGAGTCCCTATTTCCTGTCCCATGAGCCTCCTCCTGTCCTTCTGGAAGGAGAAATAAAAAAAGGATTTTCTCATCCGTCAGGCTGTCTGCGTCCTTCAGCGCTGGGGCTGCTCAGAAAAACCGCCGCTGTCTGTCGCAGGCCCTTCCATTCAATGAGATAATAAGATGCTTCCCTCAGCTACTCGGCCGACGCAGTGCCAGTCATTTCGGTCGTAATAGAAGTCCCGGACCCAGAAGGCCTTCTGGGTTTTGGGGTTTGAGATGGGTGGTTAACTGTGTTCAGCAAGCTGGGCCTGAATACCTTACCTAAGAAAAGCTCACCTTGCAATTTCTAAAAATAAAGTTCAAAAATTCCTGCGAAAATGTCCAAATGCTTGACGTTCGGGTGGTATCCTTGTAGGTACAGCCAGAAACAAGTCAGTTAGAGACCGCAAAAGTCCACTGCCAGGGATTGGTTGCACACATGCACGGACGGATAGACGTGGCCTAAATCAATAGTCTGCAGAGGTACCCTTTGGGTCGTGGGAGACAAATAATAATTAGTTTGGGTCCTTTTTCTTCTAAAATGTCTGAAAAGAATGTAATTGTACTTTATGGGTACATTTGAGAAATATATTCCCTAAAGAATGATCACGGACCTCCTCCACACCTTTACTCCTGAGACACTGTTATAAACTGACACCTTTTTTGTCAGTTATTTTAATTGGCACCTTCTTTGCCAGTTATTTCAACTGTAATTTTACAATCAGTTTATAACAGAGGGTCTGTGTATGTTAACTGTAAATCACAGTTAAATGCGCAAAGGTTTCTACTTACAGTTAAAATAACAAGGAGACATTGCGTTAATTTACCTGTTAACTTCAGTCTCTTTATAACAGCGTACGCAACATCCTCAGTCAGAAGTAAGGAAGTTAGAGAAACTCAGTTCAGCTTTCAGATGTTATCTGCGACTGGCGTCCTTGCCCTCTCAATGGCCAGGTCTAGATCTTCCCATGATCTCAGATCAATGGGATAAGATTTGGGCCAAAGTTTAAAGACAAGCACCAGCATTTCTGCCAGAACATGACCAGAACGGTGGATCCACTTTGTCAAACAAGTCCTGTGGCTGGGACAGGGGCTGGAATATTCAGATACGTTGCTTTTGAAAGTGTAGGTTTGGGATCCTGTGCATTCGAGCCGTGAAACAGTGTGACTTTTATGCAATGTAAACCCCCCAGTTAGGAACACATTACATGACATTATAATTACTCAGCCAAAGCTTTTCTGAAGGGACTTGCAGTTGATTATACTAAGCAGGGAGATGTCTCAGCTCATGCAATGTGGTGTTAAGGGCCTTGCTCAAGGGCCCAACAGCTGTGCTGCTTTTGTTGTGGCTACACTGTGGATTAAATCATTAGCATTTTGGGTCCCAGCCCAGCACCCTGGCCACAAATGCTCAGTCACTGACAGTGATGGTGCTCTGGAACACTTCAGCCATGCAGCTACTGTTGTCTGGAGTTGTCTGGAGAAAGACATAGCCTAAAAAAGGTGTTTAAATCGTCTTACCACCTTGTTAGACTGGGTTACAACCCTCTAGTTGTCTCACTGGACAACAGTGAACAGAGATGTGTGTGGTAATGTGGGTTTTGGTTACCAGACTTTGTGTTTGTGTGCGTGTGTGTTTCAGACTTGGACAAGCCAGTCCTCACTGTTCACCAGACACTGAGTGATGTGCGTGGGACGTATTACCAAGAGAAAACCGTGTTTCTTCGCTGCACAGTCAACTCCAACCCGCCAGTGCGATTCATCTGGAAACGAGGAAACCAGCTCATCGAGCAGAGCAAGGACAACGGAGTGGACATCTATGAGCCCCTATACACACAGGTGCAAAATCTCCATCCACATTTGTACACACACACACACACACACACAGATTCTCATGCACACCTGCACTCAAGCGAACACACACTCACACTCAAACACATCAATTTTGACATGCATGTTCTCACAGGGTTGCACTCATAAGCAAAAAGAAGGAAATTACCATTGATGTGTCCTCAATAGTTTTCAAACCTAAAGGTATAGGGGAGATCGGTTCGCAATCAATGGAAGCACAAAAAACCCTGCTCCTAACAATGTGTAAAAGCTTTCATTCAAACTAGCTTGTTGAGCTTGCAAACTTTTCCTTACAAGTTCGCTCTGTTTCTGAACCAAAGTTCCTTCCCTTTGTCTGTCTTTCTCCTGCTTCCTTTGTCTGCTCATGCCTTGTCTATATTTACTTCTGGTTGAAGTTACCTTTGATCCATTCATCAGCAGGTACAGGTCAGGGATGCTGAGGTTTCGACAGGAGTTATGATACGTATCACATACAATTTTGGACAAGATTTCACATCAGGCTCTGTCATCCCAGAAAATGCTGTGTTGTAATTACTTTTTAGAGGCCTTGTCAATTAGCACTCTTGGAATCATGTATTAAGGCAACTAGTAATGTTATGAAGGGCGTTTGTGAACCATTGTGTATGTGACATACAGTTGGAGTTATAAAGTTGGAGATGTAACTGCTTGTTCTGTGGGTGTATCTGCCTTTCTGTGCGTCTGTGTCACTGCCCCTCAGAGAAGTTGTGCTTATTGGCGATTACAGGGAGTTGTGGCTGAAAAACTACAGAGCGCTACAATATTTGAGGGCTCTTATTATGTTGTCGCTGTAGTTTTTGAACAGACGGCTGTATTTTCTTAGTTCTTCTAACGCTTGTCTATTACCGTAATTGTTCCTTTTGTTGCGGTAAATTGAGCTGCTTTTTTTCCGGAACGCATCCGACTCTTTCAATTAGTGCAAGAGCAGTTACAATGAGAACCAATTGAAGAATGGGAAGGGAAAGCTACTCATCTTTACAGACAGGTAGAAAAATGAAATGTGAGCTTGTAACCTGAAAATTATGATTATAGAATAGTTTGGACAGCATCTAAGTAGCGGAGAGAGAAAGAGGATTGATGGTTCTGTAATGTATTACTGTAATGAAGATAATTCATTTTGCTGATGCACTTGCCTGAAGGGAGTTTGAATTCTCAAACCCTTTCATCTACTTCTGCCTTCTTTTTCGCTTTTGTCTTTTGTCTTCTACTGTATTCAGCTGAATTCTCAGGGCATGGCGCACATTCAGTGGATGTCATTTTGGCTGCTCAAATATATTGTCCTTGTCAAATAAGAAATGTAACTGGGCAGCCTATTTATTTGAAGTGCTGTTGGTCTTTACTAGGTGTGTGTGTGTGTGTGTGCGTGCGCTCCTGTGTCCGTGTGTGTGTATCTGTGCATGTACGTGTGTGTGTGTGTGTGTGTGTGTGTGTGTGTGTGCGCTCCTGTGTCCGTGTGTGTGTATCTGTGCATGTACATGTGTGTGTGTGTGTGTGTGTGTGTGTGTGTGCGCTCCTGTGTCCGTGTGTGTGTATCTGTGCATGTGTGTGTGTGTGTGTGTGTGTGTGTGTGTGTGTGTGTGTGTGTATGACGTCCACATGTGTGTTTGTCTTGTTTGTACGTGTGTGTGTGTGTGTTTGTGAGCGTGTGTGTGTGTGTCTGTGTGTTGTCTGTGTATGCGTGTGCGTGCGTGTGTGTGTGTATGGGTTTTTGTGTGTATATGTTGTATGTGTATTCCGGCTCTCTGAGTAACAGCAATGTCTTCTCCTTTTAGGGTGAGACAAAGGTTTTAAAGCTGAAGAACCTAAGGCCTCAGGACTTTGCCAACTACACGTGTGAGGTGTCCGTGCGGAGAGTATGTGATATCCCTGACAGCTCCGTCACATTCCTGCTCACCACCTCCACCTGTGAGTCTGAGCACCCCTGCTGCAGCACTGCACCTCTCTCTCTTTCAGGCACACACACACACACACACACACACACACCACCTCCACCTGTGAGTCTGAGCACCCCTGCTGCAGCACTGCACCTCTCTCTCTTTCAGGCACACACACACACACACACACACCACCTCCACCTGTGAGTCTGAGCACCCCTGCTGCAGCACTGCACCTCTCTCTCTTTCAGGCACACACACACACACACACACACCACCACCACCAGTGAGTCTGAGCACTCCTGCTGCAGCACTGCACCTCTCTCTCTTTCAGGCACACACACACACACACACACACACACACACACACACACACACACACCTCCACCAGTGAGTCTGAGCACCCCTGCTGCAGCACTGCACCTCTCTCTCTTTCAGGCACAAACACACACACACACACACACTCACCACCTCCACCTCTGAGTCTGAGCACCCCTGCTACAGTACTGCACCTCTCTCTCTTTCAGACACACCCACACACACCACCTCCACCTCTGAGTCTGAGCACCCCTGCTACAGTACTGCACCTCTCTCTCTTTCAGACACACACACACACACACACCCACACACACACACACACAAAAGCCTAGTAAAGGCCGACAGCACTTGAAATTAATAGACACACTCACACTCACAACACATACACACACCTACACACAAAACACACATGCACACGCACACATCCGCACGCACACGCTCACACTCACAAAACAAATGCACACACACACCCGCACGCATGCACTCACACTCACACACAGGTGTGCACACACTCACTCTGACAACACACACGCACATAATAACACACACGCATGTACACACAACTCTCACACACACACACATGCACACATGCACACAGACCCTCACGCACACGCTCACAACACATACACACACTCACACACACACACACACACACACACACACACACACACACACGCACACACATGCACACACTCACACTCACAACACACACACACCACACCCGCACGCACACATTCACACTCACACACACATGCACGCACGCACACACTCACACTCACAACACACACGCACACACGTGCACACAACTCTCACACATATGCACGCACATGTACCAAATACATATAAAAACACATTCAAATGCGAACACGCAGACTTCAGTTCCCACACTCTCTCTCTTTCTCCCTCTCTCTCTCACTCTTTCCCTCTCTCTCTTTATCTCTCTTCCTCCCTCTCCCTCCCTCGCAATCTACATTTTCCCTCCCTCTCTCTGCACCTCCCTCAGTCTATTTATCCCAGCCTCTCACTTAGGCTGCCAGCTGGCTCCCCTCCCCACACTGTCTGTCTCCTTGTTTTCCTGTGACAGCACCTTGGCTTGTCTATTCCAGTTTAGCCGCCCTTGCTTCCCTCAGTCTCCCGTATCACTCCGTGTGTAAATGTTGATACCACCGACAGCACAGCACACGTCTATGAACGCTCAGGACCTTCGCAATAAATAACGCATATCCAAACTGCTTTTCTCCCTCTTATTTGTTTCTTCCTTGACACGTTATAAAAGAGCACCTCAGTTGCTGGATGTACCTATTAATCTATTGTGTGTGGAAAAATGCCTTTTTCTCAAAGCTCATGATTAATGGCTCGGATTAAGATTAATGTAAGACTTCAGCTCTTTTGTCTGTCCTGTAATGGACAAAGGTCACCGCAATGCATTATTCATTAACGGACGGAGAAGTCTATTAGCGGTAAATAATGAAGCGGAGCGAGTTCAGGCCTTTGTGGTGGTGAATGACTTTGGGTGTCCGTGGTCCTAATACTGTGTGAGTGATCATTACTGAGGTATGGGGGTTGAGTAGGTGAAAGCTTGAATGGCGAGAGACAGGAGCATTTTCTGTGTACATAAACATGCCGTTAGAGATAAAGAGTTTGTTTGCTTTGTAATGTCAGCTCTATAACTTTTGCTTTTTTTAAAGAATTAGCACGAAGCAAAATTAGCCTCTTGTCAGAATGGCTTATGCGCATTAGGAACTGTCATCCAACTGTCACGGAACTGTCAGAATTTGAACAGGAGAGACGCTAAAGTTCTTTGCAGTGTGAGTGGTGATATGGCGTCTTCCCAGATTCGTGAGAGTCGTGTGAAACCGAGAGGGAAGGACGAAGAAGGGTCCAAAATCTGAGGCAGAGAAACGATATCAACACGGATACTGTGGAAATGTACTTGAGAATACTACCCCCCCCCATGCCAAACCTTTTCAAAGAATTTACCAGGCTGAGAGAGAGAGAGAGAGAGAGAGAGAGAGAGAGAGAGAGAGAGAGAAACTATCAACATACATGTGTGAATGTGTTCAGTGTATGCTACTGTATATGTTGTCAAGTTGTCAGTCGTCTTGTCATCTTTCATGCTCTTTGCCTTCTTCGGCAATGCAAATGCAAATTTTGACATGCCAATGAAGCTCTTTGAATAGAATTGAATTGAAAGAGAGGGAGAAAGAGAGCGAGAAAGAGAGGGAGGGAGAGAGAGAAAATCAAATATTAACAGCACCTTTATTGAGTCATTTTTGTGACCATCACACTACTAACTTACATCTTAACATCCCTCATACACCACCACGAGAGAGAGTCCGTAACAACACAGATTCGATTTTTGCAAGTCGCTTTGAATGAAAGCCTGTGCCTGGTAAAGAATTGATGAGATGCTGAGGAAGTATGGCGAATGGATGAAAGGCGAGACTGATTTGTTTTTTGGGGAGGGGGGAGAAAAGAAATGGGTGTGCTTGCCTTAAAAACCAGAGATGGAAACCTACAATATTACGCAGTAAATTCTCAGGGCCTGAGCTGGGCAGGTCAGCTTGAGGAGAGGCAGAGTCAAAGGCTAGAAAATATACAAAGATTCAGTTGCTGATGCCTTTTAAAATTCATTTTACATTCTCTTTTTTTTTCATGGAATGATATTGTACAGTGAGAATAAAGCATTATGAAGTTGGGCTGTAATATTCGCTTTGCGCTGCAATACTTTTAGATTATAGAGTACTTTGATCCTAGTTGTGCCACGCGAATGTGTTTGCTTCATTATTACCGTTTGCATATAGAGCTGATAATATTGAAAATTTGCTTGCCTCGTTTTACTCTGCGCTTCGCACGCCGTTGAATTACTTCTTGCAACTGAATCATAGCACACACCTGTAAGTGATCAACATCCTTTGAGCGCGCGGTTTTTCCCTCTAATGTTTGATAACGGCCTTGATGGAGGACTTTAATGGGCTTCTTCAATGAAAACATTTTCGAGTTTCTGTGGGATGAGACATAGCTCTCATAACTGGAGCTATGAGAGAGTGAGTGAGTGAGACCAAGAAAGGGGAAGGATGGAAAAGAGAGAGAAAGAGAAAGAAGGTGAAAAAGGAGACTAAAAGAGGGTAACAGAGGAAACTGATGGAGAAAGGGATAAAGAGAGGGTGTGGGAGAGGGACAGCAAACAATGGTGTGCAAGGGAGCCCAAAAGGAGAGTTGGACAGAGAGAAAAGAATGATGGGCGGAGGGGAAGGGATGAAGTCTCGCTCCTATTACACTCCTGATCGATACAGCCAAGTATTACACGCTATCAATACAGGCTTCTGTTACGCGTAATCAATGCAGCCTGGCTTTATGGCAATGATAAAACCCGCTGGTGAGACAGTCCATCTGAGATGGCTGATCTCCCGTGGGAGGGCGAAGGACAGTTTTCGGGTGACCTTTGCACGTCCTCGTGGAGGGGACCACAGAACGAAAAACTGGAGGAACGAGGAACGGGGTCTTCGCAAAGCCTGGACAAAAAGGAGTTAGCTGGGCCTCCTGTCATCTGCTAGCCTAGCGGGCCTGCGGGCAGGAGGACGGCCTGCTTGGTTCGGCCGCATGTTGTGCCTGGAAACTGCAATCCCCATTGGGCCTGCATTGCAAATCACCTGCGGCGAGCTCCAGCGGATATCTGGGACTGGCTCCCGGCGTGAGCCTCTAAAGACTGATGAGGGCGGACCCATGCCGGAGGCCCATACTTTTTCAGGGATGCGCTGGTCAGATTTCTCACTCTCCCACGAGAGCATAAATCCTCATTCCTCCAATCGCAGACCAAGACGGCCCAGAACTGCTAGTTTCCCGCTGGCTGTTTACTTGGAATGCTGGATGTGAGGATATTCCAGCCAATCAAAGGCTCTTATTATTTGTAAAGAAAGAACACCAAGAGATGATTTTTCAAAAGCCCCTTAATGCCAAGAATGTCTTTAAACGGCTCTTACAAACACTGAAGAATAACATCATTCTCCTGAGAACATTTGCACAGTGAGTGTCTCTTTAGTAATCTTTTATGTTCTGAAAGCCCTGGATCACTCGTTCCCAGTCAAGACCATCTTTAAGGTCCCTCTCAGAGTCGTCGACTGCAGCAGCTGACAATACATGTGCGCTTACAACCACATCCTGCAATAACACATAAAATTATCAATACTATATGGTGTTGTTCTCTCATCACCTGTTCTAATTCATTAAATCTATATTGCGAGTAAAACTTTTTTAAAATGTGAAACATTAATCACAAAATAAAAACTGTAGTTGAAGAATTCAAGTAACATGCATTTTTTTGCAATAACTGTTTATTAACCTAGTCTGTTGTCACAATTACAAAAAAAGACTTCAGCAAGTGTATCAATAATGTTGCTCTACCAATGAGCCAATGGTGACAGAAATGTCTGTTAACAGGTGGAAGAGGTGATAAATTCTCATATATATTGCTAATCAGTTTCTGTCTAAGCACCATTATTAAATTTCAGTAATTATTTCAGCCATAATTATTGCTCTTGGAATCTTTTGTTTTAAAGCATATAAATTAGGTTGGCATCTGCAGTGAAATGACACTGGGGATCAAAATGATTATGGTTTAATGATAATACATGTGGTACCAATTTGGAGCACTTCCTTTCTCAGTGCTGATCGACTAAAAACAACAAACGTTCAAAGTCCTTCATTGATTAATCAACCAGTAAAGCTTTAGAATGGGCACATTTTGCAAAGAAGTTCTTCATTTAGTTCAGGAGTGATTAATTTAGCTTGTGTGAAGGAAAGCTGCATGAGCAGAGAGCGTTTGTTGCTCAAGCGCTTCAGAAAACACTCTCTTTAATCATAAGACCCAACATTGTCGGGGAACCCACCCCGTGTTTGGAGTTAAATTTGAGGGCCAGGTTTGAGGATCCCTTGCTGAATCAAAACCCAGGTGCCCAGTGTGTGTATGATGAGTTTTGCCCCACCTCACTGCTTTCCCAACAATTTCCCATGTTACTTCCTTCACGAGCTCACCCTGATTTTTGAAAATGCAGTAGTTTGGCGCGTGGATGCAAAAATCGTTCCGAGGCTTATCACCTTAGATCTTATTGTCTGTCAGATGCTCCAGGTGTCAGTAATCATCCTATTGAGCTAGCTCCAGCTGGGCCGCTAGTGGATATCAAGCTGTTTTCATTGACTGAGGTGCTGCCAACAGCCAACGCAAAGAAAAAAAAAAAAAAAACAGCCACTCAATAACATAATGTGCTAACACAAAAACACTTGTTTTCTGCGAACCGCTGGTGTTTCTTGTGGGAGTAGAGTGAAGAATATGGGGAGTGCGGGTGAATGAGATAGACACAAAGTGAATTGAAACAGGAGCCAAACAGAAACTGAAGACAAAAGCTTTGTGGTGCTGTGGCAAGCACTAAAACGCTTGTTTTATACGGCTATAAAACTGCTCTCGCTGTAAGAATTACGAGGAGAAAGAAACAGCCAGGTGTCTTGGAAAAAGGATTGGAGTATTTTGCTGTAGAGTTGCTATAATCACTTCAACATTTTTCTCCTACGTGTAATACGTCATCCATGAGAGACCTACTGCACCCTGTTTTATGAAAAGGTGTAAAGAGCAGGGTTTAGAAAGTTAAATGTAAGTGATGTGTTTCAAATTCCATATGATAGTTCTAATCCTGGCTGTAAATGGTACCTGTTTGTCCCGGCAGACCTTTGGGGCAAAATTCTGAGGTGGTTTTTCCACTTACTGAACTTGGAAGTTCTGCTGCTTTTGGGCCAGTTCCTCCAGTTTTCACATGAATGAATATATATATATATATATATATATTTGTGCAAATGCAACTCAATGCAAGTATTGTTACTCAATGATGTAATATATCAAAATCAATGCTGTTGAAAACCTAGCGTGTGGTAACTTGTCTAAAAAAGCTTCTGCAAGGGGAGCTCTTTTAAGCAAGTTGCCACATGATAGGTTTTCAACAGCACAAGATAAATTGAAAAAATACATAAATTTAATTATTTCAGCACTCTAAGGGTTAATATTCTCTGGGTGCTTTTTGGCCTCGCTTCCCCCCATGGGGCCCTTGTAAGAACTCATCTGATGATGTTTGACTGTGGCTTCTTTAGAGTGTTCTCAAACCATCTCTGTTTTTAATAGGGGCCTCATTCTTATCTCAGTGTGCTTTTTAGGTGGTATTTTACTGTACATATCAGAACAAATAGACAGTGAACTCTAGCTACACTAAGGAAATAAATCTATGTATGCAGAAAAAAAAATGTCCAAGCGTTTTTCAAATTCCTATTGATCCCATATGCGCTCGATACTAAAGTTAAAAGTACTCCTTATCCGAGCTGATTTTACCAAAGAACATTTAGCTAAGTTCTGCGATTTAAAAATTGAAAAAATAAAGGCCTAGACTAAGCATTAATAATGAATTCCTGCTGGGCACCAGAGATTGACTTTCCTGATTTCAAAGCTTCTATATTGTCTCATGCAGAAAGAGATGAAAATATATACATTTGTCCTCCTGGCCTTCAGCAGAGCCTCCATGACTGTAGAATAAACTTTAATTATAATTAACACAATGTTCTGCCCATACCTTATATTCCATAGCTAGACCACTTTATTGTATGTGCACAATGTTGACAGTATTGTTTTCATTGCATGACATTTGTCAGTTTTAGCGACTGCGTAAAAATATATTTCAATGTGACAATGGCTCACTATTTCAAGGGACTCAGAAGCTTTGAATTGGTTTCCACTTCTGCTTGCGATGTTAGCCACGTTCACTGGAGTGCTTGTAAATTTACAGAGTCTATATGTGTGTTCAGCTTAAGTGGGGATCTTGAGAAGGTAAAGGATGGACTCTGCTGTCTGTGTCCTCGGATTTGACTTTGTGATGTTTTTCATTCTGCCTCTTGCAGTGTTCTGCATAACCATCTGATTATGCTCTTCAAAGTAGGTCAGGCCATTGAATATGATCCAGGGACAGATGACAAGCGATATTGATTTATTTTTTATCATAATTCTTGCTTTGAGTCACTAGTTGTTTGCGTGAGCTCGCTCTGTTTGTCAAATCCACTGATAAACCAGCTGGACAACGACGCTGAACACAGGAATTTCGATTTGACTGTCCTCAGCCTGCTGCGGAAATTATTAAACGGATTAATTTTTTTCCCTCAGAAACAAATCTGAGCAGAGTATTTGTTTGCTTATTGCAAGTGTTGTTTGATTGCCACTGATGTCTGGTTCTAAATTAATGCCCACATAAAATATTTTCCATTATTACACGATTTCAAAACACAACAGTTAGAATTTTTAGTGTCATGAAGGGAAATGACTTCAACAGTCTTTTACCTTTGATGATAAAGACCACCACTATATGTCTATATATAATCTGCCAAATTACCAAGCATTTCATCACCATACTGCATAGGCACAGTCCAGCTCAGACATACAAGCCTAATCAACTGTCCTTTAAGCCATGAGCCGCGGTTCCAGCATTAACGACGCTCCCTGAAAAGCTTCGCTAATGAACGGCTAGTTAAGAACCCATCTAAATTTCCAATTTCCTCCTGCTAATCTGTAGCCAGCCTTGGCCGTTTCTAAACGATTAGCCACTGTTAATTGGCTAAACCTAATTGGGCATGCTCGGTTCCCCAGTTGATGTTCAACTGGCGGTGTCTCTGGCCTCTCCCTGGGGTCCCTGTTCACAGTTCTGTCTTTTAACCCCATGACAGTGACACCTTGTAATGGCTGTTGAAGGACTCTTAATCTTCTCAGCCCCCTGGGCTTTACTGTCAAGCGCATCTCACATAACACGTTTGCCAGAATGGCCCTCATTAGCCACCAAAAGTGCCTTTACCGACGGCAACATATGGAAATAAATAAATAAATAAATATCTACTTTAAAATCTCTGCCTCTACAGGAATGCATTCAACCCTCCAGCAAGAAAAAGCCTGACATTATTAAATGATGTGAATCAATATCTTCTGATTGATTGTGGCTGAGCTGTTTATTTGGTCAAAGCCCAGACTCAAAACAATGAAGTCCCATTTCTTGAACCAAGTTAGACTGTCTTTGAATTTTCAGTTTTGCTGAAAGCTGTGAACTGAAAAAGGAGAAAAACATTCTTCATGGGAGATTAGGGAAGGTTTGACCAAACCCTGATGTAAATGTACAGATGCCGACCACTGCTGGGTCATACGGATCTGCGGAAAAGTGTTTGCCCTCTTTCTGATTTCATTCAACTCTAGCATATTTGTCATATTTAAACATTTCAGATCATCAAACTAATTTTAAGAACGTACTTTCTAAAGCAAGGGAATACATTTTCAAGCCTGAGCAGCTAAGCTTAGTGTTAGGCTACCTGTCCACTCGTCAGCATCACATGTAAGCTTGTCCGTGTAACCTGCTTGGGAAGGCAAATACCAGTTTCATCTGTTATGGGCTCGTCTCGACCAGCAGTGCGCTACGCTAAGTTCCCGACATGGGATTTGCTAAGGCCCGCCTCTTGACTAAAGATAAGGCAATATATGTTCAGCATGAGACTACCCTGAGACAAGTGGCACATGAGCTGCGGAACGTTGCACTTATAGACAAGTGCTGCTGATTCGTCATAGCTAAAGCTGATTTTGCTACATGGGGAAAGGGGGGAAAAAACCTTCCACGATTCTAAATGTATAGGCAGAGCGCCACTGGTTGCCCACATGGAAAGAATCTATATGAACATATATGCGCATATATGCAACCTATATGCTGCATATATGCGCATATATGCCGCATATAGGCCAAATTCAGGTACATATATGTGCTTATAGAGGGCATATAGGTCTCCTATATCGCTTCTTTATATCCATATATAGGCCTTATATGTACATAAAAGGTATATGTCTCCTATATAGCTCATATACCCAGTGGCAGGTTCTGTTTGTCATACCTGTTGTATAGCTCATATCTCACTTTTGCAACTGTCATACATGATGCCTAGCTCATATTTTTATTCTCAAGGTATTATCTGCATATTAGTCCAAAATCCCTTACAGAAATAACAAGAATTTCACGCAATAACTTATTAATCGCATGTGAACACGTGAAATTGGCATCACATTTTATCCTAAATACATGTTGACATGTGACAACGACATGTTATGTGTAAACCAGTCATTATTAACAATGGCAAGTGAGAGGAGACAAAAAGCTATGATATCAACACAAATATCTAATACTATTTGTTACATTTTTTTCCTGAAAAAAAGACAAAGTCTACATTTCTGTTCACAGTTTTAATGAACAGACACTTGTCTTTTATCTGAGATGCTTGTATAGCAACCAAAGGTCCCAGACTTTTTCCTACAGGGATGAAATAACAAGGATTCTTAAATTTCCACACAGAAAGAACCTATATAAACATATAGGTTTTAATCCTCGCCTTGTATCAACCAGCAGTGGCCGGCAGCTCTTTTCAGAAGTAGCGCGCAATTGGCCAATGCGCTACAGGGATGCAAATTGCGAAGGCCCTGCTGGGAAGGGTTATGTAGATTAGAGTTCCCCTAGGCGCGTCCTGTTGGCTAGACGGGCACTCATAAATAAGATTCTGACCTCAAATTTTCTGATAGCAAGCTCCTCTGCTCTGGATCTGCCCCGGCTATGAGCCAGATCAGCTGGAGTCGATGCAGATCCGGAGTGGAGATGCTTGCTATCTGGGCTCTTTACCATTTTCCGCCCTCGTTCAGAGATTGCGAAGTTTCGTCCAGTGAAAATATAAAAAGTAATTGCCAACGGCCACGGGCTGTGTACACTCTACTGAATTGTCAACAGGGGGCCGCATGTCCGAATAAGCCTATGATCGTGTACGTAGTTCCCTAATTGAATATCCCAGATGCGGATGGGATTGGAAATGTCAAATAAAAAAAAAAAAAAAATATTCGTTTTAATTGGCCGTTTTCATATATTATAGGTACATATATGTACCTATATGTACCTATAATATATGAAAGCGGCCAACTTTATGTATGTCGCATATATGTGAAACCTATATGTGGCCCTATATTAAAACCTATATGTTTACATAGGTTCTTTCCGTGAGGGTGATAATTGGGTTCAATTTCACTCCACACACCGAGATATGATTTCTGCCGTTCCTGTTAAATAAAACATCACTTAGACAGAACAAGAAAGTAGGCAAAAAGCAGCATACGATGCAGTAATCTAAGGAGATTCAAGAACAAATGAGGAACAAAATCATTAGCATCTTCTATCAGTCCTGAAAGGGTCAGACAGCCATTTCTAAGGCTCTGGTACTCCAGCAAACTGCACTAAGAGACATTATCTGCAAATGGAAGAAAAACTTCAAATGGTGGTGTGGTTGACTAACCAAAATTCCTCCAAGAGTGCATCCACAACTCATCCAGAAAGTCAGAAAAGAACCCAGACTAACATCTAAAGACTTGCTGGCCTCACTTGCCTCAGTTGAGTTCAGTGTTCATGATTCCACAATTAGGAAGAGACCTGGCAAAAATGGCATCCATGGGAGAACTGTGAGGTGATAACCAATGCTGACCAAAAACAACACAATGATGTGTTTCATATTTGCTAGAAAACATCTTGATTATCCTCAAGCCTTTTGGAATATTACTCTGTGGACTGAGGAGTCAAAAGTGGAACTTTTTGGATGACATGGGTCCCATTACCTCTGGTGTAAAGCCAACAAAACATTCTAAAATAAGAACATCATACCAGCAGTTAACCACTGTGTTGGTAGTTTGATGGTCTGGGGTTTCTTTGTTACTTCAGAGCCTGGGAAACTTACCATAACTGATGGAACAATGAATTATGTTCTGTACCAGAAAATGCTGAAGGAGGATGTTCAACCATGACAGCATGACCTAAAGTTCATGCGCAGTTGGGTTGAGCAGCAGGACAATGATCTGAAGCACACGGGCAAGTCCACCTCAGAATGGCTCAAAAAACACAAAATGAAGGTTTTGGAGAGGCTGGTCAAAGTTCTTACTTGAATCTGCTTACAATGCTGAGTTATGACCTTAAACAGGCAGTTCACGCTTGAAAACCCCAAAAGACTCAATGCCAGTTATAGGAGACATTTGATCGCAGTTATTGCCACTAAGCGTGGCACATTCAATTATTAGGGTTTGGGGAGGGGGGATGGGCAGTAATTTTTTCACATGGGTGATAAGCAGCATTTTGTGCTTATCTTTGTCTTTGTCCCCTGACTGTGAATTTGCATAGCTTTGGTAGAAACTTAGGGGTCTTCCTGGACACATTTTAATAAGCAAGCCAGTAACGTTGTAAAGGGCAGCTTTTTTTCAGCTCAGAACCATTGCCAAATTAAAACCTGTGTTATCCTGTAAAGACCTGGAAAAAGTAATCCACGCCTTTACCACTAGCCTCCTGGATTACTGTAATGCTCTATACATAGGTTTGACAAACTCCACCCTGTCGAGATGGCAGTTGGTTCAGAATGCAGCAGCCAGATTTTTAACAGGCAGTAAAAAAAGAGAGCATATTACCCCAGTCCTGGCCAAACTGCATTGGCTCCCTGTAAAATACAGAGTTGATTTTAAGATTTTACTATTTGTTTTTAAAGCCCTTAATGGTTTCGCTCCACAATACATTACAGACCTCCCAACTCCTTATTCTGCCCCCCGGTTACTCAGGTCTTCCGCTCAGAATCTCCTGTCAGTCCCTCATTCACGTTTCAAAACTAGAGGTGGTCGCGCATTTTCAGTTGTTGCCCCCAGTCTCTGGAACAATCTCCCATTACACATTAGAACCTGTTCTTCAATTGATCATTTTAAATCAAAACTGAAGACCCATCTTTTTAATCTTGCTTTTGGCTCAGTTTGAGGCTGCCACTTGGTTTCTTGGTCAGGTTCCCTTTTCTTATGATTATCTGCTATTTTCTGTTTTATTTTTATCATTATTACTTATATCTGTATTTTAATTCTGCCATGTCTTATTTAATTTTATTTATTTATCTCCTGACTTTTTATGTTTTTTAACCTATTGTTTTATTTCTGTTCTTATGTCTGTTATTTTTATGCATTTGCCTCTGCTGTAAAGCACTTTGGGTCAACTTCTGTTGTTTTAAATGTGCTATATAAATAAATGTGACTTGACTTGACTTATCTTATATTAAAATTAATTTTATGATTTGAAACATTTAAATATGACTTATAAGCAAAAATAGAAGAGATTTAGAAGTGGACAAATACTTTATTAACTCTGTGAGTATATTAAGAATATATACTGTAACTTCTCCAAAGAAATGTTAATGCATATGGCACATAACATAATTAAATCTGGCCAGATATGCAGTAATGATCAAGTGTGATGGACATGGATATGCCAGCTTTGACTATAATTGATATAAACAATGGGTTACTTTAAAGAAGATTCACAATCCCCACCAGCCAATAGGTTTGTTTTGTTTTTTTTTTTTTCTTAAATAAATGCATTAAACTATTTATTCAGCTGCCAGAAGCCTTTCGTAAGAGCCTATTATATTGTTTCTCCATGTCTAAATTATTTAGGTAGGCTTTCCCGAGGACTGATATAAATAAAGTCCCAATGATAAATGACTTAAATTATGCTGTTGTCATGACTTGTATCGCTTTGTATTAATTACTCCCTTTCTCTGCTGGATGTGGTAATCCACTTTAAAAGCCTAACTGTGACTGCAAGTACCTTTTTATGTTAGCAAATGGAGTATCTCATAAATACAAAACTCTGCTGGACAGTTTAGAAACATACTGAATCACAAATAGCTGAATGATCAAAGACTCAACAGTTATAATGAGTGATAGTATATGTTACAAGTTTTATAACACAACGTACAACGTACATCTGACTTAGTTTTTTTTGGTGATTACCATCACATGGAGTCCCATATACCTCTTATGTGTATATAACCATTGTCCATATTTTATTACAATTTTTTAGTTCATATTGCATTTGTTTCTCACATAACTGCTACTGGGGTAGAAATTAGAGTCCCATATACCTAATTACTGTAACCACTGTTAAAATCTTCTTATAATTATCATGTTTATAGTGCCTTTGTTTCTTGCACCAGCGCAATTGAGGCAGAACTGGTTAAAAGTTATCCGATGATGCCAATATTATGCGTTTGACGATTTTTAAAACAATGATGGGCTATGTTATTCTTTTCAATGTCCACAATATGAGGAACCAGTCCTGAAGGGATTGTCATGGGAAAACCCAAGCGCAGTATGGGTAGTGCAGCAGGAGAGCTCTGACATCATCCTGCCGCCGTGTGGATCTCTTAGCTTTGCGATTACTCGGCTGATACTTCCATTTTGTACCCGTTCACTAAAGCTCGGAAACACATCAATCCCATTACTCTGGGACACCCACGGCCCGATACCACTTCCTTGGTTCACGCCGGAGGAAATTGAAGCAATAACTCTTTCTTTCTCTCGCTCTTTCTTTCTGTTCACTGCAATCACTTTTATTTGTTGTACAAATAAGAAGCTGGTAGTGTTACAGAGGCTCGCAATGCAGTGGCAGCTACTTTTATAGAGTGGAGCCGTTTTTTTTTTTTTTTTTTTTTTTTTTAACAGAACGCAACACGCCTGTCATTGTAATGGTTGACGGGCCCTTTAACAGCAGAAACCAGAAGCCTGATTCTCAGTGACTGTTTGGCTTTGAATTTGTTATGTCAGCTACCAGCAATTGAAGCCATACCTGTCATTCTCGCTTTAGCAACGGACGAGGGACAACAGATCACCAATGTGCTGCAGCTGTACATGGGAACCTCCAAAGAGAGATAATTTTGCTCGCATTTTAGTAATATATTTCCAAAATATTGAATTTAGAGGTCTGAATTATTTACACTCCCTGAATATTTTGGGGGAGCTGAGTCATTATTTTCTCGCCAAAGAACTTAACAGCGCTGATTAGTATAAGGCTACATTTTCCCTGGTCTTTCAGGGTTCTGCTCTCCTGCTAGGAATTATCTGCTCCTCTCATGAATGGCTGCAGATCGTCTATCAACTCCAGCTCCACTTTCAGCTCCACTTTCTCGTCTCTACCCGCTGCCTCATGTATTTCTACAGGGCCCTTGTAGTCCCAACGAACCAGTTTCCTGTGAACATCTTCTGGTCTCACAATGGTTTCACAGCTGCCACAATATAAAGCCTGGGTGCTACGGTAGCAATTTGAGCTCCAGTTTGGATTATGGACCAATTTTGAGTTGTTGTTGCCTGGTTCTGCCATTGGTGCCAGGTTAAATAAAGCTTTTAGGAAATGAACTCACATCAAGGCATCTCTGACACTGAGGTGACATGGAGTGTGGGATTCTGGGAAAGGGGAAGTCAAGGGTGATATGGGTGGTGGTGGTGGTGGGGGGGGTGTTGATCTTTGGTGTGATGGATCAGCGAGATTGAATCCTGATGAAGTGGAGATTAGAAGGTCCCGTGTGATAGAGGACTTTAATGAATCGATTCCTATATTTGGGCACCTAGATGGGATTATTTTGATCTCATCCTGAGCGAGCGGAGCGTAAAAGCCGGGATGGGCTGGGAGAGGGGAGGGGTCAGCTGTTGTGGATTGAATTGGAAAGAACATCCAGCTGTATTATGGGTATTTAACCCATTTTTTTTTTCATTCATTCACTTGCCTCACAGTTAATCGGAGTGTAAGAACGGACACACCTATTCAGCCTCCATCTTCTGTATGTGCAAATACAAGTTGTTTACAGACTTTGGTAGTGGCTAAAACCTCCTAGGCAACAATGGATTCATGGACAGCCTATTGTGCAGGTTATTTCTCTCTAGTTCAACCACAAATACAATGGAATTTGATTAGCTGTAAAGCTGAATTGTCGCAAAGAATTTCCAAATGATTTTAGCCTATTTTCTCACAAGGACACATTACAATGTGAACAGGAAATGTGGAACAGACCTTCATGAAGGAGTCAAGTGTTGAACAGATGGCTGGGCGAGTTTGTTGATAGACACAGATTATCTCCAGACAAGGCCATGAGTAGACAGACAGGTATTGGAGCGACAAGGTTAACTTACACTCCAGCTTACCAAGACATTGTGTTCCACAACATTTTGTCCTGAATTTCTTCCCTTTTAAGTAATGACTGTGGACGGTATTTCTAAAGCATAGTTTATAGCCCCAAGGTCTTTCACAGAGAATTTCATATTTGAAAAAAAAAAAAAAAGACCAGATAAATGGGTAGGGATTAACAAAGAGTTGCTGCGATAAAAAAAAAAAAAAAACATCATCTTTCTGTGTGAAACTCATGCATTTGTTCAAGGTTGTAAGGCAGAGCATGTAATGCATGTACATGCACAAACAGTAATAAAAATTACAGCCTCATTCATCATCCATCCATCCATTATCTAATTCACTTATGTTTGGCCAGTGTCTGAAACCTATCCCAGCATGCAATGGGTGAGAGGTGCGAACACTCCCAGTGCAGTCTGCCAATCTGTAGCTTGGATTGCCACACCATAATGCTAGTTAAAGCGATGTAGGAGTTCGTAAAATGATACACACTTTGAGAAGAAGCAGTGTCAAAAGCTTTGTGCTGCCTTTTTTTTTTTTTTCATATTTTGGGCAGATTATCTCAGGAGTCCTATCAGTGACACTGTCCTGTGTGAAAAACCTCCATTAATATTCCTTTATAAATTGTGAATGAGCCAGTGCTATGACTTATGAATGATGATGCAACATGTGTTATGTAAAACGCAAGTCCCAAATGTAATACGCTGCATTGCATTACAACAATTACAGTTTGATGAGCTCAGTGTTTGTGTACTGATCGTACAGAAAGCGTATTTTGTCTATGACTTCAGCCCTTTAAAAATAATCAAACGCAGCTGAAGCTTTGAATCATACGTGCATATTGCCTTCCTAGAGTCTTGGCGGAAAATAGTTTAATAATTGATGTCTTCAGTGTGACTGCTTTTGTGAAAAGAACAGTATGTGTATGTGTATCTGTGTATATGTGTGTGTGTGTGTGTGTGTGTGTGTGTTTGTATGCGTGTGTGCGTTTGTGTGCATGTGGTTGCGTATTAGGTGTGTATGTGTGTGAGAATGTATGTGTGTGCCTCTATGTGGGTGTGTATGCTTGTTTGTGTCTGTGTGCAGGTGTGTGCGTATATATGCCTGTGTGTGTGTGTGTGTGTGTGTGCGAATGTGTAAATGTGCGTGAATGCATGTGTGTGTGAGAATGTGTGCGCTTATGTGTGTGTGAGTGAATGCATGTGCGCGTGTGTGTGTGTGAGTGTTTGCATGTGTGCATGTGCTTGTATTTGTGGATGACTGCCCACAAGTGTGTGCCCCACAGGTTTTTTTTTTTTTTTTCTGCATGCTACTCTCTCTTGAACCAGAGCCTCGTTTGTTCTGTCCATAAGACAGTTTGTCAGGCAGTAGCTTGGCCTTTCCCTCCAGTCAATACGCGACACGTCTGAGATGATTTATATGATAGGATGACAGTGAGAGAGGAGGACTGCAGGAGTTACAGTGCTGTGGGATTCCTGTGTCTGACCAACTGGCAACTCTATTAGAGACTGACAAGAGTGTGAAGGCATGTACAGACTCAGGGGCCTTTAAAATCCTGGGCCCTGTATATGGGCAGTCTCTGAGGTCCTGTACACCATTTAGTCTGGATTGCACATTTTTTACAAATTAATCTCCACATTAGCTGTGCTATTATGGGAGACTTCTAGTGAAGTGTTGTGAATGAATGAATTTATTTGACTGGTTCTAAAATGCATATACAGTAATTAGCTCCAAATGAGACTGAAAAACAAAGCACACACATGAGCACGAATTTGAAAACCATCAAGGATAACACAAGACAGCCTATGCAGTGTTAATTTTCATTGTGGTCCTTTGGTGTTTAAAGAGAGAGAGAGAGAGAGAGAGAGAGAGAGAAGATAAAATAAGAGAAAAAGAGGACCTTTTTCACGGACCTGGAACACCTTTAGTATCATGAATACTTAATAGTAATAATAGTATCCCTTTCTACCCTGTCAGACGGCTGTGTAAAGGCCTGAGATCCAATCAGATATTTCAGTTACTGGTTCATTGTACTGATGCAAATCACACAATGGCAGAATTTCCGTCCTCAGGACGAGGACCAAAAACTCAGTTTCTTCTTGTGCTTCTTCCTCTCCTCCTTGGTCTGGGCACTAACTCTGCAGCGCTGCTCTTTTGTTACTGAACATATCGTCATGAAACTAGGCGAGCGTGTTCTACAAGTCAGTGCGCAGGCAGAAAATGAGCCTGATTTTGCAAAAAGGGCAGAGGAGGCATGCACGTCAATCTTGCACAAGCACTGAATATTTACATGCCATCGTCCTGAAGTAGAGTTCATTTGAACTTGTTTTTTTATTAATTCAAGTGCATTAATTCAAATTTTATTGGAAAATTAGATGTATTTAGCTGAAGATGGCACTCACCTTGATATGCATTGAATGATTGGAATCTTGTGAAAGTGGTTTTCTTTATCTGTGATAACAGCCTTATCGTTTCAGTTAATGACTAATAAAATGGTTCAGAAGACTGACAAAACCGCTACTTGATAATGTCCATTATATCAATTAATGGACAGATAAAGAAGAGTAAAATAATCTATACAAAGAAACTTAAAAGTTGGTCGCAATATGATGGACAGGAAACACAGTTTGGGCTTTCTGAGCAATTGATGAAGGCGATGAACATATGTTTCACGCTGGTAATGCATACCTAAAAATGTTTGTCTCTCCGTTAGTTAATTAATGATATATATTTCACTCAGCGTTTGTTTTTGTGTAGAAATGCCTAAAAATATATTAGTTAAAAACATTTTCTATTTACTATAAATAGCCAAATGAGAAACAGATAACATGCTGTTATTTTTTGTTGTGATGGAACCTCTGAAAAAAAAAAAATTATAATTATAAAGAAGTTCTGAGAAGCTTTTCTTAAACTCTATTGAGGTTTCATGGTTAAATGTGAGAGCTGTCACACCTCACATCTGTGGTAGCGGGTTCCATGAAGAACGCAGAAGCGTTCCTCTATGGAGACAAGCCGTCAATCTGCATAAGAGCATCTGCAAAATGCTCGGAATACAATGCTGTGCTATGTAATGTAGAATCCTTTTTTTCTGACAGTTTACCTAAGGAATATATTGTCTAACTAAAAAAAAGAGTAACTGTGATGTGATGTAACTGTCTCTCCCCATAGCCCCGCCGGCCCTCCGTCTCTCGGTGAACGAGACTCTGGTGGTGGACCCCGGGAGAGACGTGACCCTGTCCTGCGAGGTGACGGGTGGAAACCCCACCCCCACGGTGTCCTGGTCCCGCTACCCCGGGCCGATGCCCAGCCGCGCCCAAATCCGCGGGGGCACCCTGTCCCTGCGCTCCGTCACGCCCGCCGACTCGGGCTACTATAACTGTACAGCTGTGAACAGTGTGGGGAACCCTGCCAAACGCACTGTTAACCTGATCGTAAGAGGTGGGTGTATGTCAGTGTGTGTGTGTATATGTGTGCTTGTGTACTGTGTGTGTGTACCTACCAGGGTTGGGTTCAATTACTTTTTTCAATTACAATTGATTGTAATTGTAATTACAATTACAATTACAATTTCTTTCTGGATAGAATGTTCAATTACAATTAAAATTACTTTTCGATAAAAAAATTCAATTAAGATTTAATTACAATTACAAAAGTAATTGATTACAATTACTGTAATTGTAATTGAAAAAAGTAATTGAACCCAACCCTGGTACCTACATTCTATGTAAGTCTGTGTGTATGTCTGTGTGTGTAGGTGTGCTCGTGTACTGTAAATGTGTGTGTACCCACATTTCTACATAAGTCTGTGTGTATGTCTGTGTGTGTGTGCGCTTGTGTACTGTAAGTGTGTGTACGCACATTTCTATATAAGTCTGTGCGCATGTCTCTGTGTGTGTGATTCTGTGTGTAAAATGAGAAATACAATGAATTCTTGTAAGATGGCTGGTAAGAATTCATTGCATTTTTCATTTTACGTGTGTGTGTGTTCTTGTATTTGCTACTCAGTGAGAACCATAAAACATTATGACATTTTCCTCTGTCCTAACAACTACTAAGGCAAATGGTGATTTATTAGTTAAGGTTAGGGTGAGGTGTGAATTAGGGATAGGTTAAGGTTAGGGTAAGGATTTGGGTTAGGCGTGCATTGCTTAGATTAGGGAAAGGCTGTAGAGACACACAAAGAATGAATGGAAGTCAATGTAATGTCCTCACAAGGACAGAAGCACAAGGTTTAGTGTGTTGATGTGTGTGTGTGCGTGTGTGTGTCTATATGTGCTTGTATACTGTAAGTGTGTGTACCCATATTCCTATGTGTATGTGTGCACATGCACACAGTGAGTTCCATTTTTATTTAGACTGTGACACAATTCATAATTCACGTATGGTGCAATCAGTGTGCATGTAAGTTCCACATGAAGCTGTCAGTTGTACCTTTTTTATTTGAAAGTATTTACATTCTGTATAGAACGTAATATAAAGGTGTTATTGCCAAAGTATTTATGGAGTTCTTTGTATGTAGGTGTACAAACGTACGTGCTGTACGTGTGTTGGGGTACATATGTGCCTGTGTGGGTGTTTACCTTGAACAAATCATGTTATTGACCTGTGAACACGTAAGAAAAAGGATGCATGTCTCTGCTTGCCGATTGTAAATCTAAGTGCGCAAAGTCTGCTCACATGTGCTTGTGTTTTTTACATGTATTTGCGTGTATTAGCGTTCATTTGCAAATATCAGGGCTAGTTCATCAGTCAGTGCTTGAGTGCTCTTGGCCTCCTGCCCTTGTCTGTCAGGTCCTTGAGGCTAATATAATAACATTGGCTTTGGGGGTTAAGTGCCTCTCTGTTAATAATACACTTTTAAATAAATAATTTATGAGTGAGCGATGGATGTGTGTAACCTTTTTCAACATCTCTGTTTACTGTAATTAATCCAGCTGTGAAGTGAACTAATTAAGCGGGATGCGTTTTCCCGGAGAAGGCCGGGTCTGTTTTCTCTCTAAGTGGGCAGCAGCGTGTCAAACACGTGCAGATGCCTGAAATTTTTCCATTAGCGGAGACAGGCAGAGGAGAGAGGAGCTTATTTTTCGTACGTGGAATACAAGCCATATGGTGTCGTTACACCTGCCAACGCTTTTATCAGGCTGTCATCACATCACAGGGCCTGGTCTGCACTCCTTCTTTTTTTTTTATTCAGACACCCCTTCCGGTTTCTTCTCTGGTCTATTGTCCAGCATGACTGCAACATGACCCCAGCGTGACCCCAACTTGACCACTAGCATAACTCAAGCACCTATCCAGGGTGACCTAAGAGACCATATCAATCCCTGCCTGAACAGTCAAGTCAGACTGACGGTAAACAGTAAACTCGAGGCATTCAGTAATGAGTCCATACTCATATCTGCTGGTGTCGTCAAGTTAGATTGTTGATAAACCGTGACCTCTAGTCGCCCGATAGTGGTTGGAAAATGGCAAGCATTGTTGGGCTGAATGGCCTGGTTTTTTTCAGCAAATGTTATTTTATGTTATTTTGTGTTGTGGTATGTTACGTTACATTACGCTACATCACGTTATATTATGTTAAATAATTCACACAGTAACAGTGCAGACAGAGGGTTACTTTTCTTAAAGTCTTGAGATAGTTGCAGGAAACTTTCCCCTTTGAAAAATCGTTTTCTTTGACGATTCTAACGAGGATCACCTCTTCCCACAGTCATGAGAAACCTGACCTTCCAGATCACGCCGGACCTGAACAAGGACAGCGAGACCATCCAGATCGGGCGAGACCTCAAGCTGTCGTGTCACGTGGACGCCCAACCCCAGGACAAGGTCAACTACACCTGGTTCAAGAATGCGGTGCCTGTGGTGCCCTCCGAGAGCCTCATCGTGCTCCGCAGTGACCCGGACATGGCGCCGGGCACCAGCAGTCTGGAGATCGTGGACATGAAGTTTCGTGACCAGGCGACTTACAGCTGCGTCGCTAACTTCCCCGGGAGCTCCGTCCCAGAACTCAGGGTTGACGTGAACATCACCCAGAGCAGCGGTGAGGCCTTCCGCTCATCTTTCTCATTATCTACACCAGCCTGTCCGCCAATGCAGAGAAGCTGACTCGGCCCATTCCACTCAGTTGATTTTAGCCTTATGAGCATTATTCACCGTGAGTTGGTAATGCACATAAGAGCTTTACAGCTCATTAATTGCGCAGTGAAACCTTTGGTGTTTGCTGTTTTGGTGGGGAGGACGGCTTAAACAGACCTCTCACTTTCAGATTTTATTTTCGTCACCCATGATTGAGGATTTTTGTTAGTGCATCAAGGGTGGCAGGGTGGTGCAACAGGTTGCACTGTTGCCTCACAGCAAGAAGGTTGTGGGTTCAAATCCAGCCTGGGGTCTTTCTTTGTGGGGTTTGCATGTGCTGCCTGTGTTTGTGTGGGTTTCCTCTGGATACTCCAGTTTCCTCCCACAGTTTAAAGACATGCATGTCAGGCTACTTAGAGACTGTAAATTTCCCGCAGGTTTGAGTGTGCGAATGACACATGTGTGCGCCCTGTGAGGAATTTGCGAGCTGCTCAAGAATGTGCCCCTACCTTTTGCCCAAAAGTCAGATGGGATAGGCTCCTGCTCCCTTGCGAGCTGAGACATTTGTGAGGAATGAACAGATTATTATTTATTAAGTTTAACGGTTTTTTGTTTGTTTTTTTTTTTTTTTTAAACAAGGTAGCCCCCTAGGATCCCAAAGGCCTGCTCTCCAGGGGGGCCCTGTGTTACATTAAAATCACAAAGAAACAAAATATACATTGAACTGACATTTAAAAAAGAAAGAAGCAAACATATAAACAAGGAAATTAATGAATACAGAAAACAAACAAACAAAAACAAATGAAAATGAGATAGGCCTAAAATTGTGACTATTTTTCAATATCAAATCAACTTGAAAAGCAACTGCACAATTACATAAGTTTTATGATGTAACATTGAACAAGCAGAATTGTTTTTTAAATACATCTAATGAAATGGCTATTTGAATGCACTTGGGAAGGGTATTGTAAAGCAGTGGGGCAGTGTGGTAGAATGAACTTTTTTTTGTAATTGGTTTTAGGTTTGGGAACAAAAAGCGGACTACTAATAGGGTAACATGTACAATAATGAGTAAATTGGCAACCAAGAAGGCTGTTCTTGTAAGTTGGATTCAGTCTGTTCAGAATCCTCTAAGTCTCTCCAGTGGTTCTCAACCCAGTCCTCAAGGACCCCCTGCTCTGCAGGTTTTTGCTCCAGCTCTACTCTTTCACACCTGATCCATTTAAGGGCTTCATGCTGATTGGTTGGAAAACATCCACCTGAAAAGGGTGTGCATTAGGCCTTAAATGGATAAGGTGTGCTAAAGTAAAGCTGCAACAAAAACCTGCAGGACAGGGGGTCCTTGAGGACTGAGTTGGGAACCACTGCGTCTACACAATATCTGAATTTGATTCTTTGTTCCACACTTTGCCAACCAAGTCTTTTCAAAAGCTCATTGTGTGGAGTATAAAAATCAGCATGTACGTAAAACTAATCGGACATATCTATTTTTACTTTGTTGCAATCAAATAAAGGGTTTTTTTTTGTCCCACTACCCCAAACAGTACTGCAATAATCAACATGAGATAATATAAAGGAAGAATACAGTTGATGTAAATATGAACGAGAAAGGAAACAACAAATTCTGAGAGTACATGCTGTATTTCATCATACTTTCATTACAATGTTTGAAATACACAGAGACTAACCTAAATACTGTTTAAATACCACACCTAGACACCACATATTAGAGACACTTTTAATTACACTGTCTTTATAATAGATTACTAACTGGTTATTTCAAACTTTCTTTCAAGTTCAAAAATCATAGGTTTTGTTTTCACTGAATTAATCTGCAGTTTATTAA
Source organism: Gymnothorax javanicus (assembly GCA_029692085.1). Taxonomy (NCBI): domain Eukaryota; kingdom Metazoa; phylum Chordata; class Actinopteri; order Anguilliformes; family Muraenidae; genus Gymnothorax; species Gymnothorax javanicus. The sequence continues at coordinate 26,450,624 of CM056193.1, forward strand.
TATCACACCATTGAAAAACGACATTAAAATCCTGTTGCAAAATGGACTGAGCTGCTGCCAAATCACTACCTTTTATGAAAATTGCTGCATAATTTGCATACAATGACAATTTGGCACCAAAATTAATTGATTATTATTATTTTTTCTAAATAAATTTGGCATCTCCAATTCCGCCTGAATGCCCAATCCGAGAACTATGTACAAGGCTTGCTAGTATACATCCCCCTATTGCCAGCTCAGGAGAGAGAGACAGTTTGCGGCTTTCCTCCAAAGCACGCGCCTGTCAGCCCCTGCACCTTTACATTCACTGGTCGAAACTATCGCAAGATCAGAACAAGGGCGGAGGATACTCGAACATGAGCAAGCTCAGAATCTCATTGACGAGCGCCCGGCTGGCCAACAGGAGGTGCTTGAGCAATGAAGAAGGCAATCATTTTTAATTTCCCTTCCCAGCAGTCCCTTCCCAATATGCATTCCCACAGCGCCTTAGCCAATCGTGCGCTGTTCTGAAAAAGCTGCCAACCACTGCTGGTTGGTACAACCGGGGATTGAACCCGCACCGTAGTAGTCACTGCTGCGTCGCAATTGCGGCGCCTTAACCGAGCGAGCTAACCTGGCAGCCCACCAAAATTAATTTTTAATCCCAATTCAAAAGAAATATGGCCCTAAAATTGACCCTTGCAGAACACCAGACTTCACAGGAAAAAAATCTCTTGCGGCATTTTGATATGATACACTTTGCTTATGGCCACTTAAATACAATGAGAAGTAGATAATGCCTGGATGTACAGTACTATGCAAAAGTCTTAGGCACCCCACATTTTTAAAAACTTAAATCTGGCTTTAGATGTTTATTTTTTGTTGTCCACATTTGCATCGCTGAAAATAAAAAGTGTATTTGAAATTCAAACTGCTAAATCAAAAAAATAGTTTTATAAATAAATGTTGGTATTTCATTAAAAACAGTTGATACAGACAATATAGTCTTGACTGAGCCCTGATGTCATTGTCAACATCATCATGGCTATCTGCAATTTCTTGGAGGGACAGACTCAAGTGAGACAGTCAGTCTGCAAGTTTTCCACTCTGCTAGGAACAAGCAAAAAGGAATCATCTTATGAAATAAAGCACAACAGGACAGCGTCCCATATTTTTTGGCAAAAGGTAGTTACACCAAATATTGGTTTGATATAGTTTATAACAGTTTACAGCTCTGTTTAGTGCATTTCTCAGTTATTTGAACCTTTTTATTCCATCATTTTTGCAAGTATATTTGCCCTACGAAATTGCTTTAAATGTGCCTAAAACTTTTGCACAGCACTGTATGTATGCGCAATGCAGTCCATAAGCATTTGTCCAATCACTCTGTGTACAAACAGCTGCAATCTCAATAGGATATGGATGTAAAAACCTTAAGTTCAAGCTGATAGTCTCCGCTTTAAACTTACACTCATTGATTTCAATTCCAATCTGCTCGAGGACAGCACCACGATGTAAAAATGATATCTCTGTCCAAATAATTATGGACTGCTCCATAGATGACCTCTGCTTAAGATCATTGTGCTCTCCTGGAAGATATTTACTCTGAACATGCTCCTTTGTAACTTTTCCACCTTTATGTTGCCTTCCGTCATATTCTTCCTGTATGCACCTGCAGCTTCTCTTCTTCCTCCATCCTCATCTTTTATCCTCTCCACTCATCCTTCTCCCTCCTGGAGGTGTTTTCTTTTTCACATCTCCTCTTCCTTTGCTACACACTGCCCATTTATTATTTACTAGCTTCCTTATTAATTCTTACCATTGTATGAGTGGAGGACTCCAGCTGTGAGCAGTCATTGGCTCATCAAGCAAAATCCTTGAGCCCCTTCCCTCTCCCAAATGTGCCTTTGTTACACTCAGAACAGGCCACATTTTGTATCGTTGGTTATTTTTGAGCCTGTTGAAAACTCTAATAAAACATGTCTACCAGTGTATACTCAGTTTTGGCTCCATCCGTGTCCTTGGAGCCCAGCCATATTTTAGTTTTTCATTTCGTCCCTGCTCGAGCGGGCCTGATTATTGGCTTGATTAAGACATTTCTCGTTGTTGAATGAATTGCTTTTTTTTCGAGGGTTGCCACAGGATGAAAAGCTACAGGAGCTGAAATGGCAGGTTGATTCGTGTTCATGTACTTTTCATGGTGATAGAATGTATAGTTCAATTCTGAATGGTGCAAAAATGTTTTAAAAGTCTGCAATTAATCTCTATTGTTTTCCACTGTGAAACCTGTCAATGAGAAATACAGGCATGCTAGCAGTTTCATATCGCTGACTTAATTATGATTTTTATCTCAGTTATGAAACATGGAAATTGTATAAACTGCATAAATTCTCACAGTTACTGGATTTGTTTTTCCTGACTATGTAACAGCGCAAAAAGAAATGAGCAGTTTGCGAATCTCTGGCTTTTTCTTATTAAAAAATGATCATTAATAGAACATAGTCCTGTACCTTGTTTTGCGATGCATTCTATCCCAGACGGCTTGGACTGCCGTCAGTAAGAGGACTCCTTGTCAATCTTCCACGGATTGAGCGAGTGGAAGGTCACAGTTTTGAATTGTGGGGACTGAAGTCCTCCACCTGAGGGGATTGAACTTTGCTGATTGAAATGAGGCACTCCAGTGTACTTATCCTTGAGAGAAATAATTCATTTTTTTAGTTCATTTTGTGTTTTGTTGTTGGTTTTATTATGTTTTCTTACTTTCACTGTTGCAGCAGAAAAAAAAAGGGTCCTTCGAAAATCGGGCAGTGGTGACGAAGGCTGTATAGTCTGACACATCTGTTTAAATAGTGGCTTAGTCTATCTTGCGAAAGTAAAGGTTAAAGATAAAATGGCCTTGGCAAAAAGGGTGACTATGGAAACTGAAAGGTGCCCGTTTGGGATTGTTAGTTTCTCAAAATTAACCCTAGAAAATTTGGCTGTGGAAATAAATAACTCTGAGGATAAATGGATAAGCTCTTTTTAGGCTGTGGTAGGAACTTCTCCCATTGGGGAAGGCTGTTTGGTATGGGTCATGTAGTGGGCGCAGGTTCAGCTCTTGCCCCTGTTGTCATAGAGAGGGCATCCAAGGGCTCTGATGTCTCGGGGAATAGTTTTTGGGGGTCTAGCTGAATGAGATCTAATGTCCCCGGGGGTATCAGACTGGTTATTATAATTGCGTTTACAGCTGCTGTGTTTCTTTTCTATTCACTTGTTTGAACACTGACTCGTACAATGAAAAGATAGCTCTATCTTTCTCATTCTCAGTCTACCTCAGATATTCTATTATCCATAATTAGGTCATTTTCTTTTGCCCTCTCCTTCCATCCTTGTCTTTTTGTCTTTCTCCGTCCAGTTCTCCATGATTTTTGTGGCTGCCCCCTTTATCTGTTAAAATTGATGTTGATTTTAACCCCAGGGCTGATCCTCAGGGCTGATTGTAGCCATAACAATGAGTGAAGCCATTAGCAGTCATTGGCGAAGGCCCTATCACCACCTACGGGCCGTTTTTCAAAGCGTACGCTGCAGTTCCTAAGCTGTAACAGTCTCGCAGTTTGTTCCCTCATGAAGCCTTCGAATACAGCCGAGAAATGTAGTCTTCATCTCGCTTGACATTAGATGGAATTTTCACCATGGAATGTAAACGAGGGTAAACGAGTGGAAAATTCTGTCCGATATCAGGCAAGATGATGGCTGCATTTCTCGGCAGTAATTGAAGAGTTCACATTGAAAATACCTGCAATGAAATGGAAGCCTAGAAATACAGCCCACCAAGGCTGCAGCTTATGCTCAGAGAAACGGCCATGGTCTTCAACGAGGAGAAAAGGAGCGTTATGAAGTGAACTTGTCCCTCTCTTATTTCTTCCAGTTGTTCCTCCGATGCTGGCAGTGCCTACTGGTGGTGGAACGGTGACAGTGCGGGAAGGTTCCTGGGCGGAGCTTGTGTGTCTTGTGGATGGGAAGCCCCGCCCACCCATTCTCTGGTCGAGAGCCGACAAGGACCTGCCGATGCCCTCTGGCGACTGGGTGGTGGAGACCAGAGACGGGCGCCTGCGAATTAGCAATGTGACGCGGGACCTCGCGGGCACGTACCGCTGCCAGACAGCTCAGTATAACGGGCTCAACATCAAGCGGAGAGAGGCCCAAGTCCAGCTTGCTGTGCAGTGTGAGTACTGCTGGAGAATTATTGCATGTTCATGTCATCACGCAGATTGATTTCAATCCTTGAATTATCCCAAGTCCAGACTATTATGCATTGTGCATTATAGATCTTGAATTACATTTTGTCCTCAGAAGTGAAGCGAGATAAGTGTGTTAGCAAAGTATGTTGAGCCCAAGGCCAGGGTTTTCAATGCCTCGAAGGTGGCTCTCTTTTAACCTGCTATTTTACCTTATGGTATCTCTTATTGCAAATTTGAGGATTGTCGAGCTATCAAAGCAAAGAAAGCCTGGCTAATGTTGAACTTGCTTAGTACATCACCCTGGACATTGAGCAGTATCAGTGCAGGTCTAGAATTATATTATGTCCAGATCATTGTGCAGTGGGAGTGCAGTTTGAGAATTATTCTCTGTCTAAATCATAGTGCAGTATGACTGCAGCTAGAATAATTATCCTCGGTCCAGTTCATTGTGCAGTGAGTGAAGCTCAAGCATTATTTCAAGTACCGGTTTTTACTCACTCTGCGATTCTTCCCGATGGGGCATTGTTGTCCCTCTGCCATCTTTTTGTTTGTCTGTTTGTCTGTTTCCTCTTCGCTTGTTACCGCTCTAGCTGGTGAGCTTTTGGAGGGACAGCCTTCAAATTGAAACAGGTTATGCATAGTGGGTGTCTCCGGAAGCCTATTTGATATCAAGGTCATTGCTTCCATTTTGACCTAACTTTAAGGCATACCAAGAGAGTGTTCAGCGCCGAGCACAATCTTGTTCATACTGCGTGAGCTCGACTCTAGAATTAATCCAAGTCCAGCTCATTGAGCAGTCTGAGTTCAGGGCTATTTCATGACTAGAACTTGTGCATTTTCTCTGCAAACTCTCATATGCAAACACCGGGTTATTGTTTGGCCATGGGGAGTAATGTTCTGTGAAATGTACTGTAAGTGCTGTAATGTAACCTGCAGCAGAAGAACTATTAACTGTCATTGGCTGTTTAAAATTACTGTTGTCTTCATACCTGCAGTCACGGCTCCCTCTTCCCAATGGTAACATGCTCTCTTCTCCATGTTGGTCACCCCATCTCTTTTCACTTTAGGTATTTCACTCGCTTATTTCTCTTCCTCTCTGTTTCTTCTTTCTCTCTCACTCTCCCCCTGTTCATTTTTTTCTTCCTTCCTGTCTTCTCTCCTTTCTACAAAAGTATTTGCCCTCTATCTGCATCTTTCTATCAGTCTCTCTCTCCCCCACCCCTCTGTTTCTCTCTCCTCCTTTCTCTCTGCCTCTCTCTTTGTTTTTCTCTTTCTCTCCTTCTCGCTCTCCTCCTTCCTCTGCGTGCGTTTTATTCCCTCTTTCAGCTCCGCGGCCGGCTGCTGGCCGGTTGTGTCGGCGGTGTTAAATAATCGTGACTGTGGCGGAGAGTGAAGCGCAGTAACTGAGACTGATAATCAGGGCTCAGAATGGGCCTCCTGGCCTCCCAGCTATCTGTCAGCCCTCAGACAGGAAATGGAGACAGCGAGGTGTTTGCCTCCCACGGAGTCTATACTCTCTCCCAATCCCTCAGCGCTCTGTCACCCGCACCTTTTTTAGATGGCATAAGCTGCCGAGAGTGACACAGAGTTGTAACGATAAGTTTGTGCTCATTACGCATTGGGTATTCTCCTGATGCCCTGCTGTCTGATTGGTCAAATTATGTCGAGTGGGCAGATATAAATGTGGAATCAATTTGCAGTATATGGGCTTGGCTAATGAAAGAATCATCTGTTTGCCATAACGCCAAGATGATTGCCGTGATCACTGAATTAATGAGAACATTTGCATAGACATTGTTTATAAATATTTGAGAGGCTGAGGAGAGCAGATGTTCCGAAAAGAACTTGTATTATTGGAAAATGCTTAAACTGAGGTTAACGTTTTTGGGGTAAAAGATATATACCTCTTTTTTTTCTGCTTATGTTTTTTTTTTTTTGGATAATTTGGTATTTAGCGTCTCGAGGTAGAGCTGCACTACATGGCTGTGCACCAGTGTGCTTATTCTACTCTATGTAGGTCACACAGTACTACAGCAGCTGGTGCTAATTACAAAAAGGGACTCATTGATTGCTTGAAGTAGCTTTGGGATTTCCAAGATGTATGTTGAGAAACTAATGTTACGGCAACCAGAGATCCCTTGCTTCACTTGAACATGGTCAATCCTGGGGCTGTGCACCCTCACAGAAGTGCTATGACCAGCTGAAATTATACACATTTCAGCTTTTGACCATATGTACGCGGTCAGAAACAAAAAATATAAAAAAGTTCCTGAACAGGTTCAAATGTTTTGCAGTCGGATGATACCTCAGAAATACAAACAACTGTACAAAACTAAGTGATTCTCAATTCTTTTGTATCTGTCTTTACCTGTAAAAGTTACTTGTTACTACATGAATTGATTAGTGTTGATCTCAGGAATGATTTGGGAATTTGTTCCTTAAAGAACAAAAATATACCTCCACTTTATTTCTGAGAGGGGAAAATGTACATATTTTCCACTGCTTTCAGATATGGATGTTTATTTATTTTGTTCGTATTGTTTTGAATAACTGTGATTTCCAAAAAAAAAATCTAGATTTTTTTTTAATTATTTTTGCTCTGCATTACTGTGATTTAAGTTTTCATGAGGGCTTATGCAACTAATCCGCAGTGGCCGTACAAAGCTTGAGATGTCAAATTTTTACAGACCTGTTCTCTATGACTTTTCCTGACAGTACGCTGTAGTACGCTGCCTGAAAAGAATATTTTTAATAAGCCTTTAATCCTGCGGTTCCGTCCAGCCAATGTGAATTTTGCCTGAATGCGTTCCATTGTATCATAACACGATATTACGTCCACATTATTGCGTTCGTGATTTTAAAGGAAAGCGCAGGAAAGATCCGACGCGCTTTAATTTCACGTGTTGCTGAGCGCTCAACCCCTGGCTAATGGCATGTAGTCAGTCATTAATGAAGGTGAATTTCTGACAGGTTAATTACACTTCATTAACACCGACGGCGGCGCATTACTGAGCCGCGTTTCTGTCTCAAGAAGGGCCATCGAGTGCCGCACTCCCCTCCTCTTTCCAGTGGGAGGCCAGGGGCTGTCAATGAAGCTCATCACCGGGGGGGCTCAGAGGTAATCACTCCGCGCAGCTTAGTCAGAGATCCCGCACCGAGTCCTGCCATCTCTGTCCCGAGCCTCGAGATGATCGACGGAGTTCTGCCTCTTCCTCCTGCTGTCATAGAGCTGCTCTAAGTGTGGAGATAATATACAGCACTATACTGTGTTTTTTCTGCTGTCATGTGGCTGTTCTTAATCTAGAGATAATGGACAGAGTTCCTCTGTGTTTTCCTGCGACAGTTTGGCTGTTCTTACGATGGAGGTAATTCTACCATATCTTCCTGCTGTCATGTAGCTGCTCTAAGTCTAGAGATAATGGTCAGAATTCTGCTGTGTTTTTCAGCTGCCATGTGGCTGTTCCTACCAACACATTCTCATCCCGAATAGTCATACAGTGACGCTACCTGACCAAGCGTCGATATTCATTGCAATTAAGGAGACTTTTGGCGTCCTTATTTGGCGCTTAGGGTTAGGGTTCGGGTTAAGGGTTAGGGGTTAGGGGGTAGTGTTTATATTAAACTGGCGTCAAACAAGGACGCCAAAAGCCTTTTTTTTCGTCGTATATTGACGCTTGGTCAGGTAGCGTCACAGTATGACATATCTGGATGCGACTGGGCTTTTCTTATCCTAGAGATAATGGACAGAGTTCTACCTCGTATTTCTGCTCTCATGTGGCTGCCCTAAGTTTAGAGATAATGGACAATTCACTTGGCTGCTCTTTGTCGAGATCTACCAACTCCTTATGCTCTCACCTGGCCAGTGTCTTTGATGAGTTTTACAATGTCTTTAGTCTTTCACATGGTGACTCTCATTCTGGAGATAACTGATAATATTCTGCCATCTTTTTTTTTATGTTTTTTTTTTTTTTTTTTTTTGCTGGTTTTGCAAAATATTCTCACTGTGACGTGTTAGCTGTACATTTTAGGACATCATCAGACAAAAAAAGTGCAGTTCTAACGGACACCTGCCTAAAGATGATAGACTGAGTTTGTGTGAGGGGTTGAAGACAATAAATGACTGACTGAACCAGACTATTTTTTTTTCTCAAAATTCAAATTCAGAGTTCAAAATATTGCTCTTTTTATAAAATAGATTTACCGTATCTGATGGCTCGATAAGTTGCAATACATGCTTTTTTTTTTGATAGCCTTTGTCTGACTGGGAGAATTTTCAAGTGGCGCAAGAGCACTTTTAAAAACAGAAAAAAGGACATCTCTGTGATACATTGTAAAACCTGCAAAACGGCTAACAGAGGCAGACTTTGATCCAAAAACCAGGGTCAGTTTCGATTACTGTTGTTTTCCTGTTTTGCTTGAAGAGGATTTTAGATTTTTTCATTCATGTCAGACTAGTGTACACTCTGTAGAATATTTTTATTCATAAGTCAGTTATGTCTGTGCATTTAAAGTAATAAATTCTTAGTGACTTCAATATATGTATTGCGGCAATAGCCAGGCTGTAGTCAGCAAGAGCATGCTGATTTTCCAATAGACTGTAGAGGAATAGTAATGAAGACCCCTGTATATTTACTGCACTCTGTCCTTCATCTGCATTTAGGAAAGAGTATGAACCGTAGATTTTTTTTATTTTTACTTTTTACAAGAACACGCTAATCAGTCCATTTTCACTCTTCATTCTGTCTACGCAATTTCACAGTTTGGTTGATGAAACTTGCCATAAGACAGCTGCTGTATTGCTAGGCTTTGATTTAAGGCAAAATTAAATACCAAATCTGACCAAAAACTGAAATAATGTGCCCATTTGTTGTCTGCCAGATCTTTTGACCTATCCACCTTATTCCCACATCTCTTGTGCGAATTATGGGCGCAGCTTCCGCTGCATACTGTCTCTGAACAGTTTACCATGGTGACAGCTAGCGCTAATCCTCTTTTTTTTTGAAGCGATCGGTAAATAATATGTGAGGGAACATCACCTTTTACCCCTCAGACAGGATAATGTTACGGTACCGCTGCCTTCTACTATCGAGGAATGGGAGAACGACCTGAAGCAGTGGCCACAGATAACGAACACTAGCGTATTTGCCTACATTAGCGACTCCATTGCCACAGACTGCGAAGCTATGAGCAATCTAAAAAGCTCCGAATCATATGCTGTACTTCCAAAGCAACAAGGTCGGTCGCGTTAGGAGGTAAGATACGACCGTATGTACCTGAAAGCAGATATACTTTCTGATAATATTTATGAAGAATACACTATATTTCAGCAGTAAATATTGCCCTATTATGAAATGTAGTGGATTGTTATACAGAATAAATTAAGCCATCTGACAGTAAGAGTCAAATTAGCTCTTTTCAAGCCAACTACATTATACAGTATAAAGCTGCTTGCTAATCCAATACTATAACATGTAAAACAGTGAGTCCATTTTGGCCATACTTTAAATTTTAGTGAATTGAGGTTAGGAGTGCAAGACTATTGTTAGGAACAGAGCAGGCTATTTTCAAATTGTAGTAGACTATTGCTGCTTCTTCAGCCTCATCATAAACTGTACAGGATGAAACGTTAGTTTCACTAACTGGCATTACCAGACAAATACAACAATTTTCTGTCCTCCCTACCCGTGAAATCATTCCTGGTGCTCTCCTGGCACCACTGTCAAAATGCTTATGAGGACCCGGCGTCTCCTCTGCGGCGGTCTGTCTGAGCCTACCGATAAAGTAGGAATCGCTGTTTGTCGACATAATAAAATGAGCACCTAATGTTTTCGGGGATCTATTCAAATTCAGGGTTTTCAGCCACATTCTGGCTTCCTCTTCTGTAGGTAGGCGATGGAAACCGTATCACCGTACACAAGGACAATCCCCTATGTTCTGGGTGCGTGTTCAAAACACTGTTGATCAAACCATAAATTTAGCTTCCTCTGGTTGTTAGTTCAGCCTCAAACAGCACAACAGGTGCCGGAGCTCCGCTTGGGCATTTTAAGAAATGCAAGTTAATTTGTTAAAAAACGAGCTGTAATCGCTAAGTTAACTGAGTTATTTTTGAATGAACCACCGCTGTTCTTAACTAGCCACTTGCAAACAGCTACTTCCGCCGGAAATTGCACCCACAATCATATCTACAGGAGCGCCCTCAGGAATAGGGTGGATAAGCCTACTGGCTGAAATCTCATGTCAAATTTGACCTGTGTCCATGTATAATGCATGTCCCATTTTTGACCACATTTGTTGCATCAGTGACGTATCATCTCAGTGTGAAGGTCTGCATTAATACTGTATTTTCTTTGTTGATATTCTATGTTTGTTGGACCGAAGCTATGAGCTGTCACTAATGCCCATACAGTCCTGAACTGGCAGGAAGTGTGACAATTCAAACCGATAAATTATGTTTGAGGAGATTAATTTTTCCAGATCTCCTCATGTTAGTTTTTATTGGATACATATGTTTAACATTCTATGGTTAAATGTAACATTTTCATGGAAGTTTAGAGTGGCTTTATGAACATTCCTCATGGGATTGACCTTATAGGATGTCTAAAGTAAAGAGCACCCAAGGGCTCATTCAGATGAAATAGTCTAGTCGCAGAAAATGAACATTTGATATGCTCCGTATGCTCCCGCAACTGATTTAGTGAGGCCTTTGTCACAGATGCCCCCATCGTGGACCCGGTGTTACAGGACGTCCGGTCTCCCAGCAACATGCCGGTGACGTTACGCTGCGCTGTGCTGAAGTCGAACCCGCAGCGAATCGCACGGGTCTCCTGGCTGGTGAACGGGCGGCAGATCCGCCCCGAGGCGCTCAACACTCAGGAAAACCCGCAACTGCGCATCGAGAACCTGCGTCCCGGCAACAACGGCACCTACGAGTGCAGCATCAATAATGGGGTGGGCAGCTCTTCCTGCATCTTCAACGTTTCCGGTAAGTTCTGTCCAGTGATTAAAGTAGGATTTGACAGGTGGGGGAACCCTAAAATTCGGTGTCGCGGCGCAGTGGGGGAAAATGACACAAATGATTGCAAATAACTGTATTCACTTTATTTCTGGCCCATTGGGACTATGACACTGAATTTTCGTATTCACATAATCAGGAAGTGAGCATAACAAGAGAAAAGCAGAGATGGATTTGGCTGAAAACTTGCAGAATAATGGGAAGTATGACAGTGAAGATATTCTACTGTTACAGTATTTTTCATTTCCTAAAACAGTAACTCAAAACTATTACATAATTAACAAAATGAACAAGTAACAAATCTATGAATCTTTTTGTGATTTCAAGACACTGTTCTTACACTGCACACATAAACCATATTCTACTTCCAAAATGTTCTGATTTCCAATGCAAAATTATGGCTAGATATATCAAGATGGATCTCTAATAATTTTATGCTCTAATGCAGTTAGCGACTATGCTTTTGGGAAACGCATCCCTGGATAGTACAGGCAGTGGCGGGTCTAGAACTGGGAATTGAGGGGGCACAGACACATCCCTTTTAGTCCTGGCAAGTTTTCAATCATTTTCCTTTATTGACGTGTTTTCCAATTATCGTAATTGGCAACTGAAGACACGGTTTCTCTCCATATGCGATCTAACAAGCAGCACCTGTTAAGTGTGGAGTGCTCTCAGAGTGAACCTTTTGTTAATTATGAAAATGATTGAGAACAGGTCAGGACTAAAAATTGTTTTAAACGGATGCTTTGAACACCCAATTCTCAGTTCTGGCTTCGCCACTGTAGCCCACTGAATTTAGCCCATGATTTCATTGCTGTTAGATCACATATGGAGAGAAACCGTGTCTTCAGTTGCTAATTACGATAATTGGAAAACGCGTCAATCAAGGAAAATGATTGAGAACTTGCCAGGACTTGAAGGGGCGTGTCTTTGCCACCGCAATTCCCAGTTCTAGACCCGCGACTGAGTACAGGACGCTGTGATGCAGCCAGCATAATTTAGCTTGCTTGCCAGCTACATAAAAAACTTGCTGCTCAGCGCAATGATTTTCAAGTGGCTCTGCCGCTAACTAGCTGGCGACTGTAGATGTCAAAGAAAGATGTGCACAAGTAACGTTACTGCTGAGCCAGAAATACAAACCAACATTGCTCGCATAACTATCGGTGCAATTGAGCCTTTGTCAGACTTTGACTGAATCGCTAATAATTTTATTAATGCACTAGCTAGCTGGTAAGCAGCCTGGTTAGCGTTTTGCACATAGCCTAAAGCAGCTAACGTTAACCCTTTTTAAATTTAAATTCTTTTAGTTGGCCGGTTTGAATAGTTGAATATTACAAAACTTCACCATCGACTTCAACTTAAGTTAATCCACTTACTTTGGCTATAAACGCCGCTTCAAACATTGAGAATTCCTCGCAGTCTGGTATGTGACCGATGCAGTCATTCAAATGAAATACAGCATGAGATACAGCTGCCTTTTAGTGAAGGCGGGGCTAGCAGAGACTGATGTTGCACTCTGATTTGTTGAGCATCTTGGTGCTTTTGAGAGAGTGGCAGGCAGGCTGTAATTGAAAGCAGCATACGAAAATGATCTGTAGTCCGAGGCGCTACAGTTAAGGCGCTTTCACACTAGACGCGAGACGATTTTTTCGCGCGAAAGATTACATTCAAAGTAAACGCAAAAAGGCGAATACGTGTATTCGCGTTTTTGCGTTGACTTTGAATGTAATCTGTCGCGCGAAAAATTCGTTTCGCGTCCAGTGTGAAAGCAGCTTTAGTCAAATAAATATTTCAATCCAAACTAAGGTGGCGGAACGCAGTTCCGGACCGTTCCGGCCCACTTTAACACCTGGTTCCGCTCCTCGCCTATAGCAAAACCCACAATCAATGCCTCCCTGCCCTCAGTCCTGGACCTCGTGTCCAGCCCCCTGTACTCTCAAAGAAAATGGCACAATAATGTTCTGAAACCATGCTGCAGCTTCGGAGTCGGCTGGTCACAAAATTGTAGGTGCAAGAAATTGAATCTGTAGCTCGCATTGCAATATTAAGAAACAGTTGTTTTAATTTAAAAAAAGGTTAGTGTCTGAGCTGCCTTAAGATTTCGAGTTTACTGAATTTAAGATGATAAACTGATAATTACCCCCATCTTAAGTTCAGTAAACAGTGAAGGCAGTTTAAATTTAACCCTTGAAGTGCTTAAATTTTGCTCACCCTATCCCTCCAAAAGTAAATCATTCATTGTTTAATTGATAAATTACCTTTAGAAGGACTCACAGGTACCTTCAAACCCGTCTGAAGGCCATTGCCAACTAATTTTCCGAGTAAAAATGGACAAAATTGTTGACCTTTTGAAAGATGAAATCTGAAATTCTGCTGCACATATTTTGCACCTTGTGTGACTATAGCAGTGATTAGCACTTTAGGGGTTAAGACAACTTTACTTTTTTGTAGTAAATTAATTTTTACCTTTTTTGCGTGTGAGAACTACGTATTTGCACCAAAAATAAACCACTTTCAGGCTAAATTTGGGAAAGATGTTTCTTAATCGCAAGAATGTGGCTTCATTGTGGCTTGATTTTACCTTTAATGTGTTAAAGCAAGAGTTCTCCGAAAAACCTTTAAGTTGGCTGTTGGAATTTGAGTATAGCGGCAGCCGTGTTACATCTGTGCTGTCTTCGAATATTCGAATATCTTTATTAATTTTCCTCCAGCGTTGAAAAAAGGTGTTTTCTTGGCAGCCATGTGAAACCATTGTGTCAAAGCCAAGTGCAATGCATATGTAGTTTTTTTTTTTTTTTTTTTTCCACAATGGCAGGCAAAAGCTGTTATGAAATGCGGCCTTGGACATTTTGAAACTTTGAAAAACACCATATCAACACAAGATATTCTTTGAAATAAATAGGCCTACATATGAACAGGCGATCAATATTATTTAAAACAAACAAAGTCTTTCACTTTGAAATATTGTGCATTATCCAACACATGAAGTTGTAAAAACATTGATTAGGCTTATGTCTGACAATGTATGACACCCTTCTCACACAAGGGAATTGCAATATTGTCCTGTCATATTCTTACTTGCATTAGGGCATATTCAGATTGTCAAATTTAAAATGTATACAAATGAAATACATTTTTCAAAAATATAAATTTAATTATCTTGTACTGTTGATAACCTATCATGTGACAACTTTTTTTTAAAAAAAAGCTCCCCAGCGAGAGCTGTTTTAAACAAGTTGCCACATGATAGGTTTTCAACAGCTTTGATTTTGATATCTTACATCATTGAGCAACAATAGCTGTATTTAGCGCTATAAGGGTTAATGTGCGCATTCTTACATTGTCTGTGTTTCTAAAACAAAATTCAACCGTGCTTTGACATGGATGGGCGTAACCCCAGCAGCACTAATAGGCACTGAGGTTGAATAAAAATAGGAAATATAAACCCATCCAGGTCTGCTTTGGTTCTATTGATTCATGTCATTTCTGGCTTCGCCCCACCAAATATTCTCCTTTGATATTGATTTCATATTTATCGCTTTCTTTGAGGCTCATTTAGAAATAGTATATTTTAAATAGTGCAGAAGGTATGCTGTTTAAATGTACATATCTCTCTTACTCTTGTCACCGCTGAAACATTGGAGAGGGTTGTGGAACGCAAATTTCATGTTTTTTTTCTTTCTTTTTCTGTATTTACAGTGCCGAAATGATTTGCATTTTATTTTGTTACGCTGCGGCAACGAACCCTTTCAGCAGAATCTCGTTAGAGTTCTGTTGAGATCCATGACATGGGAGAATTGAAAAAATGATAAATTTGGCTTTCAGCGTGCACAGAGAGCGTGGCTTTCTCACGAGAAAAGACTTCATTAATACTGATGCCATTTTTCACCGCACAAAAGCAAACCCGAGTCAAACCCAGCTTTGTCAGTACATATGTTTGTAATGTATTTGATCAGTCTCTCTCTCTCTTTCCCTCCATCTTTGTTTACACAGCTCGGCCCTATAATCCTGAGTTCTACTATGATACTCCCAACCCCATTCGTATCCAGAAAGACAACACCTACTCCTACAATCTCCAGTGGACTCAGAAAGAGCCGGGGGCAGTGGACCGGATTATCGGATACTGGATCAACTGCCAGGTAGGATATACTGTATGAACCCAACACCTGACACATCTGTGTGGGATATGTGTCTGACAAAGACAAAGTGTCTGATGCAGACCAGTCTCATTTATAACCTGTACCTGTCGCTCATACTCTCTGTCTCTCTCATGCACATGGATGTGCAGCTTTGGAAAAAAAAAAAAAACATATACTGTGAGTACTTGAACGCTAATAAAAATTTCAGAGGGCAGTAATTGGAGCACAGCTGATGCGCATGCCCTCAAATTAAGGCTGGCAGTCTGCAATTTAATCATTTTCGCCACATCCGTACAGGAATTATAGCTTTTAAAATTGTATCACTGTATGAATATTCGCAGGATGAATGGTCTCAGGAATTTTTTTTTTTTCTCTGTGCTTCTCAGTTTTCTCTATTTTTCATTTTCTGTTTTTCGGTTTCCTCTCCTCCCCCTCTCCTGGGCACCCTGGGAATACCGAGTATCTCTCTCTCTCTCTCCCTCTTTCTCTCTCTCTTTCTCTCCTCCTCTTTCCCTCTCTCTCTCTCTTTCTCTCCTCTTCTTTCCCTCTCTCTCTGTCCCCGTCTCTATCTCTCTATCTCCTTTCTCTTTCTAGCTCTCTCCCCCTCATTCTCTCTCTCTATTTCTATCTCACTCTCTCTCTTTCTCTCTCCCCTTCTCTCTCTCTCTCTCACTCCTCCCTCCCTTTTTCCCTCCCCTGTAGCGCACTCGCTCGCACACGCTTTCTCGGTCTCCTGCTATTGACTGTTTGCGCGAGCGGAATAAGTGAAATAAATAAATTTGGGCTCTCATAATTTGAGTCGGGGGAAAGGCTGCTGGTGTGGGGAGCGGCCGGCTGATCGATAGTGGCTTGTGCTGCATTAACAAGGCTCTCTGAGGAAGCACCCCACTCCCTCTCTCTCCACTTTCTCAGCCTGTTCCTCCCTCCCTCCCTGCATCCCTCCTTCTTTCTCCTCCTTCTCACTTATAACTGATCGCTGGAGAACCAGCAGTTCACTCAGCGGTTCTGTTCCCCTCAACTTGCACATATAAACCCACCTTCTCTAAATCAATCCACCTTGTAAACACTCCTACAGCAGTGTTCTCATCTGATAAATAACAATAATTCATGTTAAATTTGTTCACTTTACTCATTTACAGAATTGTTTAATTGCTTTAAGGAAGTTAATAATAAATCAAATACTAATTGCATTTTGCAAATGGGAAACAACAATCGTGATTCCAATTATGATTATTCATTGGAGTGAAGCAGGAAGTGTATCAGGCCCTTGCTGGGTTGTAATAGAGGGCAACACCATTCAGATTGCAGTTACATAATCAAATGTTACGTGACAGCATATATCTGAGCATACCGTGCATGGTTACTTAATTTTCCTGATTGGTTTTTAACAGAGCCACTGCCAGTGGACTGGTCCGCTTAATTTCTTGCATGAGTAGAAGAGATTTGCATCAGCTTTGACCCTTTGACCCCTTCATGTAGTAAAATGTCTGGTCTTAACTAAGCTGTTACAAAGCACAAAAAATACATTTGCATTCATGTAGCTATGTATTGCGTTAGAGTTGAATTATAGCTGGCTTTCTAATTGTGTATGCACAAATATCACGCATCTCTTTGCATGCAACATTGCAAATCTGTCGCTTGGAAAATAGAACTAGACTATGGATGTAGTTTTTTGCCTTACCTCCACCTCAAATCTACCTTTTTTCCACTGCCCCAGTCATTTCCGGCCAGTAGTATTATGTGAATGTTCTTTGAAAAGAGCAAGGGATTAGAAGGTTTTTCTGTAGAATGCTTTGACCTCATCGCTGTATGTTTTCACAGCAGCCTATTTCAGCTTGCACTTTTTTCAAATATTTTGTATCCATTATTTTTTAACACGTCAACAAGGAAAAAAAAAACAAAAACAAAGTGTTTCTTCCTCCCCATTGCAACGAATAGGGAATTGACAGCACGCCAACAGCCTGTGTTTGCAGGTATTTTTATGGAGCAGCCGGCCCCCTAAGATGTTTACTTCGTTTGCTCTGCCAGACGTAGCTAAAACAAACTGCTCTGATGGAAAAACGCTTGTTCCTCTACTCTTGTATTTCCACTGGCGCAGTGTGTACCACCTCTACTGATGCTCACGAGGGATAGGAAATGTGCACTGGGACTTTTATTATCACTTAAACAAAGACATCAGCTATTCAGAAATGTGGCCAAGATTGGGCAAGTGAGAAAAGAGTACAGCAACTTGATGAATTATATAGAATGCAGACTGTACACTTTTGTTGAAAGAAGGATTTGTTTGTGGCTGAATAGCTTATCTTCACCTATTTATAAGCCTATAGTACAAGTCAGTGGGGACTTTGTCGTTAGCATAGCGAATGCTTCTTGCAATGCCTGCACTCATGAAGTGCACTGGTTTTCAGTGGAGGACAAAGTCAGCTTTATTATTCCCCGCCACAAAGTGGACGTATCGTCCTTCCACTTGTCCATCTGTCTTACTTATCCCTTTAACTGTCCGCTCAACATCTAGATGAAGCAAACTTTCAGTCACTGTCTGAAGTTGAAAGAAGTGTTAAACTTAACTGATTGGATTTTTTTTCAGCATAATATACCACAAAAAAGTGAAAGAGATATCTCAATCAGGTTAAGTTCGACACATCTTTCAATTAAATACAGTAACTCAAAATGTGCTCTACCAAAAGGTCAAGCAGGCAGTTAAAGGGTTATTTTCCAGACCCAGAACTCCTAAACTGTTCAATGTCTCTCAACAAAATTTTATCTATGTATACATCATATTGTGTAGATGTGGTTTTTAATACTTCTGTCTGTCCTGCAGTCCGACTGTCTCTTTCTTCACCATGTTTTGTTTTCAGGCCAGATATCAGCCATCTCCTTCTTTTCTGGCCTCAGACTCCTCAACTGTTCAATATTTCTAAATGAAATTTCATACATGAATGCATCTCACTGTGGAGACGTGCCTTTTCATACCTCCGTCCGTCTTCCTGTCCGCTTGCCCATCCCTTCACCGCATTTTGTTTCCTGGTCAGATATCAGCCATCCCATAGCAGAGGATCTGAGTATCTCAAGCTTGTATATTTGGTGATGCAGATAAAGGCTTTATGAATTTAGGTTGGAGGTACAGAAAATAAGGGCAGGAAAGTGCTTTTTACACTTGCAAATTTTGGCTTAGTCCCAGACTAATGGTGGGGTTAAGAGAGGCCTTAGCCCCACCGACAGTACTGGACTTTCCTTAGCCCGCTTTCTGTTTACATTGGTTTTTGCAAAAGTGGGCTAGCCCCACCGATAGTCCCGTACTAGCTGGCCCTGCAAAAAAGCAGGGCTAACCCCACAATTGCGGTGCCAAGCAAGCCAGTGTAAAAAGCACAAAAAAACAGTCCGGGGTTAAGCGACGAGACGAAGGCCCATTGAAATTTATCTTTAATCATAATACTGATAATTAAAAGTTACTACTGATTTCACAAAATCAAGCCAGGTTTTTGTACTTGGATACTAATTAAAAAGTGTCAGAAATCAATTAAGGCGTTGGCATTTGGATGTACTAATGAAAGAATTTACAACTTATAAAGTTTGTTTCTCGATCGAGCGGTGAAGTTCAATCAGCAGTGTTCATACCTCCGGTTCCACGGAAGGCCGATGACCTAGAACTTGGTCCATTTCCTCAAAGAAAGGGCAGGTTTTTCTTCCCACCCCACTTCACTGGTTGTTGTTCTTAGCATCCTTGTAATCTTTTTTTAGTTTCTTTAGTTTGTCCCTCAGTTGGTCTCCACTTCAGTGGTATCGGGCCTCAACCATGTGTACAGCCATGTCCCTAAACACCTTTTTGTTGCAAACCGTGCCGTCTAATTGCTTCTGCACGTTACTGTCTGACCATAAGTTCAAGAAAAACAAAACTTCCTGGTCCTCCCAATTCGATCATTTTGCCATAACTATTGAGGAAAACATACTTCTGTATTAAATACTGCCACAGTTTGCGAATAAACAAGGTCGATACTAGACTCACTGTCAATAGCACGGCCTGCTTGACATAAACGTACACGTGCGTGAACAATCGATCGCGAGCGCACAGTACAGCATAGGTTCGCGCGCGCGGGTCATCCTTGGCCAGCTTTCGGAAATAGTACGGGGCTAAGAAAATGCAAGTGTAAACAGCCATGGTTTTCCTAAGCCCGGGCTAGGCGCTTAGTATGGGACTTTTTTAGCGAGTGTAAACAGCAAAAAAAGATAGTACAGGACTATCGAAAGTCCCATAGTAAGGAAAGTACGGGGTTAAGAAATGCCAGTGTGAAAACAGCTAAAGTTGGACAGCAGGGTACTGCAGTAGTGGGGTGTTCAACTGGTGACAGCTGAGCTAGGCTGCTGACCCGAAAACCTGCTACCACTGTTCTGACTCTATCGCTTTCTCCTCTTAACTGTGCCTCCCGGGCATATCTGACCAGGTGTCCACTAAAAGATAAACTGGTTCTGAATGGACCTTCCGGGGTGGTTAAATAAACGATTAAAAATAGACATGAACTTTAGCAGCACTGGTACAATCTTTACGCTCATCAGATGCAGTACCTGTTCGATAGCTGAGTAGTTCCACACACAGCGAGTGGATTCTCCTTAGTCCTCCTTAAAATCTATAGTCCAAATGTTTTCCTGACTTTGTAAGTGGATTTGGACTCAGTAATCCCGAGCGGATCAAAGATTGAACAAATCCGCTCTGTACATCTTTATTCCGCCAGATTTCTACGGCGATTGCCCAAATCATTTTGCCCAGGCATGTATGGTCAATTCTTGTCCACCTGTCAGTCTCTTACAAACAGGGTCATTTTTGGGCAGTTCCTCTTATTTTTTTAGAAGGTCTGGAGCCCTTTCTGTTGAAAGGAATACCGCAATATATTGGCAGAGCCTCGATAACTGTCCTGCTTCTCAAACGAAATACTGAAGCCACCGTTTCTTTCCTCTGGACCATTAAAGTTTGAGCTCTTGGTCGTACAGTATTTTCACATGGAATGAGTGGCTATTACTTAAGTCAATATGCATATATTAATGTCAATACAGATTTTATTTTTAACAATAAATTATGTAAATAAACACAGGAAGATAATTTATGTTGCAAAATAGCCCATAGTTAACTGATTTTTTTTTTTAAGTGTCCCATAGAAGTGTTCATCCAAAAGTTCATGTAGAGGTCTTATGTCATTAACATGAAAATGCTGTTATAAACATTTATTAACATGTTATTAATACATAATGCAAATTTGGCATCATTTTCCCTTTGCAGGTGCTTATATGTGACTTTCAGTTCCCTTTTTAAAAAAGTCACAAGCACAGTGATTTTGAAATACGTTGCATGTCAAAATCAATATACGCAATATTCACAGTTGGTACGCTTCAAGCAGCGCCTGCCTATTAAAAGATGAACACTTCAGATTGCATCGAATTCTGTGCCTGTAAAAAAAGGAAATCTGATTGTGAACCAATGCAATTTAATGCCAGAAAAGTTGAGGATCAACACAAATTGCCTGTAGGAAATGAGTATTCAGGTGTATCATAATGAGCAGTGCTAAAGCCACATGATCTGATCTTTATTTGTTGAAACCCTACTGTGGAGAAAATGAGCTCACACTATCAGTGCCCCTCCAACCGCAGTCTGGTGCGCTGTGTGTGTGTTCACACTGCAGTGAATCTTCCCATTAGCATGACACACTCATACAAACTCTCATGTACAGGTGCCTGTGATCATCTACACACAAACACACACAGTCATGCACATACAAACACAGGCACACATGCGCACACGCACACACACTCTCTTGTACCTGTGCCCATGAACCTTCTTATGCACGCTCAAGACATACACACACACACACACACGCACACACAAATGCGCGCATGCACACTGGCACAAATACGCACACACACATGCACACGCTCAAATGCACATTTAGTATGCACACACTCATACACACGCACAGGCGCACACTTTCTCACACACTCACATAATCACCTAGCAAGGCTCCTCGCCTCACTCTGCCCACACGCGCGGCTCCACGGTCCAGTCATTTCAGCACCATACCCCGTCATTATCGCCAGCCGCTCCTCCATTACGGCTCAAGCGCCGCAACACTTCCTCGCCTCTCCGAACCGCGGCCTATCAACGTACCGCAGACCTCCAGTTCAGCGAGCCAGGTCGCTAAGTGAAACTCCCACCGCTATTAGTCAATCCCCACCGGTCCCAGAACCACTTTACAGGGGTGTGCACGTATTGGGGGGCTCCCCATGCAATCTCAGCATGCCTACTGACCTCGCACACTCCACATCTCAGCTCAGCTGGATACACACACGGGGGGCAACATCGAGGCATTAGAGGTTCTTGCTTGTATATGGAGGTGTGAGGTTGATCCCCCAGTGTGAGCGCTAGGCTAACACTGAAACACTGTAGGCCTCTCTCCCTCTTTCCCCCGGCTCAAATCCTCTCCTCTCAGAGGGGTAGATGGAGAGAGAGCAGTAAAAGAGTGCATGTGGGGAAGGATGAAGGAGAGAGGGTTCAGAAAAAGATGGAAGGAGGTGCCTTTATGAAACCTTGTCACTGCAGGGGTAACTTAATGCCACATATTTGTGCCCTATGATTCACTGTAACAGACAGGATGTGTTAGCTCCCCTTCTGAACATTACTGTTTTTTTTTTTTTTTTTTTTTTCGGGCACATTAAAGAATTTATTTGAGAACTGTAGTATCATTTAGTACATTTTTTTTTTCTGGGTGTTGATAGGAGCTTGTTTGACTTTAAGTCATGCTGTGCATACTAAAAAGCCCCACGTGGATCTTGCCTATGAAGTATTTTCAGATCAGCATCAAAAAGACAATAAACTCTAAAGTAAACAGTGAAGCATAAGTCAAAGAACATAAGGGCAGTCGATGTACCCGCCCACACACTCACATACACACACTTTCACACGCACACACACACACACTCACACAGACAGACACTTAAACATCCACCCACTCATTCCTGCTCATATGCATTCGCACACACGAGCAGACGTGATCACGCATGCGCTCACAAACACTGGTATGCATACTCGCTCTCTCACACACTCATACAGTTTGACACACAGAGACCAGCACATAGCGTGTAAGCACTGAGGCGCAGACAGTGATGAACAAACACGCACAGATACACTTCCTGCTCTGTTCTTATGCACCATTACACTCAGGTCTTGGGGACCCCAGGGAAATGCCTCCTATCCGTATTATTGGCAAAACCTTTTTTAGATTATGGCTGATTTATGAAACAGCCATTAACAATAGATGAAAACGTGTTACATAGGAGAACAGGTTGTTTAAGATACATAGCATGCTACATTTATCTAAAAATATATACATAAACTATTCTCTACTTCAGGGATAAGAGACAGGTTACGCTTCTGCATGAGTTGATGCTATGCTAGGCATAATGTGTAGTCATTCGCTTACATTGCTATATGGGAAATGTTTTATTTGTGTTGCGATGAGACTGTTCTATTTACCGGCTCTCATGCCATGGCTTGCTACTCTTGCAACAGAAAGTGACCCCGGGATAGAGTTTTTGAATGAACACAATATAGAGGAGAAAAAGAGATATTACACTTGCTGTTTAATAAGTCTTTATTCACTTCAGCTCATGAAAGCTCCTTGAACGTTTAAACCCACATTTAACAACTCTGAAACAGATGAAAATGTATTAGTATCAGAAAAATACTGTGTTTCAGCGGCGGCCCTTGGAGTTGCACGAAGATGCTACTTTCCTGAAAACAATGCAGCTCGAGGTCTTCCTACAACAAGGTTATGATGCAATGACCTGAACTGAACTGAGATTCAAACTTATTTTAAGTGTGTTTTTCCACGCATATTTTACTAAGCCACGGCACACTAAAACAAGCTCGGCAAACCGAGTTTGTAAAAAAAAAAAAAAACAAATAACCACATTTTTTGGAAGGTCAAATGTCGAGTGAATGCAAGTACCCTGTAGTTTGGCATTTGAGGGTTTCTCTTGTTTTGCCCTCAGGGCAACAACCAAGAGCAGTAATTTAAAGAACTAATGCTTTCCCTATCCAATTCTCCATCCTTGGACAAATTATGAAGCAATACCATCTGCCTGGTTCCAAACAGCTCATGTTAGCCACAGACTGATCTGCAGTATTACTGGTTTCAGGACGTGGTCTCATACTTACATTACCATGTGTATTTATATGAAGAGTTGTGAATTTGCAAAATCGCTGTCAGATCACGTTGTTAAAAGTGTGACCTGAGGGATGCATGCTGAGTGCTCTTCAAACAACGAGCTTAAGCAAGATAAGCAAATATACTCAATTAAAAAGTTGGGGATCTCTGAGTTTTTTTTAAATTTATTATTATTTTTCTCATGTTCTGAGCTTCCCAAGATGCTGTCAAGTTGTGATAAGAACACATGGTGGCCACACAAGATATTGAATTGACTTTTGGCATTATTTTATGTTTGGATTTAATGGTCTGGACTTGGTGTCATTCTGGTCTTCCCTGTGGATACCCTGTTTTTGGGTAATTCAATTAAGTCGTCCAATCAAATGTGTTGATGCATTTTATGTCTTGGATTGATGCCAGTGACTCAGTTTTTAACGTTTCGCATATTCGGGTCAAAATCGAGTGTCCCTTAACTTTTTATGTTGAGTATACATAGGCCTTTATTCAATAAAGCTCTAATTATTGTGAATGTTTGTAGATCCACAATACGTACCCGTGCCTTCTATCCAGCAGTTCTTAATTTCCTTTACCATGCATCTATGTCTCTGGGATAGTCAGTCCCTTTTATTTTGGGCAAATCCCCCCCCAACTGTGTCCCTAAACACTCCCCTCCCTTCCCCTGAATCCCCCCCCCCCCTCCCCCCCTCACGAGTCTTCGGTACGATGTTTCATTCCTCTGCCTGGTTCCCGCGCTCATTTCGCCCGCGGATCTGCACCGAGAGGCTGTCAGCTCGCAAGGTGTGGAAAATTAATGGCACACCGAGCGCGGGAGGGAACGTGCCACTGTCGCACAGTCACACGCCGGCGAACGCTCGCACACGCATGCTCGCACACGCTCGCCCCCCTCCCCCTCCGCCGCTTCCCCGCAGCCTGATATTTGCTCAATCATGTTTTCATTTTGACACAAAGTACACACTCTCCAGCCGCGATACGCTGAAGAACACCAAAAGCGCCCTCGGCTAAAAACGCAGCACCACGGCGAACGCTAAATGAGTATATGCGTGGACACATTCTTATTAGTGAAAGTGACGTGGTGGTACATTATTGTTTTTTAAAGAACAAATTTCTCAAATGTACCCAGAAGGTAAAATGGTGCTGTGTTTGAAAACTAATAAGCACATTTTTCAAGTTAAAAAAGTCCATGATGAATTATGTATTTCTGGGTTGGAACACAATTTTGCGGACCTGTAGACACCACTCCAGTGACTCCATAGGCACTTTTTTTGCAGATGTGCGCATTGGTGTGTGGGTGGGCTGGTATAAATCTGTTTATATCAACATTGGCCAATGACACCATGTAATGCGCAGAGCTAAAGAATACCACCGGACATAAATGCGGATGACAGTTGAAGCGTCGAAGCCCGCCATGCGCTGACATGCTTTCTGTAGCCCACTTACTTTGGTGCGTGCCTGAAAGCTGATTTTACGGGGGACCTAATTAGACACATAACAAATGTGTTTGACCTCCAACCAGGCAGGTTAACAACGTATCGGCTCGGAGCTGCCGTAAGCCTCGACAGCTTTGCTGTGGGCGAGACGAGAGAGCGAGCACCGTCGTAACGAGGAGGGGTCAGTCACTCGCAAAGCCCTCCCGCACACCAGAGATCCTCGAACAGCCCACACAGACAGCGAAAACCAAAGCGCTGATTATTCACAGCGGCCTACACTGTATCTGTCTGCATGATTGCCTCGGTCTATTGAACAAAGAGGCGTTAAATACTGAGAGACAGACAGTAGTGAACTTGATCTGCAACACAGACGCCATTGCTTTTTTTATGTTTTATGATGGATGTCTTATCATGGGTGTAATCTGTTTGTAATTACAATGTCTAATGCTGAGTTAGTGCCTCTATGCCACTGTGTATTTAGCAGCTGGTATGGCAATGCTGTTAGCCGGGGCTGGGGCTAATACTCTCACTAATCAGATTAGTACACTTGTTTTTGCTCTTGTATTGCATATATTGAGAGTGCTTGCTAAATGAATGTACTATAATTTTAATCATTCCTGAGACCTTGCTCCTGCCAAGAATCCTTGAGCGTAGCACTGAATTTCTGCGGCATTGCATTTCAGTTCGTTAAGCAAAAATTTTATTAATTTATTTATGCGCAACACCATTCATTACCAGTTGGTGATACAATGAACGTTCTCAGACAAATTAAAAATGTTGGAAATTGACCTAAACACTTGTAAGAAAGCTCGAGAAAAGACCCTTTGGAAGTTGATTAATAAAAGTTTTGCAGTGAGCATGTAGCATGTAGCCTAATCAATGAACAGGATACAGTATGTAGTCCGTGGGTTTAGTTTGGATGGATACCACTTTGCGTCTTATATTGGTGGACTTCATCCGTCAGGTCAATGTTAGGGTGGACCTAATCCATCAAGGTGATTTCAAAGTGAACTTGATCCATCTGGTCAATCTTAGGATGGACCGAATGCTTCGGGTCAATTTTAGAGTGGAAATAATCCATCACTTCAGTGTTATGGAACAGCAAATACATCAGGGCAATGTTAGTGCAGACCTAATCTGTCTGGACAACGTTATGGTGGCAACCCAGTCCATCAGGTCAGACACTGTACGCAATCAAATTTTCAGTGCTGAATCAAATCTTAGAGAGTAGGATTTCAGTTCAACATTTCGCTCTACAATCCATTGGGTCACTGTTAGGATGGATTTCATGCATCAGGGAATCTTGGAAAGTTGTACAGGGCTGACAAAGAGCTGTGACTGAAAGGGGTAAAATACTGAAAAATCAAACCTGACAGTCGCTGGATTCTTATTAATTGTTTTAAAAGCTAATGTGATGTTCTGAGTGCAGAGCCTAGAAAAAAAATTGTGTCACTGCCCCTATAGTCATGGACTGACCTCTCACATGAACGCCACCTTCATGTGTGTGAATTGTGTTCGGCTGAGAGAATGTAAATAATTACAGGCTTTTTCACTCTGTTCCTCTGTCCTCTCCAGTCTCTGTCAGCCTCTCCGCAGCTGAAGGAGACCGTCATATCCAAGCAGATCACGGTAAACGAGCCAAAGAAGGGTGAGCTGATGTCCTTCCTCCTGACCGACCTGCGCATACCCCTGTCTTACGAGGTCTGGTTGACCCCAGTCACCATGTACGGCCAGGGAGACCCTGCCTACCGCATCGTGCAGTACTCTGAGCGTAAGTAAACATAGAAAACCTATGTCTGCCCTCACAGTGAGGTCAGCAGGTATGGAGATAGTTTCACGGTTTTAAGGGGCTTTAAATCTGTACCCCTGATGCTCAAATCATGGTCTTCTTAGTCTAAGAACTGGTGGTTTGTTGGTTTTCCACCCACCCTAAAGCTGGGAGTCAGGGATCAGGACAGCCTGGCTAATCGGCAGTGCTAACTGTGTAGTTACCGAGGAGGAAAGACAACCAGCGAAGTTAGAGGATCCCTGGCATATTCCTTTCGCTACGTGATAATGCATATACAGTAGCCCGATAATCATTGATGCAAATCATTTTGTTCAAATTTTGGGTGAATTGTACTGATATCCATCACTGCCTTGGACAAACCCTACAACGCCTATCGATGTCTAAACTAACAAAGCCAGACTCTGTCACTGAGTATCCGACCATTGCTTGCCGAGCAATGGCTTCCATTTTCAAACCACAATAACGCAATTATCAGGCAACTGCTGAGCTCGCTGAAACCTGCGGCTGATTGGCTCGGAAAACCAGCCAATTACAGCATATTTGCGTTGATATAAAAGGAATGTAACAGGCGCCAGGGGAGTGGTGAGAATAACGATTCTGAACTCATGGGGTGTGTTCCTCCAGGGTTAGGTGTTCTTTTGACTTCAAGCGGAGTTGTTAGATTGTCACTAGCTTTGATTGGAATGTGTGAGAGCTGCTAGCACAATAGAAAAGTTGCGTTGCTATGAAAAAAAAAATCACTTTTTTTTTCCCTTTCTAATTCGCAGCCTACACTTACCTCAGACCATCAGGTGAGTATTTTTTTTTTCTCTCCCCTCCCCCTTCATCTCACTTTCAGTCTATTTTAATTCCTGTGCCACCATCTCTCTGTTCCTACGGCTAAATTTTAAAAAAATCTTAGTTGAGGTAGAATTTAAAACTCATCAAATAATTTAAAATGTTAAATTATGACTAATGCCCACACCGAATGCATGGGCGAACAACAATGGCTGATTGTGATCTTTATTACAATTCAAAGCTGGTAAGATTAACTTCAATTTGCTGTGTAATAATGTTATCACACTGCTGTCAAAGTCCTCCCACGGCTTCTTAAAACCACACAGTCGAGTAGAGCTGCTCTGGGGGTCATTTCTCTGAGATTGTGAAGAGGGCTTTGATTTTAATCATGAGTCTCTACAAAATTCATGAGTCTCACTTTTTACCTGTGGAAGACAGCTGTCTGAAGACCATTATCGTTCCCACCTCGCTATGCCTTGTGTTTTTACCCCATCTGTCAATGCTCGCTTCTCATATAAAACCCTCTTCTCAAACTCACTCCCAGATTACGTTTGCGGCTTTGAGGATGAAAGAATATGCGGATTCACTCAAGACCGGAGCGATGTGTTTGACTGGACCCGGCAGAATCAGCTCAGCCAAAACCCAAAACGCTCACCCAACACCGGGCCCGACACGGACCGGAGCGGCACCAAAGAAGGCATGGACTCCCCCCATTTCCCTGTTCCCTGTGTGTGTCTCACCCTGTGACCCCAGCTAGTTTGAAGACTGCCTGATATAGATTCTAATGAGTGATCAGATCACAGCATGGCAGAGCCATATAATCCAGGTTCATTAAGCTATAGACTCCACCCCATGATTTTGTTCCAACTAATAGGATTTGCTCATTAGCACAGAAGTACAATCAGCTGGTGATGTCCTTGAATGGAACCAATATGACGGAACTTTCACTCCTGGGGCCCGTGATTCTATAGCCTGTTATTGCTGGATTCTCTTGGATTGAACTTTAAATGTTTTAAATAAAACCTTTAACCCTTTGAAGCACACTAACTGTAAAGTTTTGTCTTTTTGAGGTTTATAAGTGAAAAGCTGATAGCAAACAAACTGTATGGCCAAAATGCATGGATAAGGCCTCAGATGAAAGGCAACATCATCTAGTTTTTGGGAAAGTGCTGATGTAGTATGTGGCTAAAACACAAGCTACAGTACAATAGCTCAAACATAATGTTTTTTTCCATCTTTTTTTATCAGCTTAAGTAATTTGACAAGTTATTTCCATAGTGAGGTTCTGTGTTAGAGTAAAAATGACCTTATTCTGATTGCTCTGTCCTCAACCAACCTCTTCTAGCCATATTCCTTTCAAAATATGAATGAATGGCTAATGGTAACAGCTCAAATCCAACGTTGTCTGAGTCGCTCAATTTTAACAATGTATATCATTACCTTAAAGGGTTTTTGGAAAAGCAGTAACAGCTGGTCCATTTTCAGAGCCATAATTTCATCATGCAACATATCCATATCACACATCGGAACCTTGTTGCCGTTTTTGAGCTTTTAAACGAATATGTTTTTTGCAGAGGTTGAACTGAATATTATTTCACTTACTGTATGTGATGTCATCAGTCTGAGTAGCTGTTAGGATGAGTACATACAGCACATCCCAGCTTTTTAATATCTTATTCCACTGTCCTCCATTTAGTCCTTTATCTGGATTGAATGTGTCATGTTAAGAGTCCATTTTTACTTACCTTCATGCGTGTCTGTCTGCAGTCTGCTGAATATACGACCCTAATTATGCCTATATAGGGCACTCTGTCTGTACCCGGTATAATTACTCACATTTACTGGCTTGCTAAGTGAATCTAGTCGCAGTATATGCATTACATGAACACAGATCCCCAGGGGTAATCTGTTCACTGCACATGACATTTACAGACCACTTTAGTCTGTCACTAACCCTGATCCCAATGCAGTGACTATACATAGACATTTACTGACCCCCAGTAGTATCTGTTCAAGATATCCTCACTGTATCGTCATTTGCAAGCAAACAAATATGTATATACCTTATAATCACATTTCACCTTCAGGGTAATTTACTGACAACCATAAATATTCCTTTCAGAGTACACTTACTGCATGCACATTCAATGACTCGCGAATATACAGTGTGTGTGTGTGTGTGTGTATATATATATATATATATATATATATATATATCAATGGTGGCTGGTGAACTGGCGATAGGAGAGGCTCAAAACAATCCCTTAAAATTAATGATTGGTCACGACCTGTTTTCAATCATTCATTTAAATTACCATTACAGAAACTTCAATAACTCTTAACGTTATCAGGTGCGGCCAGTTTTCATTTATAACGCATACCTGTCAACTCTCATGCATTCGGTGTATATACTGTATAATTTCACAGTTTACCAGAAATTTGGCCATTTACTGAACTGTAAAATGTGTGTTCTCAGGATACTACATGTACATCGAGGCGTCTCGCCCGCGGCAACCACTGGACACGGCGCGTCTCCTGTCCCCGCTCTACAACGTCACCACCAAGGGTCCAAAAGGCTCCAGTCGCATGTCCTACTGCATCTCCTTCTATTACCACATGAAAGGGAAGCACATCGGTGAGTACAGAAACCTCTCTACCCCGCGTGGCTTTTAGTGTGCATCCACTGACCCTTCCCATCCCTGCCAAGGAAATCTGTTACCTTTTCACTAAAGAACCATTTATGTCTCTGCAGAGTGCTGTACTAAGTGTCCGTAGACAAAGTTGATGAGCTGATGCGAGTTCCACACTTTTGACCTTAGATTGACACTTTTGATGGTCATTGATGGGTGCAATGTTCCTGCAGATTGGCCTGTAAGGTGAGAGTTGACCCTCAAAATTGTTGACTGAAAAGAACGTAAGTTGTCATGGTGATGTTGCCAGTTTACTGTAAGATTTTAGGCATGGAGGCATTTCTATTTCGGTAGCTACCTGGAATATTTAAAGAAGAAAGCCCCTCCTGTGCTCATGTAAGCCCCTCCCCTCATCATGGAAACATCTCTGCGCTCATATGAACATCTGAGGCCTATCGCTCCTCTTTCACTTTAGTCCAGCTCAGTAATTTGGCCTGGTGCTCGTTTACCTGCGTGATTCCTCCCATAAAGTGCAATAAAACGAGCTGAGAGCTATCCGGAGTCTCCAGTTATTTACGGGCGGGTTGCCATTTGCGTTTTTTAGTGCTCGGTTTGAGTACATCTCCGGGAGCTAAGGGTGTTTTTTCTACAGGCTGTTGGGAAGCTGGACTCTGTCCTGGAAAGGTCATGGGTTTGAGTCCCGAACGGGCAAATGAGGACACAGCGCCGTGGCCAAAGCAATTAAATAATAAAAACCCAAAATCCTCGCTTTGAGGTTTAAATTTTGATCCGTTTAGTATGAATCAGTGATTTGGGATCTGGGGGGGAAGGCAGTGGGACAAAAAGGTGGGAAAGTGGGTAAATGACAGCTGGTTGGTCTCTCTGGTGTGGTGGGGTCGTTATAGCCCATTTGATTCGGACGCTTGACGCACGAGTCGTAAACGCACAGGGAGGAGCTGCCCCCCGCGGCCCCTGGAGCACCCCAGTGCGAGCGGCGCACATCTGTCGCTCTCACCGCCTGAACGAGTGACCCCACAGGCTGGTAACGCCCCCCCCCCCCATGCCAGCTGCTGCTACTACTGCTACTACAACAACCACCTTCTTCTCCTCCAACCAGCACACACTGAGCACATAGCACATGCTCCTCAGTATTTAATGGGCAGCTGGCTGGCAGATTGAACTGAACTCCCTGCCACCTCCCTATAGTCCCCATGGGGCCAGCATATGCTGTTGTTATCTGTTACTCACGGTGACATGGACTTCCTGCATCTTTCTTTGGTCAGGTCACTGTGTATCCCATTATTCACCGTTCTGTGTAACCATCTCTCTGTTCTTTGCTCAACATTTTTGTGCCTCTTCATCTCAGGCTTCCACCACCGAGCTATCATGCAGTGCTTCTCGACCCATGTCTAAAGCAGGGCTCAGCTCATGCCGGAGGACCAGTGTGGTTCCATCCAAGCAGTGAGGCACTTGATTCCACCAATCAACCATCAGAGTTTTTGCTTGAGGTCCTTGATTGGTAGAATCCAGTTTTTTTATTGGCACATGCTTGGAATAAAAGCCTGTTGCCTTTGAACCTGGGGTTGGGAACCTCATCCAGAAAGGGTGCGGTTCCACACCCCAGGTCCAAATGCAATGAGTCTGTTGATATTTGCCCCAGTTATGTTCTGCAGTACCTGGTTCCACTAATTATTTTATCATCTTGGTCCAGGGTGTGAGCTCATTAATGAAATCAGTGAAGTGTGTGGCTGGAGCAAATGCCTACAGATACTATGGCTGTCAGGTCCCTGAGTTCAGCAGCTGTGCTTTGGGTTTTTACTCGTGATTCAGCATCTTAGCACTTCATGTGTTATGGATGAGTGTTTTATGTACAGCACTGTGTATCATTTGTAAATGGAGATTCGTTACATACTATTTGTGCTGCCTTACTGGTCAGCAATTTGTTTATTTTGTTCATCATTTAGCACCCTCTGGTGGTATGTCTGTAGAAAAACATGATCTGATGCAATACCACTTGTTTTTGATGAAATAGACTAGTGCTTTCTAGAAGTTTCTGGCTTCTTCTTGCCTGGAGGGGGCCAGATCACCCAGGACTCCTGGAGATCTTTCCAGAATAATCCTAGTCTATATAAATGCTGTGATTTTGTTCAGTTAGAGAAGTTTTGTTTTGGCATCAGAGTTACATAGTGGCATTACAGTGTTATTATAAGATTGCACATTGGATTATGTGAAGAAATTTTTGGACCTAATCAGTGAAGAATAAATTTGTTTAAGTTGTTATTACTGGTTTTCTTTGTTGTGATTTTCAAGTCATAACAAATTGGAGGTTCCACCGAGATAAACCATTCATTGGATCAACCATTGGATTCACCCAAGATTAAAGCTGAACTATTATTTTAAATCTTGTGACTATTTGAAAAAACCAGCAATCATGACTTTTCATGTTGAAAGTTTTTTGAAAACTCCAACCTAGGAATCAATTGTGCTGGCAAAGAAGAAGGACTTGCTGCAAATAGCCTCAACCCTTGGATTATCTGATGTGAAATCATCAGTGAAGAAACAAGAACTATTCAACATTTTGGTGCAACATTTCATCGATGAAGATATCTTTGGGGAAGAAGCAGCAGAATTGATTAAAGATGTGGAAGTGCCTGCAACAGAGCTGCAAAGACTTGAGATGCAGCTACGCCAGAAACAACTAGAACTGGAAGAAAGAAGGTTGGAGAAAGAACTAGAAGAAAGAAGGTTGGAGAAGGAGAGAGAACTGGAAGAAAAATGCACTTGGATGAACTGGAAATGAAAAAATAGAAGCAGGTAGTGTGACAAAATCTTTTGGACTTTCTGATCATTTTGATGTGGTTAAACACATCAGACTTGTTCCTCCCTTCCTAGAAAATGATGTTTACCAATACTTTACCCATTTTGAGAAAATGGTTGAAAATTTGAAATGGCCAAAAGAGCATTGGACAATGATGTTACAAAGTGTTCTTACTGGTAAAGCTAGGAAAATCTATAATCAGTTATCTGTCCGTGTTCTGATTATGATTTTGTCAAATCTGCCATTCTGAAGGGTTATGAATTGGTCCCCGAGGCTTACAGGCAAAAATTTAGGAATTCTCGCAAGGAAGCCAGTCAAACTCATGTTGAATTTGGCAGGTTGAAGGAAGAGTTGTTTGATCAGTGGTGCAATTCCATGAAAGTTGAGAAAGATTTTGACAGAATGAGGCGACTTATTCTAGTTGAGGAATTCAAAAGGTTTATCCAGCCTGATATCAAGACTTTCCTTGAGGAGAAACAAGCCAATACTTTGCAAGATGTTTCCACCCTGGCTGATAGTTATGCATTGACTCATAAGTCTTCTTTTGTCCAAAAATCCACTTTTTCTAAATTTCAAGGCAAGTCTCAGTCCAAGACGTCTTCTAATAACACTTCTAATGATTCCAAGGCCACTTCTGAGAGGAAATCTTCCAGTGAGAAGCAATCCTCTGATTCTTTACCTTCTGTGTCTTGCCGATACTGCAAAAAGCAAGGTCACCTTATTTCTGAGTGTTATGCTCTCAAGAAAAAACAACAATGAGAAGAAACCAAGCCAACTGCTTTCACTAGGTGTGAATCTCTTGTATGAAAGGTCAGTTCGTCTGATCTTCTACCTTCTGTGTCTGATTCTGTTATGGAGGGTTTTGAGCCATTCATCACCTATGGTTTTGTCTCACTTTCACATGATTTTTCCTTGTCTGCTCCTGTTTTAATTCTAAGGGATACTGGGTCTTCCCAATCTCTTATTTTTGCAGATATTCTGCCTTTTTCGGACAAAACGTCTACTCAGGCTAATGTCCTTATTCAAGGAGTAGAATGTGGTTTCACAAGTGTATCTCTCCATAATGTTCATCTCAAATCAGACTTGGTCTCTGGGCCTGTTACTATTGGCGTTAGGTCTTCTCTTCCTTTCTAAGGTGTTCATTTGCTTCTTGGTAATGATCTTGCTGGGGATATGGTTGTGCCCTACCCTGTTGTAACTGACACTCCTTTGATTAATAAAGAATCTGAATCTATAGAGGAGGAAATTCCAAACCTCTATCCTTCATGTGCAGTTACTCGTTCTATGGCCAAAAAGGCTATTCAAGATGATGCTGACCTCGACTTCAACCTGGTTGACACCTTCATTGGGCAGTCTTTTCATCAGGAACCTTCCAGTCCTGAGATGTCTGGGAAATCTTCAGACTTGTCCTTGTCAGGTCATTCTAATGACATTCTGTCTCGGAAACAACTTATTCAGGAGCAGCAACAAGCTCGTGATCTAGCGCATCTTCTACCACAGGCTGTAAGTGAACAAGAGGCTACTCAAGTTCCTGTCTGCTTTTACTACAAAAATGGTGTGCTTATGAGAAAGTGCCGTCCACCTGATGTTTCTGTAGATGAAGAGAGGATGATCACCTGTCAAATTGTTCTTCCAAAGTCTTATCCTCAAGAAACTCTTAGTCTGGCCCATGACAATCCTATGTCAGGTCATTTGGGTATCAAGAAGACCTTCAACGTGTCAGGAATCATTTCTTCTGGCCTTCCATGATGTCCGATGTACAGGAGTACTGCAAATCCTGTCATACTTGTCAAATGTTTGGGAAGCCGAACCAGAATATTCCAAAGGCTCGACTTAAGCCCATTCCTGCTTTTGAAGAACCTTTCATTCGGATCATCATTGACTGTGTTGCACCATTGCCGAAGACTAGATATAGTTGTGAGTACCTACTGGCTATCATGTGTGCTTCCACTCGGTTTCCTGACGCAATTCCACTTCGTAATATCAAGGCGAAGACTATCATCAAGGCTCTTACCAAGTTTTTCTGCTTTGTTGGTCTTCCTAAGTCTATTCAGTCTGATCAAGGGTCAAATTTCATGTCGGGCATATTTCAACAAGTTATGCATGAGCTTGGTATTAAACAATACAGGTCATCAGCTTACCATCCCGAAAGTCAAGGTGCTTTCGAGAGGTTCCATCAAACCCTGAAGAACATGATAAGGACCTACTGCCTTGAAACAGAGAAAGACTGGGATGAAGGTGTCCATCTTTTTCTGTTTGCTGCCCGTGAAGCTGTTCAGGAGTCTCTTGGGTTCAGTCCTTTTGAGCTTGTTTTTGGGCATACAGTCCGTGGACCTCTGAAGCTTCTGAAGGAAAAGTTACTGGCCGAAGATGATGTCCCAATGAACTCGCTTCAGTATGTCTCTTACTTCCGTAATCATCTCTCTAAGGCTTGTGACTTTGCTAAGTCTAATCTCAAAGAGGCTCAGGGCAAAATGAAAACCAGATATGACCTTCATTCCCAAGATAGAAGTTTGAAAGCTGGTGACAAAGTCCTTGCACTTTTGCCAGTGCCTGGAAACCCTCTAAGAGCCCTATATTTCGGCCCTTACACTGTCCTCAAAAAGGTCAGTGATCTAAATTATGTCATTTTAACCCCTGGAAGGAGGAAACAAAAACAAATGTGTCACATCAACATGCTGAAAGAATACATTGACAGAGACGCTCAGCAAAAGCCAGTCAATGTGGTAAATACAATTGAACTGGAAAATTCTGAAGAAGATTGTGACTGCCCCTTGGAAAATGAACCTGGTCCAGCCAAACTTGAAAATTCAGACATTCTTCAAAATATTGACAGCAAGTTGTCCCACCTGGACCCTTTTCAACAACAACAGCTAGAGCAGCTCATGTTTGAATCTAGTCACATATTCCCTGATGTTCCATCGAGGACTGATATGGTTTACCATGATGTCATCCTACAAGATAATGCCAAGCCTGTAAAACAGCATCCTTACAGAATGAATCCAGAGAAGCAGAAATACCTTAAACAAGAAGTCATATACCTGCTTGAAAATGACTTTGTTGAATCAAGTAACAGTGACTGGAGTTCTCCATGCATCCTAGTTCCGAAACCCAATGGAACATATAGAATGGTGACAGACTAGAGGAAAGTGAATTCTCTATCAAAAACGGACTCATATGCTATTCCCAGGATTGATGACTACATTGACAAAGTTGGACAGTCAAAGTATGTCGCCAAGTTTGATCTCCTCAAGGACTTCTGGCAGATCCCTCTAACAGGCAGAGCAAAGGAGATCTCTGCCTTTGTCATACCAGATGGATTATGCCAATACAAGGTGATGCCCTTTGGAATGAAAAATTCTCCAGCCACCTTCCAACGTCTGGTAAACAGAGTGACCACTGGACTACCAGGATGTGAGGCCTACATTGATGACATTATCATCACCAGCGACAGCTTCCAACAGCACCTCACCTACATTAGAGACTTCTTTCAGAGAGTGAGTAAAAGTTATCACTGAATATCCTGATACTACAACTAAAAGACAACTAATGAGATTTCTAGGGATGGCTGGCTACTACAGAAAATTCTGTTAAAATTTCTCTATCATTTCTGAACCTTTGACAAGTTTACTGAAGAAAAATGCAAAATTTGTTTGGGATGAAAAATGTCAAAATTCATTTGACCAACTGAAAGCTATCCTCAAAAACGCACCAGTTCTCTTCTTTCCTTATTTCAATAAGGAGTTCAAGTTGGCTGTTGATGCCAGTGATATTGGTGCAGGCATAGTTTTACTGCAAGAAGACACTGATGGAGTAGATCATCCTGTTTGTTACTTTTCCAAAAAGTTTGATAAACATCAGAAAAACTATTCAACAATTGAAAAAGAATGTTTGGCACTTGTTTTGGCTTTACAACATTTTGAAGTCTATTTTACTTGTTCAGCTACTTCCATCAAGGTCTTCAGTGATCACAATCCCCTCACATTCTTGCATAAGATCAAAAACAAGAATCAAAGATTACTGAGATGGAGTTTACTTTTGCAAGAGTATGATTTAGATATTTCTCACATCAGGGGAAAAGATAATGTTATTCCAGATGCACTTTCTCGCATGTAATTTTACTTTTCTATTTGATTGTGAAAATTGCACTGGTTGTTATGTATATGATTGTTATAATGATCAATGATACTTTATGTGTGAAGTTTCAAGATTATACTGATCATGAAACCGTGTTAATTTTAACAAAAGAAAGCTTTTACCAAACCTTTCTTTTCTTAAAGAGGGGAGGTGTTATGTATGAGTGTTTTATGTACAGCACTGTATATCATTTCTAAATAGAGATTTGTTACATACTATTTGTGCTGCCTTTCTGGTCAGCTATTTGTTTATTTTGTCCATCATTTAGCACCCTCTGGTGGTATGTCTGCAGAAAAACATGATCTGATGCAATACCACTTGTTTGTGATGAAATAGACTAGTGTTTTCTAGAAGTTTCTGGCTTCTTCTTGCCTGGAGGGGGCCGGATTACTCAGAACTCCTGTAGATCTTTCCAGAATGTTCCTAGTCTTTATAAATGCTGTGATTTTGTTCAGATGAGAAGAGAGTTTTTGTTTTGGCATCAGAGTTACATAGTGGCATTACAGTGTTATTATAAGATTGCACAGTGGATTATTTGTAGAAATTTTTGGACCTAATCAGTGAAGAATAAATGAGTTTAAGTTGTCATTGCTGGTTTTCTTTGTTGTGATTTTCAAGTCAGAACACATGCTTTACTTGACTAGGTTGCTGCTTGAAGAATTACATTTTCGTACTTGTTTCGGCAAAATACATCACAGAGTTGAAGTTTTTAATGTATTCTAATTGTTATGCATCATCTTAAAGAATGATAAGTGAATGACATCGTAGATTGTTCAATACAATTTGTATGATCAATAATTTATGTATTATTTCTACAAATTTGTGCCAATATGGATGTTGAGAATGCGCTAGAAGTAAGATAAACTGCTAAAAAAAATTCTCACGCATTCCATTTACATGTGCCCTCTGTTAACAACAACACTTAGCTCCCTTTACTGTCAACCTCAATTTCTCTTTAAAAGATTGGCTTAATTCAATCTCTTCCCCACTAGAATGCCACCAGATTCACAATGAACATTGCTTTTCTGATCACTTAAAGAATTTCTCATCATATTGGCTACTTGTTGAACTGCAAATTAAATACTTGGTTGATTATTCTTAGATAAGAATGTAAAAATAATCATCAAAGCTACCATTAGGTCATCTTTCCGAGTGAAACGATTGTCAAGCAGGCCGGCACCAAAGGGGTTAAGCGTTGTCGCCAAATCTCTGTGTTGAAATGCTCACTGAGGGGAAAAACGTATGTTAATTCCCTCATAACGCTGAGGATGATAGTCTGGGCGAAGATAAAGCCAAACAGCCAAGATGCAGCTGTGTAGTGTGTAATTACAGTCTGTAATAAATCGAGTTGAGGGCTTTGTATTCTTCGCTCAGTTAAGCACAATTTTCAGCACGGCATCTATCCTCTCCCGGCTGTCAGTCTACTTTTTTTTGGGGGGAGAGCTGGACCATTTCCAGCGGGATGCGTAGACCTCTCAGCTGTGTCTGGTGGGGGCGGCGGGACGCAGTGCGGCGGTTTGGAGGTGGACGGGGGGGGGGGGGTGGGGGGGGGTTTGGAGGACTTGCGCTGATGATTGATGATTCCTCCGGATGCAATCAGTCATTTGTGCGGTGGTTCATCATCATGCAGCCTATCACACGGCTTTATCGAATGAATGGATCTGGCCACGCGTCGTGTCCATGCCAGGCTTCGCCGGGTGATTTATCG
Organism: Gymnothorax javanicus; assembly: GCA_029692085.1. NCBI lineage: Eukaryota > Metazoa > Chordata > Actinopteri > Anguilliformes > Muraenidae > Gymnothorax > Gymnothorax javanicus. The sequence continues at coordinate 26,489,473 of CM056193.1, forward strand.
GGACCGTTGGCTGGCTTGAGAGAGGTCTGTGTACGCGAGTCTTTGAAACACGGCGTCTGGCGGTGCACGGATGACTCTTTAACTGCATCGGGCAGTGCGTCCACCTGCATGACCCAGCGTGGAACAGGAAAGAGATGCAACACTTCACGTGACCAGAGTTGCAGTGGCAGTGCCTGTCACTGGCTCCCAGGGATGATTCGCAGTGACAGCTACATGAGAACACAGGTGTAAGAGGAGTAGTGTACTGAAGACTGCAACTGTTAGCACTGACAGGCTCTTTACCTACCGAGAGCTTCAGTTAGCCTGCGAAGCTAAGGGCAAAGTACCTAGGGCATGGGAGTTAATTGTACTCTCATTTCTTCTCAACAGGTAATGTCCTATTCTGCACAGTTTGACATGTTCAAACTTCAAGTTTATGATCTGGATACGTTGGATCTGGGTGAGGGTGCTTACTGCGCTGCTCGTAAATATTTGGACAAGGACGCACAATTTCGGCTTGTTTGGCCCTCTAATCCACATTGGATTTGAAAATATGAACAAGAGGTTGCAGTACAGCTAGTCAGTCATAATTACGCGCAACATACATATCACATAAACTACGGCTTTTTTGTAAGGTCAATATCCAAATACACTCAGACTGCTTTATAGCTGTATGAATAAGTTTTTACACTTGGTCTTGTGGTGTTTACTCTTTCTGGTATTTTGCCCCTATTAAAATCCAGCCATGATTAAAATAGTCCTGTGCATCTGGATGTGTTTCAAGGGCAGCTGCCAAGCCATCGGAGGACCTTCCTTCACCTTTGGTGTATTGATAACTTTGGCTCAGGGCTCTTTCATAAAATAATGTTTCATTATTCTGGCCTGCTATTAAGTAGACTGTGGGCAGACTTGGGATCTTAATTAAAATGAAAACTGAAAAGCAAAGATCATCTATCATAATCGCCCACCACTGCCAAGCCTCCAGTTTGGAAGGAGAAACGGTCACAAATGTGATGCAAGGAATCCTCGAAAAAGACGTCTCTTGTCATGAAGGAGGCTGATGCAGGAATCCTGGATTTGTCTGCTGGAAAATAAAAAGGTGCTGTGAAAAAAATGGTCAGCTTGCAGCCAGCGCTGTGGAAATATTTCCGGAAGAGTATTTCTTACTCTGATATTGTACACACAATGAGACTGTTGCATAGAGAGTATCATGAATGAATCGGGAAAAGGAGCGCGTCTTGGGTAGAAAATCAAAATCACTGTACCAGGTGCTCTTAGGAATGGGGCAAAGAATGTAACAAAAATCCGAAAAAAAGAGAGTCTAAGGCACTCTGGTAGTGGAAAAAAGTAAAAAGCCTTTATTAAATGGCTCATGCATCGGCAAGATTAAAAAGCGCACCTACGCGTTACGGCCATACAGGCCTTCATCAGGGTGACTAACCACCCTGATTTTCGGATAGAGAGTATCATATTGGCATTTTCATATCACACCCAGTATCAGCCTGAGAGTTTTGGCTCAAGGGCTGATACTGGTTGAGGGTGGATACACGGTGTGATATGAAAATGCCCATATGATGTTCTTTTATCATAATTTTATTATGATATGATACAATTTTTTTCATTATTTTTAATAATTTTCACCATAATTAACAATGCATTTTATCCAAAGCTATGGCAATGGTTGCTGCCACCAATACGGGATTTTGCCCGCGGGCAGATACGGGTGATACAGGATTTTGCCCGCGGGCTGATGCAGCCTCGTGCCTCACCCTTGTATCACAGGTGCAGATTCCCTGTATATATAAGGAAGTATATGATTTGTAAGGGGTAATCAACTCGTAGGTGTGCATTACACGGTTTTAAGGCACGATGCGGAGGTGAATAACCTCTGCGAAGTGCCTTAAAACCATGTAATGCACACCTACGAGTTGATTATCCCGCTTATACCATGGTCATTTGCCAGGAATATCAAATCAAAGCATTCAGAAATTTTATGGTGAAAGTTTTGCACTTAAAAAAACGAGCTGGTAATCATTAAACTGGCGCCGCGCCTTCTCACAGCCAATACTATAGGCCAAGCTAAACTGAACCAGCTTACTTAGTTCAGCTTACCTTCGTGGAGAAATCATTTTTTGTGCACGCCAACATCCTTTTACCAGCTAATGATTTGGTAACGGATTCCAGCTGAAATGGAGATTATGCATAACACATTATGTGCGGTTATGCAGACTGTAGCTAATTTGCTACCCGCAATTACAATGAACTTATGACGGTTTCCGTAGAGCCAGCGAGCTGAAATCAGTCTGTTGTCATCACACGTAGCTAGCGGACTGTCAACAGTTGCTGATACATGAAGTGGACATGCTAGCTTCCTTTGTAACCGTACGCAATACCATCGTTTAATGAATGAAGCGTGATTACTTCACTGATTTAATATTTACGGTCATTATACACTGGAGTACCTATTGTTAACCACCCCGCAGGATGCAAATTAAATTATCTGACGTTGCCAAATTTACTGGAGACAAATGATAAATACTAATTTCTGATTTTAATAGAGAAAATGCTGTCCCTGCTTTGTGATACTCATCCATTTGTTATTTGAGCTGCTTATTCCATGTTAAGGCTGCTAGGAGCCTGGAGCCTATCCGAGTATACTATGGGTTAAAGGCAGGAACACACCCTGGTTTGCCAAACTATTACAAGGATTGTGCACCATTCACTCCCACACTCATTCCATGCTGAGAAATTCTTGCTTTGAGGCTTCAGTGCTGCCCTCTGCACCACAGTGCTGCCCTGTAACTGTAATAACGGAGGTAATTTAATGCACGGATTGTTTTCTGTCTATTTCCACAGCCTCCCTCAGACACGCACCTTGTCCCTCGTGGGCCCTCAAGGTGACCCCTTAAACCTATTGGCAGGTTTACCATAACCCAGAACGACAGAGAGCTGACTGTAAAAATAAACGATGCCACCGCCCTCCATTTTCAACCTCTCCGCCTTGACTTCCTCCACTTTTTCACCCGGCCAACGACGCATTCATTCCACGGGCTAATATTAGCTAATCTGAAACGGTTCGAGCTAATCTGCTAAGTGACTGGGCTGGCGTTGACAGGCGCAGTACAGATGCCACGGTAAACGGATCCACATCTGCTGCTTCCTAATTATATACCGTCCTGCTGGGAGATTCTCTTCCCATTAGAAATGTAGTAGACTCTCTCCTCAGTTCAGTGGAAGCATTAAACAACATTTAATGAGCTTTGGTCCCATTAAACAACATTTTGACAGCAGCAGTTTGCTGTGAGATGTCCGCCGGGCTCGCGGTGAATCCTTCGTCTCCTCACCCCCCTTATTAATCACCCGGAGACACACTGGGCCTAATTGCACTTCGCCGCTCTCACCTTCATTCAACACGGCGGCCAAACCTTCGCGGTTTAAAAACGGTTCTTTTAACACCTAATTATTACCATCAAATGTTTATCTGGTTTGTATTGAGTGTGGCACCAGGTTCCATCGTTTCGAGCCTTTGAGCCTGACATCATTTTATCTCCTGGAAGGAAGTGGTCAACCTTGGTGAAATACACAGCTAGCTCGGTACATTTCATTTATACTTCTACTGTGTGTGAAATATTGTAGCCCTGTGGTTCAACAGTAGCTAACTACTGGTGCCGTGTGATGTTCCTATGCTCTTAATTCAGTTCAGAAGTTGAAAATGACAACGACTGAAAAAAAAGTTGGACTCAAGAACATGCTGAACTGTTGCAGAAAACTATGTTAAGAAAAACACACTGTAAACCCAGATAGTGTCGCAAACGCAAATGTTTTGTGAAAACCTATAACCTCAAAAAATTGTGGAAGCCAACTCAATTGTATTGCGTGGGCGGTACTTCAAGAAATTAAGGTAAAATTTTGGAAAGTTGTTTTTACCACTTTTGAAATGTTGTGTACACTAGATCATTAAGTTGGTTTACACATTCTTTTGAGGAAAATCAGTTTCCACAAAACAACTGAGTGCACTGCACTATCTGGATTTTACAGTGCAAGCAAGTGATTGACGGAATGAGGGAGAGTTAGAGATATACACTCAAAAAAATAAAGAGTTAAATTTACTTTAAAATGTTATGTCAAATACTGGTACTATGTGACATGAGGTATGTCAGGTCGAATAACTGCACTATATATAATGCACTGTGGATATATCATTCCCTTTTTCATTGTTTTTTTTCATTGTTTTTGTTTTTTTTTTTTTTTTGTGGTATGTGTATACGCTTGTTTGTTTCTTGTTGAGAAAACCTATTAAAAGAAAATTTGAAAAAAAAAATGTTATGTCAAGTGGTTCCACACAATTGCTTTAAGTAGCTTCTAAGTGAATTCTAACATTTTTGACCAGTATAATTCATTACTTTGAGTGCAATGAACTTATCTCAGTTTAGAGGAACCAGTCGAGATAACAATATTAAGTAAATCTAACATTTCATTTTTTGAGTGCCAGAAAGAAAGTGGTGAATGAAAAAGAAAAGGACAGAAAAGAATAATATAGTTTGCAAATGTTGCTTTGCCATCGAATGTCGAGGTGATAAAATTTATCATAGAGAGGGTGCCCTCATTCCCCACCCTGATACACCATCAGCTCTTCACATCTCCTCATCGGCCCTTCATTCACATGTATCCCAAAAAATAAACCTTCTCATTCTTGTGTTATTTTTATTGAAGAACGACTGCCCTTCTCCGGCATATTACGGTCAGACCATTGCACTCTCCTCAACTACTACTTGAGATATTGATGAGTCTACTTTTATTTCTTCATTTGTTGGTAAGTTGCTCTGGGTCTGCTAAATGGCTGAAATGTCAATATGAATATAGTTGTATGCCTGTGGACGCTGAGGAGAACACTTGCACTGAGCTTTCACAATCAGCTGTGCCCTGCAGTGACTCCCCCCTGATGTGGTCTAGACCAGCCCTCCTTCCTCCCAGGCAGGCTCATGAACATTTGTGCGGCTCCCACTTTGACAGACTCTCTGATTTCCGTAGTCAGTTGACCTTTTCAGTGCAGTTTGGTTGTCGGCGTTATGAAAAGACCACCTGGGGCAGCGGTGGTGGACCGGGGACGCGGGGATGGGGATGGTGGGTAGCGCTGTGATACGTACACCAAGCTCACACACTCCTACTTCCAGTGAGGAGATTACATCTATGTTACAGTCGTTTAGGTGGAGGTTGTCATGCGGATTGACAGTAGTGGAGGACAGCGCCACTGATGGACAGATGTCACATTAGGTCCATGCACTCCATTCATGCACAATTACAACTCTTTTCTGAGGCAAGCTGTCAGTTTAGGCCCTTGGAAATAACCTCCTCCACTTCCTGTCACAATTATTGCATCACCTCTGGACAACCTCCTGCCGATATATTCAGTCACCACTCATTTAGCCCTGCTGCTTTGGCTCCTGATGGCCACACTTTTTTTTATTTTGCTTTAGAGAAAATTGGATTAATTATGAGAAAAGTATGTGAATCTTACGCACAAAATGGCAAATGCCTGGTACTGGTTGCTGCATAAGGTTAAGCTAACCTGAAATATTTAAAAGATCCTTCTTGAGCATGAGAACCATTAGCATATTAAACACTGCTGAAAAATGTGCTTTGTTCCAACAAATATATCCAAGAATGATGAACAGACTTAATTAATGCCAAAATTGTGTGTACCATTTTAGTGATTGATGGTTCAGTGTATCCAAAAAGGGAAAGTGCTTTCTTCAATATATCTTATTCACATTGGGCTCCAGCCTTCAATTGACTGCAGTGTTCTAGCAATTAGCAGGTTCTGTGCATTGTGCGTTCATTGTTATCATTTAGCTAACTAGCCAGTGAAGCCACAAATTGGCTATTTACCCAGGAAGCAAGATGTTTGATCGCCACTGTGGATAGTGCAATGATTTTTAACGACCAGAAATAACTTAGACTGTTCCAGTTGTCACATTTTCACATTGATTTCCTTGTTATGAGGTACTGTTGATGATTTGATCAATAATTTCCTTTAGTGTCCATCCTCCGCGGAGGCGCAATCCATCGTTCAATCTATGGTCTCCCATAAACAGTCCTTAGGCCCGAGCGCAGATTAGCTTGGGTTTCAGTCTCTCATATTGCTCCTTAAAGGAAAGTATTTCACTGGAAATGCCTCAATAACAGAAAATGCCTCCCCAGCTCTGGTGAATAAATAGACCCCATTTACAAGCGATGTGAAATCGCATCCCAAAAGCCATTCAAATTCATCATGTGGCAGGCAGGCAGTTGGCTAGAATGATGCACCCTCCCTTCGAAAAATAACATTCCGTGCTCGAGTTACTCCTGATTTTTTTTTTTGTGTGGGATGGGGGGGTGACATGTTGATAGAGCAGTATCCACTGCTTTTTCTTGCCGCGCCTGACATTTTTAAGAAGACATGTTTTGCATTGCTTTGACTGGATCAATAAATCTTTAACAGCACACTTCTGCTCCTTTGGAGTGGTGAAGAAAAACACAGCAGGAGAAAGCAAGCTCCCGTAGTTCAGCCTGTCATCACCAAATGGAGGGTTGACAAACCTTGATGTGCGACTGCTGGATGAAAGTAAATACAGAATTACTGGGCTGTTTGTTTAGATATTTAAATAATGGATGTTTTACAATGAGATAAGAGAGGTGGCCAGACATACTCTTGACTCATGATTAAACACAGACGGACAGACGCACATCTTCTGTCTCCCGACTGATTCCTTTGCTCCATCTGTGCAACATACTCTCCCAGTGCTTTAGTCGTATGACCGCAAAGGCTAGCCACTCAAGACGTGAATTCTTGCCTCCTCAGTTCTTATGTTATGACATCAGTACGGTTTATAATTAATGTTGGTCATGTAGGTCATCATGATGTTGATTAGTAGGGTATGAACTTTTTGGATGTTGGAAATTTAATGAATATCAAAAGTTAATCTGATCATATCTCATAGACTCATAATACAGATCAGCCTTATAGCTAAATGGAAGTCGCCAAACTGTTGGGGGGAGGGGGTGACTCGAGATTTTCCAAATGCCACCTTTAAAGGTCAGGGTTTGGGTCCGGCTCCATTTCAGTTTGCTCGATTAAAAAAAATCAATATAATTTCGATTGAGTAATTAAGGCCATTTTAATTGAATGTGGATTCATTTTTGATCTGCTTGTGGCTAAATAAACCTGACAGCTATCACTTGTTTTAATGTCTTGAAGATTACACGTGTTTACAAGCTTGCGACGGTGCTTAGCAAAAAAAAAAAAAAAAAAAGCTCAAAACAATAGGAAGAATGCACTAGTGAGCAGACGTTGTGTGGATGAGTGCAGATATGGGCGGGCAGCATGTCGTGGTGCTCTTATTTAAGAGGTGAGACGGAGGCTGTGCCGTGTGGAGTCAGCATGGCTCTCTTTCGGAGATGATATGCTGTATCACCCGGGTGGCAGTGTGTGGGCTAAAATGTGTGGTGAGGCTCTGACCGTCTCTGTGTCATTACAAAGAACATTGGAAAAGCCATAATAAAAGTAATTCTCAAGTTTGTTACGCTAACTTTTAGGCTTGAAATTGTGCAAATTGTATTTGTATTTATATTACTTTTGAGATGAAAAAGAAATATGTGTGTGTGGGCGTGCATGTGCGTGTGTGTGTGTGTAAGTTAATTTGAGTGGTGAGATTTTCTTATTTCTATATTAGTCAATGGTGCAGGAAAATTTTGCCGGCCACCAGCTACTAATATTAAGCAAGTTTTTTTCTACTTGTGAGAGAGAAAAAAATGCAGGGACTGTAAATCTCATTAAATGAATAAAAAAACTTGGTTAGTGAGGATCTTTTTTCACAGTGAAGGACTCAATCCAGGACTGCTGCTTCCCAACCCATGGGCCCACCTCAGAGTGCTGATGAAGTTCTGTGCTGTGTGCTCACATGTGAATGAATGAATGAATGAATGAATAAGTGAGCAATGCAGACGATGTCTTCCAGCTCTTGCCACTCTGCAGTCATCTTTTTTCTTCCTTTTTTTTTTTTTTTCCTTTCCTGCATTATCTCTTGGTCTCTTGCTCTTTCTCCCCAGTAGTTCTTCTGTGCTGCGGTCTTCAACATCCTTCCTCGCTTTTATCTCTTTACCAACCTTTAGTCTGTTTTTTTACGGCTCTCGCTCTCCCTCCCTTTCTCATCACTTTCTCAATCCCTCTCACTCACTTTCCTCTCTTTTCATACTACTCTCTCTCTCCCTCTCTCTTTCTCACCAGTTATACCTCCTCTCCTCTGTCCTCTCACAGCCCGACTGTCGAGTCCATTAGTCGTGTCGCCCCAGTTTTGTCCGGGCCTGCACCTTGTTTGTGTCACACGGCGGATGCCTGTGGCCATTTTGGGTCGTGTCTTACCGCTCTGGTGCCACGTGCGCCATTTATCAGGTGGGCTTTTCAGGGCCGCGATCCAGGTGCGTCCTCAGGCCCAAGGGTGCAGGAACTCTAATGTTAGGGACTGCAGTCGTGGCGTTTTCAACAACAGAAGCACGCTCAAGATAAGACTCGGACCCGGTCGATTGATTTACAGTTTCACTCTGGTTCCCTTAGCGCTCCTACTTTCCTCCTTATCCGTTTACCTTGAGCTGGCCGGAGAGAAATGAGCTCCCTGTTGAATCTGGTTTCTCCCCTAAGCCGCTGTGAATTGTGTGATTTATTATGTATTGTATTTTACTTATGCTGGCTCCTGTCTAGGCCAGGTCTCTCTTGAAAAAAAAAGGGCTTCATCTCAAAGGGCCCCCTGGCTAAGTAAAGGTTAACTAAAATGGGGTCTCTTAATTTATTCTTGCCACCTTAGGAGTTTTTACTCTCAAGTGTCAAATGCTATTGCATGGGTAGCGATTTCAAACTGGGCTATGGTCATGACGCAAATTGCGACAAATGTGCGCTGAAGTGCTCTACATAAAGACCTTTTAATCTGATGATTTGATTTGTGATCACAGACTCATTTGTCTGTTTCTCTCTGCCCTTCTTTAATCATCTGGCTGCATTAGTTTGAGTGCAGAGTGGTGGCCGTTCCTTTACAAACTGTTTACTGAGGCCGTCGTCATGAAGCTCTATAAAAGGGAGAGTATTACTCATCTTAATATTGACTGCAGAGCAATTTGCTTCTCCTAATAATAGTGCATACCCAATCTCCTGTTTATTAAGTTATTAATGGCTCCATTATCCTTTTCTCAAGAACCAAGAAGTCCTCAAGCTTTCAAGGCATATTTGCTGAATTGGCTTGTGGTTTCTGAGCCTCAATTTAGAGGCTTTTATTTTTGAACTTTTCTTCAATCGGCTGAAAATAAAACAGCATAAATTAGCCATCGCTGCTAGCATTATTCAGTTGCATTTGAAAGCACCGAGGGTTTTTTTTTTTTTTTAGATTGAACTCTGGTTTCCCAGAGCTGGGGTGTTTTATAGATAAAAGACCTGTTCAGCAAGGCACATCCAGCAGTGCTTGAGGCTTTTGAAGAACTAATTTTATAAACAGTGTGTTCAACTTGGGCTTAGATTTTTACTTGTTATGCCCATAGGACCTGAGTTTGGGCTGCCCATTGGCAGGAATTCAAAGAGACATGGTCTTAATTTCCATAACTGATCTGTATTCCTAGCAAAATCATGTATTTCATGACAGACTGTAATTGATTACAAATTTACATGGGGAAAAAATTATCAGGTGAATGTCCTTTGACTCATCTTACACCACAAATTTAATTCTACAGTCTGGGCTGCTTAAGGCAATGTATCTTGCGAATTGTTTTGATTTGCAGGCTAAACATTGATATTGTTGGCGATTTGAATGCACTGTATCTCCATATGTGCATCAATTCCACAGATGTATGAATCTTTGTATCATTATTCTGACGCTTGAGTCTTCTATAACACCGAGGGACTCATGAATATGGACCCCCTGGCTGTAATAATATTACAGTTTCACCAGGGATGGGTAGAACTTTGATGTTTCTTAAACACCAGAGAGCCGTTCCTCTAATTATGGAGTAGGTTACTGAGAAAGGGCAGCAGAACACCACTGGTGAAATGGTAGCTGCTTTCTGGCTGTACTTCTGTGGTCTCTGATGGTCTCCAGACAGAACAGATAACACTGTTGGCACAATTATTATTATTTTTTTATGTTATTCCCTTGTTTTCCCATTTCTTCCCCAACCCTTATACTTGGCCAAACTTTTTAATCTTCTGCCAGCAGTTTGGTTGCTAACGTCAGAAGAAGCTGGCTGTAATGCTCCACTCCCTAATTCTCTTGGCGCCTATTCTCAATTTTTTTTTTTTTTTTTTACCACACGGCATCTGCAGTGCTAGTTTCGCACTGACTATGGTCACTTGCTGTAGGGGAACGAGGATAGCGTATTATCAGTTTGTAAGTCCAGGGGCTTGATGGTCATTGGACATTCAGGAACAGCTTTCCCCCACTTTTCCACCATGATTTTGGACTAGTGAGTAGCCACAACTATTAGTCCTGGGCATGGCGATGGAATTCTTTTGAAGTCAGGGCCGTGGCTTTTTTATTCACAGTAATGACAGTAAACAGTTATGGTAGTTGTACATTACACCTGTTATAAACAGTATGAATTATGCCTTGTCACAAATCCATGTTTAATCTAATTCATTATAGGTAAACTGTAGCGCTGAGTAAGGTCACAGCCCATGCAAGCTATCAAAATATACAACGCATCAAACTACAAGGATCACTATGTACCTTATACCACATGCCAAAGCACTGCCATCTTTTTGGGCAGACCGGCAGTCCATGGCTGAGTGAGTGAGTGAGTGAGTGAGTGAGTTATACCATTGGTCGGCAGGCCGAGTGCACTTTCCCCATTGGTCTTTGCTCATTGCCCACAATTTTGCGCATAGAACATAAATAGTCCAGCCTCAATACTACATTTCAATCGAGTGTTATTTCACTTTTAGCTGGAATTTAAGGCCTTGATGAGAACAAATTAATCACTTCACTGAGTAACTCAGATGAAGGAAGCAGTGAAACAGGGAACATAAACAAGTGGTGGGTGAGGGATTTCTCTGGGAATTTTTTTTGAGCCATGACTTCAGACCTAGTGGCCACAATGAGACTGTTTTCAAGTCTCATTTCTGAGCATTCTTGAGAGACCTTGCTCATTAGTGCCAATGTAGTTGGCTGCAATGTAGGTCAAAGAGATGCTGTTCTCCATTCAAGTCAATGGACAAATCAGGGGCAAGGTACTGCACGTCAGTCCATTTCACACGATTAGTTGACGACACAGACTCAATAGCTGCACCGCACAAACTCCTGCTCTAAAGTTTACTACAAAGCAGGACCTAAAAACTGCACATTGGATGCTGGGATGCTTTTCTCCAAACCAGAGGGAAATCAATGGCTGACGTCACATTGGCTTGGTCCATGATTTGTATGCGGTCTTTATTTTATGCAAATACTCATGTGAAAATTGTTGCACATTAGTGCATGCTCTCTTTCGTCAGGTTAAAATGAAAACACTAAATGTCTGCACATTGGATTGTAGCGCCCAGTTCTTTATTGATTATAAAACAACATTTCAACCCAACAGGGTCTTCATCAGGCAAAATCCTGAACCGGACCTAAGCACCGATTGGATGTGCACTCAACTACTCCATTGTGCCTCGTTAGTCAGGTTCACGTGGGGTGCTGGAGGGCATGAGGCAGCTTAGCAGCATGATGTATGGTATGTGTGGGTGGGCGTGCGCGTACGTGTGCGCAGAAACACTGCAAGCGAATCACCAGATGGTATCGAGCGGCGTTAGCATCCCACCTAACACTTGACCACGTTTTTCCCCTCGCTTGACCTGTTGCTATTGGAAACAGTTATATTTAGCCGCGCTTTTCCTCACAGTCATGACTGTAAGTGCCTCATGTTGAGCGCGAGCATTTTGCCCAACCATCCAGCTATCTTTTCTCATGACCATAAAAAATGCAACAACTGGAGTTTTATCAAAATTTTTAAATATTTAATTTAATTTGGAACAATTAATATATCCACAGCTTTGTTTCAAGCAGATTGGAATTCACTGAACAACAGGGTGCTATATTTAGTTATCCATCAAGAGGAAAAATACATAAATATCTACACTCACACTGTGCTGCATTTTTTTTATGGTTATGAGTATATTTTATAAGCTGCTTTATCCAGATCCGGGGCATGGCTCATTGCAGTTGCTCTCAAAACATAAGTAGAATTAAGAAAACCATTTCACTCAATTTCACTCATATTTCTACGGAAATTTAGGCCACATAAAATCGAAATTGAAGGGCCACTCCATCCCAGCGATGGCCTGGATTTTACAGGGACGGGGCCAGCCGCTGCCTCTGTTCGTATTAAACCAGCTGAGCTGCGCAGTCAATGTGCCAAAGGGCTACACAGCTGGCTCTGGCAGAGTTTACACACCTGACCAGCCGGGAAAAGTGCGACTGAGCGACACACAGGGGAATAACAAGCTCTGTTTTTAGCCTCTAACTGATTGGGGTTACATTCTGTCAGTCTCTGGTGTGTGCACTGTTTTCACTACACTCTCAGAGAACAAAAAATGGTTCCAAGAGGCTCCACTGTGACGCCACGGGGGAAAAAAAAAAACATCGAAGTTTGTAGAGTTTGTCAGGCAACATGGTTTTGTGTCTGGAAGCTTTCACATTTTTTTTTTTGAACTTTTGACGGAAGAGTAAGAAACTAAAAATTGCTCCTCTATGAAGGAACTCTGTGAGTAACCCCTTTTCCTGAATGCATCTATCTGGCATAATAAAATGTGATAATGATACAATGTTTATAATGTGATTATGGGTCACCTTAGCAACCTGAGAACCTGCGAGTGAATGGTACTTCGGTGACTAATGATGGCTGTTTCTGCATTATTTATATCCAGCACTTATGAATATGAATGAGTCGAGATTAAGAGTTGGGCTCTAGAAATGTACGTGGAATGTGTGACTTCATTCTTTAAAAAGAAGACAGTGCCTGTAATTGTACAAATGCTTATCCCTAGGGTGGTAGCCCAGGTTAGGTTCATAAAATCGCACCCCAAGCCAGCAATACATAATTCATTTTTACCTTTTTTGCGTGTGAATGGTACTGATTTATACTGAAATAGAAGATTATTCTACTTTCTAGGTATGCTTGGGAAATTTGTCTTCAATGGACAAAAATGCATCTCTGCAATACACCCCCCTCTGAGAGTACACAGCCTGTGTATAAATGTTGTGGTTGTAGCTTAGCCTCTTTAATTCTCAGCAGAAGACCATTGCTTTAGCTGCTCCAGTCAAATATCTTAACTTAATTATGCACTGGTCTCCTCTAACCGCGAAGAACAAACAATATTATTATGCGCGAGTCAGACAGGTTGATGTCTCTCTCAGCAGAATTGATTTCTTTCATCAAAACCGCAGCGAGAGGGAAAGGAAGCCACGCAAAAACAAGCACGCACTTTCGACAGGCTCTTCAGATCACCCCGACTCAGATTTAATTCCAATGCCAGTACATCACGTTACACGGAGCGAAATTTGAAGGGCACTTTGAAGGGTCTGCTCTGAAGACGTGATCGTCCCTGTCGCTCGCACGCCGGCACTGACTCATTATGTTTATCACTCTCAGCCTTACATTCTTATTCTCTGGTTTTCTATGCCTCTGAATCTATCTTCTATGTCTTACTCTGACTGCCTTAGTGTCTTATTATCGCTAAAGCTCTCTCCATCACCCCGCTTTCCTCCACTGACCACTCTCCAGGGGTGGATCCAGGTTTTGAAGTGAGTAGTTTCCATGAGTAGTTTGCGGCATGAATAGCCAATCAGAATGAGGTTTGAGTGAGTTCCAACACAATGAAAGTGTTATCAGCCAATCAATGAGGTGTTTGAGTGAGTTCCAGAAACTATGTAAACTACCCTGGATCCGCCCCTGGTCTCTATCTCCCTCTCTCTCTCTCTCTCCTCTCTCTCTCTCTCTCTCTCTGTTGAGGACCTTTTGGATTTTTCTCATCCTCCTTCAGGTTCTGTAAATTTCTGACCACCTTCCCAGAAAAGTGGGTTTAGATTCTCTTTCTTTGTCTCTCTCTCGCCATGTCTCTCAGGTTCTCTGAATGTTCTACTGAGGGTGAAGAGCATTGCTATGTTGGACACGCCTGTCTGGGCCGTCTCTGGGAACCAGGGTCCCCAGTGGAAGTTGGCCAGAGTCTCCGTCACCCCCATTGGACCCTTCCAGGTGGGTGCAGTTGTGCATCAAGCCAGGTCATAGGTCATGCAGCGGGGTCTGCGACTGACTTGGAACGTTCAGGATTAAAGGTCCTGCCACATGTCTCTACTGCACATGAGTTCAGCCACCTGATTTCACTAATTACTCTGATTTCTTGGCTGAGGGATTGTGCTAATTTACAGAACCACTTGATTTAAACAGATATTAGTAAGTTTTGCCATTTAAGCCTGGTTTTTCCACTGTTGCATATTGGTCAATTGATAATGCCATGTATTTGATTTCAAAGGTCACACAATGGGGCCAATGTGGTACCTGGGTTCTGATCTCAATGCTAATGTGACAGTAGAAGGAGAGCCCACTGGACTGGCTGGTTCCAGACTTGGAGCAGGGAAATGACTCGGGTTTGTGATTGTGAAGCAAGATGTCAGAACTCTGTGGCGAAGTTTTCTCCAGAGCTAATATTGATGTGCAGTGATGCTTGTAAAATTATATCTGCTTGGGTGTGCGTGCCTCCGCGTGCTTGCGCGCGTGTGTGTGTGTGTGCGTGCGCGCACGCACTTGTGTGTTTTTGTTCATGCGCATTTGTATTGCATAAATCCAAATTTGTGGTTTTTTTTTTTTTTTTTTTCTGTGCATTGGGACTGTACGTTTGGACTAGTCTTTTTATGCTTGTGTCTTCTTGTTTCATATGTATGCAGTTAGCCCGTGTATTAGTGTAGGCGGTTTCGTCTCTGTGGTGTCTGAGCATGTTTCTATGTTATATATTCCACCAATATGTCCCCTATGATAAAAGTGATCTATGACTGGAAGTGGTAGTGGATTGGATCATGCTTTAGACGAGTGAGAGCCATTCACTGGGAAAGACAGTGCAATGTTATCTCACCATTAAACACTAATAGCCCAGCGTAAAGGTCATTCCCGCTCCGCGCCATAATTTAATGGACGATAGCGTTACTTATAGACTGCTGCCTCCTACACCCATTAAATATTTAGGTGGAGCGCGATATTGGAAGAACTAAATTAGGGGAAAAACTCAGACCAATAAATCACCAAAAAAGTGTTTACCGAAGGTTAAAGCGGTTCTGTGTGGATGAATGTGTCGGAATAATAAACATCAGGCGATTAAATCCAATCTTTTCTCCGGGTTTATAGCCCTTGCCCAGCATCCTCCCCTCCTGTATGCATTTTTCCGGCATTTTCTGTGTCCCCAGTGTCCCTTATGCTGTCCACTACCTGCAGGAGCTGTTTTTTAAAGGAAGAATTTCCACTGCTTATACCTGGCTATCACGGTTAACTCTTTCAGCTAACTCTAGCAAAGTTCAGCTAACTGTCACAGTGCTGTGGGGGAGTTCTTGCTTTGTCATCAACCTGACATGGTTCTCCGACTCGCCCACGGATGGTCGACAGCGAGGGATTTTGCTGCCGTGACGTCCAGCATTTTCCACTTGCTAGAACAACGCTACGAGCGAAGCCATACTTTCTCTCTTTCTCATTGTTGAGGAGAGTATCAATAAGCAGAGTCAATGCCCTGCAACAGGAGCCTGTCAGTCTAAGCTAGGCCGTACCAGTCTAAGGTTGACTGGTGAAATGTAATGATAGTACAGGCGACCCATGTCTTGGGGGGGTTGGGGCATGGGTAACGGAGGGAGAGGGCTCACAGAATTATTTTGGAAAAGAACACTGAGCAGTGTTCTTTTAGGGCAATATCGCACTAACCCCCTCTTTGCCCAGCCCATGTCAGGGTGGTAGTGGATAATGAGTCAAACGAGCAGTGAAACCACTGTTCTTGCACTGTTGCCTCCTGGTAGACAAGCAGTAGCATTACAATTTGTATTTACGCATTCCTGCCATAGCAAGTGTTTGGATTACACCAAGTTTATTGTCTGAATCTATTTTTTTTTCTTGTCTTCTACTTGATTTGTAGTCATTCTGTATAACCCTACCCATTTGTGTGATTTTGTGCCAAAACGACGAGTCGAGGTATTCTATGGATCAGCTATCGTCACGCTGCGTCCGCCGCCGCGTCCATAGAGATTTTCTTGTGAGCGCTCCACAGGCCACAAATTTCAACCGATTCGCTCTATATTTGGCGTGGGGCTTGTGTGTGCTAAGGTCATGAAGCCTATCGATTTTGGGAGGGATTGTTTTAGGGGGTCTGTGGATACACGCTAACCAACGGGCGACTGACTGTCTAGTTACAGCAGGCCTCTAATGGACTATAATACACCCCAATGACTGAGACCCGTGAAATTCATTGAGAGGCCAGCAGAGAAAGGGTTACTCTGTAATTTTTTTTTCTCCCCATATGAGTTTTTTTTTCATAGATTTTTGAGGATTTTTATCCTAACTGGATTTTCTTAAATTTCATAAACAATTTTGGGGACTTAGGCATCTACCCTACTGCCACTTTGTGAAGGGTCTATGTAACAGTTGTGCTGTAATAAATAGTTGTATATATAGGCCAGCTTCAGTCATATCCGACTGTGCCATAAAAGAATCTGATTTCACGTTCATCACAGGTGACAGGCGATTACACTGTTTTTTGAATCTCTCTGACGTAGCCTCTTTGTCTACCTTAATACCATGATGGAAATTGGTGCGCCAGGTAGCACGATGACTGCATGCAGACGTCCAGGTACTGGGGTCTATTTGGAAGTCTCGTCGGTCTCTTTTTAAAACATCCTGAAACCTAAGACGAGGTCAGCCAATTGGTCTCGATCCATTTTTAAGAACGCTGTGCAGGATGCAGCGAGGCAGACGAGAGTATGGCATTCTATGGACATATCCAGCCCATCTGAGTCGAGTGAATTACAGTACAGATGACAAAGGTCTGGAGTCTGTGATGCGGGAAAGTTCTTCACTGTTCATTTTGTCACGCCAAGAGATACCAAGTATAGCTCTTAGTGATAGTAGCACTGAGTCGCTCTTCTTGGTGGCGATAGGTTGTCCAGGAGGATGGGCCATACAAAAGTATGCTCAAAACACAGGCTTCATATACTCTTACTTTTGTCTTGATGGTAAGGAACTTATTTCTCCACACACGTTTCTCCAGTTTCCCAAAAACAGTGGAAGCTTTGCCTAGTCTAGTTTACAGTTCTTTATCAAGACAGAGATTAGAGGTTATGGTAGATCCTAAATACGTAAAAGATGTGGTGTTGTTGATGAAGAAGCTCTGGCCACCGGTTAGAGATAATACCACCATCTTCTTAAGACTGATCGTAAGGCCAAACTTCTGGCATGCTGTGGAAAACCCATCCAAAAGCTCCTGTAGCTGGGGGGCTGAGACTGCACATAAAGCAGCATCGTCTGCATAGAGGAACTCACAAATAACAAGTTCCTGGACTTTTGTTTTGGCTTTGAATCCAGCTAAAGAGAAGAAGTTGCCATCGTCACGAGTGAGCAGAGAAACACCTCCACAGTTAGGAATGCTTTGATAAGCAGTTCTGAATACGTAGGCAAAATAAATACCAAAAAGAGTAGGGGCTAAAACACAGCCCTGTTTGACACCTATGTTGATGGGAAAAGAATGGGGTGTATCACCATCATACTGTATCTTGCCTTACAGTTGTGCTGTAAAGTGCCCTACAAATACAACAGAATTGTGAAAACTACTTCATAAAATATGCAGGTTTTTTGACAGTGTTGTAACCACGGAGCTCATTCACTCCATTTACAATAGATGGTGGCTGACCAGGGTTTGAGTTTGCATCTAATGAAAATCTGAGTGAGCTAACAGTCTTCTAGCCCACCTGAACTTACTTTCTCTAACACCTGCCTTTCAAACGCATGCTGATTGACACCTGTGCTAGCAGGTGAAGTGTTAGTCCGTGCCGTCTATTACAGAGATGAAGGAGTTTAGACTAACTGCATGGGTGAGAACCTGAAATCAAACTCACACCGGAAACAAGCTGGAATTGCTTTTTCTTTGGCCTCTTATTAATTTATTTCACCAGACAAACTGTGAATGCTCACTCGAGGCGACAGCTGCTTTGTCTTTGCAGCCACTAACTCCATTTCAATTATTTTTTTCCCGTAAAATTACATTTTATTACGCTGCTTGTTTGTTGCATGGTATTTAATTATATTTTTATGTCCGACAATGTTACCAATTACTGTGCTCTCAAACTGTTCCAAAGTTATTGCAAAGAACTTTGCATCCCCAGTGTTACAGTGGGACAGAATAGATCAAGGCACTAAAATCAGAGGAATAGCGGATCAATCTGTGCATAGGGTTTTGTGTAAAACCCTATTTTGGCTGTCTGAAGTCCTTGGGTTAAAATACTACATTTTGGCTGCTACAGTTGAAACTAGAGCTGCGCTCAGAGAGCGCAAGTACCTCCGCCTATGTACTCAATGTTATTTTTCCCAGTATAAGCTAGCAACCCCTGTGTTTATGCAGTCCTGTAGTCTTTGCGTAAATATGTTTTTAATGTGTTTTTGACCTTTTGCATGCCTTTGACTTTGACCTTTGACCTTGACCTCGCAAAATCGAATCACCTCCTCCTTGAACAATACTTAATCATTCCACTAAATTTGAGTAAAATCCATCCATAACTTTTTGCGTAATCCTGCTTACAAACAAACCATTTTGACCTTTTGCATGTCCTTGACCTTGACCTTTGACCTTGACCTCCCAAAATCGAATCACCTCTTCCTTGAACAATACTTGAATCATTCCACCAAATTTGAGGAAAATCCATCCATAACTTTTTGCATAATCCTGCTTACAAACAAACCAACAAACCAACCAACAGACAAACGGTAATGATCACATAACCTCCTCGGACTTCTTTGGGCGGAGGTAATTAATAAAGTGCTTGAGTGGCTTGTGCTCATCCTTTGACTTCTGGGGACAGCTTGGGTTTGAATATGCTAATCAGTTAACCAGATGTTAAGTTACTGGATAGCCACTTGTCTGAAGTAAAAACATGAAACATGTTAATCCATTTGGGAACCTCAGGACAGTTACCACTGCATTGCTAAACTAGTCCCAAATGTCCTGACTTCCTGGAAGGAGAGCTTCTGGACTGCTGTTGAATGTTATGATTGAAGAACCATCTTCAAGGGTTGGCCTATTTCGGGAGCAGACTGTCTGGTCAGGTGTTAATTGCTGCTATCTCACTTTATAAAAACAGTTTATGTTTCTTTGTTTGATGTGTGATGTTTGACCTCTTTGTGAGCGCAACAGTTTCTCACCATCACCAAACTGTAATGAAGTGCTTCATGTCTCCTCTTTGCCATTGAATTTGTAATCAAGTTTTTTCAGCCAGTTCTCGAAACGTCAAGTAAGCGGTAAAAGGGAGATGTAGAACTGCATAGATTTTCTTTTCTGTGCGTCAGATATTCCATTGAAAACATTCTCATCCCTTATCCATGATACATGATAGCAATTTTTTTTTGAGGATTAATATCAAGGCCTTAAAAAATCTGGTTTCCTTGAAGGACACTGTCTCTCAGTTCAGAATTGCAGCAGGCATTCATGGCATTTTGGAGATTTATACATTATGTATGCCTGAGAGATTTCAAGAATGTTTCTTAGGCATACAAGCATGCATTATATGTACTGCAGTGCATCCCCTAGGTTGACTTCCTTGGGGGGCTTGAAATGTGAAAATAAAGGGCTTCCTGAACCCTTTGAACCCTGTTTTATATAAAAGGGTCATGACCCCCCACCTATGCCAAAATGCAGCTAACTGCGATGGGAAAGCCAACTGATCCTGAACAAGATCGCATGACTGCGAAAGTCATGTGATCAAAGTCACGTGTTTGGAGGGTGATTTTCCTGCATTTCAAGTTACTGTACATCAGGGCTGCCCAACCCTGCTCCTGGAGAGCTACCATCCTGTAGGTTTCTGCTCCAACTCTAATTCAACACACCTGATTCAGCTCATTAGCAGCTCGTCAAGATCTATAACTGGGAAAGCAGGTGTGGTTTGCTTTGGTTGGAGTGATAACCTTCAGGATGGTAGCTCTCCAGGAACAGGGTTGGGCAGCCCTGTTGCACATTCTCTTTGCAGCCTATAGGGTTTGAAAGGTTAAGGATGATGACATGGATTGATGTTTTGACTCTCACTTTGTTATTGATTTTGGATAAAACATGATAAGTTACTTCATTTCAACAAAACAACATAACAAACACAGCTTTTGAAGTATCTTTTTATTCAGAACTACCTTCCCTCTCATTCAGAACTTGCATCCACACTACTAACTTCAGCGTCAGGTTGGACAGTGCATTTAGAAATTGCTGATATCTTAGATTGGTTTTCAGACATTTGGGGTGGTTGACATCTGTCTTTGTTTATTTATTTATTTATTTATTTAGCGAAGCCATAAATATTAATTTAGTTGGGCCTTTCGCATAGCCTATAAAGTGTGCCAGTACCAAAGCAAAACTTATTAATATAAGAGTGTAACACTGTTACCTTTTGCCTCTACAGACCCACTTATCAAGTTTTGACAAGAAACATTTTTCTCTGTAATTCAAACATTTCTTTTTTTTAACAAGGTATGTTCCTATTCTGTACTTACGGGCATATTTCCTATTAAAACAAGATATGCTGATACTGTTGTATCGTGAAACCTTTCTTGTTAAAATGGTGAAACATGATATAAAACAAAATTATCTTCTTAAAACATTGGCCTACAAAGTATCTTGTCATCTCAGAAAATCTTTGTGTTTTTTAACAAGAGGGAGATTTATTTCTGTCGCACGCTGCTGTACAAACGAGAGGTGTGCCCCGTGCGCCGTGCCAGGTGTGTGTGCCCTCAGTGAAACAAAGAGGAGAAACTTTGATCTTTTTCTGGGAGAGGGGAGAAAAAAATGCAACCATATATGACAGCAAATTGCAATAAAGATGGTCGCATTGAATTGAAGTAAAAAAAAAGTGTGCATAAATTAGGTAAATAATATAAATGAAATATTTTCTTTCTTTTAGAGGTGTGCCCCCACAATATAATAATAGGGCAAGCACTGTAGTGTATAAGTGTATACATTTACATAATGGTATACATCAAAGCAAATAGTTTATCTAAATAACATTTTGCTGATGGGCTGCTTGATTTATGCTCAGACTCTGGCGTTAAGTGTTAAGAGTCTTATTAATGAGCATTTCTAAGGCTCAGGTTAGGTTTAGGTTGAGGGCTAGGATATTCCACATATGAATATATCATTTAGCATTTATGACAAATGGAGAGGGCACTAGAGAACATGCCAGGAGAAAAAAAGATGAAAGGAACTTAATGGTTCCAGAGGCTTCTAAATGATTGGCCTGGACCTTCCCTATTTATCAGAAGTAATTGCCACAGCTACATTTGGTATTATATTAGACACGCAGGTCCTTATGACCCAACACACCCACTGCCTTGTCACTTTAACCTGGTCCCCTTGGGTCACAGATGTTGGGCTCCGGAGTCTAAAAATAATTTATCACCTCTAAATAAATGTAAGCTGAGCCATAAATGTAATGTCTATAAATAAGCGACCAGTTTCTCAGAAGTTTTGAGTTGGAAAAACTTCAAGGTCTGTGTTCTTTTGTCAAGTTGTGAAAACGCAAAAATGGTGTTCAGCTGGTTGCCTTACTTTTTTAAGTTCTATTTTCTCAGTGAGCCACTCATACTGCCATCATTAATTGTATATTTCAGATAAACCATTTAATTAGCACAATATAATTTACAAGCAAATGATCTTACTCTCAAATAGATGTGCCATAGGTCGCTGAGCTCTGAACATGCATGCAGTTTTTATCAAATGAGTTCATTATGGTTTCTCGGAAGTTGTTCCAATGCTGAATTTCCTTTGCTTTTATTAGCCCTTCCTTTAGACTTTTCTAAACAAAAATGACCAGTCGTGTTCTTCAGACCCGTGGCAATTACCCATCACATTGGTTGACCGATCATATTGATCTATCATATCAGTAGGCTCATTAAAATCACCAGTTATTTGGTAGCAATTACTCATCACATTGTTGTGGTTGGCTTCTGAGACCAATGACTATACTGTGCCATTACATTATAATGAAGATTTATGCCACACAATATTTTTATACTGTATTGCAGCATTGCCAATGGAGACATGTGGCTTTTACCAGTTGTTTATTTACTACTTCTTTGGTTCCTGGCTCTAAGATCTAACCTTTGTTGCGCACAAGGAACGGAAAGATGGATACAGTGCAAGGACCAAGGAATTGACAGAATGCATTTTAGAAAAGTGAACTGCCCTTGCTCAGTTTGAAGTGGTGCAAATTATATAGTGCTGCAGATTCAGGAGGTGGATCCACAGATGATGGTTATGCATCACACATTCAGGGGAAAAAAACTTCCCAAATGGATTCTCTCTGGTCTCTTTGCTCCAAGAATCCTCCTGGCTTATGTCTCCAGTCTTTTTCTCAGAGCATGATTCAGAATGAGTGAGAATCTGAGAGACTGCAAACCTCAATTGATTTCTGGGTCAGTCACGCACTGAGGAGGCGAAGACTGATAAAATAAGTGATTGGAATTAGCTCAAGGTCCAGAAGGAGATGGCTTTTTACAAACCCGCCAAGAAAGCCGCTGCCCTGCCACAGAAAGTTTTTTTCTTCCCCCGAGGTCCCTCATCAAAGTCCTTACTTGGCCTCCAGTTTGCTTCCACCACTTGTAAAAAAAAAGAGTGAAAGGATGTCATGAGTACTGGCCTTGCTGTTGTTGTGTCAGTGTCTTGTACAGGGCAAGAAATGATGTCACTGAGTAATTCAGCTAAAAGCCCTGAATTTATTGTGAGTGTAAAACACCTGTCTTTATAATGCCATCATGCTTGATTGTTTTTTTTTTTTTTCTCCAGCGTTAAAATGGAGGAGGACTATGAAATGTAATGCCATCGTTATTTCAAATAATCATCCATAACTCCTCTTACCCCCTTGGGAAACACAGCTCTCACGTCTGAACAACAACTTGAGGAATATGGCAGAGAGAGAGAGAGAGAGAGAGAAAAGAGAGAGTTGGAAAAGAATAAAAAGTTCCTTCAACTTAATAAAGTAAGGCAACAAACTGCCAAGCACTTTTGAGCTGGCTCAACTTGATAAAGTAAGGCAACAAGCTGCCAAGCACTTTTGAGTTGGCTCAACTTCAAGTTTCAATTCCTTTCTAAAATTAATCAGTGCAACCACTGGGACTTCAAGTTGAGCAAACTCAAAAATGCTTTGCAGCTGGTTGCCTTACTTTTTAAAGTTCAGTCACCATTTTCTTTTTTTTTTTTTTTTTTTACTGAATGACCGGGAGAGAGCGAGGGAGACAGAGAGAGTGGAAGAGAGATGGAATGAGAGGGGGAGTGAGAGGGGGAGTGCAAGCTGTTGCATTTATAGCAGAGCACTTGTCGGATAAACTGGGCTTGATACCCATTTTGGAAACGAACAGAAATAATAACGTTAATGACACGGTATAAGTCATTCCACTGCCCTGCCCAATCAGAAGTGCTCATTACTGAAGCATAGATTCCTTTTCAGTGCTCATCAAATATTTATGCCAACTTTTGCACTGCCAGTGGGCTGGAGATCTGAGCTCCTCTGTGACGCACTGTCAGCTCATGAATCATGATGATCTGTCCTCACGGTTTAGCACCTTCCTCTCTTTCCCTCTTGCTCCATTTCCAAATTAAATTGCGACATACTGAAATCACCGTTCAAATAACGGGGAGGCTAAGTACCCCTCATTGAGCCCTCCTGAAAGACACAAAATCAATAATGAGAGCAATAATTGGGGGAGCGGGCTATCAAATTAATACATTTACAAAGTATTAGAAAGCTATTGTGACCCAAGGAATTTTTAATGAGTGCCACTATTGGAGCAGAAAAAAATGCATTTTTATTTTCTTTTACACATGAAATATGTCTGGCATAAGGAATGAACATTATTGGCTGGTTGTAATTCATTGGGTGGAATTCTCCACCACAGAGTGTGTTTGCAGTAGCCACACTCTTCCTCAGATTTTAAAAGTTTACTTATGACACTTGTTTTGTAAGATAGCATATTGCAATAAAATGAATAGCCTAATATGACACAATATATACTGAGAGGCATTAAAAACACACAGTGAAGTATACTGTTTTATGTAGTGGTAAATGGTTTCTTTCGTAGTTGCAAAACATGGTCTCGGGAAACTGCTTTTGGTAGTGAGACTTGCCTTCACTGTTATCGTTACATTGGCAGTCAATTCAGCAGTTCTCATGCATTATCTGACATGGCAGAAGACGTTTTATGGTATGTGTTTTTGTGGCATCACAGATGACGCACTTTGTCGAGAACGACAGCTGACACATCTGGTCATTCTGTGTCATCCCTGCAGTCTGGATACAGTCATTTAAAGGACATTAATGCGTCCAGAATCTTTTCTTTGAGACTGGCCATCATTCAACATTCAAAATGTTTGAATCTTCCGAGATTCATTTGTTTGTGGCATTTGAAGTGGGATTGATATGACTTTGTTTGTGTGTTTTTTATTGGCCCTGATCTTCAACTTTTCATGTGCCAAATGATTTCTCCCAATGTGATTCATGACCATGATCCAGGGAACTGTGCTGTATTTAGATAATCACAATGAGGTGTTAAACCAAGAAAAGATTCAAACCCAGACACTTGACATTTTGCAATGCTTACCATACCTGATGGTCATCATGTCAATCAGCAAAAGGAAAAACTATTAGTTTTCAAATAAGATGATAAAAACCACTTTGCGTTTTTAATGCCTCTCAGTATATGTTCATGATATTTACCAGTTGCCAGATTTAAAATGACTCTGAAGCTAATAATTTTCTATTGTTTTTGAGGATATAAACAGCTAACAGCAAGAGTAAAGGCCCTTGCTCTGCAGGTAATTTGCTGACTCAACAGCAGAGCAAATGATGCCTATTGAAAATGAAGCACCACATATAGAGTCTGTAGCCATTCCACTTTCAGTCGCTAGTGATGTGCTGTAAAAATTGAGAAATTGACACAACTTTAAAAAGTAAGGCAATCGGCTGCAAAGCACTTTGAGCAAACTGAAAAACGCTGTGTAGCTGATTGCTCAAAGGTCCAGGTGACCTATTGCCATCACTTGGCGTCCGTCGTCATCTGTCGTCGTCTGTCATTAACATTTTTCAAAAATCTTATCCTCTGAAACAACTGAACAGATCCAAACTAAAATTAGCCACAAGCATCCTTAGGATGTCTACTTCAAAAATTGTGTCGATTGTGCCCGCTGTCTGAATAACATGGCCGCTGTTACTAAAACTAGAACATAGGGGTAAAACCACCTATTTTCAGCTATATCTCAGGAACTAAAGCAGCTAGAGAAAAACTGTTACCTCAAAATGATCAGCAGATGAAACTCTACAAAAGTCTCTGTAGGATCGAAATTATACAATGCCTCCTTGCAGGAGTTATTGGCCTTGAAATGTCAAATTTGACAATTTTGCATTTTTTTTGGCCCATATAATGAAAACTATAAGAGATAGAGAAAAACTTTCAATTGCTTAAATGATCAGCAAATAAAGCTCTACAAAAGTCTTCGTTACACTGAAATTGTACAATGGCTCTTTGTAGGAGTTATTCGCCTGAAAACATCAAATATGATGATTTTTGTTGGATTTCACTATAGCATTTGAATAAACCATTACGTTCAATATGCTGATTAGATTCTTGAAATGATAATCAGAATCCCCTGGAATTTCCTTTTGAATCAAACTGAGTTATTTATTTGTTTATTTTATTTTGCGAAATTATGGGACAATTATGAGGTCGGAATCGTAATCATGTTTTTTGGTATTTCATGAAGATCTTGTACCTTGTTACTTGTATGCTGCAGTAGATTAGGTTTCTTTAATTTTAAGAATTAGTTAATTTTCGTACAGATCCAGGTGAGTGATTCAGGCTCTCTAGAGCCTCTAGTTTAATGTTTGATTAAATTTTCTTTTTTTTTTTTTTTTTTTTCCGGGACATGTTTTCTCAAATGAAAGCCAAGCCAAACAGTCAGTGCTTGCTGGATAGTGGGCAATGTCGGCATGACCCAGCTCTTAATGGCTGTGCGTCAGTCGACATTAACAGTAGCAATGTTTCTGTCATCTCAAAGAAGTGTTCATCCCGGCTCATAGTATTGCAATTCACCCTACACTGCCGCTTAGGCAAAATATTGACAGAGACATGCATTATTGAAGGAAAATATCAGCCTTTATCTAAGCACCTGCACAGCAGGTGTCTTTGTACGGGTATTTTACAAATCTCCCATGCTATGGCTGAAGCACTCCACTTTCAATGGAATTAGTTTAAAAAATGGCACTGTTCTCTTCAGTTTCAATCAAAGCTTCTGTCATTTCTTCGCCTTTTTCTTTATTCTGTCTTTTTTTCGGAGCCAATCAATGTTAATGACTGAGCCTCTTTCTTCTGACAACGGGAGCTACAGAACTGTGATGGTCTTGGCTGGCATTTTATTTATCTATCTCTCTATTGATTGCTTTAAGCGAGCACGGAGTCCTCCATCTTTGTTCTCTCACAACTGAAAAAATTTAATCATGCTTGCGGATTGCCTTCGGAATTTCCTCATTAAGCAATATTGGAACAGAATAGGTGGAAACAGGCAGCGCGAGTCGCTTCTAGCAGTTAGCTTTGTTTTCATCATGTTTGCACCTATACTAATTGCATGTAAACAATAAATATTAGAAATAACTATTCGTCAAGGTTAATTACCTTTGGGTCGATAAGCCCAATTGTTTTTAAAGCGTAATAAAAAAACTAATGAATTTTACCTCCTGCATTCAGAAATAAATTTTGTTCCTCACTTCTTTGTAGATTTGAAGTACCACAACTCTTGTTTATTACTTAGTGCTGCTGTTTTAGAGGTAATCGAGATGAAAACGAGGTAGGTTAGAGAGATGTGATTGAATATATACTGTATTTCAAAAGAACACGCAAGAATATTAGCTCTCTGTTGGAAAACTTTAAATGAAACAATCTATGCTGTTCCTGAACTTGGTCTGTTGAAAAATAGAAATGCCTTCTTCATATCAGATTTGTTGATTTCGCACACATTGTTTACTGTTAAATCAACTCTGGGAGAGCATTTTGTTCTCGTAGGGTGCATTACCATCCTTTGAGGACGCCATTCAGGCCCTGTGCTGAATTTACACCTGTTACATGAGATAACCCGTTCAATATTTCTTTGGAATTTTTCACACCCTACCGCAAACACAAATAAGCCTATCCAGGTGCCACAGCTGCCAGTGTCAGAGTAAACAAAAAAAGTATTAAGAAATAAAGCACGCTTGGCTTGAGAATCAAGCGGACCATTCAGAGGCATGGAAGCAGGGCTTAATGAAGCACAGAGCGGTGGCCTTAGCAGGTGTGAGGTCCCATGGAAATGCTGTTTTAGCAATAGAGGCTTGGAAAGCCTGTTCCTCAGTGTTTTTACTGAGTCCTCCTTAGTCAGAGAGTGCAGCTATGTCTTGAGCGTGCTTATCGATCCCTGGTTTAGGGATGGCTCAGCTATTACTTGAATGGGTTGTATAACTGGTCTGAGATCAGCAGGTGCCACCGTTTAGCCAAAGAGACCAGCTGAGACGCAGCACTTCCTAAAGAGGCCGGTTTTGTGGGGAAGCACTTCCGCTTAGCATTTTTCACTTTTTGCATTCTATGAAGTTGTTATACTATTCATATTTTAGTGATTTAAGGGATATCAATATACCATTTTGCTAAAATAATATTTCGTTGACCTAAACAAATAAGTATTCATTATTATTATTGAATATTATTTATTTATTGAGTATTATTTGATTGAAAATTGAATTACTACCATCATGAAACACTGTGCAAAGTTGAAACTTTTTCTACAAATCTTTTTAGTTTTATTATTTTTATCGTCTGTCTTTCAGGTCTATACACTGTATTTCAAAATGACTGAAGTGGTTTGTCTCTTCGCTATGCCGTCTCTGGCAAAAATTTGTCCTCTAGAGCTTTAGAATGTGCTTGTAAGGTACATAATGTGGTTAAAACTTAAATTTTCATAGCCCCATTAGAAATATATTTACTGAGAAAAATGTTGACGCATTCAATACCTATTTTCCCCACTGTAACTCTGTCTGAGTTAGATTTATGTTCATTTTTATGCGTGGATATTCAGTCATCCTCTGAAAAAAATGATCAAGGCGTGCCCATGCATTCACCACTGTAGAAAAGCCACATGTATCACTCAAAATATTTTATGGGGAGTCTCCAACTGACTCTGTCAGATGCACTGTGAAAGGGTACTTTAACATAATGTTTACCTGTATTTAGTGCATATGAATTTGGGGCTTATAGCTGAAAGTCTGTATGGATCTTTAGACTGTGGTTTCTCCTCAAGGTTCTCTGCCTCAAAATCACAAAAAAAGCCATGCCACACAAAGATCTCAGGTAAAGTTGGGGCTGTAGTTGGTTGTCTGGGTTTCTATCAGATCTATGGATTGTGCATTCATCATTCATGTTCAGTATTTCAGAGGTGGAAAACCACAGGAAGATAGACTTGGTTAAATGACACAACAGTCCTTATATGCCATCAGTTTTTAATACTGGGTCGTCTGTTGGTGACAAAAAAGTCGATTCGGTCTTCTGCATCGTAGAGAAGCTTTTAGGAACAGTCTTTTAGCAGGTTCCTATTACAGGCTTCATAATATCAGGCATATTCTAAATTGCTGCAGAGCTTGATTTGTAAAAACTAAATTCAATTTTTATCATCCTTCAATACTTATCACGCACAAATTCTGCTTTTTTTTTTTTTTTACTCTTAAGTCACTATGTGAATGTCAGTGAAAGCTATTTTGCAAACTGACTGAAAAAGCATCCTGATTTTGTCAGTTTTCTTTAATGAATTTGTCTAGTAGGGGTCTAAGTTGATTGCTTGCTAACTGCTACTTACGTATAATTTTGTTTTTTATGGCCGACTGCTCTCAGCCAGGATCCAAAAACTCAAGTGCTCCCCTCTAATTCTTTACTCTGCCCCCCATTCACCCTAAGAAGCAATGAAGACTTTTTTGTTGTTTATATTTTTGTTAAGTACACTCTCAAAAAAAGGTTTTTGGCTTTTTCTTCCCAAAGAGCTCGTCTACCTCTTCATGTCTTCGTGAAGCTCTCTATCGCAGTCGTGAAAACAGTCATTGCACTAAGAAACCTTGATGTACTGTAAATATAGTTCCTAAATGGAATCACTTGGTTCCTTTTCAAACCATGTTTTTTAGGGCAACTCTACATATACAAACACACCCACACATGGATTAATATATATACTCAGACCTGCACATATACTACCATCTGTACATTTATGCATATATCTACATTCAAAAATATGCAAATAATATCAAATGATATACATGCAGATACTACAGTACACAGGACCACATTTCTACAGGTACATGAGTGATCTGCATTCTTACATACATGCACACGCATTCCCATACCTGCAGGCACCCTGTTCTCTTTATAACTAGATACATATACACGCACATATGCCAAAATAACCACTGCGGCTACACCTCACGTATAACTTGGATTTGATTATCTTGCTGTGATTCTTTCCATTTGATACACACTTATGTTCTTCTCTTGCCATAGTTTTACTGTTAGGGGGCTTGGCTTTACCCAGGTGACTGTAATTATTTTCTTGGCTATCAACAGTAGAATTCATTACAAGTATGCCTTACTTTTGTCATCCATAATCTCCGGTAGAATTCCCATAAAAAATATGTTGGTTTTTTTTTATTTTTTTTATTTTGGCATCTCCAATCCCACCCAACTTTGGAATGCCCATTCCGAGAACTATGTACAAGGCTTGCTTGTATACAACCCCTTATTGCCAGCTCACGAGAGAGAGACAGTTCACGGCTCTCCTCCGAAGCATGCAGCTGTCAGCCCCTGCATCTTTACACTCATTGGCCGAAACCTTCGCAAGTTCGGAACGAGGGTGAAGGACACCAGAACATGAGCAAGCTCAGAATCTCACTGGTGAGCGCCCGGCTGGCCAACAGGAGGCGCTTGAGTAACGAACAAGGCAATCATTTTTAATTTCTCTTCCCAGCAGTCCCTTCCCAATTTGCATTCCCACAGCGCTTTAGCCAACCGTGCGCTGTTCTGAAAAAGCTGCTGACCACTGCTGGTTGGTACAACCGAGGATCGAACCCGCGCCGTAGTAGTCACTACTGCATCGCAATTGCGGCGCCTTAACCGAGTGAGCTAACCCGGCAGCTTCAAAATATGTTGGTTTTAAAGGTAATTATATATTTAATATTAGTTTAATTTCTCTTTGTAACTCTTGCTAATATCTTATTAATGTGGGACAGTCCCAGAGTACGTGTGTGTGTGATCGCTTACCAAGCCTCAGTCCTTCCAGCACTGCGCAGATGTGGTGTTACATTTGGAAATTATAAAACGGGTTTTAAATAACCACATCTTCCTTCTATTCAAATTCTCTCCACGAGGGACTATTTCTCAATTTATGTCAGCCTTTAAATTTGTTTATCCACATTTCATCTGGTGTGACCTGCATTCATATCCAGTTCCCCTTTTTGCTTTAATATCCATATTGTTATTTGTGGATTCTTGTTATGACATTACATGGATACACCAGATAGTGCCCTTTCTTGTTTGTCTTTTATCACTTGTTCAAAAAATTTGTTCCATAATAAATGGTGTCTTTGAAAGATAAGCCAATTCTTTTTGATTTAGTATGTGATGCTGTCATTGCAAGTGCCTAAAAAAAGTTGTGATTTGTGAGGTTAATTTCTTGTGAGACTTCGTCAAAGAATTCAGGATATTACTTCTGAACAGTTTTTTAAACGGTAGAAATTCCTCATTTAAAGCAACTTGTGTAATTCTAGTTATTGATGTAGATTTTCAACTGGATCCTTTTTGCAGACAGCACTTTCAATGTCACTTTGATCCATTCATTTTTGATGTATTCAAATCGTTTTTAAGAGAGTGTAATGCCTCCTTTGTTATTAGATGCACATTATGATTAGATGGCATGGCAGCGGCCACATTGGCTATCTCCTTTTGAAGATTTTTATCAGGGAGAAGGAAATTGATGCATCCATTGAAGATTAAAAGTGCAAATTTCTGCACTCCGCCCTTTATACATGAAATGGCCAGCACTGGAAAGACTGCATTGTAAACAGTTGTGCCACTAAATCAAAATATATTGATGATAGAGGTCGCATCAGAGAAATAAAGGATGCCAATATCAGCCATCAGTCTGGTCTGAAGTCTAATTGGTTGCTTTTAATTTTTATTCCCTTTAAAGTGGTCCCATCATTATTTCTACACTGCAAACTGCTGTCTCAGCCCAGTTGGCTCTTTCTGTCTTTCTTTCTTTCTCTCTCTTTCACACACACGCTCACCCTCTCCTTCTTATACTCTCACTCACTCTTCCTCACCCTGCTCTGCCTCTCGCAGTATTCTGTCAAGTGGCATCTTCTCAGAATTTTGTGCTTCATCGTGAACGCACACTCACACACACACACACACACACGCGCGCGCATACATTTGTACATGCACAAGTGCTTGTCCTGCACATATGCTAGCACACACCATTGGAAAAATTGCTGCATATTTGGATATTCTGAATTTTGGAAGTTCCTCTCCGTCTTTACTTCGCATTTTCAGCAGATATCCGGGCATTGCATCTCTGACTTACAACACACTGACCTCTAACTATGGTGCTGACTGTTATCGCGACTCTTTAGCTTCTGGTTCAGTTCCCATGAGGGAAGGTAAGCCTGTGCGCTCTTGCGAGAGGCACTTGACCTGAATTGCCTCCGTAAATATCCAGTTGCGTGAAAGGATTGTATGTATAAGAACATAAGCTCATTAAACTACACTGTGTGGGAGCATCTGTGGCTGTACTTCTTCATTAGGGAGGGGGATATAGAACAAATAACAAAATCAGTGGATGAGTAAATTCCCAGGCTGCGAAATTCATCGTGCGGCCACATCAGCAGTTCCTTTGGGTGCAGCTTCTGTGCATCTAATTGCTGTGGTGGTGCGTGTTGCGTGAATGCCTTAATGACTGTTTGTGCGTGTGTTTATGTGTGTGTGTGTGTGTGTGTGTGTGTGTGTGTGTGCGCGTGCATGACCACTGTGATACCAATTAGCCAGGCGAAACGACTGCTGTGGACAATGGTGTCAGGCAAATTGAATTAAACTGCATTGCAACAACAGCAGCGCAAAGGTTTATTAACCACCCCCCCACCCAACTTCAGTTGTCTCCCAGACTCTATTTCTCTATTTGTTCAAGGGCTTTTGGGGATTAAATTAGAGAGCGACTGACACAAATGGGCTTCTTCAAAGTTTTCTTTATCTTTAGTGAAAAGTAAGGCAGTAGGTAACCAGTTAGGTGCATTTTGGCCATTCCCCGTCAGTTGTCTCCATGGTGACCCTGCGGCTTATTGCAAGTTCGCCATGATACCAGCCCAGCACAAATGTGGAGATGAGGCTTTGAAAAACTTCACAGAGCTTTCATCAACTCTCTTGGTCGGGAGCTGTTGAGTGGATCGCTTTATTACTGCGTCATTCGGTCACGGATGGGCCCATAGGTCCGGGATGAAAACTTGCCCCAATCTTGTTAGTTCAGATTATGTAAGGTTACCCTGCATGGTAGCATATAATTGGTAGCAGTGTAACCGAACGTTATAGGGAGTTCTGACCACAGACTATATGTTAAGCCACTCTATCTGCCCTCTGCTGAATCAACAGGAAATGTTTTAAATATAACCGCAGTATGCATGCATGATTGGAGACTGAAAACTTGGGGAAAAAAAACAGAGGGAATAGTATGAAAAACCCTCTTGTTCACATACTAAATGCACCTGCAATCACACATACAGTGTAAGCATGAATATGCCATATCTGTGTGCATTCAAGTACACAGACACAGTGCGCTAATTGCAAGAGCACACATGAACTCGCAAACAGCAGTCCGTCCTTGTTTGTGAAATGTTTGTAGATCAGGGGTGAGTGATTCCAGTCCTGAAGGACTGGTAAGCCAGCAAGATTTTGTTTCCACCAATTATCCTTGCTAAATTAGCTAGCTGGCTTTACAAGCAAATGAGATACTACTCATCGTTTGGGTCTCCGTGAAATGTTTTATTTGAGGGTACAAGAACTGTCTTCTGTGGTCCTACTTGAACATTTCAGGAAACATGGGAAAAATGCAAGATTTTATGAACGGTTTGGTTAATTAAGGAAATTTAGTAATTAAAGATCAGAAGACGACATAAAATCCAGGCACAGAGAAAAGCCCTGCTCTGTTATAAATGGTTTGAGATGTGGAAATATAGCCACATAACCCTTAAGTGCTCAGCACAGCAGCTAAAATGCATGAATTGCTCTTTTGACTGAAGTAGTCAGGGAGCTTATAGACATACATCATTGTTTTATTACTAGTAGAAGCACAGGAGAAGTTGACCGTAGCAAGGTCAGTGCTTGAGTTTTTTTTTTTTTTTTTTTGAATGAATGAATATTGAAGCAGGAATCTATGAGCTGTTTGCCTCTTGGTTTCCCATCTGGGGTCCAATAAACCAATATTAGCCCCTCTTTTGAGTCAAATTACTGAAAAACTAGAAAAGTGTGCTGGTTTGCTGTGTGGTTGTGTTTGTGTGTGTATACTCCTGTGGAATACAGATGCTCTTTGATTAGCTTTGTGGAATGGGGTTTTGGGTAGGTCCCTGTTACTAGGGTAATTAACCTGTCAATCAAATTGTGGGCTGCTGTGCAAGAGGTAGAAACTTGTTTACTCCTTAGCTGTGTTTCTATTAGCATGATATTATGCAACAGGCAATTCAAATGAATGAGGTGGATATGAAAGTGTTTGCTGTAAAGCTAAAAACTGATCTAAATGTACATTTAACCAATGAAACACTCTCAGCCTTGCACTTTTGACAAACCACAATAAATATATGAAGAGTTTGTTTTCAAAATGCAATAAGTGCCAAAATTACAAACATTGAGATAATAACATAGAGGGATAGCCCTGTGCTTCGTACACATGGTGCAAAAATCCATTTTTAAAAATTCATACTATAAGGCGTATTTTTTCATGGTCAAAATTCGTGTTTTTCTATAAAACGCAATAGGCGCCAGCGTTGAAAAAGCTGATTTACTCAAAAACAAATAAAATGGATATATTGCGTTTTGGAAACAAACTCTTCATATAATATAAACCACAATTGTATCAGGATCATAGAAAATTTATTTGTCCAGCATTATAAGGCATCTTCATGCACGTGTCTAGAAAATCAGATTATTCAAAGACATTTATTTACTCATTTGCACACTGTACTTCACCTGCAGAACACAGACGTGCACAGCTATATCACACATTGAGGACAAACTGAATATTGCGCCTTCACAGGAGAGCAGTTTCCTATTCACTGTTCATAAATAAACTTGCTGTGCACAACTTCCGACCACTGAGGTGGTTGGAATGAAGTAAGATGGAAGGCTGTCTGATCCTGGATTTTACACTGAAAAAAAAGCGAAGGTTACTTTATTTCCTATCTTTTTCATGGTTTCCAAGTCCTTAATTTGCGTAATTATTATAATTTAAGAAGAGCGTAATAAGTGCTGTTACTGTTGGTCTTCCCCGCAGGTGGTTTTTGAAGGAGTGCGAGGCGCAGGGTACGAGGGCGACATCGCCATCGATGACGTCTCTGTCACCAAGGGGGCGTGCAAGCAGGAAAAATCTATCTCCAACCAAGGTGCGTTCCACAGGTGCTTGTGAACACAGGTGCAGATCCCGAGAGGGATATCTGGGAGAGGAGGGGAGAGAGATAGAGAGGGATCTGTTCCTTTTTCTCACCCTTTCTGTTTCCTGAAGCCAATTGAAAAACTTTGTTTTAACTGTCAAGCATTGGATCCAGGAGGGTGCCAGATGTGCCCTCTGTTCTTGCCAAGGCTGGAGCTTCCTGAGGTCACCTTGGAATTAGAGAACTAGGGACTGATGGGGTAACTGCTCCTTAAGCCTCTAGAGCTTCAAGGTCCTCAGTGGAATCTATTCAAAACTAGAGTGGCACTCATTCCATCCCAAATCAACCAGAATGTGAGAAGTCCCCCAGGTCACTGTCTCAGAAAATTCTGAAAAAATTCACAGTTGACTGGCCACTGGAGCTAGAAGAAATGGTTATTTATAACTTCTGAATGCTTACACACATGCATAAACATCAGATTAGACATCATGAAAAATTTCAGACCTAGAAAATGAGCCATTCTCTCTCAGTAGAACTGCAAATGTACAGCATAATTTCGTGAAATTGGCTTTCTCTTCATTTTGGGGGCTCAGTAGATGATCAGGGACTGAAGATACACCTTTTATAAAGCCAAAAATGAAAACATTAAGGAAAAAGTAACCCTATATGCAAGATTACAACTCTGCAGCGGCATGACTTTGCTGTAAATAACGTTCAAATTTGGTCAAAAATGCATTTTGCAAAACTCAAAAAAAAAGGCCTTAAAATATAAATGGCCATATCTCAGCAACTACTGCACTTACAGACCTGAAATTTTGCACACATTCATTCCTGAGGTAGTACTTCTATTGTGATTTTTTTTTTTTTCAGACTTTTATGAGACAGTGACCTGGGGACCTCTGGTTGATTTGAAAAAGAATGACCCATATGCAAATCTGCAAGGGCAATCATCACATTTGTACAACTGACTCAGTTTTGCCACATTGAACTTTACTACTGTCTAGTGGATTTTAAGATGTATGGCATTTATTTTGCCAAATGCCCTAACTTGCCATCCCACAATGGTGAAAAATCCTTTCATAAATTCCTGGATCCACACAGTGATCTGGGTCACCACCAAAATGTTTTGCATTTTTCCTTGGGCTAGACCCTATACCTCCAAAAAATTTCTAAATCAATTTGTAACTTTTTGAGTGAAGTCATTGACAGACAGAGAAACAAACACAGGAAAAAACATAACCTCCATGGCAGAGGTAGCTATGGCTTTTCTGTTGCAAAATAATTCTATAATTGCCAATAAATTACAATTTTAAAGTTTATTTACCCTGAACAAATACTCTGTGTAAGTTGCACAAATATTCAAACATAGCTGCCTCCATAAAATGGTGTTTCGCGCCACTGAGCAGCTCCCCTAGGACTCCACAGAGCTGTCAGCAAAAGCTGTCTCCAGTTCTTAATGCGCTTGGTAGTGAGCTGGCATGACCAATGACCGCACAGCAAGGGGACAGGTGTGCTTTTTATTGGCCTGAAACACGTTTTCATCAACTGGCAGTTCTTAATGCAAACTGACCATCAAAGCCTACTTCCTCTGCTGAGAGGTAGGGTAGCGTTTATTTTCTTACCTTCAGTTCTGTTTCAGATGAGGGAAACATCTGGGTACTCTCACCCCTGAAGCTGGGATATTGCAGGAAGCAAACAAAGCGCCCAGATTAATATGCTTGTCACCTGTGTCCTGAAGTCAGGGGCCAATAGTGGCAGTGCTCCAGTTAAACACCCCAAAAAAACGAGCTCTGCCGAGTTCGACTCATTAACCCTGGGGAAGAGGCCAATGTCTGCAGCAGCGCTTGTGCCCCAGTATCCATGACGACACCAAATAAAAACAAAGATGCAGATTATGAAATATTAAAAAGGAACCATTACCCCTGCGACACCTGACTTGTGAATGTAAGGGAAGGCCCTGGGAGTTAATGCACGAATCCTGAAGTATGCACTGAATTATTTACTGGGATATAAACAGATAAACAGGAAATCTCTCGATGCTGGGTTTGTATAATGCTATGTGAGAGTGTGCATGTGTGTCTATGCATGCGTCCACGTGTGTATATGATCTGTATGTGTGTTTGTCAGAGGGGTGAAGAGTAAATAGCGCGAGGTTTCTGCCTAAGATCTAGACCTACAAAAAAGCACATTGGCATGTATACAAACACATGCAAAAAAAAAGAAAGAAATGCGCTCCACACACGAATATGTATTTGCATGCAATAATCGCAGACAATGAGGCATTCAGTAAGGCATCTTTATGACCTTTTAGTTAAACAAAACTAGTGAATTCTATGTTAGTCTTTGAACATTGTGATTTGTTTATATAGAGCTACATGAAATTGAATCGAAAATATATCTATAAAAGTGAAATGACATCAAAACTCCAGGAACTTTGTGATGATTTAATGGGACACATTTGTGAAAAAGTCCATTTAACTGCAGACAGGGTGCTAATTATACAGTGACAATCGGGGGGATCAACTTTTTCTCCAGGACATAAAGGGAACCCAGTACTACACAGGCACGTTTTCAGTGAACTGAAGTCTGACAATCCTTACAGTATTTCAGTATTTTGCTAATTTAACGTAATGTCAGATGATTATACTCCACTACATTATACAACTTAGATAATCTTATAAAATTACACTGCATTGTTATGGATTAAACCAGTGGCTCCCAAACTGTTTGACTTGTGGGCATTTACGAAAAAAAATGTGTGTATTTGAGTCTCTTTGTCACATTTCAGATGTCCATAAGTAACTTACAGTTTCACCAAAGAGACATTTCCCTTCACATGACTTCAAATAAATAACTGTTTGAGGCCCAAAGAGGTAAAAATCTCCAATATTACAAAAATTCGAAAAAGAAAAAAAAAAATCTGAAAAATTATTCCAAATTTGTCGCAGAACTTTTTTTTCTTCTACTCTACCCAATCCATCATCTCACAACCTCTCAGATTTATTCTGTGACCCTTTCAAGGCAGTTCAAACCAGCTCCATATTGAATGCTGCTTCTGCCTTCACTCATCAGCATTAACAATAGGAGCTTTCATAATGCCGTTTCAAGCCGTGATATTTACGCCTCTGTAACGTCTCGCCTGCACTATGAAAGCGCCAGAAGCAGGATGGGGGAATCAAGTGATCCCACCTCTGTAACGCCTTCAGAGGTAGTCACAGTGGCATAAAATTGGTGGGACTGTTGGAAGCGGGACCACTATGAATCGGCCATCCCAGCAAGGCGTAAAATATGACGATCACGCTCCCCTCTCGTTCCGCGACGCCAGGCTGCACTATGAAACGTCCTGAATATCACGCCTTCCCGGAATCACTATGAATGCGCCGAGGTGAAAAGCCGGCACAGATCTTCACAGCAATATAGCGGGACATTCGCGGGAACGCACTATGAAAGCGTCTAATGTTACATTTATTTAATACATCAGTCACACTACAATTTTCTGTAAAACCAGTACTTTAATACCTTACTTTTACTAAAGTAGGATTTTAGATGCAGGACTTTTACCTGGAGTTAAGTATTTTTACTCTATGGTATTAATATTTCACTTAGGTAAAGGATCTGAGTAGTTCTTCCACCACTGTTTTTATTTGTGTCAAAACGTAACATATCTGTACAACTAATCCTCCATTGTCTCATTGCTTATAATGACTGAGCACCAGTGTGAGCTAGCGTTAGATATTTCATTTTATCACAAAAATGTTTAAAATTCGGCATGATACAACCCATTAGATACAGGTCTGTAGTTACACACATGCAATCTTTTTATGCGGTCTATGCGTGTGATACAGCTTTGTGGCGTCCCGATTGATCAGATTCTGATCATTGGCAAAGAGGGTAACGTTACCAATCCTCCTGCTGGTAATTGCTAACCATCGCTAGCATTGGTTTCTAATTTGCGGTTTATTCAAATCAATGAGATTAATAATTTGCTAGCAAGCATGCCATCGCTTTTGCCATTATATTAATAAGTTAAACGAATCATTGTTATCGTGCAAAACTAGAATTTATTAATTTAATGGCTAAAAGCGTTACCATGGTAGCTAGGTAATTATTCATCCAATGGACTTCAATAGACGGCCAACTAGAAGCTAACGCTTTTCTTAAATTTTCCAAATAGTACGATTTATGGGACAAACAGGATCTCAAATTTGTGAGCCCGAGATGTCAAATTTATGAGGCTCCAGTGGTAATTTTTGTTCAACGTTTTTCCTCGACGAAGGTTTGGAATAAATGAAAATTGCTACTCTCGGCTCATACATAATTCGATATCTTGGGCTCAGTCATTAGAGATCCTCTATTTATACCAAAATGCCAAGCCACAGATGCACTTTACGATTCATTCGTAGACACCTGATTCAATTTAATTCAGAAACTCTGAGGGAAAGAAGCTAAAGTGTATTGAACTAATTAGATTGCTACTTACAGTAGCCTTCACCGTTTAGCACAACACATGCAAGCCATTGATGGGAGTGACACAGGCAGATGAGACGTTAAGCTAAGGGGTCAGTGTCAATGGCATGGTCCACTTTAGTGGTGTCTGAAATCGTATTACAAGATTCTTCCAGGCATGAATATAAGAAATATAATGTAATATTTATGATGATAGGTAGGATAAGGATACATGTTTTGAACCCCCCAACCTGTTGTTTTTACCTCTTTTAGGGGGGTTAAAGTCTTAATTAGGGGGGTCAGACCCCCCCCAATCCCCCCGTAAATAGAACCATCACTGCGGAGAGTTGACTGTATGCACCCATTAAACACTGACTAGAGGGCGATCTGGAGTATAAACATTTTTTTATCTGTTTGAAATTTCACTCTCTGCCTGTTCAGAGGCGTGTTCAACATTAAAAGTACTTGCGCTAGGTCTGGCAAAGGAAAAACGCGCAAGTTTGAATGACTGCAAGTTCTTGCACGTTTTCTAACATGGCTGCCGACAAGGTTTTATGTCAAATCCCATTTGACAAGTTGTGCGAAAGTGTGGATGCCGATGTAGGGAATGTTAGATGCCATCTTGAAAAGCAAGGCGAGACTGATGTTCTTGCTCTGCTACGCGAGACCAATGCCCCAGGACTGTATGCATGTAACTGACTGTCTCCACCTCCTGCTCACTACTTTGGTCTAACACTCTCAGATTACTGATAACTTTAATTACGGATCTGTTGCTTACGCTTAGAATGAGTCAACGTTAACTACATAACTGCAAAAGTATTAAGTATTTTAGTTGCTAGACTGTAGTTTAGATATCTTCCACTGCAGTGCCCTCAATGGAGCTGACTTGAGTCAAGCAACTACAGGTAATCATTAGAAGACTCATACCCACATTTACTCTTGACATAAATCTTAAAAATTATAGATTTCTATAACCGTTATGTTGACGACTGTTTTTCTGAGGCAAGGAAGACGTCTGATGACCGTGTTTTGGATGCTTTAAACTCATACCATTCAAACATTACCTTCAACTGTTGAGGAAGACCCCGCACATTTCCTGGACGCAAAATTCCAATACAAAGCTGGAAAAGGTTTTTCCACAACAGGCTACACTAAATGAAGCAAATTTCAAATACATTGGAAAAAATGGAAGGGAAACACTTTACTTAATGCCCTTCACCATGCTAAATGCATATCACCTAATTATAAACAATCTATCGTCAATAAGTTCAAGCATGCTGGTAATCCTTGGTGTTTCATCAAGCAAACTATTTGAGGAGTCGACTTGCAAAACCTGCTAAGTGAGGTTTTGATAATAAATAAGTTATCTCCCTTAGCCTCTCTTTCAGGCACCTGCGCATGTCCCACTGATAGCTCCACTTTGAAAACCTACTAAATCATGGTATAAATTGTAACAGAAAAAGTGAAACTCTGTCAAAACCCGCCAAGTTAAGGAGGAAAACTCTGTCAAATTCTGCTAAGTCATCCAAAGTGGAAACGTGATTCCATTTTCGTTCGCTAGAAGGAACCAATCACAGTCGAGATTTTATAGCCTGTTCAGCTTTCGCTTTCTCTAACTCCAGATGGGGAATGCAGACTCAAGTTTCGTTTTGATCGCAGAAAATGCAAACAAATGAGAAGGGGATTTGAACCCATGGACTCATATTTATGTTGTCATTGTCATAGCAGCTATTCAACCACTGTGCTGTCTGTAGCATTGAGTTGCATGTAGAGTGGGTCCTGAGTCAAATACCTTCACCTGTTGAGCAACGGGGCTGGTTTAAACACTGTCAAAACCTGCTAAATTTCCACTCCATTTTCAAAACCTGCTAAGTCAAAACTGTTTGTTGCAGAATCAAAGTAATGTCTTAAAAAAATGATGAATTGCCTCATGGATT
Organism: Gymnothorax javanicus; assembly: GCA_029692085.1. NCBI lineage: Eukaryota > Metazoa > Chordata > Actinopteri > Anguilliformes > Muraenidae > Gymnothorax > Gymnothorax javanicus. Next base: position 26,530,787 of record CM056193.1, read on the forward strand.
ATGTCTGCAAGGCCAATAGTTGCAGTACATTGAAAATTGGCATCGATGGGAGATCATTTCTATGCCTACCAAAAAATGGACCAACTTGACTTAGGTTTTGCAAGTGGACTCCTCATTTGAAAGTCCAAATATGACCGTTGCAATATTTCAACCTCCCGGTTCAATGAACTGAAGGTAATAATATTGCCTTCCCTACTGTTACAGCAACAGAAAAGTGAGCCGTAGGTCTCTATGTAAATTAGAACAATTTACACTTGGCCTCTACAAATTGATCATAATTTGGGACACCGAGACGATTTCCTCTTTGTTCCAAGTGAAAGCCAAAAATACTCACAACTCCCAAGTAGTCCACTATGGCAAGTGTGGCTCCTGTTTTGCTTTGTCCATTGGGGAAATTCTGAGAAATATTGTTTTATGTCATGAAGAACATTGAACAGTAACTAGTCAATCAGAGCTCGCAAGATAGTGAAACGATAACCCAATGTACAGCCTCAATTGGTACATATTTAAAACAGCTCACCTGAGGGGAATCAGATGTTTAATGGAGGCCTTATTCATTAGCAAGTTTAAACCTTCTTTTAACAAACAAATTTTTAAAAATAATGCGTAATTTGATGTGTACGGAAGTGTGATTCTTGTCATACACTGTAATCAAGTCCCAAGGGACTTTTGTTAAGTGTACAGATTTGCTTCAGATCCAAAATGCTTACCAGCCGCAGTTAATTTATTCACTGCTGGAAAGAATCAAGGTTTAAATTGTTGTCAGAATTACAGTATAATATGTTATCAGCACTCCCCCCACACACACACACACAACTTTGCTGATGTGTTAAATCGTTGGCTGTTTATTGTTTTAGCTGCACCTTATGACTATTTTAAATTTTCTTGCCTTGCTGAGCATTCGGTATATTGTGATTTCAGTACAATCAACAAGCAATATCTTTCAAAAAGCCTTTTCCAGCTTCCAGCTATTAATGCAAGCTGTATCCCTGGCAGTGGTGTAGCATGAAATTCTCATTCATGTGCAAAAGCAGTCTCTGTGGGGCCCCTTCTCTGTTTTGCTCCAGGCCTTTTTGGGGTCCACTCCACCTGTCTCTGCCTGGGCAAATAATCCTCTCACTCTCAGAAAACAAATTGCAACATTCTATGTTTAGGGGCTGCAATGGCTGGACGTAGGGTGGTACCCTCTGAGGCAGGGCAGGGGAACATTATGCAGAAAGGGACGGTGTAGGTGCAGGGTTACATTTCATTTCAACCAATCCATTAAACTCCTGATACTGCTAATCAACCTCTGGAGTCTTTGCTAAAGACCTTAAAGGTACCATCCCAGGGGGCTGGACTTACGATTTTTTTCGAATTGCACAACTGATAAGCACCCACCCCCTCCGTCCAATCAGGAATCACCCAAACCACGCCCCAACCACTCAGTTCATGCGCGTGCTTCATTTCACCACAAACAGCTGACCGGTGCGGCCAGAGACAACATTACAACACAGACAGCATTAGCAGCGGTGGATATCGATGGCATCACACAAAGCCACCAACAACAACACCTGTATCTTTCAACGCTGGATTCACAACATAACTAGGGCATTATAGCCTATATACAAGTTTCCTAGCCTAGTGCCAGTCTCTAGGCATGCAACAACAAGCAAACATTAGCTACCCATTACTAGGCTGTAGCTAACGTTACTTGGCTAACACCAAAAGTAGCATAGACCTATACACTCAATGTGTATAGACTACACTTTCTGTCTATGTTCAGCATTCACACAGAAAGAGAGACAAGAAGCTAGCTTACCAGTCTAAGAGAAACTCCGCTACGAGTGCGTCGATTTTAAAACCTTTCAGTGTCTTCAGTACTCTCCAGCGGTCGAATGCTTCTCTGCCAAGGGATACTCGAGTTGCATTTGCAATTTTTACACATTCTTGTCTATCACGCATACTTTCAATGAAGGTTTTTGTCTTTTTAGCTGGTGGTTGACCGCTGGGTGCAGTTGGAGGTCGGAAAACTGGCTGCTCATTTGGCTGCGCCATGACTCCGTCAGAATGCCTAGCTTTCTAGCTATTGCTGACTATGTAGCTACAGCCAAAGTGCGTGCACATTGGAATGCACGCGCAGAACAGCGTACACGTTGATTTGGCAGTTTGACTGACAGATGGGCCATCCAATTAAAGTTGTCTGAGACTAATTTGATTGGTAGCCTAATTTTGGCCCCTGCTCCTGACACAGATGACCAATGACCAAATTTCGTCATTGATATGTCAAATCACTTATGTTATCGATTACTGTCTAATACTTACCAGACATACTCAGATTTTTATAATTTTGCCAAAAAATGAGCCGCCTGGGATGGTACCTTTAATTAGTGGAATTGGGTGTGTGTCTGCTTGGTTGGAATGAAAGACTGCATCCACACGGGCCCTTTCTGGATACGGTTCTTCACCCCTGCTCTAAGGTACGCCTATTGTACCCTTGAAAATGTATATATTTACCTTTTTAGTGGCTGAAAGGGTACACATATTTCCCTTGAGGTCCAAAATGAGCACTTGGGGTACAGTAGGGTAAATGGTACCTGGAGGGACAGAGGTGAACTGCTATTGTACTCCTATTTCTTAGAAATATATGCCTCGCCTGGCCCCCAGACCCTTGTTGCACAACAATTCTGAGTGTTTTGCAGTCATTGCAATATTTGGAGTGATGTCCGACTCCAGGCCCATAACTCAGGAGCAGAAATTGAGTTTGTGTGAATGTTACAACGCAGCAGAATGTCTCATCTTGGTCTGCATGGCTCAGATAGAAGTTACATTGGTTTGTGTGAACCTTGCTCTGCTACTGCACTCCTTAAAAGTGCTGGGCTACATAAATTTCTGCTTGAGCAATGCTTAAAATGCTTTTTAACAACTCCCATGAGTTTGTCACCTCACTTGAGAAATTACTTGGCAAAATGTCCTTCGCCAGTGCCACATGTATACTCAGTGATCAACTGATGGTGAGGATAATTGCACAAAAGTGCAGTTTTTTGCAGAAAAAATGGGTAATATCTCACATATTATTTTCACAAAATTTTCTCAATGAAAACTGTGAAACTGCAAAGAAACTTCTTTGACAGTCTGTTGTATTGTTGAGCTACCTCAATGATGGTAGCATAATATATCTTTTTCACACAGAGAACTTGCAATCTAGCATGTTTTTATCTGTCATTATATGGGCAATTTTTGGTGAATATGAGTCATGGTCTTGTACTATTAATGTTCATTCCACAAATACATGTTACTTTTGCCTGTGAAAATTTGATTTCAAGCCAGGTAAAGCATTTAATTGGTCCAGTAAGGCTTACTCCCAATTTAGAGAGCCTAAAACTAATTAAACCACATTAGCACCACTAAATACACTGCAGCACAGTTGCAGTGCATCCATATTGATTTTATACTTCTTCATAATTTGGGCAGAAAAGGGTTTGACTAGGGGTTGTGCAGTGCGCGCAAAGGTTGTAAACCACGTCCGCTTAGATGTTAAGTACCTCCTTAAAAATTGAACGAAGTATGCAGCAACTTTTGGCCACACACTCCACACAGATGATGATTAAGTGTCTGGTGGTTTGACAAGAGATAACCGTCTTTTAACAAATTTTTAATGAAAAAACTTTGATCAATTTATTTAGAAGCCAGACAAAGGTATGGTAACAGTGGAATAATTCATCAAAACACAATTTAAAAAAATTATTTTATTTATGCATTACACCAGAATGTGAACACATGGCTGTTTAGATCTTTGTTACATGCACATTTATAAGTAAAAATACTCTGCCCATTTGCAAATGCCATGCAGAACACAAAGCATGGAAACTATGCAGAATTGTTAAATAGACTTCAATGTGGCAAGCTCATGGTGGCTTGTTATTCTAATGCATGAAAATACTATTAATCATGCATTAGCATCCATGGCAGGGAGAAGTGGGAGGTTACAGACATATAACACCCACGAGCATACATTCATAAATACACACACACACGGTGTCTCTTATCTATGAGTCTCATCAAAATGCTTGCTTTGAATTAATTCACATTGAAATGTTTTAGGAAATGCATATTAAAACCATTCTTTCCAACCTTTTCTTAGAATGGACAGCCATTTTCACAGCTCCGTTCCCTCATTGAAATGTGCCAGTTCAGAACCCAAACAAATGCGTGCTCTGCCAAAATTTCACCTAGGCAGCTGCCGCATTCTTTCATATGACTATGCACCAGCGGAGCAGCACAGTTGTTACATCAGGAGAGTACAATGCATGCATGTGTGGTGCTTGGTGAACCACTTAGTGACTCAAGATATGTGTCAGCTCATCTAGAAATTGTGGCAGTGAAACAAAAGGGGTAAATAGGACAAATTAACAACCGAGATTAATTGTAGTGAAGGTTCGGCCAACTTCTTCCCTCTCTGTGGACGGAAATGGGTGGAAAACCTCAAGGACATCCCTATCAACTGTGCGTGTGTGTGTGTATGTGTGTGTGTGTTTTGTACGTATGTGATGTCTTTGTGCACATGTGTTTGTGTGTGTGTGTATGTTTGTGTGTGTGTTTCATGTTTGTGTGTGCGCGTGTGGCCTCACTTCCATGAGCCTTTGCGTCCGCCAGTCTCTCAGGACGTTGTTAGTAAGTATGCCCAGCTGCATTACCCAGCTGATGTATTGCATGCCCCCCAGTTGGTTGAGCACGGAGCGCAGATGTGCTCCCCCAAACAACACCCCCACCTACCGCCCCCATACCCTCACCAACCTCCCCATTCCACATCCCCTACCTAAAATGAATGATGATTGCCTCTGATTTTCCGTGTACAAACTCTCGCTCATAAATCAGCCACTGACTGGAACTGGGCCTGAAGAACAGGGACAGGGATGTCGTAGAACCTGTTGAGGAACTCGCTACCAATCTTCACTTCTGTCTTCCTTTCATACATCTTATCTCCTTTCCTTCATCCCTCGTCATCCTCACTTCCTCCTAATGCTCTTAGATCGGTTATATCCCAAGGGAGAGAGAGACGAGGGCGGAAAGGCAGGTTTGGGGGCATATTGTCGCTCCCTTATGTTCCTGACATAGATTTAGCAACTCGCACCACGCTTCAAAGCTCTGTAAACTAGTTGAGGTCCCACCCCCCACCCCCAGCAAAAAGCCCTTGTACCCAGCTCAGTCAAATACAGAGTGATCTGTCTTCAGTAAACAACTCAGCTGTTCCCTCCGCGCCATGGCGATACTGAGCCCTGAGCTGTTTTGTCACTTCTCTCTCAAGTTTGGAAGAAAGAAAAGAGGAGAGGTGGGCATTAGGGACGCCATGAAGGAAACAGAAATATGAAAATGGGAAAAGAGTTGAGAGTGAGACAGAGTGAGAAAAATAATGAGGAGAACTGTCAAAAGTACACAGTGTTCTCATAGTGATTACATTGAGTTGGAGTTCAGATGGGAAAAAAAAAAAACTAAACACTGTACCGTTTTACTTAGGCTGAACCCAATTACCCATAGATGGGTTCGAGCCTTTATAAAAGGAAAACTATCCGTTCCACTGTTCGGTGTGCAATACATCTTTTCACCCAAGCACAAAGTGTGTTTCCAGGCCAGTGGCATTCAGGGGATGGAAAGTCACCATATGAAATTCATAGAACCCAAAACCACTCAGTCCCTTTAGGTCCTGAGGCAATAGTGAAAGTAAAACTGCATATTTCACCACAAGGGGGTTAAAATGAAAAAATACATCAATAAACTGAGCACATCATAGATTTCAACTATTCTGATAGAAAAAAAACCTGAATTCTAAAAGGTGCTAAAACTCCTAATGGCTCACAAAATTATTAGTTAGGGAGTGTTTCCTGGATATGCCTTGTTCTCTTATTCAGGGTTGGATTCAGATGAATGAGTCACATGAGTGAGCCATGTTGGAGTTCTGGGACAATCTGGCTGATTGACCTCTGCTTGTGCCAATTGTGCTCAGATATTCAGTTGCTGCAGGCTTTATCTTGGCCTCCAATGGAGTTTGTTTGTGGCCATAGCAAGTTTTGTACATGCAGAACAACCAAACTCTGATGTGAATAGATTGAAGGCTATTCTGTTATGTGATTATATTACAGGCAGTAAGGCAAAGATCAGTCGCATTTGTTGTCAATCCTCATCCCGTTTGCAGGACATATTCTTGGGTTAGCATATCAATTCATAGTGTAATCCAATGCTTCTTACTTTGGGTCCCTGGAGGTGCATCGACCTTAAAAAATATGATTTGGGTGAGATACAGGATGTATCATGGAGATGGTGTCAATCCATACCAGGGCATGCTAGTCCCTTGGATTGATGTGAATGAATTTCTTTATTTTAATCAATGACTGAAACGATGCTCAAATCCACTTGCGCAACCAATGCTGTATATGCTATGCTCTGAGGTCTTTTTCATCTTAAGGTTTGTTCTTGCTTCCATACAGTAAGATTCTGAGGTAACACATCCAGGTACCTAATGATTTCCTCAACCTTGCCGTGAATAAAAGCGATCTGCTCTGCACCTCCTGTCGGCTCCTCCCCACGTTTTCCCCTCCAAACTTTCTGCCCCCTTCTAAGGCCCTTGAAGGAGACATCATAAATGGGATGCCAGCCACTTAACTTGTTTTTGTATTGAAAGGGAAGAAAAAAAGCTTTATTATGAATACATTGATTTTCTGCCAGCTGGGAAGCCCTGACATAAATTCATATCGATCTTTTTAATACAATATCTGCTCTTTATTTATCTAAGTCATTTGCAGGCGGCTTGCATGCCTAATGTTCTGTCGGTGAGTTTGTGGGATGTCTTTGCATTTGTCTGCGGCGTGTGCTCGGTGAAAAGGCAAAATGGTCCGCAAAGTTATGCCTGACCTCTAGCTTGTATTTACTCCTGGGAAAAGTCTTGTTTATTAATATGTGGAGCGATCCCTAGACTCATGACTGAATTCACTTGTATTCAGTGTTTCAGTTATTTCAGAGAAGCTGAATGGTCCTGGGCTTGTCAACTGTCTTGACTACTGCAAATGGTGACCTCTATATTTACAGCAAAGATATGTGTCATTTGGTGTGATTTGTCAAGCGTATTTTTTGAAATATGGTAATCTGCAGGCCCTGGGTTAATCAAGTTAAAAATCCCACTGGATAACAAAGCTTATTCAGATGCTGTTTTTGCACAAAAATGAAATTGTATGTATCAAGCATGCAGACATGTTTTTCTGTAGCCTCTCTCTCTTTTTATGGGAGTGCAAATGTGCTTTCATTATTTCCGTGCTTCCTTGCTGTTTTTCTGATTGATCCTGGGTCACAGAGAATCTACAACCAGTTTGCGCAGCATGCCAGTGTCATCCACAACATTATTAAAAGCGATTAGACAGCAGTCACCTTCCAATCCATAATGGCCGGGGATTAGCATTCCTCCATGACCAACCACAACTATAAATTCAGGTCTAGAAAGTAAAAAAGAAGCATTTTGGGATTTGATAATTAGCTATAATTTTTTTAGCCTTTCTGAGCCAGCATGTGAAACTAGGTGGTGAAACTGCCTAGCTGAGTTCCCTGACAGATGAAAGGCATGGCAGGACTTTAATACTTACTCTCTGACCTCTGGACACCGGTGGTTCACAAGCACTCTGCACCAATCATAGCATTTGTTCTTCTCACTCCTTGTTATGTGATTGGTGGAGGGATGTATCAGTCTAATGCTTGACTGCCTGTTGTTGCAGCAGTGCTGTCTGGAGGACCTGCCCTGCAGATGGATACCTTCCTGGCATGTGCACTCCTCTGCCTCCAGCTGTTCCACAGATGATGAGCACACACAGCGCCCCCTGTCTATGGAGTCAGGCACTGCCCAGAAGATGCGCTGTCTCTCTCTCTCTCGTGCTACCAGGCCTTGTGAACACCCTTTCTGTCACCCCTCTTTTTTATCTCTTTTGAAACAAGTATGCCCCCTACCATCACTCTGTTTTTCCACCTTGGTTGTAATACTGTATAAACCCACATCTATCGCATTAGTCAAACCCTTTTGTTGCCAAATGTGTCTTTACCTTGAGTCTCATACACCTTGAACATCCCCCCCACACCCCCCGCACACATTGAAATACAGACACTCCCAGACACACACTCCAATAAACATGTCACATAGACACACACAAACACAAGCACACACTCACACACATTATGCTTCCTTCATTTCCAAATCCTTTTCCCATTTTCCTCCTGTTCCCTCTCCCCACGCACGGCAAGCCCTCGCCTGCTCCTGACACACCCAAGTGTCGAACACTCTTTACCAAAGATGCTATCGGACCAGAGGACAGAAGAAAAGGAGCGGGGAGGGGGGCAGGGGGGGTCCATCTCAAACCCACAGATTATCCCCTGAATCACCCCACCTCATTCCGCCAGAACCGGAACACGGGGTGTCGCTGGATCAAGACTGAAACTTTTGGTCCAAAAAGTAATGAAGGGAGAGAACAGGATGACGTAGAATTTTAAAAGGAAGTGAAACTGAAACAGAGACAGAACTCTTGCTTGCCTGTTGTTTGTTTGTTTTTTCCTCTGCTGGGACAGAAGGAGACGCCGTGCGAACGGGATTGTATATGTAAACGCATTTATCTATAAGAAAATGTCGAAAAACAATAATACACGTCGCCGACTTTGCGTACGAGAAATAACTATGGTGAATCGAAAACAGAAGAAGCACAAATTTATACAATCCTTTTTCTTTGTTTTCCTCTGTAGTATTTTGTTGTCTTGTTGACCTTTGCCGTATTCCTCTTGCCTGCCTGCTCTGAAGGACTAGTACTCTTCATATGGGGAAAGTAGAAATCAGAAAAGGTGGTAACCTATGTTTTGTTTTTTTAAGGGTGGTTGTGGTGGAGAAGGGGGTTTAAGGGAGACCCGAGATGTCATGACTTCCCTGTTCTCAGATTCCCGAGGTCTAAAATGGCTTCTGCTCCACCTCTTCACCGATACCGAGTGCATCAAAGTGCACCCTCTTCCGCCTTCCCCACCCCTCATCTCTTCTATGATGGCTGCATGTTTTGCATCTCATTGTCGGCGTAGTAGACTGCCAGTCTCGCTCGCTATTGATTTTATCCTCCAAAGCAGACGGGGAACATCGCCCTTTTTACGTCAAAGGGGAACAGGATCCAGGTGGCGGAAGTACGGAATCAATAATGATATGCAAAGGCGAGTCATTCGAGCGAGAGCCGAGGTTCAAGTATGGAGATCTGGATTGTGAGCAGCTAGGGTATGGGGTGCATTATTATCACTCCAGAATGTCTCACATGATTCCAGATTATGAATGTCTTGTATTGGATTTCCAGCCCAGGCTAGGCTGTAGATACATACGTCATATTGATTGTAGAGGATATTGAGATCCATACATACATTTTAATGGCAATACGTTCCAGAAATGAGATGCCTGGTGGAAAAAATTATGGCCAACTTGCAGCTAATGACTTTTTTTTTCCCTCCTCCTTCCAAACCTCAGGAATTCTAATGCAATTTTCAAAACGAATACAGGATTTTTGGAAGGAAAAAAAAATACTGCAAATTGTAAAAATTCTTAATAAGCACTGAAAGGATGTGACCAAAAGAGAAGATATTTAGGAAACATGCAAAAATTTAGAGTTAATTGTAATGTATACGGCAATGTTTGACAGTTGCGATGATTTATTCATTTTCGAGAGCGCTTTGAAGTGTCGCAATATCATGGTAATATATGCCAGTGTATACCAGTAGCCTACATATCCTTGAGAGTATAGCCACAAATAGCAGTGTTGAAAGTATAAAAAGTATCCCAAGCACACAATTACATAGATTACGACACTTCTCCACTGGAGCCCTGAGGATACAAATCATTGAAATACAGCTTGGATCATCATTGTTTTCTCTTATTATCATATCTCAACTGAATGAACAGAACAATTGCATACTTAGTCCTTGCTAACAGTGACAGTGGTGGGTAGTCAGTTGCTGAGTGTTTCAGTCAGTTTGTTTTGCATGCCAATGAAAATGGGAACATGCTTTTAAATGAGTGGGAGTGCAGACAGAGGGTCACGGACAGGGCACGAGTCAAGAGAGCCAGACGTTTTGACTCCTTTTCTCACGCAGGACAATTAGTATTCACCATGGCGAGGAGGCTTCTGCTCACAGAAGTGGCTGGGTACCCTTCTGCATTGGTAATTTGAGTCTGCTGTGAAATCTTCTCTCAGATCTACTCTCAGCTTGTACTGTGTGATGTTGTTTAAATATGACAGATATAATATCTACTCTTTTGGGTTGACATGACTAATATAATAACTATTCTACTGGAGAGGGCTGGTTCCTGAGGCTCAGTGCTATGCTAAAAAGACAGCTTAACAGGGAATTTCCATTGAAAACACTTTGTAGCCGAGAAATTTTTTAATCTGGGCCAAAGGAACCAGCAAGTTGGTGAAAAATTGGTGTTCTGCGAATACTCCCAAGTTTCCACTTTGGCCGCCAGATGGCATTTTACGTGCATGCTCTCTGGATCATTACTGTTGAGCAAGGGGTCCCTACACATGTATTGCTTGATGCCAGTCCTACCATACTCAATAGCCTAGAAGCATCCTCGCTTTTTACGAATATCCTGAACCCGTACATCGTCAACCCGTGTTTTACGGCTCACGCTTGAGAGATTTCTTCTGTGTTTCTTGTTCTGTCTCCATTATCTCACCAAGTTGAATAGTAAAAGAGTCAGGCATCTCATTTCTGCTCTGTTAGCATAGAGCAGCTGAGGCTCAGCCCTCCATGTACAGCGTTCCCTCCCCCATGTGTTCGTGCAGCTAGTGTTTCGCATACATAAGCATATAACATAAAACGCTACTAGGGGTGCCATGTAGATTTATCTGAGGGCGATCGTCATCTGGGGCCCCCTGAAAATATTAGAACTTGGGAATTTCTTGGTGGCCTGGGATGGTGGGGCCCGAAGTGTGGTGTTTTTAATGGGCCCCAAAAACCAAGGCAGTGCCCCTGTCTTTTACTTCCAATGCCATGTTTTTAGATTAGCGTTAATAGACACACATTCTGTAACGTACTGTGTAAGCAACATTCAGTGTAAATATCAGACTGTACTATTACATGACCTAGGACCGAGAAATTGGTGAAAAGGACAACTAACCTCAGAAAAATGACTGAAATTTTATGAAGATCCACTGAATTGGGGTGACGGTGCAGTTTCTGAATCCGCCATTTGCCAGAAATTCATAGTTTATTTTCTGTGGCTGTGAGCAGCTTAGAAGTGCCAATCCTGGATTCCAAAATTACTTTCCATAGGTGCTTAAATTTAGCTTAAATTCTTGTCATTTTTCTTGCACTCAATTACCAAAACCACACAAAATTAATACTATTACAAAGCAAAAGACTATTAATGTATGCTGCTTGAAAACAGTTTGCACTGCACATTGGAAAAAAAAAAAAAAAAAAAAATTTATTTTCACTTTAAATCATTTCATATCTCACATTTCTGTGGGTAAAATGAATTAAATGAATGTTTTTAGCCAATTTTTGCTGTCTTAGGTCATGTTGAAGTGCTGATTGTTTAGCTAAATGAGTCTTTTAGAGCTTTTTATTTTTCTCGTAATCATCTGTGGCTCAGCTAATCCTATGTGACATTACCGTTGTTGAGAAACATCGTGTTCTGAGGAGTGGAAGCTGGTACATTGGTAATAACCAGCCTAGACAGACGCTGCACTTGAAATGGAAGTATTTTCTAAAATGTGTTGTAGCCTTTCCAGAGTGTGAGGGTTTGATGTCTAATTACGCAACACAGCTACAAATTAGCTGCAGTTTTATGAATGTTGGTATGAATACACACACACGCATACGCTCAAACTCACACAACATCTGTGAATGTGTTGCTACTGAAGATGATGTCAGTCTTAATACAGTGAGAATCATCTGTTTTTAGCGAAGGCCATATGGATCTTTCTCATTTTTTTTTTTTTTTTCATTCCTGAGTGTATATGAAGGCAGCTATCAGGAGAAAATGAGGCGGATTAGACCATGCTTCAGAACGCGGTCTCAGTCTCTGACTCCTGATGACTGATAAAAGCAGAGTTCATAATTGCTGTTGTGTGATTTGCTGTGATTCAAACACCAGACAAATGGCTCTAGCTCAATCCCTCTCAACAAATGCTCCCTGTTAATGAATTCAAGGTCATTGTGGCATTCAAGTACAAGGCTGTTGTGAAAGGCAAAATAAATAAAAAGTGAACATAAAAATATCAAAAACTTACCCGAAGGTCATGTCATATTAGTTTTAGCCGGCCCCTCTATGAAGCAATTAGAGAAACTGATGATTACATTGGATTTGAAAAGAATGAAGCCATAGACTTACTGAAAATGTATTTATCCTCTGTCAACAAATCAGGAATCTGCCAGTCAGATGCTCATTATAAAATTTTGCGCACATCCACAAAATATTGAATCTAGCACTGAATTGTGCCAGACATGAATGAATATTATTCAGTATGTGGCTTATTCATGCACTTTATTAATATGGAGGCCAACTTGGGGAATGAATTCTGTCCTGAATGCCATTCAAATGAATTGTCATATTTAGATGTGTAGTTCTCACGTGCGTTCTCACTTGTAAGCCAAGAGGACCTCTGTACTGTTTGTTTGAGAAACCCAGAATTTTAGCAGGTATCCAGTCCCTGTCTGGTTCACCAGCTGCCAGACTATTCAAACAGCACTACCCAACATAGCAACACCACAGGATTTCACCTAGTCCTGTCACTCACACTGACTGTGAATTGAAGTGTATGTCTGGGCAAGCAGTTATTTTTTAATAACGTGCACACACAAAACCTGGTATACGCACATCCTCACATTTACGTAAATTGTTATATTACTCGCTGTATACAAGTGAGACATCTCTTGAACTTTTACTTTGCAATATGCACAATATCATGAATATAAGGATACAGTATCTCCCATAATGCTCTCCTAAATACATACACGCATAGCCTGGACAGACAGGCAGAACATGTTCACGCACACACTCACATGTATGCGCCCATTTTACGCACTTGCTCGCACACATAGACATACACACAGCTCAGTGAACGAGTGTGGCTGTTCAGGGTGCAAACCAGCAGCTCTTTGAATCAGACGGACTGGCCAGCTGTGGTCCTTTCTCCAGCATTCATGTGCAGCCCGGTGTATAACTCTTAATCATCTTTCCACAGTGAAGAAGCATTGGTCAGAGTGCTGTACTGCCCCCTACAGTGCAGGAGGATGTGGTTGTAGGCGGTAACATGCCAGAAAGGGAAAAAGATGTAGTCGCAGTGCCGGTTGTTGTATATTCTACATCATGTATTGAAATATTTTAGAGGAAAATATATTTGAAATATGAATTTAAGATGTATAAATAAATAACCATGAAACAAAACATGTATGCTGCCTTGAATATACTTCCTGCAGTTCTCATGGCAACAAATCCTGAGCTGATCTCACACTTTGGCTCTGGTCGCATTCACACCTAAGACATTAATCAGCACCTCACCCTGAGCCATCCACAATGCAAAGCATTCATTTGCTACAAGCCACAGTCTTTCTAATGTCGTGAAAGGGCCTATTACACGTCTTTGTGCAACTTCTTTTGTTGTGTGGCAAGCAGAGTCATGTAAAAACAAGATTTTGCTGCAAGAATCCTGCTTCCCAATGAAGTCACCATAGTTTCTTGGAGTTGATGTGTAGGGGAGTGTGTTTGACATAGTCTATGCAAATGTGCATCTGAGGGACATTTTTGGCGGTGAATGTGTGTGTGTGTGTGTGTGTGTGTGTGTGTGTGTATATGCAAGAGGGGCATTTGAACAAGAGGCCATGTAGGTCATAATCTTTAGCTACATTCTCATACACGCTATCGAAGTCACACACTATCCAACCTCTCTAATGCATCATCAATGTTTCTTTCTTACCAAACTGAGGGTTTGATGGTGCATGAGAGTTTTGATAGTGTATGAGAGTTTGATAGTGCTTGAGAAAGATTGATAGTATGTAAGAGAGTTTTATAGTGTGAAAGGGAGGTTTGGTTCTGCATGATAGAAGCTTGGTAGTGCAACGGAGAAAATTTGGTAGCGCGTGAGAGAGTTTGATAGTGGATGAGAGAGGTTTAATTGCGAGGGAGAGAGTTTTATAGTTCTTGTGAGAGTTTAATTTTGTGTAAGAGAGGTTTGCTTGTGATAGTGCATGAAAGCGGTTTGATAGTGCGAGGGAGAGATTTTGGTGGTGTGTTAGAGCAAGGGCAGAGGTTTAATCTGAGATTTGGTAGGGACATTTGTAATATGAGCGTGTGCAGCGAACCAGCTGGAAAAAATTTTGCAATAATTTGATTGCAAATATTACCTTCTCCATGAGCAAAAATTACTGGGTTTCTTTGATGTTTTCTATGGTGCAAGCAAGATGCCTCTGTAATTTTCATAGAGAGATGCCATATTAATAAACTTGTTTTTCTATTTAGCATCCAAATACTTTTGACTAGGTTTCTGAATACAACTTAATAACTGTTATTTGGAAAAAGGAAAAAGGTTTGAACCCAGGAGTGGTATCGTCCAGGTGAGTGTAGTCCTGAAAAGGACCGTTGTTGGTGACTAACGTTTCGACAGCCTGAGCGGAAGTCATCTTCAGAGTCAAATGATATGAGAGTTGTCAGTGATTCATATAAATACTCTGGTGGTTACAGCTGATTGGTCAGCGGAAATGTGATGTTATTAATCATCTGTCAAATGAGCCATGATATTATTGGCTATGAAGACTAAGAACGGTGAAAAGGTGCATTTAAATCTGTTATCTGTACCAAAAAAAAAAAAAAAAAAAAAAAAACGAGGAATCAGTTTGTCTGTTGTCTGTTTGCCCTGTTAATGTCGTCAATCAGTCTTTTATAAGGAGCAGGTAGTTGTTGGCAACGGTTCAGTGGAGTTTGTTCTAGGTTAGTAAACCAGCTTTCGAGTGTGAGACGTTGGTAGTAATTTGTGCGGTATGTTAGGCACTTAGCAGAGTCCCAGTCAATTCTATGGTTTGTTTTGAAATGGTGTTCAGCAATGTTATTTCTGAGGTCACCATTTCTAGTCGCTTGTCTATGTTCAGTTAGCCGTACGTTCACATTCCTGCCGGTCGCGACGGCCAGGCCACTTACATTGGTGAAACCGGCAAGAATCTGAATTAATAACATCACGTTTCCGCTGACCAATCAGCTGTAACCACCAGAGTATTTATACGAATCACTGACAACTCTCATATCATTTGACTCTGAAGATGACTTCCGCTCAGGCTGTCGAAACGTTAGTCACCAACAACAGTCCTTTTCAGGACTACACTCACCTGGATGATCAGATCCTATTTAGTGAACTGTTATTTATGTTTCAAACATTTCTTATGAAGCTTAACAATACTGAACAATTGATAAAACTTTTAACAATTTTTAAGTAACTTTACAAAATACAACATTGTATTATGTTGTATTATTAGCAACTGTTACAATCATTGCACAGTAATTTATTAGCTTGCTAAGTAGAGTTCTGGCTAACATTACAGTCTGTTGGCAGTCTAACAATTAAGGGCTGTACAAATCAGACTTGGAAATGCATCGCGCAGTTTCTAAGAAGCCCAACATTCTGCCTAGTTCCTTTATAAGTTAGACAATAGTCGAACATTCTTAACACTTAGAATTTTTGAAGAACTTTTTTCTAACCCCTCCCAAATTTATAGCACAGCAAAGCTATTTTTTTCCATTATTAAACGCTTTCTTGTAAGTGTAAAATTTCCAACTACGTGTGCACTCTATATTCGAACAAAAACTGGGTGCTAGCTAGGTACTCACGTCCAGTTACCAACTGTCTTGTGTTTACGAAATGGTCGAGCTGGAGACAATAAATCAGTGACATGCAGCCCAAAAAAAGTAATTGTGCTGCACATTGCACTATCAGACAAAAATAATCCTCCACTGTTTGCAGTTTTACCCTTGCCTCATCTTCTTCTCTATGTTGCCTCACATTTTTTTGCTTTTTCTTTGACTGCATTTGAACATTTGATTGGTCATAATTTTTTCCATAAATCTCAAAAAAAAAAAAAGAAGATAAGATATTTTCTATCACATCAAGAGAAAGTATGCAGCCTAACCACCATTTACAGTAAAAAATAAAATTCAATTATCTATTGTAAGTTTAACAGAGGCCGGACATATTTACTTGATAATTAAACATTGTAAGATTAACATCTAAAAAATGTACTTACCACGACTGAGATTTGTTCGGATTTACTGTCATTTATATTACAAGAAAATGTATCAAGTAACATATACGGCTTAATTAATTAATCCCCCCCCTACCCTATTACAAATGTCTATCTGTCATTAGGCTTAGTTAGCTGCACTGATCATTTTACCACAGCTTCGGATGCAATTTGACCACGAATACCCAATGCATGGGAGCTCGGGTATAGCTGCACCCTCAGTGTTTCCACGTCTAGAAGGCAAGTTTTTCAAGATCAGCTAATGTTTGAAATTTTTTCACTTTCCACAACCTTCACTGACCGAAACCTGCTCACTTTTGGTAAAGTGGACAGTGTAACTAGCTGCGTGGATTACACATACATTAGCTGGCTAGCCTGTTTGCAATCCTGTCTATTCTGTGCGCTTTACTGTTTTCTTGAAACAATGTTAGTTACGCGACTACAGCCGGAATAAACACTTTAGATTAAACCATTGACTGTTTATGAAGTGCACAAAGCCGCCGACCACGGATGAATTTACATGACATTGTACTGGGGAATGTGACATTTACAATGTTGTGTTTCTTCTGTTTCCCCCATTGATCAAAAGTTAGTTGGGATATTCTTGCCATGTTCGAAATGCCCCGACCATCCCTAACCAAATCTGCGTTTATGTGTGAGAGAGTTCGATAGTGTGTAAGAGAGGTTTGATTGTGCGTGAGAGAGTTTGATAGTGTGTAAGAGAGGTTTGATTGTGCGTGAGAGAGTTTGATAGTGTGTAAGAGAGGTTTAATTGCCTCTAGGACTCTTTGTCCCTGGACGGTTCGTCCCCATGAATTTCTTGTCCCCAGACTCTTCGTCCCTGGATGGTTAATCCCCAGTAATGCTTTTCCCTCTTCCTGTACTATAACACTATCCCTAAACCTTACCCTAACCCTAACCTTAACCCTTATAATAGGGAATGAAAAGTCCCCGGGGACAAAGAGTCCAGGGACGAATAGTCCATGGGGACGAAAAATTTGGGGATGAAAAATCCTGGGACGAAGAGTCCTGTAACTGGTTTGATTGTGCCTGAGAGAGGTTTGATAGTGCTAGGGAGACTTTGATGTTGCGTGATTATATGGTGCATGGGGGAAAGTTTGATAGTGTGTCAGAAGTTGGATAGTGCATGAGAACTAGTTTTGATAGTATGTGAGAGCCATTTGATAGTGTGTGAGAGTTTGATAGTGTGTGAGACAGGTTGGTAGCGCGTGAAAGAGGCTTAATTGTGTGCGAAAGTGGTTGGATAGTGCATGAGAGAGTTTGATGGTGCATGAGAGAGGTTTCATCATGCTTGAGGGGGGTTGGATAGTGCTTGAGAGAGTTTGATAGTGCATGAGAGAGAGTTTGGTAGCATGTGAGAGAGCGTAGCTGAGAATTGTGGCTTACAAGGCCTCTCATACATTTGACTGATTTTGTGCATGTGCGTCTGTGTGTCTGTGTGTATGTGTTTTAATTGAGGCAAGCTTTTATATTCTGATTCATAAAAACAACACGTTTTATTTTAAATTTTATCCCAAACACTGTGTCACCAGACCTGTGAATGCATGGTAGCCTTAGTAACCCTGAACAGTGAATGCAGCCCACATCTCTCTAGCCTCCTTGCTTATCAGCTTCAGCTATTCGCATGGTAGTGGTTCAATGCATCTTGGAGGAATGACAGTGATGTAGTTGGCACACTTAGTGCTTTCAACACAGTGGATTTCTCAGTACCACTCCAGGCAGTCTCTCTCTCTCTCTCTCTCTCTCACACACACACACACACACACACGCACACATGCACATACACACACACACGCACAAGCCCTGATCAGGGCACCAGTCCTGTCACACAGCCTAGAGGAAGTAGGCCACCATCCTCTGACTGGAAAATCTTGACACGTTCTTACTGTGAGGGAGTACTTGGGGAGGAAGTATTTGGACAGCATATTTAAAAGGCTGCAATTGCTGCATGGCTCAATATATGTGTATGTCCACTCTTTGAAGCTATGGGCATCTATACGGGCTGAACCATGTAGAAATGGCAGCCACCTAAAATAATGTCACTGATGGGGAACTTGAAAACCCCCAAAAAATAACTCTGTTTAGACTGAGACAGCACTCTTATTAACTATACTTCTTTCTTCCTGTTTGCATGCTCTCTATAACAAACAAATAAACAAACGAAAAAAAAACAAAAAACAAATTTGAGGCTATTCACATCCTGACGAGTTACAGCCATTGCTGGATGCAGCGACTGCCCACTCACTGACTGTGTTGTTATTTCTTTTTCACCTTGTTCTGGTAAAAATATATATAGAAGAGCTAAATTATCCTGCTTTAGAAATGGGTAGAACTGTCAGACCACCTCTCATTTTAAATCCTTCTTATTCAAACTGTTTGGTAATGCCAATGAGAGAAAGTACATTAACACATTAGCTAAAGGGTAATTAATTCTTATTCATAGGTGAGAGCAGTTTTCTCCGCCGAAACCTGTAAAAGCGAACAGAGCAGTGGCTGAAATGGCTAATCTCAGTCCCTGAACAATGCTGTTAAAACACGTTCAGTTAATGTACCCGAGCTCCATTATGTACCGTTGCATAACCACACTTAATTATGTATGCATTTGAGTATTATAGCAGTCAAGTTCATCAGTACAGTTATCTGCAATATGAAACATTTACTAAACGGATGCAAATTTAGCTCTTTATTAGGAACACCGGTACACTCGTTTGTTTGCGTTCAATTATCCAATCAGTCAATCATGGGGCAGAATTGCAATGCATAAGATTGCGATGCAGATACAGGTCTGGAGCATCCGTTAATGTTCACATCAAGCATCAGAATGAGGAAATGGAGTCTCAATGGCTGTGACTATGGCTTTGGAGCCACAGAGAGTGGTTTGAGTGTTACTGCATGTACAGAGGATATTCACACAACACAGCGTAAGGAGTTTACACATAATGTGTGGAAAATGTCCAAACTTCAGCAGTTCTTCAGATGCAAACACTTGGTATATAAAATAAATCAGGGAGAATGGTCAGACTGGTTCTTCACAGTAAGTTAAATATCCACCATTATTAAATGAGGTCAGCAGATAAACATCCCAGAATTCACAACACATTGAAGGATGAGGCGGATTGGCTGCAACAGCCGAAGACCATGTCGGGCTCTATTGTTGTCAGACAAGAACAGAAATCTGAGACTGCAGTGGGTACAGGCTCACTACCTGTGTCAGTTGTTGATGATTGGGAAAATGAAATGTGTCCATATTCAAAGGCACACCTATGGGAAATACTGCATGTGGGATCTTTGAGAGCGATACACTTGTAAGATTACTGTCCAGAATGCATAGAGTTTACAAAGCAGTGATTAAATCTCAGTCAGGATACTTAGATTAAAAAAATGGATAAAATAAAAGACTGTCTTATTTATCATTTGCAACCTTTTTATGCCTCCAAATGCTTGAGATACTAAATAAAACATCATTTAAAATACATTTTTGCATTTGCTTCATGTAGCTTAAGATTGTACTAACATCTATTTTTGCAATGAAATGGTAAGAACTACGTAAATGACGAGTGATTCCAAACTTTTGATTGACAGTGCATCTATGCACAATTATTTCATTTTACCTGTGTTATATTTTCTGTCAATTCAGTATTTTTTTCCAGATTAGACTTTTCGCACTTACTTCAGCGAGCCAAATAATATGTAAAGTGGATTCAGTAATAACTAATCTACTCACAGGCAAATAAGTAGGCAAGCAGCAAAGTGCATTGCATAATGCAGCAGACAGACACACTCGAAATCACTAAATTATCATGTGCCCTCAAGGAAATTACCTTTTGTGAAAAAGACAAAATTATGCTCTCCAGTACACTACTAAACAAGAATGATGAATTCAGGCATTCTGCATTTCTTAACTTCATTTAAAGTTATAAATTGCCTGAAATCCTGTCTTTTAGAATGTATGAATAGTCGGGGAACGAATAAAGGGCGAGGAATTTTTGTGGTGTGTGAAAAAGTATTTGCCCTGTTTCGGTCTTCTGCTTTTTATTTGTCACACTTAAACATTTCAGATCATCTGACTAATTTTAATAACAGACAAAGGTGATCTAGGTAAAGGCAAAGCGCAATTTTTTCAATTATGATTTCATTTCTTGAAAGAAAAAAGCTATTCAACCCAACTTGGTCCTATGTGAAAAAGTAATTACCCTCTTAGTTATTAAACCAGCCAGTTCAAAAAATTTAATCGATGGTTTGGTTCATTTTCATGAGACACACCCAGGCATTTTACTGCCAGCCCTGCTGAATCTAAAAATCAGTTAACTAGAACCTGTCTGGCAACGTGAAGTAGGCAAAAGGCAGCACATGATGCACCGATCTAAAGAATTTCAAGAACAGATGAGAAACGATGTAGTTGATATCCATCCATCTTAAAGGGGTTTACAAAGCTGTCTTTCAGGCTCTGGGACTCCAGTGAACCACAATGAGAGGTATTGCAGTATCTACAAATGGAGGAAAACTGGAACAGTGGCAAACCTTCCCAGGAGTCGCTAACCCAGTAAAGTTGCTCCAAGAGAGCACTAATGACTCATCCAGGAGTCCACAAAAAATCCAGACGAACATCTCAAAAAATGTTGGCCTCGTTTGCCTCTGCTAAGGTTAGGGTCTATGATTCCACAATAAGAAAAGGACTGGGCAAATATAGCAACCACCAAAGACGTACAAGCAGAAAACCACTGCAGTCTAAAAAAGAGCACACAGACTCATCTCACAATTGCCAAAAATCATCTTCATGTCCCTGAGGACTTTTGGGATAATATTCTGAGGACTGTTGAGTCAAAAGTGGGACATTTGATATGGGCCCCGTTACATCTAGTTTAAACCTCTTAAGCCCTGACCCTCTGGCTTGAAAATGAAAAGCCCAAAATGAAATGAGTGTATCTCTGCAACTACCAGGTCCATTTGAATAATCTTGGTATAATTATAAAGGTAACACCTTAGGGATTTTTGTCATAGTGAAAAAATCAGTATATATGTCACAGAGTCAGCGTAAATGAAGATGGAACACAGCATAAATGAAAGATCTCATTTCCGCCGAACAAAATTTTACTTTTTATCTCTTTTGAAATTATTTAGTTGCAGTCTGAAACCTCTAAAGAATTACTGCGCAGAAGTTCACCATTATCTGTGCCAAAATTTATTCAAATCAAGTAAATCAGAGCAAAATTAGGGAGGAGTGTCTGGGTGGCTTCTCCAAACTGGCCATCTGGGCACACTTTGGGCATTGTGTGCCATTGGAGGTTTCTCAGCTACCAAGCTGTAAAACTAATTTAATTCCACTTATATGTTGCTACAGGAATACATTCTATCTAATAAGAATCATTATTTATTTATTTATTCATTTTTTTTAAAAAAATTGAAACCAGGCCTGTATACATTTTCCCATTCAAAGAAAATACATACAAAGGATATCTTTGTTTGACTCCACTGGAGCAGATTTATTTTCAATAAAACTAACAAATAAACAAAACCATAAATACAAAGATAAGGTAAAAAATGGTAAAAAGTAAAAACAAAAGACACTCCAGCAATTATTTATACAAGAACTCTGCTTCCGCTGCTCAAAAAAACAGTGCAACTTCAGTAAGGATTGGACCCAAGTCACCCAGGCCAGCGCGCAGCGCCTTAGCCAATAAGCTACCTGGATAGACAAGCTGCCAGCACTCACATTGCAATTCTAAACAGTGAGTCAGCATAACATGTCATGAACCCTGGTTTCGCGCTTACAAAGCAGCTCTCTCATTAGTACTTGCGCGTAATGGCACAAGGACTCTCAGTCAGATGCAACTGCGAAGACTACTTTGAAAACAACAGTTGAATATTTCACGGACAATTATAGCGATATTTTCAATGAGCAAGCGGTTTTGCGACTGTATTGCTGCATTCATTCCTGCGCACTTTTAGGACACGTGCATGGTGCATGGACACCCAATTAGATGCACCGGGAACGCAAGGCTCTATCTCAGGCTAGGTTTGTGCTATTACGGTGGATGAGAGCTCATTGGAAACGTCAGAGCCCACAGAATCAAATGGTCATCCCAAAGTCCAATTTATGGCATCACAAGCCAATCACAGAGAGGAAAATATATGCATACAAGGGGAATGATCAGGGCCTGATTTAATTGGAGGCAGTGCCACGGAAAAAACATGCATGGAGACTGGAAGATGTAGTTTTAATATTACACAGACACATTGGCCTAAAACTAGCCAGCGCAGATTTACCCTCAAATGCAGTTTTTATGAAAAAATAGCAAAGGTAAGGAAAAATTTTTGCTCTTCGCTGTAGAATGTAAAGTATATGTCTGCTGTTCTTGGTGTCGGTTTAAAATGACAAGGCTTATATCATTGGATTCTGTGGACTTTCCTCTTTCATTTGATGTATCATTTGTATGCATAGCACAAATTTGGTATAAACACTAGCGATCGAGGATTGATATTATTTTATCTTATGTTTTGCTATATGCTTATTTACTTGCTTGGTGCTTGAATTGTATTTGGTTGAGGTAAAAATGGTCATCATGAGCTTTTTGCCAACTTGCTTCCCTTTAAGAGGATATGCCACATGACGATGATGCTAGTAGAAAACATCATCGGAAATATCATATTACCTTACTGGAAGAGTGACATTATTCATGCGCTTGCTGAAGTCTTTATTGTAACCACAGGTATGGTTAATTAACATTTAATTAAAATAATAATAATAATAATAATAATAATAATAATAAAAAAAATATATAATATATATACATATATAATTTTTTTAACTGTTAATCAACCATATCTGTGGTTTCAATAAAGACTTTAGCAAGTGCATGAATAATGTCACTCTACCAGTAAAGTAATAGAGACAGAAATGTTTTTTGACCAGTAGAAGGGTTGAAACTTCACAGAATCCCACAATAAAACATCATACCAGCAGTTAACGCTGTGGTGGTTGAGTGATTGTCTAAGGCTGCTGTGGCATAATTGATGGAATCAAGTACACTGCTGTCTTTCCACCAGCCATACCACTACTCAATCTGCATGGCTGAAGCTAAGCAGGTCTGGGCTTGGTATCTGCTTTGGCATAATTGATGGAATCAAGTACACTGCTGTCTTTCCACCAGCCATACCACTACTCAATCTGCATGGCTGAAGCTAAGCAGGTCTGGGCTTGGTTAGTACTTGGATGGGAGACCACCTAGGAAAATAAGTTGCTGCTTGAAGTGATGCTGGTAGGCCTGTAGGTGGCGATCTTCCCTCTGGTGGAATAATCCTCAATGCCTCAGGGCAGTGATGGGGATACTTGCCACATAATCATCCCCTGATGCTATGCAATTTGTCCTCTCCTTGGCCACCTCAAGATGATGCATGGTGAGAGTTCTGACGCCAAATGGCTGCCATTGCATCACCCAGAAGGGTGCTGCACATTTGTAGAGGAAGGATGAGATTACCCTATATGACTGTAAAGCTCTTTGAGTGTCTATGAGAAGGAGCTGTATAAATGCAATATTCATTCAATGCAAAAATCCTGGAGGAGACTGCCTGGTCATCACTGTGACCTAAAGCTCAAGTGCAATTGGGTTATACAGCAGAACACTGTTCCAAGGCAGACAAGCAGTCAACTTCTGAATGGCTGGAAAAAAACAAAATGAAGGTTTTGGAATGGCCCACTCAAAGTCCTGACAAATCCAGTTCAGATGCTGTGGCATAAACTCAAACAACCAGTACATGCTCATAATCCCCCCCCAATGTGGCTGAATTAAAACAATTCTGCAAAGAGAATTGGGCCACATTTTTCCTCCCCAGGGCTGTGAAAGACTCATTGCCAGCTATCACAAACATTTTATTGGAATCGTTGCAGCTGAGGGCGGCATAACCAGTGATCAGATTTAGGGGCCCCCTAAATCATTGTTTTCACATGGTTGATAATGATTTTATATTACTTTTTTACTTTTAATAAATGAAACGAGCAATTAAAAGCTGCATTTTGTGTTTATTCAGGTTGTCTTTGTTTTGTATTAAAATGAGTTAGATGATCTGAAACATTTCAATAGGACAAATAAGGAAATATATGAGAAATTGGGAAGAGGGCAAACACTTTCACAGCACTGTTTCTCTATGTATTCGTGGAATTATATTTGTTGTGACCAACCTGTGGAAAAAAAAACATATTTCACACTAATTCAGAATTTCATACTTTATTAAACACATGCAATGCTGAAAAGCACATGCAAATTATACCTCCATTCTTTTGCTGACTCACAGAAAGGAATATACCGATTGGCAAGCATTCAAGAAGCATAATAAGTCCCCTGAAGTAGCAGCAGAGGAAATGCACTGCCAGAGAGAAAGGATTAAGAGAGCTAATAGTGGTTGATTGATGTGAATCCAAAAAAGTTGTTTGAAAAATGTGTCCCCTCAGGTCGGCTTACATACAAAAGTAATGCAATTTTCCACTACAGATGTTCAAGGACAGACAACAAGCATTTTGTGTCAGGTTGTTTGAGGCACTATATTTGTGATGGAAAGAATGGCCGATTTTAGATTTTGACTCCTGATTCAAAATTCAATCTGCCAACTGATTTAAGTAGTTATAGCTGTAGCGTAAACAAATGGATACAACAGTGATAGTTTGACATTTCAGCTCTAACCCTGACATGCCCAGTGGCCCACAAAACATGAGAAGAGGATGGGGAGTGGCGCTACAAGTAACTCCCAATGTTAGGAGTGACACAGCTATTTTTTAAGGACTGACTTCTAAATCGGCCGGTTAGGTGCAACTGTTAAGCCCAATGCCCACTGGCCTCGAAGCATCACGTCAAACTCCAAACGCTTTTAAACGCCCGCTGGAAGCGTCAGTTGCATCAATATTAACGGATGACAACAGGACTGAGAAGCAAGCCACGGGTGTCAGTCTCAAAATATTAAACAAGACAGCATTTAATTTTGAAAAAACCTACCGATAAAGCTTATTTTAAGTGATGGCAAAGTGCGACGGTCAGGTTACTATGTACTATACGTTACATACAGGCATAATTTTCCTCCTAAATTTAGCCGTCTAGTACATTAAGATTATGATTTACTTTGCCCAGCAAGGAATTAGCTAGCTAGCTAACTTTGCAGTGTAAAGTTCTTATCAGTGTACCTTGAGTTAGGTACTGTCTAACTGTAGATCGCTTGATAACTTAAATGCCCACAAAATAACGGATTTCCTATCAAAACTGCGACTTGGTTAAAAAGCAGGTTGACAACTGCATGCCAGGTTGCCGTTAATGTGTGTTACTTACCATGACAAGGCGCAATAGTTAAATAATCTAAAAGACAAATGCGTTTTTATTGTGTTGATGCTTCAGAAATTGAGCAGTGGGGAAAAGTAAAAATCTGACGCGCGTCACACGCTGCCAATGGGCGTTGCTCCATTGAAATTAATGTAACCAATTTTTTGATGCCTCCAGTGGGCGTTGGGCTTTAGGCTTAAGATTCTTTATGAATATTTGGCCCCGGGTCTCCGTCTTCCCTTTGCTGGATTGTTGATATATGTCTTGTGTCCTTTGTCATCGGGGTCCTGAGTCTTTGGTTCTGGTGAGTGGCTTCATGTGAGTATTCTCTTCCTTCCTGTCCCAAGGCGCGCACCTTCCTTGTGTACCCAGCCTCCTCCTCAAGTTCCTGTGCGCTTTTCGCCTGACCATGGACCTATCTGAGAAAAACCCACTCTCCAGCTCTGAAAGCTCTTTTAGTTCTTCAGTTTTGTCAATAAAAGGCCATCTACGGTGTATTCAGTGATTCTGTGTTTGGCTCCATTCTGTTCCGCAGGACACATTTTTTTCACGGCCCCTCACACTGGTTTCAAACAGCAGGATTTACTGATCAGCTGGGCAACTGTACTGAATAACTATGTAAAACCCAGACTGCTAAACTTGGGACAGGGGCTGAACTATAAAATGCTGTTTCAGGTTTTCCTTGTGTGAAGTTATGAAGCTAACTATCTAATCCTTCCTTGTGGAACAGACCTCTGCATTGTCAATAGATGTGTAACACATCAATCAAGGTCAATGAGACTGGTTTGAGAGAATAAAAACAGTTGAATACCAATTCACAAAATTCATGCTGATGAAATCTACGGTAACTTATATAAACTCATTTGAACCTTATACTTATGTGTTTAAATCACACCCTGCTTTGATTCCATACGATTAAAAAAATCTATTGTGAAAAATCAAAGGATGCACAGATCAAAAGTGCGTAGCCATGTGACACATTTATTTTTTGACATTATTCATTTCAGTGTCTCAGAATGGTGAAATTTCTAAGTGAATCTAAGGTGAGATATTTACTGTTTATTAACACTAAAAATATTGCAACATTAAGCAGGATTTGAAAGACAGCAGACATTTTTGAGACTCTGCAGTTCCACAGAGAAGTCGTATAAACCTTTCTAAAAATGATTTTACAAATGGATATTTGTTGTTGTGAGCAAAAACATTTCCAGTGTTCTGCGCGGGATAGGGTGGGTCGTTTAATGATTCAGATCAGACAAGTTTTGAATCCCTAATCTGAGGATATTAATTTACAGAACAGTTGCTTGATTGATCTATTGATCACATTTCTAGGCTCTGTGCTCGTCTCAACAAATACTATCGTACAGTTTATGTTGGGGGTGTTTGCATGCCTGTGTGTGTGGAATGGTGTTTCCATGTGCTATTGTGTGTGTCCAAATGCAGTGATGTGTGTCTCAAAATACTAATGTGTGTGTATGTGTGTGCGCGTCTGTTCTTATGCATGTTTAAGTGTATTTTCACCTCGTGCATCAGTGTGTTTTCAGATCTTCTCATGTGTGAGAATGAGGTTAACATTCACCACGCAAAGTAGTAGGACAACTTGTGAACAGCAGGTAAAACTGTATTGAATCTTAGGTCTCACCCTGTTATAACAGGTAGTGGTGAGAAATGCAAATGTTCCGTAGATGTGGTGAAACATTAAGGACAACACCTTACAAGGTTTACACACTGCAAATTGGCTATAGATATTTTGCTACCTTTCAACAAAGCAGCTACATACAAAGTGACATATACCATAAGTACAGTAATAGGAATACAAAAAAAGGAAAAAAGCGCACAATTGCTGATGGCCATGCTGGGTGCTGTACTACATTGTTCAGTTGCGTTGTGTGACACATGAAATAATAACCAGCATTTTGGCGGGTATATTGGGGTTTTTAAAACTGAGCTTTTGATTGGCTTTTTTTGGTAGCCATTGATGGATTTCCTGTTCCGTTTCAGCCAATAAATTTCCAAGCTCTCTCAATAACTTCACTATAAATGTCCAATATGTTCTTAAAACTCACCTTCTCAGTGCTTTATGCTGCCATGTCCTTGTTCCTGTAAGAACAAAGGCCTTTTAAAATTCCAGGACTCATCTCCCAATGAGGCTAGTGGTTACAAGTGTCAATGACCAATGACTGCATGGATTATACAGCCTCTGTCATTGAAAAATGTTGGTTTTTAGTTATAGATTGTTTCTTTTTGTAAAAATATTGAAAAAAAAAAAAACAAGACAGACTATGGCGTGTCCTCGATACAATATACTATCAGTTCAGAAAAACCTGTAGACGTAGTACACAAATTACAGCACCCCCACAAACTCACACACACACATGCACACACACACACCCCAATGCATATCAGCATGCGCACGCACCAGTGCATATAGGCAATACATGCAGATGCACGCAGTGAAACAGAATATTAACAGCAGACATCTGAAAATTTTCATTTATTTCTGTACTAATTAACAATTCAAGACAGGGCTATTTTATTGAATGGCCTAAATTAAAGTTTAAATAAGCTATTTCAAGTTGATTTAGGTCAGCAGCACTGAGACACAAGTGGGAATTAATGTTCAATTTTGCACTGGCACGAGGCTCCAACTTTTTCTATTCACTCATTTATGAATACATTGAATAGAGCATTGGGGCCAGAGGATGGTTGAAACTTGTAATGTTCATGATCAGTCTTGACACAGTAAAAAAAAAAAAACAAGGCCATTGGGACTGAGTGGTCTGTAGCTTGTCATTCAACATGCTTGTCTACTTTTTTACTTAAAATGAAATAAACACATGGAATTGATACAATCACACTGCCCTCCTGCCAATAGCGGCAGAGAAACAAAAATTAAAAACAGATGAAGAAGATCAGGAAGCTGTTAATTTTCTGCCTTGCTCCTAATGGACAGGACAGGAGAGCTACTTTACAATATCCAAATGAAAAACATTTTATAGGGCAGCGAATTTATTCAATAACATATCACAAAATTCAAGCATTAAAGACAAAAGAGGACATAAAAATTCCACTCACACAGAAGTCTCAAGCCCGATGGAACTTTAATGACCATCATTCATAAATTCCTTTCCCAGTTGTACATCTCGGTTATGTGTATATATTGGCAATACCGCCCAAACATCTGGGCAAAAACACTGATGCCATGTTCACAGAGATATAGAATAATGTTCCTGAAATCATTAAATGCTTTAAATTCCTTGGAAAACCTGAGTCCCCCAGAGGACACTCTCGGAAGAGATTGGCTGGCACTGACTCCTAAGGTGACACAAATTTCAGCCATATGCATTCAATCGCTGGCATATTATCTCATCAAAGTTTAGTTTTCTTGCCTCTGACTGTCATTTCCTGAGAAATGCGAGAGAAAACAAGTAGTACGTTGTACTTTAAACCACAAGAGCAAAATGATCCAACACCTTCAATGGAGTGATGTGAAATAATAAACACAGATTTGCACACACACACACAAACGCGTGCACGCATGCGCCAATATTTAAAAACAGCAATACTTGGTCTTTGTTGTATAGTGGTTACTAAAGTAACCGAACCCACCCACCACCCTTAATAGGAGGCATTGAGGAAAAGAGTCATGAAACAAAGGGTTAAATTAACATAATTTCCCTTTAAAAAGCCATTTGCATTACACATAAGGGAGAAAAAACCAACGAAAAATATGTTGCGCATTGAACTTAGGTCTGTAACCCATATCATGGGAATTTGTCTGATAAAAACCTTTTTACTGCATTAAGCTTGTTTTAGAAAACAAGAGCATGGCAGGATAGCACATTAATCTAGGCTTTCTAATGATAATAAATGCCCCACATTTTTACCCTGACTTTTCACAGCTGTTCTGCACAAAGCTAAATAACTGATGCAACTTCATCACTCAGAAGAATAGTATATATAGTGCTTAATAGGACCTTTATAGCTGAACCAGTTTGGCTAAATGCTACTCATCCCTCAGATGTTTCCAGGGAAAATCTGGTTCTTTTTCATTCCAGCCGTCTATATGAATGTGTCACTCTCATATTTTATTCAAGAGCATAATTTTCTTTGAGATCAAATAGAGAAGCAATTTCTTCAGTGCCATTACTCTTACAAGAACTGAGATGCAATGGCTTTTCGCAGCCGATTAGGACATTTTTCTATAGCGAAGCTGTAAGTGGCTGGAGAGTGACGTGTTACGAACCCTATGTTGAGTGCAGCTACAATAGCCTGTCAATCACGGAACCGAACTGATCCACTGTGTTGGTCTCTACAGTAAAACACTGCTGTTAATCTAGGTCACAAAGATTCTGATTACACATATCATATTTAAGTTGCCAAAATATTGCATGGACATTGTTTTTTTGATTTGTTTCAGTTATATATTTTGCAAAAAGGAAACATAACAAAGTATCCTCGCTAGGAGAAAGAAGTAAGCCAGCGTCTTGGTTTTCAAACCACTCCCAATTCTTTGCCATACTGCTTGACAAGCGCGATGTCGGAAAGATGTTTTACAGAAAACTAAGTTTTCAACGTTTTAAAGTTCTATAACAAAAGGAAGGTATGGATCTGCTCCCTGTCTGTGCAGATCACAGCTCCACGGCAATTGCAGTCGGAGTAGTTGAAGCTGTCAGTCAAATCTTCCTCATTTTGTTAGTCAGAACAGAGTCTCGCAGGAATCTCAAGTAAAGAAAGTGTTTGATGGTGTCTCACCTGTGATGATGTCTTGCTGTCATCGTGCCTGCAATCTCTGTGGCGTCATTATGGCTTTGGTAATGACTGGATTGGTTCTTAATTTCTGGACTTTTTAAAAATCACATGCTTTAATAATTGCTCTTGCAGAATGTTCAGTACGTATTAGAAAGTTCAAAAGTTTGGAATCTCTGAGAAATTTTTTAAACATTTTTTTTCTTCTAAAGAAAATCACCATTGTTTTCAATTAAAATAACCCAACTTATCATGTTAAAAGGCTAATTCATCATTAAAACACTTGAGCAATAACGTTAGCACAGCTGAAAACCATTATGCTGCTTAAGGAAGAGGTAAAACTGACCCTATTTGGGCTGCTTTACAATTTGGGGCATCGACATTAGTGGGTTTGATTTTGTTCTCAAAATGGCCTGAAAGAACGAGCGCTATTCAGGAACTCACCAGCCTGTATTTGTTTCGAGAAATGAAGGGAATTCCATGCAAAAAAATTTTGCCAAGCTGAAGTTATTTTACAACACTTTGCACCACTTCCCTCACAGAATGGTAAAAACTGGCTCTACTCCGAGTAGGAAAAGAGATGGGGCACACAACTGTGAAGGACAATAAAGAGAAGTATAACTTGAGAAACAGATGCCTCACAGGTCCTAAGCTGGCAACTTCATTAAATGGTACCTGCAAAACACCATTCTCATCCCCAACAGTGAACAGGCAACTCCGGTACACTGACTTTATAGGGAGCGTTTCAAAGGAAAAGCCATATCTGAGAAAAAAATGATCAAGATTAAAACAGGCAAAAGAAGATACAGTAAATTGAGGACGATTGGGGGAAAAAAAGTGTCATGGACGGAAACATCTAAGTATGTGGTGTTTGGATTTAAGAGGTTAATATATGTGACCCTCCAGCACCAAACCAGTCACATGGGTCAATTTTTTTAAATATGAGTTTTTGGGCTTAAATTAAATGCCCTTTCAGATGAGCCCAAAAACTCATATTTGAAAAATTGACCCATGTGACTGGTTTGGTGCTGGAGGGTCACATATGTGGATGAACAGAAGACCCAATGAGAAGATGCGGGAGGAATACTTGACGCCATCTGTCAAGCATGGCAGAGGTCATGTGATGACCTGGGGGTGCTTTGGTGCTGGGAAATTTGGAACTTTGTGCAGGGCATGGGGAATCTTAGAGAAATCTCAACAAACTCAAGTTTTGCCATACAATCTGATGCTTGTTTGGAGCAAATTCCGTCCTGCAACAGGACAGTGACCCAAAACACTCCAAATTATGCAAGACCTGGAGAGGAAGCACTTTGCTGGTATTTTGGCTGTGATTGATTGGCCCGCATAGTTACTGGATATCACTAGCTGGACCATATGGCATGAAAAAATATCCCGTCATGTTAAAGACACTTTTGGGAGGTGGTTCAGGAAGTAGGGGAAGAAATTTCTATAGGTGTCCTCAATGAGTTGACAGCAAGAATGCTAAAGGTATGCTAGGCTGTAACAGCTACTAATGGAGGATTCTTTTATGAACGCGAAGTCTGAGGGACAAAATTGTTATTTGACACATAATAAATCATTTTTCATAACCTTGTCAATGTCCTGACTGTATTTTATACTCATTTTTTATGGATGGATTGTTATTGAAAACATGAAATTTTCAGAGTAATTCAAAACTTGGAAAAGTAGTGTAGATTTACAAAGCTATGCACTCAGCAGCACTTACACATATATAAGTGCATGCACGCGGGAAAATGCCCAGTGCTAATACAGCTGAACAGTATACACCAATGAGCCAAAATATTTTGATCTCAGGTGAAGCTAATGATGTCAATTATCCCATGACAACGTGCATGTCAAACAGACCTTCGTTGGCAAGCTAACTGTTGCATAGCCAACATGTGGCATGTGAGAGAAGTTGGTCCAGAGGGACTTTGAGAGGAGTGGCTGACGGGCTACAGTGAAGGATATTTGATGAAAATATTTTTCTGATAGTTTCGGGAGAAACAATGCTTGCTCCCTTCTGCATATGGGACTTCGTGGCCACAAAAAAATCAGAATGCTCAATATAATCTACGTTGTATATCC
Organism: Gymnothorax javanicus; assembly: GCA_029692085.1. Taxonomy (NCBI): domain Eukaryota; kingdom Metazoa; phylum Chordata; class Actinopteri; order Anguilliformes; family Muraenidae; genus Gymnothorax; species Gymnothorax javanicus. The sequence goes on from CM056193.1 coordinate 26,563,222, forward strand.
ACCATAAAAATCACCTGCAACGGCCATGCAATCATCGAAACTGGACCTTGCAGCAATGGAAGAAGGTTGCCTGGTCCGATGAGTCCTGCTTTCTTTGACATTACGCTCATTGGCCAGGCACTGTTTACCTGAGGTCTACACTGTAGGATGAAAACAAGCCAGTGGAGGGAGTGTGATACTCTGGGAAATGTTCTGCTGGGACACCCTAAGACCAGGTTATTCATATGAACACCATTTTGCAGAGCTGTTTTGGTAGCATGTGGAGGATCAACCACATATTAGGCAGGTGGCTATAATGTTTTGTTTTATCAGAGCCTATCGGAGACTGTGTGTACACACTGGAAGTTGATTTTTAACAAGCTATAATTCTACTGCACACACAGACATACTGGCGCACACACACCTTCATGTACGCACGTTTATGCACGCACGCATGCGTGTGCACATACACACACACATGCACATATGCACATATCTTAATCTTTATGTATGTGTACTTTACTGTGCGTACAGTATATTATTTTTTACCAGTTTATATTTGGCAGGTGAAAATACTGCCCAACAGCTGTTTGGCCACAGATGGGTTTTCAATTTTCTGATAGCAGTAAAACCAATCATTGACGAATCCTGCTTATCATTAGATAAAAGCCTGAGGTGCACAAAAAGTTGAGGGACAAGCTGTACAAAATACTGGGAGAACATAAGCTTTTTTTCACTAAAATTCCGTATAAAAACACTGTTAAATTTACATGCGCATCCTTGCAAGTACTCTGGTTGAAGATACAGCAACACCATAAAAATGCATTTTATGCTTCTTATTGCATGTTGAGTCATATAGGCTCATAGGCACTGCTAAATCTCCCCTGCTGCTGCCCTACTACCTCCCTGCCACCACACGCCAATGTTGTGTGTCTTCTAGGCAGGCTCTGTACTCATTCTGTACACCCTGTGCCCCCAAACATTTCTCACAGCCACTTTACCCCCTCTCCCGTAGTGTAAGTGCTTGTATGAACAGCACCGTGTTCTTGTTGTTCAGAGGCTGTTCTTCCACGGACCCGCATCGAGTTCGCAAAACAAGGCGATAGACATCTTCGCTTAGCTCCCAATTTTTCCATTGCCTCTCTTACAGAACTTTATTAACGAAGATCTACTCCACCAGGCCCTGGGAATCATGACTCGCATCTCAAATGTGGCACGAGTTCCCCAGCTGCCTGCTAAATGCCTGGCTGGTACCATCTTCGCGGCTCAATTTCAGCAACAAATGCCGCTAACAGGCTTGGTTAGGAGGCTCCAGTGAGTTGAAGGTAGCTAAATTGAAGAAGAATTGAGTTTCTAACAAGGCTCCAGAGCTCTGGTTAGCACTGACAAGCTGCTTAAAATGTGGCTATTAAACCTCCGCCGTGGCCAGCATGAGCATTATGCTAGCTCTATGACACGAGGTCCTATAATGGAGAAAAATAAAACGCCAAACGCATTATCTAACCTACTAGCAAGCACAAACGGACACAGAACTAGTATGCTTCTTCTGTCTACACAAAGTAGGGCTCTAACCATCCTAAAGACAGCCTGCTGACCGCTAATGCAGGGAACATGTTGACAAAAACACTCTTAACTCTTTGCTGTTCCAATGTTCTTTTGGGATCATTTGATAGGATTTGGTAAATTTTTCTTTTTTTTGGGGGGGGGAGTATTAGTGGGCGGTCAGTGTGTCCATTATTTTGAACATTATGCTTGTGGGATGCAGACTGGCATCCATTATTTTGAACATTATGCTTGTGGGATGCAGACTGGCATCCAGTATTTTGGACATTATGCACGTGAGGTCACAGAAATAATGTGAAGTTCAAGAAACCTCGCCATTGATATGCATGATGTCCAGTATCTGGACATGGCTTATGTGAGCTATTTGCCTGATGTGCATTATGTCCAATACTTTTGACAGACCATAAAATTAGGTGTACTTCAACAAGTACACACACATTACAAAGCTTATGTGTCTCAGTGTGTGCTGAGCCCTCTTTCAAGTACATAAGTGACTTTATAAACTCGGTAATTCATTCAGTTATGTTGAAAAGATAAATTACTGTGTAATCCACATAGGTTGCTGCCTCATCATGGTAAGAGCAACATAATTAATGTACACAGTCAGGTTAACACAAGGGGACAGAGGCCACAGCAATCACAATATGCTTTCATCATTCCGTGTGTCTACTATTTATCTTTTTTTAACAAAAATTAGTTCTTGACTGTCTACACGATGTTGGTCTATTTTTTCATACCCTACTGTCCTAGTAGTAATACAACATATTGTGCAACACACACACACACACACACACACACACGCTAGCATGTTACCTCAGTTGCTCCACACAATAAGTTCTTTCTCCTCCACTGGGCTCTGATGGTCACTTCGCACAAATGTTCCCCAGTTTAGGCAAAAATACTAGTCAAACATAATGTGACAAAGATCAGCTGTATTTATCTGAGGAAAATGTCCCAGGAAACTTTGATCTTGATTGCTGATGCTATTTCTCCCCAATTCCGGATGAGATTACGACCCAAATGTGCGAATTGGTCAAGTTTTTGGTTTAAAATTGTTAATTGAAGTAATATTAAACAGTAGAAATGCAGCTAAACCGAGTTATAGGCCTAGCAGTTCCACAGCTTCAAGAATACTGGCAGAGCACACTGGAGACATGATGGGCAGTTCCTGTTCAGGCCTGTGGAAGCTGTCCAATCAGATTACACTGGGCTTCTCAGGAGTTAAAACGGAGCGTTCAGAAAGAGGATGAATAGAGTTGTTGCAGCAAAGCACAAAGCGTGTAAACATATTATACGTCTAATATTAAAATTAGTTTGATGATCTGAAACGATTAAGTGTGACATATGTGCAAAAATAGAGGAAATAGGGAAGGCAAATATGCTTTCATAGCACTGTATGTCATCTTTACTGAATTCAAGTAATTTGGGAGCATGCTGTATGCATACAATATACAAAAGTAGAATAGGGTGAGGAAAGAGTTTTTCCCCTTACTCAGTCAAAAAAGAAACTTCACACTCAAAATTTCAAAATATTTTCTTGAAACTTAATACAAGAGATATTATTATTATTATTAGGGGTAAATGCGTTGTCAAAGACATCATGACACACAGCAACTCCGACGTGCACAAGCATGCAGCACGTGCGAGCATACATCAAGGTAAAAGCATGTTTCCTCGTGTTCCTAGTCACGTGACCTTATGAGACACGTGCAATTGAGCCCACGTTAGCACGGTAGAGTGACATCTCGGAAAAACAAGTTCTTACAGTCAATTATCCGTTGATTTGCAATGCCACGACTGTCAAACATTCAACGTGAACGTGCCATTGGCATGCTGAATACGGAACGTCGGTCACTGACGCCAGGGTTATGGGATGCAGTCGACGGACTATCCATGATCTTTGGACACGTCTCCAACAAACTGGCACCACAGCAGACCGACCTCGTTCGGGTAGACCATGTGTGACGACACAAGCAGAAGACCGATAGATCGCCTTTACGCCATTTGCGTAATCGATTTCTCACTGCAACGTCCACTAGGAATGAATTGTTTAGAGGTCGTGTGACTGCCCAAACCATAAGTAATCGCCTGCGCACTGCTCGCCTCCATGCACGCCGGCCATATCGTGGACCAATTTTAACCCAGTTACACCAACGTCAACGGCTTCTCTGGGCACAACGACATCTGAGATGGACTCAGCGTGATTGGAATAGGGTCGTTTTAGTGACGAATCCAGATTCACTTTGCACTTCGCTGATGGGAGAGTTAGAGTTTGGAGGAGACGTGGTGAACGCAACGCCCAGTGTTGTGTGCAGGAAGTGGACCGCTTTGGGGGCGGTAGTGTTATGGTTTGGGGTGCCTTTAATGGTCCTGCCCGTTCCCGACTGATGGTCGTTCAAGGAAACCTAACTGCTGCAGGATACAGAGCTTTTGCCATTCATGGCAGCTCATGGCCCAGGTCTGACATTCTAACACGATAATGCCAGACCTCATACGGCCAATTTAACGCAGAATTTTCTTAGGAATGCTGGCATCAATGTCATGGAGTGGCCCTCAAGGTCTCCCGACCTTAATCCCATAGAACATGTATGGGATGTGTTGGGCAGAAGACTCCATCAAGTAAGGAACCCTCCGCAGAATTTGCAGGAACTTGGTGCCATGTTGGTTCAATTATGGCGACGCATCCCCCAAGCTGTGTTCAGACGCATCATTCAATCCATGAGGAGATGTTGCGTCGCAGTTGTGAACGCTCATGGAGGGCATACGCGCTATTGACATGCTTTCATCAAGTTGTAACTTACCATTTTTACTCTCTTACATTTCCGTAGCATTTCGGGTGGAACTGGTTACATTATGAACATAATTTTTATGGTACACCGTCCTTAATGGGTACAGAATGGAATTAAATCATTATTTAAAACCACTTTTCTTGTATGTTCAACTTATCGACCTCCAAACGAGTGTGAAGTTTCTGTTTTGACTCAGTATATTTCTTAAATTCAGCTCCTTCTTGAGTTTTTTATGCTCGTGTATTATTTGCTCTCAGTAAACAAAAGTGCTGCTTGATATTTGAGATTTTTTCTCCGGAAGATTTTGGTTTTCTGGTTTTCTGGTAGTGTTGGCAAGGAGATATCGACAAGCGTGAGAGGTCTCTTAAGCCACACACCATCCCTATCCCGAGGGCCCAGGTAAAACGTGACAGAGACAGGCGCACATTCTGTTTGCTTCCAAATGTATGAATTTTCACATTTTTATATCTTTGCGTTTCGTTATGTTTTCCCTTGTTTGACTTCCCCATCAGCATTAGACCTCTTCATTAGCAGGTACGGAGAGTTTCTGTCCATTAAATAGGTGTGTAATACTGGCATGGTAACCGGTGAACTACTAAGCTGAGATAGGCTGAAGATAAATGCATATACGGCTCACAGAGGACCTTGTGGACAAATTTCCGGAGCCCTGTCTTCACAGCCATGTCATATGAAAACATGCGGTAATCCCTCATGAAAAAAATGTGTTGAAAAATCTCATGTGAACACCCAACATGTGAAAACTGCACATGTGAACTATTAAAAAAAAAAATCCCTTTGCGGTGATAAAGGCACACTATGCCATTTCAAAGCACACGTTTTGCTTTCCCAGGTGACGACCGTCCTTCATTTTTAAAAAGTGAAATTTCATGTGATGTGACTTTTTTCATAACTGATAGTATAAATTGCCTTTCTTCCTTTGACTTCGCATTATCAGTCTCCATCTAACCATATATAGCGATCAGGGCTGAAACATGAAGCCCTGAAGACTGCTCTCTTACCTCAGTTATTTATATTCTCAGCTAAGGCGGTCTTTTCCTCCACCCATACCGTCAGATGACAGCCTCTTTACCTTGAATTATGGTAACATTTGGAAGAGGCTTTTTCCTCCTGAAAATGTGTCATAATGGTGTGCTTATTCTCTCTCTCTCTCTCTCTCTCTCTCTCTCTCTCAATTACCCCCACAACATGTATTTGATTTTATTTTCCTATTCAATTGTATAATTGCATTCTGATTAAAACATTCAAGTGAATCAGTCAAGTGTCTAGTGAGGCTAATGTTATCATTAGTAGATGGGCTTTTTTTTTTTTTTTTAATTAGTCAGCGTAGAAAACAGCTCAACATCACAGACTTCCAGAACTGTTAATGCTAACAACAGCAATCTGGTAAGCTCATTAAGAAATGTAATGGAGGATATGCTTGCACATATTGTCAATATTGCTTCTTATATTGACTGTGACTACATACAAAGAAATAGAAAGACTTTTTTTTTAAATTCAGAAGTAAAGGTTTGTAAAACAGTTCAGAGGAACTCAAACGTACCTGACTTTTTCGCAATTTTGACAGTTTTGAGTATGTTATATTACTATTTCCCCGAATGCGTTAGTCATTGAGCTCAATCATCCCATTTGTGTTGAAAAAAGATTAGAAGCCAGCCCAGCTGCAATGCAATTTCCCCGATTTCCGAAATGCTAATTACGTATTCATTATACAAGTATACATGTGACGTCGTTCTGAGACTCATACAAGTGCATGTGTTCCGTGCGAAATATCCAAGCTAAAGCTTCACCTTTGGGTTTGTTTTTAATACATTTTATTCAACATATATAGAATGCCTCGATCTTGTGTAGTTGAAGGCTGTATAAGGAACCTTGTCAAAAATCTCACTATCAATGTCGGTGTGAGATCTTGCTCACAGTGAAGATGTTTACTGTGCCAATGACTGAAACTAAACTCACTTTCAACCTCTGATATGTTATCAATGTTCTATTGTAAATAAAATGTGGGTTTATGAGGTTTGCAAATCATTGCATTCTGTTTTAGGTTACATTTTACACACCATCTCAATTTTTTTTTGGAATTGGGGTTGTAATTTTGAATTATTTAATCCATAATCTACCACTAAGACACAAAAAAATGTAAACTTCAAACAGCTTTTTTTGTTGCTCTTTAAATAAATACAGCCATAATGGGGAAAAAAAAACATTTTCTTTATGTCAAAGAAACATTTGTATGAATCCAAGGTGTATCAAACATTAAAATGTGCTCGACTGGATTAAAATGTACTCTAACAGGGTTAATTTAGCCAAAAAAAAAGAGAAAAAGTTTAACTGCAAAATTTGTCTTTTCACACAATTTTTCAGTGGCTTTGCAGTACAGTGAAGTTGATAATGAGATACGAAGCCTCATCTGGAGATTAGGAGAGTGCAAGAGTGGATGAAAAAGGCACAGATTCGCTTCAGTGTGTAAAAGAAGAGGATTCGAGTCGCCCATTCAACAAGAATATCCCAGATGACAATGAATCGTTGGTTCTGCCCACTGCAGTTTGATTAAAAAAGGTCTTTTTCTCCCAAAGTGTTGGGAGAGAGAGAGAGAGAGAGAGAGAAGGAAGAAGTCATAGGGAGACAGGAATGAATAAACAGTGGGAGGGATGGATGAGAAAATGAGAGAGATGGAGGGTGAGAGAAAGAGGAAGATGGAGGGAGGGGAGAGCAACAGAGTCAGCCATAAATGGAGAAAGGATAAAAGAGAAAGAAAGGGAGAGAGAGAGCAAAAGAGAAGAAGCGAGTAGCAGGAGAAATGGAGAGAGCGAGTGAGTGAAGGAGAGAGAGAGGGGAGGGGTGACAGAGAAAATGTATGAGAAATACATGAGAGCAACACGCAGACAGGATGCACTCTTTCAAATGGACTTACAACAAGTTTCATCAAACGTCGTGACTGAAACGAGAGGGTCCAGCTAATGTTCTCTCGCAGACCCTGTCTTCTTATTCACAATATACTGTATATTCTGATTCAGTAATTGAAGACATTTAGATAATGGCTGCCCGCACAATTATGGTACATGTTCGTATGGACAGCACTGTGACCATGATTCATAGAAAGAAAATAGGACCGCACAATCTCCTTGGTAACATAAAACGTGTGAAATTAAAACGCTATTTTTTAAAATGCTGCCGCTTTTTTTGTTCGAGGCTTTTAAAATAACTATTGAAATATCGTGGCTCGAGTGAGAGGAGCTGGTGTTTATGATATGGAGGAATGTGAACGCAGATGGCAACTCAGCAAACGAACGCCCTAATTCACTGGCTCTCCGTATAATCTGTGGCCAGCTCTCGAGCCTGTGAAAGGTCAGAGCAGTATCCACTCTCAACAGGGAGTATTTCGCAACACTCTCAGAGCTGTCCATAAGTATTTGGATGTTGACATATTTAAGGGGCTGTAATCCCAAGCAGTTTGTCTTGAAGAGGATGTAGACACCCTCCAGTCAAAGCTACCTGTCAATACATGAAGTTGATGATATTTACACAATGTGGAGCAAAATGTCAAATTACAGCCCTATTGAAATGTATTACTGTCAAAATACTTACGCGTCTCACTCCATGGTCCAGCGTTCCCAGTGCACAGTGAACTGACCTCTGACTGCTTTGGAATGCATCGTTCCATTGCAATTGCGTCTCTTTGAAACATGGAGAAGTCGAATCAAATGTCTTCGTACAAAATGTTTGGCGAAGATTTTTCATGATCTGCTTTGGAATGGAGCCACTACTACGAAGCAAAGACAGGATGCCTAAATGAAACATTAAGAAGGGCGGTGAGTCACGTCGTGTCCTTGCAACATAGAAAAAGACTTAGGATTATAAAGGACTGAGCTTGATTAGCTGAATTTAATTGTTTTGCTTCTATTGTTTATTTTCCCCCGGTTGATTCAAGTGATGAAGTTATGTGGACCTTCTCTTCCTGTTTCTGTATACATTACTGATGCTGCACCCTCGGCTTCATCTGAATGGGTGAAAATGCTTTTTCAAAGTCAACATATTGGGTTGAATGTCATAAAAATGACAGACGCAGCCATTTACTTCCCTCAGACACGATAACACAGACAACAGCAGCTCGGTCGGCTGTTTTTTTTAAGCTGCGTAGGTAGTCAAGCATCACGTATCAGTGCCTCTTGGGCTGCCCAGAACCCCGTTCTCACTTTTTTTTTCCCGGTTAGTTCTGCGGTGTATAATGAATGAAGAAATCAAGCAGTTCAGCCAGAGTCTGAAGACAGGAGAGAAGAAACGCTTTGGGAGCCGGCTGTTTATTAGGAACAGGGCGATAGAGCCATGCATGCTAGCGAGCCTTTTCCAAGAGGCAGCGAGAGGAGAATATCACCGGATTTAATTCATAGCTCCCTCTCTCTCTTTCTCTCTCTTGACAGAAAGGAGCTTTGCTAATGAATTGAGGGCCGCGCCATTCAGCAGAGGACATAAAAGTAAATACAGCACTGCCCGCAGACACGCGACGTGGAAATTACTTTTATCATGTCCAGAAAGACGTGATAGCATTGGAGTGCAAATGAGATGTGGAACGTGTGTTGTTCAAATGGGTGCACAGACAATAAGGGAAGGGGGAAAAAAATAAAGCACGAGGGAGGGAGAGAATTGACTTTCCTCAGGCTGAGAGAAAGCTGAAGACATCTCACAGGACTGGAGAGATCTTTGAAGTCAGGTTCCCTGCGTGATACTCACCAGAGTCCAATGCTTACAACAGAGACCTCTTCCTAATGCTACCAACCTACTGCGCAAATGTTTTCATTGATGCTGCTGTAGATATGATTACTCTCTGAGAAAATAGGTGCTAAAATGCCAAAACAGGTACAAGTCTCCGGGGCAGTGCCCTGTAGGTGTATAAAACTGCACACCAAGCCAGAAATAAATAATTCATGTGCGCTGTTTTTTTACATTTGTGAATTTTTATCTCTGAAGCATAAAATACACCTGTACTATTCCTTTGTTTCTGAGTGTTGGTTTGAAAAAAATGTTAAAATATTATATTTGATTTTGCCTGCTGCTATAATGCCTGAAAATTCAGCGCTGGATAGACTTGTGCGGGCATCACAGGGGTGCGCGCAACCAGCTGTGTTTTTAAACGAGGGCCTTCACACTGACATCTTACACAATAAGCAGTTGTATTAGCAGGAAGAATTATTCATGCAGTCAGGCAATAGACTTTCCTCTGTTTTGAATACATGACTGCTAAAAATTTCCAATGTTCCTGGGGAAATTCAACCAAAAACAAAAAAACTGTCAAAAGTTCACGCCTTCCCCTGAAAAGCCAGGCTGTATGTAAATTGTGTGCCCTTGCATCCTCAGGAATTCTAATTTATATTTGCAAATGAATGTCATTTCTTGAGAAAATATTGCTTGGGGACTATATCCCAAACATGAAACAAAGGTTTTTTTGAATATCATACCTAAGAAAAGATTATTAATGTAATAATGTGAAATAGGAAAATAATTGTGAAATAAATGAAAAAATTCATATTCTTTTTTTCAGTAAAGTAAGAAATATTATTGTGGTAGTAAGTGCGCATAAACCCTGGTATACATATTAATAATGATGATACTACTACTACTACTACTACTACTACTACTACTACTAATAATAATAATAATAATAATAATAATAATAATAATAATAACTGGGTGGCATGATGGCGCAGTGGGTAGTGGTGCCACCTCATAGCACGAAGGTCACAGATTCGAATCCAGCCTCGGGCCTTTCTGTCAGGAGTCTGTATGTTCTCCTGGTGTTTGCATGGGTTTCCTTTGGGTCCTCTGGTTTTCTCCCACTGTTCGAAGACATGCATGTCAGGCTAATTGGAGACTGTAAATTGCCCATAGATATGAGTGTGTGACTGGTGAATGTGCACTGTGATGGACTGGCGAGCTATCCAGCGTATGACCCTGCCTTTTGCCCATTGTCAGGTGGGATAAGCTCCACCTCCCCCAGCCCTAGTGAGGAAGAAGCAGTATGGATAATAATAATAATCATAATAATAATAACTAGAGATTGTTTTTAAGCAAAAAAAAAAAAAAAAAAACATGTCTCCCCCAACCCCAAAGCAGCCCCTCATTGATGTTCACAGACATTTAGGAAGAAACTAGAAAAGTCAATAACCTCAAAATAGCAAAAGGCACATCTGCACAACCAGATGCAAATGCGTGCAAATTTTCATGGAAATATATCAAAGGGTTTCAGAGTTATGGTCCGGAAATTGTGGGAACGCTGACACGGACGCGCACAGGAAACCGGACAAAAACAATAATAATAATTCTGAGGGATTGCTTATGGCTGCTCAAACACAGTCCTTGAGAAGGAATGCTGTCAAAGCACATATTGACAAGATTCAGGATGATCTATTATGCAGCATGTGTAGACAGAAAGAGGAGAGTGTTTCCCATTTGCTCAGTGAGTGCCTCAAACTTGCTAACGCCAATAATACAAACGGAGGGGTGATAGTGTTGCTAGGGCTCTCCACTGGGACATATGTAATCAAAATTGGTTATATTGTGAGGAGAAGTGGTATGAATATGTACCTGAGTGTCACGGAAAAGGAAGATCTTAAAGTTTTGTGGGACTTCACAGTGCAAACGGATAAACATGTACGTTGTAGAACATAATCGTCCGGACATTGTGATTGTGTATAAGAAAAAGAAGTTGTGCCAAATTATTGATGTTGCATGCTTTGGAGACAGTAGGGTGGAAAGCAAAGAAGATGAAACGATGAAAAGTACCATGATCTGTTGATTAAGTTTAAGACCTCATGGAAACTGAAGTCGGTGAAAGTAATCGCAGTTGTCACTGGAGCATTAGGAACCATCCCCGAAAGACTGGTTGGCAACCTGGAACAGATGGGTGTGCAGACAAGATTAGAAACCATTCAAAAGACAGTTTTGCTCGGGAACCGCGAAAATCCTCAGAAGAGTCCTTGGAATCTAAGGTGGCTTGTTGCCACCCGACCAGCGACAGAGTCATCTCCAGCAATGTTGCTGAGGCAGTTTTTTACATATAAATAATAATAATAATACTTCAGCAACATGCAGCTTGTTGAGCATATCGAGCTGTACAGTATATTATTGAAAGAGTGGATGATTTTTTTTTCCTATTTGCACCAGTCCTCCATTGAGAATAATTGATAATGATGTAAGCAGCACAGCATGTCTAGGATTTAAAACTCATTTTCATGGCCTATGATTCATGTGAAATCTGCTCCATATCTCAGTAGATACATACCCACTCTAGTTGAACACATAGATTGGTTTAAAAGGCTGATTAACCTATGATTGATAATGCAGAGAGATCGGTCCTTTTGCACAGCCCAAAATCATCTCTGTAACATAAAACACCTTGGGGGGGGGGGTTAGCATGTAAAAGCCTTTGCTTTATTGAAGTTAAATGTTAAATAAATAAATAAATAAATAAATAAATACCCAATAACATCTGGTTTAGCCAAACCCTCTGGGTCAGCTAAATCAAGGAAAATGTGAAAAGTACAGGGTAAGAGAATTACATTGTCTGCAGTGGTGGCCGGTGAACTTGAAATTGGTAAAGCACAGCACATTCCTTGAAAATAATGATTGGACTTGACCTGTTTCCCATCATTTATTTTAAACTGACATGACGTAAACGCCAAAAAAACTGAGGACCATCGGGTGTAGCCAGTTTTTCCTCACTACTAACTGAAATTAAATAATGAAATTATTTTGGTGTCAATGGGGAAATTTAATAAAATTACTGGCGCTTCTCTCATGTCGCATAACTTAATTGCTTAAATGCCAAGTACACTTATACTTTTCCTACCAATGATTACTTCTTTATTATTACCCTGCTGAATGCTTATGAACCCCTTAATTTCCTCATACATAAGTGAAAAACAAGCCAGAGCAATTTCACGTATCCCATTAGCTTAACCCTTTGAGCGCCGAATACATTTTCAAGGAATTAAAAACGTAGTTATCCTGAGCTGTTGAAAACCTATCATGTGGCAACTTGTTTAAAAGAGCTCCCCTGCGGGAGCTCTTTTAAACAAGTTGCCACATGATAGGTTTTCAGCAGCATCTGACTTTGAAATCTTACATCACTGGGCAACTATAGTTGCCCACGGCGCTGAAAGGGTTAATCGCAAGTCAATGACATTGGACTGAAAACTAAAATAAAAAACACAACAAATGCCTAATTCACTGCAATTACCCTACATGATCAGGCTGCCTGTGAGGAGGCTTATAACTGAAAAATAGTGAAATAAGCCAGGAATCGTCACCTTGAAATTGCTGAGTTGTGCTTGCTAATTTGACAAACCTGCAATCAGGCTTTTTTTTTTTTTTTTTTGAAAGTACTGCCTTTTTCAGAGTAGAGCTCTTTTTTTTTGATCAATTTACACTTCAGGATCTCTCTCGCTTTCTCTCGTGTTCACTCTCCCTCTCCCTTTCGCTCTCTCTCTCTCTTCTCTCAGACTCAGAGGGAGAGCACACTTCAGAGAGAAAAAAAAACAATGAGTTACTTCCTGAAAAAGAGTATTTTGTATATTTCAATTCGCTGTGTCTAATTAGTCCCCAGGGTTTTTGCTCATTTGTTACAGAGCTCTTGAAAGGGGTGAGTGGGATGTGCATGGAAAGCCAATTTCTGGCTTATGATAATAAGACCCAAAACATAATGACAGCGGGATGAAACGTGCTCCTTTTCCTTTTTTTATTTTTTATTTTTTGCTTTGTGCACGAGTCCTGCTTTTTAAACTGGACTTGTTTAACCGAAGAAGAAAAAAAAAAAAAAAGTAGTGCATATCCTGGGCGATTAAATCTCTGAAAGCCGTAGACTGACTGTGCAAGATAGGGACTATATTGTGTGACTATTTAAAATCTGTATTATCAGGGAAAGCCTTTTCCCAATGGTTCTCACATCCACTTCCAGATTTTCTGGGAGGTCCGGTCTGTATGGATTTGATTCTGTGATCTCCAAGACTCCTCTGGACCTCTGGAGCCAGCCCGGTCCTACCTCACTGTATGACCCCGGTGACCTCAGCTCTCTGATCACTCATTAACAAGGCGATGGGGCTGAGGAGTCCAATTAACTGAGAGAAAGAGACAAGAAAGTGCTAGACAGCCGCCCAGCCGTCTCAAAATTAGCCGCCGCTCCATGACTTTAATTGTTGCTGAGAAATACACCTGCTTTCATCTGCACTTCAGAAGCTAACCTTTCACACATGCCTCTTCAAATGTCAGCCATATACGGGGACTGAAGAATGAAGTGAGAAGAACAAATTCTTCGCTTTCCTTTCCCAGGACTGTTAACCTGGCTTTTCACCACTGCTAGCACTGGGTCTTTTACCACCTGCTCTTTGCAGCTTCTCCTCCCCTACACTACTCCACTAATAAAGAAATGTATGTATGAACTTAAGAGATTAATATTTGCTAGCCTGCTGGTACAGTGAGGGAGTGCGTTTACGAGAGAAAGAGCCATATCATCGTCAATGGCTTTCGCGTGTAGTTAAGAGTTTATTTTTTTGTGGTTTTAGTACTGCTAAGTGTTGGATGTATTACTTTATGTGCTTTGGCTGTATTTGTAACAGAGAGAGAGAGAGAGAGAGAGAGAAAAGTGAAGGCTGTTTTATACCTCTGCGTAGTTTGCATAAAATGGGTCTGTAAAGGGGTTCGGCAGGATGTGTGGATTATGCGAAGGTCACAAACCGTGCTCGTGCAGATGCCGCACTCCTCCTTAAGAATCTAAAGGCATGTGGTCTGCAACCAGTGGCTGTCCACTCCGCTCACAAAATTATTGCTTGGCTGGTGATTTGACGGGAGATGTCAGTCACCAATGTAAAAAATTTAAATGGCAAATGTTCAGTAACGTTCAGAGGCTCGCCAAATAAGTCTGATGATGCTGAATTACTTCATCAACGCATATTAATTCATTCAAAAAGAATGATGAATCGTGCCAGAAATCTGATTTCGAAGCTTGCACGACCTGTGCTACATGTACAAAAGTATATATTCTCAGCCCATTCGCAACACCCACACAAATCACTCAAACTACATGACGTATGCAGAAGTGTAAGTCAGCCTTATGCGAGAGATTTATAGCCCACTGTATTTTGACATTCAGGAAAATAAGGCTAAACAGTTAGAAACATGAGAGAGAAAGAGTGCAGTGAGCTACAGAGAGAGAAAAGCATTGGAAGACAGAGACAAAGAGGTGTGGTGGAGGGAGGGTGAAAAAGGGAGGGGTTGGAGAGGGTGGAGGTGGGTGTAAATGCCAGCTGTCTGCTGTTCTGGTGGAGAAGGCTTGGCTTTCTGACGAGCCCTGCTTTTGGACACTCACCAGCAGAAGCGGGGGCGTCCAGAACCGAGCGCACCGATCGGCAGGTACCGATTTGCCAGTAGGAAAAGATTTCAGAAAATGACTCGGCATTAAGTGCTCTCAAACAGCCACAGCCATTTTAAAATTTTACAAACTTTTTGGTCTTTTTTTTTTTGTTAAAAATTTCTGCCACATTTGACTGTTCATTTGCTAGGTATGCCCATGTTTCTCTGCTCAGGTATGAGAGCCACTTCAGCACAGAAAAGATGTGGGGAAAATGTGATTTGGTAATGAGATGGTGTAGGTGTTTTAGGCTGTGACAGAGAAGGTGTAGGTGTGTGGGTGATGCTAAGACAGGTGGGTGGGTGCTGGATGAGACTTTGCCCCAGTAGCAGCTGCTGATATAAAAATTGAGGAGGCGCTACACATCCCTTTAAACTGATAATTAGTCTTGACCTGTTCTCAAGCATTTCCATTGTTTAACCATTTTTTCTGCTTACAAGTGTAGTCTTTTAGCAGATAATCACAGAGGTTCATTCTTTAGCAACATTAGGGTGATTAAATCATAATTCAATGTAGGAAGTACGAAAGAAAAAAAAACTATGCACGAATAAACCTCACCTGCGCTTCATTGTTTAAATTCAAATAAATGAAACTAAGACTAGCTAAATGCATCCAGAATTATGAATAACATTGATTGAAATGTGCACAATTCTGCATTCAAATTGTATCCATATTACCTTAACAAAGAGAACTGGCCACACAATGGAATTGTGTTTTCTGGGTTCACGTATTGTTAGTAAAGGAAATGATTGAAAACTGATTAATTCTAATCATCAGTTAGAA
Organism: Gymnothorax javanicus; assembly: GCA_029692085.1. Taxonomy (NCBI): domain Eukaryota; kingdom Metazoa; phylum Chordata; class Actinopteri; order Anguilliformes; family Muraenidae; genus Gymnothorax; species Gymnothorax javanicus. The sequence continues at coordinate 26,578,756 of CM056193.1, forward strand.
TAAAAGAAAGTGTGAACGAATGTTCAATCACAAGACTTAGGAAGGCCTAGGCAAATTTTCACCCATTCGCAACCATTGGTCTTTTATTTAAATACCCAGAACGTGTCTCCGTTCGCTGTTTGCAGAGATTTCGCATCACCCACCACTTCCTGGCTCCGCCCTCTTCAGCATCAAACCCATTGCCCTGCTGAACTGATGACCCTTCCTTCCAAACAGGGGATGGCTTCGCCACTGCCTGCTACGGCAGCAGATCTGCACCCCACCTTGCTGAAGGGTCCTCAAGGACAGAGTCATCGCCAACGATGATATCGAATTCATTTCATTGTCAATAAATCTTTCTCCTTTAATTGCGGAGTCTTCGCCATTGAAATGTAATTTGTCTCCTCGATTTTCAGCTCAGCAGCCCACACTGTTTCATCAGACAGGTGTACACACAGGTGGGGGTTGGTTGGATGCCCCGCTGGGCTTGGCAGGGACTACACACCGGCGTCATGGCGTGTGCGCCCAGTCTCCCTCTCTCTCGCTGAGGTAAGCCCAGTGAATCAGAAGCACAGGCCCACTGAAGACATGGGCTGCAGCTGTCACCATATTTTCATTGTGTTTGTGTGTTTGGTCGAGTTTCAGCCGAGAACAGGACTCAGGAGTCTCTAACCAGGCAAAGTGTTGTTAAACAGAGTCTGATCCCATATATCGCACTTCCTGCTCATCCAGAACATCAGTTTCATCTAGGGTGAAATGTTTTTCCTCAGTTGCTTTACACTGTCCATGACCAAAGTAATAGCACACTGTCCTGAGGGCTGTCCAAGTCCTGAGGGCTTACTTAAAGGCACATTATCATCCAATACAATTTACCGCTTAAATCATTCCCAGATAACAATACGTTCAACTTCTAACCTTCTCCGGGTGATTCCACCCCCATTAAATTCAAATTTCTAACAAAGGGTGGGAGCAAACAAGCTATTCTCCCTAGAATGGGGCACGCCATTTTATTAGAGCAGTCTCTTTTTCGGCGCTTAGCTATGACGTTACTCCGGCTACTCCACATATACACCACATATAGCACACACACAGAACAATTGTCGTCTTTCTCACATTGTTAATTGTCGTCTTTGTGTATTTGGGTTCCTAGTCTTTGTTTCGCCTTTGCTAGACTGCTGTCTCCTGTCTTTGGCATTGAAACTCAATGCTTGCAGTTCTGGCCAGTAGCCCTCCTTCCGATTCCTTATATGCATCTGCCCTGCTTGACCTGATCCATTAAGTTGGTCACTCTGGCTACTGACCTCAGACCAGTCCCTTCTTCCACGCCTAGCCTGACCTCCACCATCCGTGTCCGCTCCTGCCTGACCTCGCTCTGTCTTTTGATTATCCTCTTCATCGAAACATTGAGAACTCCTATCATCTATTTATTAAAGACGCCTACACCGCTTGTCTGTGATCTGCATGTGGCCCCTGTGTTCTATCTTCGTCATGCCCCTGAGCACTGTCCGCCACATTTGGCATGGCACAAGCTTTCTTAAAACTCTGGTCCAGCATTTTCAAAGGTTTTGGAGTTTAAAAACGTGAAATTCACCTTATTAAGACAATTAAATTACAAGTTAAATTGTGGCTGGAGTAAAAACCAGCATATACAGGGGGCCCCCAGGAATGACTTCCCCCGCAAAGTGAAAACAGCCTTACACCTCCTTGCGGATTAAACATATCGGCAGAATGCTGTAGTTCTGAACCAGTTGACCTCTCTGTTCAACAGGGAGAATGGAGCTCAGCCCATTGACTAACATTGCCTTGTTTCATTTAGGTATCACAAAACTTCTCTAACACCATTCCACACGGGCCTCTGAAACTGACCACGGGATAACCTCACCTTCCACAAGGTCGAAGCACAATCTATAAACCTCTGGCTCTAATCCAGACCAATCTAAACAACATGGCTTTCCTCTGCACGGGGCATGCATCTGGCAAATTACTATGTTACTGTTTCTGTGCTTTCAAAAACATTACTTAAACAGCTGGTAACAAGTGTGCATGATCAGTTTACTCTAGGAATAAAGGCTACCACAATGATTGGCGCAATACCATTCAAGAAAATCCATACTAACACAAAATAATATGCTTCATGCAGTTTCTGAAATATATGGGTAAATTTGTACAGTCTGGCTGCTAAAGTCATTTGTTTGTGCTCACTGCCATTTTGTGTTATTAGCCATTTGAATATTTTGGTGTCTCATTATTTTCTTGTGAGATTCTGGAAAAGCTAATCCTGTTAAGCTAGCTCAGAGAATTACTATTTTTTTCCAAATTAGCTGAAGTATTCTGAAATTTCAATGTAGAGAATAGTCGCAGCAAGGCAATGTGACAAATACATTGCGAATGGTATGCGATGCGATGGTCACACGGTGCTTCTTAGTGAGCAATTTTCTCTGTGAATCAATTGATTGATTGGTCGAATGATACATCTGCTGGCCATTCACTGTTAATCAATATACAATGCCAGCGGCCAGTCATGCATTCAATGTATTCCCCAGAAGTTTATTATATGCCGCAGATATCTTGTTTGGGAAGATTCACTGAATCACCTCAGGTGAAAGATGGTAAATCTCCCTCTTTTCTAATTTCCACCTTTCCAATCCTTCATTTTCATCTTGTAAAGATCTGTCCTTTTCTCTTGTTCCTCCCATTGTATGAGGCTGATTGATATTCGCTACAAAGTACCTCTGACGTAAAAACAAATAACAGAAATAAATCAATTCAAGTGCTGCTCCACTAATTCAATTTGATATTTTTAGAAGAAAATACAGTACAAACAAGACACGATGCATTAATCGGGCATGGAAACGCTTCATTTCGATTTAACTGATGAGTACAAACCAAAAAAAGTGACTACATTTCCCTTCTCCACACTCCATTCTGATATTCTGACATGGCTTTCTGGTATTAAAATGAGCTTTCCTTTAACATCAACAAATATGCTCTCTCTCTCTCTCTCTCTCTCTCATGCACAAAATGTTGTTGTTTCAAGGTTCTATATTTGTTCAGCTATTTTTGTTTAACTGTGTTACCCTCTCTTATTTGTGTTTCCTTATCAGAATTTGAGTTTCTTTTATGTATGGCAGTAAGAGAAGGTCCGTATGTGGGCAACTGTGAGTTTACAATTTGGTTGAGTTTGCGATTAGTCGTGTCTTTTTGCTTTTTGTTCTGGGAGACTTTAAATGAGACTTTGAAATTCTTTCTGTCTCTTTCTCTTGCTCTTTCTCTCACACTTTCTCTCTCTCTCACACATACACAATTGCTCTTTCTTTTCTTCATAGGAATCAAAAATTGAGCAGCTTCACTGATAGAGGTACTAATAAGACACTGATGAGCAAGAAAACTGACAATGGCGAGAATGAGAGAGAGATGCTAAGAGCATTGGTGGTGGGTGATGCTAGTGGAGGTGTGTAGGTGAGGGTGTTCTGGTGGAGGTGATTGCAGGAGGGGGGATGTTAATGCACTTCAGGGGCCAGGCTGAGGGTAGCGGATGCTGAATAAAAAGTGAGAAGTGTGTGGGTGTGTGTGGGTGTGTGTGTTTCCCTGCATTTGCATGTGCATGTGTATGTGTGTCTGATAGAGAAAAGTAGAGAGAAAGAGAGAGAGAGAGAGAGAGAGAGGGGAGGGAGCAGAGTAAATGTGGGAGGTAAAGGAGAGAGTGAAACAGATAGCAGAAGGACTGGTAGAAACTGAGGTTAACCCTTCTCCCCCTGCCCTGGGTACAGCAGAGGTGGAGCAGTGTGCAGAGTCGGTGGCCATGCAGCAGGGCAGATCCTGACTGCACTGGGCAGCTCTCTCTCACACGGACATGACAGCGAGGGCTTGCACTCTATTACAAGGGAGCGGTAAGGGAGGAGCTCTGAGTGACTGCACGCACACACACACACACACACACACACACACACAGAAACACAAACACATGCACACACAGACACACGCATGCCTGTGTGCACCAAATATATGTGCGCAAACATGCCCATCCAAGCACACATACATCTGAGAATATGAATACCCGTACAAGCCCAAACGTGCCCCCCACACTTTGCACACTTGCACGCACACATACTAACAGATGTGCACATAGACGCGCACAAATGGACTCACATGCACACGCATACGCACATAAACACACACCAAGAAACGCACACAAACACACACACTCATATGCACTACTTAAACTTACAAATACGGGTGAAAGCTGTTATTAAAAATGATATTATAAACATTAGTAGTTTAATTAAGCAAAATCATAGAATAAAAAGAAATAAGTAAAGTCATCTTAATATAAAAATGCCATCATGAGCAAGGTGTAACACTTTGGGCTCTAATTTCTTGGCACAGCGCAGGGTGGCGAAGCGTGACGCAGTCCAAGCAGTGATAATTTCGTCTGGTGCAGCCCGCGCAGTGGTAATTTTGTGCGGTGCAACACCGTGCGCAGCCACTTTGGCAATTTGGTAGACGGACATGCGCCGAGATGGGTGTGGCGGCGTAGGGGGAGGTGTCACATATTCACCATGATGCAGTGACGATTTCGTGGCAAAAGGCTCCGCCGAAAGTGCGCAGAGAGCTCGTCAGCTCCAACCTGGTTTACTTTCTGTGCAGTGGTAATTTGGCTGACCGGCGCACAGTGAGCACACGTCACCGAAACCTCACAGGTTTCCAGAATGTCAGACACATTTCAATGCAATAAATAATTACAGCAACCACTATTTAATGTAACTATCTGAATCAAGACATAAATTATAGTATCTATATCGATTGTCCTGATGTCAGATCAAAGGCGGTTGTCACGCATAATGGAAACTTGACCTGGCTTAATCAACGCAGCTGAATCTGTGATGCAAACTAACGACTTCACATCTTTCTGAGCCAACCACAAACTGCCTCAGCATCAAGTAGTGCATATATTTATGTACATATATAAAAATAATGCTTGCATTCTATGCTCAGTAAAGCCGCTTGCACACTGGATGCGAAACAAATTTTTCGCACGACTGATTACATTCAAAGTCAATGCAAAGACGCGAATACACGTTTGTATTCGCGTCTTTGCATTGACTTTGAATGTAATCTGTCGTGTGAAAAATTTGTTTCGCGTCCAGTGTACAAGCGGCTTAATACTATTATTATCACTTAGGTTTTATCGTTTTTAGTGGGGGAAAGGAATACAGCCTGATTGCTATGATCTCGCACTGAGTTAAGATCACATATTGAAAATAAATGTGTAACGTATCTTGCATTGTTGTCCATGCATGTTAATCCCAAAATTTTAAGCAGCAACAGGGTGTAATAATAGGAACACGCTTTCCATCGTTTCTCTTCCCAATGATGCAGGCAGAAGAAATAAATGAGCAACCGACGTATTTCATTCCAACTTCATAAGTTTGAATGATCTGACGTAGTTTCGTTTTGAAATTCCATTCAAGTTCACTAATGGTAATAATTCGCGAATGCTCTAGCTAGCCAGCTAACTCATATTCGTAATGCTTAATATAGACATAAGCGGTGCAGAAAACATGCCTGAAGCAGCAAAGTAAAATGCAACATTAACGCATCATGCAAATATAGGACAGAGGCTTCTTTATTCCAACAATTTAGAGGTGACGAGAGTAGCTCATTTGCTTTGTGAAGATTTGACTCGGCTGTGTTAAACCCACTCACGCCTTCTCTCCTCCCTCTTTGCCATTTGCGCCGGCAGGAGGGACAGAGGCGGGACAGAGGAGTACTTGCGCCGTGCACGAAATTGCAAAATATGCCTGGATACACCCTATTGGCGCTGCGCTCCCCCCATTCACCGCGTCTGCGCCTGTTCAACGAATTTAGAGCCCCTTATGTTTATGTTATGGGGGACAGAGCATCTGAAATGCTCTTGTCCATGAGAATACATTTAATTTATTTCATTGAATTTACTTTAACCCTCATCAGTAAACCTAAAAACTTAAGTTGGCATAAAACGTGGGTCAGAACTGGCCTGAATTTTTTAAAATTCACAAAAAATCTAATACTGCTCCTATTTTAATGATCAATAGCTCATTTGAAAGGATAAACTCCCTACTTTTATGTATGCTTGAAATAAATGGGATTAAAACCATACGGAAGTTTCACATTTCTCTGCATATGTAGAGAAGTGTGAAACTGAAAATTTGTTTTCCTTAATAACTCAAACTTTGAAATTACAATCTTGTTGACACTTTATTTCATGCTTGGTACACTTATAATGAAACTATATACCAAATATAAAAGAAGTATAACACGTAGTTTCTTTTTTATGAATTTTTAAGTAACGTAAAGTGTAACGATTTTTACTGATTTTGCCACCTCATACCCGTCAAACCATTGTATGAAAATTACCATTTATATAAGGTTAACAAAAAGTTTGTTTTTCTCAGATATTTACACAATCCTTTCAATAACTCAGCTTGAATGATATGGTAATCAGCAAGATAATATCCACTGACTATGAATCAATAGTAACTGATTGACAGAAATACAGCACCCTCCATAATTATTGGCACCCCTGGTTAAGATGTGTTCTTTAGCTTCTAATAAATTCAGTTTTTTTTCTAAATAATATAGGACCACAATAAAAAAAAGAGGAAAATCCAACCTTTAATTCAAGTGCATTTATTCACTGGGAAAAAAATCCCACATTAAGAAATAATTCGTTTACATCAAATCATGTGTGCCACAATTATTAGCACCCCTGATGTTAATACTTTGTACAGCCCCCTTTTGCCAACAAAACAGCACCTAATCTTCTCCTATAATGTTTCACAAGATGGGAGAATACAGAAAGACGGATCTCCGACCATTCCTCTTTGCACAATCTCTCTAAATCATCCAGCGACCTGGGTCCTCTCCTCTGCACTCTTCTCTTCAGCTCACTCCACAGGTTTTCAATGCGGTTGAGGTCTGGGGACTGAGATGGCCATGGGAGGAGCTTGGTTCTGTGTCTGGTGAACCATTTCTATGTAGATTTGGCCACATGTTTAGGGTCATTATCTTGCTGAAAGACCCAGTGACGACCCATCTTCAGCTTTCGGGCAGAGGCCACCAGATTTTGATTTAAAATGTCCTGGTATTTCAAAGCATTCATGATGCCATGCACCCTAACAAGGTTCCCAGGGCCTCTGGAAGAGAAACAGGCCCACAGCATCACCGATCCTCCCCCATACTTCACAGTGGGCATGAGGTGCTTTTCTGCATACTCATCTTTTGTGTTCCGCCAGACCCACTTAGAGTGTTTGTTGCCAAAAAGCTCTATCTTGGGCTCATCTGACCAAAGCACATGGTCCCAGTAGAAGTCCCAGTACCGCTTAGCGAACTCCAGGCGTTTGTGTTTATGATTGTGAGTGAGAAAAGGTTTTTTCCGTGCATGCCTCCCAAACAGCTTGTTGGCATGTAGACAGCGCCTGATGGTTGTTTTGGAGACTTTGTGACCCCAAGATGCTACCACTTGTTGCAATTCTTTAACAGTGAGCTTTGGAGAACTTTTTATTTCTCTTACCATCCTCCTCACTGTGCGTGGTGGCAAAATAACCTTGCGTCCTCGTGCAGGCTTGTTTACCACTGTTCCAGTTGTTTTAAACTTCTTAATGATTCCTCTGACAGTAGATATGGGCAGGTGCAGGCGAGTGACTATTTTCTTGTAGCCATTGCCTGACTTGTGAAGGTCGACACACATCTGCCTTACTTGAATGGTGTGTTCCTTTGTCTTTCCCATGTTGAAGAGTGGATAAGAGAAATGGCCTCTGTGTCACGTCATATTAATACCCCAGGGAAACAGGAAGTGATGAATTACTAATTAAATGTTCCTAGATACTCTGATCAACTTTGTAAACTACTGTAGAAATGACAGAAGTACTTCAATTACATTTATTTCCTAGGAATTGTTAGGGGTGCCAATAATTGTGGAACAGGTGATTTTATGAAAAATAATTATTTCTTAGTCAGGGATTTTTTTTCCCCTTAAAATTCACTTGAGTTGAAGGTTACATTTTTCTGCAATTTTTAGTGTGAGAGTATGCTTCTGCAATAAAAATTGAATTTATTTTAAGGCTTTTAACACATCTTAACCAGGGGTGCAAATAATTATGGAGGGCGCTGTAGCTTTATAATTGCAATCACAGTTAGATAAAGCATGACTATTATTTTGTGTTGTATATCTTGTTCTTTTACTTGCCATGGTTCACTTCTTTACATTCCTGCAAAAGAAAACCAATATTAGCTAACAAAATCAGAATTTCAGCATGAAATAAATGACAACATTCCCTCAGGTCAGTACTGACCCAGTTGACAAAATTATAAATGCATAAAAACTGCTCAAGTGATCTTAAAAATTTTTTACACACCGTAAAACAACAAAATCTGGTTCACAAAAAAAAAAAAATTGGGATCGATTAGATTGAGATTTGCAAAAAATATGAATGTTTTTTCATGTTCCGGGTCATTTCTGATCCGCGTTTTACTGATTAGGGTTAATCATAGCAAATTATTGCGGGGGGATTGATGCATCTCCTGATCCCCTTTTTGATTACACCCTCGTCCAGCTACCCTATAGGCCTCAAAATTTTACTTGGGTGGCCTAGGGAACTCTGCTCAAATGCAAAATGCTCATATAATGTCACTGGCTCATTTTGCGAATATTATATTTTGACAATGCTCTATTCTAGCAGGGAAGAACATGGTTTTCTGCCCTCATATCCCCATGCTGCTGCAGGGGTATTAAACTAAGAAATTTCAGCCCTTCATTAATGTGCTGTTGATGCCCAACAGACATCCTGCATGTCACAGGGTGCCACCCCTTGGCATCAGTGCCGATCCACTATCACAGCATCCTGTGAGGTCTCCTCATTTCACTTCTCCCAATGTCCACGCCCACTGACAGCAGGGGTCTCAAACTGAAATCCTGGAGGACCAATGTGGCTTCTGGTTTTTAGTTTGTTCTTTCACTTTGTTGCTTATTTAAAGTCATTGATTGGCGAAGGAGTCAGCACACTCTATGTATTAGGCCTGAGTTCACTGCCCATGGAATGGAAATGCCAAGAACCTGTAGACATTGTGGCCCTCAAGGATAGGAGTTTGAGACCTCTGACTCACAGGCCGACTTTGGGCATCCTACACAAGTAACCTGTGTCATACCTGTGCTACGCGTGTTTCACTCGAATTTCCGAGATCACAGCGTCGCATGACTAAAATTGTTCTGGAACGGTAGGGTCAGAGCTCACGATCATAATCCCCACATCACCCACTGTTTCTCGTGTAGTGACGTCATGCGGCTGAAACCTTGGCGTTACTCGTGTTCGTGATCCTCCCATTCGGGCGCGGAGCTATGAAAACATGCGCGTGCAGGGGTCATTTTGGTTCACGATCTACTACTCGAGTTACGCGACTTGGTCACCCGAAATCGGCCACAGTGACACCCAGGATCAGTTTCATACGGTCACGACTTCTTCCCAGGGTAGGCTACCTGTCTTCTCTATTGATCACGCTCGCGCCACTCGGCCCTGGCCATTAGAGCAGAGACAGGAGGTGCAATATTTAGCCGTGGATTGTTTTAAAACAGCTCTGCCCTTTTTTTCATTTAATTTGCTTTAATCTTCTATTTTTTTTACCGTTAGAAGGCGCCTTAATTGTTCTGGAAGTTCATGTCTGAATCAGGGCCGAGGCATCCTTTGGTTAGTTTGAACTTCTGCTATTTTGGCATAGGGAAGCGGAGGACCTTCGGGGAACCAGGATTTGTGTGCAGAGGACAGAACAGTGCATCATGGGACTGTGGAGGGCTGTCAGGGATGGACTGCATTAGCAAAAATATGACAGCAGCACAGTATCACATTTCAGTAATCTGCCTGCTGGTGAGTTATGGAAGCCTAGTCCTGTTCAGAATCATTTTTCCTCTACGAATTTATTTCTGGATAATTTAGTGAGCTTTAGTGAATATGTACCGTATAGTCCATAAATATATAGGCAATGACCATATAGAAAGTGTTGAAATTTCCAACATGATTCTCACAATATGTTAAGAAAAAAAAAAAAAAAAAAAAACACCTTGGTTTCCAATAGGTTTTCTTGTTTTCCAATTTAATGTTTGGGGGTACATAAGTCAATAAGCTGATGTTGTACCACAGTCAAAATACAGTACTTGAATGGCAGTATATGTTTCATCTGGATATTTTTCAGGGAAAATAATATTCTGGGTGTCAAAATACATGTCTACTGGACTGTTTTCGGTCTATTAATAATTTATAATTTCAATGTCATTCAAAATTTAGATTTAATCAGTTCACAATTGGACCATTTGTTCTAGATCACACACTGATTTGAATTTTACATTCATTATATATTGATGAGCCACGCTATAATAATAAGTGCCAGTGACTAAAATTATAGTGAGACCAAAATCGAACCTTCCTGGGTAGCTTATGGCAGTGCATCTTAAAGTATTAGTTCTTATTATTGGAATAATTCCTTTCTGGGAAGTGTTGCCTATCATGAAGGACAATGCAGTCACACCATAAAGGAAATGATGCTCATACAGAAGTGGCCTCATACGACTTATTTAATGCAGCAGTCAATGAGACATAATACCTTTGCAGCAAACAAAAAGCGAACTGCATTCACTTCAATAAATTTAATTCATATTGTCTGAAATTACTCTATTAAATAGAGATTATATTGACATAGACAATAGATCTTCTCTTTTATACAGTAATGTAAAAGAAATACCTGACCGCAATACACCACATCCCAGTCTAACATAGTTATAGTGCTTCATTACTGACTTGGAGTGTATGTGGTTGTTTGTACTGGTTTGGAGTACAAACACCCACACTGTGCAGCACACCAGCAGATAGGTTCATGCATACATAAATGATGTAAGGCCTATGCAATATCACTCATGTCAAGTGTGTCACGTAAGAGAGAAAGGGTGGTGTTGATGCTGAGACCTAATTACGGCTGCCATTCTATTTACTTCCCATTCCTCTGAATACACAGGCAGCAAATTGGCGGCACAAAGAAGAAGGAGCAGTGAGACTGTGTCCAGTAAGAGTTTCTGAAGGACCAGAATTACCAGCAAGTGGGTACTGTTTATTGATAGTCTTGCTAAAAAACTTGAAAAGTCTTGAATATTTGGGCACATTCTGAGAGAGATCTCCATACAATCCTATATGCTCATGCAAAACTCCTGACATTACTAGCATTATCATTCAATTTCCACCCGATATTACCTTACAACCCCCTTGGGACTCATGTCAAAAAGACTTCCTATCGAAATATGACAAAGTTTGGCTAAAATTGGCAAAATGCCATTGAAACTTATACGTGTGACAGTTGAAGGGTCCTGTCACTAGAAATGCCTTCTAATAAGTAAGCGCCCTGGCTACCTTGCCAACGAGCCTGGCTCTTTGACGATGTGGTCAAGTGTTTGACTCTTACCCGGGAGTCTGGGGTTCAATTTCCCGCCTGGGACCTCCTTTGGCCTGCCAAATTCTGGCGTAATTGGCAGGATCTGGGGGATCCTAACGGATGACAGCATGTGTAAAGCATGGAGCATGAGGACACGCTCCCGAAAGAGGGGGAGAGATGTGACAGTTGATGGGTCCCGTCACAAGAAATGTCTCCTAATAAATACGCGCCCTGGCTATCTTGCTAATGAGCCTGGCTCTTTGGCGATGTGGTCAGCGCGTTTGACTCTTACCAGGGAGTCTGGGGTTCAATTCCCTGCCCGGGCCCTCCATCGACCTGCCACATACGCTCAAAGGTACATGTTGCACACAATAATTATGATAATAGCACATCGGGCCTGGGGCCTTTCCGTGTGGAGTTTGCATGCTCTCCCTGTGTTTGTGTGGGCATCCTCACGGAACTCAGGTTTCCTCCCAAAGACATGCATATCAGGCTAATTGGAGATCCTAAATTACCTGTAAGTGAGAGAAAATGGTGTGTGTGTGTGTGTGTCCTGCCATGGATTGGCAAGCTGTTCAAGATGTGTCCTGCCTTCAGACCTTAGTCAGCTGGGATAGGCTCCAGCTCCCTCACCACCCTACTGAGGAAGAGGCGATTGAAATAGATGGCTGGGCAATTATTATTAGCATTAGTATAGTTCAGAAAGCAATGAAACAAATGTAAAAATGGTGCAAGATTCATAACTGGGAGGCAAGCTCAATGGCAATTTTCAAGTGTTGAGTGTGTCTGTGGAAACACCAATTAGAGCATAGTGTTGTTATTTATGTCCAATCACAGGGCTTCAAAGTGGGCTGTAGCTGTCATTAGCCAGGAAAACTCATAACACTGCCCCATATTGTCTATTGATCATTTTAGCTAAAGCTTACATTTAATATTGGTGAGTGAGTAGCTAGTCATCACAAATGAACCCGCACAGTGTGAGAGCTTGCGGAAAGAAGTAATTTCTTTGAGTATTCTTTGAAGAGCAATGATGTTGCAAAGCCTGCCGTTGTCATTATGGTCTCTTCATAATCTCACATATTAGTAACTCGCTGCATAATGTAGCTCAATGACATAATGAATAAATCGATAATAAAGGCAAGCTGAGATGGAAATATCGCACCTCATTACAGTCAAATGACCTTTTCCATTGTGCATGGACTCTCTTTTGAATTGCATTGATTTTAGTGCGTCTCGAGCCTGTTGAAACTGCTGTGATAACTGGACTGAGATACAGTGGTAGTATAGAACAATGGTGTCAAATCGCAACCTAAATAGGCTGCGGGTATAGGTTTTTGTTTCAGCCTAGCACTAATAAACATAATTAATCAAGCTAGCTAATCACATTTGTCAATTAGGATTGTAATTACTGGGCTAAAGAAAGCACTGTCTAACTGTCTTTTAATTGTTCAGAACAGAAGTGTGTCATTCTTTAAACTCATACTGTCATTCTCAGAGACACAGTATCATGATTTACATAATATTATTACTACTTGCAGACATTTTTTATTTGATGCAATTTGCCATGCTTGTCTCACAACTGAAACATGACGTACATCATCGGATGCAAAAAGGAAATTCAGTGTACAACAGCAACTTACAAAAATTTTGGGTACATGTTACAATGTGGGATTGTGGCCTTTAAAATTGAATTTCTTGGGAAAATTGCCTATATCTCAGCAACAGGGAATACTTCTTTAATCATTAACATAACCAGGTAACACTGGATTAAAAAAAAAAAAATCATATATACAACTTCGGCTGGATCAAGAAAGCACGTGTTAAACCAAACCTACATCTGGCTTACAATTGCATTTTCAAGGATAAAACGTGCAGAGGGCAAACAGAAAACTGAATTTACTCATTGTTTCTGGAAACAAAATTGGGGATCAGTAGTCAAAAAGGGGACAGGGAACGTAGCTGGTGCAGTGCTCTGAAAATGTGCACTGACATTACCTCTGAAAGAAGAATGAGAAAAATGTCAACAGGGGAGTTCGAGAAAAGACTTGAAAATTCCAGTCATGGGCAGCAGAGAGATGCTATATTCTTTAGATGCAGCTGAATAGTCTGGTGATACATTTAAAGAAATTTGCTCACCGTTTTGCTCACCTTCAGAAAAATAAAATTCTTTAGCGAAGAACTGCCCTGCCTTATAGTCACTATGAAAGCCTGGACTGACTTCAAAACATGGCTGTCTTCCAGTTACGTGAGAGCCATCTTCATTTTAACGGTCTACTACTCTTGTGTCCTACAGAGACAAACACTTCTGGAGTGCTGGAATAAATGACGTGATTTTAATTGCCATAATTTATTTGTGCCATATGGAAGATGCTCTTATACGTCTTGCTCTTATGAATAGCATTGGTTTGTATTGCTGGATATGCAGAATACTCATGCAGTTCTAGGGTGAGTGTCGTTCTCAACGGCACAATTATTATGCTCGACCTGGGAATCAAACCCAAAACTTCCAACTTGCTCTCTGAGTTCCCAACCAATTTCCATGTAAATTAAAACAGACGTGGCCTGTGCCACAGATGTGCCATCGAACGCAGGATTACTCTCAGTCGGCTTCTGTGTACTTTATAAGATCAGCAGTCAAACCGTTTATTTACTGTGTAATCAAGACAAGTGTGGAAAGTAGAATGTAATGATTAAAACTTGATAATAAGGAGATAGCGTTGAGTTTGTGAGGGCGGCAATAATCTGGATAATTAATTACTGTAAAACTTTCTGTGAAGTGATTAAGAGCTATTAATTAAAGATCACGAAAAACTTATTTTAATTTGGTAATTAATTAGATTTTAAGCAAGAGTTAAACACTTACTTGAAGTGGAAATAATTTTAAACTTATCAAATAATCATTGAGCGCAACAAACGTTTTCACATTTGAACAAGTTTGCTTTATGTTTAATGAGCCTAGAAAACAAACTTACTCACATCTGTGGTGTTTTATGAGCATTATCAGGAGTTCAGAACGTAGCGAAAAATATGGCTGTATTCCCTGGTCATCCCACCAATTTGTCCTATTCCTTGCATCAATTGTTTGCTCACTAATCAAGCAAAGTAAATTAGGAAAGGTTGAGAGTAGTCATGCGTTAAATGGCAATGATTCAGCCAACCCCAACGTGCCTTCCTTGGCAAGTCTCTGGCCAGAACATATGAACATATACACTACATACTGTACCTCTAATTGTTTCTGTGAGCTTATTGTCAGAAAGGGACATTGAAAAGAGATTGCAGCTATAGCCATTACCACTGCAAAACCAGGTTCAGTGTATATTTCTTTCTAGCTCAAAAACACAGTCAAAATAAACATAACACACTGCTGCGATCCAGCAATGATACTACAACGGCAAATTAATAATTCATTTTTATGTCTCTGCACTCTGCAGCATACGGCTTTCAATGAATATCGATGCGATGTTATGCGATGAGAGACGGCATGTATTCTCTTCTCCATAAATACCAAAAGTATGTTCATCTTCAACACACTCTTCCTTTATTAAATCATGGTACTAGCACCGAGTGTGGATTTCATGCTGTGTAGTGTGAGGGCCTTGGGTACTTTTGTAAATGTTTAATTCACCAGATGCTTGTACGGCTTTTATAGGTCCGCAGACCAATAGGTCAAGTAGACTATGGTCATCCTCTGTGCCGTTTGGGCGGGCAGATGGTCATCACTATTTCACAGGGCTACATCTTGGAAAATATTGATGCTACCTTTTCGATATTGGACACATATACACCTGAGGTTAGGGGAACATGTCTAATCGGTTGTTTGGGCTAATTTGACTTTAGCACTGTGATCTTCACCTTGAAATTTGTTTCCAGAGCTTATCTTAGGAGCTATCAACACTGATGCCTCAATATTATGGTCAAATAAATGCATTCACTCCACCGGTGTGCCTTTTGAAGGCATTTCAGACTTATGACCATTGACTTTGCCAACTTTTCTAACTTAGTCATACAGCTCTGGTACTTCATTGTGCACCATCCTTCACATATAGCGCCATAAAGGTAAAACTGGAATTTTTCAGTCTCCTCCTCCACCTATTTAATTACTGACAACAAATGATTACGACATTCCACATTTGCTTTCCCTCAGTATATACAGTAGCTGTCCACTACCCATATGAACTTGTCCTATTTCCAGTTACAACTATCATTTCATCTTTACAGAAATAGTTTGCTCTATTAATAAATCCTCAGCTTCTTAGTGCCTCAAGTCATTCGTTTGGAGTTTATAAGGTCTGTGGACGGCCATTTTTAAAGTTTGGAAAACACTGCACACCTTATCAACAACTTCCCATGACTAACAAAGGCAAATTTATTGAGAAAAATACCATGATAATGTCAAAACTATGTTGATACACTGTCAGGATTGTGAACACACCTGAGCTGCTCCCCAATTATTGTGTATTACGGTATATTTTTATCCAGTGGGAAATAAGTTCCTGGAGAAAGTCAAAACAACAAACTCAGTGAGGATCATTTTAAACTCATATGGGCGATATACAATGGATTATTTTGGACATATTTCTGTAAACATTCCTTCGTTTTTAAAATCAGGGACAATTACAGTAACTGATAACTGGTAACTGAAGTCATGAATACGACCTGCTGAGAGCAATTGAGGACTAATTACATCCCACTACGGAAAAAAATTCTGTCTGTAGTTGTTTTCTTAAAAAAATGACCAATGGAAATAGCTGACTTACGTGGCAGCATCTCTTACTTGAGCACTACTATTGTGAAAGCAGCGGGACATCATCACCACTGGGACAAATTTGTGAAACGCATAACCGGGGACCTGAAGGTGCGCCAGTGGCTTTGTTGTTTCTGAATGCGTCCTCCTGAAATGGAGGTATGCTTTACACATGATGTATGCTGGGAGGGAGAGGGGGAAACTAAAGGAAGGAGAGAAGCAGGGTTGGCAAAGAGGTTAGTGATTGGAATAAATGGTTGACCAGGGAGTGGTTACAATGCACGGTCATTACAAAGTAATGGCACATTTTTGTAAGTGAAATACTCAGACAAGACATTCATTATATCATCCATCCAGGACCGCAAACTGAACCAGTGCAAAATATATGAACTGGATATTAAAGTTGAAAACCAGGCATCTGGCAACCCTGGGGATGAGCAGGAGGTATGGAAAAGTGTCTCCAGCAGAATGGGCACAGAACAGACGGAGGAAGTAGCGGTGACTGAGTGAGTGACAGCTGGTCTTCGCACAGCGGCTCTCATCTGTAACACCTGGCCATGGATCTGAAGGGAGCAGCCATTTTATTTTTGATCCAGAGGATGCCACGCACACAATCCGTGAGCCAGCTGCTCACACTGGTCTCCCAGCCCACGGTTTATGATTCATTAAGCCCGACAAAGGCCTGCTTGTTCCACGCATTTTCTGCGAAGTGATGCCCTTGGAAACGTAATTATGTGTGACTGTGTGCAATATCTTTCTTTTTAATGATGACAGAAAAAGTTTTGTTTTCTTTTTCTATCAGTGCCATGAAAATGCTATCAGGGGCCTCTTCCACAAAGTAGAATTACTGAGTTAGTCAATGTTCAGAGTAAAACCTTGAAGAGCTCTTTTTAACGACAGATTTGGGTGGATTCAGTGCTAGTACGTATAGTATGTGGCTCACTTGGCAATCTTGCACTGTAAGACAAGCTCCAGTCTCAAAACAACAGCGCTGAACATGAAACTAGGAATGTCTTAACCCATGAATGGTGAGGTCGCAAATCCATGGTTACAGTGTCCTTGACTGAGGATCTCTGATGCTGATGTAACAATCACTACCTGCAACAGAAAGCAGGGAAGTCTGGAACACTATAAAACAACTGTCTATGCTGGGTTATCAACTCTTGAAACTTGAATGTGATGATTTGAATAGTTTGTTAGCGTCTCCCTTCAGAAAAAAAAACAAAGCTTTACGCGTACTGAGGCTGAAAGAATGAATCCCGTGACACAGAATTCGTCACAGTATTCATTCTATAATGTGTTGAAAGTGTGATGAAATGGCAAACTTACTAAATTGAGCATTTAGCTCAGGCTCGCCTTAAAGTTGAACTCGGCACACCTTTTTTTTTTTAACCTTTATCCTCCCAGGTTACTGGGAGGATTCACTACAACATATACAAACTTTTGACCTTCTGTCCAGATAAATCAAACCTTAGTCTCTTTTAGCGGCAGAACTACGTGATCACATATTTTAGGTTTACTTTGGTTTCCACGATTCCAGTGTTCCCATGTGGGAACATTCAAAATTTATGCCCTTTCTCTGCTGTATTTTGGTAACAACCTTCGCCGCGTTTCCCAGTTAAGAGCGTTCTTGAGGAGTTACGAAGGCTCCAAAGAAAAGTTCAGCTAAGAGGGAGCCTTAAGATAAGAGTGTTTCCCAGATGCGTTCTTTGTGCTCTTCTTAACAAGTGTCTTTGTGCCCTTCTTAACTGCCTTCTTAACTGGAGCTCAATTGATCAATCGATGTCAGAGTAACCGATTGTTCCACATACTTACGTGCACACAAATGAAGTTTTGATGTAGCAAGTGGCGTATAATGTTAAAAATGAACATGCGTAATGCCACTGCGCACGCAGCAGAATGTCTGAAAACAAACGGACGCAAATAAAGACCAATAACACAGATAAGAAATCAAAAAAATAAGAATGAAAACATAAAGCGAAATCATTACATTACATGAGTGAAATCATGCGATTAAACCTTATTCAACTTGATTTGAGACGTGCTGCTCAAATTGCTTTATATATAGAGCGTACAACAAGTGGTCAAGTAGAAGACCGGAAATATTAGGGAAAAATTAGGGAAATATGGTAAAATATTTCAACACATGAAACCATAGAGGAGAGATGTAAGTTTTCCCTCATTTTAAATGCTTAATGGGTAGTAGGGGTGCATGAAAGGGGGGGGATAAAATAAGGATGAATCGTACGCACTGCATTAATATCTCCTTGCTAAGTGTCACATTGATTTGCCTGACGCGGCTGTATCTGCAGTGTTTCGTCGCTAAGAAGGGTGTTAAGAGTGCTCAGACCCTTCTTTCAAATTCCTCTTAACAAAAGACCATCTTAGGCTAAGAAGGAATCTGGGAAACGCGTTTGCTTCTTACTGGAGCCTTAAGAAGGATCTAAAGAAGCTCTTAGCGCTAAAATCTTCTTAAATGAATCTCGGAAACGTGGCCCTTATTGTTATTGACACTAATTTGTTCATTCAGCTCTTTATGTTGCTACTCAGAAAAAAGTGAAATAGTGTATGTATTATCAGTCTGCTGCTTTCCAAATACAGGATGCTACAATAGACAAAAATTACCAAAATGTCCAAATGGTGAAATGTCACGTGTGCAGAGACAGAACTAATGCAATTGACTTTTATTAGGCCTTGGCCTATACTGAATCAAAAAAAGAATAATAGTCTTGGAATAAATCAAATGGAACGGGGGAAATTTCCCTCCAAAAACATGTTCCCACATGGGAACACTGGGAGGATTATGGTTAATTTAACCTTCATTTAACCAGGATAGGTCCCATTGAGATTAAAAATCACTTTTGCAGGGGATTCCTGGCAAAGACAGGCAGCAGCAGAAATGAAAAACACTAGTTACTAAAAACAGACACAAAACAAAAAAGAACAGTATTAGAAATATATGACATCGAAAAAGTAAAGTGCAGTATAGCCATGCATCAAAAAAGTATAAATACTTATATCAGATTGAGCGCCAACAAACCCATGATTCTGTCTCCAGGTCTTTCTAAATGGATTTAGAAGCTTTCAAAGATATCATATCATTGAGCTTTAAAACAGCCTGTAATATATTCCAGTCTGAGGGTGCAGAATACCAAAAAGCCCTTTTTCCACCCTCTACAAACAGTGGGGACAGAGAATGTGCAAAATTCCTATGACCGCAGGGAGTACTGTCCACTCCTTTTTCCGTGAAATACAAATACATACAGTAAATAGGATGAGAGCGGACCCAGAATCGCCTTATATATTAAAATATACCAATGTGTACGATTGCGGGTTGTAGGAGCAGGCCGTCCTACTCGGGAGTAAAGCTCGCAGCGGTGTGTGAAGGCTTTATAGTTTGTAATGAGTCTATGAGTAGCATGATAATCAATCCCAGTTACATCAGCTGATTGCTGGATCTGAAGCAGCTGATCTAAAGCCAGTCACAGCAGCTGATGGACCAACTGATGCATCCAATTGGCAAATCCCTGACAGGGTGCCTGTTTAACCCTTAGACCCTTATGAAAATATCCGATAGTTATTCCTTAGTAATACTATAACATTGTCCGGGAACTGAAGTTTAATTGAATGATGTGCAATGTCCGAATCCAGCAGTTTTAACAGTTAGATGCCCTCGCTTAACGTCCGGCACTCTGAATACCAAACACAAGTGCTTCAGCTGTTAAAACCCCTCACTTATCCAACATGTAATACAAATTACTTCAATTTAATTTATTAATGAACCAAAAGATATCAATTAACAATTAAATTGCCAAATTTGTTGATAGGCAGAGCAATCTGTTGGATCAACCTTTATCAAAAGGACAACTTGGAGTCAGATTCAAAAGAAGGAAAATTTAATAAAAGCTGCAACAGAATATACAACGTCTATGTCTACAGACGCGGGCCTTCTACCTTAAAGAAGAATTAAAAAGACATGAACAATCAAAGAAGAAGAAAAAGAAAAACAACACCAAACCAAAGCTTGCACTTCCTGAACCTGTCCCAAGAAAGGCCAAAATCAAAGTTTCAGAAACAAAAGACAGCTAGATCTTCCAATGCAAAAGGCAGATATCAATCCCCAAATCCACTGCACTGACGTTAAAACGCCAAGTTGGTCTTAGTTTAGGGAAAAAAAAGCGTCCCCTTGGTTTCTGTGTGCCAAGAAGCCCCTGTTGGTTTTCTGGGTACCACGAAAAGCCAAAGTACAAACCAAGGCCCACATTTTTATGAGGTTACAAAAGGGAGGGGGATGAAAGCAGGCTGTGCTGATTGGTGGAGCAGTGGATGTTCGAAGGTGTGAGCAACGGTAAACTGTCTCTTGTAAAACTGGCCACTCATGCATTAAAATGCCCTTCTGTTTTCAGGAGCAGAGCTGAGCACTGTGGAGTGTTTATAGAGAGATTCACGGACTTAGTCTCTTTCTTATGAGACCAAACATGAATATGGTAGGAGGTAATGAAGCTCAGTTATCAAATACCCTTGAAAAGTTTTACTACAGCTCCTAAAAACATACATGATATGGGCAAATCTTGGGCTGTATTCAGGGGTACAAAACATAAAAACTGAAAGAAAAGAAAAAAATAATAAAAGAAGATTAAAAAAAGAAAAATAAAAAGGGGACATGCTCTTATCTTGTTGGTGTTCATAAGGCTGTATCAATGGTGCTCTCTGTTGTTTTAGGAATTGCAGGGGTGTTCACTCATAGTTTATGACCCTCTTATTGACTCTTGTGGCTGTGAAAGGGTCATCTTTGGAATACTGCAGTTTGGGCTAGCGATAACAGACTAAATTCTTATGGTTAAGGGGGGGACAGGACCCATCACAAGGGAATGCACAAGTCATTACCAATCAATTATTCTGTCCAACTCAGAAGTTTAGCCAAAACCTCCAAAACTAAACATTTGTTGCCCGACAGTATTTACGGCATAACTATAGTATTACTATAGTTTGCATAGTATAACTAGAGTAGTACTATATCCATCACATTATAATTATAGTATTACCACAGTCAACAGTATGATGATGTTACTATAGTCCACACAACTGTATGGCTGTAGTTTGAAAACAGTACCACTATAGTACTACAACACTATGGTGGTGAAAGTACTATCCATTTACTGTAGGATAAGCGCTGAAATAGTTTCCAAAAATTATAAATTGAATTATCTTGTGCTGTTGAAAACCTATCATGTGGCAACTTGTTTCAAACAAGGGTTTTAAATAAGTCACAACATGAATGGTTTTCAACATCTTTGAATTTCATATCTTACATTATTGAGCAACACTTTTTTGTACAACCCCAATTCCGAGACAGTTGGGACGAAGTGTAAATTGTGAATAAAATCAAAATGCAATGACTTTCAGATCACACAAGCCAATATGTTATTTACAACAGAACACAGATAACATTTTAAATGTTGAAACTGAGACATTTTACATTTTCATCCACAAAAATGAGCTTATTTCAAATTTTCTGGCTGCAACAGGTCTCAAAAAAAAGTTGGGACACAGGCTGAAAAGGGCTAAAAAAAGCAATTAATATAAAAAAGAATCAGTTGAAAGAACATTTAGCAAGTAATTATGTTAACTGGCATCAGGTGTGTAACATGATTGGCTATAAAAGGGATGTCATAGAGAGGCTGAAGTAAAGATGGCCAGAGGCTCTCCATCCTGTGAAGGCTTGCGTAAAAAAACTGTGGAATACTTTAAAAACAATGTTCCTCAATGTCAAATTGTAAAGGCTTTAAAAGTCTCATCATTGACAGTGCATAACATCATCAAAAGATTCAGAGAAACTGGAAAAATCTCTGTGCGTAAGAGACAAGGCCAAAGACCTTTACTGGATGCCCGTGATCTTCGGGCCCTCAGACGCCACTGCATCACTCACCGGCATGATTCTGTCATTGACATTACTAAATGGGCCCAGGAATACTTCAAGAAACCACTGTTTCTTGTGGAGACTTGTGCCGCCGTGTTCTGTGGGCCAAGGCTCATTTAAAATGGACTGTAGCAAAGTGGCAAAGTGTCCTGTGGTCAGACAAGTCCAAATTTGACATTCTTGTTGAAAATCTTGGGCGTCATGTCCTCCGGGCTAAAGAGGAGAAAGACCACCCCTCCTGTTATCAGCGTTCAGTTCAAAAGCCAGCACCTCTGATGGTATGGGGATGCATTAGTGCATATGGTGTGGGACACTTGCATGTTTTAAAAAGCACCATGAATGCTGAAAGGTATATAAAGGTTTTAGAGCAACATATGCTCCCCTCCAGACGACATCTATTCCAGGGAAGGCCTTGTGTGTTTCAGCAGGACAATGCAAAACCACATACTGCAGCTATTACAACAGCATAGCTTCGTAGTAGAAAAGTCCGTGTGCTGAACTGGCCTGCCTGCAGTCCTGATCTTTCACCGATTGAGAACATTTGGCACATAATTAAACGAAAATTTCGTCAAAGGAGACCCAAAACTCTACAACAGCTGGAAGCCTGTATTAAACAAGAGTGGGATCAAATTCCAATGGCTAAACTCAAGAAACTTGTCTCCTCAATGCCCAGACGCCTCCACTCTGTGTTAAAAAGAAGAGGGGATGCTACACCATGGTAAACAGGCCCCTGTCCCAACTTTTTTGAGAACTGTAGCAGCCATCAAATTTGAAATGAGCTCATTTTGTGGATAAAATTGTTACATTTCTCAGTTTCAACACTTGCTATGTTATCTCTGTTCTATTGTGAATAAAATACTGGCTGGTGTGATTTGAAAGTCATTGCGTTTTGATTTTATTCACAATTTACACTTTGTCCCAACTATTTCGGAATTGGGGTTGTATTTAGAGCTCTAAGGGTTAATCTGCTTTAGCCTACCTGCTCTGGCTACCTCTTCTGCTGGCACTTTGCAACACCTTTCCACCCCAGCTCCTCCCTTTCATGCTGTGTCTAACTAATCAATGCAATTTCTGTTGTCACTGATGCTCGCTCTTTTCTGCACCCTATGGGGGGTCTTTGATGCTGCTGTCCCTGCCTCAGGCTCTCCAGGTATACCAGGAGGTCCCGGAACACAGCCATATCACCAAACATCACTTACTGCAAATCAAAATAATAGTTTCACTTTGACTAAAGTGGTCCTGACCAAAATGTGTTTGTGCAGAATCTTCGTTCAAATATATTTTATTGTTGATATTTTCAGAATTTAAAAAGTCAACAAGTATATGAATGCATTTCTGGATAATATATATACAGTACCTGCACCGAAGGAACAGCCATATCGATTCACATAATTTATTTGTGGAAACAGTCTTTCCTTTTGGGTCAGTTATTCAAAGTTATCATTAAGCCCTTGTGTAACCTGGCAGTGCATTTTTTTGAAGAAGAAGAATAAAAATCGAAATAAAATTGTACTACTTGAAGTTATCTGTCAAAGATAAGGATAAATATTGATTCAACCTCAGGGCTTTGTCAGGGTCAGTTTCATCCACTAATCTGGCTCTCTCAGAACAAGAGTTACTCAGCTAGCAGTTGCCCTCCTCCTCACGGGAGTGCCCGCAAAACAGACCTATACAGAGAACCCCTACCTGGGCACGATGCCCCCTTCCCAAACAAGACCCTCAGTCAGAGAACTGCTCGACCTTTCATCGATCGTGTGACGCCAGGCAAGGTGCGACCCTCTACTCCTTTCGCCAAAGAGACACCCCCCAAGTGCCAACCGCAAACAACCCGCCGCTCTAAAGCACACACAGGCCATGTTTAATTTGCAGATAAAAAAGATACGCTTTAAAAGCCCATAAAATCCATTTACACGCCAGTGCTCAGTTTCCAAGGGCATTGAGTGCAGCCACTTAACGCAAATCCTTTTTAATATGGCTGCGTCACCTCATTAGAGATGCTGCTGTTTGTTTTTCCGGAGTGTTTAATTGCGATAACCCGATCAATCACTTCTGCTAGTGTGGATCAACAGCGAAGGGGAGGAGGTTAGCTTTTTTTTTTGCCCATCCCTGTTTCCCTATCAAACCCCACCTCTCCTCAACCTCCAAGTACAGCCAACACCTCAATGTCAATGACAAAAGGTTGCAAATATCCAATAGTACATCGCTTCAATGTCGCCCATGCTGAAAAAGAAAAGGTCTGGTTAAAAAAAGAAAAATGAACTATGAAAACAATCCCAAGACCCCGGCTATACAGCAGCATGCCAGAATAAGGTTTTCAGCAGAAAGCAGACAGTAATGAGATATTAAAGGAATCAGTCCCAAGAAGCAGTGGGTTACAGTGATTTTATAACGGCGGAGGGACGTTCTAAGGCACGACGCGCGGCGGAGTGCCTTAGTGCCCCTCCGCCATTATAAAATCACTGTAACCCACTGCTTCAAGGGGCTTATTGCTTTTATAAAACGGTTACCCTACATATAGCCCATTAAATAAACACACAAGAAAAAAAAAACAACAATTTATTGGTAATAATGCAACAATAAAATTGAGAACTATTCGTTCTTCCACCAAGCAAGATCGAGTGGACAGAATGGTTGGCAAGCAACGCAGACGCTAAGATTGCTTTTTCATCTAGCGCCATTATCATGTCATGTCAGGCTATTTGGGCTCATTAATGTAGATATACTATGAAAGCAGGCTATTTGGAATGTCTCCTTCGGTCTCCCGAAGACCCCGTTAAATAATTTTATGTTCGTCTCAACTCGCGCCTATCGGCCATATCATTACAACCAGCAGCGAGAGTAGGGAACAAGATTGACTTTTGTCCTCCACACTAGCCGGTGTCCAGGAAAATGTTGAATTGTGCATTAGTTTGCTAGCCAGCTTGTCAACTAGCTAGCGTTCACTACTGTGGATGTGTTTACCCTACACATATCCCATAAAATAAACACACAAGAAAAAAAAATCTACAATTTATCGCTAATACTGAAATAGCGAGCTAGTTAGCAACGTCGCTAGCAAGCGAAAGTGATATCGAAATCTATAATGCTATAGCTAGCTAGGTAGATAGCCAACTGGTTAGCGGGTTATAAGGCTAAACTTCGCTAACACTGAAATAGCGAGCTAAAAGTCTTGAAACAAACGTAACCTAACGAGTCAGTCGAGTGCAGAGTAGTTGGTTGCGAGGCCAGGCGCGCTGGGATATTTCGTGCTGCGGTCTGCCTCAGAATACAGTGGGTTACAGTGATTTTATACCGGCATGGAACGCGGCTCAGCCAATCACATTTAAGGATGGGAAGCACCCGTTTTATAATGTGGGTTTGTGGTCTGGCCAGTCAGTTTTTTATTCAGTAATGCAGCCCTGAGAGCATAAAATGCAGCTATTGTTGCTCAGTGATGTAAAATATCAAAATCAAAGCCGTTGAAAACCAATCATTTGGTTAAACAAGTCTCCACATGATAGGTTTTCAACAGCACAAGACAATTAAATTTTCATTTAAAAAAAAAATTATTTCAGCTCCCTAATGTTAGGAAGAGGTTGGGGGGGACACCAGATGCAGGATCCAAAAGGGTTTATTTAAACACCAAACACTAAAGGAGAAAGTTGGCAAACAGGCCAGAGACAAAACACCGTGCACATGCACTGAATGAATGGGAGAAACTAAGGTGCACTGCCCAAGGCAGGGGGAAACAGAAGAACACACTCCAAGAATGGCTAAACTAGAAAACAAAAACTTGACCTAACTAAACTGACGGAAACACTGGGAGACTTAGACAAAGGGGAGACAAGACGTGGGCGCAGCAAAACACAAGGCTCGGGAATCGCACAAAGGAAATACTCGGGAAGGCACAGGAGCTGAGAGGGCAGGGTGACACATGCGCAAAATTAACACTGGCGAATACACGCCTCCCGTTCACTTCCATTCCATGTGAGCAAATGGGCGATTTAAAAAAAAAAAAAGCTTCCAGTGGTGAAGTGAATTTGCATCTTGGCTTTGTGTGCTCCAGGGGCTTTGCCAATGTTTCTCCCCGTCCCTCCTCAGTTCTGTAGACTTCCTCCCAAGGTGTCATTGAAAAAGAGACATGTTCTCAATGGAATTTCCTTGGTTTAAAAAAAGAAGCGTTACGCCCACAGCATGAAATTTATTGACATTGATGTACAATCATTCAGCCCCGCCCACTTTTGTCACTTCTATGTTTTTGAAACTTTGTTTCCAGTCTGACAAAAAGCCGGTTCGGCGAGTACAAAGACATTTTCGTTTGTGGCAATCTTGCTAGGGTAAATTAACGGTAAATATGAAAGATCGTTCATAGAACGATGACTTGCCTAAATTCCACCCATTTACGTCAGTGACGTCATTGCATCCATAGCAGCATGGACTGCATTGACTTTATGAACAGAATGGCGCTAGTTTGAAGTATCTAGCTTGAATAGAAGCAAAGTTATCGACCAAAATGTGTTTTTGACCATTTTGATGACCTTGACCTTGGCCTAGATGACAGCATCATTTAGACTCGATGACATAAAATGAAGACGATCACTGCAAGATAAATGGCAGTTAAGGGTGTGACAATCAAATTAACAAACAAATAAACATACTAATCGAACCGACTAACATTCTTACCAGAAGAATTTCGGCAAGGAATAAAAAAGATTACCTCTTCCACCACACACATTACTTCCCACAATGTTTAGTTTTTAAGAACTGATGATAAACCCACCGAGTAAGCAGCAAAAATATACACGACTCGGCCTGTTCTTATTTACTGCCACTGTGCTGCTCTGAACTGAGTCACAAGCTGAAACAGAAGTTTGTTTACAAAATAGTCAGCTGCCCAATGTCCCTGATTCTGTGGTGAACAAGGAGAATTAAGAAGAGTGGCTTTTTATCTTTTCATTCCTAGTTGTATATTTCTCATTGTGATCCATTTTTGTATCAGTTTCAATCTGTTTCTATAACAATTAATACGTATTGAAGGCCAATTTATCCATTTACATGAAAATTTACAGCTCAAATGTGTATAACGCACAGTTCATATTGAGTTGGGTTCTAATGAATCGAATTCAGCATTTTAAGTATGGTAAACTTATACTATGAAAGCAGGTTGAACAAACTACTTTAAGCCTTAACTCTTAAACTATAATTTAACTCAAGGGAGAAGTAAAATTGTGGCAAATATAGAATGTACTTTTTTTTTCAGTGGTGGGAAACAGAACTGGGAATATATTACTGCTCCTTGGGATTCAGCCTTCATGTATGTGTAATTGGTGGAGAGCTTGGGAATTTGCTCATTGAAAAGGAGTATTAATGATTCTGTTGAATTAGTCTGTTAAATTCACGAATAGCCAATTTTCATTGCCTCACGACTGAATAATTAAGTGCTCCCAAAAACCTTCCCTGAATGATTTCGTTTCTAAGTACAATTATGGGTAGTGCTCCAGGTTGCAAAAGAACCTCACAGCAAGGTGCTCGTGGGTTTGAATTTGCCTTGTATGCGATTTTTATGTGCACTTCCCATGGTCACTTGGGTTTCTCCAGGTACTTCCTCCCACAGTCCAAAGCCACACGCTCGGCTCATAGGCAATAGTGAATACATAGTGTTCCATGAACAAACTGTCCAGAGGAAGTGCTGCCTCTCATGCATGGATACTGGTATAAGCTCCAGTCAATCACACAACCCTAATTAAGAATAAATGGCTTAGATAGTGGATGGATGGACAATTAAATGGAATCTAAAGTAAGCTGAATGTACAATGGATACTCAATAAATCTTATTCAGTATTTGAACCAGCGCAGAGACTGAAAGTGTAAAACTTTACTGGAGGAATGAAGCACCTTTCTTCCAAGATATATTCTCTCTCATTATTCAATTATTGACTCAAAGCTTCACCCCCCTTGCACATTCTACTTCCCAACTCTTGCACCTGACCCTCATTGTTTATTGTAGTTTCTGTGTATCTAAGGTCCAGTCTTTCTTCTTCTCCTTTGCCAGATCGCCCCCTTTTTTGGGGGGATTTTTTTTTCCTCCACCCTGAACACAGCCAAACTGTTCAGCCCACCGCAAAGCAACCTGCTCCTATTGACTCAATAGGAAGACTACAGTATGCACTATAGAACACTGCTGTCGCGCCGCCAATTACGCTCTGCCTATGCTACCAGAGGATCACATAGTCAGCCTACAATTGAAGTTGTACAGCTACGTTCATCTGGCCGACCAGAAGTGGTCACTACAGAGCTAAGAACTAACTAATTTTCAACCGGCTTAACCCTTACCATCCCCCACGAGGCTTCGCCAATTTTTGCTTCGCCCATGTGGACCTACGGCCATAGCCGGTAATGGCATAGCTGGGATTCCAGCATCCGACCACGGGGCTCGCAGACATCTTAGCTGCGAGCAACTCAGAAGCCACCCTTTGCCAGATTGTTGACTACTCGTTGGTGAGAAATGATCAGAACCCTATGCTATTCCACACCAGGAATGGATCTTAGATACGCCCACCCTGCTGAAAAATCCAGTAAAATACCATTAGAAAAAAACCGTTCAGAACCATTAGGTTTCTAATAGTCTAATGGGAATTGGAACCCCATTAGGAACCATTAGAAGAAACCATTAGGAACCTACTGGTCTCATTAGGATGTAAAGCCATTAGGAACCTACTGGTCCCATTAGGATATAAAACCATTAGAGACCTACTGGTCCCATTAGAATGTTATACCATTAGAGACTTACTGGTCCCATTAGAATGTAATACCATTAGAAGGCTACTGGTTCCATTAGAATGTAATACTATTAGAAAGCTACTGGTTCCATTAGGACCTAAAACCATTAGAAAACTGGTCCCATTAGGATCTAAAACTATTAGAAAAACATACTGAGAAACCTACTGCTGCAACAGAAATTATAGCAGAGTCCTAACACTGGGCACCAGAGACATGTCTATACATATGTGTAATTGTGCATGTATTCAGATATTTTCCCCTCCGAATTGGGAGCAGGACATATGGGGCGTGACAACTCATTACAGTTTGCGATTTTAATAAAATTTTTTCAGAACATGAACCATCAAACCATCAGGTTGTGTTCTTTTCCCTCCGTTTGGATGGATGAGTCATGAACAATGATTTAATCACAAAAGGCCAAATATGATTTACTCACAAATTTAATCGCAAAAGGCCAAAGGTGATCTTGGAATGTATTAAATGAAATCACTGAACGCTGTAATCTACAAACATAATCGTAATTTACACAAGGACCCACTAGAAATCACACAGATGTGATCGCCAAAGAAGGCTATAACATCTGTGTTCCTCCATCACATTAGGAACCATTAGAGACCACAACACCCTGTAGTGACCACTAGACCACTGTATAGTGACCATTAGACTGGTATAAAAAACGCCTGTAGGAAACATTAAGACTTCCGTAGGCACCATTAGACTCCTGTGGGAACCATTAAGACTCCTGTAGGAACCATTAGTAGGGACCTATTAAAGTCCTGTAGATTTCAGTAGGATATAATAGAAACCCATTAGAAAAACAAACCGAACCATTAGGAAAACATAAGTAGCCATTAGAAACCATTAGAAACCACCAGGAACCATTAGAAACCAATAGAATATGCCTAATGGTTGCCGAATGGTTTCTCTGACTTTTTTCAGCAGGTCAAGTGGCCACCAATCATATGGCCCAATATATACTCCTATCTCATAGAGTAGCCCAGTGTTTTTACACAGTTTGGTACGCCTCTCTGTGATGTTGTCACACATAAACCCATATATTGCAACGCAGCAGTATTTCTTCTGAGTGGTTTGAATTGCCAAAGCAAATGATCAATTGACAGAGATTTCATCTCATTGAAACTGTACCCTCTTTGAGTCATTAGCTCAGCATTGTGGAGCCTCACCTCAGACGCTTAGGCAGGATTCAATCTCTGACCCACAGAATAATTGCAAATTATAACTATGATACTGCTGCTATCTTTCTCTACCCTCCTAATGCCACGCTCACCGATGCAACGGGGAAAATCCTCCTACTGAAAAGAATGGCCATGCAGAACTTGTGATTAACCGCAATGGCTAATTTGCTCTGCTGCCTGCTGGATGGACCTGAACTCTGACTTCCATCACAGTGATAGCCCTCATCTTATGAAAACACACAAATGGAATGTGGATATGAATAAAATGAGAGATTTAATTAGCAGAGCTTTGGGTGGAAGTTTGAGAATCTGAAAATGCACAATAAATAGACTGGACTTTGCCTGAATCCCTGGCCGAGGCACTAACTAAGGCCTTCTGGTCTCAGAGCAATTTAAAGTGAGGAGAGAGGTGTGGATAACAGATGACTTAGCCCCTGCTACCCAGACTCCTATTAGCCCGTATCCTTAAGTCCCTCAGCCCAAAGCAAAGGAAAGATAATTAGACTACACTGTGAGAAACATTGACCCCTTCAGACAGATCCTTCCATAAACATTAGAGACAGATATCAGAGCCTCCCTCTCTGAAGAATTCATGAGCTATCAATGCAAAAACCATGCATAAAACTGTATAGCACAGTAATTAGTGTAACAGTATGGAAATTTTGCAGGTTTCTCCTGTAGTTGGAAGCTTGATTGATAAGTCCACAAAGGTATTAATTTGACCAAGAGAAACTGGAGAAGATTGATATGATTTGAGAGGAAGGAGCCAGGCGCCTTTGTGGCTCCTTATTAACCCTTTCATTACCATTGTCGCATTTTCGCGACAGCGCCGATCCCACATCACTTACCATTGTCGCTATTTTGCGCCTAGAGAAAGTCCCTCACAAAAACTGTCAAAGCTCCGCAACAAAACACCTCTTTGGACGAGTCTGGCATCGCACAACACGTCAGTGATGTCATCAGGCTTCCCGTAGTTCCCAATCCTCCGGTTATGCATAGTTTTATTTTATTTTATACAGGTTATTGCAGGCAGTGCGTGCTGCAGCACGTGTTTCTCCGTTTGTACACAAATGCACGTGTATCTCCGTTTGTACAGAAATGCCCGTGTATCTCCGTTTGTACATAAATCCCATTGAGGGAAATCGTCTTGTCTTGACAAACCGAAATACGATTTTTATCTTCATTTTCTGTTTTTACTTTTGGAAAAACTAAGCAAAGATATGTGTCAATGGTAAGGTAAATGTATTTTGAACATGTTTTCTGTACATAAAATTGTCCATTTCTGGCGTTTTTAGTTCGAAAAAGGGGGTGAAAATCCACATGCAATATCATGCTGCAATAGCACAAAAAATTACGGTAAGCAAGGGTTGTCTTATTCCCAGTAAGCAGTATAGTGAAAGGGTTAAGGAAGTCAAGCCACAATGGACACCAACAGAGATACATGAACTCAAAGTGGCACTGGCAAGACAGTTAGGGTGTAGTCTGGGTCAGGTAAAGGGCAAACAGGATGGGGGCGAGCAGGCAAACCATGGTCAGTGGTCAGGCCGAGGTTGAAAGTGAGATCGCAATCCGTAGCAGCGGGGCACGCTGGACTGTGCACACTCATCCACTCTGTTGCTGGTGGAGGAAGACAAAGGACATTTGCCACTTGAGTGCCAAAGAGCAGGGAGGGAGTTCCCCTAATAAATGGTCACTTGTTTCTTAGTTTTAACCGAAGACGGTTGAATGCTAGGCTCGCACTAGGATGTGCTTGAGGAACAATGATGAGAGAAGACAATGCAGGGAGGAAGGACAGTAACGCAGGAACTTTGGTCCTGTCCACACAAACACGGGTATTTATGAAAATGTATCTTATATGTGTTTTTGCCTCTCGTCCACAAGCCATGGATGTTTTAGGTCACTAAAACAGATTTTTCCAAACGTGTACAAAAAGTGAAGATTTTTTTAATCTGTGTAAAACAGCGTTTTGGAAACGTTAGAATCAGTTCGCATATTCCCACTGTTCTTCTGTTAATATTCATGTTCTTATGTAAACTTTATCGCCATTTACTGGCCCGCGTACATGATTTGAGCATTTTTTCTTGTTTTAGCATACTCCATCGTACAAAGCTATTTTGTAAAACAATGCTGTGTGGACAGAATCTTTAAAAAAAGGGGGGGCGTGGGGGGGATTACCATGTAGAAAAATATTCGCCTTTCTGCAGACGAGGCCTTAAGTACACACCACACCAACGACAAAAAGGAAGGGAAATGTGAAACACACATGGCGGGCAGAGGAAGAAACGGTAGATGACAATAATTAGATATTTGATAATGTGACAGAGCAGCGCGAGTTGTAACAAAAAATTCCACCCGCCCGTTCAAATTATTTTTCTTTCACTTCCACAGTTGTTTAGATCATGAATTTTCATAAAGTTTCCTTCCCCAAAACAAAACATCCAGCATTGTCCAATATTAGAATATGCTTTTGCATAAATATTAATAACATTCATCAAATTTAATCTACAATGCCCTCCACTAATATTGGCACTCTTGGTAAATACGAACAAATGTCGTTATGAATTAATTCCTTTATTAATTATCCTCTTGATATTTAATTAGAAATGCGAACAAACATAAAAGCAAAAACATAAAGTGGAATACAAAATTAATTATTTATAATCATTATAATGAAACAAATATTCTTCTCTCAAAAACATGTGCCTTTTGCCAAGATAACAGCTCTGATGTAGTGCACTCCTATGGCGTATAATGAGATTTGAGAGGACATGGCAAGGGATCTGAGACCATTTCCCATACAGAATCTCTCCAGATCTCTCAAATTACTTGGTCCTCATTCAATTACAGCCTAGTTTAAACTTTATGGCTGAGGCAGTCAGGTTTTCAATTAAAGGTCCCCTATTATGTTATTTTTGACAAATATGTCCTAAAGGAAGGTTTGTAAACCTATTTATCAAAAACCCCATAAAAATTCCTAATTTCAAGGCCATTTTCGGTCTGTTATTCTCTCCCCTCTGAAGAACAGGGTGGGCGTCACCTTTATTTAATAAGCTCTGCTCTGAGATACCTTACGTGAACAGATAGCAATTTATATATCAAAAGACCTAAGCTAAACTAAGGACAGTACCTTCAGACACATACACCGATTTATTTATAAACTGTACAATGAATACACAAGAGAAAGGTAATGTGCTCAGGCTAAGTAATGCTGTGAATAGCGCTTTCTTGCATGACATGCAGTTGCCATACAAGTTTAACTACACTTGGCATTCAGTTAAAATAAAATAATAAATAAATAAATCAGAATCAGTTTGGCAAAGAGACTTGGAGACCGGATGCGATCGCCACAAAGGTAGCCACTGAGCGAAGGGAGACAGTCTGTAATAAACCGATTAAATGTTTCTTTAAATACCAAAGACAGAACATTTCAAGTTTAAAACTAGGGACTTGCATAAGCACAAATTGGAGACTGAAAATATGATAGACCATGCAAAGGGTGATAACCCGGGGTCAGTCGATTTTGCTGATATTTGATACACAAATACACCTTACCAAGTTATGTATGAAACTACAATATGAACATCATCCATTTGGTTTTGTAGGAAAAATCACCAAAAAATGTATTCTGCTGGATTCTGGACCATTTTTGAAGGATTTTCAAGGGGTTAATTTGGGTCGTCCTCTACAGAAAATGGCTAAACTTCTAACATTGCCCCTTTGTGTGAATGTTGCCCTAGGATGACCAACCAAACTGTCAAGAATGATCAAAAAATATTTCCAAATATGCCAGTTATGTGTCAAGATATTTCCCCAACCCCAAAATTAGGAATTGTGTATATGCCTGTTCAACAGCTTATAAGTCATCTGCCACAGGGGTAGATACCACAAACCATAGCGGAAATGGTGGCTAATGACTTGCTCTTTCATGATCAGAAATTTTTAAAAAACTTGCCGCTCTACTCAGTGCTTTGTAATAGCGCCAGAAATGAGGAGAATATTTAATTTTTTTGCAGCGCTGCCACCTATATGCTGTATGTGGAACTAAAAACCTGTAAAAACAAGCAACACAACCAATGTTATTTTATCTGCTGTGGCCTTATGCATTCAATTATAATGCCAACACATGAAAACTAAGGGTATTCCATCATAAATATGGCCGTTTCCCTGGGAAAGGGGCCTGCCAGGCATTTTTCAATGCACAAACCAATATTCTACAAACCTTTCATATGTCCCAGACTGTATTTGACTAATTACTTTCTCTATGAACAGATTGGTAACAACCCAATATAGACCTGAACACTTTGTTTCGGCTTGTTTCAAACTGTAAGGTTAGTCAAAATAGAGTCTAGAGAGTCTAGTAATGAGGCAGTCTCGGACTTAACCATGTTAGCAGGAGTGGTGCCACTGTCTGTATTACCCAACAATTCAAGGATGTCAGGCCTTGAATGGCAGCAACTACCAGATCACCAGAGTAGGCAGCTTGAGGAAGTGAAGGACAAAAAGACAAAAAAAAAGTAAGCCAAAGTCCAGCCAATAATCATGATAATGGTTCCATAGTCAATCACAGCAAGAATGAACAAACCTCTACTAGACAACCGAAGTATCCACGTTGTCAGCCAATCGGCATGGTATAAAAACCATGTGAACCTTTTCGAAATTACTGAGTTCACTCCTGATCCACCTGTTCGAGGATGCTAACAGGTGCTGGTCATCTAAAGGAGTGTCAGTATTATCCTTGGTCTAATGGCCACACTTCTGTTAGGCAGAGAGACGGGAAAAGTAGCTTGAAGCCTGCTGGGTAGTTAGCCAGTCCTCCTTCACAAAACGGGCTTTGATTTTCTTAGCCATCGACCCAGGGTTTTTCTTCCTCCCAGTCTCTACTCCTCTCATAGACCTTGTGGTTGAACAGGCTACTTTGTGCTCAGGGGATAACGATGTGGCTGCATCAATGCATGCGACTGTGAATTGTCATGGCATTCGTTGAAATATGGGCCTAGGCCTAACACTGGTAGTACATTCGCCTTACCTACCTGATTCAACCGGCAGTAAAACATTTCAAACATCAAACATTTCGTTTGACGTTGATGCCTGAATTGCATGTTCTTGACGTGGCCAACGACTTGAATAGTGGAGGGGGTGCTGGCACTTCTGCGACGGCTTTCAGTCAAGGCTAAGCTTGTATCTATTTATGTGCTGGACATATAGTGATGTCCTTGTCAACAGCATTAAATGGCTCAGCACACAGTGCAATGAGGTCACACTCCCTCTCCAGTGGCAGTCGTGGGCCCTTCTCTCCATGTTCTCGTCTAAGAGGAACTTTCAGCCCCGAAAGATGGCTTTGAATGGACTTGTCGCACTTTCTCAAAGCAATACAACAATTCTCTTTTGGATATTTCTTCATTACACCGCATGCAATGGCAGGAGAGACACTGGAAAACACACATTTTATCTCCATAGTGGCCTGGGATTCATCACTGCCAGCAGCCATGGCTGCCATTTTGAAAGTAACTGTTTGAAATGTGTGTCAAGTGCTGTTGCTGTGGAGCTACTCACGAAGTGGGTGTGAGGTGGTGGTGGGGCTGTTTAGGTGGGGGATGACCTTGACTTGCCTCTTTATGGGCCAACAGGCATTTTTAAGTCATCCGCGATCATATCCAGCCTCAAAACATGGTATTATGGCTTGTGGACAAGTATAAGGACATGAGGTCGATCAAAGTGATCCGTATCAAAACCAAAATGAGCAGCAAGAAATTTTATTCTTTTGAATGATCAAATGGCACTTGGACTTGCTCCTCTGCGAAAATTGTCACCCAACTCCCTGTGGCAGTTGGGATATTGGCATGTAAATATAGCATTATTTTATGATTTTGAGGGGTTAACATTTTTTAAGGGGTTAATATACCCACAATGCCTTGCAGTATGCAACATTTTATATTTTTTATAGAAAGACTTGGATGTCTGCTGCAGTTTAACTATAAGAAAAGTCAGTCTTAATTATCAAGCATCGTGCCAAAAATTGGCAAAGTTTGTCAATCACATCAAAATTTGCTTATTGAAAATGCATTGGAAGGGTTAATTGCCTCTTATTCCTCAACAGTTATTAATCACCGAACGGTTTTACCTGCCTTCATTCTAGTATAGGACCAGTCAATGGTAGGAATTTGAAGAAAATCTGTTGACCTCGCTGGTTATCACTTTTTGCAGATTTTTCCATGGTCTATCCATGCAATGACACTTAATCGATAAAAAGGAAAAGCAGCGTAAATTGACATGGAGGGCTGGCCAGTGAGGAAAATAATTAAGGAAACAATTTGGATATGACAAAAT
The DNA here is from genome assembly GCA_029692085.1 of Gymnothorax javanicus. Lineage (NCBI taxonomy): Eukaryota > Metazoa > Chordata > Actinopteri > Anguilliformes > Muraenidae > Gymnothorax > Gymnothorax javanicus. Next base: position 26,615,132 of record CM056193.1, read on the forward strand.
CATTTTCTTTATCACCAGAGTTTTGTTAATAGTTTAAATAAAACTTCAGGGCCCGTATTCACAAAGCATCTTAGCGCTAAAAGTAGGTTCTAACTGCCGGATTTTGGAGAAACACCTAAAAAAAATGGGCGTGTCAGTCGTAAATTTAGGACTCCTAAATTATTTTTACTACGTGTTATTCACAAAGCATTTTAGGCCTAAAAGTAGCTCCTAAGTCTGGGAGAGCTTAAAAGTACTCAAGAGGACTCCCAACTCGCTAAAACCTATTCACAAAGAATCGGAAAATGGCTGCTGCTGTTGAAAGACGGAATCATTTGGAAATTCTGAATGATGCGCAGTTGTTGAAAAGATATCGGATCGACCGTGAAGGGATTTTATTTGTTGTTGCCTTGGTGAGGGAGAGAATTATGTCTCCAACCATGAGAAACAACCCAATAAGCCCCGAAATAAAATGTTTGACAACACTTTGTTACTTGGCCACCGGAAAAATGCAACTTTGCAACGCGGACAATTTAGGGATTTCACATTCATCTGTCAGTCGCTCAATTCACAAACAATCATTGAACTCAGTGAACCCCATATCATCCGACAGTTTATCCGGTTTCCATGGACATTCGCCAACAACACAGAATCAAACTTAAATTCATGCACATCTCAGGTATGCCCGGTATCATCGGTGCTATTGACGAGACCCATATTTGAATTATTTCTCCGACCCAAGATGAAGAGGTATTTGTAAATAGAAAAAAGTTCATTCCATCAACACCCAGATAGTATTTGATGCCGAATACAATATTTTGTGCATTGTTGCGAAATGGCCAGGATCCACGCACGACTCGCATTTTAATGGAAAGCAGCTTATGCCAATTATTTGACAGCCATTTTGCACCTGCGAGATGCCACTTGATTGGGGACAGTGGCTTTGGTGCTGCACCTCCTCCTGCTATGCATTAATTATTTTATTAGGCTGTTGAACGAGGGTTACATTTAATAGATCATCATAATAATACCAGCCTTTGTCATATTTTGTATACATGTTTAAATTGTAGGCCATAAATTACAAACCAAGCTTAGTATGCTTTCCTGTTTAAACGATAGCCCGTTTATAGGCTGCAATCTCGGACCTCCCTTGCAATTGCAGCCCATACCACCGCTTCTCGCAGTTGTCTGTCGTCCGAGGATTTGCTGTTCACCCACGAGCCAAATTTCCCGATTACATGCATTCGTTCCTGCACCAACTGGACCAGCAGCAGTGACTGGTCGTAGCTCCAGTTGGGCTTTCGCGTCCTTTTTGAACTTTCATCCATGACAGTTTAGGGCAAACAAACTTGAATGGCTCGACATTAAAAATGATCGTAAGTTCGCAACATATTCTCATTGGGTACTAAGTTGCCAATTATTGGGGAAAATGATGCGTTTTATTATTGCCTTTTTTTATGCTATTGGCGTTTTTACAACTATTTCTTTCCTATGTATGTTTATTTGCCTAGAGCGTGATATGTGGGGACTGCGCATAGTGCATTTTCAGGAGTGCTCAACATGTTATTATTTTATGGGACAAACCAGCCACTTGGACTATTTCCTGTGTGAAATTTTTTCAATGGGCTGCCCTGTCACCAAACAACCAATCACCGTGCTCATTGTCCCAAGACTCGTGCATGAGAATTGACGTCATCCATAGCAACGGAGATTTACTCCCACCTTTCTCAGAGCTACTCCTAGTCTAGGAGTTACCAGTTTTCTTAACTAAAAGTTGCTCTCAGCGGCTTTGTGAATAACTTTTAAGATTTTACTCCTACATAAAATGTTTAAGCACGACTTAGGAGTACTCTTAGCGGTAAGATAAGATGCTTTGTGAATACGGGCCCAGATGTATTCCATTGGCATTTTTTGGCAAAAACTGTATTTGACCTGGGTGCCAATAATAATGGATTGCACTGTGTACATAAAGATATCACATAACCCGGATTGCTATCTCATGGCTCAAAGGAACACATCAAAAAATTAGAATGTAATGCTAGTCAGATGATCTTAATCCTCACAGCGTATTAAGTAAACCAATAGATTTTGAGAAACTGGCAAGCTTGGAAACTGGCTAGTTACGATTCCACAATCACCACCTGGTGTACACATTGGGACACAGGTTGTGAAAAAATTATTTAAGTGCATTATAAGAATTAAACTAGAGAATTAATACTGTTCCCTTGTAAAACCTTTGACTTTGAGTGCACTGAGCCACATTAGTTTCAAGTAATTGCATTAATGATCTCCAGAAAAAGTCATCTCTGCAAATGTCCATTGCAAACATTGGTATTGTGCTGCTCATATTAAGATGGTCTAAATTACAGCTTCAGAGTTACTTTCTTTCAAGGAGCTGTGTCATGATCTGCGCATACTCAGAGCTTATATCCTAAGAAAGTGAATCTGCTGGACTGCAAGTCATAATCTAATTCCATCCTTCTTTGTTTTGCATTGTTTTTGTGTACACTCTTCAAAAAAAGTAGGGGCTATTGGAATTTCAAGGTCAAAAAGAAAATAATGATTGTATTTTGGATATAATAACTGACGGCAATGAAGATAACATGAACTGCTCTGCAAAACAGAGCACTAAAACGCAGCCGATGGTGCATACGTGCAACGCGTGTAAATCCCAAACACGTGGCCCGGGTGCATATTCATATTTGACACTTTAGAGAAAGGTCATCTACTCCCTTTAGTTTGAGATTTCTTTCATTCTGATAGCTTCTGACTGTAATCCTTTGTTGATTTTCTTTATCTGAGGCATCCTTTGAATGTTTTTTTTTTTTTCCCGCAATGCAACGTCTCCAACGTGCTAAACTTCTAAGAGCAATTGGTATGCTTGAAACTGGCCGCCTTCAATCTGAGGCCTGGAACACACTGGATGCGTGTGTAGTGCGAGGTGGCTGCGTTCTGAGCTGCTGCCGCTGACTTGCGTCTGTGTTCACACATGCTGCGTCAGCTGCGTCGCTGCTGCAGGCTGCTCCTGCCAGTCCTATTTTTCTTCATGACTTTCCCCTGAAAAACTAACATAATCATATAATATTTCATTTCATTTCGTACCCAGGTTAAGCAGTCACGTGAATACCTTTTCAGAGATACATGCAGGGACAGATGGAAAAGTACTGCCCTGATACTCTTTAACTTATTAACATAATAGGCTATGCTCATAGCCTTGGCTCTGAAATTAGTGGTGTATTTACGCGAAAACAAGTAGTAGAGCTTTCAAAATATAACAAGTCTGTAAATATTAGTTAAATGGCTGTATTACAACAATGTTTGACACATTGAAAGTCGCAAATTTCCGACTATATGTTCCAGGAATTATATCACGAAGTATTGCTGAATTGAACTGAAGGGATTCTGTCCTTATTCAAGGGTTTTTAACGTGATAAACATACCAAAAAGTGCTGAGTTTATTTATTTATCTAGTTTCTTGCTGATCACAGACACGTGCCCTGGGCAATGTGGTGAAATGCAGGAATTTATTTCGATATGACTGTCTCCTGACAGTCATTTTCAGGTCTGTTTTACCGAGGGCCGAGCGCGTGTTGCGAAAAATATAGGCGAGACTCCAAATCTCTTGAAGACGCAACACAGCAGCCTTGGTTGACTGCGAGAGACATGCATTTCATACATCCAGTGTGGACGGTCTAACCTGTTAACATGGACACTGAAATAAAAAGCGAGAATGCCATGCAGCAGCACTGCTCATGCATCCAGTGTGTCCCAGGCCTGAGATTTCCAGTTTCTTCAATGGTTCCCAGTCTGTGATCAGCAGATTATGGAGCAGGTATCGGCAAACCCATAACGTTGATGATTGATGCCGTTCAGAGCGCCTATGGTCAACAACAACAGCCCAGGATAGTTTGATTAGTACCCAGGTTAAGAAAAATTGCACTTAAACAGCAAATCAGATTGCTGCAAACCTACACCAGGCTCCTGGTGTCTGGGTGACCGGTCAGACAATTAGAAATCGTCTACACAATGCCCATCATCAGGGTGTTCCCCATAACAAAGGTTAATGAACAAGACCACTCCCAATGCGGCTTCCTGTTTGTCCGCACGCCTATATATCCCGCCTTCATTCCCACAATCCCTGCTCGCCTCGTTTCTATGTCCCTCCCTCCCTTCCCCTCTCCAAGAAGGAAGCAAGGAACAGCCACCACCTGGGACCCCGGGGGGCTTAGAAACCTACACGGACTCCGACGAGAGACGCGAACCCCACCCTGAGTCTCGCCACCTGGGGCTCCCAATGTTCGCACAATCACAGACCAAGTCCATACAACATCGCCTTTGCCTCGATCTCCTATCCATTATTCCACCGAATACTCTCCTCCACTTTGGGATTGGTCCAGAGTTCAATAAAGGTTAGACGGCCTCGTAAAGTGCCCCCATTGATCAACCACCACATTGCCAAAAGACGCAGATGGTGTACACAATGCAGGAAGTCCGGAAAATGTTGGTGGTCACGAGTAATGTTCTCAGATGAATCCTGCTACACTTTAGACTTCTTTGATAGTCGCATCTGGCAATGTCGTAACGAACGCTGTGCCAATGTTAACCTGAGGCAGCATGACAGATGGTGCTGAGTTTGCTATCGTGTGGGCTTGCATCACTTGACTAACTGAACCCCACTCCATATCGTGCAAGGAAGAGTAGCTGGCCAGTGCTATCGGGACATCATACTGACACCCTATGTTGTCCCGTTTGCATGATGTGAGGGGCGGCATTTTGTCTTTCAGGACGACAACACCCCTGCTCACCGTGCAAGAATAGTCAATAATCACCTTCAACGGCTCAATATCCATAGGCAGGGGCGCTGCTGGCAATTTTGAGCCCTATGACTGGAAATCGATTGCCTGCCCCCCCAAATAGGAGTCTGTGTCACGAACAATCTACGGTCACGAAGCAGACTGTGTTTTGGGGCTAATAACGTCTGACATCGTCCTCACTCTCAAGGTGCGTTTCCATTTAATACCCTTAGAAATGAGCAAAATCTGAATAGCGAAATAAAAAACTGGTAATGGAAACACAGTCTGATATCACGAAATTTGCTCTCAGATCTATAGTATTAGTCACCGAAACCAAGGTCAATAAATAGACCATTGGACTTCTGCAGCAGACCAGCTAGTGTATTTGTAATTTTGCGTATTCTGGAACACTTACATCGTTAATGTAAGACGAGCATTTACAAATTTGCAGCGTGCAGAACTCAGCTGACAGAGACAATGTCAAACGCGTTGCCATTCTCATCGATGCATAAGTAACATAACATAACTTGAATGGCGAGAACAGGCCATTCAGCCCAACTAGGCTTGCCAGTTTCTTTATACTATCGTGAATATATCACTTCAGATACTCAATGACTCAATGGTATCTAGCTTTAAGTCAAGCCTGCTCTTGAAAACTCCCAAGGTCTCTGCCTCAACAATACGGTCAGGCAAGCTGTTCCACACCAAAATTATTCTTTGGTTGAAGAAATATTTCCGAATATCAGTGCTAAATTTACCTTTGGTCAGCTTCCATTTGTGACCCCGATTTCTACTAACAACACTTGGTTGAAGGAATCCTACATAATTCACTTTGTTAATCCCTTTAACATATTTAAAGACCTCACTCAGATCACCCCTTAGTCTCCTTTTCCTAAGACTAAAGAGATTAAGGATCTTCAGCCTTTTCTCGTAGCTTTCATCTTTTATACCTGGAATTAGCTTTGAGGCTCTTCTCTGAACTTTCTCTAAAGCCTCTGTGTCTTTCTTAAAGTATGGTCCCCAGAGCTGTACACAATACTCTAGATGTGGTCTGACGAATGTGTTGTACAAAAGAAGCATCACCTCCTTGGATTTGAACTCAATACTTTTGGCAATGTATCCCAGCATCCGATTGGCTTTTTTAACTGCTACGGCACAATGGCTAGAGCCTGTGAGGGTTTGGTCAACAATCACTCCCAGATCTTTCTCGTGTGGAGCACATTCCAGTTTTAAACCTCCCATGAAGTAATCCCGTCTAATGTTTTTATTACCTACATGTACAACTTTACATTTCGCTACATTAAATTTCATTTGCCACATTTCTGCCCAATTCTGGATTATATCCAAATCATCCTGAATCACTTTAGTGGACTCTAAACTATTTGCCAAACCTCCCAATTTAGTATCATCTGCAAATTTAACTAATCTGCTCTCAATATTCCTATCAAGGTCATTAATGTAGATGAGGAACAGCAGGGGTCCCAACACCGATCCCTGGGGGATGCCACTCCCCACCATACCTAGCTCAGATGAGATACCACTGACCACCACTCTTTGTGTTCTGTCCTGTTTTGAATCCACTTCAGAATACCTCCTGTAACTCCAATGGAGCTCATTTTAAAAATTAGTCTCTTATGCGGTACTGTGTCAAATGCTTTTTGAAAATCCAAATATATGATGTCATAAGCCCTGCTCTGGTCATAAGTCTTGGTGGCCTCTTCAATAAATTCCAGAAGGTTTGTCAGGCATGACCTTCCTTTACGGAAACCATGTTGGCTATCCCTCAAGATATTGTTACGTTCAAGAAATAAGTCCAGCTCATCTTTTATGATAGATTCCAATATTTTGCACGCAATGCAAGTTAAACTGACTGGCCTGTAATTACCTGGCTCAGTACGGTCACCTTTCTTACATATTGGTATTATATTGCCCTGTTTCCAATCATTTGGTATTTCTCCAGTTTCTAAAGACCGTCTAAAGATGGCAGATAGCGGCTTAAAGATGATCTCACTAACTTCCCTGAGCACTCTAGGATATAAGCCATCAGGACCCGCCGCCTTATCTGCCTTTAGTTTATGCAACTTGTCTAATACTTCGTTATCCCTAACCTCAATTTCCGCAAAATAATCTTGAGCATTGGACATGCCCTCCGGCCGAATAAAGACCCGCTCTAAGGTAAAATTCTCAACAAAGTAACCGTTTAAGGTATCCGCAATCTCCTTGTTATCATATAGCAGCGATCCATTTTTATTCTTTATGCACTTAACCTGCTCTTTGACTTTCCTTTTTCTGCTACAGTACTGAAAGAAGCGCTTGGGGTTAGTTTTTGCCCCCTCTGCAATTTGTCTTTCATACAGTCTTCTAGCATTCCTCAGCTCTTTTTTGACCACAGCCCGCATTTTACAGTATTCAGCCTTAGTAATCTCATTGTTATCCTCTATGTACATCTTATAAAGATTCCTCTTTTCCCTCAAACTCCTACGAATAGCTGCGGTCATCCACTGGGGATTCTACTTTTTTAGCTTACTTTTGGACACCTTTGGAATGAATTTGCATTGTGAATCAAGTAAAACCCCCTTAAATCTTTCCCACATCTCATTTACAGACTCACAGTCCAGGAGTGTCTCTCATTTTATTTCACTTAGATATGAGCGCATCTTGTCAAAGCTTGCTCGCCTAAAATTGAAAGTACATCCAACTACATCCAAGCTGTGATTGGCTGATGGCACGTACAATGGTACCAGAGCCGATCTGTGATTGGCTGATGTACGTAACGGTACCAAACAACCTGCATAAAAAAATTTCGCAGCCAGTTCAAGCACTAGTGTAACTTGGGCCGTACAAAATGATGAATAGTAATAGGGGGGGCCCATGTGCAAAGATTATTCTTAAAAAGTTGAAAATTGAGAAACAAACAACAAATTCATTTTAAATCGATCAAGTTATTACAAAAATTAAAATGTGAAATTTAAGTGCCCAAATATTTTATTTACAAATGATAATAATGATATCAGTATCCTCTTTGGGGCCCCTTTGAATGCTGGGCTGGGAATCAATGCTGGGAATCAATGAATGTTTGGCTAATAACGGGGCATTACGCACTATTGACGCAAAAATGTCAATTTCAATTTCCGTTTCTTACCCATTCCTTCTTTCACGGACCATGACAGCAAGAGAAACTGTTTAGGTAAGGGAATATTGGGTGAATTGTTTGCTCAATTCCTTCTTTGTTAAGATACAATTAGGTTGGGATTAATTATTCTAATTCTTTAGTTTGTTATTGACCTTGTAATTTCAATATCCTCTACTTTTTTTGAAGAGTATATTTTAGTTATTCTGGCATTATGCTTTTTATATTCAGGAGCTTTCAATGAAAATTTGAGGATTTGAAACACTAAGCTTTAAATACGTGAATTAAAATATACCTGACTTTTTCGCAGTTTCAGCAGTTTTAGTTACTTTATATTACTCTATCCCCGAATGCATGGGTAACCGCACTCAATTGTCCCATTTGTTTTGAAAAAAGAAATCAAAAAACCAGCCCAGCTGTAATGCGATTTTCCCGATTTTCGAAAACCTAATTATGTATTACTTATATCCATGTGACATTATTCTGAGACTCGTTGCAGCTCTTGATTTTACATGGACAGACAAGTCAGCATGTTCAGTGCGAAATCTCCAAGCTAAAGCTTCGCCTTTGGGTTTGTGTTTAATATGTTTCATTCGATAAACGTAGAATGCCTCGATCTTGTGTAGTTGGAGGCTATACGAGGAACACCGTCAAAAATCTCACTAACCATGTCGGTCTGAGATCTTGCTCACCGTGAAGTTGTTAACTGTGCCAATGACTGAAACAAGTGATATTACCAATCACCTGCAGACATGTTGACAACTCCAAAAAGCCAGGAAACTCATGTTGCATTTCATAAGTCTATCAGTGCTTTAGAGGATTTATTGGATATGGCTAGCTGGCTATAACCGAAGCGTTGACGATGTACAGAACCAATTATATATATATCAATGCGTGGTATAATGAAATCTTTTCAGATGCCTTATCTCAGAGGAGAGCGAAGAGGGGCCATTGATGAGTGCCCTTATTCTAAACTGCTTATTTTCGTGAGTGAGTAAATTTGCATGTGCATGAAATAATGCTCAAAAAATGCATTTGTTTTGTCTGTGAATTGTGGGGACAAGTAGGCTAGTTAGCTGGCTAATTGGAGTTTGATTGCTGTGATTGCAGTTTCTTCCCGGAAATGGTTTGTCATCATTTAGTGACTTACGCTATTCTGAACAATTAGGATATATACTGTAAATGCTCTGATTAGCTTTTGTTATTTCATTTTGCACGGGCTTACATTTGTTACAGTCGTTTTCTCTCTACCGCTCTGTATGCCTTTGTGCTTCTGTAAATGGATAGCACCATCCTGTGATTCGAATGCAGCGCCTACTACTGACTACCAGAGTACAGCAGCAACACAAACCTTATTTAGCATAAAAATTGATGTATTTTTTAGCTTGTGTTGCTATTGATTTTTTGTGAAGATGAGATAAAGACACAACATGAGTAGTCCAGTAACGGCTCAGTTTAAGCCAGCAGTTCTGTGATTCTGTGACTGTAGCCCATCACCAAACTAAGCCTTTAGGCGCATTTCCACTTGGTACTTTTTGCCCTCGTGAGCCGATATGGGTGTGGCTTTGGAGAGAGGATCCGCCCAAGATCCACCCACATTCACCGATAAGCAGCTCATGAAGCGGCTCAGAAAGTACCTACCTCAGGTAGGTACTTTCTGAGCCGCTTTCTGAGCCGCTACTCACTAATCGATGCTGATTGGATACCGTTGAGACGGGATATGACCTGAGTAGAACTCGACACAAACCACAACATAAACATCGCCAAGAAATAAGCAGAGCAACATTTGAGAGAATCGAATTCAAGAATAGAAAAACAATAATGGAAAAAGTTCAAAGAAAGACTGCCGACAAGTGGGTTGACTGCGAGGTCCAGGCCTTGCTCGTCTACTGGGGGCAAGAGAGGGTCCAGACGAGGCTGGAAGCACATAAGTGTCGCAGGAGTATTAACATCACACTCCAACTCCGTTGGTGAGCCGCTACTAAAGTACCTAATGGGAATGGAGAGCCGAGAGGAACTAAAAAGTGGGCGTAGCCAAAACACTCAGCCGCTTTCCAAAAAGTATCCAGTGGAAACACGCCTATTCTTGTGCACTGTAAAGCTAGTGCACATAGTGCAACAGAGTCGCAGAGTGATTTCATGTGTGATCGCGCTTTTCAGATTTCCGACAACGCAGGTGCAGAAACAAAGTGCCTCTAAAAACGTATTTCCAACCCAAATCTCTCAAGTTCATTAAAAAATTAAATAAAATTAATCTATAATCTACCTCTAAAACAAAACCCCTTGTTGCTCTTTAACCATGAGATACGAAAAAATATGAACTGGTTGACAGTGCCAATAATCACAGAAGAAAAAAAAATACCTGTTAGATTATTTGACTTGCAGTTGAACGGTTTTACTTTGGTCAAAGTTGTGAGCATGCGCAGTAATTGTGACACAGCTCCTTGAAGGTCATTTTAGACCAGGTCCCATGCAAGCAGTTTGTTCTGGGTCATTCCATGAAAGAGAGAGTCAAAGTGTGACATGACTGTTCAAATTTGAAACAAAGATTTTGCAAGAAGTACGGGTTCACTTTTGTTGGCGTTAACATGAGTCAAAATGTGACACAAGTTAAATGGTAAGATCTACTATGGGATGTAAGAGGCAAGGTGTTGAACATTCAGTGTTGCCGATGTAACAAGGACACAAAACTAACACAAAAGTCTGCAATAAAAATTTTATTTCAAAATATAACAAAGTTTCAACTTGTTCCATTAGTATAACAGAGAACAAACTTAAAACAAATCAGCAGTTTGGCAATGCCCAGTTGTGCTCTAATAAGGTCTGACCATGTTTGGCAGGGCTTTGAAAAGTCGCTCATTGGTCATGTTCATCTGAGGACGGAACAAATGCAATATTCTGGACGAAATATAAATGAGAAGGCAGCCCATGTAAGTACACATCAGCTCTGAAAATATTTTAGAGTAGACTAGTTGCTAAATGCAAAATTTGTCATCTGGATTGTACCACATGACAAATGTTGCGAATGTTACATGGACACGAAAAATGCTTGACTTAGCAAATGCATCACCTGTTTTCACCCTACACCCTTTTTGATATTGGAAACCACTAATTGTTCAATTTACAATGGTAGAGCTAATGGTCAACAGGATGAATTTGTTGATTTCAATTCCTCAGCAGGAGCATGCAGTTAAACATTCAACACAATTCTGGGCTGAAATACAGGAACTTCACAAAAAGCAACCCTCATTTGCTGTGCAACATTTATTAAAAAATAGTAAATGTGAAACAGGCAATTTAGCCAAACAACTTCCATCAAAATTCTTTTTATTTTGAAAAATGTATCCTTTCTTTTGCCAAAATGTGTTGAACGCAACATGGACACAATGACAGCAGTGACTGGCCATGTCCCAGTTAGGTTTGCCACAACCCCCACAAAAATACACCTAACTGCCGAGTGGCGGTTTCATTGAGAAAATATATGGATGAGAGGTGCCGGTAGACATGTAAACAATAGTGGTGGGACGTGATAAAAAAAATCAATCTAATTAATTAGAGGCTTTGCAATTAATTAATCTTGATTAATCGCATTTTTATCAAATACCAATTTTTGACACAATAAGCAAAGTTTTTCCAATTCAAATAAATTTTGGTTGACAACTGAATCAATGAATAGACATATATGTGATCTTAAACAACAAAAATGTTTATTTTTCATCTATATTTATCAGTGCATTTTTCATCTGTGTACTACATTCACTGATTAGTGCAAACTCCCAAATGCAATTATAGTCTTTTTATTCAACATTTTAGGACTTAAGGTGCATTACTGCCACTTACCGGGCTAAAGTGTGTGCATCAGTGTTACCGGTGTGCCAGAAATGAGGGAACTGAGAAAGGTGCGATTAAATGCGTTTTTTTTTTTGCGCATTATTTTTCCTGTAATTGATCAATCCAAATTAACGCGTTAAAGTCCCAGCCCTAGTAAACAACCAACAATAAGTTGGTAAAAACCACTGAAAGCTGTTGTTTCAGCAATGGCTTTGTCGAACATAACGAAGACACAATACCACTTCCGTGTCCAAATTCTAAACAAATCACGAAGGCCAAAACGATGCAAAACGATGCGACCAAAAACGATGCACCACTCCTTCAAACACATGAAACGGCAGGCCAAATCATGAATCCCAATAGAAAACATACCTGTGTTGAAAATCAGTGATTTACCAAAAGATTTTAGTGATTGAACGTCACTCCATTTGAACATAACTTTCTGGGACACAAAAATACTAACCTGCTCAGCTTCCTTCATGAAGACGATAGACTGGTTCCCAGATGAGAAGTAGGAGGTTCGAAAGGAAATCCATATCTGTGACCGCTGTGAGACCCCAAGGGGATACGGGAGATCGGGCAGCGAGCCCAGCTCGTGTTGAACGTAACTTGGAAAAATATGACGCGAAAAATTTTGCTCCACAAAAAGAAGAATTTTATAAAAACCCCTATGTTTTCTGAGATAATATTTTGGACGGTTATGAAACAGATTAATCTCTACAGGTTGGTACAAAAATCTAGATAATATACTCTGTTTCCTGGGTTTTTCCAGCACTGTTTCAACGTAACTTTTCAGGACACAATGAGTTACATTCACAACAACATATTAAGTGCTAATTGCAGTGTTATACATCTGGATTTCCCAGTTAATTGCCGTTGTGGGTTAATCACTTGGAATTGATGTTAAGAACAAAAGTCATTTCAGCCAGACTTTTATTTAAAAATTCTGAGAATTTCACATTCAAAGTCTGACGGCAATGAATGTCACAAATTTGGACACTTTTTATCCACAAGTTTTTCAAAGACATGCAGTTTTTTTATTTATCTTCTTCAGAAGACCAATTATATTGCCTGTGTTAGCTTTTTAATATACTCTGGCCTTCATGCATGGCATTTTCTATAGGTGGCATCCAATATTGTGAATCATATAGTCCTGTAAAAAATGCAGGGCCTTTGGCTCTCTATTTCATGGAATGATCCTTCTATATATTATACTACAGGCTTAAATATGCACACAAATAAAACAACAATGCTTTCATTTATTATAGTTACAATGTAAATGACTGTTCTGGAGTAACTATCATCATTTTGTTTTGTGAGCACCGTTCCTGGACCATAAAGCTTTTCTAAACATGATGTGGAGCATTTACAATATGACAGCACAGGACTGAAACACAGAAGTACGTGCACATGCAATATAGTATGCATCAGTTTCATCAGCCAGGCTGAAGAGAGGCCTGTGGCAGGAATGAGGAACATAACATTTCCTCATTCAATAAACATTTAGTCTGGCCATCTGAATAGAAGAACAATAAGAGGGCACAGGCAGCCGAGCTGGTGGTGAACCAGGCAGACCTTATGGCTGGGTGTCTGTCATGCTTCTTACACTGCTCAAACAGAGATCTGCTCCCAGTGCATTGAAATTCCTCCTATTCCTCACCGAAGAGACTTGTCAGAACCCATTTGTTATGAGAGGAGAGAAAATAGTAATCAAAGCTAGAACCAGAGAGGGAGAGAGAGGGAGAGAAAATTAAACAGAACAAATGTAAATGAATGTGAGACTAGGAAGGCATACAGAGGCTGGGGGAAAAAAAAAGAACATGGCTCTTCTTTTGAAAGTTGGTCATGGCTTTGATCGCATAGACCTTGAAAGGCTGAAATAAAAGCATTTGCAATAGAACTGACTGAATAAATGCCATATGTGCAATTTTGCCACTGAATCAGTTTCGAACCATGCAGATTTTTCTGAGTTGTTTTCTGGTTTAAAATGGCCTGTTGTCATGATTCTGAGATCAGTGACACAGTGAACATCTTTAAATCTTCCTAAGTCTGAAACTATTCGGCCATTGCTCAAGGCCTTGAAGAGCTGCTGAAAAAGAACATTTTTATTTAGTACACATACTGCCCCTCACCGTGTGCATTCATGTCTGAAAGGTGTAACATTTTTGTGAATGACCTGCCCACATACTCATTCCATTATCAGATTAAACCCTGCTCCAGTTACAGCTAAGAATCTGATGTTTGTGTTTGTGATTGAGCTGTTTACACATTTATAATCACAACTAGACTGTCTGCCAAAATTGCCTGACACTTTGCGGCATCGATTAAGCCTCGATCCACTGGCCATCTAGAATTAAAACAACCACGAAACATGCCTGATTCACCGCCATATTTCACCATGGGTATGAGGTGTTTTTCCTTGCATGCAACTCCTTCGTGATGGCAAACATACCAATTCTGAAGCATTATCTCATTTCTCACAGCTGTGGTCAGTTATGTTCAGATGTGACCAAAATTGAAACATGTTTGGTCAGGTACAACATCGGCATGTTTGTTGTCAAAATGGAGACCCATACACGGAAAAGCACTGTACCCACTGCGAAATGTGGTGGTGGCTCAGAGAAGTTTGTATATAGTATGTATAGGGTTTACCATCATGTATTAAGTGAATGAGATGACTTTCTTTTCAATGATTTGCTTTATTCAGAAAGGTAGAAAGCGTGGGAAAATTATAGCTCACTGGTTAAGTGATGTGCAATGGAACTGGAACCTTCAAGTCCCAGTGAAGCATATAGCCAAAAGCTCACCACTGCCCTACAACTGCGTATTGTGACAAGAGTCCAAAATTACGCCGTATTGTAGGTATAACACTCGACTGTATCTCAGTCAATAGGGGAAGCCTGGTGTCAGGCCTGATTGTAGCACTAAATGCTTCATCTGACTGGTTAAGATGCTACCTGGTGTAAACCAGTCTCTGAAGTAATTAGTTGATGAAAGGTTGAGGATGGGGTTAATAAGTCTCTATTATACCATCTCTGTGGGGCTCATCAGTATGTGAATAAACAGATCAGTCACTCTATAGAGCACTGAATAATTAAAGCTTGGAGACTAGTGTGGAATAACAACCAGGGAGGCTGCAAAAGACGGTCTATAAAAGTGGATTTGAAACTGAGGTCAGAATATTTGCCAGTTGTCTTGGCTAACCATGCCATATCCAGCTTCAGTTCATTTTTAGCCTCTGATCATACCAGGGTCTTCACAATTTTTCTCTCAGTGGAAGGGCATTTCCACAATTCAGGCTTTTCTCGCTAGTGGCCTACTTCTTGAAAGAGATAAAGCAAATATTAGTATTCATGAAACTCTTTGCTTGGACTGTACAAGTGAATTTTTTTCCTGCATTCAGTGGAAATTTCCACTTGCAGAGTTGCTGGTTGCTTTTCTTTGACAATCAAGGGACAAAATGCAATTTTCACCACTGTAAGGCCATGCCTCTAGTGCTCCAACTCACTGGTCTATTAAGACCCGGTCCGCATTCCTCAGTCCGTAATCATTGCCTGCATTTCTTACCTATTTTCACTATGTGGTAGTGTTTCCTATTTAAGTCTGAGCTTCGCACTCATTTATTGCGAAGTCTTGTAAGCCTCACAAGCTATGTACTCTTTAGTCTTGTATAGGCTTTTCTGCCGCATTCGTGTGCACTAGTATTATAACTGTTGTACTTAGTGCTGTTAATGTTTATTTCAGCACGTAATTATTATTATTATTATTATTATTATTATCAAGGAACCTCGATTCCTTGTTCTTTTCTATTTGTAATGCATTTTACAGTAGCTAACGTCCCGTGTTTGTATTACTAATATTATTATCCAGGAACCTTGATTCCTTGTTCTTTTGTGTTGTATCCTACATTGCCTTCTCACTGTGCCGAAAGCATAATAAATACAACCAAGTCCATCTTTGCACCTGAGTCCAGTCCTATATTTCCTGTCCTCTGTGCACATCACCAGTGCTCAGAGCACAACCCTTACAATCACATTCATGATGTTTGAAATTTACAAAACATGTGCCAAAATACTGTATATAGATCAATGTGAAATATGTTTTTTTCATATCTATGAAATTTTGGTTGAATATTCAGCTAAAAATATTAATCATTTTGATAATTTCACAGTTATATGTGTCATGCATTTAGTTAAATGCTCATACAATAGATTCAGCTAAATCGTGCACTAGATATTTTATAGATTTACCGAAGAATTGCATACATTTCGTTAAAAGTTTAATTCATTTACATATATATTTACTGTTTCTGTTAAATATTCCATAGAGTTAACCTAAGTTTTAATTTATTTACTTATATATTTTGCATATCTCATTTAGGTAAATAGTGATGCATTTAAAGGGGAACTCCACTCATTTATCATAGGGGAAAAGGCGCAATTATTCCCCAGAGAATCATAATCTCTACCAATCCTGAAATTTCCGTTGATTCCCAGGGTTGATTCCGATTTGAAATCGATTATTATTGGCCATCGATTTGCGTTTATGATGAGCGCCGCCATTCTTACCAAATCACATCATCCCGCAAAGGGAAGTGATGCCAACTGTGTTGTAAACAACCGGCCAGGGAGACAAATGTTTGGCTTAACTGTTAGGATCGTATAAATCAATACGTGTATTGCATGATTTCATATTGTGATGCTGTCGTTAGTCACAAAACAGTCTCTGTTGCACTTATTCTACAAGAGACATCATTTTTCACCCTGTTGGCTTAGGTTTTTTCTAGTTTCTATTCGGGATCCAGCAGTATGCTAAGAATGCGGTAACAATCTGTACTTCTTTCAACTGCTTGAGAGCCAGAAACTGCCCACCAGATGACCTAAAATGCATTAGCAGACAGCTGTTGGCTAATAAACAGAAAATTATTGGTCCAGGCAAGGGTGACAAAAGTTAATCATGGCTTATTAGCATATACTGACCACACTGTAATAATGCTGGTTGAAAATCGGTGAAGTATCTCAAAGAGAACCTTTCTCATGGGGTACGTTTCCCAAAAGCACAGATGCTAACTTACATAGTTGGAATCATTGACTGACCGGACAAACTGTGTAGGTTGGTAACGTAGTTAGCACATGTGCTTTAGTCTGCTGCTGAGCTTGCTTGTAATTCCCTCCCAGCTGTCAATTTCTGCTACCTGTCAAGATATGCTTCCTTGTGGTTCTACAGGCGCATAAACCCACAATCTTGGCCTCTATTTCTCACCTCGCACCGTAAATATCATTAAAAATCCTGAAAATAGTTTTTTTCTGTGCGCTTTTCAAAATAATTCGGAAATAATTGCATGTACACACTGGCTTTTCTTGAAAATGCCGAAATTCAGACGATAGTGGCGTGTGGCATGATGTCTTCAAATCAAACTTGTCCGACTTATTGTAACATCTGCGTATGTTATAATAAGCTAACAAATAACAAAGTTGCTACTGTAGGCTGATTCGTATTGTAATATTTAAGACAAACAAAGACTGCATTAAGGTAGCATTTTTAGACAAGGCAGCACAAATCGTCAGAACGCTGGCAACATGTTTGCAAATTACTGGCTTCGTCTTGACGCCTTTGATGGGATTTTGCAAAAATGATATTTCTTGGGGTTGTTCACATCTGAGACATGACAGTACTTCGCCACACAATAGAGCACTGCCCACGGTAAATCGACACATTAAGTCGACACAAGAACACAACGTAATTATCTCGTCATTCGCAGTGAAGTGCAGAGATGATGTCATATTAGCTACTTCTGATCATGAGACTGGTCAGAATGGCTGAGCCTTCTTTTTTCTCCTAAAAAACCACTATTTCTCAACCCCATATTGTTCGATTTGCCTGAAAACATGAGAGATAACGTATGAAGTGGAGCATCACATGTCACTTAAAGTTTGTAAATCAGTATGATGAATGAAGTTTCCCTTTAACAAAATCATGCAATCAATGAGTATCGAAACGTGTAGCTCATGCTTCTTAGTGTTGAATATCATTTTTCTAAAATGTATATATGCATGCAAATTCTGTGATGCTGCAACAGAAGTGTTGTTTTAAAGATTATTCATGTTGGGGGAAAAAAAACAAAAATTCCTCTAATACAAAAAATTTGTGTAGTTCTGTAAAATGTAATAAAAAAATGTGAAAACAAATAATACCCTTAAATGTCTCATTTGGCAACACATCAAGGCCAGCTAAGCACTTTCATTATCATATAAGTCATACATCATAAGTCTGACAACTACAGTTTATGGAAAATGCTGAGGTTGGAAAATTTGGACCTTTACGGGACATGAATCAGAAGATAGAAGCATTAAACTTTCTTTTGCAAATTTCTTTGCTCTTGGTGTGGTGTAAAACCTTAAAAATGTATGGAATGCGTCAAGACTTTTGTTGAATTGTCATGGGTCTGTCACGGATGGTAATCGGGAGCAGACAAGTGGGCTGAGAAACATAGCAAGACTTACAGCAAATGAACCCGGAACAGGGGTACAAATAACAAAGGAATAAAACATAAATCAGAATATCGACTTAGGAATCCAAAGGGAGAACTGAGGTTTGCTCCACCACAAACACAACTACAAAGCCAGACAACGAATGAGTTTCAGTGCTGGCTTAAAGGGACCATATCAGCTGGGGCACACGTGTAGTAGAGTTCAGTCGGTAAACATTTTCAGTGCGATATCAAGGGAGCAGAAATACAAACCCCAAGCTTATTAGTACGTGTGTAAAGCGTACCTTCGTTGCTGTTTTAAATACATAAGATGGCCTGCAAACGCGAAATTGCTAGAGTAGCCGCATTTATCTTTGCCGGAACCCACGAAGAATAAATTATACTATCCATCCATATTTCTTTGGGCGAAAACACATTGAAAGTGTGAAGTAAGGTAGACTGGTGAATTCGTGATGGAGTTTCAATCTGTTTACATCGCGTGCATCCTTTAGAAGTTTGGGGAAATTTTTATCAAGCAACTGTCTTTAATGTTCGCAGAACCTGTTTGTTGCAATGTTTTGTCTGACATGCAGCTGTCATAGATCCTTTTGCGACCGCTTCCAGTTCGACGGCCGGTATGGGACGACATAATCAATGCAGGCTGATTTAAAAGCAATAATAACGCTACAAAAACCCAAACTATGACAAACTGATGCTAAGAATAGGCTCTACGATCAATAAAGTAGTTTTTTGGTAAAAATTTCAATAAACTTCTCAAGGATGAATGCGATATAAACAGATTGAAACGCTTACACCTTACATCTCCTATGAACTTGAAATAGTTAGCCTAACGTTTTCAAGTTTTTCGCTTCGTCACACGCATGCGCTCCGGCTAACAGTCCCTTTAAATAGGAGACTAAAATATGGATCAGGGATCACAATTGGGAGAGTGAAAACAAAACATGCAGGAAATCTATCCCTCATGGAGCTGTATATATCTATTTGGGAATAATAACAGCTACTGTACATCATCCCGTATCTCGACCCTGCAAAAAAAAACAAAACATCATTAGTATTTGTGTGATCTTGGCCTGCCCTACAGCTCATACCATTGGAATAATGTCAACCACAACATTTTCCTTGCAAATTAAAATGCACACAATTGCATTTGATTCAATGGAAACACGCAGAATAAGTTCTGTCCGTGATGATCAATAATGTAATACCAGCAAAATTCTTGCGCTTTTTCAGAAAGAAACATACTGTACTTCATAGTAAGTTGCTTTTGGACATAGGGAGATTATTATATTCCATTCAAGAGTGAATTATCGAAAGCTTAGGTCGGCTAAAATTAAAAGTTATTTGTCTTGAGATGAGATGGATCAATCTTAACCAATTAGTGGCCTTGTCTATAACTCAAGATGTTGATAATTGGAGGATAGCGATGCTCAGACTCAAGAATCATTGATAATTAATTTCTTCTTCCAACCAAATGGTAGCTATATTTGGATATGAAACTGTAAGCAGTACTTGACATTTGCTTTGTTATTATGTATTCAATATTTTCTGTATGTATTCCCTTCTTTAAAGATTTGTATTTAACAAATTTATTTGATAATTTAGCTATTTTCTCATTCTTTTATAATAGTCTGTATACTCATAGATTCTTTTGTATTTTATTGATCTAATTTTATACTTCTGCAGTTAATTCCC
Source organism: Gymnothorax javanicus (assembly GCA_029692085.1). NCBI lineage: Eukaryota > Metazoa > Chordata > Actinopteri > Anguilliformes > Muraenidae > Gymnothorax > Gymnothorax javanicus. The sequence continues at coordinate 26,635,047 of CM056193.1, forward strand.
TTGTACCCCCTTCCCTGTACCTTGTTTTCACATTTTTATTTATCTCTGTTTGGTGGCTTTCATTTTATGTTGTTGTTGTGTGGCTTATCCCATTTATATGTGTTTACTTTTTGCCAACTGTGAAGCATTTTGAGCTGTCCAGTGTATGAAAAATGCTAGACAAATAAATTAAGTTTGTTTGAGTTTGAAGGGCTTCCTTCTGCTTGCAAGATGAATGTTCTTAAAAAGGCATGAACCTGCTTCATCTGTCAGCGATTTGTTTGCAGAAAGTTTGAGTGGCATGCTGTTCAAAGCAAACTATAATGGATTTTTTTTTTTTTACCCAAGATAGGTGAGGAGGGTTCTGCTTGCTTTAGTTTACTGAACAAGCATTTCTGTTTGAGGGTGCAGATCACAATTTTCATCAAAAATAGCCTTTTTTGTGTGGTAGTTTTGCCTTTTTTAAAATGCAGTCTTGCTCAGTGGAACACCTTTATGTGAGTTGGTAGTTATGTCAAAGAAAAAGACAACCGTCATCTGAAGTGAACTGCAAACAAAAGATCTGTCCCTTAGGTGTTACAAAATATGTTTTTGGTAATTTTACGGCCAGGCAGAACTGAATAATAAATACTTCAACATCCGGATTGAAACACTCATGGAATCCACTGTTTTCCCTTTACCAGCAGTGACAAATGTCCTACAGCTCTTTTACAGCAAGATGTTCAAAAAAGCTCTCGTTGAAGACTCGATTAGTCTGCTGTCCCGCGGGTTTTCTGACAGTCAATAGCCAAACACACAGGCAATTTAATAAAGTAGTGTATCCACCAATACAACAAATGCTTGCGATATAAACATACAGACACGATTGCAGTGTTAAGTAACCTATTGCACATACATAATAACCCAATAGTGATGCCAGTTTGGCTAACCACATAATCTAGAACGTAAATTAGTTTGTTAAACATGTTAGCAGTGAGTAATGATCGAATTTGCGCTACCTCGTGCATTAACCAATTTCAGCTGATATAACAGCTCAAAACGAATACGAATTTAAAAATAACTAGAGGCACTCGTAGAGTGCAAACCTCCGCCAAGGCAGCACAATCCAAATGTGCATGAGTGGGAGCAAAGTTGAGTTATCGTGTGTGATAGGATTTCAAGATGGCTGCCATGGCAGCCATATTGTTTCACTGATTGCTGTTAAAATCAATAGGGTCCATCCTTGATGTAATAGCAATCCACCTACAAAATTTCAGACAAATCTGTGCATTACTTTTTGAGTTATGTTGTTCACAAACAGACAGACAAACAAACAGGGGCAAAAACATAACCTCCGCCCCAACTTCGTTGGCGGAGGTAATAATAATAATACATTTTATTTATAATGCACTTTACATTAAAGGAAATATCAAAGTGCTACAGGTTAAAAGCGTAAAATCTAATTATATATTAAAAAAAGGAATTAAGACAGCTAAAAAAAAAAAAAATTCTAGAAACCATCCAAAGGGGAGGAACCAAAAGTTTTGCTAAAAATGAAAGTTTTTAGCCCTTTTTTAAAATTGTCTATGGACTGTGGTGCCCTCAGGCTGTCAGGAAGGGCATTCCACAGCCGAGGGGCAGCAGCACAGAAAGCCCTATCTCACATGGTGCTGAGTCTTGTTCTGGGTGTGTGGAGGCGGTTTGAGTGAGTGGAGCGGAGGGAGCGGGTTGTGTTTAGTGGGGTGAGTAGGTCTTTGAGGCATGAGGGGGCATTTCCGTAGATACATTGGTGAGTAAGTAGAGAAACCTTATATTTAATCCTGGTGGAAACAGGAAGCCAATGAAGTGAGTGGAGAATGGGGGTGATATGTTCAAATTTCTGCACTCTCATCAGGATCCTAGCTGCAGAGTTTTGGATGTATTGAAGCTTCTGCAGACTCTTGCTAGGGATCCTGATGAGAAGTGCATTGCAGTAATCCAGTCTGGAGGAGATGAAGGCGTGGATCAGCTTTTCATCATCTGGGAGGGAGAGAATGGGGTGGAGTTCGGTAATGTTATGGAGGTGGAAAAAGGAGATCTTGTACAGGTGGTTGATGTGCGACTCGAAGGTAAGTTGAGGGTCCATTTTTACCCCAAGGTTGGTGATTGAGGAGGAGAGGGGATGTTGTGACCAGAAAAAGAGATGCTTGTTATGAGTGATGATTGGGTCTGATGAGATGTGCCTTCGGCAATCATAATGGCTTTGGTTTTTTAGCTGCTGAGTTGGAGGAAGTTGTGCTCCATCCACACCTTTATCTCCTCCAGACAGGTGGTGAGTTTAGATGGGGATGATGGTGAAGATGATGAAGATGGGGCTGCAGCTGTGGCTTTGACATAGAGCTGTGTGCCATCAGCATAGCAATGGAATGAAATTCCATAGCGGCTAATGACTTGTCTCAGGGGGATGAGGTAGAGGATGAAGAGGAGGGGGCCAAGGACTGACCCATGGGGTACCCCGCAGATGACTGTATGTGGTTTGGATGTAGAGTGACCAAGGGAGATGTATTCTGTTTGGTTTGTGAGATATGACTTGAACCAGTTGAGGGCAGTGCCGGTGAGTCCAATAGTGAGGTGAGGCCGGTTTAGCAGAATGTCATGGTCAACTGTATCAAATGCAACAGATATGTCCAGAAGGATGAGGAGGGAGGGAGAACCGGCATCGGATGCCATCAGGAGGTCATTTGTGACTCTGACAAGGGCTGTTTCTGTGCTGTGGGCAGATCGGAAACCCGACTAGAATTTTTCAAAGAGGTTGTTATGTTTAAGGTGATCCTGAAGGTGGATGGCAACTGCGCTCTCCAATATTTTGGACAGGAATGGTAGATTGGAGATGAGCCTGTAATTTGCTAAGACATCTGGATTTAGTGTGGGTTTTTTTAGGAGCGGTCTGATAATGGCGTTTTTTAAAACAGGGGGGACGCGACCAGTTTGGAGGGAGTGGTTGATGACAGAGGTGATCAGGGGACCTAAGTCGGCAATATGTGTTTTTACCAGGGAGGTTGGGAGAGGGTCCAGGGCACAGGTGGAGGGTTTCATTTTCCTGAGGATATCCTGTACCTCTTCCTGGGTGATTTCAGGAAAGTGGTTTAAGGGGTGGGAGATGTATATGTTGGAGGAGCAGTTTGGGTGGAAGGACCAGTGAGGGCAGAGCGAATCTGTGCAATTTTTGACTTAAAGAAAGTCATGAAATTATTGCACTGTTCTTCTGTGGGGCTTATCTGAGGGGGAGATTGTGGCTTCAGAAGACATTACAGCGGAGAAAAGCTGCTTGGAGTTTCCAGGACTGTGTCTGATGGCATTTGAGTCAAACTGTGACTAAGCGACTTTGAGGGTCTTTGCTTAGGCCTTTTGGTGTGCCCGGTACATTTGTCGATGCACAGTGAGGCCAGATGCCTTGTAGCGCCGCTCAAGGATCCGCCCTGCTGCCTTCATCCTCCGTAGCTCACCTGTGAACCAGGGCGCTGAGCGGTTGAAGGAGACTGTTCTGGTTTTAGCAGGGGCGTGGAGGTCCAGGAGGCTGCTCAGTTGGCTGTTATAATAGTCCATGGCTTCCTCAGCTGAAGAAAATGAAGTTGAAAGATGCTGGAGATCTGCTGTTAAGAGTTCAGTGTTCATGTTTTTATATTTCGGGAACTGATTTGGCGTTTAGGCTTAGTGGGGCCAGATGGGGATGGCAGCTCCTTGGAGATGGCCTTATGATCGGACACACCCGCAGAGTTTGAGATGACTAGCGAAGTCTAGAGTGTGCCCTCTGGTGTGTGTAGGGACATCTACAAGCTGCCTTAAATTGAAACAATCCAACAATTGAAGGAATTCAGCTGCAAAGCGGCAGGAGGGGGTTTTGACTTGGATGTTCATGTCTCGAACAAAATGAGTTAAGCCTGCATGCAGACTTTGGTTTAGCAATGGCCAGTCACATGACTGCCAAAACGTTCCTCAACCTCTCATTGGCCCTCATTTATCAAACGTGCGTACACCAAAAAAATGGGTGTACGCCAAATCTCCCGCAAGGATCGGCATTTATCAATCTGAACATGAGCGAATGGTCCTCAAAAATCTTAAGCCAGGTCAGACCAGGTGTACGCAGATTTGAAACCAGCACAAACAACATGCAGGAACGAGTGCAGCTGTCAAAATGAGTAATAAACCATATGCAGCGATGCGGACGTCATGCTGTTGTTGCTCTTATTAGTACAATTAATCAATAAGCTAAATAGGCTAAATGAATAAATAAATAAATACTGTAAATAAATAAATAAGACACCTGTGTTGAGAAATTAATTAAACTTATATTTTGAGACAACCTGCTTGTCAGGCCAGACGGCTGACAATTACAATCAATTTGATTAAGCGCAGTGCGTGGCTTGGTAGATATGCAGTGTGGTATGTCAGATGCTTATCAAGTCAGATATATGCTGAACAACAAAAGAAACGCAAGTTAATTAAAGGCAGACTGGAAAATAATTTTGTGCGTATTTAGACAATCAAATTTATTACTAGCGCGTGCATATTTACACTCATTTCATCAAACTTTTCTATATTTTGCGGTCACTTTGACTGAGTAACAATAAGAGTACATTAACTAACTAGCTAACTTGCGTTTCTTTTGTTGCTCAGTATATATAGGCCTATGGACACTTTGACCGTGATAATTTTGACAATGGCAGATCTGCTGTTGTTAGAGGAATAAGCCTCTGTCCAACGTGAGGGGAACTTTCGGCACAGAGAAGATCTCCTCCGGGAGAGTGACGAGTGGCTGCTCGTTTTGCATGGCACCCAATAAAATGTCATGGAGTAATAGCCTCCTAATAAAAGTACAATGAAGAGTGATCTCTGCAGACTGAATTTTAACAATTACCCTCATGCAGCTCCGATCGCGGTGGAGGACTCATCCGTCTCCCCACTGCCTCGTATTCCTACAATGGAGGGGGAGCCCTGCTCCTCGAACGGTGACAGCTGGAGGTTCGAGTCTGGTTGACCTCCACCAGTCTGTGCGCTGCTGCGCCTGAGCGCTGCAACCACTGATCTATATAGAATTCTATATAGATCAGTGGCTGCAACCCGTTTTTTGGTGGCGATCTTAAAATTGGACCACTTTTTTAACCTACATGTAAAGCATTTGGATTGTCAATTATGTAGGCCATATAACATGAAATATCATGGATCTATAAATTGAATTTATTAAGGCCGATGTTATTCGCACTTATAGGTGTGGCAAATGCTGAATTTTTTTCTTGGCCACACTTATAAGTGTGCCAGTTGATGACCATTCCAGTGCAGCTTATAGAAAGTACCTCTTAAAACAAGTTTGGCCAAGAAAAAAAATTTAGCTTTGGATACACTTAAAATAAGTGTGGGCAATGGAGAAATGTGCATCTTGGCCACACTTATAAGTGCGTTTAACGCGAATTTCGATCAATTTTTGGGCTTGGACGAACTTAAATAAGTGCGAATAGTCACTTTGATTTATTAATGAATTAAATCAATCGTCTGCTGCACTCCGGTTTTCCACCCCAACGGTGTTTACCGCAGCAGCAATAGTTTTCCCAACTGCAGCCTTCTGGGCTCCCTTTATGCCACTCTTAAGGCTTCCAAATAAAATTATTTTGTTTTTCTCCTCCTCGGACGTGATAATTTATATTTCCTCCTCAGTGAGGTTCTTTCTTCTTTGCTGTCTCTCGAGAGTCCATGTTGTAAAGTGGGCAGGACTATGCCTCCCGGAGCATGAATATACAGGGGCGTGTCATGTAAATTACGATGGTTTCAGCCGCCAGATTTATCAACGCCACGCCAGTTCTACACAGAAATCAGCGATGTACGCACTTTTAGTAAATCAGACGTGACACCTGGCGAATGCTGATATTTACACCAGAATCTACACCAGATCCTACGCAGGTTTGATAAATGAGGGCCATTGAGTAAATCTTTTTGGGGATTGAAAGATGGCGACCTACGTTTTTTTAGTTTTTTTTTTTTTTTGGTCAAATTTTCATTATTTGAAGCAATGAACAACTTTACATAAAAATCACAAAAAAGTCTAGTCATAATATCTGGACTCAATATGAGTAATTCTTTTATTTATCGTTAGTTTTGTGTGAATGTTATCACTTTAAGGATAACATCCAAAAAAGCTGTCACTGTAAGGCCTAATCAGGAGAAATGTGACGTGAACATATGACATGAAACTGTTTCACCTACTCAAGTCTTAGATCAAGGACAAAAGAATGCATGAATTGATTAATTTGTTTGTTAATTTATATTTGTTTCAATAATTGTATTCAGAACACTTTCCAAAAGTAACACACAGATTACACACAAAAAAGAGGATTGTTAAAAATAAATTATCAGGCTATTCTTTTGGGTATTGTTATGGTTCTGCCCCATGTGTGCTGTTTTGTCATTGTGCTTGTGCTTTTTTTCCCGTGCCTTACTTTTGTTTTATTTTTCAGCTTTCATTCTGCCGTCTGATGATCGATTCCCTCTCTGCCAATCTCCTGTGATGTCGCGTGACAGCCTTCAGCATGCCTGCGTCTCGTTGTCCAATCACGTTTCCTCTTTCGGTTTCGGCTGTGGTATTTCATTCATTGTTTCCACCTGTGCTTAATTCTGGGTCTCGCTAAACTGAGTGAATGCGTTCTCTGATAGGATAATTACTAACCATACTAACCAGCACTTGAGGGTGATTGTAAATATTTCGTCACGTAGTATTAACTTTTATTAACTCATTAGCGAGTGCGAGTGTTTCTAGCTTTAGTAATTCCTGCCTAAGCTTTCCCTGACTAACTGCGTTTAAAGCTGTCCTTTCCTTTGCTTCTCTCGTGGTGCTTTTTACTCGTCACGTTTAGATTACCTTAATCTAAACTGTCTAGTTTGATTTATGGTCTCAGCGTCTTGTCTCGAGTCATTATAGTTTACCCGGTCCTCATTTGTTTATTAATCCCATGTGTTTCTGTTCCAGTCGAGATTGCGCTCCGAGTCCCTGCCTCCTCTCGTGACTATAAATGTGGCAGAGATGGGAGGAGACATCAGACGGAACTTTGTTAGACTCTGTTCTGCATGGTGAAATCTCAGCTCCTTGTGCCTTCCGAGTATTTCCTTTGTATGATTCCCGAGTCTTGTATTTTGCTGCGTCCACGTCTTGTCTGTCCCTTGTTTAAGTCTCCCAGTGTGTCTGTCAGTCTAGTTAGGTTCAGTTTTTGTTTTTCTAGTTTAGCCACTCTAGGAGTGTGTACTTCTGTTTCCCCCTGCCTTGGGCAGTGTACCTTAGTTTTCCCATTTGTTCAGTGCATGTGCACGGTGTTTTATCTCTGGCCTGTGTGCCTATTTTCTCCTAGTGTTTTGTGTTCCAATAAACGCTTCAGTTCCTGCATCTGGTGTTCCCCTGCCTACTTAACAGGTATTGCTCCTTTATAGTCTTAGTTCCTTGCATTGTGCTTACTAAAAAAGACTATGTCACAAAGACCCTATCAGGAGAAATGTGAAATCTATATAAAATTAAAAACTGCTTCATTAACACCAGTTGCAGATCAAGGGCAAAGCAACAAATGAATGCATTAATTAATGGATGAATAAATTTGTTTGTTTCAGAAAATTGTATTCAGAACACCTTCCAAAAAGTAACCTGCAGATTACACATTGAAAAAGAAATATTGAGAGTAAATTACCAGGCTCTTCCCTTGGGAATAGTTCCTTTATATGTAATAATCTTAATTACTTGCACTCAGCATAAAACAACTGAACATCAATTACACATTTGGCAATGTGACGAGCTTCTGCATGATTTAGAGGGCACTTGTTTATTATGTGCAATATGCTGATTTTTGTCCTGAAGATTGATTAGAAGAGAGGTCAAAGTTTTGATTGACTCTTCTCATGATGCATTAAGCAGAATACTCCTCTAATTCACATCTAATTCTCTGGGGCCAGGAGAATTCTGGTAAAATGGGACTATGTAGTAATGGCTGGGATGGGTGTCCTTAAGTAAGATTAAAATGCAGAAACTCCCCCAGCCCAGAGATTACCTCTTACTGCTTGTCAGCCTTCAGCAGTTATAATTACTCAGGCCCATTGAGCCGCCCAGCTGTGGAAAGTCTCTGATACATTGTTGAGGTTCATGGGTGATTTATGAATTCCTAAATTGCTTTTCCTCATTGTGCCAAGAGCTATGTAATGCATTCTTCTTTTTTCCCCAATTAGACAAGCGTATTTACGTGAATGGGGACCGCCCCGCCCTTCAGAATGTTTTAAAAGGGTGTGGGCTGTGAGGGAAGGGGGTAGTTTAGGGGTGGCAAAAAAAAGATATATAGGCCAATGCAAAGAAACAACAGAAGAAGAACTACAACTACACGCTGCTATGCATTTTCAAGCTAGGAAACTTGGAAACTAGGGAAGTTCTTTGAATGTCAGCCTTGTATTATTCAAAAAAATGGAAAAAAGTGTTACCTTCTATTTGGCGATCGATTCAAGTCAATGGGATGACTAGGTCTAGTAGGCCCCAACTAGCCTATGAAATGTATGCTGATAACACCTATTCAATTGCCTGATAACAATCAAATCGGATGTCATAACAAATTAGCAAAACAAATTTAGAGCAATAACTGCGCTTCATCTTTCCCTTTGATAACATCTAGTTGTCATTATGGAACTGAGAAGACTTATTTTTAAAGTTTTGAAAGTGAAATTTATTTTCATTCTTGCCTGATATAGGACTTTACTTGGTCATCAGTCTGGGGTCTTTGTTTTCAAATTTTGTGCTTCATAATCCACCACGTTTTCAGTGGGAGATGGACCCACGCTGTATGCAGTACCTGCATTCTGTAACTATGAAGCCACACTTTTGTAATACATTCAAAGAGTAGCTTGGCTTTATCCAGCTGGAACAGGCAGGAGCGTCCGTAAAAAGGCAATGCCTGGAAGGCACGTTATTCCAAAATGCTTGTGTATCCTTCTACGTCAATTTTACTGTCACAGATGTGCAAGCTTCCCATTCTGAGTGCACTAATGCAGCCCCAGTCCATGACAAACATTGGCTTTTGAACATGTCGCTGATATTAGTCCGGTTCTTTGGTCTCATGAACCCAATATCTATTATTTCAAACAGAAATTCTAAAGATAGACTCATCAAACCAAGCACTCCTTTCTATTTCCCTGTCAGTCCAATTCAAATGAGCTTCAGCCCAAAGAAGTTGGCGGCGTTTCTGGATGGTGTTGATATACATATGTTGTAGAGCATTTACTTGCATTTGATGATGCTACGACAAGCTGTGTGCACTTACACAGGTCTGAAGTATTCATAAGCCCATGTGGTTATGTCCATTACAGATAGCATCTTGGTTCTTAATGCAGTGCCATCATGAGGGCTCAAAAGTCGCACACATCCAATATCAGTGTTCGGTGTCTTACGCATGAAGATTGCTCTGGTTTTTCCAGATACTCAGAATCTTTCCACTGTGATAGGGATATTCAGTAGGGGAATCTTCAAATTTGTTGCAGTCAAACATTGAGGAATGTTGTTCTTAAAGTGTTTGACTATTTGCTCGAGCAGTTTTTGGCAAAGTGCCGAACCTCAAACCAGTTAGCTGGTAAACAATTGTATCTTTTGTGATTTCTCATTTTATAGCCAATCACAATTGAATTTCCTGCTACCTATTTACTTTTTTATCTGAGGAATGTTCCAAAAGGGTGTTTTTCTAAAGATTTCTAAACTTTTCCAGTCTTACCATTCCCTTGTCCCACTTGTTTTTGAATGTGTAGCAGATATCAAATTTGGAATTTGCTAATATTTACAAAAATCAGTTGTTGATGTAAATATTCTTTCTTCGTGCTGGTTTAAACCAAACTTAGGCAAAGGATAATTTAAAAATCACTTAATTCTGTTTTTATTTACATACTGACCTAATTCTTGTGGAACTGAGGTTGTAAAGCTGGCGGTAGGAATAATAAATTGTCATGGTTATTACCTTACACACCCCTTGGCACAGATGCCAATTCAAGTCAACCTTTGTCTGTGTGTGCATGACCCATATTCAAAGCTTTATAACTGAGCATTTATGTGTCTCAGCGACTGGACAAATGGGTTTGCTGAATCAAGACGCTTGAAACATTTAAAATTTATTTAACATTATTTTCATAATTTTGGACAAGATCAGTGCTGCTAATATAAAAGAAACAACATTGCAGTCCGTCTCCTTTAGTTTGTAGTGAAATTCTGAGAATCAAAAAATGGTTTGGACCTAAATCATCACATCAAGAAATTACAGTATTACATTTTATTATGTTTGACAGTTAAAATGAGGGGCCTGTAAAGTACCTACGCCTTTCATCTCCAAACAAGTCCGGAAAATGGTAACACCTCATTCGATGGGGGGTTTGCATAAGACACAACAATGAAATTCTGAGAATCAAAAAATGGCAAGGACATAAATGATAAGCTCCCTGAAGGCAACTGTGCTACATCAAAGGGGCACCCCCAGAACTACTGATAATCTGTGAAGCCAAATATTTGCTGCCCATTCTACTTCACCCAAAAGACTTCAAAATGAGATGTTTGTGCTTTGATGTGAACTCTAAAATACCTCAATGTTTTACTACCAAGCAACTGTTTTGACTCATGGCACAAACTTTTTCATCATTTCCAAGTGGACATTATAGTATTACATTTTATTATTTTTGACAGTTAAAAAAAGGGGCCTGTAAATCACCTTAACATTTCATCTTCAAACAATTTCAGAGAACAGTAACACTTCATTTGATGGGTTTTGCATAAAACACAACAGTGACGTGACACTGATTATGAATCTGCAGGAATCTTTATTAATGTTTATGAATGTTGTCTATAAGTGACATTTTCAATTAACCCTAATCCTACTCCCCACTGAAAATGGCATGAGCGACCGAATGACACATCATGGCAACAGTCATAAACATTCATTAAGACTCCTTCATGTTCATGACCAGTGTCAAGTCATGGTTATGATGGTGTCATGCCAGGTTTATGCACACCCTTGCTAATAAAGTGGTACCCAGAAACCAAACTCTTTGTCCATTGAAACCACACGCCCTTATGATGAAATGGTTACGGTCCAGACCAGGAATCAAGCATGGAGTCAGAGCACAATCTAACAGGTATTGACAGCAATGCGGTAATGATTGGGGCGGAACCCCAAGATAGGATATTGGGGACAGAACCCTGAGAAGGATGGACAGTTCAGCACAGTTGTAATGGGCTAAGCTTGAGCTGAATGACTGACGTTTCGACAATGATTCTGAGGACGACTTTTTGTCATGCTGACTTCTAAGAGTGCTCCAGTGTCTTACTTTTGGTAGTCTCTTCGAAGTGCCCATGTGAAAGTTTTTTCTACGTGTATGGTCCTACACTGTTGAGCACTTTTTTCCTCACTTGGCTGAAGCGCATTGGAGTTTCGTATACCCTGAGGACCAGAGGATAGCCACGCCCAATAAAGCATATCTCGCTTTATCCTTTATTCTAGTCTATTTGGGACCATAATTTACAAAAATGAACATCATGATATATCGAAGAGACTTGAAACTTGCAATAGATACCATAAAATAATGTGGAAATCACTGTTGAAATAATAAATCAGGTGGGAAAGTAGGGTCATTTTCTCATAGATTTCTATAGCATTGAACTACTTTCTGCAACCACCAACGTCGCCATCTGCTGGCAATTAAATAGAATGCAATTTTCAGAGATTTCGGCATGGGCTTCACTTTTCAGACCCGGGCGCTGCGTCCATCTTTTTATACAGTCTATGGTCAAAGCATTGGTAATTGAATAATTTAGTAAATTGGTTAATAGTGCATCATGAAAGTTTGACGCATGGCATGCATTTAAAATCATTTAAATGCATGCATGTGTTGAACTTTCATGGTTGCAAAATCATTGCTGAGGTTGGTAACACTTTACAATAAGGGTCCCTTAATTAACGTTAGTTAGTGCATTATTAAGCATTAATTAACTGTTTAACAATACATTAACACTCATTATTATGTATTACTTAGCATTAGGTAACACATTAGTTAATGTATTAATAAGCAGTTAATTGTTAATAGTTAATGTATTAGTGAGGGGTCAGTGACAGACAGACAGGTGGGAGAGAATGTGGAAACTGGCAGGGGTAGACTGACTGAAATACAGGAAGATTGACAGATGGAGACGGGAAGACAGAGACAGCCCGATATGTCTCTGCAACATAAACACAAACAAACACACACTGCTATTTTCATGCCCCCTCACCATATCGTTATTTTTGTGCTATGTTCTTTACTAAATAAGAGATCAGATGTTGATGTTTGCTCAAAATTCTCCTCTGTGCGAGTTGAGATGTTATCTATATCTGTTTTAATGTGTTTAAAATAAAAGGTGTAAAATGCTTTATATGTGATTGCTTCAACTACGTTTCAACTAATAGTGGTTAAGTAATGCTTATTTACCACTGTTATGCATTTCCTAAGGGATACGTGTTTACACTTTACAGTAAGGGTCCAAAAAGCATTCACTAATGGATACCTATGGTTAAGTAATGCTTATGAGGCAGTTAAGCATTTATAAAGTGTTACCTATGGGATACATGTTTACACTTCACAATAAGGGTCTAAAAAGCATTCACTAATGGTTACTTATGGTTAAGTAATGCTTATGAGGCACACATACATTTATTAAGGGTAAGGTCAGTTTACTACTGTTAAGTAATAACTTTCCTGTGCAGGTAGGAACACTGTGATCCTGGTACACCGCAGCTCTGCTGAGCTCCCGAGACCGAGCTCAAGCCCAGTCTCCCTGCTTCTCTCACCCACACACAAGCTCCCTGTGCTGGGTGTGCCGCACGGCTGACCAGCCTCCAGAGCTCCAACAAGCTCTGGCGCTTTGCTCGGCACTACTGGCACTGGTACCGGTACTGACGACAGCAACGGCATCAGCAATGGCGCTGGTAGGCAACCAACGACGGCTACCGGTAATGGCGTCGGCACCACCACTACTGGCAACGACCCCAGTATCGGCAACAGCACAGCACCGGTACTGACGAAGGCACCGGTACTCGCAACGGCAACAAATTCACGTAGGCTACCGTGCCTCTCTGGGAACAAGGAATGGCCGGATCTAGGGGGGTGCAGGAGTTGTACCGCGCCCCCCCCAGCGCCTCCTGACTTACTAACATACAGTATATTTTAGCGCAATTAAAAGGAGTGTGTAATGCGAATTCAATGAGAATGAAACGCCCCCCCCCCGGCGAACAAAATAAATCGCGATCTCCCCCAGTGAACAAAACGTCTCTACCCCCCAGCAATTTTCATATCAGTCGAAGCAGGCTGCAGCCGGCCCTGGAACGAGGTAGCAGACAGCTGCCCTTCTCAACCAGAGTACCAGTACCTCGAATCCTACATAGTGTTGCTTTCATGCCTATGAAGGTAACATGTACCCCATAAAGCGAATGATTAATGCATTAGTTAGCTGTTACTTAATGCTTATTCACTCCAAAAAACACCGTTAGTAAATGATTACTAGAGATATTATTAACGGCTTATTAATATATGAACTAATGTCTTAATTAATGCCGAGTAGTGCATACATAATGATAACTAATTACATTATTCAACTTTGATAATTGATTAGTAATTTATTATCTAACTTTGAATAGTAAACATTAAGTAACTGCTTATTGATACATTAACTAATGTGTTACCTAATGCTAAGTAATACATAATAATGATTGTTAATGTATTATGAAACAGTTAATTGATGCTTAATAATGCACTAAATAATGTTAATTAAGGGACCCTTATTGTAAAGTGTTACCATGAGGTCTTTATTTGCTACTGGGAAAGTTGTGGGAAGGCTCCAATATGAGATTGTATGAAACAAACTAAATGAATCTATGAATCTAAACCTTATCTAAATACCATCTTCAGCAGAATTTACTACATAACATTCTACTTTAAGATTGAATTTAGAAAAAAAAATCAGTTAATTGACGTCTATGCACTCTCATATTGAAGCCTTCCTCTTTGATGCAAAGCTATATGTCTTAATTATTAATGGCAATGCAGCTTATTGGTAGCCTAGATATGCTCAGTAAAATAATTCAAATAATTTACTGATCCTTATTCAGAAACAGGTTGAGAGTTGATGTGCATTATGGTAATGTCAATGGTTGTAGACAGAGTTTTATTTTTACATGAGCAAACTTAACACACGGACCTGAGCTGGCAAAAACGCATTTTTTAAAACATTTTCTTAGGCATATCAAGCCAATCGAACACTGAAGCAGAAAAAAATATATATCGTTTTGTGAGCTACAGGAATTCAGAAGTTTTGAAAGACAGTAACATTTTATGTCATCATTAATGTGGATAGGAAAATGCTTGAATACTATTGCAATGAACAATAATGCAAGCTGAGGGGAAATGGACTGTGGTTCCACGGATTGATATTTGCAACTGAGCGAATTAACGGTTAGTTGCTAATTAAGAAACGTAACTGGGAACAGGTTTGGAGAAGTAATGTGCTTTAAGGCAAAGTGAGAGCAGGGCTATAATCCCTCTGATTGCATGTCCAGGATAGAAGAGGGTTAAAGGATGATGAAAGAGTTTTACAACTAAACATTGACTAGGATCACTTGCACAAAAGTGAGTTTACAATCCTGCTGCTTGCACATGAACTAGAAGGCTTAAATACTTGTTATACCATCGTTAAGCACACAGCCGCATAAGATTCAGCTGAGGGGGAGAGAAGTAGAGGACGTAAACCAGTCACAACACATATACACTCTGTAGCCATGCAAGCTGTTAGGATATACACAAGGAATTCACATAGGGGTTGTGACAGAAACATTGACACCAAAATAAAAAATAATGGAAACTAATTCTTACAGCCTGTCTGTTAACAATACCTGCCTGTGAAATCATTCACCCTTGTATATTATGCTGAACTCCAAATTTTGTTTTCATTAATTTCATGACATTGTAGATAACTTTTATATCTATCCGCAAGCAAACTGTCATGTTTCACATCGCCGTATTCAATTGTAAAACCCTCACAGCTGTACCTAGTTGACGGACCCAGCAGGAGGTGAAGGTTCAGCGCGCTCTTCCTTGGCTGGTGTGAATTAAAACAAAACATTGATCAATTTCTCTGTTCGCAAGAACAGGGCACCCAAAACTGTAACTTGTTTTCACTGATTATAGGAACAGGGCTCATTGCACAACGGTTATGTAAAATCTGACTCCATATCAAATTGTGAATATATAATTTAGCTGTAATTGTGTTGAGTCTAGAATAATAATACCAGACTCGGACCAGCAAAATTGCAAAGTCTCAGTTCGGGAAGCCCTACATTGGATAGACAGCAACAACCATAATACACGAGTGCCTTTCCCTCGTGACAGTTACGGACCCGGGTCAGCTTGTATCTATCGGGCTCCTTAAGGAGAATTAGACAATTATAGAATTAGACGGCGTATTACGCCCATGGATCCTCTTAAGCCAACCTCCAGAGCTTACCAATCCCGTTAGCGGTCGAACATGGCCCCCATTCTAACTTACTAGAACTCCCTAAAAAACTGCAACTGGCCTCTGATCAGTAGGTCTCAGTCTGTGCATCATTTCCCCTGAGTATTTTCTACGTAATTTTCGCTAAAAGGAACCAAGATGGGTTTAAAATCATAAAAAACACACAAATTACAACAAGACAATTTATTAATATGAAAGAAAAATGTATTAGACAGGTAGGTAGGTCCACATAGTAAATTTCATTAGTCCGTTACATAATTTAGAATTTGTATATAATAATTTAGTATCACAATAGCTTCTTACCCTACCTGGTTCGGCCACGTGCGCAAAGAATACACCCAGGAAGCTGAAAACAGTCTTCCAAAACTATGTCAGCTACGCACGGCCACAGGAGCACGTGCGGGAAGTTGTCTACAATCTTCCTAACCTGTTTAAGCTACACATGGCATAGAGATGCACGTGTGGGAGGTCGTCTGCGATCTTCCTAAACTATATGAGCTACACATGGCATACAGAAGCGCGTGTGGGAAGTCGTTTGCGATCTTCCCCAAATAGATTGTCTTTCTTTGCTTTAAGCCAAATCATATCTTTGATCTAGGCAACATGGCCATAAATTACCTGAAAGGGGGGTCGAATCTAGATTTTGGGTTTCCACCATTTGTAGGAGGTAATAAAACAATTTAGCTGAGAGGGAGAAAAACTAAATGATTATCCGAGAGGATTCTGACCAATTTTCAGGAGTTTCTAATAGGGAATGAACCTTAATTTCAATTGGGATGAAACATACTCCATTCAACTCCTTGGATTCCCCTGAGAACAACAATACCAAATATGATATGAATATGTATTAATATGATGAGTTGTCATGAAAAAAAAACTCTTAAGCGGAATGATTATACAAGCAATTTTGATTATGAGTGCATGAGTCATTTTACAGTAGTATACTAAACATGAGAGAAAGGTCCAGAGTTTCAGAATATTTAAACGGATGAGTTAAGGTCCAATTTCATAGAAGGCATGACCAGGGCAGAGGAAGATGTTCACAGGGGGCGAACTGTGATAGTCACCCCCCTCACCTCGCCAGAGTCCTGTTTGTTGTTCCCTGCCATCATGAACCCCCCAGTCTTCCACAGACACAATCATAAACACCCAATTTACCTTCACACCACTCAGCAAACATTCTGGGGAGTCAACGGCCCACTCATCCTGAGGAAGGCTAAACAGCTTATTGTTATATTGCAGGCCATGTGAGTCCTCTGAAGTTTAGGATGAGCCTCAGTCCCTGGGCTCCTCCAGTTTGTCAGCCTTTTGCTGCATCCCAGCTTGATCCCCCGTCTTACACAATACCATGGTACAACTGCTATTCCAGAAAAAGCTGAATGGTCTTGTAACCATTACAAATATACTAATCTGAAAAAATATGACACAATGCAAATAATTTTAATGTAACAAGCAGTATAACATACAATTTGGTTCAGTCATACTCATTTGTGTACGCATCTGATATGATTTCACATATACAAGCAGCTGCTTTCTTCAGGAGTGGCAGCGAGAGGTCTGTATGTGCTGACATTGGATCATGCGTAAAATAAATCCATCTCTTATTTAGCCTGCTTATTCCTGGCAAGGGTCAAGGAAGGGGCTGGAGCCTAACCCAGCATTCATTAGGGCAAAGGTAAAGTCTGTCCTGAGCCTGTGTGGCTCATCAGGCCAGTGCTTAACTATGGTTTCTGTTGCATGAAGTAACCAGGAGTGGAAGGGATACTAGTCCATCGCAGTTTACCCCCCAGCTCTCAGTCAGGTTTCCCTGACAATTTGCTGGTACCCAATTATACACCTGGGTGGAGTAAGGCACTGTGGGAATGAAGTGTTTTCGCCCAAGAACACACCGCGAAAGCCGTGGCAAGGATTTGAACTCAGGACCTTTTGATCCTAAGTCAAGCACACTTAACCACTGCACATTTAGTGACCGGGCTTACACAACATTCACTCACACACTCATGCTGATAGGCAACTTCAAGTGTCCAGTTAGCCTATCATGCATATCTTAAGACTGCAGATGGAAACCTGAGGACCAGAAGGAAATCTATGTGAAGATGGGAAGAAGATGCAAACTTCATACAGAAATTCCCAAGCCAGATGCATACACACAGCCTTATTCATGTGAGGCATCACTGCTACTGACAACACCTGCACTGTAACAAATTGATGTAAATTTACAGTGAAATTCTAACAGTAACATACTGTATTATGATTTTACAGTATATTGCTGTGAAAGCAATGCATTATGGGAGTCAAAACGCTTGCTCAAGCATCCCAACGGCCAAATGTTTCCTGATTACAGTAATTTACTGGTTACCGCTGAGAATCTCGGGAAAATAACGTATAATTTTTCGAAGTTTTCCGAATAATAATGATCAAAGCTTAAATGGTGGGATTCGAACGCCTTTTGGTAATCTAAATTTGATATTTCACAGTCTTTCATGTCGACAGCAATGTTCGAAATTATAATTCACTAGATGAAGAAAATACATTTGAAAGTTGAGCCATTTTTTTTTCCTTCGGATTTTTACTTCGAGCGCCACAGCTCATCAGAGCAATCGCGAACGCTTCTCGGCGGCAGCAGAAGCTAGAGCCTCGTTTCTTTCTCAGTGGAGGTGAGGAAAGACAACAGTTAAAGTTGGATTCAGTTTTATTTTACTACCTTACGTTTTGGAGCGCTCAGTTAATTTATTTTGTTTCATTCATGTATTCTAGACCAGACGAAAAGAGCAAGAGGAGGGGAGAGGGCACCTAACGCGATTTTGTTCGTGTTTTTACGATCGCAAGTTTTGGAAAGCTTCGTGGATTTATTTCAACTCAGTTTACTGCACTTGACAAGACGAAAAGGATGGAAACTGCTACGTCGCGGTAAGTCAAGTTCACAACTTTTGCTAAAGTTTTTTTTAGCATCTATGCTAACAGAGCACATGTTCCTCCATGTGGTCGAATGAGTGGGTCACCGTAACCTTAGTTAGCTAGCTGGCTTGCGAATTCGCGAGCCGTTCTCAGCTTAGTTAGCATTTTGATGCGTAATACTATTAAGCAAGCATGTGCGATTTATTTATACTACGCGCGATAGATAAAAATAACACGGGAGAATAGGCTGCAGTCTAACTGTTTATATTTCCAGTATGTTCAGTTGCCATTTTTGCAGCCATGCATGTAGTACTAAATTTGCCTTTGTCAGGCACATGAAAGTTCACCGAAACACCCCCAATATCAGGTTTAAATGCGCTTTCCATGATTGTAACCGTTCATTTGGCAAGATTTAGCTTTAAAAGGCCATGTATACAGAGATCACCCAGATCAGAGGGAAGCAAGATTTTTGAGGGGAATTTCTGACAGAAGGACATTAGACTTTTCATTTACATGCCACTTGGATTTTTGTTCTGTTAAATGTGACCGTTTGTCACGCTTATTTTCTCACTTGAAGACGCACATTAGGGAGGGGAGACCAGTCTCATGTCCATTCACAAATTGTGGTAAAGTTTTTGCTGTGGTGTCCACTTTTTCATCACACTTGTCAAGAACACACAAAAGTTGCCCCATTGGTAATCTTTTGAGTCAGACAACGTCAGGTAGAATTGGTGGAGAATGCGAGGAGAATAATAATGACCAAGCAGGGGACTGTAATGAGCTAACAGCGGGCGCTGATGAGCAAGCTGGGGGCTCTCATGAGCACGCAGGGGGCGCTGCTGAGCCAGCAGCGGACTCTGACATGGAGGGAGAGCAGGCAGAGGTGTTCCCAGAAAGCACAGATGAGCTACTCTTCTTGAAGAATCTGGGTTTATTTTACCTTAAACTTCAAGCTAAGTTCTTGCTCCCATCTACAGTTATCCAGGGCATTAGTGAAGATTTCCAGGCAGTGCATGATATAAGCCAGTCTCATTTGTTTCATAAACTGAGTAAAAAATTGGCAACTTTAGGGGTTCCTGATGATGATGTAAAGAATGTATTCGATGCCTTGAAGTCGGAGGATCTATTCAGAACTAGCAACACTGGTACTTTAAAAACAGATCAGCGAAGGAAAACGTTCTTTAAAAATGAGTTCAGATATGTTGAACCGGTGCCTTTGTATCTTGGGCAGAATGAGTCTGGAAAGGAATGCTTCGTTTAATACGTGCCAATAAAAGAAACATGCCTGGCACTCCTTCAGTGTGAATCAGTCAGACAGCAAGTTCACTCACACAAGCAGGACATGCAGTCTTGTAATAGACCAAAAGATCTTTTGAAGGATGTATGGGATGGTAGTAATATGGCAGGTAATTCACTGTTTCAATCAGATGATAAGGCCTTGGGGTTGATATTGTATCAGGATGCATTTGAAGTGGCCAATCCACTTGGCTCAGGCAAGAAGAAGCATAAAGTTCTTGCAGTGTATGTTACTCTTGCAGATATAGCACCTCATAACCGGTCTAGTGTTGAGCAAATGCAGCTGGTTCTGTTATGTCGGGAGCAGGATTTCAAGTACTTTGGCCAAGAAAAAGTCTTCAGCACACTTGTCACTGATCTCAGAGAGCTGGAGGTGAATGGGATAGCCACGCTTGATGGGCAGGTGAAAGGCACGCTGTGTGCAATTGCTGGCGATAATCTTGGTTCACACAGCATCAGAGGTTTTACAGAAAATTTCAGCAGGAGCAATTACTTTTGCAGATATTGTGACATTGATCGTACAACTTTCATTTCCACACCACTGGCAAGGTCGGCTCCCAGAACAGTGGAGTCCTACAAAATTAATGTGCAGCAGATAATTGCAAGTGACCTACACTTAGCTGCTGGTATAAAGTCTGATTCCAAGTTTAATGAACTTGCTTTCTTTCATGTTTACAACCCTGGTCTACCTCCTTGCTTGGGACATGATCTTTTTGAAGGTATTGTATCATCTGACCTGGCACTGTTTATCCGTCATCTTGTTGACAAACAGGAGTTCACTTACTTGCAATTAAATCAGTGCATAAATCGCTTTCGATATCTTGGCAGTGATGCCAACAATAAACCATGTGACATTAATCCAGGAAGTGAGAAGTTAAGTGGGCATGCTGTCCAGAACTGGACTCTGCTCCGACTCCTGCCAGTCTTGATAGGGGATAAGATTCGTAACCCTGTGGAAAATGAAGTGTGGCAGCTTATATTGCAGATCAGACAAATCGTCGAACTGATATGTGCACCTGCCATCACTACAGGCCAGATAGCCTACTTGAAAGTACTGATAGATGACTATATCGCCAGCAGACATGAGACTTTCCCCAGTCATCCACTAAAGCCAAAGCACCATTACCTCTTACATTATCCAGACCTCATAATGTGTTTTGGGCCACTTATTCGCTTGTGGACCCTACGCTTTGAGTCTAAGCACACATACTTCAAGCAATGTGCAAGGAAGTTGCACAACTTCAAGAACTTGTGTTCCACCCTCAGTGAAAGGCATCAACTACTACAAGCTTACTTAAGTGCTGGTACGGTGTTCCCACCATCTGTAGTTGTTGAAAGAAGCACAGATTTCTTTGTGAGTGATTACAACGACAAGATTAAACAGTCTGTTGCCCACCTTAGTTTGCATCCAGGTAACGCAGTTTCTGCACTCGAAGTTCAAGTGAAAGGTACTCTTTACAAAAAGAACATGTGTGTTGTATTGGAACAAAATGATGAGGGACTGGTCTTTGGCAAGATTAAGTTGATTCTCATTACCAAAAATACCCTGGTATATTTTGTTATTGAAAAATGCCAATCTGTCCATCTAGTTGACCAAGGGGTGCATTGTCTGTCTACCACAGAGAATACAATGGCACAGTACTTTTGTGTTGAACAGGGAGAGCTGGCAGATTATTACCCTTTGCCAGAGTACTGTATGCTGGGCTTGTCTGTAATTGCATTGCATCATTCTGTTCCATTCCTAGCGTAGTGTCTGATGATGCCGGTGCCCGGATCCGGGAGATCATCCAGGCCACACTCCCGAGCCTTCCCGGTGAAAAAATTAAGTTATTAGTGGAAAAGTTGTTACTGCAGGGAGTAGAAAGCAGAGAAGACCTGCAGTATGTGCGAGAGGAGGACATGGTGGACTTGATCAGGCCCATCCAGTGTAGGAAACTTCTAGATTGTTGGAAATCAAAGGGTAAGAAATTGATGTAATTTATGTAAAGCTGGTTATTTCTTTCAAAAAATGAAGCGCTTGGAGAAAGTAAGATTTTGTGCCCTTCTGTTCCTCAGGTCCAGTGAGCAGTGCTGGGACCCCACCGAGGCTGCTGTCCACAAAGCTCTTCACCTGTTACAAGCACCTCGCCTGTGACTAGCCCATCGGGATCAAGTAGCTCTAGGTCCTCTCCTCAACCATCCCAGTGCCCACATGTAAAGAAAAACTGGCCTGAAACCTTTCTCGTGAACTGGAACAAAATGCCCCCAGGGTTACTGTCGTGCGTTATGAGTGGTAAAAGGCCCTCTCCCTCTGACAGACGGCAGTTTGTCAGAGTACTTGTTGATGAAATGAGAAAGTATGAAGCTAACCCCACGAGGGCACAATGCCTCATCATCACCAGAAATGTGATTAGACAGCACCCACAATCGTTTGCTGATACCTTGGATGATGGGAAGACAATGATTGGCGGAGGCTATGAATCACTTCTGAGCCAGGTAAAAACACGCATAGAGCACTTGAACAGGAACAACACTCTTGCTCGACATAGAGCATTGAAGAATGCCACTGGGTCTACACCAGCCCGAGGACCAGCAGACAGTTATGGGTGCACACGATGGCAGCCAGAGCTACCACCTGAGGAAACTGAAGATAGCCTTGAAAGTCTGAGACAAAAGATGACCGATATTTTTAAACATGAAGGTTGGGCAGGAGCAGAAAAAGGGGGAAATACACAAGTTGATGGAAGAAACTTATTATCTGCAACGTCGTCGATCAATGCCACACCAGCTGCCCCTCTGGAAGACATCAGAAATCAGTGGCCCTACTTGTTCCTGCCAAGGAGCTTGTGTGCGCACTTTGAGATGCTCACTGACATTCAGATCCTGAGATCAATGGAGGCATTTCTTGAAGACCAGGGAAGAATCATTGCGGAATACTTCAAGGCACATCCCAGCAACAGCGAAGTGAAGAGGGTCCTCTCCCTGGAAAACGGTGTAACATTCCCATACATTCTGGATCTACTGATGGCACACTTCAAGGAGAAGAAAGATGCTCTCATCCTTGAGGCAGATGTGAGTATAACTGCTGCAGACAATTTTATTTCTGATTTGGAGACTGAAATTATTTTAATGCAATGAATGGAGCTCAGTGTAATTTTTTAAATGTTTTAAAAGTGAAATTGTTGCTCATTATTGTTTAAGTTTTAATTACTGTAAAGACATTAATAACATTTATGTGAATCTTTGACAGTTTGTACCCAGCTGAAGCAGCAGGCAGTACATGAGCACTGCAGTGACACACAGCTGGTTGAATGGCTCTCACTCCTGCTCAGTAATGCTAGCGCTTGGACCTCTCTGCTCACTCTGTGACACTGGCAACATAGAGGGAGAGTGGGAGCTATTCAGCTTACTCTGTATGACTGCAGCGCGGGCAGTACGTGCACGCCGCAGTGACACACAGTCCGTTGAAAATTGTTAAAGTTTTTCTATAAATTACAACTGCAGTGCCTTTTTGTTTCATAAATTTATATACAGGTGTCAGCCACAGCGGCAACTGTGAAGACATCCCTGGCCCTGCCTGATGGCCCATGTTTGATCATTCTGGGTATGCACCAAGTCCCACATTTATATCATATAAGCAGAGTATTTTTGTTGAGTGGGAGTCTCGAAGACACTGCTCTGAAGTGCAGCACAGATGATTACGTGTAGAAATGTGTGTGTGTGAGGGGAAAAATGTCCTAATAAAGATAATATGTATTTTTGTGATGAAAAGTACTTCTAATAATGAAACAATAGGTAGCAGTAATCCAGGAGGAATGAGAAAATACATGAATAGTTTGTAAGTTTGTATAGATTGTATGGAGAATCCTCGCAGTATTTGAGGGCTGTCTGTTCCATAGTTGAGGGATAAGGAGCTTTGAGCATCAAAGTCTGCCCAGACGGCCTTACTCTTTCTGCACTGTGCTTCAGGTCCAATGATTTCTGACCAGCGTTGGATGGTAAGCACCGAGGGTCAAGTGATGTGCGAAGGAGCATCGTTTGTGTTGGGCCTTACTGTTCTCTTCACATGCTACTATATCTTCAACCTCCAATATCAGGATCAGGCGTCCTGCACACTTGAATTCATACAGAGGTAAGACTGAATCCCTTATCAAATCAGTGGTGTCACACAGGTGTCTTTACTCTGAAGCTTTCATGTACAGCAGTGCAACAAGTACAGTTGGGTCATTCTGTATGAACCCAACCAAAGTACAAGAATCCTCCATGGTCACTGACTCAGATTTGGTTCAATTTTATTTTGGGAGTACCTCTATATTCGTAATTAACACATGCAAAAGTTAAGGCTCCTACTCCAAGGGGTTTCCAAGATATGGCCCCCCAAAAATTGAGAAAAATAAATTTCGCCCATACTTATGATTTTTTCAAAAAATATTGGCATCCAAAATCCCTATAAATCAACGTTTGCAATTCGCACGGGCATGGCCCTCAATTTTTGGGGGAAACCCCTTGAAGTAGGACCCTAAAATCTTGCACGTGTTCATTATGAATATAGAAGTACTCGCAAAATAAATCTGAGCTAAATGTGAGTCGGTGACACGGGGACCTCTGGTTGACTTCATATAGAATTACCCAGCTGCCTTCACCTCTCTGTATCACCTCTGCGTTTCTTCTCCCCTCCAGCGGACTCAGCCTGCACCAGTGCATGTGTTAGAGCAGGTTGAAATGGCGAAAAAGCACATGCTACAAATTACAAAAAAATGCAGTATGAGACCATTTATTTATGTTATTAACTTCATAGCGTGTGCTTGTTTCAGCTTAGTTTGAGAGTCAGTTGCGTTTTGCTGACAACCTCACTGCACGGTGCTCTACCGCCAGTGGGCCGCAGTTCCTCAGGAGACAGCTTGAATGCTGAGATTTTTTTTCTTAATGCAATGCATTGATATTCTGTTAATCATATCAAACTGGATCGATTTTTATCTACTTCAGGTGTTCCAGAAATCATAACCCAGTTACACAGCGAGCAGTTTCATGTCTGAACTATTTTATTTCTACTGGACTACACCTGCCAATGGTATGACGTTGACTGGACTACACCTGCCAGTGGTATGACGTTGACTGGACTACACCTGCCAGTGGTATGACGTTGACTGGACTACACCTGCCAGTGGTATGACGTTGACTGGACTACACCTGCCAATGGTATGACGTTGACTGGACTACACCTGCCAGTGGTATGACGTTGACTGGACTACACCTGCCAGTGGTATGACGTTGACTGGACTACACCTGCCAATGGTATGACGTTGACTGGACTACACCTGCCAGTGGTATGACGTTGACTGGACTACACCTGCCAATGGTATGTCGTTGACTGGACTACACCTGCCAATGGTATGTCGTTGACTGGACTACACCTGCCAATGGTATAAGGTTGCAGAAGAAGGCTTTTATCCTCTCATGAATAGGAGGTTCCTGCTTGTGAGAGCATGAGATGTGAACATTATTAGAGTCCTTCTCAGCTGAGCTGCACCACTAGCTAGATGCCTTTTGTGGCACAATTTTGGCTTAATATAATCTTGCTTCAAATGCCTGCCTGCTACCCTCAGCATTTCATATAAATAAAGGGACGAGCCACTATTTGGAACTCTGCAGTATGGTACAAGGGGTTGGTGTTGTAAATCATGATTTCCTAATTGTTTTTGCATTATTTTGTTTCACCTTGCCCTGCCTTGTAGAAGCTGCGTGGGGATCAACCCAGAGCGAGGGACAAAGGCACGACAGGGGAAGATGACCAGCAAGAAGAGTGGGAAAATGGTGCAGAAGAAAGTGACAACCGTGAATCCGCACATGCGCACCCTCTTAAGGAAGCTTATGGATTTCGAGTGGGACTTTCTGTGAGCTTGACGATAACTACCCTGACTCTGTCCATAGACGCGAACACACACACACACACACACACACACACAGACACACAGACACTCTCAAAGACAACCCCTTTATTTCTGTCCATGCCCAACCTGGCTTGAATTCTGGTTAACACTGAAGATACTGGGGCAGCAACACAGTATTGTTCAACAGCATTGAAGTACTCTTGCGTAATGGGTGTGGATATTTCCTTTTTGAAACTGAGAAGTTTGAGCATTTACTGTCTGTAAAGTAAATGTTTTCATTTAATTGACCCTCTCAGCTTAAGAAGCGGGATAGCTTGGCACTTGCGCAGACGGTGTGCGTGGCAAGAGTTGAAAATGGTGCATTCGTGTTGCGGGTTGTACAAACCAGTTTAAAAAGAGAAGTTTAGTTTAGTTTAATATTTTCTAATCGTGCAGCAGGTTTTTGAAGAAGCAAATGGGATCAAACTAAGCTCAACATTAATCTTACTATGTCTGCAACAGCAAAAACAAAAATGTTAAATGATATGAGATACAGATAGAAATTTAATCTATGACTACAATCTCAACTTCACATTAGTTCGCTGCTTTAAACGCTGCTTTCTCCCTGTTTGCACTGCTTTACTGGTCTTCAATTTCGACATACACAGTCTTCGCTAGTGCAAAGCTAACGCACTTCTTAAGCCAAATTCTGGGTCAATTCTGTTCACAATTCCCAACCTGGCATTATTTATGTTTAATATTGAATATATTGGGCCACTACTCCGTATTGTTCAACCATATGGTTCTGTCTAGTGAAGTACCCTAGTGTAATTGTTAGGGCTGTCCTCGACATGTGATTGTTTCCAAAGACTGCTGTAAAAGCACTGCTTTGAATCAAATTATTTAATTTAATTATTTTTGACCCTAGAAATGTGAGTCGACTGAGACCAAAATAACTGATCACTCAACTAATCGACTAAGAGTGGGCAGCCCTCGTACTGGAGGTGGCAATTTTCTTTTGAAACTCAGAAGTTGTATTAACTTTGTCTGCTAGGTAAAATGTTTTTATTTAATTCTGTTTACATTGTCCATCTTGGCATTATTTCTGTTTAATATTGAATATATTATACTAGCATACAGTATTGTTCAACTGCATTGTTCAGTTTAGTGAAGTACCCTAGTGTAATTGGGGTGGCTATTTCCTTTTAAAAAGTTCCAAGTATTTACTATGTCTGTGAAGTACAAATGTTCAAGCCCGTTTCTCAAATTCACTCACTCACTAGCACTCAGATGTACAGACAGACACACACACACACACACACACACACACACACACACAAACACAAAACGTATCATTTTTTGAAGGCCACAATGGAAAATGATCAGTCACATTTTCACGTTGTGGAGAAATGATGAATTAAAAATTCAAAACGATCTGAGAAACAAAGCGCTGAAAAAATATACAAAAAAAGTATACAGTATTATTATATTTTATTATAAATATTATAATAATATATAAAATGTGCAAAAATACAAAATTTGTACTCTGATTGTTTTTCCTTTGTGGTCTTCATAAGGGCTTTACTATTTGGATGACTTAATTTCTGTCAAACTTGTGGTTCATCTTAATAAACAAGAATCATTAATATGCTCTCTTGTTTATTCTTGTCAATTTTTACTTGTAATGTGTTACTTATTTCAGATGCTTGCAGTACAGGTTCTTAAATGTTTGAGGGAATTTAGTAAACTAAAGAAACTGCAGCCAGTTAAATGCTGTAATTTTTGAATTCACTCAGCATCTGACTTTAGATTTTGATTATAATATACTATATTTCTCTGATATAGATGAGATACTGTTAATTGTACAGTAGCCTGCTGGTGAAACTAGTAGTAAATTGCGGTCAGGTTTTCAATTACAGCAAAATCATGTACATGTTTATTTCAATAATTAACTGTATTTCTCTGATACAAGAGACACTGTCAATTTTACAGTAGCCTGCTGGTAAAATTTCTGCAAGAAATTTACTGTAATTTCTTAAGAACAGCAAAATCCTGTAAATTTTGATCACAATAAATTACTGTATTTCTCGGATACAGTAGAGATGCTGTAAACTTTACAGTAGTTTGCTGGCGAAACTGCTGCCAGTAATTTACTGTAATTTCTGAATTACAGCAAAATCCTGTAAATTTTGACTACAGTAAGTTACTGCATTTCTCTGATACAGTAGAGATACTGTAAATTTTACAGTAGCTTACTGGCGAAACTGCTGCCAGTAATTTACTGTAATTTTTTAATTATTACAGCAAAATCCTGTAAATTTTGATTACAATAAGTTACTGTATTTCTTTTCTACAGTAGAGATACTGTAAATTTTACAGTAGCTTACTGGCGAAACTGCTGCCAGTAATTTACTGTAATCTTACACTGAAATTTTTTACAGTGTGTGTGCTGCCCAGATGCAGAATGCATAAATGCTGAATCATGTTATCTGTATTCCTAAAGAGACTATCTGCATTTGAGCTCAGCTATTTGTGTTTCTGCTCTCTTCTTGCCAAAGTTCAACTAAACTGAAGTAATTGACTCAAAAGGAAGGACAGGAAATTGACAAAGAAAAAAAATCATATCATAGATTTATAGCTGTAATTATTGCTGCAATTTTAAATTTGTTTATTAGGTTTATTGTCTTGGTGTATCCTTATTATATAACTTAGATCATGGTGTTTAAATCCATTCCAGACTTTTCACCAGATATGAAAATAAAGTTAATATTCAAGAGAGAATAGAGTGGTCAATTTTCTGAATAGTTGGATTATTTTTTTCATTTTTTCATAAAAGAGAGTTCCTTGGCTGTTTTTAAGAACAGGAAGAACGGCAAGCAGGACGGTCCATGTTTTTCATGAAGGCCCACAAGAGCCTCTATAGGAGCTATGGAGAGATTGACTTATCCCCCAGTAGGAGAAACTAGTGTAGTGAGCTGGACAGCTGGAGGCGTGTCCTTTCAACTAGTCAGAAGTTTGAGCCAAAAAGTGCGATCCAAACGTGATTAAATGATCTTAATCACAACATTCACTGCCAATACAAAAATTCTAAATAAATAGAACTTGTATTCTTTTTTTTAAAGATTTTTTTTGGGAATTTTTCCTTTATTTGATAGTTGTACAGTGTAGAGAGACAGGAAAGTTGGGGAGAGGAATGGGGGAAGACATGCAGCAAATGACCCAAGCCGGATTCAAACCCAGGTCGCTGCGGGAAGGACACAGCCTTTATGGTGCGCGCACTTAGACCAATGAGCCCCCGGCGCGCATAGAACTTGTATTCTTGTCATATTAACCTGTCAATGTATTGCAAAAACATTGCTTTTTGATCATTTAGACAATATCACCGTTGAGGTGAGCCAGTTTGACTTAAGTTAAGATTTAACAAAGGGATAAAAAAAATTACATCGGGTAAAAAGCAAAATAACTTTAAAGACGGTAATATTTTAACAGCAAGGAAAGAAAATTGAGGCTGTTGGCAAGATGGGCCGCATGACAAATGCAAATCACTTGCTAAGACAGAGCATGGTTCAAACTTTGGATCATGTCTGACAAGGAGTAAATAACTGACATTTTTCCAAAAATATACTGAGGGCTATAGGGGTGTGAAACTGCTTTCTATTCATGTATTTTTTGTTAAACGTTTTCTTTTAGTTCCCGGTGGCATATTCAAAACAGCCACCCCAGGTGGTGAAGTAACAGATGTAAGGACCCCTGTGATGTGCTGTCACAGTGAATGCATTGTGTTTGCATCAAACTTTTAAAGTTGTTGTTTTCATTTAATGTCTCCTCTGCTTGTTCATGTCTCACAGGTTATCTGTTTTTAAACACCGTGGTAAATCACAAATGCACCCCACGGTGGAATAAACACACGCAAACACATACAAACACAAACCCGCGCACCTGCTCGTACAGTCACACTGAAACCTTGTTAGAGTAGACTTCGTCATGAAGTCCAGGAAAAAAAAAAAAAGACAGTCGTTAATACATTTGAAACACTAGTTGCCACTTGGCATGTACACTGTATATCCATCATCCAAACCCTAATACTTGTCCAATATACTTCCTCTGCTCCTCTGTTTTTCTTTGTTTTTTGTTGTTTTTACAGCAAAAAAAAAATCACAATCAATTTTCCACATGGATGCGCAGGCGATGGCAGAGCCGCCTCTAACAGATCAGAGATTGGCATCCGGGGCCTCTTGCTACCTGACTGGCAGTGGCAGATTAGCATGCCTTATTTGCTGTGGGTAAACAATGCTTCAAATGAGCAGAGGGGATGCAATCAATCAGCGTCCAAGTGCCGAGCTCTGCCTAAATAAAGCCTGAGGGGGAAGAGACAAAATGATGGTGCTTCTTTTGGCGTCTTCTCTCCTCTCTGCTCATTGTAATTTTCCCAATACTGCCCGCGTCATCGTTCCATCACTCTCTTTTAACGGTCCCCTCTGTAAATATTGCAGATATGCCTCTAAAATTCCCAGTCACCCACAGTTTTGTTGAAGTCCGCAGTACTGTTACAAATGCCCCAGCGGCGTCTGCTCTGTTGATGCACTGCCTCGTTCGGTTCTGCTGTTGATATTCCTATGTCAGCGAATGATCGGTGTTCTCCATAAATCTGGGATGAGCATGTGGCGTATCTTCGTTAATCGTTGTCACGATTCGACACAGAAATATATAACCGTGCATTATGTATATCCGGTTCTCATTTGCAAAATGCTTCACAAATTACGCAGAATTCGCGACTTAATTCACAGCTTCTTCACATTGATAAATTGTATTTCACAGACCCAGGAAAGTAATAACAGGAGCTGCAAAACAGGCCCAGTATTGAGGCCCACCTCAATTATCCCAAAACCCTGACAATCCCCCCAAGACCTTTGGAGTTCTGAGGATGAAATGACCTTTTTAAGGTAGCGCATCATTTGTCATTTAAGTTGACTGCAACAAAGGTTTTCAGTAACTTTTGACACCCTATAAACTATAAGCAGAAGGCAGATATTTACAATAAATAAAGTTATTAAAGGAGAGAGTGATGACAAATACATTTACACATATATTATAAGTACTTATATGTTAAACTGTTCTCTCACTTCTGGTTGCACAACCCTTTATACTAAAGAAAGCTAATCAGATGGAAAGGTCTGAGAACGATTCAAACTATCCTCGCAAATCGACTTTTCACTTTCCATCTCGGAAGACTGCGATGAGTCGGCCCGAAAGGTGGTCCCACTGGGAATCTTCTGCTTGTTCTGGAGTAAGCCCTGGAGCTCCCTGTTTCAATCCCTCCAGAAACAGTCATCATTTTCAACAGAAAGTGCCATCGTGAAATCCTCGTCTGCTCAAACTGCGTCAAGTTTATCCAAATAATGCAAACCCCTCCAGTTTTTGGAGTAATTTGTCAGGCTTAAATTATTCCAAGGACTAAGCCTGGTATTGTTTTAGATGCACAAGTGGAAAAATAAACCAGGAAATACAGAACTAAGACTATATTCCAATAGTCGACCGCTCCTGGATAGCAATATGCTTTCGGACATCGGCAGGCCCTGTACAGGGCTAAATTTAGATCATCCTAAGAGACTATCCGTCACCGTATTCCCATGGTAACTTTTGCTCCAGAAACTTGTTCACCAGGGAGCGGGGCTCGATCCGAATAAGCCAATGATTCATGAGACAAAGGAAAGGGCTGAGACTTTCTGAACATATACAAGTAATTGCAGGTTTTAGTGACACAACAGGTGGCTAGGCTACCCTGCAGACGTGAAAGTGTGGTTTCCATGGAGATGTCAGGACTGGAGACACGGGAGCCAGCTGAGCTGGCCGGCTCTCTCCCATGGCTACCTGTCAGCATCTCAAACTAGAGCTCGATAGCCAAGAGTCTCGTCTATAAAAAATGGAGCACAAAACAACCCAGGCAAATTATACAGGAGCTCAGAGCTCTCAATCATCTGTGACCTGAATCCCTGTCCTGATACAGTGTGTGTGTACCTGATTATTGTTTTCATTATTCTGGTTTAATTTTGCTTTTGATGTTGCTTTTTTGCTTTTGATTTATAATCTGCCAAAAATCCAATTTATCCTCGTGGATATAATTTATTCATGTGGCAATCAGAGTTATGAAATCTAGCAGTTAAAAAGAGAAGAGATCAAGTTTTTATTCCACTAATGACCTCAGAGGCCAGCAGATTTCTCTTTGTGGTCCGGTTCTCTTGCTGAAGAATTTCTATATTCAGGACACTTGCTTGTTGAGCCTGGGATTTCAACAATGCCTTTCCTGTATATGAGCCAGGAATCCATCAGCTTGACCGCATGTAGGAATTTAGTTCATTTTTGGTTCCTGTGTTTTTCAATGTGTTTACACAGACTCCTCACATTGAAGGTGTCAAAGAATCCCTCACCTCCTGTTATACATTTTCAGAAGAGATGCCAAAAATTATCCTCTGAAGTGCTCTGTACTCCCATCAGGGAGAGAAGGAGAGTCGTGGATACAGCACTAACGCCTACATTGGGACAGGAAGCGAAACAAGCTCCACCAAATGAGAGCCCTGTCAGGCTTCCACTCTGTAGATATAGCCAATCAAAGAGCATTGGGACACTTGCTATGACAGTCCTCAAAGCTCAAATACCATCAAGGGGCCATCACTCCTTTTATCACCCCAAGAGCATGGATAAAAACCCTTTGGAGATTAGTTATTTGCATTTTTCTCATTGGTGTCATGAGTGGGGTGCTGGATAATCCCAAAATAACTTTTTGAGAAAGGTTGGTTTATATTCCCTATATACTGTATTAATGAATGTTGAGGACTAAACTTGCCTTCTTCTTAAACAGGATGCCTTTTACAGGTGCAGGAACACAACAATGAGATGAGAATGGCCTCAACTGAACAGTCTGATGCGAATGTAATAATCAAAACAGTAATGGGAAGTTTGGCAATACCAATTTAAAATCTAGGGGGAAAAAAAATCCCCCTAGATTTTATTATAATTTTTTTTTTTTTTACCTTTGATAAGAGTGTTAAGGAATATGAATTCATTTCCGTTTCTGTCTGTCTTCTCTTTCAGCCGCATTCCTGCATTTCGCCATCTGGTATGATATTCTTTACCCTCATAATTTTGAAACTGATTTACGATGTTGCTGCACATATAAAACCCAGTGAATTATTGCTCAGGAAGTGCTTAAATTTAACTGTAGTTGAACATGTCAGATATATAGCAGAAACATTAGCATAAAACTCAAAAGATTAACAGATACATGAAAAGAAAGTCATGTCGAACAAGGTGCTGTATGCAGATAATAGACGGCTTTGCTTTTCGTTTTTTAACGGGCAAAGCTAATTCCCGCTGTGTCTCTGACAAAGGCAGGAAAACAGTCTGGCGATTTTTTCAGAGTTGTCTGTCAATAGCTGCAAATTGCTTGGGTCACCACTGACATTTTCTGTAATAATACGTCGCCAGTTGTTATTACAAGGACCAAGTCATCTTCCATTATATAGCAGGTCGTGATTGTTGTCAGGCTGACCATGCACATGTAGACGCTGTTTTAAATGCAAAAATTACCTGCAATTCAGAGTGTCTGCTCAAATTCAATTGAGCTGAGATGAGTTTCATACAGAGTTAAACTGGCTTGACGTAGTCTGAGCTGAAATGCTATGTATAACTGAGCCAAGTCCTGTTGAATTGACTGAATTGATTCAAGAAGCTGGTGAGTTCAACATAATCCATCTACTAAGTTGACTTGAGCTGAATTGAGCTTAACTGAAATGAGCTGAGTTGCCACTAATCAATTGTGTCTGATTGGTGACACCCTTGCATTTCCAACGCACTTAGATGCTGCAGGACTGGCTAAAATCAACTGAAATAAAGAAATTGGAGAACAGAGACTACAAAATGTTTCCCTCAGGAATACGATTGTTGTGCGCTTTTCCACTTTGATGACTGGACAGTTATAGAGTGTGACAGCATGGCTTGTTTACAGGATACAGTGAAGGATTTGCAGTAAATTTGACGCAGAATTTTATAATGTATTACTGATTCAAGTGTACATTTAGCAAGTTACTGTATCAGTCTCTTGTTGATGCGATAAATGACAGCAGCAAACAGGACACAGAAGAAAACCAGAGAAAGGATGGAAATTTATGGTCTAATTTTGCCCTAATCTGCCACAATTTCGCTGTTCAGTGCGACCCCTCGGTAACATAACGGAAAACTCCATTTGAGGTTTCACTATTCAGTCAGTGTCATTATCCCTGTCTGTGGTATGACTGGGGATCCTAATTAAAATCTACAGTTTACGGCGGCTTTAGCCGAACGCTCCGTTTCACAGACAGTGGGGAAGTTGCTGATTCTTAATTACATTTTGTATGCTAATTCCAAATGTAAAATAAATATTTACTGGGAGGGTACTTCTTCATTTCACGCAGGGATGCACTCCGTCATTTAGGGGAAGTTTCCATTTTGCAAGTACTTCAAACAGGCATTCTGTGTGTCTTTGCACAAACCCCCCCCATTGCCCCTTCCTCTACTCTGGCAAATACATGGGTACCAGTAGCATGCTATAAGAGGTATGAAAAGGCTGCAGTAACCTCTCCCTTCAGTGCGTGATTACTCCCATTTTTGTTTGCCTGATTGACAGTCAATTTATTTGCTGAATAATCAAGACCAATATGAAGCCTATAATGTGTGATTGCCGATAATTTGTAATGGATGTGATACTGTAAGGATGGTAATACTCTGACTAAATGCAAAAAAAATCCAAAACTTTGTCTGACTTCTATCTCTTGTTTTAGCATATTTTTTTTCAGCGATATAATTAATCATGTGATTCTCCCTGATTTCTTCCACATATTATAAGCCTTCAAAATAATACATTTGAAGAGAAATATATCTTTGGCATATCAAACCATAACAATCCATACTGAACATTTGGGCGAAAGGCTTTAAATACAATGACTCTCACAAACAAATTTATGCAAATCTGTGGTTTTTCATGAGCTGCATGACTACTGAATCTTTGAAAGATATCTGGCCATTTTACCTCACCATTTATATGCATAGTAAAATGCCTCATAACTTTGTGATGCAATGTACAATAATGCTGTCAAATTAGAATGACACTCTACCCACAACAAAATAAAATCCAGAAAATAGATAACTTTTGAGTCGCACTTTATTTCACAGACTGACGTGTTTCGAGTATTCTTCAACCATGTCCTTAAATACACCAGTGGGAAGGTGAAGCTAGCAGATGGAAATAGCTGACAACCTCCACAGATAAGTGACATTATTATCATTGTGAAATGCATGCCTGCAAGTAGTAACAGTAATTTTACATTGATGATACATGAAACATGATGCAATATTGATATATTATTTATATTAATACAACTTTGTACATTTACTTTTGTGACATATTATTCTGTTTGTCACCCTTTCTGGTGAAACTAGAGATAGGTTGTTCTTCAGTTTAAATATGTTGCTCTCAGAAAGGGATACGCGGACGGCATAAAGTTTTGGTAAAACACCTAAGATCGCCCTATGCAACCTCGTTTAAATGACAATCCCACTGGTGCCATCCAATTTTCTTGAAAAACTTCCCCTGAAATAGACCTACACCCTCCATATTCACCTCTTTGCCTAGTCGTGTATAGTGTTGCTGGGAAATGACCAGTTTTTCCTTTTGGCTGGAGAAAAATGGGAATGATTTAGCAATTTGTCTGTGTGCATACGGTCAGATGTACCGCGTGCAGAAGGAATGGGCCCCAGTCTCTCATATCTTTTTTAACATGTGTGTACAGTGAATTTGGAATCATTGATATTAAATCATTAGTGGAATTATTTAAAAGAGAGTCTAATGGTCTTCTACTATCGTGTCTTCTACTCATTTCACACACCTCCTTATTTTGCTAACCCATGAACATGTCAGGTACCATCCTGAATAATCACACATTTTCTTGCAGAAATGCAAATTTCTAGTTATTAATCTAAACCCAATGCAGGGTATTTTATTCATTTCTGATGCTCAGATGGGGTCTAACTGCAATGCAACTGATTGTTCGCCTTGATGTACCAATGTGAGATGGAGCTATATTCATTATGTTTTTCACAGCATTCCCATAAAAGCTTGCAGGACAGGGTAAAAAATAGGCCAAGCATTCTTTTAGTGCCATGCATGGTCGGGGCAATGCAATGAGCCTCTCACCCAGCCACCTGACATCAGTGCAAGAGTTTTAGATTTGTAAAGAATGATCTTCCTCAATCAATAAATCACTGGCATACGGAGAAGCCGCCACCATTATGTCCTTAAAAATGTCCATTGCTGTTAGTGAAATTACAAAAGCTCCATTTACTGTAATGAATGAATCATCCCATCCAAGCTTTAATTGACCCCAGCAATCATATTGACAATTAAACAAATGCAGTCAGAAAACAGGGAGGAAATTAAACAAGCGACTGGCCTGGGTCGTTTAGAAGAATAGCATGTCAATTTATCCTTACTTGCATCCAGGAAAATAAAATTACAAATAGCATGGAATGACATAACCTTGACATGCTCAACCCTCTCTCTTCATCTTTAAAAATAAAATCTTAAATCAGTGATCAGTGTTCATTATGGGTGAGCTAAAGGTTGCAAAAAAAAATCATAGTGGACGAATTAAGGAAAATAAAGCTCTTGCCAACATCAAATCACGCCTAATATCATAAAAAAGGTGGCAAAATGTCCATCATTTTTTATTTATCATTAAAGCTGGGAGTGTGCCACAAAAAGAAAGTCTTAAAGTCATGGAGCAGTCATAGCAAAGCTGATTAAAAAAATGCTAACATCCTCATATCTACTATGGGATTTTTCAATCGCTTATTTCTACCTCTTTGCTCCAACAAAGCGAAAGTATTGATTTGTAATTCATCCCCTTTTCATTTGAAATGTCCAAAGATTTTCTCCAGTGGTGCCAAAATTACTTTTTACTTTTATACTCTGGGTCTGCTGGAGAGGACTTTTTAATATCAGCATTACCTCTGCCTTTTCTGCTTAGAGCCAGTTGCTTGCTGAGGGCTAGCTTTACTTTACATTTGTGCCCAAAAAATATTTTCAAAGTAAAAGTTACATTTTATTATTGGATGCGGTGTACAATGAGCATGCAACGCTGAAATTCTGGTGAAAAATAATTATTTTGTCATCGAGGACTCTAAATATATATGTCCAATTACAAATGTACACAAATCATTAAAAGCATTAAAGAAAATCTTCATTCTGAGAAAAACATACTTAAATAATGCTATTATCTCTGATTTTGTCTCAGGAAAAAAAATGGCACACTCACCAATTAAAGCATCGCTTTGTGCTGTTACAGATCCAAGAAATTCATGCACATGGCAGCCCCCACCACTGCTGTAAAGGTAGACTACTCTCATCAGCTGTTTCTCTGGATGCGAGTTACTTCCCTTGATTAATCAACAGCACCTTAGTCACAGTAACACATTCACTTGGGTTGCAGAGATTAAAATGTGCCGTGTCCCAAAAATGGGACAGTGGTTATTCATGGGTTAACTTTTTTTTTTGCAGGCTAAAGCATTAGCGATCACAAGGCCCTTAGGCTGGTAATTGATTGAAATCAGTGGCATAGCCAGAACTGAAAATTTGGTAGGCATGAAACATCTTTACAACAATTATTAGTCCTGACTTGTTCTTAATCATTTCGCATTATTAATACGGTCACACTTTAGATGAAGTGTTGCTCATAAAGGCTTTATACACCATGTATAATACCTTCATAAATGAGACATAATATCTTCATAAATCATACCTAAGCAAATGTCATGCTTTGTAAAGGGTGCATCAAGACATCCTCATTCAGTGATGCCAGATGTCATATAACTGACAATGTCACTTAGCAAGCGGCTAAATACTACAAAGGGTGACTTTGTCAGCTAAGTGACATTGTCATTGTCACATCTGGCATCACATGCTGAATAAGGATGTGATATTTCACCCTTTACAAAGCATGACATTTGCTTATATATGATTTATGAAGATATTATGTCTCATTTATGAAGGCATCATACATGTTGTATAAAGCCTTTATGAGCAACACTTCATCTAAAGTGTGACCATTAATACATTTCCTATTTAAAAGAATAATCCATTGGCAATTAATGACACAGCTTCTTTCTTTATGTGATCTTTGGGTGACTAAATAATAGGCTAAATTCAGTTCAGAAAAATAATTTACTCATAAGTAGACCTATGCTTTGCGAAGGGTGAACTGCTATGGAGCTTCTGCGCTACCATTTTGGCACATCAAGCAATCTAACTTGTGCTTCATGATCATTTATATTGTTTAAATTAAAGACCAAGATCTTAAACACCTTTACTCAATTTTGAATAAGGCTGATTGAAATGCACCAGCTTGCACTTCCAAATGAATGACCTCCTTCCTTCCTTTCAGCTGCCGTTATCCGGTCACGCAACCCCCCCTAGGTGGGGGGGAGAGCGAATTTAAGATTCATTTGCTTGGTCAGGTCTACAATTGTGAGCAGATAGCCTTCCATGACTCCTAAACCGTCGATGGCATACTGTACATTGTACTGCTCTGTGCTGTTCGTTCACAGGCCTCTGTTGTTCCAAGATACACTTGTGACGTTTCTTGTCACACTCCCTTCTAAAGGACCTTTTACATTCGTCACACTTTATCTGGTTGCTTGGGTGTTCTTGGGCTTCTTGGTGGCAGCTAGCAGTACTCAGGTTCTCCAAAATTTTCTCATAGGCTGCTCTCCACCTTAACCTAGAGGCTGAGGCCTCATGGTACCGCTTATCTTCCGATACACCCATAACCTTTAGGTCTTTCCTAATTACATCCCTCCACCTCAGTCCGGGGCCGCCCCGTGGAAGGGGTTGTGTTAGCCAGCTGAAATTTAACTGCGGTTTACAGTTAACATACACAGAACCTCTGTTATAAACAGATTGTAAAATTACAGTTAAAATAACTGGCAAAAATGTTGCCAGTTTATAACAGTGTATGGTCTTACTTAACAAGGAACACTTAGCAACACGTGACAATGGGGAGAGTTCTCGGAGTGAATGTATTGTTGATTAGGAAAAATGATTGAAAACGAGTGAGGACTAATAATTGCTTTAAAGGGATGCTCTGTGCCTTCCCAATTTTCAGTCCTGGCTACGCTACTGATTGAAATGTCCCTCACACCAGTTGGCTGATACTACCATCCATTAATTGACAAGAACAATATGCTTTGGCGATTATGTCCACATTTCCCTGGGCTTTGTGACCTGTCACTCCAAGCGGTGATGTTTTATGGAACTCAATAGAAAAATAATACTTATTTCACTCTCCCTCTGTATTAGTTCACATATTTTCTGCATGGAGCTCACTGAACAATGGTTTCTGGGAGCAGCTTTTAAATTGAAATACACTGCAAGGCTGCTGCCTATTTGTAGTAAGACCACTTGTGCTGTTTCTCTTTGTACTTGCGGCTCCCAGGGACATTACTGAGAGACCTTTTCTATCTCTCTAATCCTTGCCCTGTTAATAACATTTGTCCCAATTTACCCCAAGGACATCTTTTTATTTTTTTTAGATTGCACAAGTACCATTTTTTTTTACGTGAAGGGAATTAATTTCCCTCTGGATTTCTGGAATTTCAATTTATACGTCTTACCCACACAACATTGGCAAGATAGAAAACTACTATGGCATGAATTTCTTTATTTGAATTCTTTGATGTCTGATGAAAATGCAGGTCAGCGTTGCTCTTAACGTAGGGCTTATTGGAAATACTCACAATACTGGATAGGAAGTAGGGCTGTTTCAAAACCGGAGATCCAGTTTGCAAGCTGAAGGTGTTTTGTTATCAGCCACAGTGTGTGAAACTGAGATTA
Source organism: Gymnothorax javanicus (assembly GCA_029692085.1). NCBI lineage: Eukaryota > Metazoa > Chordata > Actinopteri > Anguilliformes > Muraenidae > Gymnothorax > Gymnothorax javanicus. Next base: position 26,674,537 of record CM056193.1, read on the forward strand.
ATTTTGTTTCACTGAAGGTTAAGAGGATTACTGGTTGAAAACACAATTCAGCCCCCCCCCCAAAAAAAAGCCCAGTAAATAATTTTCCATCTAAAAATACATACAGTAGCTGAAAGTCGGTGACAAATGCCTCATTTTCAAAAGTGCGAAGCCTATCATATAGCTCCTCTAAGAGGAACCAACCGGAAAGAAAAGACACAAGCCACACTTTTGCAAATATTATGATGGTGTTTCCCATGAATTCAAGGTGGTTTTGACATACACACTCACACTCTGGAAGATGATGTTAAATGTTCTACTGCTATTTTTCTGCCTTTCGAGAAGGAGATGGTCTTTGACATTTTGAATGTTTGGCTCACCCTGTTGACACAAAATTACTTTTCTCCCATGTTTGGCGAGGGAGGGTAGCTTCAGGATGTATGCTTTTGTCTATGGTGATGAAAGGGCAGTTCATTTTAAGGGAAATGGCTGCTTCTCTTCAATGTTTGGACAGCTGAGGGAGGCAATATCTCCCCATCACTCAGTGTCCTCACTGCTTACCCTGTCGTCCAAGTGAAATGATCCTTAATGTCTCACCAAAAGAGAACAGGTAATAATGACACTCGGAAAGTGTTGCTATAAAGGTTTAGGACTCAGCAGTCGTGTGTACACACGCGCATCTGTGAGTCTGGAGGAGAAAAGGTTTGGTCTTCTGTATAAATACTTTCTTTTTTTGTAAAACTGCAAGAACTTTTTCAACACTTTTTTTTTGCATATGATCCCTCCGGAGGATAAATTATCACATTAAAAGTCTTAACCTCAGTATACTAAGCTCAGAATTTTAAAGACCACATGTGGGTGCATGTATGTGCGAGTGTTTCAGAGTTTGAATGTGCGTATTTATGGAGCAGTGTAGTTTGCGTGCGTGTGTGTGCGCATTTGTGAATGCTTGCAGTTGTGTCCATCTGTGTGTTTGTGAGTTTGTGTGCATGTATATTTGGTCACTTTTGTGCATGTGTGATGTGTGTGTGTGGCACAATATATAAGTGTATTAATGTGTATGGCTATGTAGTTTGTGGCACAGTGTCTTGAATGTCTGAAAGTTTGCAGTTATGAAGCTTGTGCATTGTGCTGAATGTGTGCGGTTGTATGCATGCATGTGCATCTGCATGTTTGCGAGTTTGCGTGCTTGTGACGTGTGTGCGCGTTTGTGTGTGAGAGAGTGTGTATGTGTTTGTGAGCGTGTGTGTGTGTGAGAGAGAGAGAGAGAGAGTTTGCGTACTGTGTTTCAGTTTGTAAGTGAGTGTGTGTGTGTGTGTGTGTGTGTGCCCACTCCACAGTGTCAGAAACAGGAGGGGATGCAGCATGCTCTCTCCTGACCCTGTGGCAGTGACAGATGCTCTGCTCTTCAGCTCAGCCCACAAATATACCTTCAGCAGCTCACGGGGCTCCAACAAGCGTAAATCAAAGAGAGAGTGTTGCTATAGTGTTTGGGGGTCTCTCTCTCTCTCTCTCTCTCTCTCTCTCTCTCTCTCTGTCTCTCTCTCTCTCTCTCACACACACACACACACACACACACACACACACACACTGCTTTTTCACTTTTCCCAGAATGGTTGCCTTATCTTTAAAAGGGCAACAGAGTAACTCGGGTGGAGAGCTCATGCTTGCAAACAAGTGGTGAGTTTTTCTTCTATTTCTGACCCAGATCAGTGAGGAGGAAATCATTCCTTAATAGTTGGCAAATATTTTCAAATGAGGTTTGTTATGGTTAATGGTTAAATTATGTTGTAAATGGTGAAAACTGCATCTGTAATCACCGTTGTGTTAGGCACTGGCATGGCTGTGTTTACATTGAATCTGTTCAGAGCACTGATCTTGAACGGAATAATTCATTTTTATTGCCCGTGGACATAGAATCCCATTCTCGGTCAATACATTTACATATAAATTACACCTATTTTACCTCCTCCTCTCTTATAGGCAGTGCATACACAGGTTGCTCATGCACACCTTCAGTTGGTCACACACCAGAAGAATCATTTCGGCGGGAAAATAAGGAATTGTGGGATACAAATTGAACTGCCAGCTACACTTGAGGAAATCTCCTCTTATACAGACAGTTCGTGCTACCGGTCTAATAACAACTTTTAAGAGAATATGTATTCTTCAAGACACATAAATAACCCTGATATGATGATGATTTTTCGTGACTTTTTGAGGGTTCCATGCACCATTTGATTTCCTGAAAGGAATTGCCAGAGCACTACACTGTCTGAACTTTAAATTGGTGAAAGAATAACGTCTGGTAAACATTTGAGGGCCTTGCGAAATTGATCATTTTGTTGGCTAAGTTTGGTTCGAGTTCAGCCAACAGCATAGCGCTGGGATAATTCACAGCATGTCCCTTTAACCTGGAAACCCCATTTTAGACACAATGCCTTTCTAATCTTAATATATACTTCCTGCTTGAAATACACAGTCAACACACCTACGTGTTACAATTATATAATAAAATTAGTCACATTCCTAATTCCCAATGGCAACAAAATGCGCTAAATATTTGCATATTTGGAGTGGCTGGACATTAATAAAAAACACACACTCCAAGCACAGTAGTCTTTGCACTTTCAGTGGGACTGTCTCAGTGTAAACAGTTCAACTCACAAGGACAGAACGGCAAAATGTAAAATTGCTTTTGAGATTCCTGTCATGGCTCATCACAACCCCACTCACAGCTTTCAATTGGGTCCTGACCAACAGTTTATAAGGCATTGTTCTAACATGAAGTAACACATTGAACTTGGCAACTGAAAACTGCCTCTAAATGACCGGCATCAGGGCCTTCAGGTATATGAGAGTAATAGAGGTAATAGTGGCCATTTCTCTCCTCCCGAATGCTAGCTCCATTTCAGCAGCAGTGTGGTTGGCAGTTCTCATTATGTCTAAATTGTTATTGGGAGGAGGTTGAATGTGAGAACACCATGTCTAGCATTCTGTTGCCCTTGTGAGTGCAAAACAATTATCTATAGTTAGAAGAAATATTGCCCTGCCACCTAGTGTTTATGAGAAACTGTAATACCCCAACGTGAATGAGACTTGGGGAAGCAATCACAAAGTTAAGAAGGCAAAATCTAACATCCAAAAAAGGCTTCTGGCACTGTAAAATGGTATATAAAATATATTAATGAATTAATAAAAGTTTGAAAAGTAATATATCAGTGATGAGGTGAGGAAAATGCCAGACCCTGTTAAAGTTGTTCATTTCTGACTCATCAAAGCAAATACAGGAGAATATATTGACCATGGCGGCCTAGAACCATTAAATGAGAAGAAGGTAATATGCAATAATATAAGAAATACTGTGTTTAAAAGGGGGAAGAGAAGATTCACAGTCCTGCCAGCCTGTAACTCATAATGCTCAGAGTGCCGTAATTCAAATTATCTTTTCAAAAAATGTTCTTCCGTAAGTAGCAAAGTCTCATCCTGGTTTGTGTTTATTGGGAAAAGAGCAAAATTAGCACTGTGGTCTCTGCTCGCTCCAGTGCTCCTCATCACACATTAAAAAGTGTAAAAGAAAAAAAATTTGCAGAAAAAAAAGTGGGAATAAATTGTGTGGAGAGAGAGAAAGAGGCAGAGCCAGAGAGAGAAATGGATAGTAAGGGATGGAAAGGGTGCATGAGACATAGGGAGGGTGAGAAAGAGAAATAAAAAATAAAGGTTGACAGTTTCACAAACTCAGTAACTGATCCTAGATCTGTTTGGAGGGACGCACCCCCATGTTTCCATGTTTTTTCACAGTTGATTTGGCCACCCCCTTGACCTTATATGCATACCCTCTCAATGTAAAATCAACTCTTGCATGGGTAATTTGCTCTCTAATTGGGCTCAACTCAGTCAAAATTGAATCAAAGTAGAATTTAGTTTAATATTACATTTAGCTGTTTTTATAGACCATGCTGAGGGCATTAAAATTACCCAAAATTACTTTCACTTGAAGTATTCCACCTCTTGTAGACATGTCCTTGGTGGCAGTGAATTGGGTCAGGGTGGTTGAATATGAGCCTAAAAAAGAGGAAATGAATGCTGTGTATACAGTATATTGATTACCTGAAGGAATGGAGGATGATTAGAAGGGCTCTGATTGAGGGTGCTGAGCGATCATTGCACTGGGTCAGGGTGGTCTGAGTTTATGAACGCAAATGTTAGGTCTTTCAATCTTTCAATAGGCACTACCCCATTGGAGACCTGTAACCGCTAGCCATCAAGCCAGCATTTGAAGAGTGGCTATAGGGGGGCTCCGTTCCTTTTCTTGTTTGGACTGACCACCACAACCTACTTCAGCTCCATCAAAAGACTTTTAACTACAGAAAAATACCAAGCCTGATGCCCTGTTTACGTCTGCACGCAGCCACTGGGGATGAAGAACAAGCACTAGTGGTCCCCAACAACTGCCTCATTCTGGCAACTGACCTTGAGGTCGGACAGGTTGTGGAGGGAGCTCCACCAGCCTGCCTCAGTCCCTACGGGTGCCCAGAAGAATGGCTCTTGGTCTCAGAGACAGCAAGGTCAGTCAGGGTCTTACCTGGGTCCATGCTTCTCTCTTGTCATGCCCGAAGGCCTCAGATGCACCCTTGCCCAGTCAGCCATCTGTTTTTGTGGCTTACTGTAAACCCTGACACTCAGGAATTTGTCTCAGTCTGCGACTCCTGTGCCCACTCCAAATCCTCTATCTATCCTCTTAGTCGTCTTCTTCACCCCATCCGAGTTCCTCGTTGGCCATGGGCATGCATTACGATGAGCTTCGTCACTGCATTGCCTGAATCTGGTGGTCATACCGTCGTCCTTACTACCATGGACTGATTTTCCATGTCTGTTAACTTTGTCCCTCTGGCAAAACTACCCACCGATTGCCAACCGATTCTGGAAAGTTTTCTGCACCCTGGTGGTTGCTGCCCCCTGTTCCTTGTTTGGCTTCTGTTGTCAAACAAACAACCAGATTAGAGGCTCAACCAGGAATTGGGAAAGTGCTTGCGCTGCCAGTCTGAGGGAACCTCATTCATGTATCTCCTTCCCTGGGTTGAATATGCCCATAATGCCCTCCCATCACTGGACCAGGTGTGTCACCGTCCGAATGCTGCCTGGGCTACAAACCTCCTCAAGTTTCTTCAAAGGAAAAAGAGAGACAGGTGCCCTCTGCACAGGCAGTTGTCTGTCATACCCGCCAGGGATGGAAGAAAGCTAGGACTCTTCTTATGAAGCAAGCCTTGGCCTTTCAGGACCAGGCTAACCACCGTCGTTGCCGCATCCAAGTACCAGGTGGGTCAGAGGGTATAGCTTGCAGCTTAAGATATCCCCCCCTGGGCTGACAGCACAAGGCATGCACTGTTGCCCTTGTGAATGCAAACTATTAGAGTCAAACTATTAACATGTTTGGAAGTGCAAAGTAGGTGGCAGTTATCAGAAAATAATACACTGCATTGGAACGTAATTCAACCAATTGATTATTCAACAGACTCGTGGTATAAATTACGATAATATAACTGTCCTTTGTTATTATTGGCAATGCTCTTGCGATCTGGAAAAACCTAGTGAGTGTATCAGCTGTTATGACTTGAAAATCACAACAAAGAAAACCAGCAATGACAACTTAAACAAATTTATTCTTCACTGATTAGGTCCAAAAATTTCTCCAAATAATCCACTGTGCAATCTTATAATAACACTGTAATGCCACTATGTAACTCTGATGCCAAAACAAAAAGTCTCTTCTCAACTGAACAAAATCACAGCATTTATATAGACTAGGAACATTCTGGAAAGATCTACAGGAGTCCTGGGTAATCCGGCCCCCTCCAGGCAAGAAGAAGCCAGAAACTTCTAGAAAGCACTAGTCTATTTCATCACAAACAAGTGGTATTGCATCAGATCATGTTTTTCTACAGAAATACCACCAGAGGGTGCTAAATGATGAACAAAATAAACAAATAGCTGACCAGTAAGGCAGCACAAATAGTATGTAACAAATCTCCATTTACAAATGATATACAGTGCTGTACATAAAACATTCATACATAAAACCTCCCCTCTTTAAGAAAAGAAAGGTTTGCTAAAAGCTTTCTTTTGTTAAAATTAACACAGTTTTATAATCAGTATAATCTTGAAACTTTACACATAAAGTATCATTGATCATTATAACAATCATATACATAACAACCAGTGCAATTTTCACAATCAAATAGAAAAGTAAAATTACATGCGAGAAAGTGCATCTGGAATAACATTATCTTTTCCCCTGATGTGAGAAATATCTAAATCATACTCTTGCAAAAGTAAACTCCATCTCAGTAATATTTGATTCTTGTTTTTGATCTTATGCACGAATGTGAGGGGATTGTGATCACTGAAGACCTTGATGGAAGTAGCTGAACAAGTCAAATAGACTTCAAAATATTGTAAAGCTAAAACAAGTGCCAAACATTCTTTTTCAATTGTTGAATAGTTTTTCCGATGTTTATCAAACTTTTTGGAAAAGTAATAAACAGGATGATCTACTCCATCAGTGTCTTCTTGCAGTAAAACTGCGCTATCACTGACATCAACAGCCAACTTGAACTCCTTTTTGAAATTAGGAGATAAGAGAACTGGTGCATTTTTGAGGATAGCTTTCAGTTGGTCAAATGATTTTTGACATTTTTCATCCCAAACAAATTTTGCATTTTTCTTTAGTAAATTTGTCAAAGGTTCAGAAATGATGGAGAAATGTTTACAGAATTTTCTGTAGTAGCCAGCCATCCCTAGAAATCTCATTAGTTGTCTTTTAGTTGTAGGTTCAGGAAATTCAGTGATAACTTTTACATTTGCATCAATTGGTTTGACTTGACCCTGTCCTACAATATGACCTAAGTAAACAACTGTAGCTTTACAAAAGTCACTTTTACTAGGTTCAACAAAGTCATTTTCAAGTAGATATTTGACTTCTTGTTTAAGTCATTTCTGCTTCTCTGGATTCATTCTGTAAGGATGCTGTTTTACAGGCTTGGCATTATCTTGTAGGATGACATCATGGTAAACCATATCAGTCCTCGATGGAACGTCAGGGAACATGCGACCACATTCAAATATGAGCTGCTTTAGCTGTTGTTGTTGAAAAGGGTCCACGTGGGACAACTTGCTGTCAATATTTTGAAGAATGTCTGAATTTTCAAGTTTGGCTGGACCAGGTTCATTTTCCAAGGGGCAGTCACAATCTTCTTCAGAATTTTCCAGTTCAATTGTATTTACCACATTGACTGGCTTTTGCTGAGGATCTCTGTCAATGTATTCTTTCAGCATGTTGATGTGACACATTTGTTTTTGTTTCCTCCTTCCAGGGGTTAAAATGACATAATTTAGATCACTGACCTTTTTGAGGACAGTGTAAGGGCCGAAATATCGGGCACTTAGAGGGTTTCCAGGCACTGGCAAAAGTGCAAGGACTTTGTCACCAGCTTTAAAACTTCTATCTTGGGAATGAAGGTCATATCTGGTTTTCATTTTGCCCTGAGCCTCTTTGAGATTAGACTTAGCAAAGTCACAAGCCTTAGAGAGACGATTACGGAAGTCAGAGACATACTGAAGCAAGTTCATTGGGACATCATCTTCGACCAGCAACTTTTCCTTCAGAAGCTTCAGAAGTCCAAGGACTGTATGCCCAAAAACAAGCTCAAAAGAACTGAACCCAAGAGACTCCTGAACAGCTTCACGGGCAGCAAACAAAAGAAGATGGACACCTTCATCCCAGTCTTTCTCTGTTTCAAGGCAGTAGGTCCTTATCATGTTCTTCAGGGTTTGATGGAACCTCTCCAAAGCACCTTGACTCTCAGGATGTTAAGCTGATGACCTGTATTGTTTAGTACCAAGCTCATGCGTAACTTGATTCTTCAAAAGCGGGAATGGGCTTAAGTCGAGCCTTTGGAATATTCTGGTGCGGCTTCCCAACCATTTGACAAGTATGACAGGATTTGCAGTACTCCTGTACATCGGACCTCATGGAAGGCCAGAAGAAATGATTCCTGGCACGTTGAAGGGTCTTCTTGATACCCAAATGACCTGACATAGGATTTTCATGGGCCAGACTAAGAGTTTCTTGACGATAAGACTTTGGAAGAACAGTTTGATGGGTGATCATCCACTCTTCATCTGCAGAAACATCAGGTGGACGCCACTTTCTCATAAGCACACCATTTTTGTAGTAAAAACAGACAGGAACTTGAGTAGCCTCTTGTTCACTTGACGCCTGTGGTAGAAGATGCGCTAGATCACGAGCTTGTAGTTGCTCCTGAATAAGTTGTTTTCGAGACAAAATGTCATTAGAATGACCTGACAAGGACACGTCTGAAGATTTCCCAGACATCTCAGGACTGGAAGGTTCCTGATGAAAAGACTGGTCAATGAAGGTGTCAGCCAGGTTGAAGTCCAGGTCAGCATCATCTTGAATAGCCTTTTTGGCCATAGAACGAGTAACTGCACATGAAGGATAGAGGTCTGGAATTTCATCCTCTATAGATTCAGATTCTTGATCAATCAAAGGAGTGTCAGTTACAACAGGGTAGAGCACAACCTTATCCCCAGCAAGATCATTACCAAGAAGCAAATGAACACCTTTGAAAGGAAGAGAAAACCTAACGCCAACAGTAACAGGCCCAGAGACTAAGTCTGATTTGAGATGAACATTATGGAGAGGTACACTTGTAAAACCACATTCTACTCCTTGAATAAGGACATTAGCCTGAGTAGACGTTTTGTCCGAAAAAGGCAGAATATCTGCAAGAATAAGAGATTGGGAAGACCCAGTATCCCTTAGAATTCGAACAGGAGCAGATGAGGAAAAATCATGTGATAGTGAGACAAAACCATCGGCGATGAATGGCTCAAAACCCTCCATAACAAAATCAGACAAAGAAGGTAGAAGATCAGGCGAACTGACCTTTGATACAAGAGATGTTCTCCTGGTGAAAGCAGTTGGCTTAGTTTCTTCTCGTTTTTTCTTGAGAGCATAACACTCAGAAATAAGGTGACCTTGCTTTTTGCAGTATTTGCAAGACACAGAAGGTAAAGTACCAGAGGATTCCTTCTCACTGGAAGGCTTCCTCTCAGAAGTGGCCTTGGAATCATTAGAAGTGTTATTAGAAGAAGTCTTGGACTGAGACTTGCCTTGAAATTTAGAAAAAGTGGATTTTGGACAAAAGAAGATTTATGAGTCAATGCATAACTATCAGCCAGGGTGGAAACATCTTGCAAAGTATTGGCTTATTTTTCCTTAAGGAAAGTCCTGATATCAGGCTAGATACACCTTTTGAATTCCTCAACCAGAACAAGTTGCCTCATTCTGTCAAAATCTTTCTCAACTTTCATGGAATTGCACCACTGATCAAACAACTGTTCCTTCAACCTGCCAAATTCAACATGAGTTTGACTGACTTCCTTGCGAGAATTCCTACATTTTTGCCTGTAAGCCTCGGGGACCAATTCATAACCCTTCAGAATGGCAGACTTGACAAAATCATAATCAGAACACTGTTGGACAGATGTTACGAGCTCTGTCGATTTATTTCGCCTTGCTCTTAATTGAATGTTTCCACTTCCAGAGGGGGCGGTGCTTTTTAAGGCCGCCGCTTGCAAGTTCCAGTTGGAGACTAGCTCTTCTACTTTTGTACACAGCGTTCACGTACTGTGAGTATTTTGCTGCCTTCTTTGTTGATTCGGTTTGCCTTTGGATTTACGATTCTCGCCTTGCCCTTTATTTGGTTCGTTTGGATTGTGGTGGTTGACCCTTGGCCTGTCCCATTTCGACTCAAATTCTAGCCCTTGCGTTTTGGTCTGGTTGTTTGGTGAATTCCTGGTGTTTGACCTCGGTTTCTGTACTGACTACCCCTCTCGCGTTGCCCCTTTTTGCATGCTGTTAGGTTTGCTCTGGTTAGGTAACGTGCTCCCAGCTGGATCTCACAGTCCTTCCATCGGGGCACTTCTTTGTTATTTTGCTTTGTTATTTTTCCTTTGTTATTTTTGAAGGTGATTCTGGGCAGAAACGTGTTTCCATAGGGGGTACACTATTTGTTCCCTCAGTCTTCATTTGCGGACTGAGAGTTCGGGAGCTCAGTGTTTAAAAGCCGCCCCGAGCTCGGCGAACCTTTGAAGATTAGCCGTAGGATTAGTTTAGTTCTGGTTAGGCAGTTAGGGACCGGAGTAACTGATCAGTGTGCAAACTCGTGCCTATTACAGTTCTCCCCGCCTGTCCTTCCCACATTTCTCTACCTGTTGCTGCCTGTCCTAGACCGGGTCGTAACACAGATAACTGGTTATAGATTTTCCTAGCTTTACCAGTAAGAACACTTTGTAACATCATTGTCCAATACTCTTTTAGCCATTTCAAATTTTCAGCAATTTTCTCAAAATGGGTAAAGTATTAGTCAACATCATTTTCTAGGAAGGGAGGAACAAGTCTGATGTGCTTCACCACATCAAAATGATCAGAAAGTCCAAAAGATTTTGTCACAGTACCTGCTTCTTCATTTTCTTCATTTCCAGTTCATGCTGCATCCTTTTTTCTTCTAGTTCTAGTTGTTTCTCTTTTTCCAACCTTCTTTCTTCCTGTTCCTTCTCCAACCTTCTTTCTTCTAGTTCTTTCTCTTTCTCAAACCTTCTTTCTTCCAGTTCTAGTTGTTTCAGGCATAGCTGCATCTCTTTGCAGCTCTGTTGCAGACACTTCCACATCTTTAATCAATTCTGCTGCTTCTTCCCTAAAGATATCTTCATCGATGAAATGTTGCACCAAAATGTTGAATATTTCTTGTTTCTTCATTTATTATTTCACAGCAGATAATCCAAGGGTTGAGGCTATTTGCAGCAAATCCTTCTTCTATGCCAGCACAATTGAGTCCATGCGACGAACAACCATATAAGTCCAAAAAAAAAAAAAAAATGAGATAACCATGTGACATGAATGTATGTGTGCCACTTTGTATACAGAAGCAGTTTGGGGGTATGTTCGCGCGACCAATACTCTGTATTTTAAACTTTAAAATAGTCTTACGCGGAAAAACCGTTTATGTCCACTAACGAAAAATGGAGACTCCGGTTGCTTTCATGTCCACTGCGGATATTAATAGGCAAAACCTTGGCAAAAAAAGGAGAGCAAACATGAACAAATGGAAGGACAGAGCAAGGAAGTCTTTGAAGGATGCTGGGAAACATTATATGAACTGGAGAGGAGAGCTAAAACGAGGAAAAAATCCACCGAAAGAGAAGAGTGGAAGAACCGTATATGTACAAAGTATCTACCTAACGTTAGTGGTTACAGGCAGAGGGGCGTGTACGGGGCGTCTACTACAGTTCGTAAAACTCAGTCTGTTTAACTCCTTATAACCATGGATAAATTAATCGAAACGTTTTAGGTGCGTTTGATGTCCCTAACGCCAGCCCAGCTGCATCACGTAGGCTAACATTAAAATTACCATTCATTGTGTAAGCTGTTATATATCTAGCTAGTAACCTTAGGAAGCCTGCTAATAGCTCTAAAGTGTTTTATAGCTAAAAACGTTAATATGACTTTGTTTCTGTTAAGGGCAAGGTGTATTAAATACAGTGTATTACCATATTAAAACTAAGATCAAGGAATCAGATCTCCAGTGGTTTAAAGTGATATGATGAATTGGACTTATACTGTTATTCCACATTAACTGGACATATACCGTTCTTCCACATTCCTGAAATGTAAATTGCTCTAACTTTTTATTTTTAAGATTGACACTGAAAAATCTTATCTCATTTGAATTGGGAAGCTTTTTTTGTCTATATTCAAGTAAAATAAAAATATATCATATAATGTTCACAGTCCAAACAAAAAAAATGTTATTATTAAAAATTTGAAAATATGGACTTGCTGTATATGGTTCTTCGTCACAAGGCCTCAATTGATTCCTGAGTTGGAGTTTTCAAAAAACTTTCAACATCAAAAGTCATGATTGCTGGTTTTTTTCAAATAGTCACAAGATTTAAAATAATAGTTCAGCTTTAATCTTGGGTGAATCGAATGGTTGATCCAATGAATGGTTTATCTCGGTGGAACCTCCAATTTGTTTTGACTTGAAAATCACAACAAAGAAAACCAGCAATGACAACTTAAACAAATTTATTCTTCACTGATTAGGTCCAAAAATTTCTACAAAAGATCCACTGGGCAATCTTATAATAACACTGTAATGCCACTATGTAACTCTGATGCCAAAACGAAAAGTCTCTTCTCAACTGAACAAAATCACAGCATTTATATAGACTAGGAACATTCTGGAAAGATCTACAGGAGTCCTGGGTAATCCGGCCCCCTCCAGGCAAGAAGAAGCCAGAAACTTCTAGAAAGCACTAGTCTATTTCATCACAAACAAGTGGAATTGCACCAGATAATGTTTTTCCACAGACATATCACCAGAGGGTGCTAAATGATGAGCAAAATAAACAAATAGCTGACCAGTAAGGCAGCACAAATAGTATGTAACAAATCTCCATTTACAAATGATGTACAGTGCTTTACATAAAACACTCATACATAACACAGTGACAAGGGTCTAACAGTTGAACAAAAACTTTGGGATTTTGGACTTTTCCTGACCGGAAAAAAATATATAATAATAATAATAATAATAATAATAATAAAATGATAATAATAGAAACTTGATTTTGACAGTTCAAACAACACTAATAGTTAGTGTTTTAAGATTTTCACCACTCTTAGTTACTGCAAATGAGGTACAAAATTTGAGCACTGCTAGAGAGAAAGTCACTATATTTTGAGACTGACCCAATAGCACCTTCAGATGTTAACAAACTAATTAAGGCCCACCATCTATCATCAAAAAAGGCTCATTATCAGTGTTGGGGTGTATGAATGTCATTAGAGGTAAGGGAAGAAAAAATGAAAAAGAAAAACTCATCCAAAAGACAAAGAACACACATTCAGAAAAGTATTTGGTTATTTTGTAAAAGATTCACCCATTCTGGTTATTATTTTAAAAACCCACAATTTTCACAATTTGTCTTCTTATGTGTTGCAGAGAGAGATTTTGCTCCATTAAAACAGATGTGTCAAAAACAACACCTAATGTGTTATTTATTAACATACCTCTATGTCTAGTTAGGATACACACATTTTGTGATGCTTGCAATAAAGACTGTATTGAAAAAGTCACTCATTTAGGGCACTAATTGTAAGTATGTCACAGAAAAGCAGAGTCAATGATCCAAAACGTGTTGAAAGTAACATAAATGTAGTAGCACAGAAAGCAAGTTTGGTATTAGTGCATTATTTCTGAGAACGGTGAAATGTGTAATCTTGTCTGCATTGGCAGTGCAGAATGTCGACGGTCAATCCTAGCATGGTGCCATTCTGGCTCAGAGACTGGAGCAGGCGTGTCAGGTACAACACCTTATTAACACCTTATTATCACTGTCCCTGCCTGCTGTCTACACATAAGAACTCCTGCAGTTCTTCAGGCTGCCATGCGAGGCAGCGTGGAGATCCCCAGTAGTCCAGACAGATGGCCTCAGTGATGGCTTCTCCTGCACATGGAGAGTACACCAAATGCCTGACGAGGGGAAAGCCTGGGACTGGCACAGCCTGACCACTGATTTATCAGGGTGAATGAGCTTCAACCTGTCAGGTGTATCCTAACAGCCCAAATCACACTGACTGGTACTTCATGCAAAGGGCCTCTACCCAGCCCTGTGACACTTCATTATTTTATTTATTTTTTATTTTTTTCAATTAATCTAAATTGGGTGAAATGCACCAACAATGTGTATAAGTAACCAAGAATTAGTCCATCAATCATTTCAGCAAGCTTAAATAAATCAGCACATATCCAATAAACAGTTTCCCTTTTCTAAATGTGTGTGTGTATGTACAGTATGTATACAAATGGGCGACAAATTAAAGGGAAAAAAACTGAATAAATGCATGGACAAACGAAGCAAATGTAGATACTTCCATTCATTTTCCTGGTATGGATTCGGTCCATGTGTCCCCTTAAAGGTAGAAAGGTCACTGCTAATCATTGCAGAGTTATTCTGTGTGATAACCTTTACATCCAGTGGTTAAAGTGGGATTTGACAGGTGGGGGAACCCTAAAATTCGGTGTCGCGGCGCAGTGGGGGAAAATGACACAAATGATAGCAAATAACTGTATTCGCTTTATTTCTGGCCCATTGGGACAATGACACTGAATTTTCGTATTCACACAATCAGGAAGTGGGCATAACAAGAGAAAAGCAGAGATGGATTTGGCTTAAAACTTGCAGAATAATGGGAAGTATGACACTGAAGATATTCTACTGTTACAGTATTCTTCATTTCCTAAAATAGTAAATCATTACTATTATATAATTAACAAAATGAACAAGTAACAGAAATCTATGAATCTTTTTGTGATTTCAAGACACTGTCCTTACACTGCACACATAACCATATTCTACTTCCAAAATGTTCTGATTTCCAATGCAAAATTATGGCTGGAAGTATCAAGATGGATCTCTAATAATTTTATGCTCTAATGCAGTTAGCGACAATGCTTTTGGGAAACGCATCCCTGGATAGTACAGGACGCTGCGATGCTGCCAGCATAATAAAGCTTGCTTGCCAGCTACATAAAAAACGTGCTGCTCAGCGCAATGATTTTCAAGTTGCTCTGCCGCCAACTAGCTGGCGACTGTAAATGTCAAAGAAAGATTTGCACAAGTAACGTTACTGCTGAGCAGGAAACGCAAACCAACATCGTTCGCGTAACTATCGGAATCGCTAATAATTTTTTTTTAATGCACTAGCTAGCTGGTAAGCAGCCTGGTAAGCGTTTTGCACATAGCCTAAAGCGACTAACGTTAACCCTTTTTAAATGTAAATTCTTTTAGTTGCCCGGTTTGAATTGTCGAATATTACAAAACTTCACCAACGACTTCAACTCAAGTTAACCACTTACTTTGGCGATAAACACCGTTTGAAACATTGACAATTCCTCACAGGCTGGTACGTGACCATTGCGCTAATTCAAATGAAATACAGCATGAGCATACGATACAGCTGCTTTTTAGTGAAGGCGGGGCTGGCAATGACTGATGTTGCGCTCTGATTTGTTGAGCATCTTGGTGCTTTTGAGACAGTGGCAGGCAGGCTGTACTGAAAGCAGCATGCGAAAATGATCTGTAGTCCGCGGCGCTACTGTTAAGGCGTTTTCACACTGGACGCGAAACGAATTTTTCGCACAACAGATTACATTCAAAGTCAACGCAAAGATGCAAACGCGTGTATTCGCGTCTTTGCGTTGACTTTGAATGTAATCTGTCGTGCGAAAAATTTGTTTCGCGTCCGGTGTGAAAGCAGCTTTAGTCAAATAAATATTTCAAGTCAAACTAAGGTGGTGGAACGCAGTTCCAGACCGTTCTGGCCCATTTTAATCCCTGTTTACATCCAATGATAAATCATTCCTACCATGATGGGAGTGGCCTCTTCTAGGATGACAACGGCCCAAGCCTCACAGGGCACAAGGGGTCACTGAATGGCTTCATGGGCAGTTTTATGAGTTTGTTTTGTAATTAAATAAATAATAAAAAAAACTAAATGAGAAAATATTGCTGGAAAAAAGGTACTGAAGTGACGTAAAAATTCACTTCACCCTCTACTATATGTAAAACAGCTGAAAAACCAAATGCTGGAAAACGTCATGCCAATAGCAGTTTATGATTGATTAATGGGAAATATAGCAATCTGTGCGAAAAGGGTCATGGTGCTTGTCACGTTTTGGAAAGAAAGTGCATAACACAGTGTGTAAATCAATGGCAGATATCGCATTTTGGCGAAAACTGAACATGGAATGAATAAGATATAATTTCTGGCTTGTTGACAGAGAGAGTCTTAAATTTTAGAAATTGATGTTTATCAGATTTTGGAATCAAACTCTTCATATGCTTATATACCAATGAGCTAAAACATCAAGACCACCTGCCTAATGCCTACTATGATGTCTCCTGCCTAAACCGTTCCCTCAATTTGTATGTAAGTATCTTCAAAACAGGTGAAAGTTGAAAGACTGCACTTTGAGCTTATATTCTGTAAATTTTATCTAAAATAAGCCGTGATAATTTTTTTAAATAGCAATAATAATTTTATAAATAATAATAAATAATACATTTGCATTGAAAAATCAGTGTGCTGTGTGCGTATAAACGCATACGGTATTGTAATTGTAATTTAATCTTCTTTGTCTTTTCTCGGCTTAATTTGACAGGATTTGACAGGATGTCCCTACGGTTTAAAGTTCAATCAAAATGATCTCTGTGCCTTGTTAGGCTGTGAGATTGGCTGTCTGGTGGTACAAACACAGTAATATTAATAAAGGTCGACAGTAGAATAAAATTATAATTTGTTGCCCAGAGGCAGTTGTAAGCCGCGCAGGGCTACAGGTGAAGCATTTCCACAGACTGAGACAGTTCTAATTGCCGGGAAGCTGATGGCTGAGAAATAACAAAGCTGATTTGGCTCCTTTACTCTCATGGAAATTTATGAACAGAGGCTTTTTTTTTTTTTGAATATAATGAACCTGGTGTCAATATCGCTGCTCTAATGCAGCAAACAACATGAAAAAAAATCTTTCCCTTTGTCCTTTTTTTTTGTATTCTCTTGCACTTTTGAAGGTGACTCTTGACCAATCCACTTAAAATTAAGAAAGAGGCAAATTTGTTTCCATTTTAATATCTCTCGCTCCAGTGCAGACAGTCAACAAACCTACACCCCATACCCCCAACTCCACTCTGAGCACGGAGGCCATGCCACTGCGACATGAGAAACCTAGTCCTCGGGTCCAGAGGAGAGGAACAAATAATAAAGAGAGGGGTCCTATATTTGACTTGAGCCTGCAATTCAAATTCCGGGTAATTTTGGAAAATGCTCTAAATCCAGTAATTATTGAATTTCGTTTTATTCGTCAGCGGATTGCCCTTGTTTTTCACCAGTTTTGAATTATGGGATTCACGGGAGAAAGTGGTACTTCGGCGGATATGTTAATTTGCCAAGGCAATTAATGCTTTAGACCCAGAAGACATTTCACTTTCTCAGCCTATTAATTATGCACTTTGTACATGTTAAAATATCCTCTTATCCTAAAGAAAGTGTTCTAATTAAGCCCAAAATACATCAGTGAGTTTTGCTGTAAAGACCTATAAACAGCACGAGCAAATAAGAAAATCTGAAAGCAACCCAAATGGACTTTTTCAGCATTTTCCCCCCAGAGATCGTAACCTCCTCTTAAAGCACATCTGTGGAGTGTTTGAATATGTATGGGCTGGCATGGAACAATCTATCCCCCGGAATTAAAAGCGACTCTTACCTTTTTTGCGATCAGTTTTTCACTTCTGTTTGATGGAGTGGAAACAAGGGGACTGATACTCCACAGTGACAGGCGAGGCTTGTTTCCTGCAGTGCATCTCGTTCGTAATAAAGGTCATACTCTTACAACAGAACATGTAGAAATGAACCTGTCACTATACACGCATTCTAATTCACATGATGCAGTGCATTTTATAGCAAGTGCCATGGATAAGCTCTTCACGGAAGAAGCCACACACAAATGCTATAGGGTGTGATGATTCGGTTGGATTGCTGTGGTTTATTGAAACTGCGCTGGCGACCCGGGAGCGTGTAGCTCTGATTTGTAGCATTGGTAGGGCAGTTGTTCCCTTCTGCAAGCTACTTAACCTAAATTGCTTCAGTATATATACCAAGCCACATAAAAGGATACTAAGTCACACTCTGCACAACCAAAAAGCACAGTCGCAAAGCTACAAGGGCAAAGTAGCCATTTCTATTGTTTAGGAATTCACATTTGGGGTGTAAATGGAATCTTTCTGCACAAAAACTATGCTGACATATTTTGTCCATAGGAAGCACTGCCATCCACACTTTTGGCAAGGAATTCCCCGGAATACAGAATGCCATACGTTTGGTGCAACAAAACATTGCCGCAGTGTTGCGGAGGAGTTGTTAGAACATGACACAAACACGAGTGGATAGCATGAAATGGTGTTGCACCTGTTGGTTAGTTGGCTCTCGCAAGAAGCCAACTGTTGGGATTGGCCCCAATATTTCTTTTCGGAGTTGATTTGGATGTTCCGTACTCCAGAAGCCTGCGCACTGTGAACATGGTTTGGCATGAGTCGATTAGAACTGACTCAGCCCTCCTGCAAGCAATTTGAGGCCTCATATCCAGAGCCATAAGCAAAGCACCAGGGGGTCATAACACCTAGTGATGAAGAAATCAACTATAAAGGTGCCATGCTGGCATCTTCAGCTCTCCTGCGCAAGCATCAGATCCAACCAATCACAGAGTAGCCAGGACCACTGCCGGTGGGGTGCCTGATTGGCAATATACGTTGAACACATGCAGCAAATATGGTGCTGTCTCAAAAAAAAAAAAAAAAAAAGTCAAACGTCAATGGGAGAGAGAGAAAGGAGGGGAGAGTGAGATGGGTAGACAACTGGTTTAGGTAAAACCCTTGACTTCAATAGCATTAATCCATTTTTTTATATAATTAAAGATCTCAGGGCTAAAAGTACTTAAGTCAGAAAATGTCCATTTTAAGAAAATCGAGGCAGTGGGTTTAAGTAACTAGAAAGGACATTTTCCTATCCTTGTCTCATGGTGTGTAAAAATTTTACTTAACCCTTTGTTGCATGACTCTTTTGCTCACTATAAATTTTGACATAAATTTACAATTCTTGACTGATTTGGAACAGACAACAGGAAACCAGTCCAAATTTGATCTAGTTTGGTTGCTTTTAAGACCAATATGCAACAAAGTGTTAAGTACTTTTAACGTAACGCAACATAACGTAACATAACATAGCATGAGTCGTGAGAACAGGCCGTTCAGCCCAACTAGGCTCGCCAGTTTCTTATTACTATAGTGAATCTATCACTTCACTTTTAGTGCCAGGTTCCTCAATTTATGCACATTTTACAGTTTCAGCAACTGAATCAAAATGATTTTGCCAATAAATATTAACCTCTTCAACCCAAACGCCCCCGGATTTTCATACTGATTTTCTGTGGCATGCTATAATAGGTATAGAAGTCTCTTAACTTTTAATGCATCATTGCTCTCAGCCTGTTCCCATTTAAAATCAGGTGATTAACAATCAATTTATTTAGTGAATAATCAAGACCAACACATACACCTATAATGATTAAGAAATTATTAATTTAGAAATGACACAGATCACCAACAGGCTATACTGAATTTTTATGTAATTTTAATGTAATACACGCAATATTGTAAAGACGACCATAATACAAATAATTAATCAATCAAAAACTTACTCTGTATTCTATCTATCATTTTAACATTTTTCCTGCAGTATAATTTATATAAAAATAACAGTTTTATTGAAAGTGTTTTCAGTGTTATATGAACACATTTAAAATGAGAAACTTCTTCTTAAGCATATCAAATTACAAAAATTGGTACAAAACCACAGCACGCGCAAGTCTAGCTGACAAACGTGCCATTTTAAGAGGTCCAGGAATTCAGAATCTTGTACAGACATGTTGATGTTTCATGTCATCATCATTGTGAATAAAAAATGCATGATAACTTTTTGATACATTGAACAATAATGCCAGCTAAAAATAAATTAGCTGGTTGTTCTACTGATTTGTCTTTGCAAATGAGCAAATTAATGTTTGGTTGCTGCATAGATGTAAAGAAGAGCAGTTTTACATTTGCAGCCACGAGGTAATAATAAATAATTTATAAATGACTAATGTTTATTATTATTGCATTGTGGCTACGAGTGTGAGACTGCCCCTATCCAACTCTGATGTGTGTTCCTTCTCTCTCCAACCAGTGCTACTGTCACACCAAAGTAGTTCTCAAAACTTCCTGCCCTGTTCTAAAATAATCATAAAACGGGATGTGGTCGGGGTAGAACGTGTAACTTTGGCCAAATAATGTCTAATGCACACTTCCCGCCCAAGCCCGTCCATGAAGTTCGTAAAAAGACCGTAAAAAATTGCTACAACGTCCACTTCGTTCGCACACAGTTTGAGCTGTTCGGCAACATTTTCGAGAACGTAGTAAGAACTAGTTTGGTGTGATGGAGGTATTAGGAAAGTAATTGGGAACCAGTTCGGAGTTTATATGCATTTTAAGGTGAGGGTACTGAAGAGCTTTTGAACCTCCGATGGCACAGCGCTGAAAATCTCTGGTAGCATAGTTTGATTTTCTTCCACTTAGGACTATTTTACGCAGAATACAAATAATGCCTTTTTTTCTTGTTGTGCATGAGACTATCTAAGGCTTTATAACTCAGTATTTGTGTCACAGAGACTGTGGAAAATTACTCCAGTGTAGCAAGACATTTGGAAATTCAATTACAGAATTATTTAGCAATTAAATTTTAGAATTTACGGATGCCGACGTCCATATCTGCAATTAAAAAAGACAAGATTGTTTTACTACATCGCAACAGGCAGATCAGAAGAATATTGATGTATGTAACGGTAGTTCTTCAAACAAATCCCTTTCAAAAACGTTATGAAAAGGTGCCTATCTGTTATTTGCAAAAGATTTTAAGCCTTAAAAATTAGCTGATCCAGAGCAAATCAATGCTTTATTCGAGTATATGAAGCCGTGACTCCTTTAGTTTAGAGTGAAATGCCCTACCTAGCTGTATCTCCCTATCGTAATATTTGGGATATATTTTGTCTCCCATACCAGCGCCAGTGTTAACATTGTAGATCTGCTTCCTGACCACAGCAGACTGTGGCCACCCTCACATTCCCCAAGTCTGCAAATATTTTAAGAACGCTAATGGTTCTTCAACTTGCCATTCAAACTAAAATATCCCTATCCCCATCCCCACTCCATATCATACCCAAAATGAATAGGGTATGGCAAACGCCAGTTCCCCAGCACTGCTTAATTACATTGTGCAGTGTGACGTGAAAAGGTGGCAGTTGCCCACAGAAACAGATCTGTCATAATGAATGAAAACAGACAGAAAGGACAAGGAGTGATGGTGATGCCAAGATCCAGGAAGGAAACAGAGGGAGAGGGAGAGGCAGGGGGAAGAACTAAGAGCTGCCGTGAAAGAGTATAGAAAGAGTCTCTATAGAAGAGGGAGACATAATATTGTCCCAGCACCTCGTTATGGTTGCGTTTGTCCACCTGCACATGTGTACACATGCTCCACCACCCCATCCCTACCTGTCAGAGGGGTCAAGACTTAAGAAAAGAGGGACTCGTGAGCTGAATTAGATTTACATGAGCAAGTGCAGGGATTAGCTTAGGCGCAAAATGAAGTTGCTGTTTAGACAGGGATGTGCTATTTAAACAGTGCGACTACCTCCGCCTTCAGTGAACACAGGACTCCTTATTGATTTTTTGGCTTTTCTACGGAGATGGATACAGACACTCCCACTGTGAACTTGACTTCATTGTCAGAGGGTGTAAATGTACACACAGGATGTGACCGTGTCAGCGACAGGATTGGCAGATGGGAGGAGAGGTGGTGCTGGTGGTGGTGGTAGGGGGGTAGTGTTTCAGGGGTCGCGGTCTGAACAGCGAAAGCTGATGCAAAAACACTCGCAGACTCAAACCCAATCAACGGGTAATTGAAGCCATTTCTCTGGGTGAACTCCTGATCTGCATTCTGCGGAGGCACTTTGGGAAGGACGTGTGCTATGTCTTATGGGGAAGGACTATTCATTACACACACATTCTTTCCACCTCTACCAAACACATCTTATGGCATGCTGAACAGAAACTCTGCACACCAGCACCTATACTATACCAAACGCACATTCAAATGTGTACATTTACCACTTGCCACAAAGATAAGTTACTATAACGGCATATGGTAATGCATAATAAACTACACTTAACAAAAATGTAAATGCCCCATTTGACACTTTTAAACTTTAATTAGCATTAAAGGGTTTTACAATATATTAAATCATACACAATTCATTTTATTGTTCAATATGCAACAGATTACTGTGCATTAAAGCAAGATGGTGGCGTATGGCAATCAGGGATACTCGTAGACACGGTTGGGATCACGATGAGGACGACGAGTGTGCAGGTTCGCTTCTCTCAGGCGGTTCCGGACAGTTTGAGGTGTGATACGTCTGTTGTGCAGACCAACTGTTTCATCTGCTGTGCGTGTTGCTGGTCTGAGGCGATCACGCAAGTGGAGAAGCTGGATGTGACGATCTTGTGCTCGTGTAGTCACACGTGGACGACGAGGGTGAGGACGATTTGCTTTACTGCCAGTCTGTCTAAAACACACTCCTAAACACCCAACTGTCCGATAGTGAACATTCATCTGTGCAGCAACCGCTCTGGTGGACATTCCTGCATCCAGCATTCCTATGCCACGTTCGTGCATGATTTGCGACATTTGTGGCATGGTGACTTTTGATGAAATTTGACATTTTGGGGTGGCCTTTTATTGTCCCCAGTTTTAGGGAGTGTCTGAGTTCTGTTCATGCTGTTTGAGCAGCGTCTGCACATGCCACACCTGTGTTGTGGGTGGAATCAATTCATCACTGCGTAAGTACTCACTGGCAGAGATGAACACAAATGTTGTATACAAATCAAGACAAATAACCATTTTGCACAATTAAGACATTATGTATGGAGGACCAAAAATGACTAAAATATAAGTAAATAAATAAATAAATAAATATAGGAATAAATACATAAATGAATGAATAATTCTTGAAATTAACAAATAAATAAATAAATGCAGCAATAAATGTTAAAATAAATAAATAAATTTAAATATGCATGAACAAATGCTGAAATTAAAATGGAAATAAATAAATGCTCAAATGACGAAATGAAAATTTATATTTAAACATGACATAAATGAATAAATGCTTTAAATGTATTTCTACATTTCTGCATTTATTTATTTATGTATTTCTGTGTCCATATGCTAATTAGGAGGGAGGTCCTAGCTTCAGTCAAAATCTGGATTGGTTAGAGGAGTGTGATCGACTCAGGTCTACTACTTCTTCCTTCTTGCTAATGTGCTGACTCGTGAACACGGAAGTTGATGCTACCAAACCAGTGAGCTAACTGTTAACTGAAACTTGTGCAATGAGGTCGTTGCAAGTTACGTAGGTGGTCACGTGATCCCTGAAGCAAAATGTACACAAAGGTTGATTTCAGCATAGTGAGTATGGGGAAATCTTGTGCTGCTATTGCTTGCACCAATAATAATGCCATTCAGTCGTCTGGAAAATACGGCAAAATAAGTTTCCATCAATTTCCACGAAATAGTGAAGCCCTTTTGAAAGAGTGGCTTGTTAAATTAAGAAGAATTGACCATAGACAGCCTTACAAACCAACAAAACATTCAGTTCTTTGCTCAGAGCACTTCGAGAAAAGCTGCTTCACGTACCAGAAGTTCACAAGTAAGTCAGCGGTTTTGTTGCAATAAAAACTGGTTTTAAAGTGAAGATTTTAAAAAAATTTGTGTTAAATATATATTCTATACAAATATTAACCTTAAGTCTGAACGCCCCCATAACAGGGGCAATGAATTTGCATAATAAATACAGCATGCTTCCTAATCGCAACCTCCTCATGCGGCATATCCTCTTAAAGCGAAGAAACTCGGCGAAAAGATCGTGATGACTGTTTTTACCTTAACCGAACACAATTCAAGTACCAAGCAAGTAAATAAGCATCTAGCAAAACATTAAATAAGTGCTCTATCGCAAGCATTTCTGCTGAATTTGTGAAATTCATACAAACGATACCTCTAATGAAAATGGACAGTCCACATATTCCAACGATATAAACCTTGTCATTTTAAATTGACACCACACTCAAAGAACAGCAGACATGCACTTTAAATGCTACAGAGATGAGCAAAAATTTTTCTTACCCTTGATATTTTGTCATAAAAGCTGTTTGTGGGTAAATCTGCACTTGCTATTGTTTTAGCCAGTCTATCTGAGAGTCCTCTCGCCATTATGCTATGCACTGGAAGACCTCCGCAGTATAATCGCTTAAAATGGTTTGTTTTTTGTATTTTCGCGATAATTAACCGCTAAATATTCAACTGTTGTTTTCAAAGCCGGTTTATGACTGAGAATCCTTGCCTTAATGTGCTCAAGTTCATACACAGCAGAGCTACACAAGTGCTAAATCGACCAGTGAATATACAGTCTGTTGAGCTAGTGTCGTGGATAAGGCGGAGCACTTGGACCTGAGGTTCAATATTCGGTTATACATGCGACCTTTCCGAGCCAGGAAATATTTTTTTTTTTGGTATAAATAATAATTAATCGTTGCATCCCCATTCAATCAAAGCTATCCTCCTGAGTTACTTCGGGGATCATGTGACTTACACTACGGTTTCTGCATCCAGTGCAACGCCTCCATTGACACGGGTTACTAGCAGCTAAATGCAGCAATTGCACCGACCTGTGATTGGAAGATAAATATAGCATTGCAGCCGCAGTTAAGAATTGCACTGCGGTGGCCTACAGGGGAAAACACGCTGCAACGGCCAAAAACATCTCCAATATACGCGCTGCAAAAACAGAAATGATGCAAACCAAAAACATGCAAACCACAGAAGGGGCAAATGCAAGAGAGAAAAGCGCTGCATTTAGATATCAACACAACGAAAGTGCTCTTGGGCGTTATGGCGAGCGCCAACTAAAACAGCTATTACTTCTGTCCTGAGCGAGACTAGCCAGCTAATGTTAGTTCGCTTGCTTAGCTAGCAAGTTCGCTAGCTTAGCTAACCAACAGTTTGGTGCATGGAAGTCAATAGAAAATAAATGAATAAAAATAATCTATTATCTCGCGATCTCACTTAGCTACAGTCGAATCGCGAGCATTTATGTTATACCAAATAAAACTGCTCGCTAGCTAACTCGCTAACATTAGTTCGCTTGCTTAGCTAGCTAGTTCGCTAGCCTAGCAAGGTGACTGTTACATAGAGAATATCGTAAATGCTCGCGGTTTCACTCTAGCTATATTTATCTTCCAAGCACAGGTCGGTGCAATTCCTGCATTTAGCTGCTAGTTTTTCGAGCTGGTCAGCCACATCCCGCAGCTGCTCTGCCAACGGCCTTTCCAGTCGAAGCCATTATACCCGAGCTAGATCGCAAACATCGTGTGACTAAAGCCGCTTTCACATTAGACGCGAAACGATTTTTTTCGCACGACAGATCATTCAAAGTCAATGCAAAGACGCATTCACGTCTTTGCATTGACTTTGAATGTAATCTGTCGTGCTAAAAATTCGTTTCGCGTCTGGTGAGAAAGCAGCTTTATACACTCAATTCACTTTACAGGGAGGATTCACGAAGGATCGTTTGCTTCTGTCTGGCTCTCCTTATTGACCAATCTAGCTTCACACTGAGGGTAGGATCTCCCACTTAATTAGCATACGGACACAGAAATAAATAAATAAATAAATGTAAAAATGTAGAAATAAATTTAAAGCATTAACTCATTTATGTCATGCTTAAATATAATTTTTTATTCATTTATTTCGACATTTATTTTTACATTTATTTATTTATATATTAATTTCAGCAATTATTTATACATTTATGTATTAATGTATTTATTTATTCATTTATTTATTTATTTATTTATTTATTTATTTATTTATACTTAAGTCATTTTTGGTCCTCCATAATTATCAGCTCATTTGACGTAACACATTTCATGTTACATAAATAATTTACATGGGGCGTTTGTATTTTTGTTAAGTGTATATGTATTCAGTGTGTAACCTCACTTTTTGAGCCAAATTATGCTCAGCTTTAATTAAATTTGTGGAACATTAGGCTTATTCCAAATTCAAGCGGTGATCCCAGGAAAAAGTGTATAAAATTATGCACAAGATTGAGATATTTTCTGTTTGATGTAATGTTGTGACCATAAAAACACGGCCTCCTGAGTTTGAATATTTCACTCAATATAAGTGTGATGTAGCCTCAGTGAAGCGCTGAGACCAGCAGATGCAGAGTCTGTATGTGGCATTGACCTACAATATGAAGAAAAGCTTTTCTGACTTTGAACCTACTTAAAGAAAAAAATC
Source organism: Gymnothorax javanicus (assembly GCA_029692085.1). Classification (NCBI taxonomy): domain Eukaryota; kingdom Metazoa; phylum Chordata; class Actinopteri; order Anguilliformes; family Muraenidae; genus Gymnothorax; species Gymnothorax javanicus. Next base: position 26,700,674 of record CM056193.1, read on the forward strand.
AAGCAAAAGTCAGAGTTTAACTCATTCCCTAAGGAATACTTTTATGTAAAATTATTGCGTTTGTATGGAATACTTTTCCCGAAAATTACACAATATAAGTATTGAAGTACAGGTGGCCCATGACCGCGATCGTCAACTGATTTAGTGTTTTCATCAGACTGCGAATAGTCATCCACGCTGCAGACACCGGCTTACCGTAGGGAATGGTAGAATTCGCCGCCCAGTTGGCGGCGGCTTGCCGTAGGGAATGAGTTAAGGAGTTAAAGTTATTCTTATGTCATGTTTTATGTTTGTTTAAGATTTAAAATAATGCTGTTTAAAAAATGTGGAATATACTTTTATTTTCTCACTCGATGTATTGTTGTAAAATTGTGTTAGAAGTTATGTTTAATGGGGTAATACATAAACAGCTATCAAGTCGAAACAACTTTACGGTCCACAAAACTTTCCAATCCACACTAAATTTCCAGCTAAAGACATGAGATTTAGTTTGCTGGAGGAATTAGTCATCGTGGGCATTAACCTTTGGGGGATATGTCATTCTCTATGACTCTGGACATACTAATATTTTGTTCTTCTCTTTTGCTGTTGCTTCAATTGCTACTTTTGTTACAACTGCTAGTATTATTACTACTACTGCTGCTACTACCACTGCTCCTATATTGCTACAAGTACTACATTGTCACTGCCATGACAAAGATTACTGCTACCACTGCAACCACTCCTGTTACCGTGACTATTTCTGCGATGACTATTACAAGTAAAATGTATCAGAAATATAAAATTTCTCCAATGCAGCACTGCAGCATTTTAGATAGATAACTTGGCTTGCAATTTCAATGTCGTAAGTTAAATTCCCAAGTGGAAAACTTTCCCTTGAATTAGGTACTTAGCCTGAATTGCTCTATAAAATACCCAGCTATATAAATAGCTATAAATGCATGTAAAAGAAAATAAACAGTGTAAGTCTGTCTGGGCCCAGTGCCTGGTAAATTTCAGAAATGTTTTGTAAATGTAGCAATAGCAAGATTATTACGCAGTTATAATGTACATATTATTATTATTATTATTCTTATTATTATTATCATTATTATTGTTATTTGTCGTTGTAGTGGTAGTAGTAGCAGCAGTAAGCAGTAGAAGTATTCGTAGTATTTGAAGGTCAGCACCACAGCTTATGAACCCAAAGAAGCCAAATTCTTACTCATAGATAAAAAATACATCTGGCAAAGGAGAATAGTTGAGCACTGCAGCAAAATAATGATTAAAAAATGAATTGATAAAATAAACATTATATAAAATGGAGCCAGAACAAAATCAAACAACTCATCCTTCTAATTGGTCAGAGATAATGGGGTCACTTGAGAAGACCCCATTATCATTGGTCGGAGAAAAAAAAATAATGAATATACTAATGGGACTGCACTTGCCGCTGTTTTCTTCATTGTTTAGGCTATATCTGCAAAATTAGGGTGTCTCATTTACATTATTCATTAATAAAATCAATAAACCATTTGATTAAGAAATAAATAAATATTTTAATGACACTTACATAAATATGAATATTTCAGAGTTAACAATGACCTCCGAAACTGAGATGTGCGTATCCCGGAGGTCCGACAGCAGCTTATATTTACATCCAGAGGTGGCAAGATCTTTTTTAAAAATTGATTATCCTGTGCCAGGCTTGCCTCTGTGAAGAAAAAAAGGAAAAATTGATTCCTGAGCTCATTAAAAATTTGCTGAACTCATTAAGTATTGTCCAAGTGGCAAAATAATGTAATTTCCAGCAGACCAGCAGCCCAAGTAAACCTAAAATATGAAGAAAGGAACGCATCAATATAGCTCTTTTCTTTGGCCCTGCCTCCATGTACAGGAACATAGCAAAGGTATCCCAAAATAATCTTTATTATCCTTAATAAAAACATATGCGGCCTCTATAGTTCTGTGACCAGCAATCTGTGTGCCACTATAACTCTTCAGCCCACATGTGGTGGCCCTGCCCATCTGTCCCCACATCAGTATCAGCCACGGCGCAGGAAGCACCATTTAAATAAATACAACACCATCCTTTCACCAGCTTTGTGTGAGTCATAACACCCCACATCCCCCTCCTCAAACACACTTACACATGCACGCACAAACACACCTGTATTCCCCCCCTCCCTTAACGTATACACACATACAAACACACACACGCGCAAGCACACACACATACACACACACACTCAAGCACGTAAGCACACACACACAAACACACATGCATGCACACACACACAAACACCCACACTCAAGCACTCATGCACACACACACAAACAAACACTCACACACACGCGCACGCATACACACAAAAACACACACACTCAAGCACTCATGCACATATGCACATACTTACACACACAAAAACACACGCACACACGGACTTATTTAACCCATTAATTGACATATTATCAGGGGGTCAGTTTGTTGAACATAACAAACCAGGCAAACTCTAACAGTCTATCAAGCTGTGCAAGTCAGGCTCTTAAACAAGGCTGTTAAACGTGCAGAGCAGTGGGTTGCATATTGGTGTAACTATTTATGGCACTAAGGTCCAATATGGGAGCTTCAGCACTTATCTACACAGAGAATTCCATGAAGTCATAAAAAGGGGTTCTCCACGGCTTTGGTACTTCGACTTTTCAATACCAGGGCCCAAGATTAGATATGCTTTTCAGTGTTAGGACCCAAATTAAAAATTTAGCACCTTTCAGGGACACATCAAAAACATATTTCTGCATTGTCGATTAGACAACAGGTTCATTTCGGGACCCACTTTATGTACTCATTCCGCCCATTTTGGGACCCCAGCCCTCGTTTCCTAGTTTCGCTCTACGAGACCAGCCAAAGATCCCTTCTGTTCAGAGGGAGTTCATTACGTGCCCAGAGGAGCAGAAATCCTGAGAGTGTGGCCCAGCTCACACCGGACCCAGAGCCAACAAGCCGCTTTCTAACACCCCGCAGATTGCAGGCACTTCAGTGCACTTCTGTTAATTCCCCAACTTAATCCAGCCAGCTTTCCCAGACGCTAAGCTAACAGGGAGTCGATATTACCACACTGCTCACAACTCGCATCGGAGCAGGGATGCCTCATGTGGCGAGGCGCGTATTTCCATGCGGGGGTCACTTAGCGCACTGTTCCTCTGGGATGAGCCAGATTCTGTACTGAGCTTCAGTCTTTGTTTCTTTCCCTTTCTTTCCACCTCCTGCCTTTTCTGTCCTTCTCACTCACTTTTAAAAACTAAAACTGCATGGAAATATTGGCATTTCACCACGGCATGAAAATTGGCAGGAAATGCACTCTCAGAGCCAAAATTAATATATGGATACACTAGTATGTAGATGAATAAGAATGGGTCAAGCAGTGTTTGCCTACTCACGACAGAGACATGATTTGCTGCTTCGGGAGCTGTTGACACATCTGCTCATAGGATGTGTGATTTCTTCTCTTTTTTAAAGCAAAATTCTCCTTTCTTCTCTTTCTCTCTCTCTCCCTCTAATTTTTTGTCTTCAGTTTCTCTCTCTCAACTAGCATCAGAGAAGCAGGACGTTTGGGACCTAAGTAATAGGACCAGAGCTATTTTCACACTGTACCATCTGTATGATTGGAGAGGACACGCTAAATTTCACACAACTGCAGATTAAATAACTTTAAAAATGTAATGAGTTAAACCATAAAGCTTAAACTGCTGCGTGGCATATTTGCATATTTTGAACCTCATGTACTGTAAACATGCACTATGTTTTACGTTATATACACAGTCATTCGTGTGTTTACCAAGGTTCACTCATTACCTTGCCCATATCTGTAGTACAGCAACTGCCCACAACATGTCTTTGTGATGAGGTTTTATTCCGTTTAGACTGGTGATGATTTCTGTATGTCACTGGAAAGACAGAGCAGTATCAGTAGAGGAGATGCAGTACATTTGTGAAACAAATTAAGATTAAAAAAAATGAATATCCTGGCTCTCTCATTTGCATATACCACATTTCCTCCCCCATCACCACCAGTTCAAGTTTCAATAAATAAGATATGCAATAAGCAGCCCTTTAGCTTGTACCAACTCAATATATGAGCAATAGAGCCTTTTCCCTCATCCAAAGACTCAACTTCAGTTCTCCTCTGTGCACTGAAAGAGGAAATGCAAAGGGAAAGATCATGTCCTAATATTCCTGTGTGTCCATCATACATGTTGGTCTTTTTCTGGAGCTGTAAATGCTATGGGGAGGGAAAATCACCCAAAGACAGGAATTGCTGATGAAATGTATTGCAGCTGTATTATTTACAAGTAAAATGAAGAGAAGTGGCTTGCTTGGGTCAGTCTTGACTGCATAGTAATACTCACAGCATGGTGAGCACAGAGAAAACTGAATGCTCCTTTTCCCCCATTCACACACGCACGCACACACGCACGCACGCACACTTACACAAACACACATACAGATCCCAAGGCATCCCATTCTCAGCAATTAGAAATCTGGTTGCCTGCTTGGATGTTGTCCTACAAAGGAGATGCCAGTTTTCAAAACCTGATTGTCATTTAAGCGGGTTTCCATCTATACGTTGTTATCCTGTGTTCACCAGACATGCCAATCATCCTGACTCTGAAGCTGCAGTTTGGTGTTTGTCAGACGTACTGTTGGCACAATCTTATGTCACCATTTAAGTGTTGTTGCGGGATCAAAAAAAATAGCGTTTGTCCGGGAGTAACATTAATGAATAGCAGCTCTGCTATTATGATGTCACCAAACCACAAATCTTTGCAAGTCCACATTGAAAGAGAAGTGAAAATTAAAATGAATAAAATTCAAGAGGCAAAAAAAATATATTTTGGCTTTTTCTTGATAACATGCTTCTCTGGAAGTCTTGCTCTTCTGCACGAAGAATTTCCTTACACAACCTCACTAACTTTAGACAACTAAAACGCATGACAGTTATAAGCACAGTATCAGAGCTGCTATTCATTGGTGGATTATAATATCACTCCAGGACAAGCATTATTATGTTGATTCCAGAACTACACTTAAATGGCAATATCAGATTGCTTTTGCAACTATGGTTTTTGCGCTTGCACGTAATTACACGTGTATTTGTGTGTAAGTGCAAGTTTGTTTCCACAGGTGTGGGTGCTCGAATGCATGTGAAAGTATGAGTGTGTGTGTGTGTGCGTGTGCGTGTGCATGTATATGTGTGTGTGCGTGTTTTTCTCTGCCACTGCATTCTCTTCCTGTTCCATTTTATCCATCCACCCCTTGCCCCTTGTAACGGCCCCTTTAACGGTCGTAATAACAGTGCTTTGTCCTGGGGCTTTTCCGGTGATTGAGGAGGGAGGCAGTGGAGGCAGTTTAAATGAGTTGCTCTGAGTTTCTCTTCACTATCAAAGCTTAGGGCTCTCAGTGTGATCGTATCGCAGTACATCTCTGAATTTAGTACCGGCTGCTGATCCATAGGCTGGGCTCTGGCCCTTTCTTGCCACTTTTACAGACCTTGAATTAAGTATTTGGCCAGCCTGACCCATACTGCACTCAAGTGAAATGTGGTATGGCTTTGTTTATAATAGTGAATTCAATATAATTTCCCTGTTTGACTTATCCTTTGCAGTATTATTGTGCTGTTGAGGCCTGGTTTCTCCAGGTGGGATGTGCTGTTTAGCGGACGCACAGTCGCCATTTTGTAATTAGTCCGTAACGTTCCTATACAGCAAAGGTTAAGGACCCTACTCCTAACCCAAACCCCAGCCCTTAACCCCTGACCCTTAACTGTGCACCACAATGGAACATTAGTGTGAGTTTGGAAAGCATCCGCTAAAATTCAGGTGACCCCTCCAGGTTTCTGGCTGCACATCGACTTGAAGCTTCATTATTGCTCCATAATACCTCTGCTTGAATAGGGATGCTCAACATCAGTAATATAGCTGATTGGGACTAAAAAAACTGTCCCTAGCCTCAGCCCAGTCATTAAGAAGGGTAAAGTCCTGACAGTCCTGAAATGTCGGTCACTGACAGATGTGAACGAGGAGTCTAATTTGTCACTCACATCAATGGTTGGGTAATGAGACACGGCTGACAGACCATCGCCGCAGCGACCCCTCAGTGCCTCAGAGCGAGTTGGGACGTTGCTGCCATGTATTAGCGCAAGGCTATTTCTTTGATTGACTGGCACTTGTGAACAGCTCTCCAGACACGCCAAGGGCCCTTGCCTCAGAGCAAGGCTTTCATAGCGTTAGGGAAGCAAAGCTGTCAGAAAGGGCAGCCATTGTGTCTGTCTGCTGTCTCCTATAGGACCAGAGATTAACCAAAAGAAACACATGAGTAAAATGTGGCATGAAATGGAATGATTTGAACATTCTCTCAGAATAATATATGCTATAAAATTGTTGTGACATTTTATAACATGGCTATCAATCCTTGCTCTTTATCTCATGTTACAAATTAATTTAATGTTTTAGTAAAATGACAGACTTGGTTAAAATATGGCTATCAAGCCTTGTTTTTTTTTTATTTCTTACTACAGCACAAATTCATTTCATGTTTCAGTAAAATGACAGATGTTGGAGGCAACTAATTCAGGCTTATCCAGAGAGAATTCCCATGAAGAAGAAAGTGGCTACTTAATTTGCTGCGCAGCCCTTGTTTTTCTTGTAAGTCGTTTTTTATGTAGTGCTTGTTATTTTCACAAATTTCAACCATTGTAATGAACATTCATTCATTAAGTGCACTTTTAGTTGGACATGTTTGAGGTTTACATTTTAATTTTATTTCAATGACTCTCAATTTGTGTTGTCCAAGATCTTGGCTTTGTGTTCTTGCCATTAGTGGCTTGCTAGTCCACGAACTATTCATTTCTCATTTGTCAGGCAAAAATCACCGGCATGTAAACCGTGTCCAATCTTTTTCATGTACGGTTTTCAATTCAACCCTAATTTGGCACACCTCAGTCCACTAACTGCAAATACCAGTTAGATGAGGGCTCTAGCTGTTTAATGAGATATGCTTTTATTTAATAAAGCGGAAGAGAAAATCTACTGGCAGGACAGTATAAGTTCAGGCAAGGGCGTTAATTTATTTTGAGAGTTGGTGGGGACATATGTCATTCAAACACAAGCAGTGCGTGAGCTAAAAAAAAGTATTTGCAATAATTTGTGAGCAAATACTGCTTTTTCTGTGAACAGAAATTATCCTGATGAGTGTTTCTTTGATTTTTTTTTTCGAGGTGCTAAGCAAGGAACTTCTGTTATTTTTATAGATAGGTGCCATGTTCAAAAACTGCTTTTCCTATTTTGTATCTAGCTAAATACTTTTGAATTGATTTTTGAATACAAGTTCACAACTGTTATTTGTATATTACCAACATTTATTATGATGCTTAACAATGTCGAACAGGCAGCTGATAAAACTTTTCACAATTTATTAGTGACTTTATTTCATGATAGTATGTTGTATTATCAGTGAATGTTACAATCATTATGCAGCTAGCTAGCTAGATAGCTATCTGGTTTTAACAATGACAATTTTTTTGAAGAACGAAGATTTGGCATTTTCAGACCCAGCCCAATTTATTTGCAAAGCAAAACTCAAATTTTTCAATAGGCCATTTAACGCATTCTTGTAAATGTAAAATCACCAATTCAGATCCCACTTGAGCTTTGAATAAAAACTGAGTGCGTGCTAGGTAGTCACAATTAGTTGCCGACTGTCTTCAGTAAGCAAAATGATTGAGCTGGAAACAGTAAACCAGTGGCGTGTAAAAAAGTCCTGTGCCAGACGACAGGAGTCGGTCTCAGTAGCCAGTCAATTTGCAAGCTAGCTAGATAACACCATGGCTAGCTAAGGCAAAGCTGTCTGTTTTTCACTGGGTGTTTTACTGCTGAATATCATATGAGGAGACAAAACTAGGAATCTCACTAATTTAGGCAGTTTACCTCACCTCTTCTTCCTCTCCTTTTTCTCCCATTTTTGTGTTTGTTATTTCATGTCAGCATTTGCTGTGAGGTTGCAAATCAAGGCCAAGCCAGCTGATTAAAATAGCCAACATGGGCATTAGATTGGTCATCATATTTCCCATGAATGTCCGCAAAAAGAAAGCAGCAAGAAGGATATTTTCCAGAATATAAACAGAAGATATGTAGCCTAACCACCATCAATTAAAAAAAAAGATGATTATTATCTATTGTAGGTCAAACAGAAACCCCAACATATTAAAATTATTATTAAACTGGAGTGAAGTCTGAAAAATGTTTCTTCCGATGACTCAGATTTATTTGACTTTGGTGTGGTTTATAATGCTGAAAATTAAGCATTACCTTATACCAAGCATTGAGCAGCCATGTGAAAACCATGACAAAGTCAAGAAAGATATTTGCATACAGCTTTAAACTGCCGCAGTAATTGATATGTCGCAACCATGAATATATTTGACAATGGATCCTCATCACATGCGAAGCCGGGCGCATCAGTGTTTCAGCCACTGGTCGTCAAATACCTAAATATCAGCTAATATTTGAAATTTTGTTCACTTTCCACAACCTTCTCTGACTGCTGCAAATCACTTCTGCGCACTCCCGACATCTGCTCAGTTCTATTAGAGTCTATTTTAAAATCAATTGAGTGGTTATATAGCTATGCTAGCTAGCCAGTTCGCAATCCTGTCTAAAAGGCAAAACTCAAGGGAACTATGTGTACCCATTTGGAAGCTAGACAGTTACATCTTCAAGGGTGTAGGCATACCTTAGGGCAGGGGTGTGCAATCTTTTCCAGAAAGGGCCGGTGTGGGTGCTGGTTTTTGTTAGATCCCAACACTAACACACCTCATTCTACCCACCAAGGTCCTGATTGAAACCCCTGATTAGTTAATTAGTGGAATCAGGTGCAGTAGCACTGCTGGCTAGGACAAAAACCTGCACCCACACTGGCCCTTTACGGATAAGATTGGACACCCCTGCCTTAGAGGCTACTACCCCTGTGGAAAATCATTGCACCTATATTAAATCACAATGATATACTTTATTTTCTAAGGAGGTATTTCTTATTGCTACTTCTCGTTGTACGCTAGAATTTGTGTTCCATTTGATAGATTGAGCTTATAAGTTTAGGTAGATTGTCACCATCATTGACTGTTTTATCTTGTTTAAGTTGTTTGAGCGTTATTTTTGTCAATCACACTCACACACGCATGCACCCATGCTCGCACACACACACACACACACACACACACACACACACAGACATGTATGTACACACTTTCGCATGCGCTTTGCAACAGGTGTCCCTGGAAAATCTAAGTGCAGCGCGTCTTACTCACTGGGAATGTTCGTATTTGTTCAATTCTACACATCCCACCAAGAGTGCTTAAACTCTCGTGCCCAGCTATTCCATGGAGGATGGGTTGGATGACTTTGTTGCAGAGCTTCTCATGCAACATCCCCATTTGCAGAGCCGTTTTAATGCACGGGCTAACCCTGGCTTCAAGCCCCGGAGCCCAAGGACGTGAAAGGGCCCATTGCGAGGCCCGGAATCGAAAAATGGGAGAAACACAAAATAATACTTGTATGGAGCTCTGACAGTTGTGTGTGTGATGAGCCTGGAGGGGGGGAGGGGGTATAATCAATACATTACTTCACCAGCCCTGACTTGATTCCAAGAGGGGAGAAAACCCGAACACATTATATTCACAAAATTTTATATTTACTATATATTGGATGCAGTCAATGCAGTCAGTCTGTGAGGGTTTCCTAATTGTACTATCATACCCAATTATCTGCTTTTGGTGTTTGTATAACACTTTAAAATAAGATCCACATCAATTATGTAATGTAGTTGTTAATTGCTAAATGCTGAAAAGTTAGGTTGCACGTCTTTAATTAATCTTCACAACTACATTATTTAAGGCCAAATCAGAGGAGAAGTTCTAACGGAACTATATAGTTTGGGCGCCAGGTGTTATCAGCCCCACTGAGACAGTGAATAAAGAAATAAAATAGATGATTTTCAGGATTTAGACTGAGAAGTGTTTTTTTTTTTTTTTTTATAATAGCCAACAATGCATAAGCATAAACACATAATTAATCATGAATAGAATGAATTGACAACAAATATTGTCCATAGTTCATCAACATGTGGGCCAACCAGAAACCCACTACCCCATTTAGACAGTGCAGCAAAGAAAAAAAATCTTTGTAGAGGACAAAACAGCTCAGAAAAGTGAGTTGAAAGAAAGTTGTGTTCTCAGTATGCAAAAACAGAGAAAAAATACAACAAATACAACAATTAAACAATATTTCATTTATCAAAAAGTCCCACAATCCATAGATATTAATGTCAGGCTAACTGGAGTCTCTAAATTGCCCGTCGGTGCTAGTGTTTGCGTGAATGGTGTGCGCATCCTGAAATGGATTGGCAAACTGTCCAGAGTGGGTTCCTGCCTTTCACCCATTGTGAGCTGGGATAGACTCCATTTGCCCCCCGACCCTAGTGAAGAAGAAGTGGTATAGATAATGGATGGACAGAAAAATTCAAACAAACGCACACACACACACACACACACACACACACACACACACGCACAAAACTGTACAGCAGCACCAATGGGTTAGCAAGGACGTTTAACCGGCAAGTTTTAAAGGTTAATGTTCAGCAGTCGAAGCTTTACAATGCTTTCGGTTTCTATAATGGTTAAACACCTTATTAACTTTTGCTTTCTAGTACCTCATGGTTCAATATGAGAGTATAGAGATCTGATACCAAAGAATATAATTTCATAGGCCTTTATAAAGGTCCAAATATATTAGACAGTACATGGGCATGAGAGGAAAATAATAAAAAGAATGTTATACAAACAAAAAGCTTGTAAAGTAAAATCTCCCCAGCAACGGACCCCTACTAACCTACCTACCAACCAACAAAATATAAAATGGTAGTCTATTTCACTCATGTAGCATCCCAAATAAATTTTTTTCTTCCCGTAAAACTTCTGAACCTCGGACAGATGAGATGACAAAATCTTGAATTGTAGGTACTTACGAGACCATCTATCAATTCACTGGCTCAGAATCACACCATCAAACCATCAACTGCAAGCAAACAAGGATGTTTATCAAGCTGGTGTTTACAATTGAATGCAATAAATTGTGGATGGACAGAAAGGTATGGACAATGACGCAACAAGTCTGCGGGGACAGTGGGACAGAGGCTCAGATAGGCAGGGGTGGGGCATGTAAACTACATCATAATGGAACGGTGTCAGGGGACACTCAGGGAACACGACAGGGGGCAGACAGGACCGGAAGTTAGTGCACGGTCCAGGCTCTTTAATATCACAATGAGAGCACAAATATATACAAGGACAACAAGACTGAAGAAAGTGCAAGTTATATAAATCAGGACAATAGCTCTGAACAACTACAAGGGATTCTAACTACAACTACAAGGGATTCTTTTTTCAAAAAACTAAGAAAACATACAAACCCTCAGTGAATCTAAACCTAAACAAATAACAATATAAACAAAACCTAATACAAGTAATAGAATACTTAAAAGCAATACAAAACTTTACAACAAAACTCAAAATCCAGAGAAAAGTACCAAATAACTACAAAACCACAAAGTATCAAAATCACTGCAGAACCGCAAAGTATCAAAAGAACTAAGAACAAACCGATAAAAGTTCAAACACGCGTGGGGATAGCAGGGTGTGTGCTGGCCAAAAATTTCACTTAGCTACAGTGGCTAATCACCCCGAAGTTCAGTTAGCCACAGAGAAAACCATTTAGCCACACATTTTGCCTTAAATTTTAGTTAGAAACCTTAGAGAACTTGGATTTAAGTAATACAGTGTGCGTACACAGTCACAGAATAAGTGCACAGTGCCACTGACATCCACAGACTAGTAGGTATGCATCATCTTGTCAGCGACACCTGTACTATAGTGTTCTGGCTAGGTTCCATTCCCATCAGGGTGGTTATTGGCAGTTACAAGAAATTTTCAAATAGAGTGGCTATGAAATTTGTACAGGCTGCAAGATGCATTAAAAATCACATTTTTAAACTGTGATTAAAATTCAAACATGGACGGAAATCCATTACACATTTTTGAACAGGTAGGGACGGCCCTGTTCAAATTGCGTGGTGAGAGAACACCGCACTAGTATCCTGACCTCTGTCGGTGTTGGCTTTCCTGCAGCCGTAATGTGGTTTGCATGCTACCAGAGATGAAAAGAATAAAACAGAAAGTTGTTCAGAAATGGAATTGCTGCACATTTTTCACAGAAAAATAGTTACGGAACTTGTATAACTAACACCCACCAAAACTTCACGACAAACTGCACACAGTCACATGGTATTACAATATTGTGGTGACGGAGAGCTGGTTCAAGTGCCAGCTTTGCAAGAGTGCCGGGTAAGTATTAAGGACTATTAAGGCCATCCTCCAGTCTAATTATCTGGCTACTACTTTAGACAAGTGGGAACTTGATCGATAGAAGTCCAATATCACTTTGATGACAAATAGTTGAATTACTAACTTGATAGGGCCAGCTTACCATGCTAAAGATTGTCATTTTGTAATTCCCACTTGTGGCCAAGTGATTATTACATGTATTACAACATGAACAGATCCAATTTAGGCATGCTGGTTGCTGTGTAATTCAGGGTGTGGAATGGATTAAAAGTTATCCCGTACAGCCTCTATGAATTCACATCTACACACCTGGATGCAACCTTATTTTGGCTGATACAGTACAATATGACTTGAATGCCATGAACCCACACTCATTCTAGCACTCATCTTCTGCCAGTTGGTAATTATAATAATTGTTTGTCAGAATTATTTTACTAAAACTCATAAGAAATGTCAGATTGAAGTAACAAGAAATGTGAGTATTTACATTATGTAAATTCCATTTGCTCAGAGTGCAACATGTTCAGGTTTGAACATGATTGCCATCTAGATAAAATTTTACCTGAATAACACACTAGTTGTGGATAAAAATGTGTAATAGGCCAACGTATGCCAATATGAGGGAAATAATGCCATAGGTTTGGCTAAAAATCAGAAGAAGTTTTCGGATTCAACTGTATACCGTGATAAAGGTCGATGTTGTATGTACTTCTTAGCTTAGTTTTTTAGAGTAATGTGTCTGGATGCATCATTTGCCGTAAAGCAAAACGAAGATGATTATCATTTTGTCGGCAGCACAGTTTTGGATTTAACAATAAATCCACAGTTTTGGATTTAACAATACTGATCGTTTGCTTTTTTGTCCTTCTGTCTCAACGTCAGCAGGACAGTCGGCTGCTTGGAGTTCTGCTGAAAATGACTCGTGGTCGAGTCGCACTGAACAGACAGGCATAATGTCATTTTAAAGTCGCAAAAAATGCTATCATTGTTCTATACTTACTAACAGTTAGCAGGGTAGTCGACTGATTGTTTGTCGTGGTTGCTCTGAACTCCGTTCTGAAGAGTTGTCCAGTTCTGCCTCGAGTAGACAGTACGTTGGCTCGCTCACGCTAATAATCTCTGCTATATTACCGACTAATTTTCGAATCTACTTTCCGCTATTTCTGACCTGTGACTGGGTAGCGGCGTTTAGAATACTGGGCCATTCTGACAAATGGCTGGCATACCAACAACAAGTTTGCCATTTATTTAGTTATAAGGTTGCTCTAAGGTATGACGATTGCCTGTCGACTGCTTGTGTAAGGTAGCCCATGTGATACAAAATACCGAGGCAACGCACCTTAATATTAGCGCTGAAAAACAATAACTTCATGCGTGGCTCAGCATTGTATTTTGTGGGCATCAAAACAAAGCTTAAGAACCCCCAAGTGATGTAGTGTGATTTCGCCTAGGTTTCTCTAGAGCTTCTCGTAGTTACATTACACACAACCCATTATTTTCAACAAACTCAGAATATTTGTCCACACAGTAGAGAATGTCCTTATTGTTAAAAATGTACAAATAATCATTATCAATCATAAATGAATTTAAGGCCTTTTCCTTTGCACGACAGAGCTGAGCTCGAATTTGCCAGGTTTCAGTGCCGATCTTGTCCCACTGACATTAATTTGCTGCTTTAACAAGTGTTTGTTCTGTAAGAAAAACACTATCACATGCTTACTCTCGCTTATCTGTGGCTGTCCTGCTAGATTCATAATTTAATATTATTGAGGTGGTCAATCTCGAATCACTCACATTGTTTTTAATATGGTAGAGGTGAGTGAGGTTCCTAACCCGGAATTCACTTTTCCGACACTTGAATTACAATAGAAAAGTCCCGAATAGAATGATGAATCGTCAGCCAATCAGTGCGATCAGATTGCACGTTATAAAGAATTTATGACTGATGTATGATAATTAAGTATCAACCACGTATGAACTAAATATGATAGCGAGTGCCGGCGGTGAGGTGGGCAATTGGACTTGATGTAAGCATCGGGCAGAGTGGCGCAAAACCTTTGGTTATTACTTTGCCACTCTCTCCATTAGGCTTTCGCCAACGTGGCGCTTTGAGGTCAATTTTCGGTCGGCACATGCCACACCACTTCGCATTGGTGACGTGGCGAGCGGGTAGCACGCACCCTGCCGGATAGCAAACGGACCGGAAACCGCAGGAGCAAGGATACCAGAACTTCCCTCGACTACACTCGGTGACCATCTGACTTTAGACTAGGGCTGCGTCCGAATAGTCAAAAAAAATTGTGGCCTATCCACTAATCCCTAACCACTTTCCTTTAACCTTTGTGGAAAACATCATAAGGGAAAGGAAAGGTGTTTTAGGGAATTCCTAACAGCTTAGGAATAGCCTACAACCGCGCTAATTAGAGTATCCGAATGCACTTACACTAGGCAACGTGATCATGAGTCCCCTGCCCATCATATATGTTTGCTTACGCGACTGGTCGGATGAGTGGTCGCCGCTTTAAATATTGCAGCTACGCAGAATTGTGGGATAGCTTTATCTCCTTTCTTTACGGAAAGGATGGTTCTGTGTACCCTATGCTAAAGGTGGTAAATTAGGAAGCACTGAGACACCTTTCCTTAACATTTGAAGAATTCGAATCCACTTATCATGGCTGCCACGTAATTATTACCGGATCATTTTTTAGGAGTTAGGAACTTTCCTAAACAAAAAAGACTATTCGGACGCAGCCTTGGAGTTTGAATGGGCTTTCAGACAGGCGCAGTCAAATAATATTCATGGGAGTTTGAACAAGGAAGTAGAGAGTCATTAAGTGAAGGGGGTGTGGTCACCGGGCTGCCAGGCACAGACCTGACAAACTGATAGTGCTGGCAGGTAGGCTTTCATTGGACATGAGCAAAGGGGAGTATTTGAGGTGCGATTCTGCTCCTGAACCACAGATACTTAGTTCCCTCTCAGAGCAGCAGATCTGATTCTGAAGCACTGTCCTAAAATATCCCTTTAACAAGAAGAGTGCCTGACCAGCAAGTGTAGAAATGTTTTACCAAGGAGGCATAAATGTATAAATGAATTGTAAATAACAAAAAATGAAACTTGTAAAGCTAACATCTGGCCTATACTAGAGGGTCATATGGGACCATGTACTGTATACGCAGGTCTTTGTCCCAATGATGAATTGAAATGAAATAATCAGCTGGCTTCTAATTGGTCAAATTGTAGCCATGTAGTTGTAGTCTCTACATCTAAACATTTATAGTATCATCATGAACTGAAAGATAAAGCAAATTATAATGACTTAAACATGTTTTGTGTCATCAATTTCTAGGAAGAAAATGCACACATTATGCAGGAAATTAGACACCTATGTTCAGAAACCTGTATTAGCAACTTAGCAACTGATTCACCACTGTTCTGAGAAATGTTTGTCTCCTCAAATGCAATTACATGCAATGCAGCAAAATAGACAAAATATAAAAAATTGAGCGTTCATGCTTCATATTTGTGCTGCCATTTTTTCAAAAGATGGTTTAAGAAAATAAACAATCCCTCTCCATGTGAAAATCAAATAATTAAGAAAAAATAACAGCTTGCTAAAATTCTGGGATTGTAATTTTGTCTGGAACAAAAAAACATTCTAGGAACTTCTGGCATTGGCAGTGACTAAATGTCACACGGACGTTTACTCTCTATTTTTTATTATTTATTTCTTTATTTATTTATTTATTGTGACTGATGTCTTTTCAATATAATGGAGCTGCCATGTTGGAATATTACAATGCTTTCACGTCCGACCCTCTTCATGCCAGGAAGACATTTGAGGGCAGCGCTCCTGTATTTGCATCCATTTGTGTTGAGTTTACTTACCAAAATTAAAGGCTGGTTTTGTACATATTCACAGTTCAAGATTTTGTAAGGCCCATCTGTCAAGGGAAAGGAATGTTCATGGTTAGAAGAAATTTAAACTCTAGGTTGACACAAAATGCACACTTCTGCAGGGCTCTCTTAAAGAATAAACACCACTACAAAAACAAGATCGCAGGGTGAATGTTCGGCTTCAGCAGAACGTTTCCTCACACAAACTGCTTGTCTGCTGCTCTCTAAGTTCCAGTTTAGTCCAATACTAAGTTCCAATTACCTGGACACATTAACATCACTCCAGACAAATGCAACAAAAGCTCTCAACAGTGGGTACCTCGTAGAGGAACACAGCCCAAGACACATGACCTTACGGTATTGGAAACACACCTTCATTTACCTGGGTTTGCCAACATCATAATGGGAAACAACCATCACAAAGTTAAAAATACCAGTAATGCATTTGGACAAATTTTTTAAAGTTCAGTCGTAGCTGTCTATCCTCCTCGGGGTTCCGTCCCCGCTATCCTATCCTGGAGTTCCACAGTACTGCTGTCAGTAAACTACCAGTTGGTTTGTGCTTCTGACTCGGCGCTTTATTCTTGGTCTGGACCGTAACAATCAGACAGTTATTGTAAATTTAATGTAGGAATTTGATTGTATCAAGTGACTGCTTGAAGTTGTTAAAATGAGTCATAAAGTGCAGCAGATGTTTGATAGCATTACTTTTTTGTGTTGCTTTCGATATATTATGCGCACAAGTCACTTTAATTCTGTTTAAGATACATACTTTCTGCCCCAGACGGAGGTTTTGAACACTGGCTGAGTTAAAATCAACATTATTTGTTCCACCTAATTATACAGTGATGTATAATATTTTGTTCATTATAGTGTCCATTTCGAGGGTGTATGGACAAAGAGTCAGTATCACACAATACATACCGAATCCCAGGTACTTACAGTGGAAGCCCAGGCAAAAACAAAAGATGTGTGCAGACTCGAGGTTTGCTGATGTCATACAGTAGCTATGTCTTTGGTGAAGTACAGTGCATCTTTGGTTTTCTTTCTGAGACCTGGCAGTCATGTGCTTCAGCAGATGCCTGCGCTAACATGGTTGTAAAAGTTATCCCACAGTATTCATAACAGTGTATGTACATGAATAACTTGTGTGTTCATTCCATCTGCACAGGATGGTTGGCATATTCTACTAGGTCCTGAAGACAAGAAGACAAATAGACCGCAGAGGTCTCTCATTGCTGCAAAAGATGGAAAATTCGAGTCATTTATTAAACAAAAAAAAACACTGGCTTCTTAAATATCACACGTGTGATTGGCGTATAGCGTGTCCAAATGAATGTGCAGCGGTGCCCTTTTGAATAAATCCTTTCCCCTTTCTCCTCCATCTAGATTTAAAATTACCCTGAAATCCCTGGTCAGTCTGCCCGCCACTGCCTTTGATTAACTAATAATTCAACAGGATGTCCAAACACTCCAGCAAGGACCCTTTCAGATGGCTGGACTGAGATTGTTTTAGCAAACAAAAAAAAAAAAAAAGGAATCTAATTTTGGTGGAACTCAGTTGCAGTCATCGCTTTACAATCGAAAATCTCTCAAGTTATGACCATTGCATCCCCAAGGAAACTTCAATTATGATTTGCCAGATGGATATGAATTATTTAAGTTCTCCTTTCTCCTTTCAGTAGCCTCATGGAAAAGAATTAAAAAATAATAATAAATGAAGCCCTCCACTAGACCGTTAATTTATTGTCATAATACAGTGATCCACCGCATTTCTTAATTAGTTTATGCTCACTGCTAAGTCTGCCCCTGCATTCTTTTCACGGGAAACAATTTGCTTTCCTTTTGTACAGAATGATGCAGAGTTCTTTGGAAAGCAGATAATTGTGAATACAAAATCATGCATTTTTTATTTGGAGCCCAGGCAGTTTCCACTTGTAAGGGCTGTAATATAAGTCCTGCTGTGATGAGGTTCTGGTGAAACCTGGCGTTGGCTCAGTTATTGGATATTTCCCAGTCAGAACTGCTTTCATGTGTAGAGCTCATGATTACTAAATGAAGAGGAGCAGAGAACAAAATTACCTGTTTTATCCGGATTTCAGAATCCTTTTCATTTGAAAAATGTATATGCATCCCACCTAAAATAGTATATATTAATTTGTGCTAGTCTGAGCCCTCAAGACATTTTTGGCTCCCAGTCCCTGCAGATTGATGTGTCACTGCCTGAGGTTCGACCTTGCTGTTGAGTATTCTCCTTAAAGTCGATCTCAATGGGGAATATTGTGTTTATGTGTTTATGTGTTTGTGTGTGTGTGTGTGTGTGTGTGTGTGTGTGTGTGTGTGTGTTAGAGTGTAAGCATTTGTTTGTGTGTGTGTGCGTGTGTGTTACTGAGTATATGTGTGTGTGTGTGTGTGTGTGCGTATGTGCGTGTTTGTAAGCGTGTCTGCAAATGGCTGTGTGGAGGGACTGGACCTGTCGATGAGAGTGGGTATTAGAGCATGCCTATGCATGTGAGTGCTCATGCACGACTTCTCGTGTGTTCGTGCATGCGTGCATGTACGGCTGTGTACAGTGGGTAAACCTTGTGTGTGTATGCCTGTTTGTGGTCTGAATATATATATATATATATTTATATATATATATATATAAAATGTGTGTGTGTGTGTGTGTGTGTGCGCGTGTTTGTGTATGTTCATATCTGTGTGTGCAATGGGGGCGAGGCTAAGTGCTTGTAGGTTAGGATGTGAGTGATATGGTTTGCCTGTTCAGACAGCTTACAATGCTAATCCACAAAGCACACGGCCTGTGTCTTTACAGACAGGGATCAAACAAGCTCTGATCTGCAAACAGTTTACACAGACACAGTGCTTCCTGACAAAGGCTTTCTCTCTTTTGCAAAGCCACTTTATACAATGTGAGCTTTCGTGCGCTAATGTTAAACCTGGCACAAACAGGATGCGTTGAATGATGTAGAGCAACCTTTACCTCTCTGTAATAGTTGAAACTCTTGTACTGTGGTCTAAAATTTAGATGCCTCACAACCTGAGCTACAATTTTGCCTGGATAAAGACAAAAATTCAGTTTTGTAATGCTGAGGCCAACTAACATACAAAGAAAAAAAAAACAATCATATTGTGGTTGAAAATATGAAATGAATGAACGAATTGAATTTAACAGCAAAAGGAAACCCTCTGAAGGCGGAATATTTGGAATTAGGATCCAAATAAGAGGAATGACAAAATTCTTGCTGTTGACTCAGCCTGACCGATTGGGCAGGAGTGGCTGTGATACATGGAAGTAATGGAGTCTTGCACCTTGAGGATAAATCGCTTTTGCCAAATGGCTGTAAATTCATTATTTTAAGTGGTTCGCTTTTACGGTTTAATTTTTTTTTTTTTTTACCCTATCGACCCTTGCCTCTTGTCCCCCCTCTACCCCCGCCCTCAACATCCAATCACTGTTCCCAAAAGTGTTCTCAGATGGCAGAACTTTATTGATCGAGCCGAATAAAGTTCCGTGGCCTATTGATGAAATTCACTTCGCTTCCCTTACGCAATGCGAAACCTGTCCATTTCTTTTAGAACTCAAAGCCTTTTTGCAAGCATGATGCATTCACTGGGCGGTGAATTCACCTTGGCAGAATAAAGGGGACGCCTCGGGTGCTTGCGAGCCCCTGCTGTCATCCTGAATGTTTTAGGTGGGCACAGCGCAGCAGGTTAGCCTGTCCCATCAAAGCCTTGTCAGAGGGGATTTGCGATTTCATAGTAAAAGGCTCGTCTCATCTTCGAGTCTGAATCCCCGCGGGAACCGGCAGTCGCTCAGCTGCTACAGCCCTGGCCAACTGACAGGTCTTTAGCTCAAACGCTGCATCATTAGCAACAGAGGTCAATTGGTCTCTTTTCATTTTTTTTTTTCAATGTAAGCTTCTCTCTTTGTTCAGTAACATCAGGGACATGGATTTTAAATTCACTTAAAGTGCCTAGCGCCAAAAGTACTTCTTAAGTCACTTTTTACACACAGATATAAATGGGAAAACATCTTTTATAGTTACCTAAGTCGATTTTCTCGACTTTCTCAAAAATCACATTTTGTGACTTTAGTACTGGGTTCTTCAATTTTGCAGGTGTCCTTTATTATTCAGTTTTGCATTATACAAGAGGAAGCCCTGCTTTTGTACAGTCTCTCATTTTTTGGGAACAGATCACAGGTCAGGGGGGAGACAAAAATTGACTGTATACGTAATTTTACTCATCATTAAACTTACTTGCTTATGAAATAGTCAAGACAGACATTATACTGTGCCAGTCAGGACCATGAGCCGAACGTGTACACAAAATTTGAAATGCAGAAATCCCCATCAGAAAAAAAGAGCCACCTGGCATCCCTATGCATGACACTCAAGATTAAGAACCTCAGGAGCTGTACGGCTGATTTTTAGAAATACAAGCCCTGGCTTTGATTTTTATGGCTGTTCGATAGCTGGTGAAATTAGCTTCTTTTTAAAGGCATTTACAAACAGTGTAAAGCAAACACAGTCGATACCCAGATCAAATTTCCGTTGGCTGGCCCTCGATACCTTGAGATGCTCTGGGAAGGATAGGGTATGATTTCCTGAATAGTGCTGAGAAGTAATATGACAGCAGGATAGCTTCGGTAAGCTTGCATGTCTTATAAAAATCAAATTCCTATCAGCTAGAGAAGCACTGTCACCCACCGCCCACCCTTTCCACATCACCCCCCACCTGCCACAGAAATATTTCTCACCATAAAGGTTAATGTAGTCAGGGATCCACTAGTCTCCCTCTCGCCCGGTCCCCCCCTCTCGGTCGAACACCTTCCCACCCACGCACTCACATATACACATATGTACAGGCTAATGCAAACAGACTTACAAACACATACCAACACATACACATCCACGGCCACACAGATACTGACTCACGCAGACACACACACTCACTCATACACTCACAAATATGCACAAACACACACACACAGACACGCATATGCACATATGTGCAGGCGAACACATACAGACTCACAAACACATACCAACACCTACACATCCACGGGCACAACGATAGAGACTCACAGAAACACACACAAACACACACGCACACACAAACACACACGCACGCACGCGCATATACACATATGCACAGGCAAACACACACAGACTCAGACAAACACATATAAACACTAACAAATCCACGGGCATACACATATAAACTCACACAGACACACACGCGCGCGCGCACACACACATACACACGCACACACACATATACACATATGCATTAGTATACACGCACAGACTCAGACAAACGCATGCAAACACATACACATCTATGGGCATGTGCATACAGACTCACACTTACACACACAAACACACACACACATACACACACACGCATACACATATCTGCATAAACGCACACACAAGCAACCATCAACTCCCACTTCCCTCCCCCTGCTTTGGGTCATTGATCAATCTGTGAAAAATTCATAGAACTGGCTTTCTCATTGTACCGCCATTCTCACGGTTGCCGCAGCAGGTCTGGCTTTGATATCCCAGTGCTCGGGCTGAAATTGAAATTAGCTGCCTTTCTAGATCTTCCAGTGTAGAGCAGATGTATGTGGGGGGGATGGCGTAGCAGGGAAGAAAATAGAGAAAGGAAGAAAACAAATAATATACAACAGCAGAGCTGTCTAATGCAGTGGAGATACAACGGCATATTCGCTCTTTAGATCTGACAACCTTGTGAAACGGAAACAGGGACACAGAGAGAGCTCGCTGGCATGCGTTATGAAACACAATCAACCACCAGCACTCAGCACCACAAACCCCTGTCTGACATCTACCTGCTGTGAGCTGTGGTGTCTTCTTACTCAATCATTTGGGCTCCTGTACTAAGTTTAGACACGAGGGAACACTTGATATCATTGACACCGACATTCCACCCATTGGGTGTCATTAACCACATCTCGGCCTCTCTCTCTCTCTCTCTCTCTCTGCATCTCTCTTCCCCCCTCTCTCTATCTCTCTGTCTCTTTCTCTATCTCTCCCCTCTTTGTCTCCTTTGCATACCTGTAAACAGCAGAGGCACAGCCCAGGTTCAGAAAAATCAAGACCTCATCAGTGTTATGTTCCAGTCCCCAAGATAGGCTGTGTTGCACAATCCTGAGGCCAGAAGGCAAAACTAATACATGAAGTCTGCTGCCTAATTTCAAGGAATAAACAAACACATGGCAGAACTTACGCTCTGATCCCCGGACTTTCTTCCTCTGATTAACAGCAGAGTTTGAAAGAATGTAAGAGAACGTGACATGCTGTAAGAGCAGGACATCTCTTGTTTGCATGTCCACATCCAGGCTCTCGCTCTTCAAGTCAAGACTCAGAACCGACCTCTTTAGCCGAGCCTATAGCTAGCCGTGGCGTGTGGTGATCTAGTACCTGCTGTTGAGTCTTTGGTGGACTGGGAGCACCACGAACATCAGGCTGACCCATTCTGCCATCTTTGGGGCATCACAGTCAGCAAGACCATGCAGCAGCTTTGTGATGCCGTAAAGAACCATGAGCCCTCCCTGGACTGCCTTAACCTGGCCTACCCTGGACTTTCTGCCCTAGGCAGCCATGTCTGAACTTAGACCCCTCCTGGGCTATTAATGCTCCAAGACCCGGTTGACCCTGAATACAGTCTGAACCACAGTTGCCCCCAGCCCCTCTTGTCCCAGCCAAACCCAAAACCTTTGCCCTATCCTTCATTGTTCCTCAGTTTGTATTTTTAGCTGTGTAAACTTTGTTAAATTTGCATGCATGTAGGCCATACAATACAGTTGTTTTATTGCATTATATGGCCAAAATGCATTTAAACTGCACTGCTTTCTCTCTCTCCTCCCCTACAAAATGTCACCCCTGTTTCTTGCCTCCTGCTAATTCTCCAGGGCTGACCTCAGACTGTTGGGTACCCCATTTTGGAGCTGGGTCCTGCCTCTCCTTATTCGTATTACTGGCAATACAGACGCACTCACACCAACAAAAGCGTAAAACAAGCACCTATCTGATTAATCTACTTGCTCGCAATTAGCGATGTAACGTAATTGTTTGTATTGTTGTGGGTTTTTAAACAGACCCATTAAGTTTAATCTGTTCTCAGGCAGTGCGGATTAATTTTCCGGATGCCTCAGAATCCGAGGAATCAGCCACGGCGAAGCCAAAGGAACGAGGTGCTTAAAAACTGCTCCACTGCATACGGCACCTCTCAGCCCTGAAATGATTCCGCGGGCCGAACAAAACGACGAGTCGTGCGTGCCTTATCGGGCCTTTACAAATCTACCAGCTTTGTTAAATAAATGTGCAGCTAAACCTGAGGGAGGGATTGGATGTACCCGCTGTGAATTAAGATGCGCATTTCGCCCCCACAAATGCTGCGTGTATTCCGGGTGCTTCTGTGTTACACCGCAAAGGCCTGGCATGGCAGATCCAATTCCATTCCCTGAATGGGCCGCTGAACCTGAGGCAAAAATTGGCTCTACCTGCAGTGAATTCATGTACATGTTTGTTCCCCACAAGTGCTGTGTGTACTCTGTATGCATTTATGCTATACTACAAAGGCCTGGTATAGGCAGATCTAATACCATTCCCTGAATGTGCAGCTGAACCTGACACAGGAATTGGCTCTACCTGCAGTGAATTCAGAAACGTGTTTGGCCCCAGCAAGTGCTGTGTGTCCTCTCAGGGCAATACTGGGAAAGTCTATGTTTCTCAAACCAATAAATGAATGCGTAGCAGAGTTTATGGGTGGGACTGACAATACTCACTATGAATTAAGGTGCAATGTTTGGTCCCCACATGTCCTGTGTGCTCTCTGTATTTTATTATGCTATACTGAAATGGCCAATCGCAGTGGGTCCCTAACCATTGAATGAGTGTGCAGCTATGCCTGAGGGAGAGATTGGGGATACCCAAAATGAATTAAAATATGTACAAGATCCCCAGCAGTTCTGCATTTACACCGGAAATAAACAGAAAGGCATCCCTGTCCCACTTACTGGTTACCACAAAATGTTTGCACAATGTTATTGTTATGTGCATATATCGTGGCAATGTTCATTAAATATTCAGTGACACAGTGAGAACACTTTGCGTTGGCTGGGATGCCATCCATCCATCATCTATACTGCTTCTTCCTCAATGAGGTAGCAGGGGAGCTGGAGCCAATGGCAGCTGAATATGAGTGAAAGGTAGGGACACGTACTGGACAGCTCACCAGTCCTTTGCAGGGTGCACACACTCCATTCAAACTTGATCAATCTGTGAAAAATTCATAGAACTGGCTTTCTCATTGTACCGCCATTCTCACGGTTGCCGCAGCAGGTCTGGCTTTGATATCCCAGTGCTCGGGCTGAAATTGAAATTAGCTGCCTTTCTAGATCTTCCAGTGTAGAGCAGATGTATGTGGGGGGGATGGCGTAGCAGGGAAGAAAATAGAGAAAGGAAGAAAACAAATAATATACAACAGCAGAGCTGTCTAATGCAGTGGAGATACAACGGCATATTCGCTCTTTAGATCTGACAACCTTGTGAAACGGAAACAGGGACACAGAGAGAGCTCGCTGGCATGCGTTATGAAACACAATCAACCACCAGCACTCAGCACCACAAACCCCTGTCTGACATCTACCTGCTGTGAGCTGTGGTGTCTTCTTACTCAATCATTTGGGCTCCTGTACTAAGTTTAGACACGAGGGAACACTTGATATCATTGACACCGACATTCCACCCATTGGGTGTCATTAACCACATCTCGGCCTCTCTCTCTCTCTCTCTCTCTCTGCATCTCTCTTCCCCCCTCTCTCTATCTCTCTGTCTCTTTCTCTATCTCTCCCCTCTTTGTCTCCTTTGCATACCTGTAAACAGCAGAGGCACAGCCCAGGTTCAGAAAAATCAAGACCTCATCAGTGTTATGTTCCAGTCCCCAAGATAGGCTGTGTTGCACAATCCTGAGGCCAGAAGGCAAAACTAATACATGAAGTCTGCTGCCTAATTTCAAGGAATAAACAAACACATGGCAGAACTTACGCTCTGATCCCCGGACTTTCTTCCTCTGATTAACAGCAGAGTTTGAAAGAATGTAAGAGAACGTGACATGCTGTAAGAGCAGGACATCTCTTGTTTGCATGTCCACATCCAGGCTCTCGCTCTTCAAGTCAAGACTCAGAACCGACCTCTTTAGCCGAGCCTATAGCTAGCCGTGGCGTGTGGTGATCTAGTACCTGCTGTTGAGTCTTTGGTGGACTGGGAGCACCACGAACATCAGGCTGACCCATTCTGCCATCTTTGGGGCATCACAGTCAGCAAGACCATGCAGCAGCTTTGTGATGCCGTAAAGAACCATGAGCCCTCCCTGGACTGCCTTAACCTGGCCTACCCTGGACTTTCTGCCCTAGGCAGCCATGTCTGAACTTAGACCCCTCCTGGGCTATTAATGCTCCAAGACCCGGTTGACCCTGAATACAGTCTGAACCACAGTTGCCCCCAGCCCCTCTTGTCCCAGCCAAACCCAAAACCTTTGCCCTATCCTTCATTGTTCCTCAGTTTGTATTTTTAGCTGTGTAAACTTTGTTAAATTTGCATGCATGTAGGCCATACAATACAGTTGTTTTATTGCATTATATGGCCAAAATGCATTTAAACTGCACTGCTTTCTCTCTCTCCCCTACAAAATGTCACCCCTGTTTCTTGCCTCCTGCTAATTCTCCAGGGCTGACCTCAGACTGTTGGGTACCCCATTTTGGAGCTGGGTCCTGCCTCTCCTTATTCGTATTACTGGCAATACAGACGCACTCACACCAACAAAAGCGTAAAACAAGCACCCATCTGATTAATCTACTTGCTCGCAATTAGCGATGTAACGTAATTGTTTGTATTGTTGTGGGTTTTTAAACAGACCCATTAAGTTTAATCTGTTCTCAGGCAGTGCGGATTAATTTTCCGGATGCCTCAGAATCCGAGGAATCAGCCACGGCGAAGCCAAAGGAACGAGGTGCTTAAAAACTGCTCCACTGCATACGGCACCTCTCAGCCCTGAAATGATTCCGCGGGCCGAACAAAACGACGAGTCGTGCGTGCCTTATCGGGCCTTTACAAATCTACCAGCTTTGTTAAATAAATGTGCAGCTAAACCTGAGGGAGGGATTGGATGTACCGCTGTGAATTAAGATCGCATTTCGCCCCCCAAAATGCTGCGTGTATTCCGGTGCTTCTGTGTTACACCGCAAAGGCCTGGCATGGCAGATCCAATTCCATTCCCTGAATGGGCCGCTGAACCTGAGGCAAAAATTGGCTCTACCTGCAGTGAATTCATGTACATGTTTGTTCCCCACAAGTGCTGTGTGTACTCTGTATGCATTTATGCTATACTACAAAGGCCTGGTATAGGCAGATCTAATACCATTCCCTGAATGTGCAGCTGAACCTGACACAGGAATTGGCTCTACCTGCAGTGAATTCAGAAACGTGTTTGGCCCCAGCAAGTGCTGTGTGTCCTCTCAGGGCAATACTGGGAAAGTCTATGTTTCTCAAACCAATAAATGAATGCGTAGCAGAGTTTATGGGTGGGACTGACAATACTCACTATGAATTAAGGTGCAATGTTTGGTCCCCACATGTCCTGTGTGCTCTCTGTATTTTATTATGCTATACTGAAATGGCCAATCGCAGTGGGTCCCTAACCATTGAATGAGTGTGCAGCTATGCCTGAGGGAGAGATTGGGGATACCCAAAATGAATTAAAATATGTACAAGATCCCCAGCAGTTCTGCATTTACACCGGAAATAAACAGAAAGGCATCCCTGTCCCACTTACTGGTTACCACAAAATGTTTGCACAATGTTATTGTTATGTACGTATATCGTGGCAATGTTCATTAAATATTCAGTGACACAGTGAGAACACTTTATGTTAGCTGGGATGCCATCCATCCATCATCTATACTGCTTCTTCCTCAATGAGGTAGCAGGGGAGCTGGAGCCAATGGCAGCTGAATATGAGTGAAAGGTAGGGACACGTACTGGACAGCTCACCAGTCCTTTGCAGGGTGCACACACTCCATTCAAACTCCTACCAACTGTAAAGTAAGAGTCTCCAGTTAGCCTGACATGCTTATCTTTGGACAGATACCAGAATACCCAGAGGAAACCCATGCCAAAATGAGGAGAGCATGCAAATTCCACACAGGAAGGCCCCAGGTCAGATTCAAACCTATGACCTTCTCGCAGCAAGGCAGCTGTGTTACCCACTGCACTACCATGCTGTTCCAAACTGGGATACCAATACTTTTTAAATTTTTTAATTAACTTTAAATATTTTCTGCCCTATTAAAAGTCTGCATTCGTGTAGCAGTGCATTAACAGGTGTGATAACACATTTGATAGCAAGGCAGGCAAAAATCATTTCATTTACAGTAGTTTTTCTTCAGGTCACACCTTTAAGCAGGCCGCAATTCTCAACAGGGCCCTAATGCTGTTTCAGGGGCCACCTGATTTACTCACTGCTGAATAAGCCTCACGCGCTTTCCGCACAATCACCCCCTTGTAAGCAATTTGGGGTGACTGGAAGTTCTGTTCGTGGCAGATATCCCTTGCCAGCAATCCAATAACCTGAGTCTCTTACTGGAACCACAAGCAGGGCCAAGAACTGCCAGCTGCCACAGCAAATAAAGGGAATCCTGCTCGTGCGAATCATTAGAGGCCCATGGCTTTGCACTGCTGTCTTGCCTCTGGGTACAGTTAAGGTTAGTGCGCCCAGACGCTGCCTGTCACCCACATTAATCCTGGCCACACGCCATCACTCACCTCTGGAGCTATTACTGTCTGATCAGACTGTCATTTCAAGGAGCAAGATTACTTAGCTAAAATGCTGAAACAGCTCTTTTATATTTCAGGCCACGTACAAGATTTTGTTTAGTTTGGGATTTTTACAAAGGACAGTTATCCACCTGATTCAATGACCTCGTTATGTCAAATGCGACCCTGATTGATCATGGAGCAGACAGGTGCTGTCAAAAGGCTGCTCGTTGAAAGCAGGCTGTTGTAAGAGGTTATCTAAAGGCTCAGGAAATTAGGAAGGAAACATATTCTCATCCCGACTAGTCTTATAAAGACACTACCTGACCAAGTGTCAATATACAACAAAAAAAAAGGAGGCTTTTGTTGTCCTTATTTTATGTTTAGGGTTAGGGTCTGGGTTAAGGGTGAGGGGTTCTGGGGTAGGGTTCGGTTCGTTTTAAAAAGGCAATGCCAAAAGCCTTCTTTTTCAACGTATATCGACACTGGGTCAGGTAGCGTCACGACACGACGCGTCAGGACGAGACTAGGTTCAGAAAGGGGGTTGATCACCATTGGGGCTGAACGCTGTCAGACAGTAAGCAAATATAAATTTGGAAACATGTAATGAAAATCCAGGGGTGGACGAAATATCAGACACACTTTTGAAGTTGAGTCTTTTAACCCAAATACAAATGCATTGTAAATTTGTATCTTAATTAGCAGCATGTGCCCGGCTTTAAAGTAGCCGAATCAGCAGCTCTTTGCTTGGCAAATCTCCAAAGCAAGATGAGGATACTAAGTGTTTAGAAGGGGCTAAATAGTTGGCACCCGCATTGCAAGAGCATCAGCTACAAAAACAGAAAAACACTTTAAGATGACAAAGTCAGAGTTCTCCAACAAGGGCGGACTGACACTTCATAGAATAGTTGCTAATAACTACAAAACCACAGCATAGTGATGAAAATCACCATAGACATACAAACCCAAATTCCAATGAAGTTGGGACTGTTGATGATGAAATCCCTAAATTCCTTGCAATTGGATGTTGAGAAACGTTGTTTTTAAACTGTTGGACTATTTGCTCACACAGGAGGAGAAGCAGCCAGGGACTGAATGAATAGACTAGCTGCTGTCAAAGCGGCTGGTCTGAGATCAGTAACCAGGATGGCAGGCTGAATAAACCAGAGCACTATGGAGCAGTGCATGCCTTTGGAGGAGGACAGGAAGAAGCCAGTCCCAGGACTGAAGAGGCTGGTAGGACGCGTCTAATACATAAATTCGTAGTTTTTAATTGAGGATCACTGAAGACAAAGGATTCAGAGAACAATATGACAATCCAGCAAAGAAAGGACAGACAGAAGGAATTTAAATACACAAGACAATGATCAACAATTAAGGTGAACAGGTCAATTAAATAACGACAGAATAATTACCAAATTAGACACAGACAGCTGGATTGCAGTTTAAAAAAAAATAAACAGAAAAATAAAAACAACTAGACAAAACACTCAGGACACTAAAATACTGTAATGTAGCATCAGAAAAAAAGTTGAGGTTATTTAAAGAAATTAAGAATATTCTGAGGGACATTCCAACATGGTTTCTTTGATGCAAGGTCATGCATGACAAATCTTTTAGAATGCTTTTAAGAGGCCACCAAGACTTACGACCTTGGCAGGGTTTATGACAACATGTATTTGAATTTCAGGAAGCATTTCATGAGGTACCACATGAGAGAATTATTATTAAATCAAGGATTTTAGGAATTATCAAAGGTATTTGTTTGCGGATTCAGAACTAATTATGGGGCAGGACACAATACATACTGGTCAGAGGGACCTAAGCTTGGCTCTCTGGGAAGTGGAGCCCCACAGGGATCAGTGCTGGGACTGCTGCTCTTCCTCATCTAAAATATTGTCCATTACTGACCTTGACAGAAACATTGAAATTAATTGGTACTGGTACTAAATTTGCAGGACTGCATAGCTAATAGTTCAGAGTCTGCTAATGTGATTCAGGATTATTTAGATAGAATCAAGATGTGGGCAGAAACCTGGCAAATGAAATTCAGTACAGCTAAATGTAAAGTTCTACATGTGGGAAATAAAAACATTCAATAGGATTACTTTATTGGAGCTTCAAAATGTGGGATGTGTTCTCCTTGAAAAATATCAGGGATTCGTTGTTGACCAAAGCCTTCCAGGTTCTAACTACTGTGTTATAGCATTAAAAAGGGCAACAGGATGTTGGGATATATAGCCAAAAGTATAAACAATAAAAAGTATGAAGTATAAATCAAAGGAGGTTGTATTTATCATGTATAATACCTTTGTCAGACCCCACTTAGAGTACTGTGTGCACCCTGGGGACCATGCTACAAGAAAGATATAGAGGCTGAAGAAAAGGTTCAAAGAAGAGACATAAAGTTAATTCCTGGTATAAAACATTAAAGCTATGGGGAAAGCCTGAAGAATTGTAATCTCTTCTGCCTTAGTAAAAGGAGACTGTGGTTGGTAGCACAGGTGCCTCACAGCAAGATGGTCATGGGTTCAAATCGGACAGGAGCCTTTTAGTGTGGAGTTCCTATGTTCTACCCATGTTTGCATTGGTTTCCTACAGTGACACTGATTTCCTCCCACGGTCCAGGAACATGCATGTAAGGCAAATTGGAGACTCTAAATTGCCCATAGGTATGAGTATGCGAGTGAATCATGTGTGAAATGGTGTGTGTGTCCTGCGATGGATTGGCGAGCTGTACAGGGCGTGTCCCTGCCTTTCACCTACAGTCAGCTGCAATAGGCTCCCCATTCCCTCGCGACCCCAGTGAGGAAGAAGCGATATTGCTAATGGATGGATTGGTGGATAAATAGCAGTTCCTCTTGTTTTACATCAGTCAATACTCCCCCTCTGTAGGTGATTCCCAGGAGTAGCACCACAGCGAATTGTGACTGTTGATCAGACGCACACCGG
This sequence comes from Gymnothorax javanicus, assembly GCA_029692085.1. Taxonomy (NCBI): domain Eukaryota; kingdom Metazoa; phylum Chordata; class Actinopteri; order Anguilliformes; family Muraenidae; genus Gymnothorax; species Gymnothorax javanicus. The sequence continues at coordinate 26,731,807 of CM056193.1, forward strand.
GAGAATGAGTTTTTCACTATTCCCCACTGTTTTGTCTCGTCTCCCGCTTTGCTTTTGTCTGGCTCTGCCTGTGGAGAGCTGCTCTGAGTCATGGTCCCGATCCTTTACAGGCATAGTGCCATACAAATATGCCCTCCAGAAACAGACAGCACACCTGTTTCATAAAATTTTATTTTCCATCGCTATGACATTATGTTTCAGTAATCCTCACCAGGCCATATTTGTGTCATTCATATTTTAATACAATACAGTGCCTTGCTGAGCAAAAACTTTTCTCAACAGGTATATCTGTAGTCCTTGTTCCTTCTATTTATTTTTTATTTTCATAGCACATCAATGGTGTAGCACAGCATATTAAATATACTGTACCAAAAAGTGACAAACCTAAATTAATTTCAGTTAAGCTTTTCATTTTCATTTTTCATCTCAGGACAAAGGAGACACCCTGCCCATAGTACCAAAGCCTTTTTTTTTTTTTTTTTTTTTTGAATGAGCTCAACTTTTCAGAAGAAGTGTGAAAGACAAGCTATTCATTAACATGCCAACTATTACAAACTGACTTCAAGTCTTGTTGCTGCTTCATACACTTGGATACACTCAAGTAAATAATTTATACCAAAAGGCAGACAATATGAATCAAAAAGCACCACATTTGCATCACAAAAATTCTTTGTTTGGGGGAAATGACCTGCCAGTTCATCAGGAGGACTAAATGGGACCTTTCAAGCACTTTGAATGAAGGCAGCTGCCAGGTACATAAAATGTAATATCATGTGATTTCTGTTTGTAAGCAAAGGACCACGACAGTGCTGAGTCAAAACCTTAATACTCATCTTTGGTAGAGGCGAAGCAAGGTGGAAAATATGTTAAATTCCACACCATTATCTTGAAGAAATAGTTCACCCATAAACTGCCATAAACTCTAAATAATGGTGTAATACAGGTTTTTTTCAGTCACAGTGTGATCGTTTGGCTTAAGGAAAATTGAATTACGCTGCACGAGCTGTATGGAGTAAATAATGCTAATGACCAAGTCTCCATTGACTGGTTATTTTGGAGAAGACTTCTATGGAGTTGTGCTGGTGTTCTGGATTAATAAACTTCACCCATCTTTCAACTGGCATGGTGGTGAGTAGATCATGAGATAGTTTTTATTTTTGGATGAACTGTTCCATTAAACCTCGGTAAGGTACGCACAGTGAAATACTGACTTTTAATTGAACTCTTGCAAGGCCCATGTGTGGATCTATTCTACTCTTGACCCAACTGGCCATTTAGCTGTTAGAATCCTCTGTTCTGGACATTATAATGCTCATGTGCCTGGTAACTGAAAGTAGCGCAAGTGAGTAAAACACAGACTTTAGAAAGCAATTGAAAAAAAAAAAATCCAGATAACCTAATCTAGTCCAAAGCCTCTTCAAATGCTGAACTGGGCAGTAGACCTGAGAATTCTGCACAAGTATTGAATTTGTTTTCAGCAAACTGATGCTCTGTTTGGCACCATGCATCACTCCACCTTTTTTGCCAAGAGGCGCAAATGTTCTTATGACAGCATAAACAGACAGTTAAAGATTGTTGCAGCACTGTGGGAGTCAGCATTGAATGACAGGAAAACAGGACCCACCATAGGAAAATACATGCCCCATTTTAATTGAATGTCAATGCAAATTTAATTATATCAGAAGGTAAATGAGGATTGTGACAATATTTCTTGCCAATCAAGACAGAAACAAGAACACGTACAAGCTGTAATATAATCAGCACTTGCGGTGATAATGACACATGCTTCCTAATTCACTGGAATTGACAGAAGCTCTTGACCTATGTGCCAGGAATAAATGTGTAGGTCATTAAAGTTGATGTTCTTTTTTAAATTAAGAGGGATGTATTTAAAGGGGACTTGATCAGTTCAGCATGCAAGGAGAATAAAACTAGTATTATATTTCATTCCCTGTAAAATATTCAGTGTCTGTTCATCTCTAACACTGTATCCAAGTCCTAGGGGGGAACTATAAACTCCGTAAGGAGCTTTGTTTAATATTGCAAATATTACTATTAATGTTGAAGACATAAATCACAATCATTTCAAACCGTATCTTCCCCTTTACCTGCGTCCATCCACCAATTCATTATCTAGCCTAGAATAGGCTAAAGGTCCCAGTTTCATGCTGATTTTCACAACACAGTGAATAGAAATTCTTTATAGATGTACTTTTCCATTAAAAAAAAAAAAAAAAAATGAAATGATGATTGACTTCCATCAAACTGAAATGCCTTTTGAAATTTTTCAAGCAATGAACTGGGTGTCATGCTGTTTTACCAAACAGCCCCATTATGGGTACCTGGTTATTGACTCGGCATTTAGGAAAATCGCAGGTTATTGGTTGTGCATGAAGTTTTTACAGCAGGGCCAGAAGCCATAGCAGAGACACACAGAATCAGGTAGAGTGTGGAGGTAGGGCAAGCACGTCGCATGTGGGTCAATGCAGTGGGAGGGGAGGGGAGAGCAGGGCCACTGCGATGAAAGACTGCATTTTCACAGTGTGTCTCCAAGGTCCTCCTCTGCCCCAGAGAGGGGGAGTCTAATGGCCTATGGCCTTACTGCATGAATGAAGCGCTGCTCAGTACAGCTGTCTCTGTCCAATAACTCCTTCTTGGTAGACAGAGTGAACCGTGGACTGGTAATTGTGAACCGCCCAAGAGTTTGTTCAGTGCCAACAATTGCATAGGTACGAGCTAAAATAGAGCCTCTTTTTCATTCATTCAGTCATTCATTCTTTCACTCACTCACTCATTCAGTCACTCATGCATACACTCACTCATTCATTCTTTTTGTGAACAAGACGCACCCAGCCTCTTAGGAAATACTCATGTCAGACGCTCTGATGTAGCCTGGTTTTGCATCTCAGCCAATCAGTCAGAGATTGTTTGCTTAATCAGTCGAGCAGCAAAGACAGGAAGAGTCAAACATGATCAGCTTTGTAAATTAATCTGCGCGGTGTGGCATTCATAATCACTGACTGGAATTGAAAAAGAGAGAAAACGAGAGAGTTGAGGATGAAAACTCCTGTTATTGCGCTGCTAGCACAAGGACAAAGATCCTTTTGTCATAAATAGAAAACCAAACAAAAGTTTCCTGAGAACCCCCCCCAACAGCAGAGACTGAACACCCACCCCCTTCAGGAGAGAGAGAGAGAGAGAGAGAGAGAACCAGAATGTGTGTTTTGGGGGATGGGTTAAGTCCTTAGAATCCTAAGGCACTACAACTTCTGTTCTAGAAATATTGACCAAGCCCAAAATGGCAAAATATGAAGTTTTTATTGCCCTTAACAACAAATGATTGGTCAGGAAATAGGTAAGATAAAAAAAAAATAGATAAAGGTTACTTTATATGGGATTTCTGTAAATGCTTAAGCCTTGTGGATGAACTTGTGGACAGCTTTTTACCGAAAGAGGAAAAAAAACATCTGATTGTTCCTCTTTGGAAAACAACCTTTCAGTAATTGTGGGAAGCAAGCCTTTCTGCCGTATTCTCCTGAACTCAAAAGCATTGATTGACTTTTCACAGTGAGACAGCTCAGCTTCCCTGTGAGGTACTTTCCTACTTTTTTTTTCCTAAAAAAAAAACAATTCACTGCAGCAAAAGTGAACTCACAAATGGTAGCACAAAAGGTCTCAGGAGAGCATTTGTTTAATCCTTACTAAGATTCTGACCGATGATTTGTTGTTAAGACCATAAAAAGCTTAATAGTTCACCATTTTGGGATCAGCCCATTTTTTGCCTGGAGCGAATCTATTTCTGTAATTATTCCATCTGTTGGTATCGTCACCTCTGCTTTGCTTTTAAGTGAACTGGAGTGCATTAAAGGGAGAGGACATTATTGCCATCCATTCAACTCAGCTGAACACCAAGGACACACAGTTAGAATGTCACTAATATTGCATATTCTCCAAATATTACCTTAAACAAACCCGAAACCTGATGTGCCCCACATGATAAAAAGTGAAGCAAAGGACACATTTAGTGTAATTCAGTCTTTAAGCCATGTGTTTCAGGCTTGGCACACTGCCCTGCTAATGATTTTTCTTTTTTTTTTACACCGAGAAAGGTTATCATTTGAATGTCACTGTCTGTATAAAGCTGCAGAGCAAATGCTGCTCTTCAGAATCTAACGCTTAATCTTGTCTTTGTTGTCTGTGTACCGATAATCTGATGGTAAACTCTTTAATTCTGTGTATTTACAGAATTGAATGCTTCTTTCTGCTCTTGTTCGAAGAGGTTGTATTTTGTTTCTTGGATTATGGCGGGTTATATATTGCCTGGCTGCTGGTATAAGCCATAGTGTCTGCTGGGAGGACAGGAAGCCGCGAGCTAAAAGGCCATGACCTGCATATGAGCATGTCTGAGTGAAGAGCATGGTGGATACAGGCACTGCAGAGAGAGAGGAAAGAGTGAAAGCAAGAGCGAGAGAGAGAGGGAGAGAGAGAGAGAGAGAGACCAGGAGAGAATGGAAGAGACATAAAGAGAGAGACAGAGCGTGTGAGGGCAGAGGCGTAACGTGATCTGCGTGGGCCCGAGTGCAGACCTGACGACGCAGGCCCCACCCCGATCATATGCAGCTGCACATGTGTGTTTTTTCATCATGGATGAAGGCGTTTAATGTCATAGCATTGCACTTTTGCATGCTCCTCTAACTTTTATAGGGCCTACGTACAACACACACTAAGGGTTACTACACTATTTCATTCTATAATATAAAGTTTCCTATTTATTTCTTAACATTATTATCTTAAAATTATTATCTTAATAATGGTCATCATCAAGAACAAGAAGACATAATGAGCAAATGAACGACACATTAGCATAACTTTATTGGGATGATCTGAAATTTTGTGAACAGCAAGGAATTGTGGGAACAATAATCAGCGAGCGAGTGGACATCGTAAAAACAGTTGATCTGTGCTCACGCTCACGCAGAAAAGGGGAGAGCGGCTTTTAAGACTCTTTTAGCTATGAAACCAAATGTGCTTAATTTCGGCACCTTGGCCAACCTTTCCTCCTGCTCCTTACACTCTTGCCGCTTCCTGCATAAATACTTCATTTGTTGCCTATCTTGCATGCAAGATTAAACCATAGACTGTCCTTGGATTAAACGATCGGACCGTGACATCGTCACGTGGGTGGTCTATGGCATGTTGTACATTACCCAGAAACACTTGCTGTCTCAATGACGATATCAACAGCAGAATAAACTTATCATTGTTTGTTTTATTAAGCATTTTCCAAAAAGAAATCTAAATTATTTCACGTTATAAAGACTTTTTTGTTCAGTTAAAATGATGAATAATATACCATGATGACATCGACTTGCCAGTACCATGACTGAGAAATGAATGCAGTTGCAGAGGTATAAATATCCAGCAGCATGTTTTCAACTACTATTTCTTGTAGGTTTTGGTTGATATGAGAGTTTTAACAGTGAAAGACACCTATGCTGACATCTTTCGGGGCCCGGGGGTGCCCATCAACGGGCCCCCCCCCTGCCACCGGGCCCCAGTGCCATTGCACTCCCTGCACCCCCTATTGTTACGTCACTGTGTGAGGGTGTGAGGGAAAGGGGAGAGAGAGTAAAGAGAAGATGAGATAGAAAGAGGAAAGTGAGAGAGAAAGCGAGAGAGAGAGAGAGAAACTCACCTCACTAGGTACAAACCTTGACATCTGACTGAATTAGTTAAGGAAAACATGAGCTGAGATGTATGATTACAGATTAGTTCATTTCTCAATGCTATTAGTTAAAAGCAAGCCAAAAAAAAAAAAGTTTAGCGTTCATGAAATTTTCAGTGACGTTCATTTGAGTCCAGTCTAAACTAACAAACTCTTTCTTTATGTTGCAATCCTAATAAAATCAAAAGGGAATATTAGCTGTTCATTTACGGTCAGATGAAGCAAATTTAGGACACTAAAATCCACTTCCTCTGTATCACAACAGTAAAGCAGGAACCTGGGCCAACACAGTGGGAGGTGATGTATTTCCTGCCAAAGTGCGAGCAGCGTGATCCATGGCTAAGACTCTTTTCATGCATGACCAGCGCAGAGGAACAATGGGAGCCCCAGGAATGAGGGCAGATGCGGGTATGAGTGCGATCAGAGGCGAAGGGCATCGCTGGATCAGAAACTCAGAACTGCGTTTAACTGCTGCAGCCAGGGCCGACCCCAGACTTTTTGGGGTGCTATGAAAAAAACAGGTTTGGAAGCTCTCTAAAAATCGCGCCTTCTGATTCTTGTACTTGGAAACCAGTGCTGTTGTTGTTACTGTTGCTGTTGTTGCTTGCCCTAGCTATTGTGCCTTTTTGTCCATGTGAAATGGATGGGTCAGATGGATCTTTCTGGATTTCATATTGTGGGAAAAAAACCTGTGGGAGGAAGAATATTCATTTGTTTGTTTATTGTTTATTCATTTATTTGCATGATACAATTATGGTGGATGACAAAAATGCTATACAGGGAAAACTATTTTCAAAATTGTGTCTATTTAGTTCTTTTAAGGCTCTTGTCAAACCAGTTTCTGCTGGTTTCTGGAGTGTTTTTGGCTGCTTTCCTTTAGATGTTTCCGCATTTTATTTGAGCCATTATTTGCCAGTGGAATCCGCATATTCACTGGTCTTGAATGCCAATTTAGCAGCTGATAGAATGTAACCCATACAGATACACACATACAGCTGCCCTTTGGGAATTTCATCTGACACTTTACTGTGTGGGATGCCTCTTAGGTTATGTGTCAAGCTGATATTTTACACTAATGTGATTCAAACAATATCTAATCCTCCCTCTCAGTTTCATTTCCAAAACATCATCCACGGAGAGAGCTTACTTTGTGTTGTTTACCCGTCACAGGTGAGAAGACATAATGCCTGTGGCCATCATATTTCTATGAGTGAGTGGAAGAAAGCAGCAGGCAATTGCTGCCTTTGAAGAGGTTTAATGAGTGCCCCAAATTGCATGTGAATGGTGCTTTGTACGCTGCGTCGTTCACATCAATAGTGTAGTTATTGGCCTGTTAACGATGAAAGCAGTTGTTAGTCACAGCACATAAAGTTTATTGTAGTGTTGTTTTTGAGTCCCAATTTGCCTGTAATCTGTAAGGTGAGACCCTCAGTGGGATGAATACTTTTACGCACAAAGATGGGCACACGTTCAAACACAAATACAAACACGTGCACTCTACTCTCAAAAGTTTGGAATCACTCGTCATTTAACCCTGACATTCATATACCTGGGACTTTTTTAAGCTTACTAATATACTGTACATCCAGAATGCTCCTGCCCTCTTCATATTCTGTGAAATTATTTGAAATCACCATGGGTGTTGTGTTATTTTCATAGGTAAACCATAATTACTCTCCATAAATGACTGGTCTAAATATTCATACTCAATTTGGCCTCTTCAATATTCATCAGGATTAATTACCCTTTGATAATGACCAATAATGTCTGTGATTGATAAACAAGATCTTGGGATTAGAATAATAACTGGACTAATTACAAAGGACAATGGACAAACTGGTGATGTAAAATTTGAAGATAAAACTTCTCTTGCTTTCTGAAAGACTTACTCATGACTCATTGGCTGTAAATTACTGCCAGGTAAATCTGTGAGTCAAACTTTGGGATGAAGACCAACTGTGTCAGGAGTCTTGATGGGGTCAAAATTGACCCCAAGGTCACGATACTGCTTGTGCACAAAGAATGAGCTACAGTACATGCAGGGGTTAAGCAATTTATTCACTAAAAATGCTAGTATAATTGAGCATTGTATTGTATGACTGGGTATTGAAGCAAATACCAAACTATATTCAAAATGCTTTATTTCGTATTTCAGAAGTTTGAAGGCAAAAAAAACTTTTCAAATGATAAATAACACAAACGTATTTTTTCGTGATTTTTCATCAAAGTATCAACGATGCGATTTAATCATTGCTTTGCAAATGTTTTTGAGTCGTGGATATTAGTTTAATTTAGGTATCATTCTCAATGGATTGCCGAGTGGACTGCACAATTAGTTGTGTCATTGAGGATGGGCACGTCACAAATGTTAGGATCCAAGGCAATCTCACAGAAGCTTAATGGGGTTTAAGTCAGATGATTGAGCTGGACACGTCATCCATCCATCCATCCATTATCTGTACTGCTTCTTCCTCACTGCGATCGCCGGGGAGCTGAAGCTTATCCCAGCTGACTATGGGTGAAAAGCAGGGACCAGCTCTGGACAGCTCGCCAATCCATTGCTGGGCTCACACACCATTCACTCACACACTCATGCCTAGGGGCAATTTCAAGTCTCAAATTAGCCTGACATGCACGCCTCCAGGAAATGGGGGCAAACTGAAGTACATGCAGGAAACTCACGCAGACGCAGGGAGAACATGCAAACTCCACACAAAAAGACCCCAGTCCATATTCGAATCCAGGACCTTCTCACTGTTAGGAGGCAGTATTTTATAATTTCAATATTTTGTCATTTCCTTTCCAAAAAGTCCATGCAGAGCGTGGATTTATGCGTCAGGGTGTTGCCTTGCCATGATGCAAAGTCAATAGTGACTCCAAACTTTTGAAAAGTAATGTGGAACAGTAATGTACAAACATGCACATACCCATAATAGACATAGGCACTCAGGCATGTGAGCTTGTACACATGAACACACACTTGTATGCAAGCAGATATGGCACACAGTGTCAACAAGAAACAGGGATCAAAAGAAAATGCATTATATAAAGTTTATATAAGAATACAAACATTATTATACCTTTTAAATATTGCTGTGGCACAATGTGCTGTTTTGTCATTAAGCGTGGTCATATACAGTAGGCTGAAATTGTAAACATAAAATGTTTTTATTTGTTATCCCTGAATATTGAGAACTAAGCCCCAACTTAAATGCCGCAGTGTTTTCTTAAATTTAATATATTCCTCGAAGTTTGCATTTGCATATTAACCTAAAAAGTAAAGGTCAATACCTCATTTTTGTATTTGTTAGTTAAACATTAATTTGCTACTTTTCTAACCCGGGTGTGACTACACAAGGCACTGCATCATGTGCTATATCAAACTGCTAGGCTAAGAAAATCCAGATAAAGTTATTTATTAGAAGCCTAGTTGCTTGTGACTAGATTTTAGCTGGGTAAACAGAAATCAACTCTTGCATATGTAGTATTCTGTGTGTGTGTGTGTGTGTGTGTGTTTGTGTGTGCGTGCGTGTGTGTTTATGTGTGCGCGCATGTGTGTGTGTGTGCACGTGTGTGTGCGTGTGTGTGTGTGTGTGTGCAGAGATGGAGGGCCTTGGGTGCAGGTTATAAATATTGCAGGTGTTGGAACATGCAGGGCAGGGATGCACCAGCTGCGCTGGGAATGGTGTCCTGTAGAGGTGAGCTGATACCCTCATGGGAGTTGGGGTGCTGGGCTCAAACCGGTCATCCACACACATTACTCATGTGTCTCATCATGAGCACTATGGTACAGTCTCCAGGAAGGAGCAAAGATAGTCAGGAAGTGTGTGTGTGTGTCTGTGTCTGTGTGTGTGCATTTGTATGTGTATGTGTGTGTATTTGCATGCACACAAGTATGTGTGTGCCTTGTCACAAGCACTGCAGAATAGGGTACTGTCTCTGGAGTGAAGTTCTGAGCATTGTGAAATGTGTGTGTGTGTGTTTGTGTGTGTGTGTGTGTGTATGTGTATGTTTTTTGCTTGTCCATGTGCAGTTTAAAAATGAAACAGTTCAACTGTTCCTTAGATTTGTAACCAGTTTAATTCATCTCATTAATTTGGAGTTAATTCACTCAGTTGTATGGAACTGTTTCACTTTTCAGCACGTGTGTGTGAATGTGTGTGTGTGTTCTTGTACTTGGTACGTACTGAGGACCAGCATGAGTTTTTAACCAACAAAGTGAAGTCTTTTTTGGGAAGTGAGGACATTTTGGCCGGTCGTCACAACTACAAAGGCAAATTGTGACTTATTAGTTAAGGTTAGGGGTAAGGTTAAAATTAGGGATAAGTTTAGGTTAGGGTAAGGGTTTGGGTTAGGCATACATTGCTTATTGTTAAGATTAGGGAAAGGCTGCAGAGACACAGGAAGAATGAATGGAAGTCAATGTAATATCCTCAGAAAGATATAAGTACAAGGATGTGTGTGTGTATGTGTGTGTGTGTGTGTGTGCGTGCGCTTGTGTGTGTCTGTGCATACAGTATGTGTGGTTAGCGCTTATGCGTATGTGTTTTGCTTGTTGGTGTTATTGTTTACTTAGTTTCTACACCAGCCTTGATTATGCGTGTGTCCTTGTGTGAGGATATGCTCCTGTTTGAGTCGAAGCCCACATCAGCATCATGGAAGTGCTGACCTTGAGTGATGTCTTATGCAAACTCTTACATCCTGACCTTGAAGCTTCCAGCTATCTCAGAACATACCCTGTTCCATTTATACGCCTTCTTGTAATGCATTAGGTGTGGCATCGCGTGTGACATCACTTAATTCCGCCACTATCTTTCAAGAAGAAATTGGTTGTTGGACTCTTGAACAAGGGACAGAATGAGAGAGTGTCAGCGCACTGGATGGCCCCCACTGTGCTGTATTTTACTGGTAACAACCTGAGCAAGCTTTCCAGACACACGTACCAGAACCATGACACGGTGATAAATGGCTAAGATTGATGGTCGAAATGCCAAATTCCCTGTCACCACCCACCCATCCCAGCACACATCCCCAATTGATTTAAACCCCTACATCTCAGATTCATGGGAATTATTAGGTAGAGCATGACATTCTCATGAATGAGAAATTTACAGCAGGTTGAGTTCGTGAGCCGAGCACTCTTCCCCTGGACCACAAGGGTATGCAATGACATTGAGAACAAAGAGAAAACTTAAGCTATTACAGGAAATCAAGTCTGGCCTAATATGATCTCCCTGGTTCTGCCATGACCTGGTCCTGAGTTGCCACAGCAGCTGGGCTTGGATGCCTTTTGCAAAACAATGAGTCATCAGGAGAATTACCATTGTGAGTGTTTACAGACCTTTTTGGTCAATGAATTTTCCTGGTCTTCTCATATCCAGGGTGAAAGCTGGGATGAAAACAAAATGCCAGCTGGAATAGTGGCTTCCTGCTACAAACAGGGACTGAACATCGCAGCGGTGCCCAGAGGAAATTTTGGTGGACCTGCTGGGGAGAACACACCTGGCGATGTGGTTATATGTGAATGAGAAAGAGAGTAATAAGGATTTCAAAAAACATTCTTAATTGACCGCTGGCCAAGCAGTCATTGCCATGAAAGTAAGATGACAGCCTATGAGAAGAGCCATCTTTCGGAAGACCTTGTAGATTGGTATCCTGAATCAGAGGAGGCCAACAGTGACGTTTTTTCCATCTCCACAAGCAGTCGCCCTCTATCTGAAAGATAATCGCTCTAAATCAACTTTGGAGTGTTTTGAGGGGATAGCAAGCGTAGCAGTAAGGTCCCATTTAACACTGACTGTATCTTGATTTGGTGGCATTATGTTTTTGTAATTTTCAAATTGAATTGCATGTATTTAGCAGGCTCTCATATCTAATTTTGCCAGCATATTTGACATGCAATCTATTTATACACCTGGGTACTCGCAGAAATAATTTAGGGAAACACAAAAGCCACAACTTTAATGTCTCACCCAGGGTACCAATCATCTTCAGAGCTGGAGGATGATTCTCTTGTTATCATGCTAGACCTGGCACATGTAGGGTAGGGAGGTGCACACCTCTCCATTTCTGTAATTTTCATCGATAGATGCCATATTCATAAATTTGTTTTTCTATTTTGTATCCAAATACTTTTGATTAAGTTTCTGAATATGACTTAATAACTGCTATTTATGTTTCAAACATTTCCTATACAGCTTAGCAATACTGAACAATTGATAAAACTTTGAACAATTTATATGTAACTTAATAACTTGATATTATGTTGTATTATTAGCGACCGTCATAATCATTATACAGTCTGATGCCAGTTGAACGATTAACAGCTGTACAAATCAGACAAATCAGTTAACACTCAGAATTTTTGAAGAACCGTTTTCTGACGCCTCCCAAATTTATAGCACAAACTCAAATTTTCCCATTATTAAAGGCTTCCTTGGAAAAATAAAATCTCCAGGTCAGTGTCTACTCTATCTTCAAAAAAAAAAAAAAACAAACTGGGTGCTAGCTAGGTACTCACATGCAGTTGTTGACTGTCTTGCACTGGCGAAATCGCCAAGCTGGAAACAATATATCAGTGGCTTGTAACCCAAAAAAGTCATCGTGCTGCACATCACTCAATGAGACAAAAACAGCTCTCAACTTTTGGTAGTTTTACCATTGTCTCATCTTCCTCTCTACTTTTTTTTCCCATTTGTGCGCTTTTTGTTTGACTGCATTTTCAGAGATTTTAAGACACTGAGAAAGGCTGCTATAGCTAATCAAAATAGCCTCCTTGGACATTTGATTGGTCATAATTTTTCCCATAAATCTCAACAAAAAGATAGCAAGATATTTCCCTTCACACAGTGCTTTAAGTGGGCCGGTCCATGTTAGCCCCCGGCATACCGGGACTTTTTATGGCATACTGGGTTTTCTCACAAGCTCGTAGTACTCTGTCCTGCTCTATTTCTCTCTTGGCAATTCATGATCCTATGGCTATATTACATTACCCACTGTGCCCTAGTACGCGCCGCACGCCTGTCCCACCTTTACTCGCGAGACGTTCGCTCGCAGGGAGATCTCAAGGAGAAAAAGCATGTCTTTCAAGCAGTATTGGAGCGAACCACGTGATGCATTGGCAGTCTCATTCAGTGTTGCCAGTTTGGGCTGGTTTCGATAGAATTGTGCAGGCAAAAATCACCTTGAGCGTGTGGACACATTTTGGGCTGGTTTGGAATAAACTCGGCGGTTTTATTTAACATCCATAATTTGCTTTAGTTAAGTGCACACGTAGTGTTAAAGACGAACCAGTACGTCAGAGTATTCATTGGCTTTTAAAACATTGATTGACGTACATTTTGGCCACTCTCATTGAGAGGAGGTAGCCAAGGCCATGTGGTCACGCCCAGAGCCATGATCACGGTCAGCTACACCCCCTCCCTCTCCTCTGGACCCCATAACATTAGTGCAAAATGTTACCCTAGAAGACAAGCGCACCTGTGCAGTCGCAGGCCCCTGCCTTTAGCCAGCTAAGCCTCTTACCCTGCCCAGATAACGGCCATTACCGTATTATTGTAATTATACAAGTGTGGGGAAAAGAGTTAAATGTATTGGAAAGAGTGGTTGGTGTATAGCAACTGATGCTGTCTGTCAAAGTGAAGCCCATTGCAAAATTTGGAGCACCAAGATAGCCAGTTTAGCTAAGCCCCTTTCCACCTGTAAAAACTTTACTGTGCCAGTGACTGGATCACGGACATCACCGACGACCATCTGAAACGTCGTGAACTCCGAAAAGCCTCGTTACTTATGTTGCATTTCTTGAGTCCATAAATTCTGCAATTATTTATCGGACATGTCTGGCTATGAAACAGCAGCGCTAAAGATACAGGCTACAGTCCCAAGTGCAGGATATTAAAAAAATTGCTTCGGCTCCGTATTTCAGGAGAGCGCACTGAGAGGATATTGGTGAGTCCCCATATTTCTAAACCGTTCATTCTCTTGGGCATAATCAGTTCACATGTCTGTGTAACTTGGTGGTTATGTAGCTACGCTGCTCATTTCACGCAGGAGCGTGGCTGCGCTGCACAGACAGCCCACAAGCTAGAGGAGTTCTGGCTTTCAGATACTTTTGTTTATGGTAAATGCGGCAACAGTTGAAATAAAATTCAAACAGCACAAGAGCACTCCGTGGATTTATGCTAGGTATGTACGTACAGGGAACAAGTTATCTGTAGCCTATGTCGGAGATGACCTAAGAGGAGACTCCGCTTTCCCTCTCGAAAATGTCAAAGTGACAAATGACAAACGGCTGCAGGAATTGTAAATACAAGCTTGCTTCTCCGTCCAACCATTGAACATTAATACCAGCAGAAAGATCAGAATGTGCCGATTATCATGACGCATACTCGTCAGTATTAGTTCGTCCAAACCACGGAAAAAAAGGATTGAGGGGAGGAAATATGCTCAAGAGCGATTAGCCTTATGGAGGACATTAGTTTCAGTGACATTAAAATAGCATCCTCTAACGATAAATATGTTGAAAAAGAAGTGGTCGTGGGTCTTATCGTGGGATAATAGACACTTTAACCCTATATGATGCGCAGCTGTTGTATTCAGACCTGTGGAACTTAAGGGCAATTTTTACATTTTAGCTGTATGAGATCCCAAGGTTTCCAACAATTCCAATTTTTTTTTTGTAGACTTACAATATGTGAATAAAATGATATGCTAGATATTCCATTTGATGTAGGGGAGACCAGGGTTACCTCGTCATGATTTTGTATTTGGCTTCATAACTCTTTGTTGCTAAAACTTAAAGAAAGACAGTCCAATATTCTCATAACAGAAATGGTGAGAACTGTTTTATTTTTACAAAGAACCAACACAAGCTATGATTTATGAATAATCACCATCAGAGTTGGAGTTATGACAGATGTAGGTGAGCACACTGACATCTGCACAGTCCTCATGTGCCCACCCTTTGAGAAGCATTGGACCCACTCCTCTCCAACTTTGGATGATGAGTAAGGACCACGGCACCAAAGAGGAGCAGTAAACATTCCCACTGAAAAAGAAATGGAATGAAATGAAATGCAGAGGCCCCAAGGCTGGCACCTGCCAACCCAAAATACTCTGCCAACACCTCCACTTTAATGGGCCCCACCTGTGGCCCATTAAGGTGGAGAGGAAAAAAAATGAGAAAGGGGAGGGGCTGCAGGAGCAAACCCTTACACATTCATACTTGTGTCCTCCAAACAAAGGCCCTAATAGGTCCTCTATCATAAACATAAAATAAATGCAAATATTAGAATTATTAAGACACTATAGGTGTCTGAAAAACAATAAATCGACTCCTATATTTGACTTTGGAATATTTTAATATAGGCGTAACACAGGACCTACAAGTGGTGCAACCTCAGCACCCTGACAAACTAACCCCATGCTGCTTGGCCAGTGTAGCCCAGTGCTCCCATTTTGGAAATAAGGCCGCATCTCATCTCACGATCGCAGCAGGCCTTTATCTTATGTGTTGTTAATAACTCTAGTTACATACGTTTATGAAACAGTAAAAACAACGTGGAAATCTTTGTCTTCAAAGAAGCTAGACACATTTCTTTCAGAAACATAAAGTTTGGAATTTGGGCCAAAATTCAGTTATTTAGGCAGAAAACACTTACATGACACTACAAGTCCTTCATCTTTCCAAGAGATGACGTCACTGGGATGTCACATAATTTGTACATTTTCGTTTTCCAGTCAGTGTGTTTGCAATGAAAAAAACGGGTGACAAACCTAACCCCGTGACCAAAGTAACCCCGGTCTCCCCTATGAAAATAATTATTTTTCTGACTTTGAACCCATTTATTGGAACTTGGGAAGTTAGAGTAAAGAAAAGCGCCAGTCAGAAAATGCAAAAACTTTGCCAATAGTTGTCTTGATTTTTAACGTTTAAATACATACATGAAGTATTGCCCAAAAACACAAGCAAAAGAAGGGGCGAGTCGGCTTGTTTGCTTCTGACTGCTGTTTTCTCCCTTGAGGGTTTGTCATCATCAATGATTTCGGTATATTGGACCATTTGACTGTATAGCTACAGAAGATTTCCTGAATAGCTGTAATTACTGTATATCGCTTGACAGGCTAACGTTAGTTGCGATTGTGTTCTCAGTCTCGTTCTCTGTATGTGTTTGCATTTCTGTGGATGCGTGTAGCGAGGGATTTTTTTTTTTTCTCGTGGGCTTCAGGGGTATTGTCTACTCTCATGCAGATACATAAGAATTTATTGCATGCATTTGCGGATATGTGCCAACGCAAGGCTAACTGATGAAGGTACATATGATGTGCTTAGATAATAATCATTGATAAATGGCATGTTTTAATTTGTGTTACTTTGGGCGGTTTTTTGTGCTAGTAGGTGGTTTTTTAATCAGTTCTGGGCTGGAAACCACGCAACCTATCTGGCAACACTGGTTTCATCGCGAACGATCAATGGCGAGTAGCAAGCAATGTTGGCTACAGATCGGACTCATTGTGGGATGGGTATTGCTGCGGAGAGATGGGTTTTAGCTGTCCTAGCTACTAGGCTAATTTGGTGGGGGTGTTTGTAATCGTGCTAGCTAGCTACTTGCCAACACGTGGAATTTGATCATCTTTGATATTATAACTGTTTCAAATGTTTTCCGGCACGTTCGCCACGTGATGGCAAGCATAGCTGAGTTCAATAACTTGCATGCCAGATGATATTTCAAACGATTAACTTTCATGGAATCGGTATTAATCCTCAAAATAACCACAACCAAATACATAAACCAATGCCAGCTGGCTAGAAAACAGAACAGACGAGTTTACTGTTTGCCCATCCACATTACATCATGTCACGTCCTTTCACAAATAACCAGTTCATGATGGTGCTTGTCGGCCACTTTCATCAGCAATTTGTCGTCATTACTCAATACAACCAATCGGCCGCTCTAACGTTGAGTGTGATGAATAAAACAACACTCCCAATAACTTTATCATCAAACAGTGTCATGTAAAATAACCCATTGATTCTTATTCTTATATGCATTCCAGTTATATTTGTGTTGAAAATACTGCACTAGACCCTTTAATTTGAAAGAAAATGGCTCAGATTTCTCCATTATATTCTATGGGAAACTGGAGAGTGTGGTGCACTGGACGCCAAATTGGTTTCTTCAACTATGTATTAGCTAGCTAGCATGATTGCAAAAAAAAAGTGGCTGATGACATAGTCAAAAACAGATGAAAATTGTGTGTGTTGATTGATGAATCCACAACAATCAGTAGAAAGTCTGTGTTGGTGGTGTGTTTGCGGTCAGCTATTGCCAATGCAGAGCCAGACAATATTTTTTGACCTGCTTGAGTTGGATCGAACTACAGCAAATGATATAACAGAGAAACTGCTAGCATGTCTTCTTAAAAATGGCTTTGATGACCACTTCTTGTGTGAGTATTTTGTGGCATTTGTATGTGATGGAGCATCAGTAATGCTGGACAGAAGAGTTGCTGCACAACTTTGTACCAGATTTCCACACCTGTTTGTGCGGCACTGCTCAAATCATCGTCTGGAATTGGCAGTTGGCGATGTTCTCAAGGAGGTCAGTGGACTTAACCATTGTAAGATTTTCTTTGACAAGCTCTACACTCTATATCATGCCTCACCCAAAAACCAAAGAGAACTGTGTCATTGTGCACAGAATGTTGGGCAACGTCTCCTTTCAATTGGACGTGTTTTGTCGGTAGATAATTCATAGATGGATTTTAAAAGAAATTACTTGTTAAAACTCTTAGTGGAGAGTTCAATAAAACAATTTTTCTTAAAATCAGCATCATGTTCTAGTATTTGAATGTATCACTTAACAATCTGCTGGTACTGACTGCCCACCGCCTAATTTACCTGCTAACAGTTGAAAGCACCGACACTTCTTTTTATCCACTTATAGCACTGCCTTCACATCAAGAGAAAGTTTGCAGCATAGCCACCAATTACAATAGAAAACTTCAATTATCTAACATAGGTCTAACGGAGGCCCAACATATTTACATGATTATTAAACATTGATAGATTAACATGTAAATAATGTTACGAGACTGAGATTTATTTAGCTTTGCTGTCTTTTATATCAAAAAAAAAACGTCCTACTCATGCATGCGAAGTTAATCATCACAGAAATAAATTACCCCGAACTGATTTCATTTGTCTGTCTTTCTTTATACGTAGACAACTGCACTGATCATTTCACCACAAGCCTGGAATGCAATTTGCCCATGTATACCCAGCAAACAGAGGCTAGGGTGAAACTGCCCCCTCGATGTTTCCACCACTAGCGGGCAAGTTTTTAAATATCAGCTAATGTTTGTAATTTATTCACTTTCCACAGCTTTCACTGACTGCAGCAAATAATCTCCAAGCGCTCACGAAACCAAACCCGTTCAGCTCTGGTAGAGTGAACAGTGCAACTAATTGCATGGATAGAGCTATGTTAGCGTGCTAGCCAGTTTCCAATCTTGTGCGCTGTATTGTTTCCTTGAAACAACGTTAGTTACATGACTACAGCTGAAATGAAAACTTCAGATTTAACCATTGACTGTCTATGAATTGGACAAAGCCACCAACCTCGGATGCTCTATCATTACATTGGTCTGGGGATTGTCACATTTACATGTCGCCTTTCTTCCATTTTCCCCATTGTTCAAAAGTTGGTTGGAATATTCTTGCCAAGTTTGAAAGTAGGTCAGGACATCCCCACCCAAATCTACACCTGTGCTGGTGTCTACTTGTCAAGCTCCATGAAATACTCCAATTAGCACCCTGTCTGGTGGCATGAAATGTAGTAAATTGTTTATTATCACTTGGTTATTTGGTGCTAACTTTGAGATTCTGGTTATATATGACAGAATATCATCAGACTGTTGCTGAAGATTAGTCAGCTGCACACTCATGCTGCAAATCTGCCATTCCTCCACATCCAAATGGAGCCCTATTACATTGAGACCTGTTAACTGCATGTGGAGGCCATTTGGGTACACTGAACTTATTTTCTAACAGTTTGAGATGACAATTGCTTTATGACATGGCTTGTTATAAATGTGGAAGAATCCAGAATATTGATTAACCATGGCCATAAAAAATGGACATGGTCAACAGCAATTCTCAGGGAGGCTGTTGCACTGAGATTGTGCTGAATTGATTTTAAGGGGCCTAATTTGTACCAAGAAAATATTCTACTCACTAACACACCATCAAAACCAGCCTGATCCATTGACACAAGGCTTTCCACTCTCTGTCAGCTTTAACCAATATGGCCTTTCTCCTCTGTCTTTTTGAATTAACAAGGCTGCTCACTGTGTTTTTGGCCTGATTTTCTGTGGACTCTATAGACTGTTGTCCATGAAAATCCTAAGAGATCAGTAGTTTCTGAGCTACTCAGACCACATCATCTGGCAAAAACCATCACATATCACATATGTGATGGATCACATATTTTCTCCATTCTAGTTTTTGGTCTAAACAACAACTCAACCTATTGACCATGTAACCACTGTTTAATGCATTGAGTAGCCACCGCTTGATTGGCTGATTTGATGTTTGCATTAACAAGCAGGTGTACTGACTTGCCTAATGAAGTAGCAACTTTAAGTACAGTCCCGGGCAAAAAAAAACTAAGCCTTAAGTGGCAATATATGAAGCTTTTAATGGTCTTAACAACAAATCATCACTCAGAAAATCAGCAAGAAATAAACAAATGCATTTCTGAGAACTTCCGTTCCACTATTGGCTAAAGGACAATTACTGAGAACAAATCAGGCTCATATTTTGGCCTGGTCAGATTCCAGATTTGGACCCGATAGAGAATATTTTATCTTGCATTAAACACAAGCTAGCTGGGAAACCTCATCACTGTTTGAAGCCATCGACACTGAATGGAACATTGACTCCTCTGTCTGTCTGCAGGTTTACCCAAAAGGCTTAATAGTTTCAAGAAATCATCCGGAAAAGCTGTCCCTTACTAAGTTACTTTACCTATTTGTTTAATTCTTGCTAACTTCCTGACCAACCATTTGTTGTAAAAACCATTAAAAGCTTCATATTTTGTCACTTTGAGCTTGGCCCATTTTTTTTTTTTTTTTGCCCAGGAGTGGATATTCTGTATTATAAAAATGGGTTTTGTCTTTATTGGTTATTGCCTTTTTTCCACTCCACAAAAGGTGTCTGCAAGGTGCAGCACTGGTTTCTCATTAAAGCAAAAGAAAAACTAACATCTTCATTACCACTTTATGCTCTAATAAGATTTTAATGATTATGTTTGCGCTCATACTGTCCTGTCATTAAATGAGCTGAGAATACCCAAATGTGCTGAATTCTGAACCATTCTTTATTAACTACAGTTTCTTATGCCTAGATCAGTAGCCTATATTTGATGTCACGTTATTATAGAGCGGAACAGGCTGGACGTGTGCCTGTTATTTAATCATTCCTGGACTCTTTTGGACGCGGTCAAGATTGGTCACTCATTTTGAGGGAAGATAAACTGGTACATGGACTGATGCTTTTAATCTGAAACTTTTTTAAGCATATTTTTTCTCGTGATCTGTTGTAAAGCAGGCCACAGCTGGAGTTCTGATCTAAAATCAGTGTTGCCATTTGTGGTCAATTAGGAGATCCACAGGAAAGCTGGTCTTAGATCAGTTGTCCTGCGTCGTGATGTTGCTGAATGTAGGCTGATGTCTCAGATGTTCTTTGAACATTAATTTGCCATAGAAAATATTTGCCAACTTTGGCACTGAAGAAAAGGATAGAGAAACAGATTTTTTTTTTCTTATACATTTCCAGAATATTCAAGACAAAATACGTCAGCTGACCATGGTTGAAGATTTTAAACAGGGGCGGATCCAGGGTAGTTTACATAGTTTCCGGAACTCGCTCAAACACCTCATTGATTGGCTGGAAACACTTTCATTGTGTTGGAACTCACTCAAACCTCATTCTGATTGGCTATTCATGCCACAAACGACTCATGGAAACTACTCACTTCAAAACCTGGATCCAGCCCTGTTAAAGCGTTTTTTTAATCACACAAATCTGTCAGAAAAAGCTTTTTATAATTCTCTTTTTTCACTTTCCATGCTCAGTCTCCAGAGCGTTCGTGGGAGTCCACTGTTTTCACAGCTTTGAAGCAGAGCTGTCAACACAAAAGCTCGGCTAAACTCCGCTGTGCCTGTTCATCTCCTCTCCGTCGACACAAGGTCTGATCCCTGTTGTGGCAGTGAATTGCTATGTCCATCATTCTCCTCCCGCACCTTGAAGGACGTATAATATTAAGGTCACCGTGGTATTTATGAAAAAGGTGCCAGGAGATGATCTCCACATTGTGTTTCACCATTGCTGGGCTGTACCCTAAATACCATAGTCACTATACCTGCACTGTAGGTCCAACTGCTTTGGGAATTTATGTACAAAGGGCTCTCGCATGACCGATCCCATGTGCATTGAAAAGAGGCACCTGGTGACCCACTTTCCAGAAGTTTCCAGCTGCTTGCGGCTAGCGTTTGTGTCATGAGAAAATAATCATTTTAATATGCTTAATAAACTTGAACAGCAGGACACTCCATGGAGCCATCGACGGAAAAAAAATATCCACAAGCCTCCTTTGTGATCCCATCGAGGAGCACCATCCAGTTCACAGTTTCTTTGGGCAAAATAGTTAAAGCAGGAAATTTTCACACTTTCACACCAATAATTGGGATTTCCGTAAGGAACTAAAATGATTACCCTATGGAGGCAAAACACGGAAGGTTCAGTATGGCATGCTAGGTTCGCATTACTTTTTTCCAAAAGGAACTACACTATTTGAAATACAATTTGGTCTTCAGTTCTGTACATTGCTTCAGCCTTTACAGGTGCTCAGAATGTCTGATCTTTACTCTCTCAAGTCTGTACTCAAAGAGCAGCTGTTTATTGTAATAGCTCAGAGACCTTCACACACCGTTTCCTTAGTGATGCAGAGAATAGCACCTGCTTTCCCTTGGTGTCCACTGGGCCTTCTGTATTCACTCAGCCAGCTTGCATTATGTGTTGCTATATTGTGTTAGTCACTGTGCTTTTCCCATGACGGTTCTATGAGCTTTCTGCATATCCACTGTAAGCTGCCCCAGTAAATCTTTGTGTTTCCTCCGCTGGCATGTTTGTGAATGCAAACGTGATAGCTAGGCTCTGTCGTGTTCCCTATTTGTTTGGATTCCTGTGTGGGAATGGTATGTTTTGCCACAGATTCCCAAGGGCAGTTCTAGACTTATAATCAATGCCCTAGCATTCTGTGAGACTTTTTCTTTTTCCTTTTTTTTTTTTTTTTTTAAAAAAAAGGTTTTTCGGGAGATGGTGCACCAATAAAACCTGCAGTGCACGTCTTGAGAACTGCACTTGGAGCAGTTCATGCTGAAAAATGATACAGGAAATACATGCATCTCCTCCTCTTCTTCATCTCTACTCCAGGCTGCCTGAATAACCCCCCCCCCCTTTTTTAAAAGCAAAAAGCAAAGCCAACATTTTACTCTTGTGATACCTGGAGCATTCCCTGTTGGAGTAAAATGCACACAGTGTTCAAAGAGCTGACAGATAGTGTTTGAGGCGGGAAGCACTGGAGGGGGAAGCTATAGCAAAGCGTTTCTCCTCCCCAGCGACTGACAGTGCGGAGCCGAGCTGTTTCGGGGCTCCGCCGCACCCCTAATCAAGGCGCTTCATTAGCAGGAGTGAGGGGCTCCCGGGATCGTCATGGTTTCAGGATGAAAACACAACTTTTGGATTCTCTTCCTTTTTCCATCGGCCCCAGGTTAAGACGAGAGGTCTTGTTTCCCCTGTGATAAAACAGAGTACTAAGTATATTTGATAGAAACTTTACTTGTACGTTATGTAATATCATGCATGCTTAAGGGGTGATAATGCCTGTTCACCTTTGCTATAAGAATTAGAATCCCGCAAAGTATTTATTCCCATCTTTTTTTTTTTTGAGAGGGGTAGATATGACAGTGCAGGGATTGTAACCGTTACGGCTTATCCTTTATAAATATCAATACTGTGACAATGTCCAGAATAATTTGATTGCTTTACCCTTACATATATCTCATTCTCGATGCAAACATGGTAACCTTGGGGTTATTTTTCACCCAGCCTAAGAATCTCCAGGTGGTCCATCTTCATGACAAAGGTTGAATCACAGATTTATCGAGCAGAAATTTACAGTCAGCGAGTGATGAATTATTCAGAAAGCAATAGAAGTGTTTTCTTGTGATTTTACTCCACTTAACTTTATGAAAACAAAATTTCAGTTGTCCCATATAATTGATCTGGTTCTTATTTTAAACAACAAATTTTATCACCCTTAGACACAAATAACTAATATTTCAGAGAAAAAGTTAGAGTACAATATTTAGACTAGTTGTTTATTAAGAATGGTTATGGGTTATCTAAGAACATAACAAAATCGCTGTGATTATTTCAATGAATTTCACTGATAACGATGAGGGCAGGAACATTTCTTGACCCAAATTTGTGTATTAATAAAGCACCAGTGCTAATAATGATAACCTAAGCATAACATTCACAAAACAACGTCATTGACTTGGAGGTGTTCCTCGAGCCTTGGCAAATGTTTTAGTTTGACTTAACTTTGAATGCACGGTTCTTCTGGATATACTTTACTCACTTGCAGCAAGTTATGCTTGTTTTACTGTCTTTGTCTCGGCAGACGCTGCACCTATTTCCCCCTCGTCTTCTTGAATTGCCTCCCTGTGGGATATCTGGTTGCTCAGGCCCACTTCCCGACTACTGAGCTGCCCCCACCAGTGCTGCTTTGGCTATTGTGCAGAAAAGGGGGCAGTGCTGCCACATTAGTTATCTCAAAAGGGCCTTTCCGAGCCTCTCCCGAAAGGGCGTTCTTCAATTCCTCCAAGCATTGACACTGGAGACATCAATGATACTGTGAAATACAACAAGGGGCTACTGTGCTGCTCTTCTCTAAAAATCCCCTTGTTCAGTTGGTCCTCTTCTCTACTGTCCCCATCATCATAAGTTGATCCAGAGATTTCGTCCATATTGCCTTCCTACTCTGACACTTCCTCCTCAACAACGCTGTTACCTGACTTAATTTTGAAGATCAAATCCAGGATCTCTTGGGTCTTTGAAAAGTTTCAGACTGGTCTTGCTGCTGTGACTTAATCAGTCAGTAAATGACAGCACTCTCACAGTTACAGTCCTGTCATCCCCTCACCCTTGTTGGTAGCTGGAATTAGTTATTTTCTCATGTTATATCAGTATGATATCGTCGGCCTGCCGATAAAACCTTGTATCTCCAAATTTGATAAGAAACAAAAACTCGTATGTCCACGATAATAACATAAACATTGCAAAATACATACTACATTTTTGGAAGAAAAATAGTCATCCTACCCGAACACAGCTCAACTGCATTCTTACATGCAAAATTAAACATTTTTTATGCTCTCCTGTAAAGTTTATCATTTTGAGGATACAAGGTTTTATACAGCAGGCCAACGATATGATTGTTGGCGGAGATCCCATGAATATTTCAATGCCTATATGCATTTTTACCCTGTCATCTTTTCTGTGATTATCCAACATTGAAATACATTTCCCCTGGTCATGATTGTTTTACCACTTTTTCATAAACAGTTCGAGATTTCTCCAATTATAATAGCAATATGTTGGGAAAGCAGGCTCTTTTCATCAGGGTTAAGGTCCCCCAAAATGCTTTAGCTGTCTCTATGGCTGAAATGGAAAAAATAGCCATACTTGTTGATATACTTTTTTTTCCAATGTTTCCCATGGCTAGCATCTTTATGATTTAGGCCCTTCAAGTTAACCTAAAATAAACGTCAATAAATGGGTTTCAAATTTGACCTCAAGGAGCCTCTATTGACGCCAAATGAATATAAAATTGTCAAGTACTTTTCACGCAAATATTTTTGGTCACTTTTGATGAAGTTATTAAAATTTGGACTAAATGTATGTCATTAACGGTGCGGTGTTTTTGCCTCAGCAATATCAAATGGTCAAATTTTACCTCAGGTATATGTAACGGTTAATCTTGCCAGCAAAAACCGAGTGAACTGGATGAGAAAGTTGTTATCTATGCATATACTTGAAATGCCTGGCTGATATATCCATTTCATTGGTTTTGCTGTCCGTGGTCATGCTCAGAACTGCTGCGTACTCAATACGGGGGGTCTTTGAAACATAAGAGGCAGACTGTCCACTTTTTTCTCGGTACCATGGCTACAGAGGAAGGACTGGCATGGTAGGATTTGCGTGTTTGTCACTGGAATAAAAATCACCTGCCCCTTCTTCTACAAATTGCCTGACCGTGATCAAACGTAACAATGGCTCCAACTCCTTTGAACATAATGTGTCTGTCAAACCAAAGAAATACAGCCTTATTCTGGGGATTTCAAGTAAACTAGAAAATTTTACGGTGAACAATCTTTTCATCTTGTGTATGGGCAGGAGGTAGTTTGCAGTATTTTAGTAAATATGACATAGTTCATGTTTCTGGGTCCAAACAGTTAGGAAGCTGCTTTGGACATGACATGTGACTCCTGAGAATGATGATAAAACCTCTAATTTTTGATACATATTTTAGCATTTTGAGGTGCCCTGTCATGCAATAGTTTCACCCTGGGGAAGAAAAGTTTCAAGCATCAATAGTAATTCAGTAGACTCATTTAATTCTTCCTGATTTTTAAATGAGGGCCTCTCATGTGGTACTTTGTAAAACACTTTTTGAAATTCCACATGCATATTCTGGTAGTAATGATGGTGAGTCGTGGGTTTTTCAGGGTCACAGAAAGTTTACTTACTGTTCAGACATATGAATCAAAATGTCTGTCTGAACTTTGCTGTAACAATAGAAAAATCCTGCAACAAAATTCTGTCTCATGGTCATAACTTATAATCAACGCTCGTTTCTGTATATTCCTTTTTCATAGAATATGGGATGACATGATCATCGATCATGGCTGGTACACTGGCAGATCCAGAGCAGGCCTCAGAACTGCTATGCTGAAACCGTGTCAGACAGCAGATTTACTGCAGACCACATGAAATGTGTATGTAAGAGACTTTTAGCTTGTGAGCTAATTGTGTCATTCACCATTCACAATCTGGATACAAGTCAACCTCTCCTCCTCTTCATGTCTTTTGAGAAATATTTTATATATAGCCACTATTTTAAATGGCTATAATTAAAGTTGACTGTTCACACTTCAATTATAGAGCAGCTTATTTACCTCCATATGGTGTTGACTTTGTATATATTGCTGCACAGTATGCCAATAGAGTCACCTCTAACTTTTTTGCCAATTCTCAATATCTTCCGCGAATGTTCCGGAATTCACAAGTTGTACCAGCATAGGAGAAATTCTGTAATTATTGCATCAAATCGGTTGCAGCTCTCAGAAAAAAATATTTATTTTGTGCATCTGCAGCAGGGATGGCTGCTCAGCTGAAATTAGAGGAGAGAAAAAAAAATTAGAATAATTCATTGACAGTAGAACACAGAGCTTCCTTCTTAATGCAAAGTTTTGGCAATTAAATTGTAAATTCAATACAGAAGTGTTTTATTCACTTTACAAAAAAGATAAACAACTCTGCTAACTTCTGCATTTGCTTTTAGCACATCCTGTGATGCTGGCTATCTATCCTGCTCTTCATTATCGTTTAAATTACAAAAAAGAAAATTAAGATTAACAGCAAGTATCAAAAATTGAATAACATTAATTGAAATGCAATTTCAAGTGCATTAAAATGACACATTTTTTTCTCATCTTACCTTAACACATCGGAGTGCGCTGAGTGTTTTTGGGGTTCACCTGAATCTAATTTAAATAAATGATTGAAAACAGGTGAAGCCCAATCATTAGATTAAATGGATGTTCTGCGCCTCCTCAATTTTTAGCTCACTGATCCGCAGTATCCTTATGATTACAGTAAAGCAACTCCTTCCCTGTATTAACAGACTTCCACTGAACCAAATTTCACTATTCCCTTTATTGTTTGCAGTATTTGAAAAAAAAGTGCTTGGGATTACTTTTTGCATATTGATCAGATTATTTTAGGAGCATTTTGCTCACCCTGATTTTCTTTTTAGGCTTGTTTTGCATTTTACAGAATGCCAAATCATTGCTTTCTTGTATGTATTTATAAATATGGTTGTAGAGTTGTTTTCTCTCCTGTTTTAAATGCCTCAATTTTATTTTGTGTTTATCCATCGCAGAAACAGTATTTTTCCTTCTTTAGTTCAAATAATCATTTATTGATTTTGGAATGGATACACCTCATATTCAGAATATATCATTTTGCACCACTCTCAGTTGATAATCCTGCCATGTACAGTCAATGTCGAACAAACAAATAACTTCCGTTTGCCATATTGATATTAGCTCATCTGGAATTAAAAACCCACAGAAGCTGGAAGAGGCCTATGTCATGTGTATTTCCTGGAAGATGAAATAACACGCTGAATATTTAATGCAATGAAAATGATACTGTATCTCATGTTATCTGGTTTCCTGGTTCATTCTTTATTGGGGGGACAGTAGCTAAATTTGGGGTAAACTCCTAGTCCTGGCCTGTAAAGTTATTAAACTTGACTTCCTGATATCTATAGCTTGCCGCTACTGATACTAATATTGAACAGACCAGACACATACATTGTTAGATAACTATGTATTTCTCTCATAGTGTCATGTTTTACAAAGTATAAATAATATGTAAGATATTACCAAATTACCACATAAATATGATACTTGGCCTGGTTGAGTAAAACAATGTGAGTACTTGCAAACATAATACAAATTGCAGAGAGGGAACCAGGTGCAGACCCCAAGAAGCCTTATGGCACTTATAGTAAGGAAGATTTAGCTACAGATGGCACAAACAGAAAAAGACAAACTCAATAGGAAACTGGCTTATACACGTCAGGAACAGTCAGGGTCTGGCAAGTGGCTAACAGGATCAGGGCAGTCTGGCAAGCCGTGGTCTGCAGTCAGAACGAGGTCAAATGCGAAAAGGCAATCTTAGACAGTGGGTAATGCTGGATTGTGAACCCTCACGATGGATTCACCACCCTAGATACTGCTTGAAAACAGTCCCTAACAAGAGCACTCAGAAAGCGCAGCACCTCCGCCAAGCCAAGGCAACTCTGTGCATTAATTATTTTCATTGGCTGATGTAGGGTGTTGTTGCATTCTACCATCAGGTAGCAGCAAAACCCAAAAGCATGCCGATTGGAAATCCAGCCCATTGGAAAGACTTCAAATCTCTGCCAGCATAGCTGGATTTGAACTTTGGCCTATAACTCACCTGTACTTTGGCCTAGATACGCCAACATTTAATCACTTGTTCCTCTTGTGCTACTCTAAGATCCTGCAAAGTTTGGTTAAAATCTATGTCCTGCTAACAGACAAACAAATAAATGCCGGCAGAAACATGCACCTCCTTGGCGGAGGTGAAAAATAAACGCTGGCAAAAACATACACCTCCTTGGTGGAGGTGAATAAATTGTTTCTTCTTGCTTAGGTCAGTTACAATTTATCAAAGATTGGAGAGGGCAGGGCTTGTAACTTAAAGAGGCTCCAAGCACAATCAGGAGATGAGACAATCCAGCATAGGAAGACGCAGAGACTAGAATATAAATACATACCACAGCAATTAACAATGGGAAGGGGAAGCCTGCCAACAAATGAACACACATAGAGGACAGAAGAAACAAGACTATCATTAAACAATGCAGGGGGCAACGCTGGAAACTGACAACGATGGCTGCATTGAGGGGAAACAGTGAAGTAACACATTCAGGATGTGACAATATTGTAATTCACGTGGGTGCTCGGATGCGATGAACATCACAAAAATGTGATTTTAATGTTCTTTTTAGAACATTCTGCAGCTGTGATGTCGCAGTCGCTTCAAGAAAACAATGGAGTCCCACAACACAAAACTTATGTTTCAAAAAAGCATTGCAAAAGACGTGCTCTTTGAAGAGTTAAATTAGGAGGGTTAGCACTTCCGCAGTAAAAGACAGCGGGGCTCGGGCTAAAGAAGCCCCAGATTGTGAGTCTGGTGTGATTAGCGGTGTTAGCTCACTTGCTGTCAGCCATGTCAGCGACATTGTCACTTTGACTGAAAGGATTGCGCAGATCAGTGCTCAACCCCTTGTGCTGCCGTTCCCCCATCTCCGGCGCCACAGAGGAATAATGATTTTCACATTTCTCTCATTTTTCTTTGTGACTGAAAATAAAACTGCTGGCAGCTAGATACTGCAGGGTTTCATCCACACTCACCTGCGAGTTTGACAGTTGCTACAATTAATTCAAAACCATATGCAAGAAAAAAGGCAGCAGAAACAGGCGACATAGGGCAACGTTTCAATTTTTTATTTCTTTAACAACATCAGCTTAATAAACTGGGAGAACCATAATTCATTGAACAGATATCTTTTCTTTAAATTTCTTTTCTTTTCTCTAAATTTGAGGCAGTTTTTGCATCCATATGGGTGAACTGTTTAGAAATGGCAGAACCTTTGCGCATAAGCCCCGCACCCCCTCCATTTTAGATATATTAAAAATATTAGACTGTCTACATGAAATAGAATGAAGTAATAATTTTCATGTTCCTGGTATACAATGTCTGCTTGCAGTCTGTGTCATAGACATCATCAGATTCTATATTTATTCTCTGGTGCTGCTCTTCCAGGCCAGTGCTGCTCTCATCCTCAGTTCCTGCTTGTTTTGGGTTCTTTTGGCATTTTCTCTTCTCTTCATTGTGCAACATGCTTGGTGATTGCCTCAACAGAACAACAGAACCAAAATAACGACAAAAAAAAATGTATCTCCGTCCAATGAATTATGGTGCTCACTGTAGATGAGAAAACATCAACTATCAAAGTATTAAAAGTATAATCAAAATGTGTCCACAGTTATTTCTACTTCTTACGAGTGAAACAAATATCCAGAGCTGCAGGCCGTCAATATATAATATTTTACTACTTTCAGCCCGACGATAAAAGCAAGGCCTTCACTGTATTCATTTTTAAATTAAGTGTCGGATGAGAACTGATACAATCCAAACAACAACAATAATATATTCTTCCTGGTATCACATGACCAGGAGACAGCGGCAGCAGTAGCAGGGGTATTATCTTTGTTATGCAGTGTTTTCTGTCAGAGTTCGTGTCACGATAAGGCCCTTTGTGGGAGAGCGATAACCTGTGTTCTCTCTTTCATGCGGGGACTGAGTTGATGCGCTGAGCCAGTGGCAATTATGCAAATCCTACCGAGCAGCCGAAACAAATAAGACCCTGGTGGAAGGCTTCCTCGGTTCCACACCAGACTCATCACGTGGACTCTGGGTTTCATTCCTGAAGGTTGACTCCCGGGGAAATTAAACTTCCACTAAGTGCTCCTTCTTGTTCTTCCCCTGTTTTCGGTTGTGTCTGCCTATGCCGCACGGTCCCCAGGAGGGCGGCTCACGGCGCCCATTGGCCCAAGGCTTTTCTTCGCGTTTAACACTGCATTAGCGCGCTTGTTAACTTTTCATTCCTGCGCACATTTGCCCCTCTTGATTGATGATCGTGTCATCCTAGGAGAAATCTAACATGACAGCACGATATGGAGAAAGCTGGAGTAAGGTTGCACATAATGAGTATCTGGAGACTGAAACAAAATGGGCTAAAATAGGGTAAGCTATCCATGATGTCGTATGATTTTCTCTGCGGAGTACTCCATACAATTGCTGTTCTTTGGAAGATTGAGCTTGGGATGAGGAGGAAAGCAGAAATCTGATGCGGCCATTTTTGATGAGGGGCCGGAAAAATTCAATTGTCATTTTTTAAAATTGCTTTTAAAATTGCAAAGAAAATTTTCAAATTAATACAACTCATTTTAGTCCAATAATATTTATGCTTATGGGTCACTGCAGGTACAATGTTTATTTTTAAATAAAATGTGTCATTGGCATGAGCAACCGCTATGTATTTTTGAAAAGGTAACTAGGAAATGGAAAATATTAGAAAGATTTGACATTAAAATGTTCCATTTATCTTTTGTGATGGTTTTAGAAATTACATTTTAGTGGATATCCCCCAATGTGCTGGCTGCAATATGTTTTAAATTGGGTGTTTGTGTTCAGTGGACTCATCCAGTGTTACTTTAATGGCCTGGAAACCACACTGCAATATTGTGAAGGATTATTATAGCATTAAATCACCTGCAACGAAGGTCCAACTGCTTGGGAATTCCATTAATCATACTGGCTAAGTTACAGTTCACCCTGGTAAGAAAATAATAAATAAATAAAATAAAATACAATACAATCTATATTTCGGGAAGAGCTGTTATATTTTTTCTAGATCTGGTTTCTAGGGAAACAGAAACTTCACTAAATATATTTTAAGAGTAATTTCATGAGCGTATATTAATCATTCTTCAGAGGTCAAGAAGTTCACCATACAAGTGCATTGTCATGAAGATCAAAAAACATGCTGTCAGTAATGAGATAAACACTGATGCTCAGAACTGCAGAAAAGGAGGGAAAGTAAAAGACTCATTCACACGTGTGCACACACATACAAACTCACACACTCACATACACACTCACACACACGCATGCCTACACACACTCTGAGATGCACACCACATACATAGAAACACTGACCCTAATGCTCTGACACATGCAGACATGCTGGCACTGACTCATAATTGCATGCACAAACAGACTCTCTCTCTCTCTCCACATCACCTCTGTCCCTCATTCACACACATGCATGCATACACTCATGCACAGACATGAGCACACACACACACACACACACACACACACGCGCACACACACACACACACAAACACACGCACGCACACGCAAATATTAACAATCAGCTCACATGTTCGCACGTACACGTGCAAATACACACAGGCTTTGTCAGTTTTATGGTACGAGGGAAGATGATGATGGTTATTGATACTGAGGTGCTCCTAAGAGAACAGTAAATCAGCACTCCGATCTGATGAGCATAAGAAAACTGAGACCCAGCTGGCCATATGTGTGGACTGAGATCTGAGATGGATGCTCATTTGTGTGTGTGTGTGTGTGTGTGTGTGTGTGTGTGTGTGTGTGTGTGTGTGCGTTTGTGCGTGTGTGCCTGTTTGTGCATGCACCTGAGTGTGCAAGCTTGTGTGTGTGCATGTGTGCGTGCATATGTATAGTAGGTGCGTGTGCCCGTATTTGTGTGTGGTGGGTGTGTGTGTGTATGTGCGTGTGTGTGTGTGTGTGTGTGTGTGTGTGTGTATCTGTCTATATTCATAAAGTGTCCCATTGCCCACCAGGAATTCTAATGAGAGTTCTTATAAACCCTAATTCCACAACAAATATAGAATAAAGCAACACTTAGTTGCACATTTCAATGGATGAATAAACAAATTTCAACACAGGCATGTTTTTAAACACTGCCGACAGGTCTCAATGCATATTTTCCACATGTACAGACACAAATGGTACATACTTCAGACTCCAGTGTCTAACATCCATGCTATAAAGACAACAGATCAACATTCAAAAGGTGCAACATCTGTTCTCCTTTATGTCTATTTAACAAACACGCTCTTCTGGGACCTTATATTTGCATTCCCAACAGATCTGAAGGAGGTATCATACAACAGCTTCCTCTCACACAAAAGGCAAAATAAATACCTTAACAAATAAATATAGAAATATGTACACAAAAGATTGTACTCCTGGGTCCTGCATCCCATATGTTGCACGCATGCTAACATTTGATGAGCTACTGCTTGAGTTTTTCGACAAACGCAAACATTAGAGAGATCTTTTAGCATTGCTTCTGCAAAGGATCTCAGTCAGGTGAGGTCAGCCTGGTACATTGGCCCTGGAGGGTGGTCTGGTGGTTTGGAAAATAATGGTGCTTCATGGGGTCAGCGATCTGTCAATGTCTGGTAAATGTTATTGCTGCAGACTCAAGAAAAATGCAATCAGACAATTTAGTTCTAGGCATGGGAAATGCACCCAGCAGCAACGAATTTGCATAATGATTCATACCACCTCTTGCTGAATTTCCATTACAGCACATAGGTATGCATATCAGGGTATTTCTTTGCATGGCCTGGGAGAACATTTTAGTGGCACTTTTGCCCAGCCTTGAAAATAAAGGAAAAGTACTTTAAGAACTCAACCACACACGATGCCTCAAACCAGTTTCAATGGCAGAAGTTCACCCTATGGAGAGAATTTCAATACTGCAGAGCCTGTTTACGCCAGACATCCGTGTGGAATAGCTAATCGAGAATTAATCGATAAGTATGTTTTACAATTTTTTTATGAACCGTTCGCACCAATAAAAAGTGTCTTATTTGTGAAAACTGCTAAGTTATTCCCTCTAACCTCCTCAGGGGCAATGGTTAACAACTTGTTTATAATGTGTAAATGTTTGCTGAGATTTTTGATCTATTGAAGCATCTCCGCCTCACTCGTCTCAATAAATTTTAGTGTAACGAGGCAGGCTGTGGGACCCAGCGGCGTTGTACGCGAAGTTGCTTCCTTTTTCCAGTGAACCCCCCACTCCCACACATCCATAATGAGGTCTTCATATAGGGTTTTATTATCTGCCTCAGGTCATGGCCTATCTTTCTTTCTCTAATTGCTGCTCCATTTTCAGGGCCTGGAGCACATGGGTTTGACAGTACATATGTCACAAAGGTAATTAATTGGTGCAGTGAGCCTGAGGTACAGTCTTGAGTGAAGGCTGTAAGGTTACTACCAGGAATTTTGCACCCCGGGAAAAGATTTCTCTAAGGGCTGCAGCAACCCTGGCCACCGGGCCCCATTAAAGGGGATCCAGTATTATCTGTAAAGCAGGCTAGTAGAGTTGGCACTTTGTGGGATTTTGTTATAGTCTACAATGAAGGTACCAGATTCTCCTTATCATGTTCTTGATTGAATGCCACGATTACTTAATTGGCTGAATAGTGGTTGTCCTTTTGGCCTTGTCGTACGGTTTCCATCAGCACTCACCTTAACAGTTTACAGCTGAGTGTGAAACAGTGGGCAAGTGGATCAACACCTACAAGTTTATGTCCGTGGTTGTCCACTAGAAAAAGGTGCTTATCCCCTTCAAGCGAGAGGGTACCGATCGCCCATTGTAGAAGAGTACAAGTCGGCCCATGTCAGGGTCTTATAAGGGAAAAGAGATTGATAGACTGACCACCATGTAGGTGCTGCAGCTGCAGGAATGTGCAATTCATGGAAATGAAGGTTGACTAACCAGAGTCAGGCATGCAGTTCTTTTCACAGGCCAGCAAGGTATACTCTCCTTGATAAGTTAAGGACCTGAGTTATCTGGGTGGTCCTCAGAGAAGTGCTGCTGTGTTTCTGAAGTGAGTACAGTCAGTTGAGGTTGTCTCTGGGATTTCTGCTCAATGTCCCGACACCCAGGGTCCGATCCAGGGCAGATTGAAGGGATAAAGTCTCCCGTCTGGCTTGATATTGCTTTGGGATCCCCTGAGATTAGTTGGCTGTATTACTCTGGGGTGACTTAAGTCTGGACTTCTCAGTCTGCCCAACGGGGAGTCACCAATCTCGGTCTGAGCTTTTCGTAGCAAGCTCAGATTGTTGTAGGTTTACATATATGGTCATCTACCATATAGCAAGAGAAAATGATGTAATTTTTCAGGCAAGTAAACATTTATGCAATTTTGATTGCAACAATATAATTCAATTAATGACTTACAGAATTTTATTCTCATGATGTAATTACTATATCATTGAGTGATATCCGGATTTTCAATAATGTATCCATCCCCGTCATCCATCCCCTCTGTGAAACGAATGATAAATCTAAACATTTGTCCCAGTTGCAAGGTTAAGTGGATTAAGACAAAAGAGAACACACAGAGGCTTGAACTGCAAGGCATCATCCTCATCGGCCGTTGACCGGGAGCTATTGTAGTTTTGTTGGCTATCAACAGGACCGCACTTGATGCTGCTGCCAGTAGAAGATGCAACCAGTTGATGCCTGGTCAGATGTCACTACAGCAGGAGTACGGTATATGAGACATAAGCTGTGTCGGTAACACTTTATATTAAGGTCTTGTAATGAGTAGTAATTAATAGTTAATAAGCCTCATTTAAGACCTTACAAGACACTCTTCCCAATTTAGATCCAGTGGCTACAAAGGAGCATTGTTAATTGTTATAAAGTGCATAATAAAAGATTTATTAATCTTAGTAAGACATTTCCCACTTTGGAACCAGTAGCTGAGTAGAAGAATTGTTAATTGTTAATAAGTCCATTGTAAATGATCTATTAGCTTTTATACAACATTAATATTAACCTTTTATAGCCTTATTACTATCAATAAACATCATATTAACATTGTAAAGTAAACATTGTAAGTAAACTGTAAACGAATTTCTAATAATTGCTTATACTTATCTTATAAGCTACTACCAAATGTGTTTTATGGTATTAAGTCTTATTAAAGTTAATAAACATCTTATGAATGTCAATAAATGGTCTACAAACTGTTAATAATTTTCTATTAAGTGCTCATAAATATCTTACAAGCCAAGAATAAATGTGTTTCATTCTATTACTAACAGTCATTAATAAGTCCTATTAATGTTAATAAACATCTTATTAAGGTTCATAAGGTGTATTTATAACTTCTTGACAAGTTTACAGTAAGTGCTTATAGGCATGCAAATAAGCTATGATAGTTATGTTAATTATGGTTTAATTAACACTTGCAAAGTCGTATTAATGCTAACAAACATCTTACTAATCTTTATAAGCTGTCTATAAACATTATGTAACTTGCTACAAGTGTCTTATAAACCAATAATAAATGTGTTAATTACTCACTAATCATCCCTCATAAAGTTTGATTAATGATAGTAAACATCTTATTTATGTTTATGACAGGTATATCAACTGTTAAGAAGTTTCTAATAAGAGCCTATAAGGTCTCAAAAGCAATAATGAATGTGTAAATTATGCTTGCTTTTTTGACACTTACATAGAATTGGTTATGTTTATAACTACCTTCTAAGGTCTTGTAAGTGGCTTAGTAAATATAAATTACTGCTGATTACAAGGACCGTAATATAAAGTGTTACCGCTGTGTCCCAGACAGCAGATCTTAAAAATCTCCACTGGATGCAATTTCAGTCAGATACCACAGAAACAGCATAGTCAATGCAAGCTTAGTTGTGTGAAGCATTGCTTGATGAGGGAAAACCCAGTTAGATACCGCCTCCATTCTTTCTTAGAGAGACTTGATGGTTGACTGGTGAGTGTTTGACAGGAAGGTTATGGCCGATCTAGCTATGAAGCTGTGGCAACTGTTGAGAGTCACTGGCTGGTAATTAAAATATTTTCTGCAGTGCATACTTCTGTTTTCCATCATCAGTCCTTTTTGCCTCCACAATAATTTGACACTGATTTTGGCTCTGACTGATTGTGTTGCCATGGGCGAGTTTCCAGAAAATCCTCAAACTGAGCATTGCACTTTGGGTAGGAGCTTGTCACCAGTAATGTATAGAATTCCTTTGCAGTTTTGTCAACAAAACCTGCAATTTCACATCCAAAAACATCACAAATCATCCATGTATAGTATTTTGCTTGTTTAAAAGTGCCAATGAAGTGATTTTTTTTTTTTTTTTTTATATATTTACAAAATGTTGGGTTACAAATACACAATACCAAAGCTTAAAAAGTCTAAAGTTAAAATCAACGAGCCCTCAAAGGAGTGCCATTTTTCCCTCTCAAATGATATTGGAATTGCACGGCCAAAATACCACATGATAAAAACCGCTGATACTATTGCGGTGCCAGAAGATCAATTCAGTCCCTCGGACAGTGAGCAAAATATTAACAAATAATATATACATATATTATAGAATGATTATCGTTAAAAAATCTTCTGGATTATGTCAATTTCCAACACATTCTCATTCTGACTCATCATTTAGAGACGCTGCCTGACCAAGTGTCGATATACGATGCAAAAGGAGGCTCTTGGCATCCTTATTTGATGCTTAGGGTTAAGGAGTTTCCAAATCGTCCATTTGACTGGGTGGGCCTGTCAATCTCTGCGAGCCTAAGCCCACTCAGGCCTACCTGTAAATCTACCTATGCGACCTAGGCTGCGATCAAGTTGCTGTCAACATTGTCATTTGGACTGAAGAGCTTTTGGTCCAATGGGGTATTTTTTGGAATAATGGGTATTTGTTTCTGGGATAATGTGTGGTTTCAATTCAATAGTCAATTTTTTTGGACTGTTATACCTTCGGCATAATGGGCCATCAGAACAATGTGCAGCTCCCACACACTCAGGGACGTGATGCAGTCCACAAATGTTTTAAAAAATTAATGATAAGAGGATTACAATGAGGAAGATCATTATTTCCTACATCAATGTATTTAAAAAATTATGTCATAGTGGTTTGCGCATGCCCCATCAAAAACTACTCTGGTGTATTTGAAGCAGTAAGGGAACTCATTCCATCAACATCCAGGTGATTTGTGATGTACCATGTGACACATGTACACAGGTTACACATGTACGTATCTGCAAATCATGGTTCATATAGGCCAACTCTGTCATTCTTGCAGTGGTCCAGGGGGATACCCCCTGGAGGGGTCACTGTTCTGGTACAATGGCAATGCATTAAAGACATGGCTGATCACAACGTATCTTAAATCACGCCAACAACAACTTGTGAATTTTGTTTCAAACAAAAACACACAAAATCACAAGATTTCATAGAAAGAACATTTGAAGTGCAGAAAATTAGCTTCATATGTTTGCATGGGCCAGGTTAAAGGCTTGCACGGATCCAGTTTTGCAGACCTGTACCTGACCCAGCTCCGCAAAACTCAATATTGCATCTGATTTGCAACCCCTAATTATCTCAAAATCAATTTTGAATCCTACCCAATTCATTAATACTATACCTGTGACATGTCTGTCCTGCTTCCATTATCAAATGGACAATGTCGTGTTTTGCTCGAAATGTGTATATTATAATTTTCAGTTTGGCTAACAAAGAAAGTAGCCTTAAAATGCAGCATTTTTAACAAACATAAAAGTCTCGGATGGCATTATTAACACTGTCTATAATTAATTTGAATTCCTCCCAAACAATTTACTTGGCCTTGGAGGATGAGATGTCAACAATCTGATATTCACCGGCAGTTATTTTTGTTTCGTCATCCATGTTGAACCATTTCTTTCCCAACCTAACTGTCAGTCAAGCAGAAGAAAGTTAATTTTGCTCCATTTCTACATTGCCAGATGTTTTTCAACGGTTTAGGGTCGTAAATTTTTGTTTCATTCTGCCTGTCCATTTTTCTCACCCAGTTTAAATTCTTTCCACTCAAAGTCCTGCCGATTCATTATTATTATTATGAATTATTAAATCATTATCCTTTGTTTATTTAGTTATTCATTTTTTTTTTTTTTTACCTGCCTTTTGACTTGTTGTTTTACGCACACATTCAAATGCAAACCAAGGGAGTTTTTTTTTCATCCTCACATGATTAAAACAATTTTTGAACAACATTTTTAAATAAAATTCTTCATTAACATTTTTGGAGATTACAGTGATCAGGTATCCATACATTCAGCAACGGTTTG
The DNA here is from genome assembly GCA_029692085.1 of Gymnothorax javanicus. NCBI lineage: Eukaryota > Metazoa > Chordata > Actinopteri > Anguilliformes > Muraenidae > Gymnothorax > Gymnothorax javanicus. The sequence continues at coordinate 26,770,253 of CM056193.1, forward strand.
TTCAAGTGTTTTCACTTTGTACATGAGCAGATCCATTTCTTATGCAGAGAATCTTTCTTTCCGATTATACACCGGGCAAACGTTATGCACCACCCAATTCTTAAGACATGTCCAAATTCACCAAAGGACTAAATTAATAACATCGACAAATATTGCCCAATTCTTGCCAATATGGCTTAGACATACAGTACCATACCCGGCATACCAAATCAGTTTGAAAAGAATTTGATCCTTACTAAACACTTTATTAGCTTTTAAAGAAAGGGTTTTTTTTTTTTTAAAGAAAGGCTAAGAGTAATCAGGAGGCCTCTGTGCAATACATCCATGAGCCATTAGCCTGATCTTTTCACTCCTTAATATTTAGGCATCATTCACTAATGTAAATAATTATTTTGTGACCTCAAAGAAATAATTTTGTGATGGTATATGCATATGTATGTTTCCTCTCTAGATCGTGATGACTTTACACATTAAAAGAGATGATCAAGTTCATTGATTTATTTGTACTCTGTGCGTACTCCAAAAGCACAAATCTACAGCGAAACTGTATGCATTTTCTAAGAGTGGAAGCAGATAACTTTTCAACCCCCCCGTTCCTGAGTATTTCCATATGGCATTATTGTTTGCACTGCTCACTTTTTAGTTTTCTCAGAGCCAAGCAACCGCTTGCAGCCTGGCAATTGTCCAAAGCAGGAAAAAAGGTCCACTCTCGTCTTACTTCTGTTTCTATTGCTCTCTGACTTTGCCTTCTCTATCAGTGGGCTTCTTTTTCTCTGGCTGGGTAGAGTTTCCACTGTCACTTGGGTTTTTCCACCATCCGCCATTTACGCAACTAGGGATAGCTACTGATAACTGACAGGGACAACAGAAGTGCCATCTTCTTCCTCTTTTGGTTGGATAATGGTTGAGACACTTCCTTTGTGCTGTAAATTGATGCTTCAGTTGTCTGGGAGATTGTACCCGGTAGCAGACAGAATTCACCTATGGCTAAACCAAGCCCTCTCTAGACTCGGACAAATAATCAACACTTTTGAACAGGCGCTAATGGCTGGTATCACAGTCAGACATATTTTTCAGGATGCTATCGATGATTTTTGGCGACAGAGGGCTCAAATATCATCAAGAAGTCAGCAAAAAGGGTTACACTATGCATTGGAGGGATACATTAATGAATTTAGAGTGAAGAGGGTCAACGAAAAGTTTAAATTAGAAGCAAAAATTTTCAGGTCTCAGTGCAAAGGCGATCAACCGCATCTTGTTTCCGTCACCCTCTCACACAACAAGATAGAGGATCAGTATTGTTCCTGCACTGCAGGTTAAAAATTCAATTTATGTATTATTATTGCTACCAAATTTGAGAAATCAAACCTTTGTTACATTAAGCTGATAGTGGGGTCTTCCACAAAGCTTTATCCAGAGGAGACACTTTTCTCAGTTATGATGTGGCTTTGGGAAGGGTATAAAATACACCCCATCGCCCAGCCTCTCGGGATACCTTTTGTCGGAGTTACATTTACCCCAAGCACAGAGTTTGACCATTTTTTTAAACTTAGAAACATTTTAAAACCCCATAAATGCAAACGATATGGAGTTTCCGTAATGCATTTAAATGGAAGTTCAGGCTCAGAATGTCCGAGTATATGGAGAAAGAATATGCACTGTGATTGGCTCATAGCATTTGAGGGCGGGGCTTAGCCATAGGTCAATTGTATAGGGAAAGCGAGGCTTATAGGGAAGCAATCTAAATGCTTAAGGTGTCATTATTCTATAGCATTCCATTGTGCAGTCAACAATTAGTGTCATAATTGTAAGTTATAGCAAAAAGTTGTCCATTCACATATTAAAGTTGGCTTGGGTTCATTCTTCACAGTTTGTACATCTACATAAATATATTTCATGTATTTTTTATCTACATATATATTTTTTTTCCCACAGAATAAAGTGAGTGCTTTGTCAACTTTCATTCACAAAGGTGCAGTGTTCATTAAAGCATGCTAATGCCAAAGCTATCCTCTGAGATGCTCAAGAGATCTATGCATAATTCATATCTAATGAAGGCATATTGTATTAAAGTAGGCCTATTGCACTCATTTACACAAAATTATGCAGCTGGTGTTAGCCATGCTCACTGTGCTGTGATGCCCAAATGAAACAGTTTTCATTTGGGTGTGTATGAAATTACATGTTATTTCCTCTGGCTTTTTTTTTTAATGAAAAAAATTCATTTTAAAAAAAAGTCAGCACAATTGCTTCAAAACATTCGTCTGTAGTATCTGAGTTGTTTTTGTGTAACATTAGTCGCGACTCACAAAATGTTTTCTTTCTCTCATTTTGCTCTTACTGGGAGTTAGTAATTCTGAGAATCACTGTATTTACCATGGACGGATGAAACATTCAAGTGCTACATATATTATTTTTAATGATGAATTTACATTCAGTTAAATTTACTAAATTAAATCTGAATTTATTTAAGTTTCATTATTTTCATATAGCCACTGAAAAAAATCCAAATAAGGGGTACAGGTGCAGGGGCATTTGGGGGGACAGAATATACAGTGCTGAGAAAAAGTATTTGCCCCCTTCCTGATTTCATTTTTTTTTTTTTTACATATTTGTCACCCTTAAATGTTTCAGATCATCAAACAAATTTTAGTATTTGACAAAGATAACCTGAGTAAATACAAAATGCAGTTTTTAAATGATGATTTCCTTTATTAAGGGGAAAAATCTATCCAAAGCTACCTGGCCCGGTGTGGAAAAAGTAATTGCCTCCTAAACCTAATAACTGGTTGTGCCACCCTTGGCGATAACAACTGCAATCAAACATTTGTGATAACTGGCAATGAGTCTGTCATATCCCTGTGGAAGAATTTTGGCCCACTCTTCTTTGCAGAATTGTTTTAATTCAGCCACATTGGAGGGTTTTCAAGCGTGAACGACCTGTTTAAGGTCATGCCACAGTATCTCAATCAGATTTAAGTCCGGACTGTGACTAGGCCACTCCAAAATCTGCATTTTGTTTTTTTTTAAAGCCATTCAGGGGTGGACGTGCTGGTGTGGTTCCGATCATTGTCCTGCTGCATAACCCAAGTGCGCTTGAGCTTGAGGTCATGAAGTGATGGTTGGACATTCTCCTTCAGGATTTTCCGGTAGAGAGCAGAATTCATAGTTCCATCAATTACTGTAAGTCCTCCAGGTCCAGAAGCAGCAAAGCAGCCCTAAACCATCACACTACTACCACCATGTTAGACTTTTGGTATGATGTTCTTTTCATGAAATGCTGCGTTAGTTTTATGCTAGATGTAACGGGACGCACACCTTTCAAAAAGGTCAATTTTTGTCTCGTCAGTCTCCCAAAAGTCTTTGGGATCATCAAGTCGTATTTTGGCAAATGTGAGACAAGCCTTTGTGTTCTTTTTGGTCAGCAGTGGTTTTCGCCTTGGAACTCTCTTATGGATGCCATTTTTGCCTAGTCTCTTTCTTATTGTTGAATCATGAACTCTGACTTTAACTGAGGCAAGTAACACCTGCAGTTCTTTAGATGTTGTTCTGGGTTCTTTTGTGACCTCCTGGATGAGTCATCGATGCGCTCTTGGAGTAATTTTGGTAGGCCAGCCACTCCTGGGAAGGTTCAGCACTGTTCCAAGTTTTCTCCATTCATGGATAATGGCTCGCATCATGATTCGCTGGAGTTCTAAAGCCTTAGAAATGGCTTTGTAACCCTTTGTAGACTGATAGATGTCAATTACTTTGTTTCTCATCTTTTCTTGAATTTCTTTAGTTCGCAGCATGATGTGTTGCTTTTTGAGATCTTATAGCCTACTTCACTTTATCAGACAGGTTCTTTTTATGTGATTTCTTGATTTAACAGGTATGGCAATGATCAGGCCTAGGTGTGGCTAGTGAAATTGAACTCAAAAAATGTGGTTAATCACAGTTAATTCATGATTTAACAAGCGGGGGCAATTACTTTTTCACATAGGGCCAGGTAGGCTTGGATAGCTTTTTCCCATTAATAAATGAAATCATCATTTAAAAACTGCATTTTGTATTTACTCGGGTTATCTTTCTCTCATATCAAAATTTGTTTGATGATCTGAAACATTTAAGCGTGACAAATATGCAAAAAAAAAAAAAATTCAGAAAGGGGGCAAATACTTTTTCACGGCACTGTAAGTTGTAGAAAGAACCCCAGAAAAATGGGTTAAAAGTTACTGTGTCTTAATGGTTTAGATAAGTATTACGTTTAGGTTAAGGTTACAGCTCAGGCTTTGGGTGATTGATTTTTAAGACAGCTTTGCCTTTCAAAAACTCTTGGGGCTCGGACTTCCAAATGCTGCACTTCCAGATGCAAGGATTGAACCCTGTCTGGCAAATCAGAAGCAGACAAGAGAGAACACATTTAAGAATGCATTTAATTGCACTCATGGAACATTTTATTTGTAACACAATACTAATACAGCGGGTCAGCAAGACCTGCCATTGCCCTCAGTCCACCCTCAATTCTTTGTGGGAGGGATTCCACCATATGTTGGAAATATTGCTTTGAGATTCTGGTCCATGTTCACAATTGAATTGCTAAATCTCTGCTAATTTGTCTGCAACAACGTGCCACAAATTGTCTGCTCCGTCATAGGTGCTCTTTTGGATTTAAATACAACATATGTTGACTGGGGAAGTCATTGAAGCTCACTGCACTCATTGGCATGTTCATGAAATCAGTTTGAGATGACTTTTGTTTTGTGACATGGTGCATATCAAGCTGGAAAGTGTATATTTGAAGATGCGTAAGTTGTGGGCATAAAGGGATCTATGTATATAATCTGGGACAATACTCAATTAGGCTGCGGTATTAAAACAATTAATGATTGATTAGAGCCCAAAGTGTGCCAAGAAAACATTTCCACACCATTACAGGTGTACAGATGAGCAGATGTTCCTCATAATGTGCGTATGTGTGGGTATCTGACAAATGCTGAATAGTGATTGACCAGCGCACTGCTCTACTCCTGCTAACTGACATAAAATAATGCTGTTTGCTTTTTGAATTGCTTACTGCACATCCCCCTCTTTCACAAATCTGACTTGATTCTTGTGTCACGCGTCAAAGTGGGAGGATGCTGTAACCAATGCAATTATAGTACACAGTAAAACATCTCGAGCTGGTTCATGGAAGTTCACCTTTTGCCTAAAAAATGTGAGTAAACGCAGCTTAAAGATCAGCTCTGTTTCAACTCACAATTAGTGAGGAAAATGGACAACTTTAAGGTCAACTTTTGAAAACTTAAGAAGTTGAGTTCAATATCTAAAACTTGTTGTGACAAGTGGAATTAAAGAGAAGAATTAAGTTCACAGGACTAAATGGGGCTATCGCGTTTTACTGTGCAGTGAAAATTAGACCAAAGTTTGCAAAGGTAATTCTCAAAGGGCACAGAAAAAGTACAAATCAGGTTGAGCTTGGGAACATGTTGTGTGTTTACATGGAGTTGATTTACTTTCATTGTGACATTTCTCCAATTTCATAGACTTTGAGTTCCGAAAAACAATAAATCCTCTGTAAACATAACTAAGCTGCAATTCTCAGAGATATTTTTATGAAGTGTATCAGTTTACTCTCCTCTCTTTGCTAATAGAATTACACAGGACCTTTGTACCATCAGTCATCTCAGTCTCATCTTTGCCTAATCCTGATTAAATGTCAATTAACTAAATATCAAAAACTAGACAGATGCTGTTCGTGGACGACAGCAGCATACGTCTCCGAAATGACAGCATTCTTTCCACAGGCAAAATTCAAAGTTTGACCACCTAGTGGATGCTCAACAGGAAAGGATATAGGGTTGAGAAAATCAACTGGAGAACTACTCTGGGCATCAGTGAGGTTCACAGCGAATTTCACCTCAGTTACTGATCGCACTACTGCAGTTTTTAGAAATGAAAACTTTGTCTTGGTGGTGGCGCTGCAGTAAAGGTAATAGGGTAACCAATATCAATTACAGCCCTTTTCTATTCACCAAAAATAACCACAAGACGTGACATGATTCCCATACAATAATAAATAAAAATATTGTCATGGTTTTCCTCCCGCCGGATGCAAACGGCAATCCGGCAGGCACTAGGACCAAGGGCCTAGAGAAGAAAGACTGAAAAGCCAAGGCTGGTAAAAGAACTGGAGCTTTAATTATAAAATAAAACAGGACAGATCAGAGCCGAAAAAACCAAAAACTAGGGAGCAGCACAAATTTCCACTTGCTAAAAGAAAATGCAGAGGCAACTTGGGCTATATACCCTGCAATCACCTCCACCTTAACGGGTTTCACCTGTTGCCCGTCAAGGTGGAGATGAAAGAATGTGAAAGGGGAGGGGCTGTGAGGCCCAAACCCTTACAAATATTTGAGCTATTCCATTTAAAAATGTAAAATTTTAACAAGTGGTGGTATTTCACGAAACATTACAGAGCCACCACAATCAATAACTTCCTCCTCAATGCACCAGGAATTTAAAAAACAGATTTGACAAGATTCCCATTTAAGCTGTTTGAGTAATTGCAGTTTTTAAAAAATGAATAGTTTGGCCCAGTGGTGGCGCTAGAGCCAAGGTCACCAACATCAATACCAGTCCTTCTCTTTGTGCCTGATACGTTCACAAAAAGTGAAAGTTCCCGGCAAAACTGTTTGAGTCATTGCCTTTGGAGACTTCGACTAAGTGGTGGAACAACTGGAAAGGTCGTAGGGTCACACAGAACAATTAAATGTGTCCTGTATGCGCCTGGAATGAACACAAAATATTTTGTGTGACTCCCTTGAAACTGTTTGAGTGATCTCGCTCACTCAAAGGATCTGTGGCAGTGGCAGCGATGGGGGCCGGGGTGAAAACGTATCCCCTGCACACTTTTTTTTTTGCGATATTTTAATTACTATATTCTACACTATGTTAAGTTGTACAGTATTTTTGATGCTTTGGAAGGGACTGTGGACTGAAGGATGCTGTCATTTCCAAACAGTTTACATGAATGAAAATACCCTGAAATTAAAGCTGTGACAATCTCCACAGAACCTATATTTTAAAAAATGCATCACTATCAAATGAATTATGTTGCTAACTCTACTGTTCATGTCCATTGCCAAATATAAGTAACTATAACCTAAATTTAAGTGCTAAGGCAGACTGGCAAGACAGGGTTCAGTATATTTTGCCACAAATAAAAGATAGTGGTACCATAGTCACTGTACTGCCCTTGGGCCCGAGCTCAGGGCACTGTCCTATATGCAGTCATAGGCTCCACCCTAGATCAACTGAAGGGGCAGGAGATCTGCGTGGCAACTAAAGAGCCATAGTCTTTACACAGGATTGGATCTGGCTGTGAATGCAGCTGGTAGATAACAGGGAATCCCTTTTCTTTGGTCTACTTATAAATTTGAAATAAACTACTTGAAAATGTGCCCCAACTGATAAATTATCAGCTATTATTAATCAGGTAGTATTGATTTTGCGGGGCAAAAATGGAGTTTATGACTCTCAGTACTTTCTGGAGGTGTATTCATGTGACAATTTTTCAAAAGCACCAAACTGCACTTGAAAAACACACTGATTTCTCAGCTTTCTCTGGGTTAGACTTGCTAGGAGTGTCTCTGCAGGGTTTACAAAAGCTCACCTGGATTTATTCTCGGCATGTACTAAAATGTTTTCATTTACGAGAAGCCAAAATCCTTCAAATAAGGTCTAAATCTGGGAGCGAGGGTGTCAATGATGTCTTTCCGAAAGACACACCGAGGTTTTGCTATTAAATCTGAGTTTAATATCAAAGGTCGCCTTGAACTCTCCAGAAATGCAGAAAGACTAAAAGAGGAATTTGAGGGATCGCAAATACAAATATATATATATATATATATATATATATAAATAAATAAATAATAGAAATTTCTTACACTTCCAAGACTGCCATACTTCCGGTGTGCAGCTTGCGTAGCAGCGTTACAACAACAATTCAGCTATACTTGAGAAACTGCAAACAATATAAACACTAAAATCAATCCAAGAAAATGTACTGGATTCATGAAAAATTAATACAGCTTCTACACTCGGTATTGTATGGCCAAGTATCTCTAACCATGCATGCTAACACATCTTCTCCCCCAAAGCTGCACAAGACCGATTGCGACTTGTCCTCCAAACTACCCCATAAAGCACTAGAAATGGGGCTTGATTGCAACATTAGAGTATTTATTATTATTTTTTTATTGGCAAATGCTAGAATTTAAAGCTCATTTCTTCTTCTTCTTTCTTCTTCTTCTTCAATTGAAATTTAATGCTGAAAACAAAACTTTAATGTGAACAGATTTTCCATACTTGGCCGGCTGCCTGACTCCGTCTGCAGTATAGCAGTTGACTCCATTGGACACCTTTTCTACAGTGGACTACAGTAAACAAAAGAGGAGAACAAAATTTCACTTATTTGAAAATCCAGATGAGGCGAGGGTATAAAAAACAGCGGAATTCAGATTCATTGGAAATGTTTAAATGTGGGCTCAGAATTCACAAAGCAGTCGCATCATGAAGTTTTTCGTAAAATACAATAAAATGAGCATATTCAAAAAAAAAAATAAATACAACAAATAAAGCTTAACTTAGTTTTTTTATGTGTGATGTGTCAAACAATTTTAAGAATTTCTGAGTTGATACAATGCATCAGATTATGTGTTGTTTCATAATATTGTTTCAGATTGTAGGGGTCATGTGAAGCATTAGCAAGTGTTGGTTTGCTTATAAAAGAAATGATTAATTTCCAAAATTTTTTGTAAATTGCTTTTCTTTTTATTTCAGAACTAAGCCACTTTAAGCAGAGTTTTTTTTTTTTTTTTTCTGTGCACGTTTCATAAAAAATATGTCATTACCACTGGCATTTCTCAATATGAAGGTAATATTAGTTTCATCTTCTAGCTTGGGGGCATTACATAGACTCTGTGAAATGCGCCATTGCATGCGCTAATTTCAGTGTGATCTAGCAGAATTTGGTGTGTTCGCAATAATAATTCACCGTCAGCAAAACCATGTTTTTAATGAGAATGATCACATACACTAATTGGAAAGAAGTAGCAAATGCCTTTCAAGATTTTTTCTGGCGTTTACTTCCTCATTAAAATCATATCAGTACAGCACAGCATTAAATACTAGAGAGCATTTCTATGTTTAAAATCAAATGTCTCCCCCACCAACAAACCTTAAACCCACCCATTGACCCTCCCTTTCATCTCAAAGAAAGCTTTCGCATCCATTACGTAAACCCTTATTACTTGATATGATTGAAGACAAAATTTTTACATGGTCTCTGACAGTGTTGCAGCAATATCACTATGGTAAAGTTCAGACTAGATGAAACTATACTGTTTGCCCTGGATTTGAACCGATGATCTGTTGACGGATGAAAGTATTTCTGCATTGATGACTGCCAAGTTGCCTTTGGTTAAGGAATTTACTCAATCATAATTATGTGAAATAATAATGTGAAATGAAGACATAATCAAAAGCAGCAAAATACACCAACCTAACTTATGTCGAGTCATGGTTCTCAATAAATGGTTAACATCTAACGCCTATGAGGCAATTTAGAACTATTGTCCTAAAGAGTTAGATGTGGATACTTCGACAACCTCTTGTCAAGGCTATTGCATAATCAGTGGAGTTGCCATGGAAACGAACAAAGAATTCAGATGCACTAACACATGATACTGACGTAAGTTGTAAATGTGGCTTATGCATTTTGCATGCCGCCAAATGTTGTGAAAACTCCCAATAGGATGTTGTAGTGCAATAAAGTTGTATACATGTCAACAATGCACTTCAATAATGCAAATGAAATAGGAAAACTGCACGTCTTAATCCGATTATTGCTTCCTCTGCCTATGACCTTATTCTGATTAAGGTTATCAGAACCTGCCATTTAAATGGCAGTGTCATATTGGGAGAATTGCCTTAATAAGGTAAAAATGATATTATTCTTGTCCATGTAAACATGCTTACTAAGTATCTCATTCAACCCCAGTACAAAAATTCTGACCCATCAAAATAAGGTATCTCAATACAGTGTATGGGTAAATAGAGTCCCCTATATCCTGCGTTTTATTATTAGTTCTAACTTAACTATGTAGCTGGCTAGTTAACTGGCTAGGTGATCTGTCACTGAAACTTGATTTACTAACATGCGTTAGATAGCTAGTTTACTGTTTTCAGCTAGCTGACTAGATTCAGCGATCAGGGATTTTTGTTACCAACGAAAGTTGATGGTAAAAAAAAGTGTTCACTTTAAATATAGCATCGCTGCTAATAGTACATTTCTCTATGTTCAGAGAAAAGAGATTGATTTCTGTTGCTGTTGCCGCAAACCTGTCATAAAATGTTCTTAAACTACCTAGCCTCTAGCTAACAGGTTTCATTTTCCAGCAGTACCACCGCTGCAAACAATGCATGACGCTAAGTTCAGAGCAAAGATCCTCAACTTTCAATGTCCGTTAGACTAGAAAAATTACGATGGGTTATGAGAGAAACCTTTTGTTGAAAAAAAAATTGGATGGTGTCTTATTTTGATTTGCCTTATTTCCTGTATCTTCCAGTGCTCGCAGTCTTTGCTTTCAAGCACTAGAGCTGTGGTTACCATCAGTCGGTCAGAGGAACGCCATTCACATGTGCAGCTATTGTTGCAGTGTTTAACTCCCCAATAAACTGGCAGAGACAATGTTACAGTAACAAGTAAAGTGAATCCCACCAACTAAAAGACTTCTCTCTCAAGATCAGCGGTGTCAAACTTCAGTCCTGAAGGGCCAGTGTCCATTGGTTTTTGGGGCATTTCCACACATCATATTCATTCAAGTCAATCATAGCTGAAGCACTCGGCACAACTTGCTCTCAAGAAAGGGGACGGAGAGAGCCAGGAGGTACCGTGGGCCTACAGGACAGGATTCTGACACTCCTGCCCCAGATGGTGGTACCAGCCAACTTTATGCATCCAACAGGCCACAGATGGCAGACACTGCAGTAAGTGGCAGTGTATGCCTACCACTGGGGCTTCTAAAAATGTTACAAGCATTCACAGAGGCTAAAACACTCAAAAAACGGGAAGGCTAGCTGTGGTTAGTCACTGTTGAAACCCTGGCTAATGCTCCTCGTTCATTGTCGCCTACTGATTTCCTCTCGTTTCTGGAAAAGGTCAGAAATTCATCACTGTCATCAAACCAAAATACAGATGCACTCTGTGTAGCTGCAGACTCTAGCTTGGCGCTCATGCGTGCAAGTTCCTGGTCTTTACCCAAACTCCCCGTACCACACATCTGTCACGTATGATTAATCGCCTGAGTGACATATTTCATAAACCGCCACGTCAGATCAAACTAATTCAGTGTTAAATCAACACATAAAGAATGCATATGGTCAATGTCCTCCGCAAAAGTTGAAGCAACATTGGACATTTTATAGAGCAATAGACCTACATTTGGTTACCTCATTTCATCCATGAATTATTTCTCAGAGGCTTCACAGTGCTCTTTTTATCTTCATGAATTATGCAGTGAAAGCCAATAAAGACTGCATTTTGATGTCCATTTCATAATCTGATATAAAAATGAATGAGAATTTCTTCCATATAAAACTCTAGTGTAATTCTGGTTCGTTTGAGTTATTGTGAGTGAGCAGCCACAAAACAGGTGAAACATTCCCCTGGGACAACTTAAGGGAAATTCTTGAATTCCAGATTTAACCTGCTCTTTTAATTGACTGTAATTAAGTATTTCTTGACCATTGCCCCAGATAAAATAGAGAATAATCCAGAATGTAATACAATATTAATAATGGGATTTGTGCCCCCAACTTGCCCATTTTTATTTTTTGGGTATTGTAATCTGGCGGTTTAGTTTTTAGTTTGATTGTATAGCTCAGTAACCATAATGCATTTTTTTAACTTCTTGAAAAACTGCCAGAAAGCTACATATATCTTAATCCACACACACACACACACACACACACACACACACATACACACACACACACACACACACACACACACACACACACGCATATATATATATATATATATATATATATATATATATATACATATATTGTATATACACATATATGCACAGACATCACTGGACATTGATAAAATCCAATCTACCTTGCTTATAACCAATATCAATAGGCACGACTATAGCTCTGTAAGCATTTTAATAGGCACAATCAAGCTCTAAACTGGAAATCATTTTACATATATCTGCTTGTGCCCCAGACAACATTAGGGGCTATCCTGCTCTTTTAGTGAAGACTAGAGGCTAATAGAAAGCCTTCTTTCCATTTTCTCAGTTAACTTGCCTTGTAAGATTTCAGCGGCACGCTTCGCATTATCTCCAAATTGGCAGCTGAAAATAATTTACAGTCATAAAGCAGTAACCACCACATGAAAAATTCCTTATACTTAAGAGTGCTGTCATTTTTAAATGAGTGTCCTCATAAACTACTGACTGTAAAAAGCATATTTGAAGGTTAATTGTATGCACAAGGAGAAATCTTGACAGAGGCTCTTATTTTCCAGACAGTGTAAAATTTGTGCTCAAGTAATGGGAGTATTTTATTTTGAATATTAATTACTTTCTCAATCCAGTACTCTTTTGGTTTCATTGTGTTCACTTCATGGTAAATGAGATATTAAGCACAGATCTCTCTGCCCTTCTCTCTCTCTCTCTCCCTCTCCCTCACAATCTCTCTTTCATTTTCTGTCTTTTTTCTGCAAGCTACTTTGTAATGTTTGTTGATGTACATCTGTTCCCCTGCAGTGTAAAGTGCATATAGCAACACTATTTTTGACATGTTGCTGTATAATTTCCTTACACCTGTTCTCAGCAGGCGTTCTGAGATTTGGATAGAACCCCCACTGTCTGCGCCTCCTCTTTAAGCGCCCCCTAGTGGCTCACACCATCTCAACCAGTGCATTCTCTCATATCCACCAGATTGATATAAATTTCTTTCCACCCCTCAAAATGATCATTCTCTTTTTGAAGATTTAGACCTACAATATGACAAAACTTACCAAGTTGCCTCTAAGTCCGAAAAAACTGTCCAATATTTTTTGATGTGCCAGAAAATGTGCAAACGTTGCCGTCATTTCTAAGCTGTTTATCCAATTAAAGCTGACAGCCTGCACTTCGACCTTCTTATGTCATTTAAAACTCAAAGTGCTGGAGCACAAAACTGAAATAAAAGAATGTTATCACTGTCCAATGAATTGTGGGGCTTACTGTGTATTCAAATCTAAGAAAACTGTGAATTCCATAAAGTCGTCTAAAGACTAAATACTCATGTGCAAAGCTTTAACTGGCATATTCCTTAAGTTTACAACTGAAATAAAATGTTAGCAGGGATACTTTTGTTCCCTAGCTGCTACATTTCCGTTATGAATGTGAATCTTTCTGCTAGCTTCTCTATTTGGCTTTGTGTTGTTTTATACTGAGGACAGGCAAACTCACCTGATGCCCTCCGGTCTCTACCCATGACCTGATAATATAAACCTTTAGAGCTTTCATGTAATCCTGAATTACATTTCATTTACTAAGCTGTCCAGGGTTATATTTGTAGGTGCAACATGCATTTCCCAATGGTGCATTTCTGTAGACCATAATCAAGTATTATCTTCAAATAACAGCAATAAATTGTGTTCCATATTAATCAGAGTTTATGCGTTGTAGAAGTAGATTAAACCTCAATTTATGATTTGCATTATTTTCTGGTTTCCCAGCTGTCTATGTGTGGTATTTTTCTTTGTGCAATTATGAATGCAGTTTTTTTTTTTCATTTGGCATTCAGGTTTTAACAGGTCACAAATGGATGGAAAAATATAAAGGTCCCAACTGTTGTTTTGTTGTTTTATTATCCTGTGGGAAACAGGGCGGCCACAGGAACATGCTGAATGCCTTTTGTATTTGGATCTGAAAATGGCATGTACTGCGGAATTTAGAATTATGAATTTTAATGTCGTTTTTCATTAAAGATGCAGAATGTATTAAAGTGAAATCGTCAAATGTGGGCATCATTATCCAAAGTCTGCTGTCATTATCAGCAAAAAACACACGAAAGCAGGATGAGTTCGGAGACCAGACTCATGCCCATATTTATACAGGATAAAGTGGATAGATACAGGCGAACAAGGCTCTGTTTTGTAATTGCAGGTTACTGGCATGTGTCACGGGGTGGCATCTGTTTTTATCATGTTGTGGGGTTTCTATATGCTGCATTGGGGCACATTAGCACTACTTGCTAGCGTACGGCTCCACTCAGCTAAAAGGCATGTAATGTTAATCGACACTGGGGAGAGATTGTACACTTGCAGAGGAAGTTATTCTGAAAGCTAGCTTAAAAAACTGTACCCATCATTCAGTGCGGCCAGCGTGGCCAAGGACACTTGAAAGACCCCTCTGTACCTCTGCGGTCTACCACTCACAAGATATCACGCAGATAAATTATGTACAAAAGGCCCTGATGATTTTTGTTTCACAGTCACTGCTTGTTCATTTTTCAGAAATCCGTCACGAGATGAGAGTACAAACTCCAACGAGAACAAAAGAGCGTCACCAGTTCAGCAAAGCAGCCTTCATGATATCCAAACATATAAGTGTGCATCGGCATGAATATGATTGCATTAAAAAAGGAAATAAAGCTCTAAACACTTTCCATTAGAAAAAAAAAAATCTGTGAAGTGTTCATCAGCAATGAATAGTAATTCACCTCCAATAGCTGAATAGCAACTCTGCCCCAGTAGCAGAGAGAAGCCTCAATGTGCTTGAGATGGTGGGCTGGGAAGGGGGCGGGGGGGGGGTTTAGGAGTGGGGGTGATTATGGATGAAGAGGGATGAGGAAGTAAGGAGGGTGAGGTGGTGATGTCACCACAGTGTTTCTCACTGTAGAGTCAGTCTGCTCCTCCAAGTATCCCAGCTGTTCCCCCATCTGCACTCTCGCACCATTAGAGTGCTGTCTGTTATCCTCAGTCCTGATACATGTGCTGGCTCTGAGCACCATTTTATCACGACTCTTAAAACATGCTTTAAAAAAGAGGAACACAATAAAATTGTAAAGTTGTGTATTTCCCCCAGAGAAGCACCATCGATGGACAAAAAATATTATTTGTTGTTTGCAGCTGGTGTTTTGGCAAGTCTGTGCTGGAAAAGTAATAGTTGACTGAACTTGCT
The DNA here is from genome assembly GCA_029692085.1 of Gymnothorax javanicus. Taxonomy (NCBI): domain Eukaryota; kingdom Metazoa; phylum Chordata; class Actinopteri; order Anguilliformes; family Muraenidae; genus Gymnothorax; species Gymnothorax javanicus. Next base: position 26,785,480 of record CM056193.1, read on the forward strand.
CCATCTGTCTTGCCAGTCGTACACAGTCTTGTAGAGAGGCAAATATTTATTCATATCAGCTGCATAAGCAAATGAAAACCCACATTTACACCCTAGCTCATACACATGCACACACACACATTTACACACACAAGTACATGCGCGCGCACACACACACACACACACACACACACACACACGCGCGCGCAAGCACATTACCCTCAAATAGATAAGGACTAAGAGATATTGCATCCAAAGTCACTGGTGCATCCGTCAACAGTAATTTGAGGTGAGAATGAGAGATATGAGACCAGAAGATTGTGGTAATTAAGTGCTATTAGCATGCACTTCATCCAAGGCTTATGTATTTTTAACAAGCATAAAATTAGCCCCAGACAAGTGACAATATCACAGTCATACATTATTAATGGGAAAATATTGCGTTTACATAGTTCATTACTCTTCGGTGATCAGTGGGCGGAGGTGGGGAGATAGTAGCATTTTAACCAGGCAGCAGAGTGTCACATGAGATCACGGCAATGCGCAGCTTTTTCACTTTTTTTTTATTTTCACGTCGCTGCTTAGTTCAATTAAAGAGCCCAAACTAAACAAGCAAAACAAAAACTTCTGCTGTGTAAGAAGGGCCTTATTTTTAAAACTGAGAACTGATATTACTGAGCACTCGGCTGAATACTTGCACATAGTACAGCTGGACTCCGACCCTTCACACTTCTGGAACATAGTATAAAGTAGATTTTTCTGAGTTTCGCAGATTGGCTATTAGATGCCAACTATGGGCGGCACACTGATGCAGTGGCTAGCACTGCAATCTCACAGCTAGGAGTTTGTGGGTTTCACTGCGGCCTGGGACATTTCTGCATACAGTTTGCTATGGACTGGCAAGCTGTGCAGGGGTGCGTTTCTCAATAATATAGTTGCATCTATGTTCGCAACTTCCATAGTTTGACCGTATACAATTAATGGTTCCAACTATGTAAGTTAGCAGATAAGCTTTTGGGAAATGTACCCCAGGGTGTGTCCCTGCCATAATCAGGTGGGCTCCAGCTCCCCTGCTACCCAAGTGTGAAGCGGTATGGATGGATGCGCACTGAGGCTTCGTAGACAGAATGAGGTTGGTGTACATTTTGATCTCCTGCCTTGATGGTTGCGATGAATTGGGTCAGTGGGGAGGCTTGATTGAGTTGTGTATTGAACACACACTGGTAAATAGATGTGCAAACAGATGTTCCTGGGCTCGGCAGGGTACAGGGAAGTTAGCAGGAGTTTCATGGTAATCGTTTGGGAAAACGCTCTGAAGGTTTAAAAAAGACTGCTTGAATTCTGTCTCAAACTGTAGCAATGATGAAGGCAGCAGGCTAGCAGTCAGCTGAGAACAGATGTAGTGCTAACGACAGCATTATAGAATCTTTAATTTCCTCAACATGACCTTTCTTAAGCAATCTCAACAGAAGCCTAATTCTGAGGTTCCCAACTCTATACCGAAGGATCTACCATCCTGTAGATTTTCGTTTTTCATATTAAAATAACAGAGACGTGTTGTCAGGGGAGGCAGTGACCTCACCTTTTATCACAGGATTTTGTCAACCTGTTTCCACGTACTGTGCTTGATTGACAATCAATTTTTACTTTTTTTTTTTTTTCCCAAACAATTAAGACCTGGCCTATATGTAGCCTGTAATGATTAAGAGGTGATCGTGACAAAAAGATTTGTTTACATGTATATATTTGACACTGCAAGGATCGAAATCTTAATAATTAAGTAGAAAAAAATTTTCACCTTTCTCGGTAATTCCGTGTATCATCTTAACCTTTTGTTTATCGGATTATGAAAGAAGACTGAAATTAAACTCCCTATTTTTTTAATGGCATTAGAAAGTACATATTTAAGGGGCAAAACATTATCATAAACATATCAATCAAGCATTGAACGTGGCACAAGAATGGTTTGAGTATTTGTTAATGGAATTGCATTGGCTTCCCGTAAGCAAATATGCACAAATTTGCTGTTTCGTGATTATTTCAAGTTCTATGCATCGAGAAATAATGCCGTGGAAACTGAAATTGGCCCGTCATTCTGCCGATTAGTCCTAGTAAATTAGTTAATCAATCCTCTGCTAATCAAGCACAGTACTAGGGAGTCATCGTTTGTTTAACGGTGAGGATTCTGCCTCATGTAACTTACCTCCGACGGCAAGTCATCGTTAAAAACTAAGCGGATTGAATAGGGACTGCTTTCGTGGGGCAGGAGTAAGGACATACAGGGTGTATGATCCAAGGGTGGGGATGGAATGGGAATGGGTGGATTGGCATTTCTGACAGTGCTCATTGCCTTGGTACATGTCAATCAATGTTCATGTTTATCATTTACAGTGCTGTGAAAAAGTATTTGAGGACCTCTTCCTGATTTCTTCTAGTTTTTCTTACTTGTGATATTTTCATCCGACTACTTTTAATACAAGACAAAAAGGACATGAATAGACACAAAATATAGCTTTTAAATTATCATGTCATTTATTGAAGGTAAAGTACTTAAAACCTATATAACATATGTGAAAAAAATAATTGCCTCCATAAACCTAATATCTGGTTGTGCCCCCCTTTGCCATGGCAACTGCAATCAAACGTCATTGGTAACTAGCAATGATTGTTATACATTGTTATACAGAAATTTCGCCACACTCTTCTTTGAGGAATATTTTAATTCAGCCGCACTAGAGGTTTTTTAAGCATGACCTGCCTGTCATGTTACTGGATATTACTTGGATTCAATTCAGGACTTTGACTTGGCCAATCCAAAACCTTCATTTGGGTTCTTTTGAGCCATTCAGAGGACTTGATCATGCGCTTTGGAGTTTTTATATATATATATATCCCGCCACCACCCCCCCGCTTTGGAGGACCTATTTATTAATTCAGTCAGTTATATAATTGTGTATGAGTCCTCCTACCATCACCTGACAAAACAAAGCACACACAAAAATTAAATAAAGAAAAATAGAAATACAATACAAGAATGATTACATTCACAATGCTTTTCAACCTTTCGCATTAGTAGTTATTAGCTGACCTATTCCATCTCTCATTATTCCCAACCTTCAGCCTCCCTTACTATATTCCATCTTTTGGCATAAATTACAAGTCCTGTCTCATGGGCCATCAAACACTCAATTCTACTGTAATACTTGACAAAATTTTTGAATTTCTCAATTCTTAATGCCTCAACAGATGTCAACCCAAAAATAAATATTTTTGCTAAATTTATAATTATATTACAGATTAGGTGTGTTCCTTTTGTTTCATCACCGAGTAACACTTTAAATACTTCTAATTGTATACTATTGTACTGAGATATCTAGCCTTGTACCTTTATCCAAAATAAGGCGATTATGGGACAGTACCAAAATAAATGGTCTACTGACTCCACTTCTTCCTGACAGAATCGACAAAGGGGTGATGACTCTATTTCCCATATATTTAGCATCTTTTTAGTTGCTAAGAACTTATATATTAGCTTATATTGAAAATATCTAATTTTTGGATCAAGTGATCTACTGTAAAGCATTTTGAAAACTTGGTTCCAAGGACTGGTGTATCTAACATATTTTCCCAACTGTCTAGAATCCTGTATGGTATAGCAACTAAGTTCTTTATTCTTAAATAAAATGTGTATATATGTTTGTTGATCTTTATTTTCTTAAACTAATTTACCATTTTCATATGAGGCCCACAGACTAAATGCCCTCCTGTTCCTTTTATAATTTTTGATTTCCAAGGACTTGGTAAAGCTCCAATAAGTTGATTATATTGTTGCAATGTACAGACTGTTCCATAAAAACTAGTTAATTGTTTGTAGGACATGAGTTTATTATTCTCATTCACTATATCCCTGATAAAAATAATACCTATATCAAACATGCGTTCCCAAAAAAATCATCATTCTATTAACAAGTATATTAGAATTTAACCATATTATTTGTTGTAGAACTTGTTCTGTATTTTCTGGTGGGTGAAACCGAAATTGTAACCAATTTTGTAGAGCTTCTTCCAGAGAAGTGGAGACACCAGAAAACATGTCATTAATTAATGCAAAATGCATAGGTTTAATTTGCAGAAATGAAGAGAATCCTTTATCAAACATAAGATGGACACTTTTAAGTAATTTGCTAGAAAACCAGTTTGGATTGAAGTAGAATTTTGGAATAAGGGAAGCCTTCAGTGAAAGATTTAAAGCTTTTAAGTTTAAAAGTTTTAGCCCACCAGATACATAATCGTTGTAGAGATATGTACGTTTAACTTTATCAGGTTTATCATTCCATATAAATTTGAATATCTTCTGTTCATACATTTTGAAGAATGATTCTTTAGGGGTTGGTAATGCCATAAATAAGTATGTAAACTGGGATGCAACTAATGAGTTAATTAAAGTTATTTTGCGATAAATGGTAAGATGTTTCCCTTTCCAGGGCAGCAGAATTTTTTCAATTTTACTCAATTTCTTATTAAAATTAAAAGTTGAAATTTCACTCATATTTTCTGGGATGTCTATACCAAGTACATTGACCAATCCATCTGTCCAATGAATTGGTAAATTACATGGATGAGTGAAACTTCTATTTTCCAGGGAACCAAGCCTCAATATTTGGCATTTCTCATAATTTGGCTTCAGCCCAGATAGGTTTGAAAAGTCATCCAGGTCTTTTGTAAGGCTCTGTAGTGATGTATAATGAGGGCTCAATAGAAAAATTGTATCATCAGCATACATTGAAATTTTTGTACTTAGACCTTGCATTTCCAAGCCTTTGATATTATTATTTGTTCGAATTTTTATAGTGATTATTTCTATAGCCATAATAAATAAATACGGTGATAACGGACAGCCCTGTTTTACCCCCCGTGAAAAGGCAATGGGTTTTGAAATATAACCATTATTTATAATTCTGGAGATTGATTTATTTTACATAACTTTAACCCACTGTATTAGAGACTCACCAAAATTAAAAAATTCTAAACATTGATAAATGAAATCCCATCTTATTTTATCAAAGGCCTTCTTAAAATCTTCTATAAAAACTAAACCTGGTTTCTTTATTTTAACATGATGTTCTACAATTTCGAGTAATTGTCTTATATTATTTGCAATATTTCATCCTTGTATAAAACAAGACTGGTCATAGTGCATAATATCAGGTAGGACATTTTTTATACGCAATGCTATGCATTTAGCTAATATTTTAGCATCATAACACTGAAGAGTAAGTGGTCTCCAGTTTTTTAAGTGAACCGGATCTTCATCGTGGCCACTAGCTTCTTGTTTTAAGAGCAGAGAGATTACACTTTCCTGCTGGGTCCCTGTTTGTGATATGAAAAATTAAAACTTGTTAGTAGGGGGTTTTTAATCTGTTTGTAGAAAGTTTGGTACACTTCTATTGGAATACCATCCAATCCTGGCACTTTCCCCCATTTAAAGGACATAATTGAATAGTAGCGCTTTGGATTGTTGTTCTACTGCATAAATGAGCCTGAGCTGTAGGACATGAACTGATGGCCAGAATTTTCCCTCAAGTTTTTTTCTGGTTGAGAGCAGAATTCATGGTTCCATCAATTATGGCAAATCACCCAGGTCCTGAACCAGCAAAGCAGACCATCACACCACTACCACCGTGTTTGACTGTGGATATGATGTTCTTATTGTGGCATGCTGTGTTAGCTTTACGCCAGATGTAATGGGACCAATGTCTTTGGAAAAGTTTCACCTTTGACTTATCATTCCTCAAAACATTATCCTGGAAGTCTTCGGGGTCATAATAATGTTTTTTGGCAAATGTGAGATAAGCCTTTGTGTCCTTTTTGGTCAGCATAGGTTTTTGCGCTGCAGCTCTACAGAGGATGCCATTTTTGCTTAGTCTCTTTCTTAATGTGGAATGGTGAACACTGGCCTCCTGGGTGAGTTACCAATGTGCTCTTCGAGGAATTTTGAAAGGCTGGCCACTCCTGGGAAGGTTCACCGCTGTTCCATGCTTTCTCCACTTGTAGATAATAGTTCTCTCTGTGGTTTGCTGGAGGCTCAGGGCCTTTACATGGCTTTGTAATTTTCTGGGATTGAATTTCTTTAGATTGTGACATTTTGTGCAGCTTTTTGTCTATTTCACATTGCCAGCCAAATTCTTTTCAGGTGATGTTTAGATTCAGCAGCACTGGCAGTAATCATGCTTGGGTGAGTCCAGTGAAATTGGACTCAATTATCAATTAAATTTCTTTAATTGGTTAATTTAGTTTCTAAGGGGGCAAGTACTCTTTCACATTGAAGCCTGGTAGAGTTGGATGACATCTTTCCATCAATAAATGATTTTTCTTTTTTCAGATACAGCATTTCATGTTTACTTGGGTTATATTTGTCTGATATTAAAATATTTTAATTAGTTTGATTATCTGAAACATTTAAGGGTGACAAACATGCAAAAATGCAAGAAATTGGGAAGGGGCCAAGCACTTTTTCACAGCACTATTCATTTATATACTTAAATGCATGATGCATTTTACTTACAATTTTGTGTATTAAACACATAGATGTCTGGTCCCTTGTCGAAACTTGGGTTGACCTTCGTGAATAAAGTATAAAAATGTGCTCAGCACCTATGAACAGCCTGCAAGGATTAATTACACAAGAGGCTGAGGACATTAAATGAGATGGATTACAGGACATTTATGTAACATACATTAGCATGCCAGGACAATGGTCATTACCTGAGCGCGGCACTGTATTACAAATGATTGTGATCATTATCTCATGTGAATAAAGGATGTAGAGAATGTAACATAACACATTTCAAATTAACTGTTGAAAAAGTCCTGGCCATGTGCAGTCGTATGCAAATTAATTGGATAAAGGTGCTTGTAAATTGAATGAGCTGAATGGAGTGCAAGTAGCCATGCCAAGTAATGGAAATTTCGGGGCGGCATAGCTCAGGAGGTAGAGCGGGTGGTCTAGGAATCAGAAAGTTCCTGGTTCGATCCCCGGCTCTTCCAGGGAACACTGAACCCCACACTGCTCCTGATGTGCAGGCTGGTGCCTTGCATGGCAGCCTCCGCCATCAGGGTGAATGAGAGGCATAACTGTAAAGCGCTTTGGGGTCATGTCATGTGACTAGAAAGCACTATATAAATGCAGTCCATTTACATCATCACTGCCTTTTAATCATGTTTCATTAATTTCCCTGACTTGTATGATGCGAATAATGTGATTGCATCATCAACACAGGACTGTGACAGTATTGGACTGGCCTGGTATTTCACCTGACCTCAATCTCATTTAGAATCTCTGGTCCGTCATCAAGTCAAGGCTGCAGAAAAAGGACTGCACCACAAAAGCCAAAGCGATCGATGCAGTTATCCAGGTGTGGCATCGCAAAGAAGAAATCAAGGCAAACTGCAAAAACCTGGTCAGCTCCATGCCAAAACGGCTGGAACAGCTTATCAAGACCCCTGGAGGACACATGCTGAATGTAGATGCTATTAAAGTAATTAAAAGCCGGAAAACCTTTGTTTTTTGGTTTTTCGCACTCCAGCCTGCTTTATCCAATTAATGTGCACAAGACTGTAGATACTGTATATGCAGAGCTATCGATACCAACTTAATCTGCAGTATGCTTTCAGGATTGTGAGAGTGCTTCACTGAATTTAATACAGCATAGGAGACTTAGCGGCAATATAGTTCAAATGTCACAATTTTTGCGCATATCTCAATATTGTGTTCACAATTTCAAGTGGTATTTCTCAAAGCATCAAAGTGATCTTCAGTAAAATCACTGAAGAGATGTTTTTCATCATCAATGCCCTTGGGATTTCCTTATATCCTTGAGCCTGTGGATGTTAAAAATGCAGCAATAGATTATAAAAATATGGAGAATTTTTTCAATTTGTTTTCATTAGTTTACTATGGTCAAATATTACCCGCATCATGAGGCGGGATACTTTGCTATGTTTCCTTCCTGTTCTTGTACCGCCCTCCCCGATGTTCTGACATTTGTCACTCGGTCCAGGAGGACCCTCAGATGTGGCAACCCTTTGTAGCCGACATCCTTCATAAATTCAGGAATAAACAGTGGATTAGAGAATACAAAGGAGTAACAAGGCTGCTGTCTATTGGGAAAACATTGCTTTCAAAAGCATTAAATGAGAGCATGCTCGCAAACTCTGCTGAGTCACTCCATGAAATATAAACTCATCTGTGGGGAATTGCATGTTATTGAACAATATCTGCAGCAGAACCAGGAACTGAGTGGCACTCCACGAGCGATGAGCTGACATCCGCTCTGCCTGGCACTCAAATCTATCACCTGTTATTCCGGCCCTCCCTTTCACCAAGGAATTGACCAATCATTTTCATTTGAGGGTACTCTGGGGAATTACATATTAATATCTGGAATTGAGACGATGCCAAACAAGCTCATGTACTCATTTCTGCCAGCGCTCAATCATCACCGAATGGTGGAATAAATTAGTTCAATGTTAAGATATCACAGAGCCGTATTAGAACGGCTAAAACTTTATCAAGAGATCAGCAACCGTCTAGGGGGTCTTAAACATGACCTTTGGAGATAATTTCTCGCTAAACATACCACAGATTAGATGTTTTATGGCAGTGCCCCAAAATGTTAATTGATCTCTTATTCTCCGCTAATATGCACAATATAATTTATGAGCCTCCTGATGAATATTTATTGAGCATTAAAAATAGAATATGACGCCTAACCCTCCAAAGCTTTTTTTTTTTTTTCCACATTAGAATCCCTGCACGTGGGCCTCCAGGTAGCGCACAGCTAAGAGGTTCGACTGTGAGCTCTTTTGGTCGGGTCCTAAAATCCCAGTCACGCCATTACCGGCTATGGCTGGAGGTTTGCATGTGTGAGGCAACTATTGGCGCAGCCTTGCCAGGGATATTAGGGCTTAAGCTGGTTAAAATCTGTTATTTCATTGCTCTTTAGTGACCACCTCTGGTCAACCAGGAGCATGTAGCTGTATGAACTAAATTTTACGCTCACCATGTGATCCCCCGACGGCATAGGCAGCGTTTAATTGGTGTTGCCGCGGCAAAGTGTAAAGAAGTGAGAGCTAGTCGTCACGTGAGTATGTGGAATCCTGTGCAACAGTATCTTCCTCTTGAGTAGATGGGAGCAGGACGCTTTGCAGTAGGTTAAACAGTTCGGTTGTGTTCAGGAGAGGGGGAAAAAAAAGGGAAAAATCCAGACGCATTGGTCTGAATGTTGGTGGCATTAACACATGCCACATTTGCCAGGCTCTGAGAGTATGCTCGTGCAGTAGCATGTGACTAGTGACTGAATGTTCATGTGAATAGGTGGTGGTATGTGATGGGGGTTTAAGAACCCATCCATTCTGCTCAGCACCAGTATGCAGTGCTGCGGGTAACGCATTACGAAGTAACTAATTACTGTAATCGGATTACATTTGTTAGTAATGCAGTAATGTAATGAATTACTTTGATAACTTAAGTAATCACATTACAGTTACTAACAAATAAATTATCTGGTTACTTGCATTACTTTAAATTCTTCAACTATCGGCTGAACATGAGGCCAGAAAAACATTATCTTCTTCCTCTTCCTCTTGAGTATATTGGCGATTGAGACCGAGGACAGAAAAACTAATTAAACGTCCTTTTTCATGCGTGTGTATGCCAGTACTGCAGCCTTGTACTTGACTCACTTTTCTGTGAAGTGCTGTTTGGGCTGATTTTTAGGTCACCTGCGACGAAGTCTCAAAGTGACCTATTCTAATCGCCTTTTGTCCTTCGTCGTCCGTCATGCGTCGTCCGTCGTGCGTCGTGCGTCCGTAAACAATTTACATTTTCGACTTCTTCTCAGAAATTGCTGATCCGATTTCAGTAAAATTTTGCAGGACCCTTCCTTGGTCAAACATGCACCAAAATTGTGAACTATATGGTGCCCACCCCCAGGGGCTCTGAGGGGCGGGGCTAAAACTGGCCAATACATTTTCGACTTCTTCTCAGAAACCGCTGATCCGATTTCAATAAAATTTTGCAGGAACCTTCCTTGGTCAAATATGCACCAAAATTGTGAATTATATGGTGCCCACCCCCAGGGGCTCTGAGGGGCGGGGCTAAAACTGGCCAATACATTTTTGACTTCTTCTCAGAACTCACTGATCTGATTTCAATAAAATTTTTCAGGACCTTTCCTTGATCAAATATGCCCCAAAATTGTGAATTATATGATGCCCACCCCCAGGTGCTCTGAGGGGCGGGGCTAAAAGTGGTCAAATTGGCTGAAATATTCAAAATCTTCTTCTCCAGACCCAGATATGCTGGAAAACAATACTCTTCATAGATGGAAGGGTCTTCAGGTGCTTTATCAAAATTGTTAATTTCATGGCCCCCAGGCTGCATGTTTTCCCCTGGGGAGGGGGTGAAGTTTACTATACTTTATATAGGAAAATGATACTTTTGGGTATATTTGGTGCATTCACATCAATAACATCAGTTTTTATACAACTCAGGTGACCCATGGGCCTCTTGTTATAACTTTGCGGTTGGCTTTGCTGTATTAAAGAGCATGAAAGAGAGATCTTGTGCGTGTCCACCTTACTAGAATACAGATTTGTGCTGATCTGGGCATATGCCAGGTTTTAACATGATATGGTTAATTAATTAAGTTATGGTGAATTTCAGATGATGGTGCTGAGTAAATCCAAAGTAATGTAAATAGTAGTGTAACTAATTACTTTCAGCAGTGAGTAATTAAGTACAGTAAGGGATTACTTTTTTAAAAAGTAACAAGTAATGTGTAATGCATTACTTTTTTAGAGTAACCACCCCAGCACTGCCAGTACGACACTATAAGGGGAGAGTGGGGAGCCTTTTACTCTCCTTTATCAGTCCTGTTCAACCCACTCCTTGTGCCTAACTGATGATCACTTTCTCACACTTCTTGGTGCCATTGCTGTAGCTTCTTTAAATTTACATTTATGTACATAAAGTATTAATTGCAGATTCATGCACTTTTGGTGTAGACCATTAGTATGGCCTTAGCATAAGAACGCCACAGTTGCGAACTTAATCACCTGATATGAATGTAACAACCCGCAAATTAGACATCAGAGCTCTCTTGACAGCTTAAAAACGTCCTTAAAATACTTTTTATCAGCTTGGTATTTCATAAATCTTCCTAACTTAAAGAGAACCATCTATACACAGTTTTTAACTTGATACAAGGTTTCTGAATTACTGTGCAGAAAGATATATACATACATAACATTTGTTTATTAATCCCATAAAGCTGATTCCAACAGACAAAGAGGGATAAAACAGTCTACATTTTAATCTCAGATTCATTTTTTCTTCTCAAATCCAGCACGCTGGAGTAGAGAGCACAAACAGCAATAATTGTGTAGCGGTCTAAATATGAAAACAGGAAATGAAATTCCTGCTTCTAAGTCCTGCTGACATGCCAAGGACTGCTTCACGCTTGGCAGATGCTATGACACTAGACGGCATCACACATTCCTCTGAAATGCTCGTGCGTATATTCTTCATGTCAAGCGATCTCCGAAACACAGTAAACATTCACATTCTATCACCATTTCAGAAATACAGTATCTGTGACAACTTCAAATCACCTTCTTTTTTCATTAGTGCACAGCTCAAAAAGAAAAAAATAATTCCTTTGAAGCAGCTCATGATGATGACACATGACAGATTTTATAAATTTATTCATTTATATTTTTCAGCCTGGCAGTAAGAGGATTCAATTGTTTTCATGTCAGGTTTGCTGCCAAACTTTTCAAAATGGGCCAACTTTTCAAAGGTTAAATTTTAGCATTGGAAAGCCCAGATTTTTTTCATTAGCAAAGCTCCAGACACAACACACAGGATTATTATACTATATTATATTATTGTACATGGTGAAGGCACAGGGTGGAAGGACCGAATGTACCAGATACGTCTCGCAGTAAATTGGATATTGTATGCTAATTATATTATACATAGAGCAGGCTCGTTGCCCTTTCGTCACAGGCAAGGCTCCGGACACTTAGCTTCTCCACTGCTGATACTGCTGCTGGCTTTCCTGCCACTTCAGGCACACAAACAGATAGAAATGGATGCAAAACACACACACACACACACACACACACACACACACATTTAGGAGAGTCTGTTGGATTCTGGAGTGCTTACAGGATTTGAAGACTGTGGCACTTTGATTGGTAAAGGTCACTGTTGAAGGGAAATGAAAGGAAAATGAAATGTTTTGAAAAGGCTTTGAATGCAGTGGAAGGGGGGTTATCGGAGAGCCACTGAGTGCTTCACCTTTACGGCTCACCAGAGCACCTCAGAGCCAGCATTCACGGCGGACTCTCTACATCGCTATTTACATCGCAATTCTTTTTTTCATTTTTCATGCGAAGCCGCTCACCAACCGAGGAGTAAAATGTACAGCTGCCTGTTGCATGCCCTCATGGAAAGCAGCCAAAAAACCCTGAAAGACCAGCTGGATTTTTTTGGATTACATTGATCTTTTAAAAAATCCTCACCAGAAAATGTGCTATTTTCCTGCTCTCATTTACCTGAGACATTTGACAGGCCCTCACTGAAAAATTCTCCTTTGCTTTTCTCTCATGTTTTTATTTACTAAAGCATTATTGTACATGTCTCCTTGTTCTATAGATTCAGTTGCATGCACCAGGCTGAGACAGGCCCTCCCCTGGCAGTGAATGTGATATTACTGGAGTAATAAAACCACAATGAGTGTGGAAGGTTCTAGATGGTAGGACAGAGGAATGGGAAGAGTGGAGACCACCTGACAACACCCACAAATTGAGAAAACCAGACTAAGGTCATCTTTCCATGTAAACCAAAGATTTCAACGCCTTTTGGCACGCGGTTATGAACTTGATTCCAAGCACTGATATTCCTTCCCATGAATGCATGCCAGACTGACTCAACCAAGCAATGGCGTCCAACAACACATATTGTACAACCTAAAAAAGCAGCATTGTTTGACGGACACAGAAGCAGTGCATGAACTCAAGCAAGCTAAGATTGACTCTGCTTTGCTCCCATTTTCCTCTTCAGTGAGAAGCCTGGCGCACTGGAGATTCATCCCTGCAACCACTTACCCACTATTGGACCATTAAAGATGTATAATACTGATCACCAAGAGCGAGCGCTTGACATCTCCAGGTAGTGTGGAAAAAATTGCCATCATCTTGGAAACAGTGAAATAACCGGAGCGCGCAGTGGTAAACTGTCATTTGAAAACATTAGTTGGGAGCTGCTAGCCTGCCATATGACTGCGGGGTTATGGATTAAATTACTTTAATGATCGGACCTTTCGGATCCTAAGATCAATGTACTGCTTTCCAGAAGGCATCTATAAATAGCCATTGCAGTATGGCATGCTGTTTTTTTTTAAATTTGTATTTGCTTCATATCTATGTAATTAATTGAAAAACCATTAGTGTATTTTGTGAGTGTGTGTGTGTGTGTGTGTGTGTGTGTGTGTGGTGGTGGGGGGTGGACATTTGCTTCATTTGGCTGATTCTAGTGTCGTAATTGCAACTTTCTCTTTAATATTCACACACAATGCATTGTTGTTCATTATCCTGACACAAAAGAGATTTCTGCACTTATTAAAACCAGTATTTTCTCTGTTGTTCTCATATCAACGAATTTAATAATTTTTTCGTGGTAATACTGTAAATGTGTGCTGCATTACAGAGACTTAATGAAACACCATTTTTGAGCCATTCGTTAGACAAGGCAAAAACAAATATTGGAAGAATATTTAAAAAGTAACTCCACATATTGTTCTGTGTTTTTAATTAGCAATATGTCGAGTTGTGTATCCTAGCAGAAGAAAGGCATATATTTTGTGTCTTAATTTATTGTGACATACAAAAAATAATTAAATAAATAAATAAATAACACCAAGACAAAACATTGCTTTTTGTCATTAATTGCGAGTAAAATTCAGCTGTGTCCTCTGCCAGATCTTTCCTAAAAAAAAAAAAAAAAACTGACATCTGAGACATTTTTTTTACCTACACATATTCAAATTCACCATATTTATAGTTTTAGATTTATCCCAATAAGTGGGTTCAGTAGAGAATGAATCAAGCGATCATAGTACAGGCAACCTCACAAAACAAATTCAACTCCCACAGCTAGTTTTGTCAGTTCGTGAAAGCGAAGCAATGCAAGTCTTATTAAAGCAAGAGGTTCATTTGACAGCTGAACTTGCTATCAACACAGATATTCTGGCAAGGTATGCCGGATGCCACAAAGATGTGTGAATTCATAACCTGTTCTTCATTTGTAGATTCAAAGGACATTGAGATTTATGACTTGGGCCGAAGGAGACTTTTTTCTTCTATGCCAGTGCAATCATTGAATGATTTAATGTTAATTTATAAGCCACACATCTCAGTAGGACATTCGGTTCTACAGCTGCAGAGGAGGTGAACACAGCAAAACAACCAGTATGGAGATTAAACCAAAACATCAATCAAACAGGCAGCCAGACACTCCCATCCCACCAAAGCCTTAAATCTAGTCATACCACTATGCCTGGACAGACGTTTAAAACAGCTCTGACAGTCATCAGATGAATAGCTTTGAATTGCCATCGGTGAGTAACGCTTTAAAAACAAAGTCGCTGGAATCACTGCTTTGTGTTGTTGTTTAAAACCCAATTATAAGCGCCTTGCTGTCTGGGTGGAATATTAACTTAGAGCAGGAAGCATCGAGCGTCTGAAAAAAGATCAAACAGATGATTTATTTCCTTGTAGCTCAACAGCTTGCGGAAATTAATTGGGGTTGGTTCAGAGTGTGAAGCTGGAATAAACAGACTCTGGATGGCGCCGATGTCACTGTTTACACTTTAGAGAGTTTCTAAGTTAGTTCCTTTACGGCTGGCACTTTTGTAAATCCTGCCATATTGAGGGGTCCCTCGTGGGAATGATTCTGCTATTGCGACAATAGAATGAGGCGATGTGGTATCAGAATTCCCTCTCTGTTCTTCAATAATCCCCTTACATCGCAACAAACACGGCACCAGGAGGACTAATTCCAAATTTTGTCTGGTTTGTACTCCATTAGGCAGTTGCGCTATTTACGTTTATCTGACAAACTTCCTTTGTTATAGTCTGTACTTAATACAGGCTGTATTTAAGAGATAAATATCACTGTACGTGCAAGAGGGTACAAAAACAAGAAATCAGAGCATGGATATGTAATGAAGTGAGCGTGTTTACAGTCTCAGGAGAGCACATGCTGTCGTGCAATAGAAATTCAGTTCTGTCTTTTCGCCTGGGTACGGTGATCTCTGGGATGCGCAGTCTTGTGCATATTAATCATTCTGATGGGCTCAATTTAAATTTAACAACCATTCCTTCATCTGCTCTCTTCAAATTACCTCCGTCCTCATGTAAACACTATCAGAAATTCACTTCCAACACATTCCTGCGCTGCTGATTTAATTAGCTTCATGCCAATTATAGATCACCCGTTTCCGAGCTTACATTATGCAATACAAAGTATTGTGTTGTATGGAATATTCCTGTATTAGCATATGCATTGAAGAGTGGCCACTTCCCCTGCATAAAGAATGGAGATCACTCCTATCTTTCAAATAACACTACCAGTCTGCTGGCGTGTGTTAAAATCAAAAACCTGCCATGCAGCAGATATCAGTGGAGCAAAGTTCACTGTAAAATCAAGCAGTTGTCATTTATCAATGAACTGCTGAGTAGCAATAAAATACAACAGGAAGATATCCAGGAGAAAGGCTGTGGGTCTATGGTTGTCTCAGGATTAGTGTAAATAAAGTTTTGTTTATTTAAGTGGCTTTGTGTATGTCCTTAAAGGGAGCAAGAAACAGCCCAATTCTGACTAATTTCAAGCAGAATTAAGTCTGCATATATATTAAAAAAACCTCTGTATTTTTTTTTTTTTTCAAGAGGGAGAGTGATTTTACATAACCATAGAAGAGATTTATTTTAGTGCTTGCAGACAGTGGAATGCCTCCACTTTGTTTTTGCATGATTAGGCATGTTACCAGGTTTGTCGGTTGATCGGTTGGGTTGGTAACACAACACAGTGAAGGTATGGACAATGATGAAATGGAGAGAAATTGATGCCAAACATGTAGAATCATTTGTTGTTCCTGTTATTCGTGGTTTTTCATGTTTTTAACTGTATTCAATATGATTTACCACAAAAATGGTACACAATAAAATATGTCATTGGAAGAGCGTGACCTCACATTTTCAACAGCGCCTTCATTGTTATGCGCTTTCTGTTTGAATATCGCTACGATGCCCAAGGATGTGTAAATATTATGATTTGTAAATTACAATATAGGTCTAGAGGGTGAAATAAAATATAGCTTCTGGCTTTTTCTTGTTTTTTTCAACGAGTGTTCAGTGCACCGGATATAAAAGCCTTCTCCTCAATGTAGTCCTCATCTACAAAATTCTCCCAACAAACCCCAGCTATGGGGCTGATAATGGGATTCTGGTGTTTTAGAGCAGGTGGGAAGCGGCAGAAAACCTGCTGTTTTAGTGGGAAAACATGAAAATGCACCATCAATCCCCAGTTTTTTCACTCAGAAGAATTCATTACCCAGTATAAAAATGGCTTCCCATGCAGCTCCTCAGTTTTTTCTGGTTCCTTTGGTTCCATTTTGTGAGTGTTGGAATGTGTGGATAACTTAAAGACTGCTGATTCAACCAAAACGTGTGACGTCACATTTTACACCTTAGACCAGAGGTGAGCATCAAGGGCCGTATCTGTCCCTGGTTTTCACACCAACTTCTGGCCTTCAATTAGTTGATTATCTAAATTAGCCGAAACCATTTATGAAATCTAACATTTCAGGCGCATTTCTTTCAATTATCATGAATGACCACCAAAGACTGTTCTTGTCTCCCTTAATAAAACATTTTCCTTTGATCAAATCATTGCGAAAATCTATATTTGTGTATGTAATCAATTAACTCAATTAGTCAGGGTAATTGATTGAAATAAAAAACTGCATATACACCGGCTCTCCACGCCAGGATTGCCCACCCCTGCCTTAGACGATATAGCTGCTTCCTTGTTTCTCAAAGAAGGCTAAGGCAGTTAATTTATTTTCTTACTGCTTATTTGCAATGTTAGGCACAGGCTAATGTTTTGTGTCAAAAGCTGATTACTGTTTTGGTAAACTTTATCATGTGTTTCCTGCCCTCTTTAAGGTGTGACAGTGATTAAGTGTGCTTTCATCTCAGACATACCTTGATAAGATACATATCTCATGTGGTCATGTATTTATAAATCTGTGTGGAATCTGACCCTGACATTTATTACATTTGTCAAACTGGTTATACCTTAATGTTATTTCCAAGAGTGTAATAATAGCATGATGACGATCCAGGAGCAAAGACAGGCAGCAGTCTTGCAGCTCAGCAAGCACAATATCTCCCGTATTGAGTCTCTCAGGGAGGGAAGATTTTGGCCAGTCTAGTTCTTCTGAGGATGGCAGAGTGACACGATTCAAAGGGCGCTTGTGCACAAAACTGCTTACTGGAGGGGAATTCAGACCCCTAATTAATGGACAATAAGGCAAGAAAAGTGAGGGAAAGAGAAAGCAATATTTAAGTCTCTTACATCTAAGAATGGGAAGAGTTAGAGGAAGTAGCTGGGGAGATGGACGCCTGAGCCTCTTTGCTCAGTCTGTTACCCTTGCGACTGGCCTAGGATAAGTGGTGGAAAGTAGATGGAAGGGATGGCTGGATGAACACTGAAGAATAGAAGCAAAATAAATAGTTAAAGAAGATTTAGAAAATATCAGTCGCTCCTACAGACACATACTCAGAGCAGGAGGCACAGAGCAGAATCAGAGTGAAGTTGAATGGCCCTGTGGGGGAGGTCCCTCATTTTTAAGACTGAGCCATGTTTTCATCCAATTGGTATCAAAAAGGTCATTACTCCGTCCGAGAGGGACCATTTCCCCTAGCTTTTCAAGGCTTGTCTCTTTGTATTTTTTCAGCAACAAGAGGAAAAAAGAGGAAGCCTCAGTTCTCTGTATCCCACCACTCAGGATGTTGTCCCTGACAGCAAAGAAAATAGAGAGGTTCTGCAGGCTGTATGTGTTTATGTTTGAAATAGGAACTCTGTCTCTTGAGACCACATTTGGTCAATATGAAAAAAAGAACAGAAGAAGAGCAGATCTGTTGCTCTGTTAGCATGGTGGCCTTTTGAAACATGTCTTCAAGTGATGTTCAAAACAACAGAGGAAGAGACTGCTGTTGCTGTGCTCTCCAGGAGAGATGTAAAGGCAAGAGGTTGATGATAATGTCTAGCTGAGTTTGTTATTGAGTTTGAGGGACGCCGAGGGGGGGTTGTTTACCATGATGTGTCTGTGATTAAGAAAAGTGCTGTCGAGTTGTTCATATCCTAGGGGCTTTCTCTAAAAAAATATATTGAAAAAAACATATTTGGCCCATCAGGAGCATTAGTAACTGTCACGTGAGTCAGAGGGCCAGCAGGTACCTGATGAAGCAAGAACCTGATTTTGTGAGACTGATGTATGCTGGTCTGCAGAAGGCGATTTACAATACTGTTCAACATTTTAGAATCGCTGATTGTTTGACTTGCTCTTGCTATTCTAATCAATAAAAGTGTTTTTGTAATAATAAATTACATGAAACCAAAAGCATTCTAAAATGCTTTTTTTTGGTAATTCAACTATGTGGGGGGCAAAAAGTTTTCGAATGATAAATAACAAAGTTTTCCATTCTGGTGGTTTCTCATCAAAGAATGCGCCATGAGATTTAATTGCCGCTTTGAAGTTTTTTGGCATTCAGGATATTACTTTTACGAGGGCATCATTCTGAATGGATTTCCTTGTGGACTGCAACATCTAGACATGCCTTTGAAGATGGGTGCTCTTTTCAGGCTCCACAATCCAGGCAGTCCCACAACGGCTCTATGGTGTTTGAATCTGGTGGTAGAGCTGGCCACTCCATATTTTGTGGGGTCCCAACAGAGTTTTGATTAATGTCATGAGTAATTATCAGTTACACAAAGTTTCTTCCATTCAACCAATCGGAAAATCACTAGTAATTCCAAATTTTTGAGCAGTACTGTATGCATAGTAAAGAATGGAATCGGGCAGGTTGAAAGATGAGCTGATGATTAGATTTGAATATTACATTTTTCTGTATCCATAACACTAAACAGGATGTCAGTTTACCTAGGGGTGCTGTCAGCTGTTGAGTAACGATATAGGACTTTTTACAAGACCCTTCAAAATCCTGTTCGATGATTGTACTGGAATGGTGCGGCCTGGGGTGAGACAGCCCGTCGTGAAATCTTTTCATGGTCCCCAAAATGCCTTGCAGCATTTGTGTGTATGAATATCCTACTGAACTCACATATGCATATGTGTTTATGTTTGCCCTATTTGCATCTTTTCAGAGTTAAATCATCACTGTGAATTAGCAAAGAAAAACAGCACATATCTACAGTCATTTTTTCAGCATATGTTTAGCCACTGCAAAGATAAACCATGATACACAATGAGATAGATAGATAGTCAGACGGACAGACAGATAGAAAGGCATTTAGATAGGTAAACCTCAAAAATACAAGATCATCAATACCACATTAAGGACATAGCAACAAGAATCTGAACCACGATTTAAGGCCATCAAAGATTCCAGTCAGCTCCTATGGCATCTCATCGCCTTTTAAAAATGAGCCCGAACTAATTTAGCGTGAAAAATCAGGGTACAGTGCAGAACGTGCTAATGGCTTTCAATTCACTTCGTAAGTTAATTAGCATTTATCACTGTCCTTATTGACTCACTCCATTAACGGAGCTAATATTAGCATTAGCTTAGCATCACTGGACTACTGGGGAAAAATATTTACAGTTAATTTATTTGATTCATGTTTAATGAAAGCATCTATTCCTGAGGTTGACATTCAATGCATCCTATCTATCTACTGAGCTATGCAATTGGTAATTGGTAGTGTTGGTATATTTGCTAACCAAAAAAACCAATAAAAACAATTTTTTTCCCCAATCTTTATGTTGAGTATTGTGACAGTAAAGGCAAAAGCCACATTGTGTGACTGACTGTTTTGCTTTACACACTTTCAAATCATATTACTCAAAAAAAAAGTACGGGGCGCCCCGGTGGCTCATCGGTCTAAGTGCGCATACCATAAAGGCTGTGTCCTTCCCGCAGCGACCTGGGTTTGAATCCGGCTTGGGTCATTTGCTGCATGTCATCCCCCATTCTTCTCCCCAACCTTCCTGTCTCTCTACACTGTATAACTATCAAATAAAGGAAAAATTCCCCAAAAAAATAAACTTTAAAGTACAATGTAGGTGTGGACAGACAGGGGATACCCAATGCAAGTTTGCCTGAGAAAGTAAAGTTAGATCAGATGGGTACACCTGGCACAGACAACAGGCATTTTGGCGCATCTATCCACCTTGCAGCAACCCCCCACCAAAACAATGACATCCCTTCACAAACACAGATTTCAGATGGGTATAATTCATATCGGAGTCTCTGCATTACGATGTATTATGTGTTGTTCCTTTATTTATTGCTTTTTTTAAATTTATTGATTAATTTTTTTTAATACCCGAGCTGTAGCATAAAGTAATATGCAGGTAAAAAGAAAGCCTGGGGGACATTTCTTTGTTCGTCACGAGTAAAAAACATTACCTGCAAGATGGCGATTCCAAGCAAATGCGGCTGACCTGCAGAATACCGAACGTCGTTTTCCGACGGGAGCGGAGGTTAATGAAGCTACCGAACAAGGCCCCCTCCATTGTTGCGTCAATTAACGGGATGTTTCTCGGTAGCTCTGACATGGAGGTCGCCGTCGAGGGGTAGAAACAGACACAGTCGCATTCCTAATGAGTGTTATGCAGAACCATCTGGAAATCAGAGTGCTACTCTCACCCAGAGCAATCCAAAGCTGCGTTATACTGAATTCTCCTTCTCTCCTCACTTTCCTAATTATGGTTAAAGATAGGAGGAATTCCAGAGGCCAAAATCACAGACTGTTAATGAACAATCTGGTATTCAGGAGATGTTTAACTGTTCTGGGGCAGACGACATTGTTAAGTGTCTCCCCAGACTGTTTTCTGCGGAAACTCCCCGATCTCATCTTCGCAGAGAGAGTCCAATCAACAGATGTCACCCCACCCCTCTCCCCCTTACCATCTTCTGTCTTTTCTCACAGCCAAGCAAAAGCCTGGCCCTTGATTAGAAATGTAATTATGCCCAGACAGCTCCATTAAGTACCACACTAATAGAGAGATCCCATCAGTTGAGCCAATATATCTCATTTTTCTCCCACATATTTTTTGAGAAGAAAATTATATTCCAGGCCTAAGCCCTAGCTTCAGATATGTGCCCTATATTCGGTCTTGTGTTCATTCCACTCTCGGACCAGCCCTAATATAAAAGCAAAGATTGTGATGATGTCTGCAATAAGGGGTTCTGCAAAAAGCCCAGTGTTTCGTCCCTCTAGCCCCCTTGAGAACAGATACGAGGAACTCTTAATGAAGACTTTATCATCCCATTTTGTGGGGGAGAGTTTATGCTGCACCT
The DNA here is from genome assembly GCA_029692085.1 of Gymnothorax javanicus. Lineage (NCBI taxonomy): Eukaryota > Metazoa > Chordata > Actinopteri > Anguilliformes > Muraenidae > Gymnothorax > Gymnothorax javanicus. The sequence continues at coordinate 26,807,134 of CM056193.1, forward strand.
AATCTGTTTTTGATTGGGGGATCCACTTAATGTGCTTCACCAGTAAATGTCTGCAGTAATGTTCCCTCTCAACCCAAAGCCCGAACAGAGCAACAAATTTGTATAAAGCCACTTATTTCCCAAAAGCCGATTTATAAAAGAGGAGTCTATTGCATTCCTTCCGGAAAATACTGGAAAGACCGGTGGAGCTCCAGAGCAAGATAGCTGAGGCAGTTGGTATAATGCAGGGAGGGAGCCCCCCCTCACCCACAGCTCCCAGCTTCCTGCTAAAGTTTCTCAGTCGAGTCTGAGGGAATGGGGGGAATTTGTTAAGCTTTCCCCGGTGAAGAAAGCAGATAGCACAGACAGGGGGAAGACATTTCATTTAATATTGAATTTGTTCAATATTAACAAAGTTTTGTGCAAGCAACTGTGCGCTGCTGTGTCATATTGTTTCATTCTAAAGCGCCGGTTGAGCGGCACAATCATACATCACACACCATGACAGAAACCCAACTCAGCTTGTCACCATTAACAGCTAGCCCTCCACCTGTTACGGTTTTGTTTTTTAAGTTTAAGATGTCCATTCCTCCCATTTCATCGGAAGAAGTGCGCATTTCATTGCTGGTTTTATTGGCTTAAGAGGTGTTCCACGGATATTTTCGTCACCTAATTGGACCGCCACACTGATGGGACAAGACAATTTGGGTCCAGTACCATGAGACTCCTGGGCTGTGTTTTGTTATAAACTGGACAGAGGGGAGCCAATTGCAGGATCGAGGATTAGCCACTGGGGCGCATATATAATGTGGATAATGGGAATGGAAGAAGGCATGGAGAACCCACTGTACTAAATAATTTGCCAACTAATAATTTAGGTCTGTGGAAAAGACAACATGGAGGAAACCATGAATTTAGAATAAGAGGTTAGAGTCACCCCTATTATTAAGAAGATTTAGCCCCAACTGAGCCAAAACCCACAACCTATATGCACCACACAATTTGTAACAACAACGGAATAATTAGCTGATCAATCAATTAACAAGAACAACTTGCGAGACTGCTGGAACAGGGGTTGAACCAATTAAGCAGACACATGGGTTGTGACTGTATTTTGCAAATATTTAGCAGGATAACTGCGCTGAAAAAAACACAGAGGCCTCTCTAATCTGGGATATGGACTAAAGTAATAAAAAAAAGAGCTGTTCCAGATTTTACATATCAGTTTACAAATAAACTTAGCAAGCTCAAAGCACATTCCAAACTAATGGCGGAAAAAATCAAATTATAACTGGAGGTACATGTTTCCATAAATGTTACTTGCGATAGTAAAGGGATGGAGCACAACAGTGCATGCAGAGACTATCTTCAAAACAAAGCACGGAGTGGAAGAACTTCCAGAGAGATTGTCCATGAAATAAAACCCCGAAACCAGTAAACTTTATCCTGATAAAGAACTGACACATCGCTAACTGTGGATTTCGTACCACTTAAGGCACCAAGGATGCCATTTCAAAGGTTGTGATTGCACTTAAAAACTGATAACAGAGGGAATAAGCTCTGGTGTTCCTCTTCTCTCCAAATTTGCATCATTGACTTGTGATTCTCTGACCTGCATCACAAAGAGATGAAGTGCAGTGCTAGCTGGAAGAGTGCTGTTTTTTCACTACTAGTGTGCAAACCACAATAAAAAGACCAACAGCACCTCATTGTTGCGGTCCAGATACTGTAGCAACTGCAAAAAAACATTGATTCCTATTTAGGAGATTATGTGCCATGTTCGTTTTTACCACTCTTTGAAAACATCCTGGGAAAACTGTAGTGAAACTCAAAGAGAAATTTCTGCAACCTAAAAGTTCAGATGGTACATAAAATGAAAATGAAAATCAGTCATTTGTAAATCATCTTTGACCTGTACTATGAAGGTAACAATTCAGCAGCACTTTATTTGATGTTTCACCAAATAATTTTTTTTTTTTTTTTTTGATTTTTCAAAATAAATACATTTCAATTTCGATTCTTGCAACATATTTTTAAAAAGCTGGGATAATAAAGTATTTACTTCTTTATAATGCTGCTAATCCATTTTACAACACTGAATAAATGTTTAGGGACTGAAGAAACCAAATGATTAAGTTTTTCAAGTGAAATTTTATCCCATTCTTTTTGAAAACAAGTCTGTGCAAAAGTATGGAGTCTTTGTTGTCTCATTTTCCATTTCAAAATGTGCCACGTAGTCTATTGAGGATTGGAGGGACTGCAAGCAGGCCAGTCCAGCAGCCACTTTTCACATGGCCATGCCATTGCAATGCATGCAGAATGTGGTTTCATATTGTCATGTTGAAATATGCTTGGGTGTTTCAGGAAAAGATGTAGTCTTGAAGGCAGCATTTGTTGCTGCAAAATGAGCTTTTCAGCAGACATTATGCCTTCACAGAAGTGCAAGTGACCTTTGCCAAGAGCACTGATACAACCCTTTACCATGGCAGAGTATGGCTTTTGAAGTTGTTGCCAGTGAACAGTGAGGATGGTTCATTTCCTTTTTGTCCACAGCACACGGTGTCCATTCCACCAAAAATAAAACTGAAATACTGATTCATTAGACCACATTTCAGGTTTCCACGGTGTGATAGTCCACCGCACATGCTTCGGAGCCGGCGGCGCTTCTTGATCCTCAAAATAAGGCTTCCTTTTTGCACAGTTAAGTTTTAACTGGCTTTTTTGGATGTGACTCAGTATTGTAGTACTTGACAAATTTTTTGCCAAAGTAATCCTGAGCTGAGTGGTAATATCACTTATAGATAAATGATGGGTATTAATACAGTGCTGTCTGAATGATCAGAGATCAGGAGTGTTCAGCTTAGACTTCCGCCCTTGCCCTTTGCACAAAGAAATTCCTCCGGTTTCCTTGAATAATTTAATTATGTTATGCACCATAGAGTGTGAAATATCCAAATCCCTTCCTATATTTCTTTGAAAAAGACTGTTTTTATTAAATCTATTAAATCAATGATTTTCTCACACATTTGTGGGCAAATTGATGATCCCTGGCCGATCTCCTCTCCCGAGGGACTAGGCCTTTCCTGGGAACTGCTTTGGAGATTTGCCATCACCTGCTGACACCAGCTTTTCAAATCAGATCATTATTAAATTTTTTTCAATCATTTATTGTTTGAAAGTGCCAGTGTCCCAACTTCTTTTAAATTTTGTGTTCACTAATAAAATGTAGTTGACCGTTGTAAAATTAAGTCCAGTCAAGTCAAACTTTATTGGTATAGCACATATTAAACATGAACAGTTGCCCTAAGTGCCGTACTTAAAATACCAAAATAAATTAATATAAAGGTGAATAACAAATGAGAACAAAAAAAAAAAAACAATAAGCACAATAATAAGTAAAAGAATTTTGGCGCAGTCGACAAAGAGTTAAGGTGTCAAGCCAACTTGAATTAAATGGCAATGATAAGAGCTGAGTCTTCAGCAGCAACTTGAAGGTTTCCCCGATCTGAGCAGTTTGTATATGGATAGGTAGGCTTTTCCACTAATTAAGGGCAGCCACTGCAAAGGCTCGTTTGCCTCTGTGTCTATGCCTAGATCTTGGAATATTCAAAAGTATCTCATTGGTTGACCTCAGTGCTTTGATTAGAGTATGATGATGCAAGAGTTCTGTGAGAACAGGAGGTGACAGCCCATTTATGATCTTGAAAACAAACCATAAAATTTTTAATTGGACAGGAACCCAACAGAGAGAAGCTAAAATTGGTGTTATGTAATCATGCTTTTTCTAGGTAGAAGATGAGTGCTTGTGTTTAGTGGTACAGTAACTGCAGATGACGAGAAGACTGCTCTAATCCCATGCACACAGAATTGCACAATTTTCACCAAGAGGTAATAAAAGCAAGAATATCTCTCCAAAAATTGTCAAAAGAGAGACAGGCCTTCACCTTGGCTGAAAGCCTGAGGGAAAAAAAAAAAAAAAAAAAAACAATTAGTTTAGGAATTGCACTAATTTTTTCCTCAGATTTGCAGGAGCTGCCAAAAATCACTCCAAGATTCTTAACAAATGATTGACTGTATGAAGCCAAAGGACCAAGAGTACCATTAGCACCATCCAACAAATCAGGTAGCCCAAACAGAAAGATGTCAGTCTCGAATGAAATACATTCAGGTTTTTGATATTATTTAAGCAGTTAATCAAAGGCCGTATTTGTATACTATCAGCAAAACAAACCAAGAACAAAACAAATATATACAGTATACAGCCCCATGTACAGTATAATGAAAGAGGATAGGGCCAAAATTGAGCCTTGAGGGACTCCTGAGTGACCCTGCCAGTAGTGAGAGGTGGATTTAAATACGGACAATTGCCTTCCAACCTTGCTGCTGGTCCAAGGTGATCTGAAGATTGCACATCTAGGAAGCAGAAGTTCGTAGAAAAGGGTAAACTCAACAGCACAGTGCTAGGTTTCCAACAGAAACATAAAATCCAACTCACAAAAGGTAAAGAGGCCACTGAGCAAGAAAGTCTTGTTTTCTCGCAATCTAGTATTAATCAGCACCATATAAAGAGTAAGCTCCTTGCCACCCAATGTTGAAACATGACCCAACAGGCAAAGGATCCCGGGATCCATGTCGATTCTGTGGACCCACATCCACAGAGGTAAGGAGGCTTCCTCGGTAGGTCAAGAATGGCAGGTGGATCACGAACGACAGGCCAGATCCACCAACCTCTAAATTCCAGTGACCACTGGACAACAGGAAAATAATAAGATTCACAGCAAAAGAGGCACACATGAGATCCACAAGAGGATGACAGGCAAGCCTTTAATCCTGCCAATACACTTTCTTGCTTTCCCCGTCTTCTGAAATCTCTCTCTCTTTTTTTTTACGAGGAGAAGCGCAAAGTAAGTGGCGCATGCATGCAGATACTGTATACCCAATAAAAAGGGATGAAGGCTTGTAGTCTGGTCTCTCAAATCATGCTTTGATGCTTTGACAACAACTCTTCAAAGGCTCGAATGTTAAGAAGTACTTGGTATCATAAATGAGTAAAGCAGAGAAATCTCAACAACGTTCATAAAAAAAAAAACAAAGCACCAGCAAACAATAGACTGAGCTGACAAGACAGACGGCTCGCCGTATATGCTGGTGCCATCTCTTAGGAGACCTCAGTCTTGAGGAGCAAGAGGGAAGTATGTTAAACATCTTGTCTTCAAACAGTCAGCAACGAAATACTAGTCAAAGTAAACTTAGAATTCACTGTTTCTTGTTCTTATGTTCATTTTCCGTACCGTCCCAACTTTTCAGAACTGGAGTTGTAGAATTGTGAAAGAATGTGTGTTTCTGTGATAATGAATACATAATTAAAATCTATGGGGTTATTCTCCCTCTGCTTTTATCCTGTACTCGTTATTTAGAAGCAGTACGAAGCTATATCTTCCAGAGAGGGATTATACCTGGAGGAAACCCATGCAGCAAGAACATTCAAAGTGCACATAGAACAGATTGTGTGTGCATGTGTGTGTGTGTGTGTGTGTGTGTGCTTGCGTGCGTACATGCGTGTGTGTCCTTATTACTGAGGAAAAATGTCCTTACACTGGTCTAAAGATGCTTATGAACATATTTATCAAATCATAAGCAAGACATTTAGGCTGCAGTATTATGTAGCTGTCAAATGTCTGATAAAACAAGGACAAATATTCGGACCAGAATCCCAAGGTAATTAGCATTGCAAGCACTGGCCCCGATGTTTTGAAATAGCCCCCTCTGTATATAAAATAGTCAGTAGCAGGAAGCAGTTGAAGCAGCATCTATGGATGTCTGTATCTGATCAAAACAATTCTTCCAACAGCATTTGTCTGCTCTGCTCACAAAAATAAAATATAAATGCTCCTTCACGCATGGTCCCTTATAGGATAACACCTTCCAGACCATTAGTCTCATTACACATACTGTGGGATTTGAACTGCAGATTCTAACCTTTCTCCAGCTGCAGCTAAAACAAAATGAATTCCATGCTGGCTGCCTCTTGAATTCAGAGCGAAATCTCCGATTCCCACGGTGTGGAAATAGAACACAACACAGAAATGAAGCCTTCGAATCTCAGTGCACTGCAGGAGCATCTACCTGTTTGGACTGAGAATTCCCTCACACACATCAAATTTCCTCAGACAAATTGTCAAATGTGTCAGTGCAATCTCTCCCCCAGAAATCAATTTGTGTGAGCAAAAGTCACGTCCCTGCGTTCAGACAATAGGCCAAAGTGAGTGCAGGACCTGAAGCCCTGAGGCACCCCACCTGTAGTCAGGCATCGCCGCCAGGCAGACCCTGCGTGAGGAAAATGAACAGGTGGCGGTAAGGTCACTGAGATGACTGTCAGCTCTCAAGTTGATATGATCCGGTGTTGTTTTCAGTCTTTCGACTGACATAAGTTTCCGTGTATGTGTTCATGCCCTTCATCTACCTCGATTGGCGAACAGTTTTTCTCTAAAAAAAATTGCCGTCTAAGAACCCTGGCATTGTTCTTCATCGTACATAAGACCGACGTAATGCTTCAGGAAATTACAAATAAGCTCTGTTTTGCCTCAATAAGACTTGATCCTTTGAGGTGCGAAGACAATCCTTTAAAGATTGAACTAGTTTGAAAACAAGGGCAGGTCATAAATCTGCCATGGATCCTGCTCTATCAGATAGAAAGTAATTGAAAGAGACATATCTGAACTTGTAAAATGTATATTTTTGCTCCGTGACAGCAGTAAAATGTTTTTGAATCTTAAAACCAGTGATCACAAGATCTGGCCCTTAAATCCAAATACAGCCTTGGTTCTCTATTCTCCCTGGAAAATAACTAATTAACTGAATAATTGGTGCCTTTTTGGCCAGTTTGTCTGTGATTCAGAGATATACTTAATCTAAGCCTTATCTATGTGTTTGCATACACGTGATGGCTGCCTCACATATTTTGTGTCCATCTGGAGCTTTGTGCATGTCCTCAGAAATGAACACTGTGTGTACTGCTGATTCAAGACACACATGAGCGGTTGGGACAGTGTAGGGGCAGTATCGAGATGAGTCAGGGTTGGGGGTTTACAAGCAAATCTGGAAGCTCTACTCTGTCTGTTGTATCAGCTCTCTGGTGTGCCTTCGAATGGAATCCTCCAGTAACAGGCAGAGTACATAGGCAAGGATGTGAACTATTTCATTTATGCCACAGTCGGTTGCCCACACAAACGCGCGGTTCAAAAGGTAAGTACATCACCGGCCTTACACCTGACTCCCAGGTAAAGGGAAGGTAGAAAAAGCAGTTCCCAGCTGTCAAGAAGTGTGAGGATCCCTGCTTTAAACCTGTGAGTAATGTGGAGTAAATAAATCTTTATTAATAATCCTCTAACTCCAATGTAACCAATAGATTCAATAATTTAATTGATTATCATCTCCTTTTATGGTTTTATTATTTTTTTCTGATTGCCAAAATACAGTGCAAAAGGCTTCATAGAAGATACATTCATAAAATTCAAATGATCTATTTTGGGTGGTAAATTGGCATTGTTAGAATGAAACTAGTCTTTTAACCAACAAGTGAGTCTCAAGTTTTTTTCATTCGTGTAGCACTTTAAATGGGTTTTGCCACAATGTGTTTAACAAAGACAGAAAAGAAAATCAATGTTAGGATATCAAAAATCATACATGCACTTATATTGATGCAGCCAGCTTACAAATGCACACATACATATTTGGCACTGAATTAAAATTATTTACACTTATGAACAAATAGAATGTAAAACGGAACATGCTGCGTCAGTAACTGAATAAATATGTCTGCCTAAATGCCCTGATGTTTAATGACCTCTCACCCCAGAATGAGCAGAAGCTTTTTGCAGGCGCATGTCTGAACTTTGCATATTCAAGCAGGTGACTTCTGACCGGGACAATGCCACAGGAAGAGGCTCTAACATCAAAAACAGTCAGCAGCGATTGCCATGTAAATTACACTTTAGGGGGCTATAAAGAATACATCCTGGCCAGGTAAACCACACACCCAGGTCAGGTAAAATCACACACCTGTGTCAAGTAAATAACACATCTGGGACAGACAAATCACACTCCTCCATCGTGCAAACTACACTCCGAGGTCAAGTAAATTACACATCTAAGATTGGCAAACCACACTCCTGCATCAGGTAAACCACTCACCTGGGTCAGGTAAAATCACACACCTGTGTCAAGTAAATAACACATCTGGGACAGGCAAATCACACTCCTCCATTGTACAAACCACACTCCAAGGTCAAGTAAATTACACATCTAGGATTGGCAAACCACACTCCTGCATCAGGTAAACCACTCACCTGGGTCAAGTAAATTACACACCTGGGACAGGTAAATCACATTCCTGCATCAGGTAAATCACATACCTGGGTCAGGTAAATCGCCTGGGTAAGGTAGATCACCTGCATGCAAATGCAAATGTCATATTAACCCCTACACTACACGCAAATTCCAGATAATGCCAATTCCTGTCTGTTCTGCATGACCCTATTAAAGGCTTTATTACTTGGGATTTGTGTCACAAAGCCTGGAAATATTATTTCCATGAGGCAAAACACTTGTCTCATTTGCAACTTACATAACAAAATAATTTAACATTTAAATTTTAGAATTTTGGGGACGCTGGTGTCTACTATGTGCATTGGGGTTAAAAGATGTCCTATTAGATCTTACAATTTCAATTGTAATTGAAATTACAATTTCCTTTTACATGGGTTACTTTAACTGATTTTATACTTTAACTGATTATTTAACATGTCTGATGAGATGTGTTAATTGACTAAAATCCCACACTGAAATTAAATGTCATTTAATATACCCTTGAGTGTGTGTTAATAATAACCCCAGGAACAGAGCCTGCTTGTTAAGCGTTGCATTACAGTAAAATAATTTGGTTTATGAGAGAGGCTTTAAGAATATTAAGGTACGGATCAAGAGTTTGAGAAAAAAGTGTGTGTGGTGGGAGGGGCACTGCTGTTGTTAAAAGAGCCATTTTTCCCAATGATATTAGAACATTAGAAGCAGGGTGCAATCTATGCAGGTATGCTGACAGTAACAATGTACTAAAATGGTTGCAATGCCTACAGGATTTATTCGATATGGATGGAAATACCTGCACAGTGAAACTAACATTGGATATTCGGCAATGAAAATGTGGCCAATGTTCTGGAAGGCTGACCTAAGAAGAGAAAAAACAATGTCGCCGTCTAAATACTTACGGGCAGCTCTGTATATATAGGAGAAAGCGTTTCAAAGAAATAATGAGGTTCAGGCACAGCAAAAAAAAAAAAAAACTCAGCCCCTATCGCCAACCAGAAAGAACATTCAGATCTACCCTCTTAAGGCACTTGAATCAGTATTCAGTATAGCTTAGACAAACACATTGCCTCCAATTTCATCAGCGGCCCACTCCAGGCCCACCACTGTCTTTTGAACAGCAGCCAGCCCCTTACCACCCTTCCCCCGCCCTCCCCCGACTCTCCCATACGCCTACTTTCTACCTTTTTGTCTTGGTCGATCATCTGTATCTTTCTACAGCCAAAAAAACCAATATCCAATTTACTCTGGCAATTAGTTTTAGCCCTCTTAGTTATTAAAGGAGTGGCCAATTACCAGTTCATTGTAAGAGCTTCCCAGAGGACCCGTAATGGGACCCAACGGCTGAGGCTACGCTCAGTTCCCAGGCACCGGAGGCAAACTCTGGCAACACATGGCTCATTAACACCCCTCACCTGCCTCTTACATCTTTGTGGCAAAAGTCAGGCTCTGAAACCTGAGCCATGAAGTAATTAGCACTGACTGCTGCAGATGTGGAGAGGCCAGAAGGAAGTCGGAGAGAAAAGAGGACGGTTCATTGAAACCGACAGGTCAATGTTCTCGCCCTGTCTCCGATTTGGGCGGGTATAGTAGGCGAGAGAGACAGACGCTGCTCTCTTTTGCAGAAAACCTGTGCCACGCTCGCAGCTAAGACCAGAAAACAGCAGGGAACAGAATAAAACATGACAGGACACAACTTTATTAAAGGAGCGGAACCGCCGCTATATTAAGAGCGAGTGAAAGTGCGGGAAATGAAAATACTGATGGCGACACCAAGATCATGTTAAAACAGTACATTATGAAGCTGCACTTAAGCTGCCACAACTTTATTTGTAGTGCATCCGTTGGCTTGAGGGCATTATGGAAATTATTAAAGAACATTTTTCATATTTGAAAAATATTCTCCTGCAGTGTTCGCACTTTTGAAAGAAATGCTCTGTGGTAACAAAAAAAAAAAAAGAAAGAAAAAATCAACTTATTGCACCAGTGTGCTGTTATCTTCCTTGTTTTAATGGAGACCTTTTACACTGCCCACTGCTTTATCTACCAAGGATATATAATAGTCAAAGGGCTTTTCTGCCCACTTTGGGGCACTGGATCACAGATATTACTGAACAGAAAATATTATTAAAAGAGTACCAAGCTGTTTGAAAAACAGGTGGATGGGAAGCCATTTGTCTCACTGTGAGATAATAGTTTTCGCGAACATTTATGCTACTTAGAAAAAAGGTGATGAAAAATCGCATATTACCTCATTGTTTTCACTCTCATACTGTTATATTACAGGGCGGGTACTGTCAGTCCTCAAGTCCGGGTGGGAATGCTCTGGAATAAAGCGCGGTTTGGTTTGACTCCTTGCCGACATTTCAAATGCGCAGCAGACGTTTCAGGTAATGCTGCTGTGCAAGGGTAAATGTTTCAGGCATAGCAGGGACCGTTTGTTATCTAAATCACCGCTCTGCAAGCCTGTGCTGGGCGCAGTTTACATGACCCAGGGAGGGTGCTGCAAGGGGCTCGTAAGCGATGGCCGTAAAACCAACAGTAGCGATCCCCAGTAAAGCTGCCCACCCATAAAGCGCAAACACAACTCACCGCAGCTCGATAAATCCCCCGGTCTCTGTCCGGTCGCTTTATTAGCTGCCGTTCCTTCGTTTCTCGAAGACTTTCGCGGCACCCGCGGCTTTGCGAGTCAGGAAAAATAGTCTTAAGAAATGACGTGGTGGCAGGGCATAAAACTTAACTGCGATTCACCGCAATAAACCGCTGAGTCTCGATAAAGCTCTATTTTGAGTGTAAGGGGAGAAAATTAAGTCATTTACTCACCATATAAATTGCTGTTGGTTTATCCTGGAACAATATCAGAGACACAATTTTCACGCATCAGTTCAATACTTCTCAGAAATGAAAGGAATGTATCTTAAAGGTGCATTTTTGGTCTTTTAGAAGCAAAATTCTCAAACGTACCCTGAAAGCACAATAATGTTCCGTTTGGATACTAATGTCTAACTTTAACAAGCCGAGAAACTACGAACAAATTACACATAGCTGACTGGGGGACCATTTTAAATTCTCACTGATAACACCTCAGTGATAAACACTGACATCTTTAAAGAAACTGCTTTTACCTTTTATCTGAGTGCATGTGAGAACTACAACATGGTGAGGTGAAAAGATAAGCTTATTCTGTAGTAATTGGGATAACATTAACCAGACAGGGAAGCTTTCAAAAGAGCTGGGCAACTGTGGAAACGTCTACACAGTAGCAATTAGACCTTACCATCCTTTGGACATGTCAGAGTTTTATTTTTCCCTCCCAACGTAAGAGGGCTAAGCCATTCATGCTTCACCTTAGTCTCATTCTTCTTCTGCAAGTGTGAGACTGAGGGTTTAGCTGCCACACTGTGCCTTCCCCGCTGGGGGCTAGGTGGTGAAGTTATCAGGAAGCGCTTGTGAGCACGCTCAGAAGGCACGGACTGGCGAGCTGATTACAGGGACTTGCAGGGGGCACGGTACACTGGCCCCACTTCATTACTGCAGAGCTGATGCTACTCTCAGTCATTCACTTAACACAGAAAACCTCATTACCGTCCTCCCTAGCTTTCCAGAGACGCCAACCACCAATACAGGCCATCGACAAAATCCGGAGGGAACATGAGACGAGTTTATTTATTTATTTATTGCACAGCAGGCTGGTGCAATGTCGCCTGTGACTGACAGGGTTTATATATTTATCTAAGTTTTTTTTTTTTTTTTTTTTAAAGAGCTTCTATAGGCACATGGAATTTCGCCTGCAGCTCCTTCTACAGCCCCCCTTCTGTGGCTATCTTTATTTCATTCTGATGAAGGAGAGACTCCTCTGGCCTGCTGCATCTCCATTTTTTCCAGTGCGTTGTCTGCTAGTCTGCTTAAACAGTCATTTTTCAGTATTTTCTTCATGGTGCTGGAAAGACTTTTCAAATTCGAATTCAGAGGATATTAGATACTGAATCTCATAGTGACTTGACTGTTGATGAAGTACATGGCTTTTGATTCCAAGTATTTGCCACTCTGAAATTATTTATTTCATTGTGCGCGCGCACGCGCACACACACACACACACACACACACACACACACATATGTCTAGTTGTTAGAGGAACATTGTAGAATTTGAAATACGCCCCAAAATCAGAACAAGTTAAGACATCACATCAAATTAAAATTAAAACTTAACGCAGTGATTTGTAATTTATCTTTGACCTATATTATGTTGAAAACAATTCAACAGCGTATTTTTTAAATTGTTTTTTGTTCTTTTCAAATAAATACATTTCAATTTTTCAATTTTGTTTCTAGCAGTATAACTCAAAAAACATTGGACAACTTTTTCCAGTGTTGCCATTCCTTTTCACTCAATTTAATAAACACATAGGGAAAGAAGACATGAAGAGATTAAGTGTTAAATAATTTCTTCAAATTCTTCCTGCAAACAAGTCTTTCGGTATGCAACAGAATCAGAAACAGAAGGTCGTCATTGTCGCATTTTGGGTTTAAAAATGTGTCCAGGGCTGGCGATAAGCGGTATCGCATCGCAAAATGCGATCGGTTTTTTTTAAATGCGCCAATCTGCGACGAGCTTTTGAAATCCCCATCGCATATTTTGCGATACAGTCTTCGGATAATATGAATAAAAGTTTTAGTCCAGTTTTGAACGAAAACAGGCTCCAACAGTTCTACATAACTCTGAAACCATGGTAGCGAGTGGAATGACCCCATTTTTCTAACTCCGCGACAGTCTTGACCACAGTGCTTAAGAAAACACTTGCGTGGACAATGTCATTGGCTGAACCAACCGCAAAACGTGAGACGCGTCTGCCATCTTGTGTGAGGAATCGGCGGGGGGGATTGCGCAAACGCTGTACGTGTACATGCGACTAGATATAATGAAATGAAAAACACTGGACTGGACATCAGCCTACAAGTACAACCATTACTTAATAAATTATTATTTCGTTTACGGGTGTTTGTTGTCAGGAAATTCTTAATGATTAGTTAAAATTCGAAAAATTAAATTTAAATTAACCGTAAATGTATATGAAAGAGTTGTATATTTATGTCTAAAGAATGCTGTTTTCATATGTTGAACACATGTATATTTGCATTTGCAGCTTGAATTCCTTTAGTGCTCTTAATTCTAGATTATGGAAATTTTTTATTTTAATATTTAAATGTTCATCGTGGTTCATAATAAGTACCAGAATTAATTTTTTTCATAGTAAAAATATTATGTATGATAAAAATCAGTCCTGAATATTCACTCATTCATATTTTTGCTACGCAGTTAGTTTTGCTTAAGGCCAGCCCTGGTGTCACACATTATCTCTTGGAGAATAGTCAGGACTGCAGGCAGGCCAGTCCAGCACTTGCACCCTCCTCTTTTGCAGATATGTCTTTGTAATGCCTGCAGAGTGCGGTTTTGTATTGTTTGGATGAAATATGCATGGGCTTCGTCAAAAATATGACCAAACTTGCTGCTACGCAGGGGTTTAAATACTTTTCTGAGGGGCCAATCAATGTCTTTCAATTACTTTGGAAAGCTTATACTGTCTGGAATTGGATTAAAAAAAAATGTGTCAATCAATAAAAAATTACCAGGAAAAAACACGGATGAGCCTGAGCATGCATTTAAGTGTCTGGATTTAAGTGGCCTCTCAGTTCTTTGAGGGACGAATCTACACGTAAATCAATGGTAGGGAATCACACGTTTTTAATATATGAGGACTACAAATGATAGCAGAATGACATAGTATCAGTACCATGTTGAAATTTTGCTTTTTTTTTTTGCTACTTAATTGGGAGACCTTTTGCATATTATAGCTGAAATGGTTGGACAAAGGACAACAATTTTTTCTGTCACAACAGATCATTTTTATTAACTGCTGGATAGATACTATGGGCAAGTATATTAGGCAGTTTACACATAAGGCTTGGCTGAGGAGTTTAATTCATACAATTCATATAATGGGAAATAGCGATGGGACTTAACTCGTCCATATTCTAAATCGTTTACAAGCACCACTTCCTAATGAATATTCAATAACCGTTTCGGACGTACGACCTATTGATAGGATAGTGTAACTGCATCCATAAATAAAGCAGCTCCATGTCTGCAGGCATCTACACCTGCTCAAGGGGGTTGAACTCAATCCATTCAGGGTTATTTACAGTGCATTCACATTGAACCCAACACTTGCCCGAGAAAGGCATCAAAACATGCAGCAATCAAAGTAGAATCTCTGTTCGTCACCTCACCTCATAGGTCCATAAAAGATGGACAGTCCAGAGACAGAGGGAGGAAGGAGAGAAAAGAGAGTGAGTTGGGCGAGTGAAGAGAATAGGAGAGACAATGAAGGAGAGTGGGAAAGGAGGAGGTGAGAGAAATTGTTGAAGAGAGAGGGTATAAAGAGAGAGAAGGAGGAAGTGCTAGATAAGAAAAGAGAGATAGAGAGAGCAAGAGAGGAAATGGGAGAGAAGCAGGGTAAAGCAGATGAGAGAATAAGAAAGTGAGGGAAGGAAAGTGTGAGCAGAAAGTAAGGAGGGACTTTCTGAAAAACCAAGAAAGAGGAAAATAAACAACATGAGAGGAACGAAATGGCAGCCAAGTAAAGGAGAGAAAGTCAGAGGGAAAGTTGTGTTTTTCCACTGGATTTAAAATGATTGGAAATGCATTAAAGGAGGTTTTTCTCCCTCCTGAGAACTGGGTTATACAAACAGTAATATCCCTCTCTCTGATGATAATGATCTCATTCTCCTCATTTCAATCCACCATCTAACCCTTCTCTTTCCATTACTACAGCTACACATGTAACTGAGTTGCAAAGAACAGAGCAAGACTTTTTTTTTTTTTTTTTTTATCCCGCCACCCCCCCACTTTGGAGGACAACTTTATTAATTCACTCAGTTATATAATTGTGTACAAGTCCTCCTACATCACCCAACAAAACAAAACACACACACACAGAAAATTAAATAAATAAATGAATAAAAATAGAAATACAATACAATAACAATTACATTCATAATGCTTTACTACCTTTTGTATCAGTCGTTATTAGCTCACCTATTCCATCTCTCATTATTCCCAACCTTCAGCCTCCCTTACTATATCCCATCGTTTGGCATAAATTACAAGTCCTGTCTCATGGGCCATCACACACTCAATTCTACTGTAATACTTGACAAAATTTTAATTTTTTTTTTCAGAGCAAGACTTTGCACATATGAATATCCTCTGAAGGACACCCCTGTTCATAAGGGGCTCCACAGACAGCTGAGGATTTACTAAGCCAGATTTACTAAGATCTTTTGCAATGTACTGAACTTCTAGCACATGAAAAACCAACAACAAGGAAAATAATGCAAAATAAGTGCCATGGCCAGTCACTGACCATGTTACTGGTTTTACCCGTTCAAAGGGGTTTTGCTGAAGCAGAAGTAATTCTGGGCCATAGTCTCAAAAATAGAGTTTCCTTCATCATTTCCTACTCCAACCACTATAGTCAACCACCGGCTGTGTTGGAGTAGATAACTGTGTTCTTCTCCTTGTTGGGAGGACCTTCTAAGCCATGGAATTCACACTCCCATTCATCAGAACCCATGGGAGCACAGATCAGCACTGAAACAGCTGCTTATAAATCGGGACATCAATCGCAACACCTTTGCTGTTTGTTTGGTTTTTTTACCCTGTGCTCTCGGTGTTGTGTTTTGGGTGTAAGCCGGCTCAGGCAGCGGCCGATGCAGTGTTGGTAATGGAGTGTTGATTCCTGCCTTCTTGTTTCCCTGCCTCACAGACACTCTTTATTAGAGCTCCTGTGCTCTTTCATTGCCCAGACTAATGCTCTATCTGCTGCTCCACCACTGCGCTTATTGCTTTCTGTAGACAGCTGCTATGAAATTTCACTATTTAGGTCTCTGCTGTCATCGAGTTTATAATTCAACTTGGCTGGCTGTCGGCTGGGAGCGTGTGATGTGTGTTTCCGCGAGCACATGTGCACGTGTGTGTGCATGTGTGTGTATGCCTGTATTTGTATGTATTTATGTACTCTATATGTGTGTAGGTGCATGTTTGCATGTGTGTGTGTATTTGTGCTGCATAATGTGTGTAAGAGTGTGTGTGGTTGCGAGTGTGAGTGTACGTGTGGGTGATCAATACTCCAAGCTTCCTAATAACAGGGTGCTCTCTCTATAAGAGAAATTTTGCAGGGCCAAAATGACTTCATATCGCCTTGTTTATCATTGACAAACACAACTTGCCAGAGGCCAGCAGGGGTGAGAAGAGTTGCTCGCCAGGGATCACATTTTACTTTTAAGCAAGAAATTTGAGGTAAGTCTGATAAAGCAAGCAATGCTCTGTAGCTGATTGGCTGCCGCAGATAAACAATGCTATCTGCAGTGCGCTCCAGTCCTACCTAATCTTTATATCCCTCTGTCTCCTCTGCCGTCTCCTCAGTGATTCAACACAGAAGGTTGAGTCCAATGTTCTGAAAAATCTTCCTTTCCTTCGCACGTCTCTCTCCTGTCAGGAAGTATGGGGGAGGAGATGACTCAAGGAAAGGATACGTTTTTGAGCATTCAAACTGATTCTCATCCCGAATCGTCATACAGTGACGCTACCTGACGAAGCGTCGATATACGAAGAAAAAGGAGGCTTTTGGAATCTGTATTTAATGATGAGGGTTAGGGTTTGGGTTAATGGTTAGGGGTTTTGGGTAGGGTTTATTTTATACTGGCATCAAATACTCCTTTTTCATTGTATATCAATGCTTGGACAGGTAGCGTCACTATATGACAAATCAGGATCAGACTGGGCTCCAGAGACCCCTCATTTGAAAGTAAAGTGTCTTTATGCCCAGTGCTGCTATTTGTCCATTCATTTGCTGATCAGCCTGTGACTGCTTTCCCTTTACTTTCTTTTCCGATTGGCCCACTTAACAGACCAATCAACAGCCTACGTGACTGGAGTCAAAGACTCTACAGGCTAACCAGTCAGTCCACTCTTACAGCTTCATCATTCTGGCAGTAGCATTAACTTGCCAAAAGGAGCAGTAGTAAAGGATTACTGATACATTTATTGGAATGAGCCTAAAATGTGATTTTTTAAAAAAAAGGAGCCGCAGAGCTCATCGCAAAACACTTTATTATGAACGGGGACAATAGTTACTGATAATTTCCCATCTAAGACATCCTTCAAAGAGTCAAATACAAGGATTGCACTAGGAGGTGTGTAAATATCCCCCATTAATTGCACTGTAAGGTGTGCATGTGCCAAGGCTAATAATTCTTAATTTTTCATGAATATTCACAACATGAATTGATTTGTAAAGTCTCACTAGAGGAACAGTAGAGGAACAAAGCTTTTTTTTGCTCAGCATACAAACTGAAAATCTTGCACAGCTGATAATCTTTGGTGACACCGTCTTGCTCTCCTGAGACTCACACTTTAGATCAAAGGTAAAGTAATAGACATCAGCTGGAGTGCCTGTCATTGCTGTTGAGAAAGTAGATAAAGTTATCAGACATGGGTAGATGAGGCCATATGTCTATGTATGTTCACAGAGAAAACCATTAAATCCTGTTTTTTGGGAGATAATTGTTTGTTGTTCAATCAGAAAATCCATGCGTGTGCATGTGTGTGTCTCTGACTGAATACATGTGCTGAGTGTTTGTGTTTTTGAGTTTGTGGGTGTGTTTGTGCGCATGTGTGTGTCTCTTTGAGTGTGTGTGTGTGTGTGTGTGTGCGCGTGAGTATGTGACTGTGTGTGTACATGTCTTTGTGCGCGTGCGTATGTGAGTGTGTGTACGTGTCTTTCAGTATGTGTGTGTGTCTGAGTGTCTGTGCCTCGGTGCTTATTGTCGTGAAGAGCGTTAGGCGCACGGGGACAGTCAGGACAGCTTTTCGACTTCACGCAGGAGAAGAAGCGCAGGACTCAGGAGTATTAAAGTGGCTGACATCTTCCAGAGACGATAAAGCCATGCAGATGATTACCTTCCTCGTATTTTAAATGGGAATATAAAACAGGGAGCGCAAGCTTTTTGTGCGTTTGACTCTGTGTTCATAAAGTCCTGTCAGATAGCGATGGCCAGCTGAGGCAGTGGCTCATTTACTCTGTGTTTACGCCATCAACACGGCGGTGGCAGCTGTGGCAGGATACAACGCTATGAAGGCTTTTAAAGAATCCCGGGGGCTTTATTATCTTTTTGTAGTGTCTCCAAAGGGATTTTTTCAAATGCTTCTCTGGCTGAAGATTAAGCCCCAAGGAAAGAGGGCAACTTTGCCACAAGTGTTCTGCACCGCAGTATCGCTGGTAGCATATTTCTCACTTTCGGTATTATATTCATTAATCTCAACACATTCTCATTCCTTATTATCCATAATACCAATAGCTTAAAAAGCTTTGCAGCTTTAAATTTAATTTATGTAAGTCTTTCTCCGTTTGCTTTTTTCTTTTACATTTGATTATTCATTTTAATATGCATTCGACAATTTTTTTTTTCTTTTCTGGTCGCTGTTTATATCACATAGGAGCAATGTTAACACACAACTGAATAAATGACATACAACATATTTCCCTTCGCTATCCTTCAATATTTTCTTTAATGTGTGATGGATTATTCATGTGGCTGTCTTTCCAGCGACCCAGGCACTATCTTCTCTCGCTTTGCCGTTTCCGTCGTGCGGATCTGGGAGCGAAACCGTTCCCTCACAATTAAAATGGAACAATAAGCCAAAGGCGGGAAAGAGAAAAGAGAAACCAAGCGGTCCCACGACAGTCGTTCCCGCTGCTTTCGACACGCTCGTGTGTGGGCCAGAATCAAACCTCTGCTCCAGAGATGGCAGCACCCTCGGCAGAAATCGCTGAGAAGAGCTGTCCTCAAAGGGAAGACTTCCGAAAAACCTCGAGCGGAGGAGGGCTGTGTTGTGAAGTTCACAAAACATTAAAACATTAAGGAGGACGGAGACTCTACTGAGAGGAAGCCAAACGGCTTGGTCTTTCAGGAGAGACAGACAGATACACACACACACTCACGCATACATGCACACGCGCCTCACTGCAAGACGTGCGGCTTGTCTGCTCAAGATGAAAGTAAGTTGGGCAAGAGCCCCCTGGTAGGTATACGAATGGGACAGCATCTCTTTCATGGAACTTTCAGACAAACTTCCTGTCTCTTTGAGGATGAAACAGAGGTTGCGTGCCTGAGTTACTGTGTATGCATGTGTATATCTGTGTGTGTTTGTGTGTAAATTCATGCATACTGATATGCCACACTCTGCAGGATACTAGAAAGAGAAGGCTCAGTGAAGAGCCATAATTCAATATTGAACTAGTTCATAGTCAGGGAATGCAGGCACCACGATGAGCTGTTGACTTCCAGGGATGCGCGTGCCACAGTCCCACAAAGATTTGCTGAAAAAATGTTCATAAATACCTTAAATTTGGTCATAAACAGGTTAAATTTGGAAGGAAAAAAATAACTTGGCCAGTCTGTGCCTTTGCCAATTCTCAATGCTCATGCGCAGTTTCAGATTGATTGGCTGACCTATTGAGGAGAAAAATGGATTCAAGCAGATGGACGAACAGAATTTTCCTGATTTTATAATAGGATGTGTGTTTGCATATGTGTGTCTGAGCTCAGACATCAACAAGCTCAAAGACCCAGTCATGGCTGATACATTCTACTAGGAAGTGCAACAATGCCTGACATCAGCCCCAACAGAGGAAGTGATGATAGATGAGGAATGGACAACCCCTAGAGATGCCATCACTGATGCAGCCAGAGCTACCATTGGTTTCCAGAAGAAGAAACATCAGGACTGGTTCGATAGCAACGATGAAGAAATCACAGCTCTTATAGATGCGAAAAGGAAAGCTAGAATTGCCCATGAGAAAGACCCAACATCATATGCTCAGAACATCAGGTATCAAAATCTAAAGGAGGAATGCCAGTCCCGGTTGCGTGAAATGCAAAACAACTGGTGGCAACAGAAGGCAGATGAAATGCAACGTTCTGCCGATGCCAGAGAGCTGAGGAGCTTTTATGCAGGCACCAAGGAGATCTACGGGCCCAAGAGATCATCAGCCGGGACTCTCCTATCAGCAGACAATACTACCACCCTCACGGAAAGCCAAGACATCTTAGAACGAGCACTTTAATACCTTGCTCAATCGTGACTTCTTTGCAGCAGATCACTTTCTTCAAAATGTGCCTCAACGTCCAACCCAACACTGGTTATCTACCAGACCTGTCTACAACGAATTCCAAGTGGCTATGAAGCAGATGCGCCGTGGAAGAGCTGCTGGACCGGACAACATCCCAGCTGATCTGCTGATCTGCAGTTGAACGCCTCTCCAGACCCGATTGTTTGCCCTCATGCACGAAATATGGGATGCAAAACGTGTCCCTGATGACCTAAAGAATGCATTAATTGTGACCATCTTCAAGAAAGGGGATCAAAACATCTGTGGAAACTACCGTGGGATTTCCCTGCTCTCCATCGCAGGAAAGGTCTTTGCCAGAATTCTTCTAAACTGGCTTCAAAAAGTTGCTGAAGAGATCCTGCCTGAATCCCAGTGCGGTTTCTGAGCCAAAAGGGCAACAGTGGACATGATCTTCTGTGCCCGACAATAACAGGAGAAGGCACACGAACAAAAAAAGCCGCTCTTTTTTATCTTTTATGATCTCGAGAAAGCCTACGACAGTGTCCCAAGAGAAGCCATGTGAGCAGTTCTTAGACGCTTTGGCCTCCCTGAGCCTTTTGTCACTACAATCAAAGCACTGCACGATGACATGAAGGCCCGTGTTATCCATCAGAACACTGTGTCAGAAGAGTTTACCATCACATGCGGATTGAAGCAGGGGTGTGTTCTAGCACCAACTTTGTTCTCACTCTACCTTGCTGCTATGCTCCACGGGATCCCACCAGACAATCCGGGAGTGGACATCAGGTACCGTCTGGATGGCAGACTATTCAATCTGTCTCGCCCTCGGTCCAAACACCGCACCACCACCTTTAGAGTGACTGAACTCCAGTATGCAGATGACAATACTGCCCCAACTCACTCAGCCCAAGAACTCCAGCAATCAGTGAACAATTTCAGCAACGCATACTCCCGTTTTGGCATGACTATCAACACAGGAAAAACAAAGATCCTCGTTCAGCCACCTCCTGGAGCCAATCCACTAGACTGCAGTGTCTTCATCGCCGGGAAGGAGATCGAGTGTGTTGAGCACTTTCCCTATCTGGGCAGTCTCCTCTCCATCCAATGCACATCATCAAAGGATGTCGAGAACCGGCTCCGGGCAGCACACTGCACTTTTGGGAAGCTGACAGACCGGGTTTTTAAGAACAAGGCCCTCACACACCTGACCAAGATCATGGTCTACAGAGCTGTCATCATCTCAACACTCCTCTATGGCAGTGAGACCTGGACCTTATATCGACGGGACATAAAGAAGATGGAGCAGTTCCACCAGCAGAAGACCTGAATATCAGATGGGATGATTACACCACCAACAATTCTGTCCTCGAACGAGCAGAGATGGACAGTATAGAGACCACCATCATAAAACACTGATTGAGGTGGTCTGGTCACATGGCTCGGATGAAAGTAGACTCCCTAGGAGGATCCTTTTTGGAGAGCTGAGCACAGGGAAGCGACCCTGTAGTGCCCCAATGTGGCGCTACAAAGACCAGCTGAAGCAGACCCTAATAGCACTAATATTGACCGCAGAACATGGGAGGAAACTGCAAGCCAGCGTGCTGAGTGGCGCCAAACCATCATTACCGGGGCGGAGCTCTTTGAGACCAGGCAAAGAGAGGTACTCAATGAGAAGCGCCAATGCAGGAAGGAGAGAGAGGCTCAGCCACAACAAGCAGCTACTGTGCAGTGTGACAAATGTCCCAGGCTTTTCAGAGCTAGGATTGGGCTAATCAGACACCAGCAAACTCACCACCCCCACTAACTCTGGTCCAGTTAGAAATCCTCCTCGGACACTAAGATTGCCAACGTCTGAGCTCAGCGATGCTGCAGGCAGAAGTCTAATCATCCCTGACACTGACCATGTCAATCCCAGGCCACCTCTGCCCATGCAAAACAGGTACAGGTCAATTATACAGCCGGGTAAGAAAAGGTAAATGTACAGAACACATCCACCTCAGCTCTCTCTATTTACTGCTTGATATCCATGAGCGTTTTGAAACCATATAACCAGTGAGGGAGTGTACTGGATGGCTTTCACATTCACATTCACTGCATAGCAGTTTGCTCAGTTCAACCCTTTAATGCACAACTCGGGTGTTCAACAACCCAAAATATGCATACACCCCTTCTAATTTATTAAATTTGTTTTATTAACCCCTTGTGTATTGTATGATCAAGACAAAGAACCAAACGCAGACTCAGAGTCAAATCCACATGGGTGTGTTTATTAACAGGAATACATTGACAGAAAGATAGGCTAGGGCCCAAAACAGTGGAACAGCAGTCCAGCAAAGTTGGTAGTATAACTGGAGTAGGTGGGAGCATATCTGAACCAAGGCCAGAAACTGTCCCTGGGCAAAAGCCAGGTAGAGAATCCTACTCACGGGTGCAGCACTGCTTGCAAACAGGAACACAGAGGTAAAAAGGAATGCGATCCCAATCCTGGAGACCAATGAAGGCTTTAGATGTTCCTATTAAATAGACTCAGAAGAGCTATAAGCAGGAACAAGGCATGAACAGGAATTGTGGTCCCAATCTTGGTGACTGGTTAAAGCTTGGGAATGTTGTTCCTATTAAATTGACTCAGTAGAGTCAAAACGTTTCTCGCATTTACTATACCAAACACAGAGACGAAGAAGAGCACTCAGCTCAATACTAGCAGGCTTTAACTGACTGGAAGGGTGCATGGGGAATGATCATTAACAATCAAGCACGGACAGAAACACCACAGCAAATTACACAGACTAGACCACTGACTGCATACAAAGATGGACAACCTAACAGCTCCCCAAAAGTGAGGCAAAAATATATTGATCGCCATCTAGTGGCTGGCTGCTGTACTAGTCATAAGCCCGCCCCCTCCATGTCAGTGGATGGGACATTGGCCTCCCTGAAACATTTAAGCATGTATCAAATAAGCTTTTTCCAAGGATGGTCTCTGTCATTTTAAGTAGTTCTTACTATGCTAAAATATGTTCCATTGTTCTTTTTTTCTGATAATGTTTGTTTTATTTAGCTGTTTGATGCAATAAAAAGGGGGTGTAAAGTCATGATTGACTGCTTTGATTGACAGCTTCTCTTAGAGAAGTTGTACCCTCTTGATTTACTTCCAGAAACTGCAAGTTGCTGTAGTGTGACCATTGGGAAGAGATATGATGGTAACATTACATATGCATATGTTGCTCGGCCCGAGTACAACAGAATATAACCCATAGTGATTTGCAAGTCTGATGAAAATTGATTATAGTACGGTCTTTGCTCTGAACATAGCATTGTGTACTGTTTGCAGCGATGCTAATATTGTAGAAAGGTATAGCTAGCTAACTAGCTAACTAGTGGCTAACTAGCTAGCTAGCAAGTTTAGCAACATTTTATAATAAGTCACTGTTGACAGCAACAGAAATTGGTGGTGAAAATATCTTTACTTTGAGCATAGCGTAATGTAGCCACTGTTTGCAGCGATGTTGTTCAGAGCAAAGGGCTTTCTACAATCAATCTTTGTTGCTAACATAAGTGACCCAAAAAAACTGATAGTTAGCTACGTAACTATGGTTAGTACATGGAGATTCAGAAGGGTCACCTTTAGCTAGGTAGCTTGCTAGTTAGAAATAACATTATAACTCATGATAGTTGGATGTCTATTCATCAATGAACTCTATTTTGCTGCCTTATTTCAATGGTTAGCTAGCTCGGAGTTCTGAAGTAATGTTAGGTTTGTATGATGTAGCTAGCTAGCTACTTATCCACAGACAATGTATGAGCCAGCTAGCTAGTACCGCAAATCGACCAAGCAACTAACCACAAAGGACAATGACAGCAGCAAACTTATTTTAGCATCATACAACTGTACTTGAAAAAGACCCGATCTATCGAACCCTTTGACAAGCTTATAGTCATAATAGAACTAGTCTGTTGGCTGTGCACATCACCCAACATTCACGGCAAACAGCGAGAGCCATTTAAACTACATAAAATGTTCAGGAGATATGATTACGAATAGGGCGGGTGTATGGGCAGCAATTGCTCAACCCCCCGATCACTACCATGCAGACTCTGATACCAAATGTGCAAGATGGCAGTAACTGAATGAAGGATATTTTCGCTGCATTTTTGTACAGTGCAAGGAAGTGGAGACATGTTGTCCATCTATACATACTGTTTATGGACGAGACAATCACAAGGAAGGGGCGAGGTTGCTACAGAGCACGTGGGGGCGTAGGAACAGACAAGACCAATACATCAATTTAAAGGAACAAACCACAAAACTCACGCTGACTGCTAGAACAGGGGAAGACTACCCAAGAAGACATGGGGTTTGTGATTCTTTGATCCTTTGGTTTTTTCGGGTGCTGAGACAAGATAAAGTGGTGGTTGTAATTGTGTGAGTGAAATCTGGATTGATATTCAGTGCAATAAACCATAACCACAAAATTCTGCTATATTGGACATTTTCAAGTTTGACATTTAAATTGCATTGAGGCTGACACAGGTTGTAATGCACTGATTACGTTATGCTTGGTCTATTTAGAAAGAATGCTGTCTTTAGTTTTTAGTTATACCCATTTTGTTGCAGATTATATTTTTCAGATTTAGTTTGGACAGCATATAAATGGATTAGTTTTTTAGAAGCCTCCCTCATTACTCTGTGAAAAAATGTGCTGAAACTCCTTGTTTGTTACCCACGTTTTGGAGAGCTGATTCCAATATTACTGCATCACTTCGCTGCAATAGGCAAAGCCCTATGTGCTCAGCTATTCCTCAAAATATTCATTTTTCATCAAAATTCTGATGTGAAAATATTTGAATGTCAAGTAATTTTGATCTTTAAAATGTTTTGCTGGTTATTATTGCTAACATTGTATTCTGAAAACTTCACCAATGATTGTATTTTGACGTGTGGCTCAGTTTGCATCATTTAAGTTACAGTCTCTGAAGACCCGAAGTATGCTGAAATGTTTAGCAAAACATCCTTTCATTTCAGGGAATATCCATTTCACATTCCACAGTTATTTGTTTGGGGCACTGTAAAATCTCTTGAACTTACATCGATGATTATTCAATTTTGACTGATGTCTTCTCTCAGCTCATCATTTAATGGATCTTAAGGAAAAAGGAGCCAAACAATCAATGTGAGAAAATCGGTAAAAGAGAGGCCCTCTGCCTCAAATGCTATATTGCTTATTGCACAATGATTTTCTGCAAATCTTTCAGAGTAATTCAGTGACTGCTCTGGTCTCATCTCCACTTCTTTCTCTGTCTCTCCCTCTCTCTGTCTCTCTGGGTCCCTTGACAGCTCTGACATATCTCTGTATCTTTCTCTCACCCCTCCTCTCCACAGAGTGTGAAGCTTAGCTTAGCACAGCTATCCCCAGAGTCAGCTTTACAGTTGCAGAGGGTGTTAATACTCAAATGGCTACTCTCCACAACCTGTCACTTTTTGGAGGAGAAGGGATATAAACACAGAAATTAAGAAGGAGCTTGCAAGGCATCCCTCGCTTCTTCAGGAGTGATTAAAATCACCATCTATCATCTGTCTATCTATCTATCTGTCTGTCTGTCTGTCTGTCCGTCTGTCAGTTTGTCTCTCCATTGTTTGGTTTGTCCATCTACCTGCCCATCCCACAATCCATCAATTCCTTTAGTGCCATCAACCAAATTCTGGAATATTCCGTGTTAATGGATCTCTTTCAGTGGATGTATGTCTTTTACTGGGCTTGCTTACTCTCAGCTTGATGATACTGAGCATTTTAGTGTGCAGGACAGCGTATGTGAGCTACAGGAGTGCACTCATGAGAGTGCAGATCAACACCAGGTGCACATTGTCCCTGGAGGAAACAGGACTCTAAACTGAGGCAGTTGTTGATCACTTGCGGCCCCCACTGGCCAGTTAA
Organism: Gymnothorax javanicus; assembly: GCA_029692085.1. NCBI lineage: Eukaryota > Metazoa > Chordata > Actinopteri > Anguilliformes > Muraenidae > Gymnothorax > Gymnothorax javanicus. Next base: position 26,833,606 of record CM056193.1, read on the forward strand.
GATGGATTATTCACGGCAGTAGAAAACAGAGCAGTCAATAAAATTGGTTTTTCAAAAATTGTTCATCACCACAACCAGAGGAGGTTGAGCATACAGTCATACAGACATAAATTTGCGTGAAATATTAGGTTGATGAGCCAATTGGATTAGCTGCAGACAGATAAACATGGACACAAGCACATAACCAAACGCATGATCTCCTCCATGCTTACACCAGACGTAGATAATTAGGCCACCAAGCAGAAGCAAATGAACAAGCAAAACCAGACAGCTGAAAGGGTCAAAACCCGGAAAAAGAGTGGGACTTTTTTTGGCACAGAAGGCCCTGGGAATTGTGGATTTGCAACGATCAAGACGTGATGATTGCATTTAAGAAAGGGTCACAGTACCAAGTGAGTGAACTACCTGTTCTGGCAGTAAGGCAGTAATTTTTTGTTCTGTTTAAATCAGTAAAAGCATGTACAGCTGTAGAGAATGGAGGGGGACATATGGCATGGAAGGCTCCAGTTTAATAGCTGCGTGTCGAAAGAAGGCGTCTTCCTGTTATGTTGCCCACTGTTCAGCCCGGCTGGTACATAATCAAAAGAATGTCAATGGGGATCTGGGGGTCACATCATATCAATTAGGACACCCCCTCTAGCAAGGACCCTGCGGCATGTTAGTCCCAATGCAGTTAACTGACAGTGATGTGAATGATACCTGACGCATGCCACATAAAAAAAAAAAAAAGAAAAACTTAAAAAAGAAAAAATAGCAATAGTTTCCTTAAAATGGAATGTTTTCTTTGTTCTTTTTCTGATCTTGGTGGCACTCCAGAGGCCAATAACACTCCTAAATTTCTGGCAACTCCCCGTTCTAATAAAAACCATTTGTTTCTGAGTTTGAGGGAGATGAGGAAAAAGCTTTTGCGGCTAGAAAGCGGGGAATAACTCGCGGCATTGGCAGGTGCTTCACCTGCAATGTGATTAGACACAGGCAGAGATGGGGGTTAAGAGTCAGAGTGGAGAGAGTGCGCTCATCTCCCCTTGAATTTCACCTCCAGGCTCATTCTGAAGCTTCTGCAACCCCAGCAGTTATGTTACCTTCAGGAGGAAGTGAGGCCCTTGCCTGACAGCCAGTCCCCTGCTGGGATACGCAGCAAAGTCAAACTACATACTGCCATACAGGCATAGTGATACTGTGTTTGCGCACATGCGTGTGTGTGTGTGTGTGTGTGTTTACGTGTATATATGTGTGTGTGTGTGTGTGTGTGTTCTTGTTCTTGCTACATACTGAGGACTAGAAAGCATTTTTTTCTCCTTCAGTGTGAGGAAAGTTTTGGGAAGCCAAGGCATTTCCGCCTTTCATCAAAACTACAATGGCATTTGTAACTTATTAGTTAAGTTTAAGGGTAAGGTTTGAATCAGGGATAGGATAGGTTACGTTGCTTATTGTTAAGATTAGTCAAAGGATGTAGAGACGCGCAAATAATGAATGGAAGTCACTGTGATGTCCTCTCAAGGATAGGAGTGCAAGGATATGTGTTTGAGTGTGTTTGTGTGCGTACATACGTGTGTTGATGAAATATAAAAATGTTTTTAGCGTGTGCATTTGCGTTTTTGTGTCTGTGTTTTTTTGTGAGTGCCCCTGTAGCATGCATGCGTGCGTCCTTTCATGAAGGTGCACGAGTTGAGGGATTACATCGTATTTTGATTGCAAGCCTTTAGCGGTTTCCTTGAAAGACCAGATCATCTACATTGTTGTAACAGCATGTGTATCAGATTGATTAGATGATTGATCGTGACTTGCTGACTTGCTGAGTGCTTATTAGTCTACTCATGTTACCATATTCCACCGCCCACCACTCACCACCAGCACTACATGATACCATTGTACTGATGGTGCTTTTCATTCATAGTCCAATTATGTCTGTGCAAGAGACATTTGAGGAGCTGGAATTGTGTGGCTAAATTCTGCCTGTTCATCCTTACACCATCCAGCTGGTTCATAATCAAGGCCACAAACTGAGGAGACAAATTATACACTAGGACTTGGACAACTTTTAATTTATTACATTATTTTCATCCCCATTTTCGAATGATTCTGTCTGCGGTTTGCTAATTCGTAGCAAAGGCCAAGGTTGTTCCCCTCAATTAGTCTGGTTGCTATCTAGCATACCAACATTTCAAAATTGCAGCACATTGTCCTAACTGGTGCTTCTGTACGTACAGACTGGACCGATATTGTTCTATATCAGTGACTATAGAAATGTTGCCATAAGGCAGATTTTTCGAAACTCAAGCTACATTTTAGCTGTCGTTGTACACAGCATATTTAACATCCGAACCATTTTACAAATTCACAGTTGCCGTGTTGGCCAGATGTAATAACAATTAAGAATGTTGGTTTTCTGCCCTGCAATGGAAAGGTTTGGAATGTAAATTTAAATCTATTTAAAAAGAAAGACAACACAGTAACTGGCATATTGTTTGAGCATGAATGCATGGGTTTGTAAAATTGGCCTGATATGGCCATACCTATTATTATCATGGACCATTTGTTTGCCATAGTGAGTTATTCATGCCCAGCAGGGAGATTGCATGGCACACTACTGTATATCCAATGTAATCCTGTTCTGGATATTTGAGGCTACGAGCTAAATTGCGAGCATGTATCTTTTTTGCCCATACATCAATGCCAGAGATAGTTCCCATCAATAACAATGATGTAGAGTGGAAATTCTTCCTCATTTCTTTTTAAGGGTGTGCTACCTTTTCTGAGGGTTGGAATAACTCTTAAATTGACAGCTTGGTATGCAACAAATATAATTTTGTACACTGTAATTCAACAACATGCTACACATGGTCAATATTGGTGGTTCTCAAAGGGAGGTTAGTGGTGAAGAGGGGACACAGAGATGATTGGAGTTAGAGGTTCTTGAGAGGGAACATTTATGTTAAAAACCATGACAGCATCTAAACAAAACCAGATCAAATGAGTTGGGTGTTGGGGGAGTCAGTCTATTGTTAATTTTCTGCTTGCAAAAAGAGTCCCTGACCAAAAAAGTTTGAGAACCGCTGGTCTATACTTAGGGTTTTGAAAAACTAGAATTAAGCTGCCATCTTTTAATTGGCTCAAATAAGATTGACAGTATAATATCGGCTCTTCCCAATAACAGATATATGACACATCACTCTCCTGTCAGTCGAGTTCTGTCTCATCCGTCAACCTAATACAAAGCCCAATTAGAATCAGCCTGAGAGTGTTGAACAGGCATTTGTGGATCTGAGAGGCCATGACCTAATTTTACCTGGGAAAGCAACTCTGTCCAGTGGCATTCTGCAGCCTTTCTCCTCCACCCCATATGGGGGCTACCGTGGGTGGAATAGACAATGGCCATTGGCTCAGAACAACCAAACAAAACAGCTTTTTTTGGTCAAAAAGACACTGACTGGTGTGAGTTTTTATCTGTGTGCAAGCGCGCGTGTTAGTGCGTGTGTGTGTGTCAGTGGATACTCCTGCGCATGCATCTGCCTGCGTGAGTGTGTGTGCAAATACGTGCATGTCAGCTGCCAGGGTGATGACTCCCAGCCAATCATATGGCAAAATACTCAGCTGATGATGCCAGCCAAAATTCAGACTGCCCAATTGCTCATTGCCAAATCACAGTCTATTTAAGCTCGAAAAGCCGTAAACAATTTCCATTCGGTGCCTTTATTGCAACCCCACCAATACCCCAGCTCCAACTCACTTTCTGCTGTACTTCACTCATTAATTGCTTATTTTTTCTCCATCACTGAATGTTTATAGTTTATAGTTTGTCTTATTGTACTATAGCAACATGACGTAACATCTATTTCATTGTTTCGTAGCTCTGTTCTGTCCCCCTGGGGGATTCGTGCAGCAGTCCCTGCATTCGGCTCCATGCATGCTTTCATAGATGTGCAGTGAGCTCGCAGAAAAGAACGTGTGTGCATCTGTGTGTTTATATGTGTGCGTGTATGCAGACAGGCATTTGTGTGCATATGAGTGATGACATGTGTGTGCAAGAGTGTAGACGTGTGCGTGCATGCGCATGAGTATGCTGATGTGTTTGCAGGTGCGTGCATCAGCGTTGATGCGCGCGCGTGTTTGTGCGTGTGCTGACGTGTATGTATTTCTGTGTCTTTATGTGTACATTTGTTTGTGTTTGTGTGTGTATTCATTTTCATCCAGTACCATGGCAGGTTCCGAAGCTTCTTCACCAGTAACATTACAGAAGCAGCTCGATTGATGTGCGCCACATTGCCATAGAAACAGTCATATGACACCTCCAGCATATGGCACCTTGGCACGTCCGTCCTCCTTTGGGAGTCCAGACACAGGAAACTAGTCTGGGGTTTGAGTGGCCCGGAGCTCCGCAGATTGTGTCCTGAGTAATACTCTCCGAAATCACCTGCTGTTGAAAACAATGCCACTAATTGGTTGTATGAGAGAGCGCTGCAGTATCATTGAACCAACTCAAACCAGAACACTCTCCTGAAGCTTTTTCACGTTAAGCAAAAATAAGATACATTTTTCAAATGCTGCAAAGGAAATATGCAGTCTCAGGTCAGCTCAAAAGTTTTGCGAAGTATGTGTCTAACACCTCAGAGCCTGAACTGTGCTCTTGTAGCAACCAGTTTATGAAATTTGAGCAAACATAAAGAGCAAACTTAATGCTTTGGAGGCAGTTTCTAGAATGTGTACACGGTGAGAAGGGATTACCCGATAGATAAATAGATTACATAATCTGCAACACAATGTATACATGGATTCCTCTGTGTACACATATTGCATTCAGCTCCTCTTAACGGAGGTGTAAAAGGCAAACCTTTGAACAACGGAGTCGAGGGACTAAGGAGAGTTTCCACAGCTCAACATGAAGCTCAACCCTTGGAGTTCAGTCAAACAAAGTATGTGTGAGATTTACATTTATGGCATCAATCCAAGAAAACAACACAAGCATTCTCTCTCCCTCCCTCTCGCTCTCTCTATTTCTCTATTTTTTGTTGCCTCCCTCTCTCACTTCTGCTTGCCCTTGCTTTCCTTTCTTTGTCTGTCTGTCTGACATAGGCTGCATCCCAATAGTCTTTTTTATCTAGGAGAGTTCCTAATTCCTATAAAAGTATCTGGAAATAATTACATGGCAGCCATGATAGGTATATTCAAATTCTTTTTATGTTAAGGAAAGGTGTCTCAGTGCTTTCTACTTTACCTCCTTTAGCATAGGGTACACAGAACCATCCTTTTCAAACAGAAATGAGATAATGCTATCCCACAATTCTGCGCAGCAACAATATTTAAACCAGCGACCATTCATCGGGCCAATCGCTTAAAGAAACGTTTATGATGGGCAGGGGGCTCATGATCATGTTGTCTAGTGTAAGTGCATTCGGATTCTCTAATTAGCGCGGTTGTCTTTCTAAGCCGTTAGGAATTCCCTTTTATGCCTTACCTTTACCTTATGACGTTTTCCACAAAGGTTGAAGAAAAGTGGTCAGGAATTAGTGGATAGGCAGTAATTTTTTGACTATTTGGACTCAGCCTTAGTCAGTCTCTCACTTTCTCTCTCTCTCTCTCCCTTTCTCTGTGCAAGGTATGGTTTTCTGACTGTGACAGTGATGAATTGCAGATGCGTCTGGGCAGGAATAAGTAGGTCCTGTGTGCTGGGAGGGGCAGGGCAAAGACAAAAGAGCTGGAACACTGGGGGTCCCACCTGAATTCAGAAGGGGAAAACTTCAGAATAATCGAAGCCCTGCTCTAGAATCCTGTCTCTCCCATGGATACCTGTGCTTGACGTCTGTAGTCCTGCAGTCCGACGAAAGCCTCAATATTCTTTTTTTAAATTCAAAATTAAACCTATGTTTTTATTAAATTATTGCAATTTAAGCCTAAAATTATATGATTTGCATTCTTAACAGTGAAAGTGACCTTGTGGTGCAATTGGTCTGCTTTCATTTCTCTATTATTCTCGCAGAATTACAGAATTTCTTCATGCTTGACCGTTCAAAGATAAGAAAAGTGGAGGGGGCTGTCAGTGGCATTGTGCTTCACCTGTACTATGATGTCCTGCTCCTTTGGGGTTTTCCTGCAGTCTGGCTGTTTGTGTATTCCTCAATTTGTTCTCATAATTCAATTATTGCCATGTGGCTTCACCCCTCCCTTTGTGCATTCTCCTGCCTTCTGCCACACCTGACTCTCATTGGTGACTGCAGTCCCTGTATATTTTAGGTACTGTTTTTGGCTTTTTTTTTCCCAGACTGTTACTATCCCATGTGTTTGGTGTTCTCTAACGCTTTCTAAGTGTATTTTCCCCTCCCAGTGTCTTTGCCTTCTTCCGTCCTTTGTTTGAGTTGGCTGTTTTCCTTCGTCATTGTCTTCCTGTGTCCATCATTATTCCTCCTCCTAGTGTTTCCCGTTCCCTCCAAATGGACCCTACAGAATTGACCCCAGACCATGTTTTCGACTCTGATCAACCGCACCATCTATACTCCGCTTGCCTCAGCATGACCTTCCCTCAGTCTTCGACCATGATCCGCCTGCCCCTTGATAAAGTTGATTCTTCTGATCTTGATACCGCATTTGGCTTCCTTTGTACTGTCGTTCATGACATGCACCTGGACAATTGAAATTACCATCATTTTTATTATTTTTCAAAGCTAAGTTTTGTAGATATACAGTGGGCTCCAAAATTACGGGCACCCCTGACTGGCAATGCACAAACAATATGAAGAAATGAAGACCTGGGTGCAAGAAGTACTTTAGTCACAAAATAACACTTTTGAGATATTAACGGTCAAAGTTTTGAAAACATGCTGCAGATACTTTTTTAAAAGATAACATTCAGTGGTGCCTGCTGCTAGTCCCAGGGGTTATACAAAGTAGACAGACACGTTTTTGTGGAAAAATAATGCTTTATTACGAAAAAAAAAAACAAGAAAATCAGTTTCGGACTTTGGTACTTCTTACCATAAAATGCCTTGGCTTCGGTACTTATTGCCATAAAATGCATGGACTTCAGTACTTTTACCACACAAATGCCGTTTCAATCATTTTCTGATTGCCAAACAGTCATTTTTGCTACGCTTGTCACATGACACATACTAGCAGCAGATTGGACAGTCATGGACTTAGGCACTTGTTCCTGATGATGTCAAGGACTTGAGTACTTCTGCAAAGACTTGAGTATTTCTTGCACAAAAATTCAGTAGCTTCAGGGAAGGCCGTATATCAGTATTGAGGACCAAAGTACTTATATTTGGAATTTTTTGGCTTCAAATGATGCACATGACACTCTACTTTATGGTAGTAGTGTCAGCTCATTTTTTGGAAAATGTGACTTAAGTACTTCTTGCACCCAGGTCTTCAAATATAAATAATATAATTATAGAGAAACGGAATATACCAACGTGTGAAATACTTTAGGTTACTAATGCGTCGATGGAAACAACCAAAACCATAATGGTCATTTAATGCAAAATAAATTTTTTAAAAATCAAGGTTTCATAATTATTGACACCCTTCATTTAGTACTTAGTACAGCCTCCTCTAGCACGGATAACAGCATGGAGTCTTTTCCTGTAATTTTTGATCAGGTTAAGGCACACATTTGGCGGTATTTTGGCCCATTCCTCTTAGCAGATCCTTTCAAGAACCTTCACATTCGTGGGTTTGTGTTTATCAACTGCCCTCTTCAACTCAGCCCACTGGTTTTCAGTTGGATTGACTGGCGACTGAGATGGCCATTGCAGAATGGTGATTTTGTTGTCACAGAGGCATTTCTGTGTGGATCTTGACCTATACTTTGGGATATTGTCTTGTTGGAAAGTCCACCTACGACCAAGTCCCAGCCTTCTGGTGGAGGCAACCATATTGTCAGCCAAAAGATTCTGATACTTGGTGGAATTCATTATGCCATTAATCTTAACCAGTGCCCCTGGACCTCTTGAATTAAAACAGCCCCAAAATCTAACTGACCCACCATCATATTTCACCGTGGGTTTGTGGTGCTTCTCCTTGTTTGCATCTCTGCTTTGACACCAAACATGCCGATGCTGTATCTGACCGAAACCTGCATTTTGGTCCCATCTGACCAAAGCACCTTGTTCCAGTTATAATTTAAATAACCTTAGGCAAACTCAAAGCGTTTGCCCCTGTGTCTGCTGGTCAGAGAATGTTTTCTTCTGGCAACCCTTCCAAAGAGCCTGTGGTTGTGGAGGTGGCGCCTGATGGTGCTTTTAGAAATCTGATGACCCCAAAATACCACCAAGGCCAGCAATTCATTCACAGTGATTCTTGGGGCTTTTATTGCTTCTCTCATCATCCTCCTGAGTATCCTGGGAGGCCCAATGCAGTTGCATCGTTTACCCTTGTGGTTTTCAACAGTTCTATATATTTTCTAATAACTGCCCTGACAGTGCTCAGTGGCATATTCACTTGTTTGTGAATCTTCTTGTAGCCATTATCAGATTTATGAAGGTCGATGACTATTTGCCATTTTTGAACTGACAGTGGTTTTTTTTTTTTTCCCCATGGTTTTGGATGGCAAAGGGATATTGCATATGTGTTTCCTCATGTTTATACCCAGTGAAACAGGAGGTGATGTAATGACTGAATGTAGTTCCTTAACAATTAGATAAAACTTAACGAATTGCAATTTAATTTGCACTTTCATTTTGGTAGATGTTATTTACAATAATCTTTAAGGGTGCCATAAATAGTGAAACCTTGATTTGGAGGGAATTGACTTTTAATTAAATCAGTAAATGATTTTGGTTGGTTCCATTAGAACATCAATATTATGCAATATTTCTCACATGTCCATACATAGAGTTTCTCTATAAATATATATTTAAAACATTTTTTTAAAGTATTGTTTGTGCACTGCTAGTCAGGGGTGCCAGTAATTTGGGAGCCCACTGTAGTCTGATCAGTGCAGTATGCTGGAAACTATTGTGGTAAAAATTCAAATAATATTGGAAATTATTGGAAATAAATATAAACAAATGTATACAGAACAATTCATGAGTACACAAACCTTTAAATGACAACAAAATAAATAAATAAATAAATAAATAAATAATAATAATAAATTAACCAAGGAGGGCAGAGCAATAGTGTCCAAGAAAATATTGAAGAAAGCAAGAAAAAAGAGATCACTCATTTTTTAAACAAGAGGGAAAGATCCTTTCTTTTTGATTGGATTTTCAGGACATAAAGAGGCTCCTCTCTGGTTTTCTATATGCATACTAAAGGAACATTCAGAGTACACTCAGTCCCTTTCAGAACCAATCAATTAAAATTCAGTGTATGAGAGTGATTGATCTATTTCTCTGTCAGGCCAGAGCATCGCTGAGGAGAGAGAAAAGAGGAGGTTGAGAGAGAGAGAGAGAGAGCTGTCCCTTGGAATTGAAGTAACACAGCGATTTGTTTATGGCAACAACTGTGATTGCAAAACTGTTTCCTCCCTCTTGTTTTTACAGTAAATGAGAAAAGAAAGAAAAGTTAAACTTTGGGCCCCCGAGAGGACAAAAAGTGGGAGGGAAGTGGGAGTGTGAAAAACTTGCATTTCATCGCAGTTCTGAAAAGTAGAGGTGATAGAAAAATGAAAAATTTTGATGCAGCAAGTAGCCTTCAGAACTGTACTTCACTCAGGAAGTTTGGAATACATTCACAAATGCAAATTCAATGAAGGACGGTGTGGAACGGTGTTGTAACTCTTCCTCTGTGACAATTAGCCCTCGCTGGACACTGTCCATCAGTCCTCCCATCCAACACCACAAACTCCTCTCGATCTCAGAAAAAACGGTTCACCGCGCATCCTCTCGATCTTTCTTTTTGTGGTTTACCTCCTGAATGCTCATGCAGAATTTATGTGAATCTGCTTGTTAAAAAATCTTTTGCCACTGGTCATTATGCCTGCACTGGTTTCAGTGTGTATCACACTTTGCAAATCAAAGAGCTGGTTTTCTGATGCGCTGATAAACAAACCTCCCTGGTGATTTAGGCATTTCGAAATCAGACGGCATTCAAAGCCAATGGCTCGACCATTTTAATTGCAAGCAGAATTAAGTGCTTGAGAAAACTCTCAAATGACTGTCGAGCTCACTTACACACACAGTGGCAGGATGGAATCTTGAGAATGTTCTGCATTGGGTGTGTGTGTGTGTGTGTTTGCGTGTGTGTGTGTCTGCATATGTATGAGTGCACGCGCATCTGAGTGTCCCCACATGCATTGGTACGCGCATATACAAGGTAAAATGCTCACTGTCGATAATAATTAACCTCTATTGCTACTTGCAAGTACATCCATAATAGGCCAAATGTACTCCATCAACGTTGATTTAAGACGGAATATTTTACTTAATTAATTAAATGCATATTGGCATTCGTTTGTAGATGGGACTTCCAGGAGAAAGTAATTAAGGGAAAATGCAATTCAGAAAAAAACATAAATTTACAGTTTCAGTTTTTTATGACCATTATTTGATGAATAGTTTTTAAATGTGTCGTGCCCCTGTTAATGGATAAAGTGCATAAAAATTTTAGTTTCAGCAGGAAATTTCCAACTTAAATAAGAGGAAAAATGGGGCTCAGCTTCCTCAGCTTGTTCCGGCAGACAACTCGCGATTTGCCCACATTTCCATAAACAGTCCCATGCATATCACACAGTGCTCCACCCCTCTAGTTGGTGGGCTACATTTAAGCTGCTCCCCTGCTTGCCTTTGCAGAAAAACATACCTCTGCCTGCGGCTGCACTGCATCACACTTGCCTGCTGCCATTTAACATCCCTCCACCGCCCCAGCATGCCGGCTCTGAATCTCCCCTGGGGGCGTGGTGTATCCTGACACTCCCTGCTCTCTTCTCTTCAAGCTCAGTACGCCGTAAGGTGTGTCAGTGGCAGAGCTTAGCTGCCAAACTATTGTTCTATTTATTTGTTATTCCTGTTATTGAGGGTTTACACAAGAGTTGGCTGACAGAAATATTCTGAATTCTGAAAATTCTTTAATTAATGTTTTCAGGCTCTAATGCCGCCACAGTGGTTGCACTGAATGCTTGGTAAGAAGCAGAACCCAGTTGCTGCAGGTTGAGAAGCCCAGGGCAGAAGAGGGTGAGAATTGCATGAAAATTTCCCATTGGTAATAAAGTGTAACCAGTGACCCCAACACACCTCCAGGATACTGGAAGGAAATGGGGAAGGTACACTCCATCGAGTGCTGTAACTTTTCATTAACTCACCGGTTTGGGATCAATCACTTCATATGAAAGTCAAATGAAGCAATTAAAAGAGTCTGCCATCCACAGAATGCCTGGCCCATTTCTCTCACTCTCTCTCTCTCTCTCTCTCTCTCTCACTCACTCTCTCTTTCTCTCCCTTGCTCTCTAACCTTCCCTCTCTCCTCCTTAGAGTGTACCCTAGCAGAACATTGCGGGCAGCAGGTGATTTTCATACCCTGAGACAGGGCCAATTTTTTGCCCTGAGCTTTATGATTCAACCATAGTTGTTATTTTTGAATTGTATGGGTCAGGTTTAGTGAAACCTGATCATGGAGGGCTACAGTACCCCGCCTGTTTTTTTTATTACTTAAGACTTAATTAATAAATGAAAGTAGATGATTATCAGCAGCAGGCAATGTAGCCCTCCAGGACTACAGTTGGCTACGCCTGCACGAGGTCGTTAATGATTCTTCATTATTCAGTTTAAATGTCTCTTGAGCAATGTTGTTCCCGCTTATGCCATACTTTGACGTACTGAAAATAATAATCATAGCATGAATAAAAGTCATGTATTTATTCTCCAGGAGATTCAATTAGACATGTCAACAGTGTTTACTCCACTTCAGTTTAAGACTGTGAAGAAACTGTCTAATTACAGGGGGAATCTGCTGGTTTATACAGCATTTGCTGAACCTGTGGATGTGTGATAACAATGGTCATTAATAGAACATGATAAAGAGTTCAATAATGAATAATCACAACAAATATCGGTTATAAGCCATATCTATTTTAATACAAGAATATTAAGAATATTACAATAACATTATAACATTCTACTGGTTTCCACAGCACAAACCTCCTGCCAGCCTAATGAGAGGCTAAAGTACGAGAATATGTCAAAAAAAAAAAAGAAATTAATTACACTCCGCTGCAGGATTCCACATGACAAAGATTACAGTGACAACTGAGAAGTTCTCGATGCTTGGACTGATACGATGTTGCTCCCTAATGGCCTGTATATGTGTGTGTGTGTGTGTGTGTGTGTGTGGGGGAAGGTGTGGGTGTTCATCTGTATGTGTGCATGTGAGTGTGTGAAACTTGGAAAAATGGGAGAGATGGAGCGAACAAATTCCTCCCAGCTGTTAGAACAGTAAATGAAACTAACACATAGAAGCGATGAGTGGGTCGAATGGACCCAAACATCAACCCAAGGACATAAATATTTAGGGGGCGGCTTGCCAAAAATAGTGATTATTATTTTTATTTTTTCATTTTATACTTCTTTGCAAGATTTTGGACAAAGTCATGGATTTTCAAGTTAAAAAAAAAAATTATTTGTAAAATGATTTTTCTTTAAATTAAAATTACGAATGGGTCATTTTGACCCGAACACCCCATAAGGGTTCAGGTTGTTTTATATGTCTGCAATGATAGCTAAAAAAAAAAAAAAAATGGATCGCAAAGTGTGCAAAGGTTGTACTGATGAGTTGATGTTGAACACCTCTCCAAAAATTTAAAAGCACATTGTTGAGCTGCCGGATAGCTCACTTGGTTAAAGCACTGCATCGCGGAGCAAAAGTGACTATCACGGCGTGGGTTCGAGCCCTGGTCGTACCAGCTGGCAGTGGTCGGCAGCTTTTTCAGAAGTAGCGCACAATTGGTCATTGCGCTACAGGGATGCCGGGAAGGGAAATATAAAACTGTTGCTTTGTTCGTTGCTCAAGCGCCTCCTGTTGGCCAGCCGGGTGCTCGTCAGGAAGATTCTAAGCTTGTTCGTGTTCGCGTATCCTCCGCCCTCGGTCTGAACTTGCGAGGATTCAACCAATGAGTGTACAGAAGTGGTATCAATGGGCACGTGCTTCGGAGGAGAGCCGTGAACCATCCCACTCTCCTGAATTGGCATACGCATACGAGCAAGCCTTGTACATAGTTCTTCAATTGGGCATTCCAGATTCGGGTGGGATTGAAGATGCCAAATATATATATACATTCTCAGTAACCTGTAGTTGCATACTCTGCCCTGGCAATGATTGTGGCCTGGTGATTTGACAAAAGATAAGTCACCCCAGTAACCAATTTCAAATAACAAATGTTGAGAGGTTTATTTAGGTTTATTTATTTATCTAACTGAAGAGGTTTGATAGCACTGGAATACTTCATCAATGCACTTTAAAAAAAATACTAGTAATCTGATTATGACCGGTATGTGCATAATGCTCAGCCAGTTTGCAAATGCCACATTAAACACAAATAAAGTGAACTATGTTGACCACACAGGGATATAAGAAAACAGCCTTTAGGATTGAAGAGTTTGAACCAGACAATGATATTGCACCTCAGTGGCCTGTTCCTCCGAGCAAGATCATACACCCCCCACACACACACACACACAAATATGGAAAATTTATCTTAAAAACCATGGGCGTCAGTTTGTTTTGAAAAGTGGTGGGGACGATAACTATCAGAATGAGTGCATTTTGAGAAGTGGTGGGGACAATGACATTAATTAATGTTTTCACTTTTAGTGAAACGCTACCATAAAATGCATCGGTGTCTTTCATGTTTTAAGTCAATAGTCGGGTTTCTCATATCCATCTCATATCAAGCGATTTTTTGGCGAATGTTAGACAATTCACTTCAGAGAAAATGTGAATGGAATGCATTTCCATCAACCGGCAAATAAAATCCAATGTATTAAGCCAGGTTTTCCACAAGATAGCAATAAATCACTTGTAACCCATGTATCATATATACAGTACGACAGTAGAAGAAGAGGAGGTCGCAATTTGATCCAAAAAAATGCACATAAAAATAGCGCGATGGAAACCCGACTACTGTCATGTACTGAATTAGAAGATAAACCTAGTTTTTTTTTCAATCAGGGGAATTCGATCGCAGGATTGATACCTGGAAATTACATTTAATTCCATTGTTTGAGTAAACTGTCGATAAAGCCAATGCCAGCAATGGTGAACGGTTACCAGCAAAACTGATGAAGTAATTTGCAGAAATTGGCGAACACCGAAACACCGGAGTAATGAGTAGTAATTGGAACACAATTCGGAGGTAACAAGCCCTGGGGAAGGAAAAGCTTAACGCGGGGCAGCATATCCCTGGATTACGCAGTTTGTAGTAGGAAAGGGGTAACAGTTACTATCAGGGTTCGAATTACTCATTGGCTTTCGCGGGAGCCCCATTATCCGGTGGGCACCACTGTTAAACCAGGTCACATGCACCCGCATAAATACAAGAGTGTAGCAGCGCGGTCATTAACAGGGTTACTGCGAAAAATATTGTAGCAGTTAATACCGCAGGTAATATTTCACAGAGGCACAAGCGAACGTCAAATTTCTGGGAAGAAAACAAGAACGAAATTGGTCATTCGCTGGGAAGGAATTCCATATTCAACCATTATCAAATGAAATCAGTACTTGTTCGGCTCACCTTGATGTTTGGGTACCCAGAGAAGCATTCGGGTGTGTTGACTACATCCAGTCAAGAAAATTTCGAATTTAATTTCTAGTGTTGCTGTACGCGGTAATAGCATTTAATAGCAGCAGCCATGTTACTGATGACATATCAGGTTGCTAGGGCATGCGCAACTTTCTCCTCTACCGCGATAATTGGCTCACTTAAAACATGTGAAAACTTGAATTTTTGTGCAGCTACCTCACTAGTGCATTTTTGACAAAAAGGCAGGATATGATAGTGACTTGAAAAAGCACACGACGAGATGGACGAAAGCTGCCGTATTTGACAATATTCAAATATTTTTGAAACAATGCCACCATGTCCCCCAAATAGCCCAGCTGAACACGTTGGCATAAACCCCATAAAATGGTCAATTTACTGCACAGACAGCCTTATTTCTGCCATATATCCTATATGTACTATTCAAAAAAAGTAGGGGATATTTTATTTTGAGATCAAAATTTTCACATATACAAAGGGATACGAAACCATGTTGTATAGTTCCTTACTGAGGAAGCATTTCCAAAGAAATTCATCACCCAAACACATCAATGACACTCTCACGATCTGCACGGAATGCTATTGATGATCAAGGGGGTTGTGCCACAAATTTGCATGACTCTGAATTGGAAGGTTAGAGCCACTGTAAAGGAAGATTTTGAAGAGAAAGCATCAGATTATCAGTGGTTGAAGTCGTTAATTAAACAGAGACCATGCGCCGTCTAACACAGGAGGAGAGGTTACGTGCCCTTGGCATGTTACAGGTTGGCACAAGACAGGTCGTTGTGGCAAGGGCAATGAATGTTTCCCAGTCTGTCATCAGCAGATTATGGTCCAGACATCGTGCTACAGGGTCTGTTCAGGATAGACCACGATCCGGTCGACCAAGGGCAACAACTCAGGCTCAGGACAGATTCATCCGCACTATTGTCTTGAGAAATCGTATGGTAACAGCAAATCAGATAAGGTCTCAACTTCAAAGGGATACTGGCTTGGTAGTGAGTGGCCAGACCATCAGGAATCGTCTGCACAGATTTCACTTACACGCCCGACGTCCTCGTGTCATTCCCTGTTTGAGGGATCGTCACATTAGGGCCAGACTCCAATGGTGTCGTCATCATCAACGCTGGGATAATCGCCGATGGAACAACGTAATGTTCTCAGATGAGTCGAGGTTCACTGTGGACTTCCTTGACAGACGCAGGAGGGTTTGGCGCCGACGTAACGAACGTTTCCATGACGTTAACGTCATTAGGCATGATCCGTATGGGGGTGGATCTGTAACGGTGTGGGGAGGCATCACTGCTGCCGGCAGAACAGACTTGCATGTTGTTGCTGGACGTGTCACAGGGCAGTACTACCGGGACAACATCTTGGCACCCCATGTTGTGCCGTTTGCACGTCGTTATGGCCACCGTTTCATTTTCCAAGATGACAATGCCAGATGTCATAGGGCCAGGATCGTTACAGATTACCTCCAGCAGCAGAATATCACCACATTACCATGGCCAGCACTCAGTCCGGACCTTTCCCCCATCGAGCATGTCTGAGACATGCTTGGACAGCGGCTACGCCAACGTCAACAACCTCCTGCCAATGTCCAAGAACTTGCTGCAGCATTGCAACAGGAATGGAATAACGTTCCCCAAAATGACCTGGGGCGTCTCGTTAGGAGTATGCCACGCCGGGTCGAGCTTGTCTAGCCAACCGAGGGGTTTTTACCCCGCTACTGACTCTGTTTCACAATGGTGGTAAATTTGCTGTGTGACCCTGTGTTTGTGTATGACCCCTTATTCTGGAGAATCTGTCCTTTACTGACTGTACACAGGGTTTCGAATAAATTGACAAATGTTTCCTTATTGTTTTTATGTCATTTGTTTCCTTCCTGACCTCATGATCTGCATTTCATGGTACTTGTAAATCCAATATCCCCTACTTTTTTTGAATAGTATATAAAAATCGACTCTGGACTAAAATAAATGTCACTTGTAGGCCTACTTACCTATTTGAATGATATTTGGCAAGCTTTGCGTAGAGCAAAATCCTTGACTTGTCTTGAAATTTATACAATAGCCATGAAAGTTATCATTGTTTAGGTCGAACGCTATCTTAGCTTGATCTGTTACCAGCTGGCTGCATCGTTGCCTGAGGGAGTGTCGTCCGTGGTTCAGCGACTGCTAGTAAGAAAGCCGAATGAACTTAGTTTTGGCAGCTTTGCTACCCTCTCCTCCTGTTCCTTATTTTCTATTCTTTATTGACTACTGCTTTAGTTTGAAAATTTGCAAGTAACTCTGATCTTCACATTTTGCGCTCAAACTATCAGGCGTCACCCTGGTCACATGATCAAATCAAATACAGACTTGACATTGGACAACACATTACCCAGCAATCACCTTGACACATTTGCAAATCAGTATGAAAGAAAAATATCAAATAAAATAAGAAAATTGTTAATTTAATATTTTTAAAAACGTGTGTAGATTAAGCATGTAACTTTGTCATTAAATGCTATAAATTATTGTTAGTAAAAAAACCCATGATAGAGATGCGTTTGGCTTTATGAGGGTTTATATAGGCTACAGAATTTCCTTGCTTGTCTAATGTTGAATGTAGGTTACTTCGCTTCAGGACAGATCACAGAATGCATTAAGATGAAAGTTCTGTTTGTTAAACGATGAAGTTACGAAGTATCTGTGTGTAAGATCAATGCTAATTATAGAGCATAAACTTTATCGTGAAATCTTATGAAGACGGAACACAAATAGGCTAGCTGGCTAATTGGCGAATTACCGAATTCGCAGGCTATTTTGGGAATTAGAGCAATATTTTGGGGGAAATTTTCCTGATCAAATAGTGCGCTATTTGTGTCTTCAAACAGCAAGAATAGCTGGCAAATTTGACATCGGGCTAATTTCAAAACCTCAAAATAGCGCGCTAGTTTAAAACTTCGGTCCGATGAGAACATGCCTATTAATTGTGGGGGGGATCCCCTGCCCTGGCGACTCAGCTCTTTCTTGTCCTCCTCCTCGCAGTTACTTTGTTGCTGAAATTCTGGTCTGAACTCTTTTCTCTAGTCTGTTCGGGTCTATGCAACTGTGTTATTCTGGGTGAAGTTGTTAGGATGTGGCAATATGCACGCAGCCAGTCCTGTCTCTATGCAGGCACATTTAGTGGCCGTTTGCGGTCTCTCCTATCTAATGATATGTATGACAATTTTTTTTTTCATTGAATTAAAAAAAAAACCACTGCGAGATAAAGTGGGGGGGACAAAATGACCTCTGACAAAAAGTGGTAGGGACACGTCCCCACCGTCCCCCCCTAAACTGACGCCTATGTTAAAAACATACATTATCATTAAAACATTAACATTAAAAAAAACATAACATACATAGTATATTACATTATCCATCCACTTAATTCTAGCAATCCTGCATTAGGAAGCAGGAACCTGGTAAATATATCGCTATGTTTTCTTCCCTGGACTTATTTAAACGTAGTCTGTCTCTTTTGCTCCCTCCATCTGGCGTCCTGGCTACAGTCATCAGACTTGCTGGAGTAGACCATCTGGGCCGTGTCTGTCGCTTCATTAGCAGCAGTGTTTTATTTTCACATTATTGCTGAGGGCGAGTGTGTATAATAGATTTATATGTTTATTTATTCTTGTTTGGTCATCACATCACCAGCCGTTTTTCACTTTTTGTTGCACCGTGGAGCTTAACGGGCCTCCCGCTATCAGTTTAAAGCCAGTATGTTAAAGTCCGTGCAATTTGGAACCGAGACGGAGAGAGGAAATGCGCGGGGGCGAGTGTTTGCTAACAAAATATGCTGAGTAACACATGGAAATGACCAACAGGATCATGAGTGTCGATCCAGGCAAAAACACTCACTAATTGCCCATGAATTCCGCTATACCCAACCAAGTAAAATGCCTCCATAAACAGCATTTAGCATTTTTCTGAAATGGGTAATTAGTCTATCACTCCATACTGATGTATTGATGATGCAATTAGAGGTTATTTATCTCAAACGAAATAAATCAATAGTGCTGCAAATTATTCTCTGTCTTCACAAGAATTTCCTATTTCAAATGATTCAATGAGGATACATTTCTTTCTTTTTCTTGAAGAAAAGCTTCAAAAATTATGTGACCCTATTTTTTTGTTTTTATTATTTATTTATTTATTTATTTTATTTTTTTATTTTTGTAGTTGAAGGATGATGATGCTGCATCAAAGAATTAGACAGCTAAGATTGGGTTATTTCCCTACTGTCCCTTACCAGTATTGTATATGCAGGCAGTTGAGTGTGCTCTCCTTTTCTCTCTCACACTCACACAAACACACACACACACGCACGCGCGCACACACACACACACACACACACAAACGTTGTGTTTTCATGTTTTATGGGGACATGCATAGACAAACTTTCAATCCCTAACCCCACTCCCCGACCATAAACACTTCGTGCCTCACTCTAACCCTAACCCTAACCTTAACATAACCCTAACCGCATGTGGACCTGAAAATGTCAAAATAAGAATAAAGACAGTTTGTAGTGCATCTCTTATGGGGACAAAATATCCCCACAAGGGTAGGTATACACTGACCACTCACAGACACACAGACACACACACACACACACGCACACAATGCGACAAACAAACTTTGTCGCTGGAGGTTCAAATCTTGGTATTTAGAAAATAACTTCCTTGCCTCATGTGAAGTGCTTTAAGATGTTTCTGACAGTGTTAATATCATACTCTTAATTAAGTGTCTGGAACTGAAAAACATTTCATTCTGAGCTTGGCGCATCCTTTGACATTCTTTCAATCTACAATATAATCAACGATCTATGTGTACTATCTGTAGTGAGGTAGTATAGAAAAAATGCTCAAGACGCATAAATAACTGTCTTTCAAAAGCGTGCCATTCACCCAACACTTGAAAATGATTAGAAACTTTATGTTTTGGCAGTGAGAGAGATAAATTAATGCAATTCAGCCCTGAATCGTCTGAAATAAAATGAATGTCTCTTTTCTATTTCAGAGTGCTATAGTTGGCAAATCACAGAAAACTGGACGATTAATTTGGAATAAAGTGCAAGAGGTTTGTTCCGGCATGTTTGAGATCATTACCCATGACACAATGAATGTCTAAACATGACCAGAATGCAAAAACATGAGATTCAATTTCATATGACAGGCTGCCATTAGCTGTTATCTTATCAAGGTCGCCTATTGCTGAGGTCTGACACGACTTATGTGAGCTTGTCGGCCCCCAGCCAAAGGAAACCTCAATAAGCAAACAACCAAGGGCAGCCTGTTCTATTGAATTGAATGCCATGTTTTTCACATTTCGTTTATGTTCGGACATTTATTACATTGTCGGTAATGATCTCAGACACACCAGAACAAAACGCTTGCACTGTATTCCAGATTGCAATTGCATATGTGCACTATTTATGTTTCAATTAAATACATCTCATGGAAAATTTTTGTTGAAGCATATTGTAAGCTACCACACTCTATACCCTGTGCTATTTTTCTATATCCTACCAAGAAATGAGGAAAACTCTGTCGGTCCTTCTGTTTTAATCCATTTATCTCCTCAATCATTTGGTCAATCAATCTGAAACTGCACGAGGGCACTGAGCGTTGGCAAAGGCCGGGACTGACGAAGGTGATTTTTCAGTTTTACCAAATTAAAGCTGTTTACAAGCAAACATTACAGGAATACCAGCATTTTTAGTGAGTCTGTACATCATAATGGCCCGTGTAGTTCCCATATTAAACACACAAGCAGGCCATTGAAATCCATCTGAGAAGAGCCCGGGACATAAAAATGTACGCTGTATTCCAGCATAAGCACAGTGGGACACAATTATACCTGAATATTTAACCTGACAATGCCGGCCTAAATGAAGCTAGATTATAATATGCTTCTTGTTGATAGAACTCCATATTTCTAAGCAGGGAACCCTTTGATTTGTTTCCTTTCATCAATAGCTTCTCAGCACCTAAAACTGGTAGGTGTGTTTTTCCTCCCCACCATGTAACCCTAGGACAAAATCACCTAGTAGCCACTTAAAGTGAGCTCCATAATTCATTGGGCAGTGACATTTCCTCTTATTTTCGTTCTGCCGGCTCAGTCAATCACTGGATATGAATCCGATTGAACAAGCATTTTACTTGCTGAAGAGAAGAGTGAAGGCAAAAAGATCCAGAATGAAGCAGGAACTGAAGATGGTTACAGCGTAGGCCTGACTGAGCACCACCATGGAAAAGATGTCGCATCTGGTGATGTCTCTGCATCACAGACTTCATGCAATCATTGCAAACTCAAAGTGCTGGAATGCAGAACCACATAAAAAAAGTTCCACTGTCCGATTAATTATTGTGCTCACTGTATAAACAGTGCTGCATATGGCTTTTGGTGCCCAGGAATCATTAAACTGATTCAAAATAAATTAGATTATCAATATCATTGTGACATCAACAGTAATGAGCACTATGGTCATTAATTTGTACAGCTGGATGTACCATATACTGAAGTATTGCCGGCCAAGAGCAATGATCAGTGGTACAGTGATCAACAATATATGCATTTGTCAGATGTGCGTCATCAAAAATTGTATTAAAACTCTTTGCATGAATTATAACATCTCAAGCAGAAACAACTGTAGAAATGCACCACGATTTAACACATACTTCACAGCCACATGGTAGAGGCTTCTCTGTGTATTAGAAATCACACCAAAGTTGTTTTCTGTGCGTGTTCTTCACAACAAATGTGTGAATTAGAGAACTGTGGGATATATTTGCAATTAATTGTCTAATGAAGTGTCAAAGTCGAGCAGTGCTACATTCATAGGGCGGCAGTGAAGGTTATTTTGGTGAGAGTATGAATATCCAAGCTTTTTTTTTTTTTTTACAAAATGCTATCCCCATAGCCAAAAGCAACAAGCAGATAAGCTTGGTAACAAGTATAGAACTTATTTCTAGCTGGAAAATATGCGGCAAAAAAAAAAAAAAAACTTCAGAAACTTTACACCATCAAAAGCATCAAGAACCGCCAGCTCACACCAGTGGCATGGTCATGTATAATGGGACAGCTGGTAAGGAAAAATTGGACAGTCACCGATGGTTAAAAAGGACGTCAAACAACAAGTTTGTTTTTAAATCAATTTATCAGTTCAGTCATTAATTCATTAACCCTTGTGTAGTCTTAACATTATGTACACTCCCCTTGTCATCAGGGTTAAAAATGACCAAGCCTCACTAAACCCCTAAAATAAAGCAGCTTAATTGAATTTTAAATGCTAAATCTATTTTGCATGAAGAAACAACCAGCCGTCCATCACAAACTATGTGAATATCTGAGTTTCCCCTTTTCACAGTGTAGAAAGAGTGCGTGTATTCAGTGGACACCACTCATTTTTATTACAATACAGCTCTCATAATTCTTATCTTTACTAGAGAAGAGATTTTGCAAAAAAAATTTTGAATATTCCCAATAAGAGTCAGTTTTTTTGCCAGTGAACAGTGATAAATTATTTTCTGTACAATTATTAATTGAACAACAAAATATAACCCCATTTTTAACCATTTTCCTCAACCACAAAATGTGCACACATGACAAACAATGGATAACAATAAAAAAATGTGAAAAACACAAATCAATCAACTAATGAGCACATGGAGGGCAGTATGCAACTGTGTTTGCATTGACTTTGTAGATGTATTTCTCACATCTGCAGCACACAGTACGTGTTTTACAGTCCTTCTCTGGCAGGCAGAACTGACATCTCTTCCTCTTACTTGCCCCAGCTGGGGCGGCAGCTGGGGCAGAGGCAGATCCAGCCCCCCGAACAGCTTTCACAAGCGTTGCAGAAGCTGCTGTGTGGGGGACATGCTACCATCTTTGAATGTGTGGAGTTACAAGTGCCTTTCCCAGCAGCTCCAGGAACACACTCCTCTTGTTCCGCTTATCAAGCATCCAGGTAGGGTTGATCCCATTCCATATCACAAAGGGATTGCACGAGGACACATCGATGATGTTATGGAAGATGACCAGGGGCCAGCGGGCAGTCATTCTCCGGCGGCTGTACATTCCAATCACCTTGTTCAGATTGTCTACACCTCCTTTGTCGCGGCTGTAGTCCAGGACGATGGCTGGCTTCCGGTCCCCATGATCACTAATGTCGGCCATTGTGTGCAGTTTGCTCAGGAGGATATTTTTGTTCTTCTGGTGGGGGTGAAGGCAAACTTTGATGAGAGGGCCTTCCTCCCTTTCAATGCAAGCAGTGCAGGTGGGCGCTCAGGTTTGTTCTTTGCTGTGTTGACCATGGTGATCTTCCTCTTCAAGTGCTGCAGCCTGAGTTAATGAGAGGTAAAGAAATTGTCACATGTGACAGTGTGCCCCACAGACCATCTGACACATCAAGCACAACCCGCATCCCCTGGTTCTTCTCCACTGGTCCTTTCCAGTGTAGACTTGCATCTTCCAAGTGTAGCTTCATTATGCATCACAGGCCACCCATATCTCAATGCCATATTTTGCTGTCTTGCTGGCCATATACTGCCGGAAAGGACAACGACCTTTTGACAGCAGACATTACCATCAGTAATTAGTAGAAGTGTCACAGAAAACAATCATGAAAATCAATATTACAGCAATTCATAATGAAATTAACTGTTAAAATCACTTACATTACAGATATGAAATTAAAAAAATTACCTCAAAATGAAAACAGTTGCTCATCCACTGTTACTTCAGGCCCAGGGTTTTAGAGGTATGGCAGCCGCTCCACCCACTTGTCCCAGACATTTTTTTGTCTGTCGCACATCTTGCAGGTCTTGACTCACAGCTATCAAATCGATGCATTCTTGAGGGAGTGTAAAAGAGTTTTAGTTGGATCGTGGCACAGAAAATTGCCCCTCCACTCTCTGCATCCCAGAGACCAGATGTAGCCCTCAGGACCTGTAAACACCTGCTACGATTTGCAGCCTTATGTAGGCACGCAGGTCATTCTCATTCGTCCTCTTCGAGCTGTCTCCATATTTTTAAAAACCCTCCAAATTTGTCAACTCCAGGATGATTTTTTTCAATAGCTGGAGTGATGACCAGGTAGAACATTAAGGCAATGTCCTGGACATGGGAAATAGCATATCGTGTGGAACCTGGAGTCATCTTTATGACATTTTGCGCTGCCATCCTGCCCTGGTAGTCAAATGGTAATGAGGACCATATTATCTTGCTTTTTTTTTTGAGAAAAAAAAAGTCTGTCAGCTTGGGGGATTTCTTCTTCATCTGAAGACAATGCATCATGCTCTGGGTTGTATTCCTTCCCATCTGCTTCTTCTGATGCCTCCTGCTCTTTAGAATGAAAGCTGTCTTGCTGAACATCTGAAAAAAATCTGCTCTAGGACCTGTTCAGCAGTGAAACGTGCTTTCATGGCCTCAGCACCGCGGGAACTGGAGGTACTGTCATCTGTAGCACCTTCACAGCCTCTGAATTTAGAGGTATTAGTGAACAATGCCTTCAAGAAGTGTTTATGTTGTGTCTGAAATTGTTTCAACTTGAGTTGTGTATGGGGTCAGGGAAAGGTGAAGCTCCACCTGCACCAGAAAGTTTTAGCTCTGTCCAAAGTCAATCGGCAGCACACAAATTCAACTGCTTGTGTGTGTGTGTGTGTGTGTGTGTGTGTGTATGCGTGCTTGCGCGAGGGCGTGTGTGACTACGTGTGTGTGCGTCTGTGGTTTTTTTAGTGTGTGTGTAAATTCACTCTGTGACTGTGATTTTAACTGCCGGGTCAAAAAGGACACAAAGACAATCTTTGTGCCCTGGTAGTGTACATGGAAATATCATGCATAAAGGCAATAGTTCCCTTTTTCAAATGTTGGGGTCACTCCAGGGAAAGTAATCAAATTTCAAGTAGACAAAAAAAATCATTTTGGAGGTTTTCTCTGCTGTTAAACACAGTGAAGGGTCATTTTTGACCCAAAGACAGCACATCATTAATGCAACCAAACTAAAATGTAATCGTGTAAGTTAACTCTTTTTCAGCTGCCTCCGGTAGATTGGATTTCCTGCTGGATGCGGATTCTGTGCTGCTTATTTCCTCCTTAACTTGCCTCTCAAATGTTGGCACCGTTCATGCTCTTGCTAAAAATCTTAGTTTTATCTCCAGCATCTTCATATGTTCATATATTGCACCATTCAGTCTGTCCCCCCTCCACTGATTATGCTTTACTCAAACTGTCCTGCCATGCTTTCCCTGTTCTTTTGATACCTGTTTCCTTCGTGCCATATTGTCTTCAATGGATATTCGCAATCCTACTATCCCTCCCTCCCCCACCTGGATGTGTGTATGTGTTTGTGTGTTCGCGTGCGTGTGCGTGTGTGTGTGTGTGTGTGTGTGTGTGTGAAAAAGAGAGGATAAAAGACATGCAAGTGTGTATATATGCGCAAACACTCGCATTGTGTGTGCATGCACATGTGATTTGCACAGACCCATGCATGTGTGTGCTTGCGTGCAGTGATTGCTAATTTTAGACTATTCTGGTTAACATGGACTCAGTGCACCATCTTTAATATTTTCTTAGGTGAGAAAAATAATAAATGTTTGTAAAATGACAGGGCGGCATACAATATCACAGCAACTCCTGATTTTATGCCACTCGGTAGCCTGGAAACATGAAGGTTTCACTTCAGAAATGTCCCTTTTAGCTTATTTTTTTTTCTCCCAATGCATTCAGGTTAAATGGAACAGTCACTAAAACCTTTTCCCATTGTGTATTGTGAAAATACAGCTTATTTAATAATAATAATAATAATAATAATAATAATAAATATTATTATAAAAAGTTCTAGGGAGGTATGCACTGAATATTCATTTATTTCAAAGTTATTATTAAAATGAATGATTTTTAAAAGCAAGACTGTAAGCAACTCTATGCAGGGCACAAATGTGTTCACTCACTTGTTTTCAGATCAGTAATTAAAATTGTCCTCCACCGTCTGTGGCCTCATTTCATGAAGATTTCTCATTTTCACACTGCAGCTGTGAAATAAGCTCAGATTTGGCCGTGGCTGAGCGGCTGTAATTTCTATGTAAGTTTGTGTCAGACACCAAAGAAGAAGAAGAAAATCAGTAAGCAGAAGCCAGCAAGCTCTGACAGTGGAGGTTTTATCACAGGGGGCATCGGACAGCGGAGCACTGATCCACGAGGCGCGAACTCCAGGCAGAAGCGCGCAGCGGGCAGCCCTCGAGACAGGTGGCGTGACGGCGCCTGGTTCCTGTGAACGTGCTGCTGACGTGACCTCGCGCTCCCGGGACAGGGAGATGCTTCCTCGCTGTCAACATTATCCACGGCGAACTGCTGATCTGTCGAGGAGACGATTTATCTTGCGTTCTTTCGCCGGCGATGAGTGCATTCTCCTCGCTCCCCTGTAAACCGACAATCGTGTAATAAATGCGGTGTTCAGCGGCGCGGCTGAGCAGATCACACGCCCGGAGGCGGACGTGCGGCACACTTGCCGAACAAAGAAGAAGAAACACATATTTCAAATGCTTTTAACTGAGATGCCTTTGTGCAGCGGGGAAAAAAAGCAAGTATAAAGGAGGAGAAGTAGTGCGCGAGCGTGTGTGAAGTGGTGAAGAAGACAATGGAGGCAGGCAGTCGGTATGCAGCTACCTCAGTGACAATGCGCACGGTAGTCTGTGTGACACAGTGCCCATCAGGGCGACAAATGGGTCAACTGACTCTGTGGTTCCCAAAGACAGTCCTGAGAGCCCAGTGTGTATGCTGGTTTTTGTCCTGACCACAATCACAATGTCAGAATTTTAATGTTAAATAGCAGTGGAATGATGGTGCAATGGGAAGCACTGCCCCCTTTCTGTGAGAACATCATGGGTTTTCATTCCAGCCTGGGGCCTTTCTGTGAGGAGTTTTCTTAGGGTACTAATGTCTCCTGCCACAGTCCAAGACACACATGCCAGGCTAATTGGAGACTATATTTTACCCATAGGTTTAAGAGCACGAGGAAATGGATGTTTATATGGATTATTTTTATCCTTATTTACACGTCCAAAATGGTTATGCATGCCATTAAGAATTAAATTCCAGTATTCATATTGTGCTGCATTGGAAATTATTTTTTATTGCATAAAATGAGGGGAAATTTGCAACTGATGACATCAAATAATGAATGGCTTATAACCAATGGAACGGAGGACTCGTGATCAGTAAAATTAACCATTTACAAGGTAAAAAAAAGATCCAAAAGACAAAGCAAATTATAGTGAGTCAAACCTGTTATGTTATTAATTTCTGTATTTCTTTTTACCCTGCTTAAAATTTCAGCTTAGACCGGTTAGATTTCTGAGTGGGTTTAAGATGGTCTAAGCTGTGTTTTCGACACCATTAGCTAGTTATAGCTGGACAGAGGTGGATTAAGTTGTTCAAAGCCAGATAAGCTGGTAGCGTAAGTAAGTAAGTCAGTGGGTGACGGGCTGGTTGGCCAGTTAAAAATGCCAAAAACAGACCTTAAACCAGCTTGACCGGCTTAGGCTGGTTAAAGCCGGAATTTTCAGCAGGGTAGGGATAGGAGACATTCACAAACCTTAAACACGTTCCTTCAGAAACATGATTAATTGCTTACTGATTCATTACAGTGTTGAATTTGATCAGTTAAAATGTATTGCCACCTCTAGTGCAGTTACTTAGAATATAGCAAAATAATGAACAATATTGAAGCATTGGGCTTTAAATCATCGTGGTATACTGTCATAGCCATTTCTGTCATAACGTGGTTGAAGAGGCTAATATATCCTCCCAACCTAGAAAATTACTTATTAAGTTAACTGGCTGAAGTTCAGAAATGTCATATAGCCAAGTGTAAATACTCCACTAGGGTATGTTGCAATGTAATACAACAATTGAACAGGGTAATACGAAATAATGAAGGAATCATTCAGTGATATTGCAAGAAATAAAATAACTTGCACTTGATCAATATGATTTTATTGGTGTTACTACAACAGTTATTTGTCAATTGATTCATCTTAGCAATATTATTCGTACTAATAACATTTACATTTACATTCTGTAGGCTGTAGATTGCAGAGGTTTTTCAACAAACCAATAATCTATGTGTTGTGCACAAGTTCATAAATCAATTAAGCGTCTTTAAAAATGCCAGCCTCTGATTTATTACTTCCACATGTCTGGGACAACATGGCAAAACCAATTATCAATCAATAGTAATTTTGAGGACGCTGATAAGCTCCATATCAACAGAAAATATCATAAATATAATAGGTCATCATAATATGCAATCAGATTCTGGCTATCAGAATTTATGAGTAAAATATATTCAGATATGCAGGTTTTTTTTTGGGGGTAGGATTAATCTCATATTGACATATTTTTGAAAAAATATATGTTTGAAATTACCACTGTAAAATGCAGATTTACATGTAGAAATCACTTTCTAGTCATTGATCAGTACTTTATCGTTGTTTTTTATGTTTCCCTGTGTACATTTGAAAGTATTGATCGGAGTGTGAAAACCACAGGATGCATTTCTTCATACTCATCCACACCAGGGTCAAAAAAATACAGAAGTTGCTCAAAAAATACAGAGAAAATTACTTTCTTCTTTCTCATTCCACCTTCTCCTTTCTTGTGCAATTTTCCATTAATTGGCCAGAGCAGAGTCCTCGGTGGTCAGTGCTTTATTGCAGCAGTGTCAGTGGATTTGGTGAAATGAGCTTGCATTAACCCACACTCCCTCCCCATAGAAAACACTGCCTGGGCAACATTGAGAAAAAAAAACAGACGTGCTCAGAATTCATCTCACTTTGCTCAGCAGCGGAGTAAAAACTGAGGATGCATCCCTATACTTATGAAGAAATGTATCCTCCTATTGTCCAATGGAATACTTCTTCTATCTGGATGTATAGTAGAAGGGAACAGTGGGTGAAAGGATACATGTTTCTAGTTTTTGTACATGCTGTTCACCTTCACAAGCAAGACAGGGAAGGAGAAAGGCCAGAAAGTTGCATCCCCTTTGATAAAATAGCTGCTTATCAGTTGTTGATAGAATGGCAGCACCATCCCAAATTGAAGGCAGATACTGAGGTAATGATGAGGCTTGGATAAAGCAAATGTCCTCCACCACACGGCCTTAGATTTTAGCCAATCAAAAATGGCCTGTGCAGGTGGGGAGATGTTTTGCCTTAAGCTAACGTTGAGTGACTTTAAATGCATGGCCGTTTTCTTCCACGACCAGGCTAGGTGCTGACTCGACAGATAAGATAACTGGGGTTTTGCTTGCTCGATGCTGGAAAATGTGATCTTGTGCAATCTGAGGCCCATAAGGACTGAGAGGATTATCTTGGGGATTAGGTGAAAGAACTGACTTTTTATCCAGCTTAACATTCCTGGCAAAAAACAGACAGTATTGGTTAAGTTTGGCATTATAAGGCCTCTTGGAACCAATTTCTTTGTGAAATTGACAGTATCCATGAGCCATTTTTTTGTGGTGTTGTGTATAACAAAACTTTTACCATCAATCTGGTAAACTACCTTTATATTTTATTTATGCTTCGTTTGCCCAAGCATTCTTGTTACTGTAGGTGCTGCACCATTTTAGTACTGGGCGAGACATTGCTGGAGCCAGCAAACCTCTACATGTGCTTATCCAAGCATTGCTGAGGTGTTCAATCATTCATGCAATGACATGTTGTTAATTACTATGCATGGCTGTTACTGGCCATACGAAACAAGATAGTGTTGTACGTGAATCAGACTTCCGGCATTAATCTCTTCAGGCGTTGGAAATGTTTTGTTAGAATGTAAGGAACCACAAATGTAGTGAGTGCATTTGGGGTTGTGAAGACATTTTGGGTGGTCCTCACGAGGATCACGGAGTATTACGGCTTAGCGGTTAAAGTTAAGGTTACAGTTACAGCTAGGGTTAGGTTAAGATAATGTGTAGAGTAAGGTAGAATTTGGTTATAGATAAGGTTTGGGTAAAGCTGTGCAGAATGAATGAATGTGGCGAGGGGGGTAGTTGGTGTAACACACAGAAAAACAAATGTTTTGTTTTGAACTTTTGTCACAGCCTGCTACACAAACACGACAAAAACCCACAATATAAACACAGCAAAATACACCCCTGGTGTCTTAGTGCACAGTGTCTAGCCCATTGATGTCACGGATAGCCTGCTGATGAGGGAAAATTCCTTGAGCTGATCTGTTGAGTCATGCTGGCAGGAAAACAGCTTCATCGGATGTATTAAGTTAGCCCAGCTATCACTGAAAAAAACACCAAAAGAAGAACAGGGCCCCTGTTCGGCGCAGAGAGGCCATAATAAGAGTGAATTAATGCCCACCAACAACCCTTTGAATAAGTCAGAGGGCTTATCTGATGTGTTACCCCGTGCTGCCACGATAGCATACCTATTCTTGCTCTCTGCATAATCTCTCGCACCGTCTGTTTTGTCACCGCAAGTCAATTTCCTCTCAGAGTCTTTGAGGTATTTCTGAGCCACAAATAAAGAAATCACATTCTCATGAGAAATAAGACGCAGGGGGTGGGTCGGATCGGAATAAGACGGCTCGGAATTCCTAAAAAAACAACGAATGCACTTGTAAAAAACCACACATTTGTAAAAGGACTGCCCCTCCCCCCACCCCGTACCCCAAACGATGAACGAGAAAACAAACAAACAAATAATCCTTTGTTTTTATAGACTACAAGTCATCCCACTGAGTGAGAGTAAACGCCGCACAAAGCTCCCATCTGTTGAGGAATTAAACACAGACTTGGCATGGATTCTATCGACGGAGCGCAGAGCCAATAATATCTAGGTGAGTGGGACCTCCTTCTATTGCAGTGGAGTGATTGTAAAATGCTAATTGTATAATAAAGCAGTCTGGTAAATGTTTTCTTTTCTAAGGGTAAGCTTTAGGTGAAAAATGCATGCACGCACACACATACAAACACGCACGAACGCATACACGCAGACACGCACACACACACACACACACACACACACACACACACACACATATATATATACTCATTCATTGTATTTCCTTTTTCCTAAATAGTCTAAAAGTGCAAAAAAAAAAAAAAAATTCAATTTAAGCCTGGCCAATGACTGTGTAGGTAACTGCTAATCAATGTACAACATTTATGCAAACCCAACTCGGAAAAAGTTGGAACGATATGGAAAATGCACATAAAAACAGAGAGCAGTGATCTCTAAGTTTTTTTAGCTTTGTATTTCTTTACAGACAGTACTATGAAAAGATATTTAATCATGGAAAAAGGGAAAAAACTGGACCACGCGAATACCAAAAAGCCTTGTAATAGTACGAATCGGAGAAAAAAACTGACGCGTTTCAACGCTACCTCGTCTTCATCAGAGTCCCGTGCGCTCCAGTTTTTTCCCTTCTTCCATGAGTTTATTGTCCGAGACTGAGAAGCACCGGATCTGGGCCTTCACCGGCAGATGCGCGGGGATTCTTCACTTATAGTTTATCTTGTCAAGATATTTAATATCGTCTTTTTTTTTCTTGTCAGCTGTATTTTATTTGTAAATATACAGTACATCCATTGCTATCATTTAGGCCTGAAACACATTCCAAAAAAAAGTTGTACAGGTGCAGAATAGTACTAGAAAGGTGGTTAAAAAATTTGAATAACACTATGAATTGGAACGTTTTATGTGAGCAGGTGATTTTATTCGTGATTTGGTACAAAAGTACTCAGGGAAGGCTCATTTTTTCAGAATGAAACGCCCCGAAAGTGGTAGTCTACCGCCAAAAGCGGTAGAGTTGGCATGTATGAGTCATTAAAAGTATCGGTCTAAGTTGTATTTGTACCACTACTGCCAACCCCAGTCCAAGCCCTAATTTTAACCATGTAGTTTTCATGCCTTTGTCTAACCTTTACTGTAATCCTAACCCCAACCCAAAACACAACCAAGTAGTTTCAGTGCATAAACCTAGCCCTAATTCTAACCCCGCCCCAGCTCGTCAAAACAGAAGTTCTGGTGAAATGGTGCTTATGTTATTGAACTGTCTGATGGCTGAATATCTTTTACGTTTTAGCAGTTATAACTTTCCAAGGAAAAACCCAGATTTGGTGTTCCAGACCTATCCAAATTTAATAAGTAAAACTCAGATGTTTTTCATCATTTAGCACAATTTTGTAAACGTAAGATCTCACATTCAGCGTCCACTAACTAGCCAGGTTTGAAGTCGGTCCGCACAGTCAATGTTTTGGCTTCACTTTTAGAGAGCTGTTAGGCCGTCCATCTTTATTTACCCTCAGTGGTCTCAACATAGGGTTGCTTGCTAATGTTCGCCAGCTAGTAAGATAACACACTGGCTAGCTAAAGTAACGGTTAGCAAGGAAACGTCAGCTTACTAACAGTTGCCTGAAATTTGTTGTTTATTAGCTGTTCTATGCTGCACATTGCACCAGAAGACAAAAATAAAAATCTACTTTTGGCAGTTTTATCCTTGCCACCTCTTCCTCTCTACCTTCTTGTTTTGGTCCCATTGTTATGTTCTTTGATGCCGGCATTTTCAGTGAAGTCACTGAGAAAGTGTAGCTAAATAACCTATTTAGACATTTGATTGATCATCATATTTCCCATAAATCATCACAGAAGCAAGACAAGAGAATATATTCCATAATTTTAAACCACCATCAATTTCAATAAAAAAGTCATTATCTAAATTCAATGTAGGCCCCCAAATATTTGAATGAATTTTAAACACAGACTGATCAAAAGCTTAAAAAATGTTAGGTCCCATGAAGGAGTTTGTTTGGCTATGGTGCTGTTTATAAAGAGAGACATGGCCTTCAGGTATAATCTATTTCAAATTTTCTCGTCCCATAAACGGTAAAGATAGTACGCATATGCTTACACGCATGACTTTGCCTCACTATTACGACAATTCTGCTGCTGTGAGAGTAGATCCCCATCACGTGCAGGCTCAAACCTCCCAGTATTTCTGCCCCTGTTCAGTGGACAACAGAATTTAAAAATGCAAAGAATGTGGGGTAATTTCTGTGCATAAAGGGGAAGGGTGCAAGCTCAAGCTGGGTCCTTGTTATCTCTAATCATTAAGACCACAGATTAGGAAATATCTGAGTTAAGACTGCATCAGGAGCTGTATATCTATAAGTGATATAACCACATGGACTCAGGATTACTTTGGCAAACCTTTGTAAAGTATTGCAATGCTTAGTTCCATCCACAAATGCAAGCTGAGGCTTTTCTGTGCAAAAAGGAAGCCTAGAGTTAATAGGGCCAGGAGTACTATCATCCACTCTGAGAGGGGAGGTATCATCTATTAAAAAATATTGGCGACCCTCTTCAGACAGTATATTACAAATGGATTGGCTACATAGCTAGCTAGATGCTTGTCTGACATAGCTTATTTCAAAACCTAGACAGTTGAAATTGTGGGCATTACCCTACCTAGGCATGGCAAAATATCCTGAAATCTCATAACAAATAAAGGGGAAATAAATATTTAGTGAAATGAACATGGGAGAAATAATAAAAAGATTTTTCTTTATGGAATGCTCTCTTTAAAAAAAATTATATCACAAGTGTTGCTCTCTCTATGCCCAAGCTAATTACAACTTGAATTAGTGAGCAAATGATTAATTTAAGGACCAAACTGCAGTATTTTTTTCCCCCTCTCTGATCCATTAGTTGCATGGTGATCATCAATTAGCTGCTCAACCACACAGCAAAATCTTCGGCATAAAATCAATTCTGGTCGAGTGTTTTTAATTCAAAGAGAGTACATAGCGTCCTCATTGGAGTTCATTTAACACTGTTGGACAGTTATTGCAGTCATTTAGCTCCTCTTTCATCTCGGCTAATTTAATTTGTTTCATTCATCTCAGTTTCATTTCAGCTCATTTTGTTGTTTTAGTCTTTTGACCACAATATTTCAAGGCTATTCCCAGGATGGTTGTATTCAGAAAATGTGGTGGGTTTCTTTGACGTAACTTGTGAAAACAATTGGGCAGTCTAAGTCAATTTCATCACATTTCAGTTCTGTTGCTATATGATATGCTGTTGCATTTTAAATAGCATATTTTAATAGTTTCATAGTATTACCCTTTAATGGTGAGAGTGGGGTTCTTGTTGCCCTGTTAGTAGATGATGTATTGCCTGTATTGTAGCGCACCATTAAATCTGATCACTTTTTATTATTTTTCTTTTTATTTTATCTTTCCCTCTTTTGAAAAATGACAATAAAGTTTATGTTTCTTGAAATACAAAACGAGGCAGGTTTGTAGAGGTACTATAAAGTAAATCCATACTCTCCATATACCATTGATTTGGCCGTACAGAACATATAACCATAAGTCTGAGAAACATAAATGATACGTACAGAATTTGTCCTCTCTCTGGATTACTTTATGTTTTCTCTTCAATTTGGTCTTAGTCTGATATTCTGACCTCCCACAGGAGGAATCAAGGTAAGGCCAGAGCAGACTATATAATTCAGTAATAAAATCTTGAGCTGTGACTGTTACTCCTACACACAATGTCATTTGAGGTGATAGCTGGCCAAAACATGCATTTATTTATATCAAGGCGGAAGGGTGGTGCTGGGATTTGTTGGCAGGCTGACAGATAATAGAAAGGGGGGAGGGATATCATATTTACAGATTGAACCCAGATAGCAAGCACCTCTGCTCCGGATCTGCCCTGGCTCTGAGCCGGATCAGCTGGAGTCGGCACAGAGCCGGGGCTGATCCGGAGTGGAGGTGCTTGCTATCTGGGAAGGTTAAATAGGCATACTCATTTATAGCAACAACCTGTTAAATCCCCAACGTACTGAAGCCTGTATGTCTTTTAGACTGTGGATGAAAACTACAAAGTACCAAAAGGAAGCCCATTCAGACATGGTGAGGACCTGCAAACTGCGTACTTAAGGGCTCCGGCCAAGATTTGGACCTGGAACTGTTTTTCTGTGAGATGAAAGTGCCAACTACTCTGCCAGCATGCCTTCCACCTGGTACCGCTGTTGGCCTTTACTTTAGAGGGCAAGTTTGCAAGTTAGCCCCAAATAGTCATACAGATGGAAACAGACTACAATCTTTAGCTTTAGGGAGGCATGTTGGTTTTGTGACCGCGTGCATGATGCCATCATGTCTTTGTTCTTCCACAAAAACTATAATATCTGATTTGTGATGTTCAAAGCGATCAAACTTCTCACTCTCTGAAATATATAGCATCATAGTCAGTATATGAAGCAGATATTGTACAAAAGAATAAGACTGGAGGGATAAAATACTGTTTTGTACTTTAGGTTTGTGGCTCGACATGGCTATATGAGGATTTCTCGCTGAAAGACTGTCCACCGCTGTCTTTTATTTCCGCATTGCTGACAGCATTGCTGTTTGAGTTGCATTTCCCATGAGAGCCATACGCTCTCTCTGTGCTGGAACCAGAGAAAATGTTATCAGCTCTGTTGATCATTTTAACGGGGCTTCCACTGGCCATTACTGTTGCTGATACTGCAGCTAATGTGTCAAACATGGGCACTTTAACAACACAGCCTCAAACAAAAAAGTGCCGTGCAGCTACTTTTTCACTCAACAAATTTCCCAAACGTACCCAGGAAGTCGAATAACGCTCTATTTGGGAATAATTAAGCACCATTTGCAAGCATAAAAGATGCAAATTAATTATGTATTGCTGGGTTGGGGGACAATTTAATGTATCACCTGAGTAACAAGTGTCTGTACCATTTTAGGTACTTTTCATGCTTTTTACTGTGAAAACACACAAGGTCAAAACTTCAGCATTAACAGAGCACGTAAGCACATGGCATAGGTACTCACCACAGCCTGCAATTTTATAGCTAGCTATGCTGTGTTCAACTTCCTGTGAATGCAACATCCCTGGATGTCAGTGGCGTAGCTAGTGGGGGGGGCAAAGCCAGGTCCCTTTATGACAATTAGTCCTGGCTAGTTCTCAATCATTTCCCTTTATTGACCCGTTTTCCAATTATTGTAATTGGCAACTGAAGACACGGTTTCTCTCCATTTGCGATCTAACAGTGATGAAATCATGAGCTAAATTCAGTACAGAAAAATAATTTACTTATTAATAGGCCAATGCTTCGCGTTGATTGAACTGGTCCACATTCCAATGAAACGCGGACTTTCACTCTTGGTATTGTGTGGGTTGATTAAAAAAAAAAAGTGGCACTCGGCAGTTCAATAGGCTATAAAAATCGTGCAGCTCCAGCTATTTGCGTGAGAGTCGGCAGGTATGCCATTTTGAATAACGTTGATTTAAATACAGCAAATACGTGTCCAGATGAATGATTGTCATCTTACCTGATCGGGGAGAACAAGCAGCACCTGATAAGTGTGGAGTGCTCTCGGAGTGAACCTTCTGTTAATTATGAAAATGACTGAGAACAGGTCAGGACTAATAATTGTTTTAAACGGATGTTTTGTGCAACCCAATTCTCTGTTCTTGTTCTGCCACTGTACTGAATTTAACCCATGATTTAATCGCTGTTAGATGCATATGGAGATAAACCGTGTCTTCAGTTGCAAATTACGAAAAATTGGTGAACACTTCAATAAAGGAAACTGATTGAGAGCTAGCCAGGACTAATTGTTGTCATGAAGTGACGTGTCTGTGCCCCCCCCCCCCCCAACTAGCTACACCACTGAGCAAAACATGTTCTCAGTGGAATTTATCTAGTTACATAAACATCAATGAATGAATAATAAATAAATAAATAAAGTGCCGCTAATTATAGTAGTAGGACAGACTAAATAAAATATTTTTCAAGTTAGTCCTTCACTTAGTATCCTTATAATCAAATATAATTATCCTAAATATTTTTATTCTTGTAGTTTAACATGCATGTGACATTACAACATAATTATACTTGTAGCAGTATCAACTGAATTGAGGAATTCAATATGGGCCCAAATCCATGTTGAAAATATGTGGAGTTCGGCCCTTGTGTGTTTGCTCTCAGAAATGTCTTTTTTAACTTTTTTAACCCAAGCCTCCTGGTGGTCGGGAAATCAGCAATCCAAACAATCATAAATAATTATGGTAACATTACCATCATTTTGAGTTTATACAAGGAAAATCAATGTAGGCAAATTCTTAGTTTCATTTCTGTTGCTTGGAACAAAAAAGAGTGTGAGTAGATGGCCAAAAAACAAAGCATTTGTTGCAGGCAAAAGTATGGCATATATTAACACAACAATTTATTTGTTTGTTTGTTTGTTTGTTTGTTTATGAGTTTTGAAAGTATATTGACACACAAATCCATCTGATTTTCAGCATATAAAAGTGGGTCATGGGGGACACAATTTATTTTCAAATAAAACATATTCATAATTTTTTTTACTTACATTAAAAAATGTGGTAACACTTTATAATAAGGGGACATGAATCAGGTAGTTATCATGCATTACTTCATGCATGATTCACTCATGAGTTCATCATGATTCCTGCATGATTTCATACATTAATTCATCATGACTCATCATGATATAAAATGAATTCATGCTTACTCATGTCTGAATTCATGCAATGACATCATATAAACCAAGGCATTACTTACTGTAATGAATTAATCATGAATCAAAGTAATTAAGCATGATCATGATGAGTTCATGGTTCATTAAAGACAGTCGTTTCACTTTTGGCAGAATCGAAATAGATGTTTTCATCCATTACTTCATTCTTACTTCATGTATTAGCTTCCCATGAATTAATCATGTATGTGCCCCCTTAACTAAAGTGGTGGGTATATTAGCTTGTCTTTTTTGTCATTGAATGATATGAATTAAAGCTTAATTTCTCATGAATTCATCATATTTGTGCCCCCTCAACTAAAGTGGTGGACATATGGTAGCTATCATAACAACATACAGTATAAATGTACAAATGTTAGTCTATTGGGAATCTTGAGCAATATGAACTGAAGGTTAGTTGCTAGTTGAGGGGGCACAAACATGATGAACTTATGAGAAAGTAAGCTTTAATTCATGTCATTCAATGATTCTTTCCCAATAGCATTTCACAAATTTGTTGTAATGAAAGCCGTTTGTCCACCACTTTAGTTGAGGGGGCGAAAACATGATGAACTCTTGAGAAAGTAAGCTTTAATTCATGTCATTCAATGATTACTTAGCAATAGCATTTCACACATCTGTTGTTATAAAAGCTACTATTTGTCTACCACTTTAATTGAGGGGGCACAAACATGATGAACTCATGAGAAAGTAAGCTTTAATTCATGACATTCAATGATTCCTTAGCAATAGCATTTCTCACATCTGTTGTGAGAAAAGCATGTATAGCCACCACTTTAGTTAAGGGGGCACATACATGATTAATTCATGGGAAGCTAATACATGAAGTAAGAATGAAGTAATGGATGAAAACGTCTATTTTGATTCTGCCAAAAGTGAAACGACTGTCTTTAATGAACCATGAACTCATCATGATCATGCTTAATTACTTTTGATTCATGATGAATTCATTACAGCAAGTAATGCCTTAGTTGATATGATGTCATTGCATGAATTCAGACATGAGTAAGCATGAATTCATGTTAACTCATGATTTGTCATGATGCATTCATGCATGAAATCATGCATGAATCATGATGAACTCATGAGTGAATCATACATGAAGTAATGCATGATAACTACATGATTCATGTCCCCTTATTATAAAGTGTTAACAAAAGTGGAATGTAATTTTATTAAGTGACTCTTGCAGTGTAGACTTCTGCATCACAAAATATACACTTTTTTGAGAAATACAGCTACTCTTGTTCGGTGAGACCTTTTTGTGATTCACTGACATTTAAGGATATGTTTGCAGTCAGAGCTTAGCTTATGTTGGACATGATAATTTTGAAGAATGGAGTCGCAGGCTGGCAATATGCAGGTCTATGTCTGACATAATATTAGGTAGGTAAATAACATGGAAAGCCTGCAAACTAGGGAAATGATTTGTCAGGTTTTATGCATCAAAAATGAAAGAAAGGACCAATATTGGGTAGGGTCTGACATGATTTGAGCCACATGTGGTGGTGATTGATTAAGACTTGTAGGAAGACGTACAAAATCAGTTTTTTGGCGGTGAAAATATGCCAAAGGGCTAAATTGAAAAAATATTGAAATCAATTGGCAAAATGGCAAACTAGGTATTGCCAATTTCCCATTTATGTTAATTACAGTTACTCCTGTTGGTTAAATTACACTATACCTGGCAAAATTTGCCAGTTCAATGTTTTGATCACACCTGAACGGTTTTTTCACAAAAGGAAACTAGGAAAAAAAATCACAAGTTATGATTAGTAATGTGAACTGAGGCCACGCCGTAAATAAACTAATGGACTTTGATATGAATATGATTCGACATATTCAGAAGAAAAGATGTTGCCAACATTGACGAGGGCCCAAAC
The DNA here is from genome assembly GCA_029692085.1 of Gymnothorax javanicus. Taxonomy (NCBI): domain Eukaryota; kingdom Metazoa; phylum Chordata; class Actinopteri; order Anguilliformes; family Muraenidae; genus Gymnothorax; species Gymnothorax javanicus. The sequence goes on from CM056193.1 coordinate 26,872,810, forward strand.
TGATTTGAGCCACAGTAGGTGGTGATTGGGTGAACATAGTAGGAGGAGTTAAAAAGATAAACAGTTTTTGATAAGATTCTCAATGAGGCAGTAAATGCATATAGGCACGTTGGCTTATCCAAGTGCTTGAATATTCAACACACGGTTCAGACATTATTAAAAGGGATGCAAGTGCATCTTTGGCCTTAAAGAAGATTGAGAGGGAGGGTGAACTACAAGTTGAGATCATGCGAACATGGAATGGAAGAGTTGAAGTTATCCTCATTGTACTCGTAGTGTGAACTTTGGAAACCATATATGGAGGTCTGGAGAGGTGACTTGAAAGTATCGGCATCCCAAACGTCGTATGGTGTATACAGAGGTAGGGTCTCCTCGGCCAGGATTTTAAGAAAAATACTTGATGTCCCAGACTTCTAGTTGAAGACAAGCACTGTAAAAAAAGTAACTCTGAAGATAATAATAATAATAATAATAATAATAATAATAGTGAAAACAATTGGGCATTCCAGGTTCTGGTGGGATTGGAGGTGCCAAATTAAAAACAAAATTCATTAAATTAAAAAAATAAATAAAAGAAATGAGTGGGAAAGGAGCTAATAGACAAAGTAAGATTGGCAGGCTTGACAAGTGCTTGTCACTGAAAATCAAAACCAAAGGCTTTAAGCTAGCCAGAATGTTGCTGAGACAGAAATGTCCATGACATGTAGGTACTTAAGTCTAAGGTTAACACAGCTTGCTTGGCTCACACCAATATTGATGTTGCTTTCCCCTCAGTCAATGGGTAGTTGTGCACCTGATTGGTACAGTGACTGACTTTGGTAGCTGCTGCAGGTGTACTGTTTCAGAGCATCACCAAATGTATGATTTAAAAGAATAGGGAAGTTTCACTGTCATCTTAAAAGAGTTTTGCTTTGTTCACAGGATGATATGTTATACACAACCTCCTTAAGACCAATATACAATGCAGCTCTTCCCCATGAGAATGAAGAAGGTGCTTCACACCATGAACCAAGTACAAACCTTCTCTTTTAGGTGCCCAGTAAACTGCTTTGCAACAAATTCAGTGAGGGAGGTTTTTGGTACTTTTTGACTGACAGACATATAGACAGACAGACAGACAGACAGACAGACAGTATTCAGACAGGAAGTAAAGAGAGCAAGTGTTGAAGTTTGCATTTGTGTATTTGAGTGTTTCTATGTGAGATTAGTACATAAGAATAAGTTTAAAAAAAAAAAAAAGCTGACCGCCTCTCAGTTTAATGAGAGAAAGACTGTAGTGTCATTTGAGAGTGAAAGAGAGACTGAGAGGGAGGGAGAGGGAACAGTGAGAGAGAGTGTGAGAAAGAGAGATCTTTAATAAGGGGACTCTCCTGGGAACATGCGAGTCTTGCCTTTAATAAGAGCATTGGTGTTCATTAAGATTCCTGCTCGTCTCTCCTGGGCCCTTTCTCACTGGGGCTGTATTGGAGATGAAATGGCAGACCAGTGTTATGGAACAAACCAGGCCCGCCCATTAGAGAACGACCACCCGGAAAACCACAGATATCAATTACAACCCATGTTCCCCACATACCACACAAGCACACACGAATACAAACATAGTGCAAACATACACACACGCACACACGCACAGACTGCAGCCTATGTTTTCTAGCAGCCGACGTGATATTAGCCTGCCAACATATAACAAAAATTTGCGGCAGATACCAGTAAAGCCAGCCACTCACAATGCCCAGAAACAGCTATTGCACCATTAAGTGCGACTTATAAATTGCTGGTGCAGTCCAAATTGCAGTGATGCCACATGACTTCCTCTAGGCACTAATTAAAGTTTGAAAGAATGAATAATATTTGTATATTAGTTAGATAAGTTAGATCATTGGTTTTTGACTGGTAACTCATACCCTGGTTGTTATAATCTTGATAAGTCTGCTATTTACTTTCATAAGGCTGTTATTGAGCTCTTAGCAAAGTTGGGTTCAATTTTAACCATATATGAGCCCATACACATGACACACTTGCTGAAATGTACCTATAAAAGAAAATAAAATTAGCAGTCCTGATTAAAAGAACCTCTATGATTGGACATCTTACTAAAACGAGAGGCTCAAAATCAACTGCTGACATCTGAGGAGGAGGAAATCAAAAACTCATTCATCCCCACCAAAAGAAATGGCAGGATATCTTTTGTTGGCCTTTGAGTACAAAGATTTCCTCATTAAAACTCTCCCCCTGGTCAGAAATCAAAGCAGCACACATTCCTGGGAATTCCTTTGCACTGCCCCTGTGGTGTAGCACAGCCCATCTCCTGTAGAGTCAAATCTCTGGAAATTCAGGAGGATGTTGTGTTGATTTTCATTCTCTTTTCAATCTTCTAGAAATTGTTTTCAGTTACCTGCAGTGATTTTTATATCAGCTTTAAAATGTTCAGGCGAGAAAATACATTCTTTATCACAGAATCGTGCCTTTAAATTAAAAAAAGTTTACCTGGTGGTAATAAATGATTGTTGCGTTATTTGTAGAAACAAGTGTGCCTCGTCCAGGAATAAAAATCATCCAGTTATAAAATATCACAGCAGTTATATGATAATACCATCGCTCTGCTATGGTACCTCTGCTGTAAAATAAATCTTGTGTTGCCTGGCAACAAAAAGAGCAGTTGTCCCAAAGGAGCAAGGACGCTTTTGGACCTTGTCCAGCACCCTTGTGTGATGTCACAGTCTCCTGACATTCCAGTGTCCCATTTCCTGGTTAAATGAGTACAGTGCCTGACAAATACAGAAGGGCCTTATTTTGGGCCACAGTAGTCAGCCTGATTTTAAAACAATCAACAGGGTAGCCATGCTTTTATTTATCATAATCATCATAATCATCATCATCATTATTATTATTATTATTATTATTATTATTATTTTTAGTTGTAGTAGTTGTAGTTGTAGTAGAAGAAGATGAAGAAATAAGAGTTAAAGCTGTAACTGCCACAATTAGTAATTGGCTTTATGCAGAGAGTTCTGAACTTAAAGTTAGTTTGTTTTTCATTATTGGACAAACTGATATCCAGGCGTGCCTGACCCCACAACAACAATGGTCAGGCACACCTGGATTAATCAGTTTGTCCAATAATGAAAGACAGGAAATAAAGGAGCTGGCTTAAGTTCAGGAAGTAGTGGAGCTGTGCATAAAGCCTATACCAGAGAATTCATAAATAGAGAGAACACCAACCCTCAGAACTTCTTTGATTTGTTTTTTTAATTTGGGATCTTGTGAGACAGTCCAGAATGAATGGGAGCCTATCGGGAATTTTTTATCTGGCAATTTTTGTTATTATTATTATTATTCTTCTTATTATTATTATTTTAAATAGATGAAGTTCCACTATTACATTTTTTCTGGGTTTTCAAGTATAGTAAAACTCATTTTTTTAAGTACTAGTGATATCACATGCCGCAAGCCATTATATGGTATTCGCCCGACCGCTTGATAGCAGTAGACCACAAAGCATTTGCAAGGTTTTTTTTGTTAGTATTATTTAGACATATGCCTAACGTCTGTTGTAGTTTTCAAATGGAAACTTCTAAAGAAATATAATGTAAACAAAAGCTGAAACCATATCTATTCTTTTGTGTTCATGTAATTGTTGGAGAGTTAGTGAGTTAGACGAGGGAAATATCAGAAAATAAATAAATCGAGAGACCTCCCACTCTCAGAACTTCCTCTTTTATCGCGGCGCTCGCGAGATAGTCCAGAAAGAATGGGCCTATGGACCTGGAAGCTTAAAAATGGTACATAATACAGTACATGGGGAAAAAAATTTTTTCTGGCATTTTCCATTATATTTTCAATATAAGGGGTCGAGAAAATAGATATAGTTCCGTTTTTTATTTTATTTATGAGTTTTCAATGACAGTAAAACAAGTTTTTCTAAATATCAGTGGTGAAGCCCAGCAAAGCTGGCAAAGTGACCTGCTGGATGATTCAAATGAAAACATGCTGCAGCTTACAGATCATGCCAGAGGGCTCAACCTGAAATGCGCAAACCTTAACAATTTTCAGCTGCTTGAACAACGGAGGGACTTCAAATCATGTTTTCTTGGTTATGTTTCATAGCCTCTGTTTTATATTTGAGTAATTCTGTACAGCAAACACAATCAATGTCATCATCGTTGATCTCTGAACTTAGTGATTTTTTTTCTGTCGAACTATCAGAAAGCAAAAATCGCATTCATAAGCAACTAAGCTCTTCAACAATTAAAATGTCTCTTATACTCAGCTTGTGAGTCTGTGAGAATAGAGAGGTAATTCTTCCGCTTGCAAAGCTGACGTAAATTAACTTGAAATATGTTTTTTTTTTTTTTCTTCAGCCAGGGGCCCAAAAGAACATTAAGAATCAAAGATGTATTTAATCATAAATCAAAAATACAATATGTCTGCCTTATTTTTCAGCCTGCATTCATCATATAATCCCTGGCTTTTGTGCTAGCTGAAAAGTGGCCAAATTAATTAGTTCGGAATTATTCAAGCCCATGAGTGCGTGTATAAAATTCATAAATTAAAAAATGAGTAAAACTTGTGTTGAACACTGGCGAGGGTATTTGAGGAATTGTTCCTGAACCGAGCAAAGATGAAGTTGTGAAACAACAATAAGGCTGTCACAAACAAACGGAAGAGTTTTGTTTGCATAACGGCACATTATTTATTTATTTCTCATCTCTCTATGGATATATTGCAGCGCGGTGCTTTCGTCTCCTTGTCTGTGTGAAAACATGAGGGAGTACAAGGAGGAAATTGTTTAACAGAGCCGCTCGCTGGCAGTCACACAGACGAGATTGACAAGTCTGCGTCTTCTTGCAGCAATGACTAACAGTATCAAAGCCGCTGGTGGCGACAAACTGCGTATAACATTGTTTGGAAAAATATCAGTGCGACTAGCTTAACTTGAGTGAAGGATATAGAAACAGATGTGACTCACCCCATAGAAGACTAGACTTTTTGGTATATTTGCCATTGTTTTTTCCATTGTTTTCCGTCACCGCTCATAACTATTACACCCGAAAACGGGATAAACTGGAGACAGTTAAAAGTCTTGCCACGCGTTTTTGCCAACCTTGAATTCGGCTTATTTCTCATCCAGCTCTTCTACCTAAGCTCTAAGTCCGATTATTGCTACCAAATACGAGGGAGGACGTTTAAATTGAAAATCAGGATTTTCCTTCTGCTGTAGGATGTTTAGTTAAGCTCAGTCTAGCCTTTTGCTGTATTTGTGATCGCAAGCCTTTAAAAGGTTAAAACCTAATGCCGCTCGTTCAGGTAAATATCAGGCCTGCTTGTCTGAGCGGCTCTGTAAAGTTGGACAGCAGGACTGACGTGCTTGTTGAATGAGAGAAAATGGAGGGAGAATAGAGGAGAGCCGTAAGAGGCAGACTGCAAACAGAGCAGAGGAGGAATAAAAAATGCCTCGCCGTCATTTGAGTTGGCCGACGAACCATCTCAGGGACCAGCTTGGGACTGCACCCCCGGAACAGACGTGGGAACATCGGAGAAAAAAAACGGGATTGTTTTCCATGTCAGCTCTTCCAACCATGTGACATGATTTATGTTGGGGACGCTGAGTTAAATATCCTGCCTTCAAACCCCCCATCTCCCATCTCCCAAAGTCCGCCCCTCAAACCCCCCCCCCCCATCACAGAGACGGACCCACGAGCCGCAGAACGAATCGGGAGATGAAGAAAACGAGGCGGTGTCGTGTTCTCTGTGGAACAGCGAGTGTCAGCTCGGCATCGCGGAGTCAGAGAGAACGGAAACACAACTCATGGCTTTAGGTTGAGCCGCAAAAGAGGCGGACAGACTCATGCAATGTACAGCTAGTCATTTGAATATGCATGAGAAGCACTGATGAACCTGAGTGAGCACAGAAAGTGTCCTGTTTCCCCATCTCTCTGACTCCTACCCTCCAATCACAGCACAGAAGGGAATCATGAGATGGGGACGTGTGGCATTACCACCAAGCGTTTGGACTAATGCATCTCAGCCATTCAGAGTGGAGCTTGGGCTGCAGGAGGCCTCACTGGGACCAGCCAAACCATGTTCCCTCAGGTGAAGCACTGGCTCAGGATGGCTGGCCTTCACTGAACAGGGCCAGGGATACTGAATATGTATGAGCAGCGCTGATGAGGCAGATATAGTATTCAGGGTGATGGGGAAAATACCTACCCCCCCCCTCCTCCCAGAACACCTGCCCCATACAAAAAGAAGGTGTCAGCAGTTTAATCTTATTAAGCAGCCATTCAAAATGGCTTAATCCCTTTAGGCCGTTCCCTGTCACTGGCAGTCGAGTGTTCTGCAGTGTGTGTGTGTGTGTGTGTGTGTGTCTGTGCACAGGTTTCAGTGTGCGCTAGTGTGTGTGTGTGTGTGTGTGCATGTGTGCATGCATGTAGCCCGTGTGTGTGTGTGTGTGTGTGTGTGTGTGGTGGAGGGCGTTGTTTGAGGTCTGATATGAATGAGAAAATCTAGCATGTAAAGAACGGCAGGGTGCTGATTTACAGTGGAGTGAGTCTGCCTTCTCTGTGGCCCCGGACTTGATTCAATGATTGATGGCACCACTCAGGCTATCCTGTTAAGGAGATGTAGCTATGGAGTGCAAGACAACATCTTCTCCCACTCTCCCCTCTCTCTCTTTCTCTATCTCTCTCAGATACACACACACACACACACACACACACAGACGCTCAGAGTAATTGACTGTTGACTGACTGCAGGGACTCCTGGGAAAAGGGGATGGGAACCCACTTACTTTTCACATCTGTTTTCTTGGCTTTTATTTAACCGGGGAAGTTCCACCGAGAACATGCTTTTCCTTTTCAAGGATGCCTTAGGTGAGATGTCACATTGGCAAGTGAGGTGGGATTGAGAAAAATAAGGGTAAGGCCCCTGGAGCAGTTTGGGGTTAAGGGCCAGGCTCAAGAGCCCAAGGGCAGAGTTTTCCCGACTTCATCTCTCCAGGTGCTCTATCTCTTTCTTCTCATTCTGTTACTCATAAATTCCTCTCGTTCCTCTCACTCCTCTCTCTTTCTCTCTCTTTCCCTCAGTCTCCATGTCGATATCTTGCTTTATCTGTCTCCAGGTAGGTTACGGTGTTCGCTGAAGGTGCCCATGGATGCAGCTTGTAGAAATGTGCGTACAGGACGGCTTCATCAGTGTGCATGGGGGCAGGTTGCTATTGCGACCTGACTTTGGAGTGTGGGGGCAATCCAAATCAAACTGATGACTGTAATACGACACAGCAAAATTCCCAGAGTTGATTTTCTGGTGTCAAGTAAAAGTGTTAAATATAGAGACATCGCAAAGATATTAATTAACACTAAAAGAATCAATTGCATAGGAGAGCTGGTGTCAGTGAGAGGTGTTGGAGATTTTACTCCGAAAGAGTTATGAAACCTAGCCTCTTGACACATCCTAAGCATTTGAGAATTCATCGTGCCAAGAGGAAACAGGGATACTTTTTTTTTTTTTTTTAATCAATACTTGGAGTCATTTTAATAGTGCACCTGAGTTGTATTTGTAACAATTTAAATTAACACTGGAAAGGTTGGGACAAAATGAACTTCAGGGCAGCATTAAAACAAACTCTTTTTGAGTTGATTTTACTCTACAGAATTTGCTGTGTAGCAGTCAGGGAGATAGCACTGAAACTGAGCGACAAACAGGCTTTAGGGAGTACTTTGGGAATCTACAACTGATCGAAACGCAACATCAAAACACAACAAAAGAGAAGACATCTTACTGCTTAACTGCCACTGTCATTTAACAGTATTAAAATTACCATAAATTCCATGTCTTTGCTCCCAACTGCATCTGTCGGCGTACTGCTACTGAGAATTTAAATGCCTTGTGCAGATTACGCTGCGAGAGACTATCACTTACACTGAAGCAAAATTGTTTTTAACAAAATGAAAACAAAAACGCAACAAAAACAAAGATCAGGGGCTTAGCTTACTCCTTTAATCAGTGTTCACGCGTTTCACTTAAGCCCAGGCAATTTTTACACTTTTACGGCCAACAAATCTGCTCTCTTCTAGACGGTGGCTCAAAGACTGTGACACATTAAAAAAACAAATGATCTGAAAACTCAACTGACTTCCATTGCTTCACAAATCCAACCATATAACTGGAGAACTTGGGTCCCTGAGAGGCAATATAATATAGGAAGCGCAGAGGGTAACAATGGGGAGACATAAATTTATTGAGGTACATCAATTAGCTTAATGCACCCAGGTTTAAACTGTTGTGTTCAGAGGAGACTAATCTTTTCTTATCCTGGGGTTTCATCTGCCCTGGGATGGAAAAAAGCAATCTCATTCTTCAGAACTTCAATATATCCGTCTTTGATGTGTTGCGCAAATGAAGTCCATTCAACAAAATTGATGTATAACAGACCAAGCTCACTTCAGTCTGCAGAGATAAACTCTCTAGAGTCTCCTTATCGTGACTCTCAAGAGCTCATCAAATAGTTTGACAGGGAAAGTTTTTCTGTTTGATATCACACCAGGTCATTTATTTGTCTACTTTCACATAATGTAATGTAAGATTTTTACACTTGTTTCTTTGCGAAGTTTTCAGTGTGTCCAGTGATTTCAGCAAAGGTAACAAATCAAACAAAATGCTTCTGCTGCGGGGTCTGGGGACGTAGCGCCGCGGAGTTTGGCGGATGCGCAAAAATGTTCTCTCGTGAAAGGACAGGGTTTCGGATCATTGGGCCCACCTTCCTCTGATTGGACGGAGGGAGTCTGCACGGCTCATTCATCAAAGTATGCCCCTCTCTGAGCCCGGCGGGGTTCGGCTGAAGGGAAAGTATCCGCGCTCCTCATTGTACGGTTTGTGCTGCTCGAGCTCTTGCCCATCCATCAACGCGCCTCGTTTTTTTTTTCGCGTTCTCCCCAAGCCTGTCTCTTCCTTCGCTTTGACCTGGATGTCATTCCCAGTTCTCCAGCTATCTATCCCAGCATTCTTTTGAGGCTAAAACAGATATGTCTAAGCAAACAGTCCTCCTATCGGCAGTCAGACACTTCCATAACCTTTCTGAAATGTTTTAGGAGGGCTGTTTGGGTGGATGGCATTTCAGACGCTGCTACCAACACGCATCTGGGCCTTGTTATATCCGTCTTTTTATTTGTCATACCATGCAGGTCATTCCATATAATCCAATTTGGCCAACTTGGTCCAGGCCACAGTTTTTCGAAATGATATTCAGCTGCCTCTTCATCATTTTGATAATGACCCCTCTTCACCCAACACCTCCCATGGAGATTCTGCCCCCCGATTAGACACCTGCGCTCACTCCTCTGAGCGTGCTCAGAAGCAGCCCGTTTTACGATTCATCATCTGTTTCGATAGATATTAATGACCATGTCATGACTCATCAACTGTCCCGATAGATATCAATGACCATGTCATCCTCTGATTATCTGTCACGATGGATATTAATGATCATGTCACATCTGAAAAAAGGAAAACCAGTAAAATTTTGGCATTCACCGGAACTTGGTCCTTATTCGTGCAACACAGAAATCTCCTGTCACCCAATTCCCTGATGTTCCTCATGCATTTTTATTAACCCCATAAACTCAAACTTTTCAATTAAGTTTTCCCTTAAGAAGGTTCCAAGTCAGAACAGGCTTCTTTTATATTTTAGGACAATTTCACCTATATACTCTGTATATGCGGTTGCAGCACTTCACAGAGGCAACATCACACTTAAATTGAGAGAAATACTCAAACTCAGGATGCCATGGTTTTATGGCTATAACATTACATCAAATGGAAAATATTTAGATCTCGTTCATCATTGTACACGGGTAGCTGCACTTGATGGACCCATATATGGGTCTGTTGGTTTTATGGGGTTAAAGTTGTCCAGACAAAGAACTTGGGTTGGACTTGGGCTGGTGGGCCACTGTAACATTACTTGTCTGTTACCTGGTACCTGCCTGAATCTACAATTTCATTCAGAGATGATAAATGTGAAATGCATTTATATTTACTGTTAAGAAAGAAATACATAAAAAGATGATTCTGATACTACTGCGGGGATGACACAACCAGTCCTAGAATTTGAGTGCTTCGTTTAATTAATTAATTTATTTATTTATCATCTGGTTCTCTCAATGAAACCATGACAGATATGGGAGGAGCAATACTTTAGAAGCAATCACCTTTTCCCCTAAATTTGTTTGTTAGTAATGAATAATTGTCTAGTGATTTGACTATTTTTTGCACATCACCTCCACATGTTGTGAACTGTGATGAAGAAAAAAAATACACAGTAAGAGAATCAAATAAAATAACCTCAGCAGTCTATACAGATTCAGAGCATGGCTTGCGCTTGACACAAAAACATTGTATTCCGAAAAATGGCAATTGCGCTGGTCGTGTTATAAATCATTTCTTAGCGACTCCACAGGGTAGCCATTTTGTAGCTCCTGTCCTTATGAATCCAAGTGATCTGAACCTGGCAGGCCCTCCTCTCTCTCCGCAAGAGGGAAAAAAACAAGGATGGATGCAAGTATTTTATAAGTATGTTTTCAAATTGATTGCCAAATGTTCCCCAACCTGTTATTCAAACACAAAGATAAGATAAAATTCATGTCACTCTTGCTATGAATAGAGGAGTCACACCTTCATCCAGTGCATTAGCAAGTGCAACAAAGGGGTCAAGAGTAATTGAGAATAATCACCTTTAATTTTATAGCTATTAGTTACTTCTAAGACTAATTTTGCATGAGCTGGTAGAGAATTCTTCTCTGTGTGTAATACGCCTGCACTTCCTGTTGCATGTGTAATGTTGATAACTATTGCTTGTACACAGCTCTCTTCAGTGGGTCGGGAAAGGGTCATCTATATGAGATATTCCTATCCTGCAACATTTTATGTCTACCAACTGTCATGAAGACTGGTTACCATCCACCTTCTCAACAAGATTATCTCTATCAGTTCAGGCTAACAAGCAGTGCATTGTGTGACCGAGTGGTTGTCTGTGGAGCAGTGAGTTAGTTGGAGGCGACTGGGGCTTCAGAGTTTGTCGAAGACAGCCCTTCAGGCAGAATGACTACTGAGTCGAGCGCATCGGTGAATTGAGCCCTTGACATCCAGATAACATCTACCACTCCAGCATTTCCGCAGGTTATCAAGCGTTTCACAACTGACACTCTACAGGACAACAACTCAAGCTTGCTTTCAGTGGTTGAACTTTGGACTTATTTATTGACCGGTTTTGGCCCTTCTCCCTTCAAAACACCGCTGCGACTACCTCCCCCTCACTTCTCCACATCCTCGACCTGACAGGTGGGCCCCAGCTTCTGAATAGCCTCTCGCTCTGAGACAGGTACATCAAGGTATATCACAGTCTATTTGTAAGAACATTACAGCAGCTGCACACCTGGGTCTCTGACCCCAGACCTTCGCGAAAACGATTTCCATGAGGCTGAATAACAGATGGTATCCCCCTTCACATCGATATCATGGAGCATATGTCAAATTCTGGGAAACTTCTGGGAGCCACTGGAAGCACTCGAACAAGAATAACGTTAAAGGCATCTGATACTCAGATGCAAGACTGAAAACAAATTATCCGTCTCGTCAATATCTATGGTATGCTAACCAGATGAACTGGCCCACCCCTAATTCACTTACCTTCAGTGTGAATTATCATACGATTTAAAACAGGAATGCAATACCAATGCCATCCGTTGTAATTATTGTATTTTTCCAAGGCTGTTTACATTGGAAGCGAAAAATATGAAATATCCCAAAGTTTGAATGGGAGCTCGGGTCGGGGGTGGGGGGTTAGTTTTGCGGAACTTCAGTATACTGCTGTACAACTGGGCTTCTTTCTCAACCCAGACAGACATCTCAATGTTTTGGTTCTAGAATTTCTGTCAAAGCTGCATATAATGAGGAGGACAGCAGAAGTGAAATGTGGCGATGAATGTGAAATGTGAAATGTTAACGTTATGTGTGCATTTACTGGATACATAATATGTTGTTTTACGGTTCCTACAGAGGGAATACAGAGCGAATGTGGCTTTATTAATTTTCATCATTTTTACTCCTGGATAAGCAAAGCTTAGGAAGAAGTGTAGTGATAGAACTCGAGCGTCACTCACTAATCAATCAGTCAATCAATTAGCCGTTAGCACGACCAGGGGCGGTAAGATAAATATGATCTTGGCATGGATGACCGGTCCTGACTTCACAAACGGCTTATCCAGGAGTTAACGATAGTGTCGCTTTGATTAAATTTGCTGCTTTCACCATTCTGTTGTGGTTCTGTTTATCATACTCCTTTCTGTTCCATCAAAGTTCCATTAGCATGTTCTGGATTAAGACTTCCTATCATTTATGAAGACTTTGCAGTATACTGTTGAAGCTAGAGGCAGTGAAGCTGTTTTGGAAATAAAATAAGTTTTAAGTGGTGGGCACATTGTATGCTCACAGAGATGTACTCAAATTCAGTTTAGGGAAAAAAGGTACACTCATATACACACTCAAGTGATTGATTTTGAAAAGAAGATGAAGAGTCATGAAGGGACGGAATTCATGCATGAACTAATTTTTTGAATAAAGGAGGCGCAGAACTTCTTCCTAATCAGGTTATTGCGAGCGATTTGTCAGGAGCGCTTTTTACAAAAAAGAAAAAGAAAAAAATAAACGGGGCATTGCACGTCTCCTGCTCCGAGCTTTGGAATTGTAGCATGCAGATAGCAACACGCATTTCCTTTTCAACTTCTGGATGAATTTTCCCTTTGATGAATTGCATATTTGGTCACGGTGGTCTTTTTCTCAGTGTGCGTCGGTCTTTGAGAGCTCCTATCAGTTGAGACCAAAGACAAGAAGACCAAAGACATGGAGCCAAGCAGGTGCACCTATCCGAGTCTGAGGCACTTCATATCCCAGCAATCACTGGAGCAAACAGAAGCTCTCCCGGCCTCTCAGGTCCAATTGAAGTGGCTCGTTATCTAGGCTCACCTGTTGCTCGAATTCTGATTGGCTCTTTAAAAGCCTCAGATCAGTGCTCTTCAGTGACGGACCCCCGATGGTAGCCGCGTTACAGAACGTGTTCGAGAATCGTTCTCGCGCAATCCTGCAGGACGGCCGTCTTTTTTCACTCCTACATGGCCGTAACCTGCCGCGGCCGTTTTCAAGCACGCACAGATGGATGTTCCATTTACGCAAAGAGATGACAGAGTATTTTTTTTGGCTTTTTTTCCATTTGGTTTCCAACCCTGAATTCAAATGAGGAAAAACCAAAGGAGGCCTTTGTGTCTTTGACTAAAGAGCGGGGAGACGGGGAGATAGCTGCCTCCATTGCATGTGTTCTTTGGCAGTTTTGTGTTTTATGATCTCAAAGAAAAAACAAGTAATGGACACAAGGATTTCTGCAACCCCTTAAAACCGGGGTTGAAAACGAGCCAGTTAAGGTTAGATTTATAAGCAGTCTACTAACAGGGTGCTGAGACACGACACCCACCTCTCCTCTGTCAATATAGGATGTCCTTTGAGGGTTATTTGAGCTCCAGATCTGCAGCCTCCACTTCGACAGGAGAAAGAGGAATCGCTCCATCTCTGGGACATTAATCACGTTCGCAGCCTGGTTCTCCCTGGGCCCGTACCATACCGAGGTAAATACCGGCTAGCGATGATGGAGAACCACGGGTCAGGCCATCTCTGTCAGAGGGATGCATGATTTACTCACTTTAGATGTTCCAAACCCATTTTAGAATAAAATGTCTTGATTTTTATGGTCTGTGTTTTATATTTTGGGACATGGGAATTCGGCCAAGTCGTTTTTTGTGCCTTCTGCCCATTTTTGGAAGAACAGGGAGACGGGCAGGCAATAATTCCCTCCTCCTTCTGTGTAGAGGGTTTCAAATGGACTGTACAACTGGCAGGAATAGGGGAGATATATTGCACTGGCACGAGAACAAGTGGCGTGTATATGTATGAGGAACCTCTGAGTCAAAGGTTTCAATACAAAGCACAACACAATATCAATTCATTCTTCTATAAGAAATTAATTGTCCTGCGATTAAATATACTTCCAAAGGCCTTAATACAACACTGCCTCTTAAAGTCAAGACATTGAATTTCTATGGCAGACATGTTAATGCAGTGCAACAAAATATGAGATCACCAAAAAGCAGTTTGCCTGAAGCATGACGACAGTAATACAAATTGAATGGATTAAAAAAAATACATAGCTGTATATAAATATCAATAATTCATACATGGATTATAAAAATATGAGTACTACAGATATCAACAGCAACAGTAACAACAACAACAACAACAATAATAATAATAATAAGAAGAAGAAGAATTTGTGCTGAAAAATGATCACTCATCCAAATCCTTAATATTTACGATATACCCTATTTTACGTCAGTTAGCATGTTTACATGTCATGAACCATTTTTAAGAGCGAGAATCCATCCAGATGTCCCAGAATTGCCTCATTTGCAATAGCACATTTATTGTGCATGGTTCACTTTGATTATTTTCTTTGAGTGGGCTCTCCAGTCTTCCAGTACCAAGGCTGTAAAACTGTTAACTGACCCATTAACACGTAATGGGCTGTAGAAAATCTGTTTGCTGTGACGTGCATACTTATAAAGAAGAGACCATCGCTTAATTGAGCCCTCACTTTGATAAATGCCTTTGTCTTATCATGTGCCGCTGTAATGGTTTTGCGATAGTTTATTGTTCTTTTTTCCGCTTGCAATTAAGTTCTTTGAGAGGCCAATAAATAAGTTATCCTGACTGCTGGGCTGAAGTCAGGTAAGTGGTGCTACACACACCAGTACGCCGCGAGAGAAACCTGCTAACGTGTCGATTAGCACCTGTAAAAATTGTTGATTGTGGCTGCCGTTAAAATATTACGACAGGAAATGTTCCATATAGCCGGGTTACACCGGTTTCCCTAAATGTGCCGTGTCAAACAGAGAACGGTGATAAACAGCCAGGTGCAAATTGCATGAAATATTCAACAAGCACGGGGGATTGCGTCAAGGTGTCAATATTTCATCAAAGTGCCTCCGTCTATTTTCAGTGCGCTTTGACGCATGAATACGAGCCTGAGGAGGGAAATTTATTTAAATGCAGACTCCTGTATTGCAGTGCATTGTTTAACTACATTCGCTAACGCATTTAATTTCAAATTCGTATGCATTTACCCCAGTTTTGAATGCCAACCTGAACGCACAGGTCTGGGAACTCATTCACAGTTCAATGCCCAATTGTAAATCAACTGAGTTGGAGTAAGTTTGGTCTTTATTGCCCCCCATTATGATTGGATTAACACTGGGCATACTCCTGAGTGCCTCTGTTGCACATTTTCCAGTCCTTGTCCTCCATCAAGGAGAACTTCTGTTCCATTCGGCAGGCTGCCAGCGCGACATCCACACTTACCGCACCATGAAGAAAAATGGCTGACACAGCTAGAGCTGGAAGACAGCAGACACCATGTCATCATGGGGGGGGAGCTGCATCTATTTGCGGGGCGTCCAATTGCTGTCGCAGACAGGGGGGGGCTCATTCCATAGCGTGAAACCATATTTTCACGTCATATAATCTGGATTAACACTGATGCAAACTGATGTCTGTTGATGAGACACATCGTCAGCATCTGTTGCAAAATATCCATCGCACCTTTCGAAATCAACAAGCTCGTGAGAGTGCCCATCTGCGTACGGAGAAAAGTGTTTGAAAAAGATTGAAAATGACATAGGATAAAGGTTTAGGCATTATTTTAGTGCTGGCTTCTCTTTATTTGTGTTAGAAATGGTAATTCTGACAGTCCTACTTTTCAGGATCTCCTGTATGTCTGAAGGAAGGGGTGCCCTAGACTCACCGCGTACATGTATGTCATTCCCTGTATGGTACATATGCACACGTGACTTTCCTTTGTATTTTTTGTGGGCAAATGCATTCATACATGCCTGTGTGTGTCACCAAACAGGTTTTTAGAGAGGTTTATTTTTTGGGCTCCACAGGTGTCGAGGAGACATTATCTGAACCTTGGCTGCCCTTGAGTCCCCAGACTTCTGTGGCCACAAGGACATCTCCACATTTACACTGTGAAGCTGGCTTCCTGCCTCATTCTAGGACAGTTAAAAGGATTCTAGTTCCTGTGATTTATTTGGAGGGCACATCCCTCAAAGAGCGCATCCACACTATTTCCTCCTATTGTGGCTCTCCACCTTTTAGTAAATGTTGACTCCTTTTCGTCTGGGTAATTTGTTTCAATAGAAACTGCTCTGCCTGCAAAACATTGTGCTTTCTCTTGCCTTGTCAATGGTTATTATGCTTGCCTTCTCTCCACTAGAGGTCTAAGCAAGGACAGATAATGTTCTAATTTGAAATTTTAAAAATAAGAATTTGTGAAAAATAATTTGTTATTTATAAGGTTTTCAGTCGCACTTTAACCCTCCTCCAGTTTTCGGTCAAACTGACTGATTTTACAGCTTTCCTGAAGCATGAATGATGTGTTTTTTATCCGATTGCCTCAAAACTCTCATGATATCCTCCACACCAGGCACCTGAACATATAAAATTGCTGATCACCATTTTCAGTGAATTTTAAGAGATTTATTCAACTTTGTTACACCCTTGGTGTTTCCCATACAGAAGATGGAAAACATCCCCATACACACATCCACACACTCTCAACCCCCCCCCCCACACACACACACACACACACACAGACACACACCACACATTCACACCCCCCCCACACACACACCCCAGATCCCACCCCCTCACCTCTACACACCCCCCACCCCAAACTCCCCCCCATCCCCTTCTCGCCCTTATGTGCCCATGTCCCGACAAGAGCAGCACCCCTCTGGGCTAAACATAACGGGCTCTAATTTCTTGGCGCAGCGCAGGGTGGCGCTGCGTGGCGTGGCTCAGCCCACGCAGTGGTAATTTCGTCCGGTGCAGCCCGCGCAGTGGTCATTTCGTCCGGTGCAACACCATGCGCAGCCACTTTGGCAATTTGGCAGACGGACGTGCGCCGAGATGGGTGTGGCGGCGTAGTAGGGGGAGGTGTCACATATTCATCAAGACGCAGTGACAATTTCATAGAAAAAGTCTTCGCTGAAGTTGCGCAGAAAGCTCGCCAGCTCCAGCCTGGTTTACTTTCTGTGCAGTGGTAATTTTGCTGACTGGCGACAGTGCGACACGCCACCCGAAACCTCACAGGCAGGTTTCCAGAATGTCAGGCACATTTCAATGCAATAAATAATTACAGCAACCACTATTTAATGCAACTATCTGAATCAGGACATAAATTATAGTATCTATATCGATTGTCCTGATGTCAGATTAAAGGCGGTTGGCACTCATAATGGAAACTCCACCTGGCTTAATCAACGCAGCTGAATCTGCGATGCAAACTAACGACTTCACATCTTTCTCAGCCAACCACAAACTGCCTATATATATATATATATATATATATATATATATATATATATAATGCTTGCGTTCTATGCTCAGTAAAGCCACTTGCACACTGGACGCGAAATGAATTTTTCGCACGACTGATTACAGTCAAAGTCAATGCAAAGACGCGAAAGTTGGGCAGGGTTTTAATATATCTCCGTGTCCGAAAGTCATAAAAGTTCTAATTTTTCGAGTATTCCAGGAATTATTAGACGTGCAAACTTGGCCATGTTTGTGTTCGACCTTCACAAAATGCAAATTGATAGCTATCGACTTTTCTTGGTCTTTTTATTCGTGTGTTTAGTCTTTATTCGGTCTCTCTTTTGAAAATTAGTCAGATGGACAGATTCACGCTTTATTTCCACACCATAAAATAGTTCTTGCATTCAGTGAGCAAATCAATTCCATGACCATTGACAGTGTGAATAAATTATCGCATGCACGATCAAGACTGTCCGAGGCGAAATGCAAAATATTCCATGTCCGGCAGCCAGCAAAAAGTAAAAGTATTGGTCTGAGAACAGATTTATAACGAAATACAGAATAAAAATATATCACCAACAAACAGAGCATCCAAAAAAGATGGCCCGCAAATAAATAAATCGCAGTGTTCATCGGATGTTCTGTTTGTTGTTAAAATGTTTCTTTTTATTCTTTATTTCGTTATCAATCTGTTCTAATCGTCCTCTTTTTTTTTTTTTTTTTTGGCTGTCAGACACGGAGTATTTTGCATTTAATGTCCGACAGGCATTGTACATTGTCCCGCGCCAATGTCGACTCACTTTATTGAGCAGAGCTTAAACAGAAACATTGATTGAAATTCTCGGTACTCATCTTGAAGAACTTAGCCCTCTTATCAAAACATTTACGTTTAATATCTAAAACATTCAGTAGATTTGAAGACATTAAAACAATAATCGACTGTCGGACACGGAGTTATATTGAAACCATCCGACTGTCGGACACGAAGATATATTAAAACCCTGTCAGACTTTCGGACACGTAGACACTGCGTTCAACGCAATCTGTCGTCTTGAAAAATTCGTTTAACGTCCAGTGTGCAAGCGGCTTAATACTAGGCTACTATTATTTTCACTTAGGTTTTATCGTTTTTAGTGGGGGAAAGGAATACAGCCTGATTGCTATGATCTCGTACTGAGTTAAGATCACATATTGAAAATAAATGTGTGACGTATCTTGCATTGTTGTCCATGCATGTTAATCCCAAAATTTTAAGCAGCAACGGGGTATTATAATAGAAACACGCTATCCATTGTTTCTCTTCCCATTGATGCAGGCAGAAGAAATAAATGAGCAACCGTCGTATTTCATTCCAACTTCATAAGTTTGAATGATCTGACGTAGTTTCGTTTTGAAATTCCATTCAAGTTAAGCTAATGGTAATAATTCGAATGACCTAGCTAGCCAGCTAACTCATATTCGTAATGCTTAATATAGACATAAGCGGTGCAGAAAACATGCCTGAAGCAGCAAAGTAAAATGCAGCATTAACGCATCATGCAGATATAGGACAGAGGCTTCTATATTCCAACACATTAAAGGTGAGGAGAGGAGCTTGTAGTATTTTTACGTCTTTTCGGACAGTAAACAAACAGAAGACCAGCTTAGGTACACATTGTCATGAGAGCTGACGTTTTTTGCGCATGCTCAATGATTCCGGTCATTCGTACAGAGTGTCACAGAATACATGTTGCATACAAAGATACTACACTGCTCCCCCTAGAAAACAATTGAGTATTTCAAATGATTTTTCAACTCTAACATATTTACACAGACTATAACTCCTGATGTGTCCAAGACATGGTTGCTTTAAACAAAAGATTCATTTTCACAACTGGCTTTCTAATCCAGATGGACCTTCTTACACTCCTGTAAGAAACTGGAGGAGAAACTGAACCCATTCCTGGTGATGTTTGAGGTTCTGCAATTTCCACTGTCTCGGGTAACACCTGAGAATCCTGTGGCTCAGCACTCATAGGCTGTGACACAGACACTGGTGGTGTGTTAGGAACAACGGACTCCGCTGACTCGTGTAATACATCATCAAGAATTAAGTCGTCCCTACATGTACTGGCATGATCACAACCTTGTTCACTTGAACATTCAGAGACTAGATCTGACACTTTCACCAACTGATCAGTATGGACCAATCTCTGTCCTGGTCCTACTTTCACCAAATAGTTCCTGGTACCCTTGACTTCCACAATAGATCCAAGTAACCATTTGTCCAACTTAGATGTTGCCCTGGTATTCTTAACCTGGATGGGCGCTCTCTCCGAGCAGGCCGGCTTCTTCTGCTTGACACACGAGCACTTCTGGGTTATATACTCCTCTATCTCTCCCTTCATGAACGGCCAATAGAATCTCTCCCTCGCTAAACTTAAGACCTTTTCAACACCAACGTGACCCATGTTATTATGTAGATGGGTGAGGGCCATCTGCTTGTAGGTAGCAGGGAGGACCAGTTGTCTCTTCCCTGTGGTTTTCCGGTGGAGTAACCCATTTTCCATGTGCAATCTCTTCCACTCTCTCAAGAGCCTCCTCGTTCGTGAGTCGCCTTTCCCTTTGTCATCATCTGTTAGTTGCATGTTGTTTTCCTTCAGGTCTATAACCTTCCCTATCGCAGGGTCGCTTCTTTGCTCCCTTGACAATTCGTCATGACTAATCGCTTGCAAGGGCTCTGTACCAGACTGGTTTCGGGGCATTAAATTAAGCGCTGCCACCCAAGCAACATCCCCCTGCTGGGCCCGTCGACTTCCTTCCCATATGGCACCTACTGCTTCCTCCGACAGTCCCTCAGAGCACTCGTTCTTGAAGGCATCAATGTCTAGTGGACAGCGGGATAAGGTATCCGCATCAATGTTACTCTTGCCCGGTCGATACCGAATGTTGAAACGGAAATCAGCAAGCTGTCCCACCCAACAGTGGTCCACTGCGTTGAGCTTAGCGGAACTTAGGAATATAAGTCAGTGGGTTATTGTCAGTTAGCAGAGTAAAATGAGGGGCGTAGAATAGGTAATCTTTGAACTTATCACATACTGCCCATTTTAACGCCAAGAACTCAAGCTTCGCACTGTGCATGTGGTAGTTCTGTTCTGCGGGTGTTAAGGTGCGTGACCCATAGCCTATTACTCTCATCTTCCCTTCTTGGTTTTGGTAAAGAACCGCACCAAGACCTACTTGGGAAGCATCTGTATGAAGTGTAAAAGGGAGGTTAAAATCTGGATATGCCAGCACTGGGGGCTGGGTGAGCATACCGATGAGGTGTTCAAGAACTTGCTGGTGTTCCCCATTCCACTCTATCGGTGTGCGGGAGGGCAGTTGGAAACATTTAGTCTTCCCCCGGGACTGTCTTAGTTGTTGCGCGTTGGGCTTTGCCTGCAGCAGGTCGTACAGAGGCTTGGCTATGCGCGAAAAATCTTGCACATATGTGCGGTAGTAGCTCAGGAATCCAATCCAACGGTCTGTGGCTTCCGGTATTTTAGGGCCTGCATGGCCTCCAGGTCCTTGGGGTCCATTCTCACATCCCCCGCTGACACCAGATGACCGACATATCGGACCTCCCTGCAGAAGAGCTCGCACTTCTCCAGTTTCAGCTTTACGCCATAGTGCTGTAGAGCTTTGAGGACCTTGCGTAACACTAGCACATGTTCATCAAAGGACTTGGAGAAACACAGCACATCATCAAGGTAGGGGATGCAGCACTCATCCCTTAGTGTGTCGAGCATCTCCTCCATACTCCTTTGAAATGCGGCCGGGGCGTTTGATAATCCAAAGGGTATCCTAACCCATTCATACAACCCCCAGGGAGTTGTGAAGGCTGTCAGATGTCTCGACCCCTCGGCTATGAAGCCTTGATGATAGGCCTTACCCTGGTCTAGGATAGAAAACCAACTGTACCCTCCCAGTGAGTCTGTGAGATCCTGGATGCAAGGAAGAGGGTGTCGATCTGGGACCGTTTTGCTGTTTAGAAGGCGGTAGTCAATACACAGGTGCAGAGACCCATCCTTCTTCCTCACACATATCACTGGGGCGGCATTGGGTGACTGGGACTTCACTATCCAGCCTTTGACTAGCAGCTCTTGGATATGCTCCTTCACCTCCCTGTAGAGTGGTTTTGGGATGGAGGCGTAGGCCTTTTACACTGGCGTCTCATCCTTGAGCCTAATCTCCATCTGTAAAGAAGGAATGCATCCGATGTCGCCCCCGTCACAAGAGAATGCCCCAGACTCCTCGTAGAGCACTCCCTTTACCACCCGTTGTTGTTCGAGGCTCAGGTGACTAATATCCACGAGCGGCAGCCAGGGCTTGGTAGGCGGGGTGTTGGGGGACGCAATGTTGTTAGCCTCTGCTGCCATTACTTTCATCGATTTGGAATCTGTTAATTGTGGCTCTGGAGCCCCCGTTTCAAGGACCTTGCGGACATGCTGAATGGTGCCTAGGGGAGTTCTCTTCGGCAGGGTAACTTCATAGTTGGAGTGATTAGAAATGGGTACCTTAGTGTTAGGCCGTCGGGTCTTGTTGATCTCCAGGAGGCCTTCTCCTGCACTCAGCTGTCCCAAAGCATTGTTCTCTTCAGTAGGTTCATATAGTACAAGGAGGTCAGAAATGTCGAAGTTTGACGGGACCCTGCACCATACATGAACCGTTCTTCCAGCTGGAATGACAACATTGTCCTTTCCCACTCTCACTGTGGCGGAGTCACAGTACATCCTCTGGGTGACCTGGATGGAATTAACAATGGTTGCCATTTGCTCCTTTCCTAACCCAAATGCTCTGCGTAGGAGACTGACAACTGTAGCAATAGCATCATCAGTAGATCCTTGTCTATTGATTACCTCTACGAGTACATTGGATCCCAGTAAGGGCTGGGCTAAAGGCACCTGGCTGACTAAGAAGGGAACTTGTAAAGTGAGATTGGGGTCGTCATTCCCAGTGAGATTGACAGCAAGCTCAACCCACCCGTCGTAGGGTATCGCATGGCCAGTCACAGCAGAAAGATCTAGGTCACCATCCAGAAGCTCTTGAAGGGGCCTAACAGTGTGACTGGGGATGTAAATACTAGCTTATATTTGGTCAATCATACTCACTTGTGAGCCAGAATCAAATAAGGCAGTGACCGGACAGCCACTGATTAGACATTTAAGCAGACTTTTTCTCCCGATAAGGGGCGCTTCGCAGGTCATGGTGCCCTGGCAGGGAAGTGTTTGTGACTGTTGAGTGCTATGCTTAGGCTGCTTTGATGGCTTTTTGTGCGTGGGGCTTACTGGCTGGGACTGAGGCTGTGCACCGGTCTCTGGCTGTCCCCCGTCAGAGACCGCATCCCGTTTCCCTGAAACTTGGACCGCTTCAAACACCCAACTGCTCGGTGTCCTGCCTCTCCACATGCAAAACAGTGACTACACACCTGTAGGTTCTGCTCTGTGCATTTCTGACAACAAGCTGTCCTCGCTCTTACTTGAGTTTGGGGTTGGGGAGATTTGCTTGGGGGTGGCCAAGAGGGAAGGGGAGGTATGGGCTGTGGCGGTGTTTGGGATGCTGTTGGCAGAGGGTGGGCCGTCTGGACATTTGCTGCCTGCTGTTCAATCAAAGTGGAAACCATGCGTGTTAGGGTCTCCACCTGGGCACTTAGCTGCTATACGGTTTGAAGATTTGTGGCGTTTACAACTGTGCTATTTGGTTCATCTTTACCCTGCCTATCCTCTGCCTCTACCTTTGCACTATGTGCATGTGTTGTCTTTTGACGGGGAAGTTGGCCAAATCTGCACTGGTGCTCATTCTCATCACTAATTATTCTCCTTACCTGACTAAGGATTTCTTCGTCTGTAATTTGGCAGTTGGAAATGAGGGGTCGTAGTCTTTGCCAAAGATCGGCATGCTTCGCACTAAGACCTTAGTATATGGTATGGAGAAACACCTCTTGAATGGTCTTAGGATCGTACGAAATGTCTGCATTAGTCTGCCTTGACTGGAAGTTAAGTTTCTGCTTAAGGCCAATCATGCATTACAAGAACTGCTGGGGTGACTCATGTTCTGTTTGTCTAGTACACATGAGCTCCTGAAACATCTCAGTAGTTGCTTTCTCCCCAAGGTGAGATCGAAGGAAGGCCTTGAGCTCAGTGATGGCCATTTCATCTTTGTTAATAAGCATTTCCTTGAAAGTACCCGGTTTGACAATTCTCAACACACCTCGGACCACCTCTGGCTCTGTGAAGCCCTCTCTAATCCCCTCGTCGATCTGTTTGCTGAGGCTGTTATAACTGATATCAGAACCCTGGTCCCCGATTTGGCCCCCATAGATCTTAAACTCCCGGCGCTGAAGATAGGGGAGGTCTTTAAGGGGAACCATTCTCTCTACTGTCGCCTGTGGCTTGAGGCTAAACATAGACTCCGCTTGGTGATTGGGTGTAGTAGCTGATGGGGTAGCTATAGCCTCACACCACCTTAGCTTCTCACCTAACTCTTCGTAAGCCCTTCGCAACCCGTCAACTGTTTGAGTATTTGTGTCGGGTTGCGTGTTGGATTGAAAATGAGTTTGCATGTCTGCGCCATTAGAATGACAGGGGGGTTGTAGTGCATGATCTGGTATGAGTTCAGGTGGACTAGAGTGGGGCCTGGCATGTATATTTACATTACCCGACAAGATTCACTCACTCTACATGTTAAATCATTCAACATCAATAATCGACTCATACCTTCGTCCTCAAGTTCTAGCAAGCTATCAGACTGTAAGTAAGAAATTACATAGTCCATGCAGCTTTCCTCATCGCTCGGGCTAAATCTGGCGGTGTCATGATTGTCAGTTGCAATACTTGCTGCAACCCGGTGGACGTCGGCACTAGAGAGTCTGAACAAACTCTTCTTGATACTCCAAACCAGTTCCTTGCGTGCTGTAGACATTGTGTGTGTAGTAGCGATGACAGTGCAGTACAATCTATGGTATGTGTGGATAGCGGAGATACCCACGTAGCTCCCTTGTGACCAGCGCGCATCGACTCTCAGTTCAGCAGTGCGGCTTCCTTTTGAAGTGGAGATCCCTCTCTCTGTTCCCCCTCATGGACAACCACCACCAACTCCTCAGCTGTCACGACATCTGGTCACCTGGTCTTGTGGTTCTAATATCTCTGGATCCGCTCTCCGGTGATTAAGAGGAGGGATCCCGGACGAGCCCCCACAGTTTGTCATGGGTTTCACGCTGGTGAGCACCACAGTAACAAAGAGATTGCGGTTCGGTGCGCTCAGGTCCCTGAAAATCACAGATAAAATGTTCAGAGGAATGAAGACGCGAACCATGCATTTCTCTTCCCAAATTTCTTCTGAAGAGGGGAGGAAACCCTCGCAGTAAGGAACATGGCCGCAACACCACCTCGGCTCTTTAGTTCTGCTCTTCTCCTTCCTTGTGAATTTAGGTTCAGTCTGGCATAAAATGTGGAATAAACCGCTTTGGCTCTGCATGTTAATATTTGAATGCACTGCTCTTGCAGATGGCGTAAAGTCTTAATAGGTAACGCACTAACTATCAATACAAAAAAAAACTATAAAAATGCAGACACATTTTGAGTGGGCCACACGCACACACACACACACACACAGACACACACACACAGAGGACTGTTCATCTTGAGATTGTGTTCATATGGTCTTTGTTTTGAATTTGCTTGCTTGTTTGCTTATTTGTTTGTTTTTTACAATAAATGTTCATTTAGAAGTACATGTTTAGGCTCTGTTCTTTGAGTAATCACTGCAATTACTCATGTTAAGCATTGGTTGAAGACATTGTTTCATAGCTGAAAAAGGTATTAAACAAAATTTAGTGATGATTTATGGCTTTTGTGTCAATATAAGAGCAGTTAAAACAGCCCAGTCAAATTTGACCGCGAACACTGAAATAAGGGGGGTAGCAACGAACACTGGAGGAGGGTCAAAATAGCTTCTGCTTTGAATTACTACATTAATTGCATAATTACTTAATTTTTTTTTCCCCTCAGAGTGTTAGTTTTATGGTCTTCTCGCTTACTTGATTCTTCTCGTCACTATTATCAATAAGTCTGTCCTGTGGATTGAGCTCCATGGCTGTTTTGTTTCAGTCATAGGAATGATTGTGTTGAATCTTAAAATGGCAAAGCACTCCAGGGTGAACTTTATGTTCATAGAGATTTACTGTGTCATTCTGTGGTGCAGGTTATTAATGTGTTAGTATTTCTAATTATTGTTCCCATAAACTATTATTACGTACCACATATGTTCTTTATTTTCCACTGCACAAAGACCAAACAACCAGGTGCAGAGGTGTTAATTTGCAGCATAAAAAATCTGCGATATTTCATCCCACGGGAAAGTCAGTCTTTAAATACGGTCGCTTAATTACATTCAGCATGATATTATTTGTTCACTCATCAACTGATTGTGTTTTCAGCAAACTGCTTTTTAATCGGGCCAGTTCAGTCTTGAGATTTACGTGATTTAATTTTGTTTTGTTTTTCAGGGAAGGGAAACACCTTCGAAATGAATGTACTGATTATAGCCAGTTGATATTAGTGAATTGAGAGATTCTTGCCCCAGCAATAAGTCCATTTCATATTTTTTTCATTATTTCAACTTTACACCTCGGGCCTACAACTTTATTGTCACAATCTTTTCAAGCACAGTTAAAGTTTCCTGTTGAAAAATTATGGAAAATAATCACACATGCAGGCCCAGCCTGTCTGATTCTCTTGGTGTAGACCCATAAATAAGTAGTGATGCTATTATAGGCACTAAGTATATGGAGCATAACAGCATGATATTGAATGTGGAATTGCTTTTACTCAACAGCTCTGCTTGCCTGTGAACTATCAATCAAGTAATGATTGTGAGAACATATTGTGTTGTTTATTGAACTTCACTAACAAATGCATTCCCCTGAGCATCTTGTTTTTCTTTGATGGACAGTGTATTTATTATAAGCAAAGTGGAGCAGTATGTTATTGTATAAAAAAAAAAAAAGTGTTACTGCACTGTACTCCCAGCAGTTATGGAATGGCTGTTCTGTGATTAAATTAATCCACCAAAAAAAATAGCATTCACTTAAAATTAACAAATTAATAAATAAGCATAGCTGGAATTATGTAATTATACAGACAGCAAGAAAATATAATGTGGATTTATCCGATAATTGATATACAATGCTATTTGCTCTGACATTGTTGAAAACATTGTTGGAAAGAGTAATTTGTGCGTAACGTAGCCTACCTTTTGTGCTTGTATCCCGTTTTGTGTCTCATTTCAGAATGAGGTACATAGCTTTTCATTTACCTCACAAAGTGCAACCCAAGGAGGTAAATAGGCTAGAGGCGCTATCAGATGACAACTAGTGCCCTGGGAATGCCAACGTATTGCAAGGGGCAAGGTCCAAGCTATCACTGATCGCTGGCAATAAGCTAGGGTGATACTTGTCGGAGGCAAATGGATTTGGTAAAGACAATGTTATGTCAGCATAGCTTAGCATAATAGAAGTCATTCACATGATGAGCAGTGTTTCTTGGAGAGGTAGCTAGCAAAAACTGAGGAATTTGTTATAGATAGAAATCATTTGGAGCAGAGGCGTTGCCAGGATGCCAAGCTTGGATGGGCATTTGTCCTCTTTGGGGGGGCAAAAAAAGAACCTCTAAATCGCATAAAATACAACATGCACAACATCTTGAAACTTTTTTTTATATATTTATATGTCAGTGGCGGCTGGTGAACTGGCGATAGAGGAGGCTAAAACCCATCCCTTGTAAATAATGATTGGTCATGACCTGTTTTCAAGCATTCATTTAAATTACCATTACAAATGCTCAGAAAACTCAACATTAACAGGTGTGGTCAGTTTTCATTAATAACGCACACCTGTCAACGCTCATGCATTCCGCGTGAGTTTTAGTGGTAAATTTACATTCCCCAGCTGTTGTCAGCAATTATTCAATCAATGCATGTGTAAGATATTCTCCCAGGGAATTGAAGTCCTTGTGCATGGAGGTTTATCAGTTTCACCTGTGTTATGACTCCGGACTTCTCACGCTTTTCTTTACTCAGGGGTTGGAAGCAATGCATGTGTTTTATGATCGTTTAAACTGTTTAAATGAAATAAGATGATTAGAAGCAATGAAATTGCATAAAGACGTTTCAAATTATCTTATTTCATTTAAACTATTTAAACGATAATGAAACACATGCAGTGCTTCCAACCCCTGAGTAAAGAAAAGCGGTGAGAAGTCGGGAGTCATAACGCAGGTGAAACTAATAAACCTCCATGCACAAGGACTTCAATTCTGTGCAAGAATGATGTATATTTGGCATTTTCCGGGATGGATTTTGCGATATCTACGAGTTTGGAATCTTTTTTGAGAGTGTAATCAACGAGCCGAGTAAACAGTCCCTCCTCATCCATATCCCTGTGATTGCGCCCACGCAGCTGAATGACTTCACTCATGCTTTTAATGTGGTATCTGTTCTTTTCTACTTGGGTATGACCCAGCAAATGGACAATATTTTCACCTGTCTCTGACCGGCGCTACTCCTGCCATGCAACCATGGCCCTGGAGTGTGAGATGCTTGTTGCGTGTTTGTGCAGTCTTTATCGAGTGCTTTTTTTTCCCCATTTGTGTAGCCTCGTTTAGTAAATATGTCCTCACGATCCGAATTAGAACTAAATTTGCGACAAGCGAAGCAAAAGCTGGCATCGCGCAGTACTGAATATTCAAGCCATGCCACGGTCGAGTTTGATACGCTTAGGATAACTGCTTAAAATGGGCTGAGATGGGCGATCCATATTTAAGTCCGGAGGAGTGGACACAGAGCCGGGGGCCTGAACATGGGGAGAACAGACGTTCTGAGCCCCCAGCATGGGTGCAGAGCTGCTGGAGCATGGTGCATCTGCCGGTGATTCGCAGGCAGTCCCAGACCCCAGTACGGATGCAACGCTCTGTTCGGTGGTACAGAGCCGCTGGTAGAGACAGCACTTGCGAGAGTGGGAGCTGCTTGCAGTGGCGGGCGGTGGACGGAGAACTGGGGGGGCGGAAAACATCCCTTGAAACGGTTGAGATTAGTGACCCAATTTCAATCATTGTTCTGGGTCAACATGTTAGTTTCCCTTATAATGAAATGTTTAGGTGAGTGAATAATAAATTCTATAAAATGTTTAATTCACATGCCTTAATAGGCAACTTTTCACGAAAAAACCACTGCGGATTTTCCGCGTTAAAATTTGTCACATCCTAAGCAAGTCGTCAAACCTGTGCGTAATGATTGTTTAATTGAAAAAGATTGAAATGCGCTCTTTTTTGATTTCAACTGGTGCGTTTGATTTCTCGTCTTAACGAAGACAATTAGCTACACCTGAGAGGGGAGAGTTCAAGTGTCTTTTACCAGGGAAATTGACTGAAAACAGATAAAGACTAATAAGCAGTTTAAAGACATGTTTATCGCCCTCCTTGTTCTCTGTTCACCGCCCGCCACTGGCTGCTTGTTTTTTTTTAATGAGCCACCTATGCATTTCTATTGGCAAATGTTCGAAGTGCTAATGATACAGATGTTCGAAATGTTGAAATGTGCTTATGATACAGAAACCCCAACAACAACCCCAGTGGGTGACAAGCAACTTCAGACTAGCTGCTAGCTAGCTGCCTGGGCTCACTCGGTAGCTAACTCAGGTTATAACCACACGAATCGGCACACACACACAAATATCAAACTAGTACACAAATTACCTTAATGTCAAACAACAAGACTTAGTGAAGATGGCAGTCCAAGAAAATGGGAGGGTCCCTGGTAATTCGAGAGAGCCCATTGGTCAGTTTCACATCAGAATAGACTGGCAAAGGAAACCACCAATCACACATAGTGATAGATAGATGAAGCATACGTAAAGCTCTCTCTTAATGGCTGTCTACCTCCGGTTGTGAATCAGGTGGGATTTCGCGCGTTTGCTGTCAAATAGTAGTAAATCAGTTTTTTATCTTGAGTTTTCATTGGGTGGGCAGAGCTTTTCTCAGGGTGAGCACTGCCCACCCCCTGCCCCCCCTTGGTAACTCCCCTGATTTGGAGCCACTTCAGCAGTTAGGCCTATATATCACCACTGGTAATCTTGCAAAATGAAACTAGTCAGATAATTGGGTGATAACATTAGCCTTCTTTATGTTGGCTAAAATTAGCCCTGATGATTTGACCAGTCAGTGTCAAATGTTAGCCTAGCATTGGTACATCTGTCAGCCTAGAGGCCGAGTTTGCATCAATATATTCATGATCGTATGCGAAACAGGTGAAGTATTGGTATTAAACTGTAGCCAGCTATGAAGAAAAAATGCAATTAATGTATGTCATGAGGTGTCTTTTTTTCAGGGTGTTTTTATTCTCCCTTGAGCTTGAAAATAGCCAGGGACGTTCGGTGTTCCATGCATCGACCACCGGGTAGAATCATCCCTCTCTCAACTCACCTCAGTGGAAGTTTAGCCATCTACAAATGAGACAATAACCCATCTACTGCCCAATCTATTTTGTTTTACAATATTTTCATGAGCTTTGTGGGGACGCATAATTACAGTGCATAATATGGCGCGTCTTTAACTTTTCATACGGTAATGGTTTAGAAAATCCATGCAATGAAACGTAACTTTGGCGCTCCTACATTTGCTTAACTGCAAGGATTAAAATGAAATGGTGTTGTACAAAACATTTTTCTTCAATGTAGCATGTCCTTTTCTTATTAAAACTGTTCTTGTTTTTTAATAGCTGAAAAAATGAACGACCTTTGTGATGATGACGTTGGAAACGGTGAAGCCTTATCATCCTTTTTATCACGGAAAAAGAATTTCAATAATCTTACATGGGTAGCAGCAATACTGATTCGATGTTGGATAAAATTACCAGATGAAAGATTGGAGTAGATTTTTTAGCTAGACAGTTTAATATGTGTACTCCTGCTGCACTGATAAATCTTTGATCGCAAAAGAGCTTACGTCCTCAAGGAATTTTAATCGTTCGAAAATGATAATTCTAAAGTCGTTTTTTGTTCTATATCAACTGTTTACATTTGGTGTCAAGGAGGCATGACCCGGGCAGGATGGCAGCTCTGTGGTGCCCCATTGCCTGGATTACTGAAGCGCGCATGATGTCTCTAGCCTATTTACCTCATTGTTGCAACCATGG
Organism: Gymnothorax javanicus; assembly: GCA_029692085.1. NCBI lineage: Eukaryota > Metazoa > Chordata > Actinopteri > Anguilliformes > Muraenidae > Gymnothorax > Gymnothorax javanicus. The sequence continues at coordinate 26,903,494 of CM056193.1, forward strand.
ATGCAACACAGTGTGAAAGGTTCTATGTGCAACTTCCAGAAATTTGTTATTAATGATGCTGGTGGCTGTTAAATGAACTGCACTCCAAATTCTGCTGTTCGCACTCGCACGTAAGACTGATAATTACCGATGAGGTAGCGAGTAAGGCAAAGTTAAACAATTATTATACTTTGACTAACATTTTGTTGTTTTTGAAATTGGATGTATGCCATGTAATCCTGTCAGCTCGCACAATATCAGCTAATGACGTTGAAGTAATCCTTTCACGGGAGACATTCAAATAGCAGGAGACATTGACTGCATTCGAATAATAATTCGGCTTTAGCTGCCTAGACAGGTATCATTTTTTAAGATAAGTCACAGTCTGTTCAGAAATCAGTGATAGAAAGTGTTTAATACGTATAAAAACAGTTTCACATGGCACCTTTTTTTTTGTGGGGGGTAATTAGCCAAATTGCTGCTGTGTGGCCATTTTCTCCCCGGTAAAAACAGGCACTCTGCTTAGGAAAACCGTGTAAGACCATAAAACTATTAGGATGATTCATGACAGCTTGCTACAAGCATTGTGTAATGATCACTGCACACACAAGAAAGTAAGACATAGACAAGGATTTTTAAGCCACCATTAAACTTAGAAACTTGATTGGATTTTCCATCAACGTCGCTCAGTTTCATAATTTGCATATGACAGATACTATTCATATAGCCCCACTGCCATGAAACAATGCCAGCTGCAACTTCACACAATAATAATGATTATGTGAAGTGACATGCAGTTTTAACAACACGCTCAATTTAAAACAGTTAAAGTCAAAGACAATTCATATGATTGATTCCCCACAATTATAAATAAGTGCACATGAGTGAAAGAGGGAGAGATATGTCTATATATAAATTTATATGCTAGTCTTTATTCTATGCGAGCTTGGATTGCAAGTGCTCGTAATTTTCTTTTTTTTTTTTGCTAAATTTCTTGTATTCCAGCCTTATATAGCTTTACACATTCAAAGAGGCATAACAGTCATAATTTATCTGGGGACACCACGAGTTGACATCTATCTGCCGCTTCCAGTTGTTTTAAGATGCCTCTCGTGTTCCTCAAAGATTGAGTTCCGCATCTCTGGAGTATTTTGGTGTGTTTTTTTTACTCGTTTTTTTTTGTCTTATGATCATTTTTGACAACCTATTGCCATCTGCTTTCTGTCTGTATAAAACATTTAATTGCCAAACTTACTTTGTGGACCCTAATCCTCATGGCATTAATGTTATGAATCAGTGCAAAATATTGGGATGATTTTCTTTTCTTTTTTAATGGCAAGAAGTGACTGTCTTGTTTCATGAATCACAATGGATGATTCTGTCCCCCTCTTACTGCTGCTACCGTGTCTGCTCCTGAAGCTGGACCTCTGTATTCTGTTGTCCACCTGGATCTCTAAGGTAGTCCATACTGGTTTTTGAGTGTCTGTGTCACTGCGGAGTATAATGGCCCCGTCAAATCAATGTTATTATGAACTCTCACCCCCATTCCCTTTTGACGGATATGACGGTTGTCCAACACTGGTCTCTCTGGTATGAGACGGCTTATTGAAGCTGCTCACACTGTGGAGATGATTTACTGCCATTGGTGAGTCTCCAGCTGTGCAGGATGTGAGCTGATCAGGTTTGACGGTCTCCATTGGGTTTCTATGATATACAGCGTCGTCTGTAAGTACTGACGTTGACACTATAAAAACGACTGTGATTCCTCAGCATTTCGCATGATAATGGATGTAAATACCGGCAAATTAAAGCTGACAGACTCTACTTCAACCTGGCTTTCATTGTGTTCGTATTCAATCCTCAGGGGCGAAGGAAAGCAAAAATTGTATTACAGCCCACGTACTTATGATCAATATCCCTACAGTTTGTGTGAAATTTATGGTGATACACTGGGCCAAATGAGCACCAGCCTGCTTTCCCAGTCACTGAATGAAGAAAATAACAAACCATAAATGTGATTTCCTCAGTTCCTTCTCCTTGCTGTTTTCGTGCCCCCCTCATTCCACTAAGTTGCTGTTTAAGTGCAGTTCCAGTGCTGCAGGCCTTTTCTGAGTTTCTTGTCTTTTGTAATATCAAATTTTGCTGTTGTGATAACATAGCCAAATTACTAATAATGCGCTGTGTTCATTTATATCGCATTAACCCTCATAAACAGATGCTATCAAAAAAGTAATGTGCAAAATTGCATTAGAGAGGATTTGCCTAGTGCCATGCTGACGGTAATGTTTCCACACCACTGTTCTGGGGGAATCAGTCAAGTGTAAATACAACAATGGCTGAGAGTGACTGGAGGAGGGATATTAGAGCATTTATCTCACATCTCCCTGCTATATTCTAAGTAACATGTGTTATATTTAACATGTGTGTGTTATATTTCTGGGTATTTGTGTGTGTGTGTGTGTGTGTGTGTGTGTGCATGCATGCGTGCGTGTGTGTTTACATTTGCATATGTGCATATGTGTGTGCATGCGTGTGTGTGCGCAAGTATTCGCGTGCACGTGTCTGTGTGTGTGTGTGTGTGTGTGTGTGTATGTATTTCATTCTGTCATGAAGCCAAGACTCAAATGCTGTCTACTGGAGAGCTCCCAAATGAAAGGCTTCTCTCCTCCTTGCCCTCTCTCTCTCTCCTCCTTCACTCCCTCTGCCTATCGCTCTCCCTCTCTTTTTCCATCAGAGAGCCTGTAACTACACGTGTGCTGTGCCAAGGTTAAACGGCTCAGGAGAAACAGCTCAAACAAACTTCCGAGGATCATTAATTTCCTTATAACCAGATGAGAGTGATGGATCAGGCCGGGCCTAGTCCGCGATCTTTCCCATGCGAGGGACGAAGTGGGCGTTTCGCATTCAGCATTACCGAGAAGGTTCATCGGCTGCGGCTAAATGATCCACTCATGTTTCGCTTTACGCCGTGACACCCCCGCGGCAGAGGCAGGCAAACAGCCTGGCTTATTTGCTCTGAGGTGCGGGAGCGCGAAGCACACTGACTGAGTACATCTGAGGCTTTCATCTCCTCCACGATTCAGCTTCTCCTGCTGCCTGTTCATATCTGACATCCATTCATTTGTCTCCTGTGGTGAATGCCAGGAGCACAACAGGCCAGATGTTTTCTTCACCGGCCATTTCCAGTCCACAGCAATGTGAGCTGAGATATGGGTCATTACACAATGTACGTATATGGCACATGCACACACAAACACACACACACACACACATACACGCATCCACGCGCACACACACACACGCACGCACACACACAAACACACACACACGCGTGCGCACACACAGAAACACCTATACATTCAAAGCACAAGTTGTCTACAGCAAAACTGCTAATTTGGAAAAAAAAAAAAAATCCTCTATGCAAGCATTGTGTATCTCTTGAAAGATATTTCACACATGAAAAGAGCCACAAGTGAAACAAAAAAGTGGGAATATCTGCAACAAAGGTGTGTGCATCTGCAATGCAAAGTGTATCTCTGTTAAGTAAGAGGCCACTCACCCATTCCATGATACCAGCCAGAACATAATTCTGAGTGCTCAAACACGCAGTACTTCAAACTCTGTGAGCGGCGTGGGTCATTTTTTTTTTTTAATCAAAAACCATCTTCAGAGAATAGCCAGCCTTGGCCCTTATGGATTACGCTGAAAGTCTCTTAATGAATGAGGAACAGATTGTATTGGTCTGAACACTGAGGTTGATTCATCTCGCCTTGAGGGAGAATACGACAGGACCACTTTGTAAACAACTCAGAGATGGTGTCTTTGGCAGGTCTGTTTTGGGCAAGATTTCAAAGGCCAGAAATCGTCCACCTGGCTCATCCGCATCACATGGAAAATTACTTGGAATTCTCTTCAACAATCGGAAGAGTGTCGAGCACTCTCTTCCGGGAATCCCCAGGGTCCCAAAGCAACACATCTCCAATTTGTTAACACATGTAATGGGGGGGGAAATGGCAGAAATAGAGCTAATTGGTGATCATAGTCAGATATGTGGGAATGCTCACTTTGTGAGAGAATGCCATAGCAGAAGTGTAACTTTCATTTGGCCTTAATCTTCCCTCCTTCACATAAGATGTATAAAACCAAGGTCATGCATGACACAGCATGGTCATTAAAGATCCCCTGCTGGTTTTTGAAATAAAATCATGGGAGTGTTAAAATCTGGCCAAACCCACACAACTGGGCTCTCTGTATCTGCCTTCCCTTCACCCTTGAAATGTGAATGGCTGTTCCATCACACGCATCCATTACCAATTTATTCCCCAGTTCATCACTGTCAAAGAGAACCGTGCTATCACTTGACCGACCGGGTTAAATTTTATATGAAAAATCATTGCCTTCTGTATTTCACTAAGTGCTTTTCTTAATTTCATTATCACAGTCAAATAAATTTAGTATGCCAATGAGCAGAATGTGTGTGTGTGTGTGTGTGTGTGCGCGCATGTGCAGGCGCATCCACATGTGTGTGTATGAGTGTGTGTGTACGTGCGTGAGTGTGCTGTGATATAAGTGCATGTATTTTCAGACCATAGATGATAACTAAATATTGACGGGCTTGTTTTTATATTGTCCATCAAGTCATTGTGATTTCAGCCATCAGCTTTCCTTTTGCTTAAAGTAGGGATTCAAAGGAAAAACTGAAATATGGCAATTTCAACATCAATGGAAAGCTTAGAACGCAAAGAATGCAATGTAATGTCATTGCGTCACATCATCGATACGAGAAAAATGGAAACACGCACGAAACGATAGTACTTTATCCAGCGTGAATACTTCCGTGATGCTAGGAAAGGCTCGTTTTTGGTGACGTCACATACGGGTTTTGCAAACTCTGCTCTGTTACATGTCAATAGAAATACTATGTCTCTCTCTAAGCTTTATATTTTGTTAAAGGTTAAAAGTGAGTTGTACTTTACTTGAGATGGATAAATTATAATGGAGAACCATTTATCTGTCATTTTTTTTTAATTTAAACTCATATTTTTCTATACAGGCCTAGTACATTGATGATTAACATCGACATATAAACGATCTGATGGAAATCGTGTAAATACGGGGAGGACTGATACCTTAATTTATTATGATATTTTTTTGATGAGTAGACTTGATAAGAGCGACGACAAAACAAGAAAGGAAGATTTTTAAAATGTATTCTCTCTCTCTTAACTCACGCAGGAATACATATTGTTCATGCACTTGCAGCTGCCTGTCGTCAGATCTTTCTATTGCGTATACTGTAACGATCTAATGTTATTAGATTTGAGGTTTTGTTTCGTTTTGGCCATCACGGAAGAGGAAGGATCAGAAGTTGAAGAAAGTATCATGGGAAGAGATACAACAGCTATAAAAAAGCAATTAAGATTGCTTAAGATTAAAATTGCTTAAGATTGCTTTGATTAAAATTGATCTTGAGTGCAGGAGAAGTACAGGCGGACGATTCAGGCTGCTTTTGAGGTATTGGGTGGAGATATTTGAGGGGTACGATTGTGTTCTAAATGGCATCGACCTCAGCACTCCATATATCTATGTCAGTCAATCACTGTTATGAGAGTCCGCTTGATCGTGTTCATAAAATACTATCTTTTTTGTAGCCCAGCTTTGGCTTATCCAACCTTCCTCGGAATGGTAGCATGACTCCAGTAAAAATATAATTTTCTTTCTAAACTAGACAATGTGTACGTGTATAGCGTATAGCCAGCGTGGCGACCGGACTTTTTGCAGGCACGGAATGAACCAAAATAAGCAGCAAAACTAATATGCATCGATGAAAGAAATCACCTTTATGCGACAATAGCTTTAAAAAAAAATAAAGATTTAAACATGGGATTTAAAACTATGAACTACTGGAAGATCTGGAAGAAATCTATTAAGAGTTCTGACTCGTCAGGCTTTAAAAACAAAATTGAAAACATTTTTCACAGTGTTCACTGTATTATAACTATGGAACATCTGGGTACTTTCAGAGTACACAACCCGTATGTGATGTCACGGAAAATGAGACTGTCGGTGGACTGGTTACGGTGGAAAAGGAGCAACATTTGGAAAGCAAATATCAAGTCGTGTGAAACTTCTCTTGTTATATGGGTGAATTCCTTCAACCTGTCATGAAATTGCCATAACAGACCAATTTTATGGGTACCTATTTTCTTTGAATCCCTACTTTAATTAAATGAATCACAGCACATGGAAGAGCAGTTTTTGTGCAGTTCATTCGTCATGTCTGAGTCAGCTGCTAATCGTGCGATATGGACGTCAGTGGCCTGCTCATGTTTTGCCGTCAGTCCATTTTTCTGTGTTCCAGACGGCTCATAGCTTAAATAATAGGCACACAGGATAAATCTCATGAGGAAAAAACACATGATAAGCATACATTTTCTTGTGGGAAAAAATTTTGGCTTCATATTTTTATGTTGAAATTACAGTTGATTTGAATGGACAACAGGGTCTCAGTGACCTTTTTCTAAAGCCATTTGCAGAGGAACTTGTGATCAACGTCTCTAAAGAAGAAAGCCTCATACTGGCTGTTTGCTTTGGGCAGCAAAATCAATCTTATGTCCTTCATTAAAACTTGTTCTGTCCCCTGGTTAATGGAAAAAGAGAGAAGCAATCAAACTGGTGCATGCAGAAATACAGACAGCAAGATGTACCAAAGCATGTCTGCCCAGAGATAGCAAAAGTTCTCTAAATACAAATAAATGTGCTGCGTCAATTGTGTTTGGTACAGTGGCGTAGCCAGCGGTAGTGCCAAGACACGTCCCTTTATGACAGCAATTAGTCCTGGCTAGTTCTCACTCATTTTCCTTTATTGACGCGTTTTCCAATTATCGTAATTTGCAACTGAAGACACGGTTTCTCTCCATATGCGATCTAACAGCGATTAAATCATGGGCAAAATTCAGTACAGTTGCGGAACAAGAACAGAGAATTGGGTTGCACAAAGCATCCGTTTAAAACAATTATTAGTCCTGACCTGCTCTCAGTCATTTTCATAACAGAAGGTTCACTCCGAGAGCACTCCACACTTAACAGGTGCTGCTTGTTCTCCCCAATTAGGTAAAATGACAATAATTCATCTAGACGCATATTTGCGGTATTTAAATCAAAGTTATTCAAAATTGCATACCTGTCGACTTTCACGCAAATAGCTGGAGCCGCACGCTTTTTATAGCCTATTGAATTGCCGAGTGCCACTTTTTTTTTTTAATCAACCCACACAATACCGAGAGTGAAAGTCCGCGTTTCATTGGAACACGGACCAGTTCAATCAACGCGAAGCATTGGCCTATTAATAAGTAAATTATTTTGCTGTACTGAATTTAGCCCATGATTTCATCGTTGTTAGATCGCATATGGAGAGAAACCGTGTCTTCAGTTGCCAATTACAATAATTGGAAAACGCGTCAATAAAGGAAAATGATTGAGAACAAGCCAAGACTAATTGCTGTCATAAAGGGACGTGTCTTAGCACACCCGCTGGCTACGCCACTGGTTTGGTAGAGGTTATCATGGGCATCCTTACTATTTTAAGGATATATTCCCCTTCTTATGGTAATACCTCATATGATGCAGTACTGCTTGAAACAACAGCAAGAGTTGGCATAACAGAGAGAAGGTTGCCCTGTCTTATTCCATTTGGACATAACAAGTTTATTCCAGGTCTTACGTGAATGTAGTACATATGCATATCGATGGAGAGGCTACCGGGCCTTACTCTTTTCATTAACGTGAGTCTGAGAGGAACTGTTAAAGCATTCTTTTCCTGTTGTGTAAGAGGAATTTGGGAACATCTGGGATTGCTTGAAAACAGTCACAAAGTCATCATTTAGAGAGTCCATTTGAGTAATATTTACATCACTGCTCTTCTCTTGAACTGAACCCTATGTATTTTGGGAAGCAGCTGAAAGGGAAACTGATGGAGGCAAACTCAAATGCATTGAAATTTATGACCCATAAGGGTAGCATTTTAATGGTCCGTGAAGGAGATTTTTTCCTGCAGTAATGTCCCTTATAAAAATGTACCATGCTGTACCATGCAAATACCATGGTAAAATCATGGTACACATGGTATATCTATGGTAATTCTGAATTGTACCATGGTACACTCTATTGATACCATGGTTTTTCATAGTGATACCATGGTACTTTGTGATGGTACCACGGTAATCCTTGCCGTTACTATGATACACCCTTTCGGTACCATGGTGGTCCCTGCCGTTACCAGGGTACACCCTTTCGGTACCATGGTACTCCCTGCCGCTACCATAGTACACTCCTCCGGTATCATGGTACTTCCTGCCATTACCATGGTACACCCTTTCGGTACCACGGTACTCCCTGCCGTTACCATGGTACACCCTTTCGGTACCATGGTACTCCCTGCCGCCACCATGGTACGCTCCTCCGGTACCACGGTACTTCCTGCCATTACCATGGTACACCCTTTCGGTACCACGGTACTCCCTGCTGTTACCATGGTACACCCTTTCGGTACCACGGTACTCCCTGCTGTTACCATGGTACACCCTTTCGGTACCATGGCATTCCCTGCCGTTACCATGATACATCCAGCAGGTACCGCGGTACCTCCAGTCAGTACCGCAGACCCCCCTGTTGGTACCACGGCACCCCGGCCAGTACGATACTATCTCCATATCACAATACACCCTCAGGTACCAATATATCCCCTACTGGTACCACGGTTCCTCTATGGTACCATGGTACTCCCTTTTGCTACTATGGTAGTGGGTACTCCCTTCGGAGCTCAGTTTCATAAAACTTGGACTCAAATTTTCCTGCGTAAATGGCATCACCTTAAGCGACTTTAATATGTACGCAAGTCATGTACAGAGAAAAATTTTTTAGCATGAACGATTGATTGTTTAACACCATACTGCAGAATTTTTCACTTACTATAATGGTAAACATGTGTATTATGGGTGGAGAAACCACATACCTTTGGCAGGTACAGGTGAACTCTTCTACATATGTGTCATAACCCTTATAAAAATGTACCATGCTGTACCATGGGATTTGTACCTAGCTGTGACATGGGATTTGTACCATGCTGTACCATGGGATTTGTACCTTACTGTACCATCTGGTTTGTACCATGGGATTTATGCCACAGGACTTTTACCACAGTACTTCCACTAAACTGTACCACAGGACTTGTACCATGTTGTACTGTGCGATTTGCACCATGACACCGTGGGATTTGTACTGTGCTTTACAATGTATCTTCCCAGCCGGCACACGACTGACCTTCAACGTTGAAATATGGTTGAAATTATGTCAGTTGTTGTTCCAACGTTGAAACGTAATTGAAACAACATTTAACTCTGATGGTTGTAAAAAGGTTAACAAAATGATCTCAAATCAACACTGAAATTTGAACAAGATTTGTTTCAACATTGAAACAACATTGAAACAACGTTGGGTAAGAGTACCACACACAACCTCCAGCGAAACCGAAAAAAATCACAACTTTTTTGGCTTACCTGAATGTTTTGATACCAAGTGAAATATTCGGGTGTGGAAAAACGTTGAGCACACATCCAGTTAAGAGAATTTACACTTTCATTTCTAGAGCGTCTATACATGCAGCAAGCTTATAAAGGTGGCAGCCATGACACTGTTGACCTAACCTTAACCCAACTCATAGGGAATGCTATCCCTATCCCTATACCTAACCTTAACCCAGCTCATAAAGAATGCTATCCCTATCCCTGTGCCTAACCCTAACCTTAACCCAACTCAGCCACAAACAATGGTTTGTTCAGCTCAAATTATTCTACCCAGGGTCTATGGATCAGCCGACTCACCAGCATGAAACACATCAAAATGGATATTCACATGACGTCTCCTCATTGACAACAATAAATAAAAGAAAGAAAAATAAATGAATATATTATTGATATATATTATATATATATATATATATACACACACACACACCTTTGGTTGTCTTTCACCCTTCAGCGATGAATGGAAACTGATGCGCTGAGCTGGCAATAAACTAAGTTGGTGTAGTGGTTAAGACCACAGTGTATGGTGTGTTTGAAATTGCTTTGTCCACAGGCTCCCAGATTCGAATCCTGCTGCAGACACTAATGTAATGTCTAACTTAAATGTAAACATTTGTTCACAGCCTCATTGATGAAGGAGAAAAAAAAAAGAAAACATAAAAAAAAGAAGGTCAGAAGAAGTTGGAGAGATTTTACACAGAGTGAATGTCACGAGGGAAGAGCACAGTAGTGGAAACTGGAATTACCGCAAAAAATTTTTTCCTCACGCCGCATCTACCCCTTCCTTTTAAAATTTTACCCCCATCATTCTAAACCCCCTTCTCACTCATAAAAACCCCCCAAAAATATTTGTGCCCCCTTTTAAAATCATTCTGGCCAAAAAAACCCCCAAAAAAGTGAAGGTTGTGTATGGTGCTCATGCCCAACGTTGAAAAAACGTTGCAAAATCAACGTTGATTCATCTTTCAAAATTCAACGGTGATTCAACTACAAAAACCCAAAACCAGTGAAGTTGGCACGTTATGTAAATCGTAGATAAAAACAGAATACAATGATTTGCAAATCCTTTTCAACTTATATTCAATTGAATACACTGCAAAGACAAGATGTTTAATGTTCAAACTGAGAAACTTTTTTTTTGCAAATAATCATTAACTTAGAATTTAAAGGCAGCAACACATTGCAAAAAAGTTGGCACAGGGGCCTTTTTACCACTGTGTTACATCACCTTTCCTTTTAACGACACTCAGTAAACGTTTGGGAACTGAGGAGACCAATTTTTGAAGCTTTTCAGGTGGAACTCTTTTCCCATTCTTGCTTGATGTATAGCTTAAGTTGTTCAACAGTCCGGGTCTCCGTTGTCGTATTTTACGCTTCATAATGCGCCACACATTTTCAATGGGAGACAGGTCTGGACTACAGGCAGGCCAGTTCTAGTACCCGAACTACGGAGCCATGCTGTTGTAACACGTAGAATGTGGCTTGGCATTGTCTTGCTGAAATAAGCAGGGCCCCATGAAAAAGACGTTGCTGGCAACATATGTTGCTCCAAAACCTGTATGTACCTTTCAGCATTAATGGTGCCTTCACATATGTGTAAGTTGCCCATGCCTTGGGCACTAATACACCCCCATACCATCACAGATGCTGGCTTTTGAACTTTGCGCCTATAACAGTCCGGATGGTTCTTTTTCCTCTTTGGTCCGAGGACACGACGTCCACAGTTTCCAAAAACAATTTGAAATGTGGACTCGTATAACACTTTTCCACTTTGCATCAGTCCATCTTAGATGAGCTTGGGGCCCAGCGGCCGGGCGGCGCTTTCTGGGTGCTGTTGATAAATGGCTTTCAATTGTAGAGTTTTAACTTGCACTTGCAGATGTAGCGACGAACTGTAGTTACAGACAGTGGTTTTCTGAAGTGTTCCTGAGCCCATGTGGTGATGTCCTTTACACACTGATGTCGGTTTTTGATGCAGTACCTGAGGGATCGAAGGTCACGGGCATTCAATGTTGGTGTTCGGCCTTGTCGCTGCAGTGATTTCTCCAGATTCTCTGAACCTTTTTGACGATATTACGGACCGTAAATCCCTAAATTTCTTGCAATAGCTCGTTCAGGAATGTTGTTTTTAAACTGTTCGACAATCAGCTCACGCATTTGTTCACTAAGTGGTGACCTCGCCCCATCCTTGTTTGTGAATGACTGAGCATTTCAGGAAGCTGCTTTTATACCCAATCATGGCACCCACCTGTTCCCAATTAGCCCGCTCACCTGTGGGATGTTCCAAATAAGTGTTTGATGAGCATTCCTCAACTCTCTCAGTCTTTTTTTGCCACTTGTGCCAGCTTTTTTTGAAACATGTTGCAGGCATCAAATTCCAAATCAGCTAATATTTGCAAAAAAATAAAAAGTTTACCTGTTCGAACATTAAGTAACTTGTCTTTGCAGTGTATTCAATTGAATATAGGTTGAAAAGGATTTGCAAATCATTGTATTCTGTTTTTATTTACGATTTACACAACGTGCCAACTTCACTGGTTTTGGGTTTTGTATGATCCATGATGTTGATTCAATAGTGAAAAAACGTTAAAATGCCAGCTGGGTTGGGATGTGTACCATGCTGTACCATGGTATATTTGCCATACCGTACCGTGGGACATTTATCATGGTACTAACCACGGTACGAAGTGTGTACCGTGGCCCAAAATATCGTTGTACATTTACCATGGTATTAACCCATTAAGACCTAGGGCACCTCCTGATGCACTTCATTCACATTTCTTAAAAATTATATATATATATGATATTCATATCCCTTCCGTTTTTAAAGCGAGTGCGATGCAGACGTCGCATCAGGTCTTAATGGGTTAATACCATGATACAGCATGGTACATTTTTATAAGGGGTATCTCGCTGTTTTCATCAAATCCTTTCACACCAGCGATAAATTTAACAGCGATATTCTCATCCCATTTACATTTGTGAGTCAAAGGTGGGGAAATTTTTTGCAGTGCTATTTTTCCGCAGGTGATGGCTATACCTCACTTAACGATTGCATTCAATTTGATATTGAGATGTTTGACTCTACCATTATAGCTCTGGTCAAACAGCAGTGTTAAATTTGTTTATCGCTCATATTTTGAAATACGCTGTCAATTTTCGCTTTGTGTACTTGTGTGTTAAATTCAGAGAGTGAGTGATTTTATACATTTTGCTTTAGTTATCATACACCTGTGTCTTCTCTATTACTGGCAGATATTCTCATTTTTTTCCCCATCATGTCATTACTTTCTTTTCGTCTTGTCATTACTGTCAAAACATGACTGAAATGAGAGTGACGTTTCAATGCATTTCTGTGTGTATGTGGGTGGGAGTCTCTTTAGTTTTGATTATCGTATATTTTTCACATCTTTATTATTTCCCATGTCTCATTGTTCATTTTAGCAGTTCCTCAGATTTAAATGTGTCATTCCTATCACCTGTGACCTGCCACGCATTTTCTGTTTTCACTTATGAAGCTTAGCGAAAGTTCAATCAGGAAGACTCTCTTGCACACTTCAACTCCGTCTATTTTCCTATCATTCACATACATGCTCACTTTTAAATCTCTGCAGTCACTGTTTAGGGCTGTCAATTGAGCTGTCAGCTGGTGTAGCAGCTGATCTCCTCTATCCAACCGTGGCACACCACATTCGCATTGCTAGCCAATCGTTCTGCTGCTGTCTTTTTAAAATATGCCATTTCTCTCTGCCCTAGCTCGCTCATTCTACTGTTCGCTGGCCCTCCTCCTCCCCAACGCCACCTGCTCTCGTCAGACCTTCTGTACTGCCGCTCCAGCTTCGTCAGCCTTCAGCCATCACCGCCACCAGTGTCTGGACTCTGCGGGGGATTTTCCTGCTGCTGCTCTGAGCCGTGCACTGCAAAAAGTGATTTTCAAGAAAGGGACATCTACTTATTTTAAGACTTAAAACATTTATTTCTATCACCATTTTTCTTAGTAAGACAAGAAATTTATCCTTGATTTGAGGTAATTTTGACTATCTTGCCAATGGGGTAAGTAAATTTTCACTTGTCAAGCATTATATAGAAATAAGTGTTTTAAGTCTTAAAATAAGTAAATTTCCCTTTCTTGAAAATCACTTTTTGCAGTGTGCTCCTGCTCTACGAGTCTTATCAAAGAGTCCAAGCGCCAAAGACTTGTCTAATTCTAAACATGTGTTTCATCCACTTATGCTCAACGCATAATACCATATATCACCAAATAATTGCCCGCGTGCTAATACGCGCCTGTGTGCAAAAAGCCGCCGGGGGTCCGACCTCATTTTGCGTATTAAACACCGGTTCAATTAAACGCCGGGGGTTCAATTAAACGCCCAGGCGATTGTTTGCACTATTGTATATAACGTCTGTGTTACCCCATGTTGCGGTAATACAGACGCTAAAACAAGCTTTGGTTTGTCTTTGTATGTATATCTGATGTCAATAAAGATGTGGGGGAAAAAAATACCAGACGGTCTTTGGCACAAAGATATAAAAAAAACTTGAGTGGACAACGTCATTGGCTGGACCAGAATAGGTCTGCCATCGTATGTATGTATAAAAGTCCAATGAGACGCATGTAAACAGTAAAAATAGGTGTCGACAATTTTTATTTTTTTGAGTGGGACTTATTTTCCGTGTTCTTTTTTATCTTTTCGTACTTAAAAAAGGACACGAATAAGGAACTGTAAATCAACAATATTTATGCTCTATTATTTGGCAAAGCTAAAGAATAAGCTCTACGATTGCCTTACTCTTTATATAATCGCTCAGTTACCTACATTTTCGTTTCGTTCAAAGAAAAAGCGTTCGCATCCAGCTGTGCCTGCGAGTCTGACTCAGGTCTATACCTGGAAGAAACTAGTCGTTATATGCATAGATGAATATGTATGTATGCTTTGTGCATTAAGATTGGAACAACTTCATTCTGAAGTGTTCATACCCACTTGTTGTCTTCATTTAGTCCGTCTTTGCCCTGACACGATGGATAACAGGATGATATCGCGTGTTGCCCCAACTGGGATCAATGTAGAAGTCTCAAAACTAAAGTAGGCTATGTAAATGAAACCGCGCCAGTTTCAGTTTCCGCGAATACACTGTTAATAATAATAAACGAATAAACTGAAGCCTTTTTTGCCAGGTGATTTAACTGGCACCTTTTAGCCAGTTATTTTAACTGTAATTTTACAATAAGTTTACCACGGTTCAGTGCATGTTCAGTGTAAACCACGGTTAAATGCGCGCAGGATTCCACTTACAGTTAAAATGACAAGGAGACAATGCGTTAATTTAACGGTTAAATTCAGTCAGTTTATAACTGTGTAGGAAAGCCGTAATGGCCTGGTGCAGGTTGTTGCAAAAATAAATAATGGCCTGTTGCAAATACCCGCCTGGTTCTTATAAACGCCTGGGGTCCGAGTCGATTTTGCGAAATAAACGCCCGGCACTAAATGGTCATATGCGGTAAATATTTCCTGGTTTCACTTGAGTCTCTCCTGATTGAACTGTACTTGTACCTCCCTGTTTTTATTGTCAACTTGATTCCTTGTTTCCCTGCTCGTACCCACACCTCCTCGCACATCTCCTCAGATCTACGCACCTGCATTCTATGAAATCAATCACTCAGCCTGCCTTTATACTCCCTCATTAGTGATCTGTTCTTTGCGAGTTTGTTAGCCAGAATTTCATGTGTCTACTCACAAGCATTCTTCGATTTCTAGATCTCCTGGCTACGGTTTATTTTGTCTTTTGGTTTAGAATTCAATCCAAATCCATGGTGTATGTTTGATCCCCCATGTATTTCCCTTTATTGTGTCCTGGCTTCCAGTTTCTACTTGCGTTTTAACTTTGGTGTACCAACTTCCTGGTTTTTGATTCTTGACCTGATAACTGATTCTGGTTTGGATTATCCTTCCGGTACGGCATTGCTCCTGAGGTGACCGATTTGGACCAACTACAAATTTCAATAAATCCTGTGAGCTGAGCTTTCACCCGCGTCTGAGTCCTGACCCCGCATTGTGTCAGTGGGCAGAGGTGGAAAATCCAAGAGTCAGAAAGTAAAAATCCTGCCAGATTTTTCTCCCTCCCTCAAAATCTGCTGATCTTACCAATTAGTTCTTATTCCTGGCTGAAGCAGACTCTGATGGTTGGAGTAAAGTTCTGGGGAGGAATTTTACTTTCTGAACCAGGACTTTCCACCTCTGTCAGTGGGTGGGCAAGGGAGACAGAGAGATAGAAGGAGATACAGAGGAAAAATTGGGAATAAAAATATATCAAAACAAGTGGTGCCAGGCACAACAAACCCCGCCCCTCGCACATACTTTGACCTACTTTTCCTAAATTTGATAGGCATCTATTCTGGGTCAGTGGCAATCCCTTAACCCAATTTGGGGTGAATCTGGCTATTAGGTTTGCTGCTAAAGTGTTAACAAACAAACAAAGAAACAAACACACAAACTGAACCAAAAACAATACCCCTTGCCCTCCCCCTTCAGGCGGGGTGGGGTAATAAGGGCTTGTTTTGAGGGTTCTATTGACACAGAATACCTATCTTTCTCCTTCTGTTCAGATTCTTCCTGTACCATTCTAGGACAAGGCTCAAGGAGCAGACATTTCCATTCCTCCTTAAAGTGCATTTTAAATGCTGAGCAAACGTCCAATGATTTACGGTCACTCAAATAAGCTGCCAGTGGTACATCTACGTAATGCCACAACACTTTGCTGCAATGTGCAGTCAGCTGCAGCTGAAACTAAAGGACTTGCTCTTATTCTTTTCAGCAGTGGACAGAATATTTTTATGAATAGTTCGGAAACATTTCATCATGCAGTCACATCACAAATTATGTAGATCATTTTTATCCCTTTTCCAGTAAAAAGCACACCTTGATGTGCTCTCGTTCTTTAGCATAATTCTTGTGAAGTGCATTTGTATGTGCATAACAGTGTTCACAGTTTATCGCAGCATTTGTTCTCGTGTCATATTTATTGGAGTTAATCTCGTCCATAATTTCTGTTGACACCTCTATAATTGTGTTTAGTTCACTCAGGCAATCACGTATATTTGTACATGACAGGCCATCCACGCTGCCAGAGCTTGCATGTTTTTTTTTTTTTTTTTTTTGTTTTGTTTTTCCAGAGGGTAACGATCTGTTGAAGGAAATGGAATTATGAAAAATGACTGCACATAAAAACGGGGTAATTAAGATTAGCATGTTGCAGTAGTTAAGCCTGATAGCATGACCGTTGTTCAGTTAAACATGATTCAACAAGTGACAGCATATTTACATGTATTTGTTGTAACCATTTAATGTAATGTGTATTTAACATCACAGAAAAATATGTCAGGCAGCAAATTAATATGCAACACAATAGCAAAGTCTTTACTTAGCAAGATCATTGAAGCAGTAGAACATATGTCTCTCTTTCTTTGTGTTCTCTGTTTTGCACGTATGAGTATAAAATAGATTTACTGCACACTTAGTCACAATCCCAAGCATTTTTTTTTTTCTTATACACCTCAATGAGCATATTGTTTTATGCTGTACTTTCTTGATGTCCATACGGGTGACCTAGACAAAACCTGACTCGTTGCCAAAAAGTACTTGGCTGGCACGTCCATTCAAGGTGTCGCTGGCATCTATTTCTCCTGCATTTGAGCGAATTGAAGAACGCAATGCCCCCATGTGGCTAAATGTTGATACAAAGATAGTGACCTGGCTAAACAAAGACATTGAACAATGTGGAAAAGTCTATGCTAATTTGCTTGCAGACATACAGCCCTCTAGCCTCCGTGCATCAAACTGCTGAAGCTAATTTCGACTGCATTTGGCTACTACTTGGTTGGAGACCACCAGGGCAAAAAAAGCAGTTGTTTCTAGAGGTTGTATATGAGAGCTAGATGGTGCGTACTCTGCCCACTCATCCAAATAAAATTCAGGGCCACAGTACAGTGATGGTACGGACCGACGGACCGCCGTTACTAGTAATATTTACCATATTCAATTTACCATCATAATTTATCATTTTAGCATTTTAGACATGATAAATATTATTAGTAACGGTGGAAATGTAACAACGGACCGCAGTTACAAGTAATAATTATCATGTCTAAAATGCTAAAATGGTAAATATCACCAGTAACGGCGGTCCGTGGTTACATGGTGATACTGTGTTTTTGATGCTACTGCCTGATATGAAATTGAACAGTCTGTTTGAGATGCTGTGACATCATATGGCTCAAATACACACCATGTTTCATCATATCCTCATTTTCAAATGCATGCATAATTACGTTTGGATGAGATAGTCAATTTTAAGTATGTAAGTATTTACCGAGGCACTTTACGTTATGTTTGGCGTGAAAATTGTGTCCAGTCCTTATCTCCACCCTCACTACCCACGCCTGCTCACGGACACTCATATAAGTATAGGTAATAACACACGCTCTCTCTCTCTCTCTCTCTCACACACACACACATGCACTACATCATATACACACACAAACATTAAAACACACACACACACACACACACACACACAATCTCCTGACTGGGTGCAAGATCGCTTCAAGGCCACATTCATTTCAATTTCCCCGGCAGTCAATGCTAAAGTCTTCAGTTCACACACCAGGTTTGACAAGTGGTGAAAAACAAATCACTCATTCGCAAGTAAACCAGACATCTCAGAATCATGATCTGAATTCATATCAGATCTGGAATTAGCACATATCGGATCTGGAATCAGCACTCTGCTCTGCTGCTTACTCTCATGCAAAACTGCAGTGTTCCTTTTGAGCTCGGTCGGGTCGATAGTTCCCACCGACGGACAGGACCGCAGCATTTGATTCACTGCCAAAAGAGGGAGCGGAGTTTGAGTTTGCAACGGGTGTAGGCCCTCCCTGGAGATCTGGCTATTTGTTCATTTGGACAAGGCACTTATTTCATTACTGTCAAACAATGTCCGCTCCACTCACTTTGAATATCTTATTTTCCCTCCGCCGTTCCGCAGTAACAGGTTTCCGCGGTGACGAGACGGGGGGCATTGCTCAGCATACTAACTTGGTCCTGGCACCGATCCCACTGCGCGAGGCCCATCTCGAACAGACACCCCGCATTTAAACTCTCCATAAATCCCCAGAAAAGGGAAATAAATATGGGCTTCCTTCCTGAGAAGGTGAAGGGGAACCGCCGCCAAGGTTTGCGAGAAACATTCTCATTCATTACCCGACAAACGGGGGAAAATCTAATCAAGCCGAAATGTAATGGATTTAAATTCGACAACAATGAGAAATAAGTGCTCCGCTGATGCACGTTGTGTATAAACAGCCCTTTCGAGGATCAAGTCATAATTCACGCGTTGCTCTGGAGTGCTCTGTTTGGAGGGTGAAGGGCTCCACTATATATACAGTTGAGCTTTATTTAGCAAAGGGGTCTCCGAGCTTATCCAAAAATGGCCAGTATGGGTGCAGGTTTCCATATCAGTCCAGTAATTAGACACCTGTTTCAAACGGAAGAGCATAATTACTTCAAATAATGAACTAATCGTGCACTTTAATCAAGACCTACAGTAGATAAGGCAAATCAGGTCTGGTCATGCTGAAGTTAAACAAAAAACTTCCACCCACACAGGCCCTTCTCGGATAAGATTGGAAACCCCTGCTTTAGCTTGTACAGCAGGTCATCCTAAAGCCACGGGTATCTCAAGAGCTCCAGAGTCAAAATCCTGGATCAACATCAACTCTCAAAGTTTCCACTGAGTGACAGTCCTTCAGTATAAAGTACTGTACAAATAGAATAGAATTGAATTGACCTGAACTATGGGCCAGAGATACACAAATCAGGTGCTCTCATCTGCATCCAGCTCTCTATACTTCCTGAGGGTTAACTGAGCAATTTAATGCCTCAGCTTGGCCACACTGTTTTCGTGCTTGACTCAGAGATAAAAGGCTGGGCGAATGCAAGCAGTTCTTGGCCGTGGTTTCTGAAGCTTGGCTTTAGGGGCATAACCCTCCAAACGCACAGAATCATTGTCTCTTGACAGCATTATATCCGAGAAGCTCTTAAAAGCCCTGAAGCGGACTCTGGGGGTGTCTCGGGTCTCCAGTCAAAAAGCCCCAATGGCATTTCTGCTATAATTCCCTCATTACCAGAGTGATTTATTAAAGGCTTTCTCAAAAAAAGCAATTAGTTTGAAGAGATAATTAAGAGCTCAAAGTGGAACCAGAGGTGGAAAGGTCCTCAAAGAGAGTATGAAAGGACATCCACTGGGGGTCGAAAGTCTCGGCGTTCAATATGAGTGAAATGCCATTAATATTGCCAACACTTCTCCCTCCTGCATTCACTGTCATATGTACTCTCTCTCAGTCCTTTATTCTATGTCCCCATCACCCTCCCTCTCTTCTTGCTGTCTTTCTCTCTCCCTCCATCTCTCTTGTGCTCTGTCTCTCACTCTTCCCCTCTTTCTTTTTACTGGTTTCTTTCTCCAGCCATCTTATTTTTCTCACCCCCCCCCTCAATTTTGCTATCTGAATCCTTTTTGCTTTTCTTCCTTCTCCTTCTCTCACTATCTCCCTCCCTCTCATTTGCTATCTCCATCCCTCTCTTTTGTTCCTTCCTTCTCTCCCTCTCTTTCTTTCTTCCTCTGTGATGGGTCTAACTACATCATTTTTTGAGGCGCATGTGTGAGGTTGTCGTCCATTTGTGGCAGGGTCGAATCTACAGTCTCCTTCAAGCATGACACTCAGGGATAATGAAGATAGACGGGCAGCCCACGGGCTTGGCTTGCTCGTTGTTTTTCAGGAATGCTAAAGAGAGAGGAATGATTTGTCAGTCCATGCCAAACGGAATATTAAGGGGAGCTTGTAATTACCTGGGTGGGGCAACTGACCATCTCCCTGCTTACCTCTCAAAATCATCTTACCTCAGCACTATCGAAAAACTGAGTTGAAAGACTGAATGGAGTTTTATACTCTGGATATAGATACACATGTTCAAATACATGCACGCACACACAGTACACGTACATGTAAACACGTAAATTTATATGTAACCAGATATACAAACACAAATATAAAAAAAAACATGAACACGTGTAGTACACATACACAGATAAATGCACATTGATACAAGCACTATCAAAAATGAAAAAGAAACACAGAGGGTCCTCATTTGATGACCTAAACACAGTTGGCGAATGCAAGTACTTACAGTATCGCATATCAAAACGGGGCATATCTAACTCCATTCTGATAATTTTGTGACAGGTTGCGATAGAGCAGCTGTGGCACTGTTGTCAAAAGGGTAAATTCAAGATGAATTAATTATACCTGAGTGCGGTGAGGGCTTGGCTCAATTAAGGCCAATCAGATCAGCCACCGCCATTCCTCTTATAATCAATAAGTCAAGCCACAGCAAACTGGCTATTTTGTCAGGTGAAGAACAAGCTTGTGCAACCAACACCTCCTTCAGTCCTCTGAGCACTGGGCTCCAATATGATAAGCAGTTTAATGATGCATGATGGAGAGGGAAGCAAAACCTAGCATCAAGCTGATGGAAGAGCAGATCTACTGGGGGGGTAGGGGGGTTGGGGTGAATCTAACAGTGATCCCCTCACACCAGCGCAGGACATTCCTGCCTCCACCCACACAGAATATGGCTGGGGTTTGGGGGGATAGAGGTTGATTCACCAGATAATGCATTTTGTGTGTAAAGACATGGGCCATTTAAAGTGTATACAAAACAACAATCACGTTGTTAATGCAAGGGTGAGGCTGGAGAAATTTTTTTTTTGTATTTCCCCCCACACAATTAAAATATTCATGTGTAAAAATACCCCTTCCCATTAGACCCCACCGCCATATTGTCAGCATTATTCGTAGGGTTCATAGGGCAAAAAAAGTGAAAATTAAAAAGTGATGAAAAATGATACAAATAATCAGCATTTATTCACAAACAGCTCCACTGGCTGGGATTTCGTCCCATGAAAATAGACAGAATTGGCATTAAAAGGTGATCTGCGTGAGGCAAAACGCTATTGAGGTTTGCTAGACAACACTGGCATAGCACCAGGTTTATGCATTGTAGTGTCTCCTAATGTGCTGTCCAGCCCATTGTGACACAAAGACCTTTATTACTGAGCACAAAACTATCAAATTGGGCAAAAGTGAGAAATATGTGGTTTGCAACAGACAAAAATTTGCATTATGTTACCGGCACTTGCATTTCTGTTTGCAAGGGCACAGAAATAGAGTCCAGAGACTCTTATAGGGCATACACAAAGTTGCACTGAGACAATCATACCCCTTTTCCACCAAAAAGAACCTGGTGCTAGTGCCGTGCTGGTGCCAGTGCTTAGTTGGTTCAACCCATGCACCTCCTAAGAACCTGTTTGCTTTTCCATCGCCGAGGAGCCAACTCAGAGCCACGCGATTACGTCACTGTAATTTAAGACCAACAGATCAGGAGAAAATAAACTTTGTTCGAGACCTGCGTCTCTCTCAGCAGCGCTCACGTAACATCCGGCAATTCAGAAATACAGTACGAACTGCGGGAAACCATGAATAAAAATTTAAAACTGAAATAATGCTTGTGTTCTATGCTCAGTAATACTATTATTGTCACTTAGGTTTTATCATTTTTAGTGGGGGAAAGGAATATAGCCTGATTGCTATGATCTCATACTGAGTTAAGATCACATATAAATATGAAATATGTGAAAATAAATGTGTAACGTACCTTGCGTTGTTGTCCATGCATGTTAATACTGAAACGTTAGGCAGCAACAGGGTGTAATAATAGGAACACGCTATCGATCGTTTCTCCTCCCAATGATGCAGGCAGAAGAAATAAATGAGCAACCGTCGTATTTCATTCCAACTTCATAAGTTTGAATGATCTACGGTAGTTTCGTTTTGAAATTCCATTCAAGTTCACTCATGGTAAGAATTCGCAAACACCCTAGCTAGCACCAGTTTTGAGAGCCAGGAGCTGGTGCTTAGGCTGTGGAAAACCAAAGAACCGGTGCTAAGGCAGGCTCTGGCTCCGAACCAGCACTGGAACCAGCTCGGTGGAAAAGGCTATCAGACACATTCACCTGCATACACTAGCACACACCCCTTCGCATTTATCCTTGCATGCATGGAAATAAACGCATGGATGAACACATTGATAAACATTTGAACAGAAAAAAACACTGGTACGCTCAATAATAAAGACACATGCCCTTCCACATGAATAAAGAAACACACACAAACAAATATTCGAAGAAAAACTCATAAATACTCGCATAAATATGCACATGCAAGTGCCTTCACGGCCAACCTTGAATGAGGTTTGTGATTATAATCACACCTGTGAATATCTGAGAGAGATGGTGTGGGGGGGCTTTAGGGCAATCTCTATTCCAGATGCCCTGAAATGACCCACCCTCGCACCATTCTTTGCTGTCACCGAATATCCTCTTGTTTTTTGGGGAGTAGCATAGCTCCTGGGGGAGAGTAATGAGCCAGCCCAGCACTGGAGCGATGAGGAGCATCGGCCCTGACAAGCCGGCCCGAGGAGCTCATCTAAATCACATTACGGCAGATTCGCCTCTGTCCATTTTACCAAAAAACACCTTCGCAAAAAAGGAACCGTGGACAGTTTATTCTTGCGACTCTTTGGCAGCCATTACCGCCAGCCTCATCTGGGGAAAACCTTGAATGCCTGTGAGCCAATGCGGTTTTTTATCAATCATTTCAAAATAGGTTCTTTGTGTTTTTATTTTAGCTCAGACATAGTCGTCTCAATTTCTTCTGTTTCTGTATGCAATGGAAAGTACTGTCAATGCCATTAAATGCAGAAAAATAACCTTTTCCTCTAGATTTCATATTTGAGCTATTTAGATTTGTGTTCAGCTGCTTGAGTAAAGTGCATAACAATGGAAGTATGAGTGAGAAAAGAGACATTATGTACTGACATATTATATGGACCACCTACCACAATATCACTTGAGAAAAATGAGGCATAGAGAGGAAGGATAAAACGACTGTAAATAAAATTAAAGCTAAATCGGTAAGTGTCCTGCTCATACAGGACGAATTATATTACACAGTTTCATCGCATCTTGTTTCACCAGGATATAATGAATAAATGAAGTAAAAGTCATACAGCTACCCTTTGTCACCCATCATGAAAGAAAAGTTGAAATTTGATTTAAAAAGATGATCATTCAAAAGAAACTAATGGCATTTGACCTTCACGCATGGGGAAATGGGTTCCAAGGAATTTAATGTGAAGAACACTACTTAGCACTAGAAGGGTAATAATAAACAGAATGTTAAGTTTGCAAAATGGAAGCAAAATTGGCTAAAACTGGGGGGGTATGTTAGATCATATTGTGCCCACTGGTCATGGAAAAGATGGTTGGGGAGGTAATAAAGAACTCAAGGACCTTGGTTCAAGAATTACAAAGACTGCTCATAGCATAAGGTCACCAAGTCTAAAAGGCAGCCATAATATGCCACCTAGACAACAATTATAATGGGGTTGCACAAAGGAAGTGCATACTGCGGACATCAAACAAAACCAAGTGTTTGGTGTGTTTGGCTATCATTATTAGAGCTATGACTGGAGATTAGTGCAGTAGGTGAGACCAAAATTGATGTTTTTGGCAATGAACACCATCTGTATGTTTCATGGCAAAGAAGGAATCAAAATCTGACTTGCTTGATATTTCCTTTGGACGCTAGGAATGTATGTGTGAAAAGCACGTCATACCTACTCGAAAATTAGAGGGTAGGCGATTGATGTTTTGTGCATATTTTGCAGCCAGTGACCTTAGGGCACAAGTCAAGATAAATAGCATTATGAATTCTGCCAAGTCCTGCAAAATTTTGGCAGAAAAAAATCTGGCTCTCAGTGTTGGAAGGCTGAGGCTTGGTCTTGAACTTGGACAATGACCTCATAGATATACTGAAGCTAAATCAACACAGAAATGTACAATGGAAAATGATATCCTTCTTCTAAGATGGTTATGTCAGTATCAAATTCATGTGGTCTGAACTGGAGAGAGCAGTCCAATTGTGTAAAGCCAGGGATATCAGGGAGCTTGAAAATCTTTGCAGTGAAGAATGGTCAAAAATCCCTCCAAACCTGTCTTCTAATCTGATCTCAATTTCAATGATCTCATCAGTGGAGCTTTCACAAAGGGGTACCAAACTTTTTCAAACTAATGCATTCCATGAAAAACATTACTTGATGGAAAACTTTGAAAAAATACATATTACAGTCATATTTTCAATTGAATGAAAGATTTTCTCAATATTGCATCAGCAGGTGTGGTATATCTTATGTATCTGTCAGGTGTCGACTTCTTCGTTCCAGCATGTCAGCCAATTAGGACCTGGATTGCAGCCCCACTCATCATTAAACCAGAATCACCTGTTTCGCATTACTGCTGTGTGGTAGCAGCGTGTATAAATACTGCAGCCTAAGCATTGGTCCCTCGCTAGTTCTCGTAAACCATACGCTTGTTTTGCTTAGAGCTCCGTTTTGTACTTTCGATTGCTAAACCAAACCATTGATATAAGTGCTGTAAAGTTCCAGCACTTTATTTCTTTACGGAACCTTGTTTCCCTTTTTCTTTAACTATTATTGCGATACAAGTTCTGTTGTGTTAGAATGTATTGTTTGTATTACTAGTAGTTTTTGGAACTGCAATTCCTGTTTTGTGTGCATATTTTGTGTATGCCTCCCGCTTGCGCAGTCAACATAAAAATTCTACGACCAAATCCGCCTTCACACTTGTGTCCATTCCACATTTTCCTGGCCTCCGCACCAATCCTTGCAGTATCAAAAGTGCTATGTGACTCAGTGACGAGTTTTTTAAAAAAGTGGGCTTAAAGGTGCCAGCAGATTACCTTAAAAATATTTTTAAAACCTACCTCTCATCCCCAGCAACGTGATGGAGAAATAATATTGTATGTTCCATTGATATGAAGAGGAAATTAAAAAATTAAACTTCTCCAGAGCTGCGCATGCATACCTACTGGACAACACTTCTGTTCAAATGATGAATCCACCTCTACTCTCGCTTGAGATCAGTCTCACATAAAAATCATAATAATTCATAATAATTTAGCCAGGAGGATCACGCATGTCAACCACAGTAGTCATTTACCATGCTCTACGTAGCCTACAACAGAAAAGTGGTCATCTTTCATGCACTCACCTGTCAAGAAGCAGATGAGCGACCTCAGAATACCAAATGTTTCCCTGCTGCACCATGATTTTCACCCATTGGTCAAACTGGTTGCCTATATTCATCCTGGTTTTAGATGTCTTGCTGTCTAGTTATTTTTTTCTCGCTGATGCGGTCTCATAAACTGCATCACTTCAGCATTTTCGAGGGTCCTGGTCCATGTTTACAGCAATTAGGCTCCTAAACAAACCATGTTTGTGCTGATCATATTGTCAGGATCCCAGAAGCTTAATATCAGGCGATTTGACGTTATTTCAATGAGGCCGATGGAAAGCAGTTTTCCACCGTTGTGCCGCTAGGGATGAAAGGTAACATTTAAATTTTTTAAGATACCTCGCATGCCCCTTTGCATTCGCATCATATGCAGCATTAAGCCATTCTGTACACAGTTATTGTGGTCAGCAAGGATTAGTGCAGATGTTTTTGTAAACCAACTTGTATTTTTATGTAGCACCAGAAGTCTATTACTCCTAGAAGTGTGCAAGGACTCATTGAATGTCGTAGACAGCATTTGCCCATTAATGTCATATCAGGTCAGTTTGGGTGCCTCTAACGGTGAATCTGGAAACTGTCAGACTGTCAGGGAGGCGATCATGTTCAAACCTTATCGCCACAGCTCTCCACAAATGCAGTGCAGGCTGTCCACAAACCAGCCCAGCTATAAGGCACATGGAATCATGGGATGTTTTCCTAAAGTAAATAATTTCATTTAAAAGATGACTAATAACACCTAACAAAGTATGTGGCCTTTAATAGATTAAAATATGTTGTAAAATTACACAAAACAGACCATCGTACTTACATAACAGAAGTCCATGTCTCCACACTAATCTGTTCTGAGTTTTTAAGCAAACAAGCATAAATTTATCTCCCACAATTCAGCGTGTTTTATGTTAATGAAGCCGTTGGGAATTACCGACAATTAACAAATTTTTCCGGTGGTGGGCTTCTCTGCACTAAGGGGTCTATTCTCCCATTTGCGCGTAAGTCCTTTTTTAAGTGATTCAAGTCACACGCATTTGAGTTACGCGTATTCTTCCCTACGTGCTTCGATCACGCCCACAGGGCTTAACTTCAGAATGTAGGCGGCCTTGTGAAAGAGGTGTGACTAATCCAAAAGAGAGGCAGACTCTGTACCAAGCTCAGTGATTATGGTTATCAGGAAAACATGGAACAAGGATTTTCTGATTAAGCACGAAAATGCAGTTGTAGTCCATGGAAAACGCAAACCAGACTTTAAAATTGAATTTGCCGCTGTAATAGTAGGCCTATCTATGTCTGTACCAATTACAAGAGGTAATGCAGACATCTCTTTTTCATTTGTTATTCTAGCTACCATGACATGAAAGCTATGCAAACAAACGAATTGCCGCGATAATGAAATAACAAAAAAAGAATTTAGCGCTTCTCAACCAGCGCAATCAGAGCATTGAAAACGTGCCCCTCCTACACCAGCCTGTTTGTTCCAAGGAAGACAGGGAAGAAGACAAATAAAGAGAACATTCTAGTCACACAAAAATAGCAATCAAAGACAGTTTATATGATCTCATTTAGAAATTGCTTACTTGAAATCTCAAACTACTCCGATATCAGGTTTGCAACTAAAGGACATGGCAACGCTTTAACAAACAAAGGATTCTTACCCCGCACGCAGTCATCCACCCCGAAACCGCCTCAACAATCACACAATTCCATATCCATCACCTATTATGTCCCATTTGATTTGAGCAACACATTCACTTGAACTTGTGCCTAGTACTTTATTATATTCAATTATCCCATTTACTGATAATGATTCTTCCCATGTTGGCTATTCTTTATTGGCTAAAATTGATTAATAAATGGGTAGTGCTTTGGTATTTGCCAGGGTAGGGCTCAATCTAGAGTATTTAATAATATCTTTATTCACACATTAAAATACACAGTAGGTCTATTATCAATGGTAAAAAAAAAAAAAAAAAATATATTTACATAGACGCGGGTTAGTTAATACAGATATCCTCAAATTGAAAATCAATCTCCTCCCTAGTGAGAATATCACAACTTTTTAGATTATCAGGAACATATAGGGCAGTCGCATTTGTTCATAGAACATGAAGACAACGATGGCGACGTCAAGCCGAAGCCGAAAACCAAATTTCACAGATGAGGAGTTAGAGGCATTGGTGAAATCAGTGAAGAGGCACCACGAGGTGTTGTATGGCAAGGGGGCACTGAAGGCTGATCCGAGGAAGAAAGCTGAGAATCGTTCTGGATGTGGCTTCGGTGTGGAGATGTAAGTGCAGTATCCCCGATTTAAAGCATAAATGGAGAGATCTGCGGGGCGCTGTAAAAGCCAGGCTCTGTGCACAGCGGAGATGTGTACATGCAACAGGTAGTGGGCAACCATCACCCCCTGTGCATTTCACTGCACTGGAGGAGGAGGTGGCATCCACTCTTTCTGCAGTGGAAGTGCATGGAGAAGAACTTGGAGTGGATATGGATGAAGGAGGGTTACGTAAAATGGTCATTTTTATTTGCCTATACTCAAAGTATCATTGTGATAAATACAGAAAACAAGCTTAATATGGTTTCAAATATTTATTGTATTTTTTTGGCATTTCAAGCAGTTGCGCAGTACATAGGCGTCATGGGCCGAGCCGGGGAATTTAGCGCAGATGCTTAATATGCACATATCATGATCGCACACAACCTGAATATTAATGCTGTGCCGACGTCAACGGTCTCTGTAGTGGAAGGGGTTCTGATTTGAGTACAATCAATGGCTCCCACAACACTGGGGAACCCGGCAACCCGATAGAACCCCCCCTTACCTCTCCGTCTTTCAGCGGGTGTTTCAGGGAACTTTATGAAGTGGCTGATGTGGTGCAGCATAGCGTCGCCGAACTGTGTCAGACACCTTGACACAGATGCCTGTGATATGTGCGTGACATCACCAGCCACTCTCTGGAGCGACCCAGATGCCAGGACCGACAGCGCAGTTGTGACCTTGATGACCACGGGTATGTTTTGTGGATGATTGCTGCGGCTAGATAGCTGTTCATCCAGAAGTCGGCAAAGATAGATGACTGCCACACAGTCCAGACGAAAGCGCTGGATGCACTCGGTGTCTCTTAGTCCCAGGATGTCCAAACGAGGCCGATATATGCATGGTCGTCTTCAAGCTCGGCGCGCTCCTCTTACTCTTTCCCACTCACGCAAGAGTACAAGAAAATGCAGGACTGGCATTTTGCTTTTAGATTTTGAGGGCATGGTATATGATGGTCTTATTTATACTCGTATTAATTAATTGCTATGTGTTTGTAATTCAACTAATTGGAGAACAGGCTGTTGCGTAATATCATGTGATGATTTTTTTTGATAATTTATTATAGTTATGAGAAATGTAGTTTTGAAATAAGGATGAACAATCGAATATTGAATGTCTCAACCTTTACCATGTTAAATAAAATAAATGATAAAATTCGGCCTATAACCGACATCAAACGCAATATTCTATTTTGCCTTATATTGGCGCTTGACCTTAATGCAGCCCTCAAAAGCGCTTAACAGAAAAAGCGCGTAAGCCAGGGGGAGAATACGCGTAAGTGTTATTTGCCTGAGAAACGCCCAGATTTTGGCCTTGCTCCGCCCGAAGCGCGTAACTGCCTTCGGGTGCGTAATGCACAGACTTAAGTCAAGCGGAGAATACGCATAGGCTGAAAAGCGCGTAGCTACGCGCTTTTTTCGACTTACGCGCATGGGAGAATAGACCCCTTAGTGAGGGATTTTGTGAATTTACCACGCAGATCATGTGATTAGACGTCACATCATGTGTTCTGCTTTGCTGCGGGTCACCATTGCCTTCTACCCAATATAAGTCACCGTTATTCACTTCTAGGAGTAATAGACTTCTGGTAGCACGGTTTCTGTATTTTTGATGTTTTAAGGAGGAAAATTAGTTGTTTTGCCAGGCTATTTGTTGTCAGCAGTGCTTTTTAAATGTAAGCTCACCACTGTGGAATGCTGGTCACAAATTGTAAAACGAAACTGAGAGGCATTTATCTTATATCCTGTGAACAGAGATAAAATGACAAGTGCACTCAAACGGCTTACCGTAGGCATCCATACGGTAACCATTAATCTGATGTTAAACATGAGCAGAACACAGTGAGATTGTGATTGTATAATCAATTTAGTGACTTTTTGATCTTGTGCAAAGAGGACATACCGCGAAGTCATACCCCTCTCGCATGAAACTGCCACTATATAGCCTCTTAGTCGTATGAAATGGTGCAAGGTAATCACTTTGGTGAAATGTTTTTTTTCACCGGTTATGATTTTTTTTAAAAAGTACTTTTCAAATAATAGAACCTGTTGAAGGTGCAGGAATGAAAGAAGTCAGGAGCAGTACCAGGGATAGACAGAACCAGATCTGTATTAGAATTGTCACCTACCTTTGCTTGGGAACCAGCAGCCAGGACAATACCCTGAGCGATACAGGCAGCACAGATCATGGCTGAGGGACTAGCAAAGGTCAGACAGTGGCAGCCGGGATCCAGGAGGGTTAGCAGGGCCAAGTCATTGATCCATGTTGGAGTGGAAGCCAAGAACTCAGTCAGGGGTGAAGTGGGTATGGCAAAGACAGGAGTCTTGGAGCAGGCTGAGGAGGGCAGCCGAACAGAGCGAACACACACGAGTAACAAGTAATCTAAGTCACAAAGAGTTGATGAAAGAGCAGGAAACATGCATGAAGCTGTAGCGACACAATCTGGCACAAACTTGTTGATAGACTCAAACTGAGAATACATACAGACAATGAGAGGCAGGTGCAGAAAAGGCATGAGATTTGCACCTAGGCATTCCAGTTACTTTGACGGGCTCTGGTACAAAAGTCTTTGGAGAAGTTGGCCACTGACTGATTCCCCTGATGCATTTTCATTGGTCCTTGGGCTGCTTCTCACCCAAAAGCCCCGAGACCGAACACCTTGTGAAGTTCTGTGGTAAACGCCAAGAATGAAGAGCAGGCTGAGGTGCGTCTCTCCCATTCGACGATTCCCCAGAGTTGAGCTCTCCCCATCAGGAGCTTAATCATGAAGGCCACCCTAGCCTCCATGGTGGCAAACATGAAGTGCTTCAGGGAGAACAGAATGGAGAGGTTTGTGAGGAATGAGTTACAGCTATTGGGGTCTCCAGCGTACCGCCCCGAGGTTCCAGCCTGGGGCTCTGGTGCAACTCTCGGCAGTGAAGGTGCCGGAGCAGGTGGCTGGGAGGCTGATGATGAAGCTGGATATGCAGGGTGAGTCAAGGCCATGAGTAGCTGTTGTACCTAGGCGGCTAGCGCAGCTAACGCCTGCTCACGGGAAGCCGCCATTTGCCTTGCTTCCGTGTTGGCGGCTGCAAGCCATCATTGTCTCATGCTGCTGGGGGATGGCCTCAATCCTTTCGAAATGGTTCTGCGGTGAAGAGGTGTGCGCTGGGTCCATTTCTGGCCAGATTGTACAATAACAGACATATGGTTTGAACCCAACTGCAGCACACAGCAGGCTGAAGATGGTTGGTAATGCCCTTTATTTCCACCACAGGCAGACACCGTAATCAGTAGAGAGGCGATATAGCGGTTCAGTTCAATAATAGAGTCTCTGTCTTGCTGTGACAGGGAATAGACACAGAGGCTTGGGATGGGTGAGCCTCATCAGGGAGCAGGTGAGTTGATGACGTACGAGACGGGCTCGTATGCAGCATACGATTCTCTAACAGGTGACAGTTGCATGAAGAAGCAGGCAGGAGACCTCATCGAGCAGGCAGAGGGTCGAGAGCCAGGCAAGAATGCAGTGCAGGTGAACAAACCAACAGGAAGCAGATGGAAAGAGAGTCTGAGGCAGGCAGGGTCAGCAACGGGGATTAAGTCTGGAGAATGCTGGAGAGTCTTGCATGGAGATAACGAAGAGCAATCAGGAAAAAAGTGAGTGAACTGGGGAGGCTTAGATACTGGGTTGATTGCTGATGAGCTGCAGCTGTGAGACCAGGTGAGAGGAATGGAGTGATGAGGTGGCGGTGGCTGGCAGGTGGAGTTAGGCACAGGCAGGGTGAGTGTAAAATTTCCCAGCATGCTCTGCAAACACTGCTGCTGCTTGTTGACATGCAACTATTTTCAGTATTGCGCTTATTTATTTATTTATTTTTTTAAATTTCAGTGCAAAATGGAACACAAAATGAAAAAAAATGCATTGCACCAGCTGTTATTGTTTTGAATGCGTATAAATTAAATAGATTTTACGTATTTTTGTCCCCGATTCCCGCATAGCACAGGTGTGAAATTGCCTTGAGAGTTTTCCTGACCATTCTCAGCACAATACTTTTGTATCTCACAGGGGTTAGAACTGTAAGACATGCCACCTATTTAAAGGAGATTCTGTCTGCCTCACTCCTTTATCTCTACAGACTAGTGTTTCTTCAGCTCACTCTAAACCCCTTTCCTTTATAATTAAACAGCTTGGTTTGGATAGGCCAAGAGTCCAGAAGGAGATGTGAGCCACATCCATTCCAGTGCCGTGAGAAAGGTCAAAATTCTACCTCTCACATTTCTGTGGACGATTATATCCCGGGGAACACATACAGTTTAACGGGGCCATTTTGTGAGGGAAGTCAGAAATGGCACGTCGTACATCTCGTTGTGCGCGGATCAATTTGGGGAAACAGACGCAACAAAATGGCCGTTTGCAGCCCTCAAACGGGAGCTGTCTGGCACATTCAAATTCCTGTTTTGTTCATGAATAATTAATTCAGTGGCATAATAAAGTTGCAGGCATGTTAAGTTACCAGCATGAATGGGAAACGATGAGAAAGCCTGCTATTTGATTGCTCCCTGTACATGGTGTAAAAAATTGCTCTGTACAGAGTTTCCAGTAATTACTTGGCGTGCCGTATGTATGGGCAGCCCTTAGGAACAATTATTTCTACAGTGCTGCCTGACTGTGGCCAAGAGATGTGAAACAGCTGCCTTCCCTTCAGCACAGTGAAACACGCATTCACACATGGACGCGTGCACGCACGCACGCACACACACACACACACACACACACACACACACACACACACACACACACACACACTAAATTCATTCAGCCCTTAAAATTCACTCTAATAACACCCTCTTGGCCTCCACACATAGGCATGCACACACACGCACACTCTCTCTCTCTTTCTCTCTCTCTCTGTCTCTCACACACACATACACGCACACATGCTAAATCCATTCAGCCTTTAAAATTGACTGTAGTGATATTCCCTCCTCCCCACACAGAAATATAAATCCTTGGTGTGGCATGGCTCTGTTTTATCATTTTAACTTTTAGTGGCATTTATGTGTTACAGTGTCTCTTTGCTCCAGGTTATTGTATGGCAGTTGACCCTTGAAAGGTAACACACATGAACACACGTGTGTGCGCACATACACACACACACACGCACACACACACTCACACACAAATACACAGATGTGCTCTCTGCACATACTACTCTCCCCCTTAAGACAGAGTGCTGTACGCACAATACACACACACATTTGCGTGTGCACTCATGATAAACATGCACACACACACACACACACACACGCATGTGCACGCTGCCCCTACTACCCCCCCATAAAGCTCAATGATGTACACACAATGCACACACTCACTCGAATGTACACTCATAATAAACACACGCACAAACACACACACCCCACGCGTGCACGCACACACACATGCGCATCACCATCTCCGTTGACCACTGTGTTCTTTTACCCTTCCCCCTCTCTGCCTGTATCTCCGCTCCGTAATTGCGGATTCTCTGATACATGTAGGTCAGAGTTCAGTACAGCAGCTCCATTAAAACATGAAAAAGTAAAGCAGGAGGCAAGTGTTTGCTTCAGCATTTAACCCCACTTTATAACAAGCAGGCAGGTCTCTCCTCCTCTCTTTCTCTCTCTCTCAGCAATTCTTCTGATTACCCTCCTATTTCCTTCATTCTCCCTCTCTCTTGAAATCAATCTCTCTGCTTCCCCTTGCAGTTGTTTGTCACCCTCGACCCTCTTTCCTGCGCTGACTCCTGACACGATCTTTGCTGATATCCCAACTTGTAAATGCTCATACTTCTCAGAGGATACGTTAAAAATGTCGGCGACAGGGAGCAGAATTTGGCTAGGCTTGGATTACATACCTACAGAATAACTCGTATACAGTACACTGAGAATGTTGTTAAGAATTGAATTAAAATGGGAACATTGTTACCGGTGATATAAAAATGTTTTGTGCTTTCTGATGAACCAAAAGGTTATCAAGCTCTAGAAAAAGATGATGATGAGGATGATGATGACATCAGCCTTATTTTCTTTCTATAAATTAGAACCAACCAGTGGGCAGATCATACAGTATGACCTCCATATCTCATATAGTCCTGACTGATCTCTTAGGGTTGCATTATGAGGCTACAGAACTGCCGAACACTCCTGACACTCTGCAGGCATCGTTCATATTCCTGATTTTGTAGCTAAAAAGAGCACTGAGCCATTGTCTCAGCAATTTTTTTCTCTCCTTTTGTTATATGACATTTCTTATGAGCATACTTTTGCTTTTGGTTCTATAGATTTTTTGTTAATGTTTATTGATTTGTTTCAGTTATTTATCATCCAATATATTTTTCCTAATCTAGTTCAGAACTAGTAATAAGACGGCATCAAAGCTTTACCATATATTTGCTGGTCTATTTTAGTAATTTCCCTGGTTCTGATAGTTTATTGGAAGTAAGATTGATTTCTCTAATAATACAGAAATTGTGTCTAGAATTAATGTTATTTTGGACAAATGTACTGGATGTCTTCTGAGTGTCCTAGAAAATGCAATACAAGAGCCCTCATAATGGGGTAGATCCATGAAATAGCACAATCTGCTTTATTAGAGAAATGCACTAACTAAAAATATTCAGTATTATTTAACCCTTTAAGGTGTCAAACCACATTTATTTTATTACAATGTCTGTAACTGAGCGCTCAAATGCTGATATGATGATCATTACTTGTAACTGAACACGCTGGAGGTCTAGAATACTGCATTAGAAATGAAATTAAGAATCATTCTAAAAAAAAAAAAAAGAATGATTATTGAAACTGCTAAACTGAGGTTGTACACAGAACAGGAGTAGCTCTTGAAACCAGGGAGTGAATTGCGCTGCGAGTGGTAACTCAACACATAAAAGGGTCAGGTTCTTTGAGTCGCATCAATGAGCAGAGGGCAGCAGTCATAATCGACACAAATCATTGTTTAATTTTTTAAAACAACCTTTCAAACATCTTAGTTGATTAGATAGCTTTGTGTGTTGGGAAATACTACTTCCAGCACCAAATTTTATCTTGAACTTTAAATCTCTGAAATTTGAAGGTATTTAAATGCTAAATCCTACTAACTTTCTTCAATGTCATCTTACAAATCCTCTTAGTACAACCCAATGAAATAAAGGCCCCAGAGATTCAGTACTCCCCCATTTATCTAATACTTGAAGGACAACTTAAGTCAATGTCATTCTCCTTTAAATGTGACATATTGTGCATCTATTTGACTTGATGAGTTTGAAGTCATTATTCCATGGTTTCATATCACGGCCCATGAGCTGACTTCATACTTGTGTTCTGATTCAGTGCAGGGAGAGTCCTTGAGTTAAATGCCACCATTTAAAATATTTCCGAATCGTGAGACTTCCCCGCTGCACAATTATCACAGGCCATTTAATTCCAGTTAATTGCGACTTAAAGGATAATAAAGGAATCCAAATAAGCCATTAAAGCTGAACCTCGCTCACTCGGGGGAAATCAGCCCCCACATCAACATACCGCACATTTTTTTAGTCTCCAAATTAGCCACAATGGGGTGGTGGTTCTCTTCCCGGGCCAAATGGAGTAAATCAGTCGGATTATGTAACATCCCTAAAAAATATACTCAAAAACTAATTTTTGGATAATAATGACTCTATTTACATAATTGTTGCCGGGCCGTCGGATTTCCTGTTTATAACAAGAGGACATTGTCATCAATATCCCCCATCCCGTTTTCGAACCCAAAGTCGTGACTAGTAGCATATAGATGTACTGTTACAACCCTTGTGTCAATTCCTCCTATGTCCCCTCCCATCCAGCAGCTGGTGTGTCACTGAGATGTATTGTCTTTTTTGATTGGTTTACGTCCCAATTGCTTTCCTCACCAGCTGTGTTGCATGCATGTTTTCCTTCCCTCGTGTGTGTTGGCGTATATATACCCCTTACTTTGAGTGTACAAGTTGCTGGATTATCACTTGCTATATGCCTTTTAGCACCCAGTCAGTATTTCTTAGGAAAGCGCTTCGGAAATTATTTGTACCCTTTTGTACCCTTTAATTACAATACTACACAAATCTGTCCTCCTAGTTCAGTTAAGAGGAACAAGCTCCCAAGCCTTTCTCTTGGTATGCCAGATTGGGACTTTGATCCTATTAATCAAACCTCTGTCTGTTCCTCTGCCCAGTTTATTAGGAGCAACCTCCCAAGCCTTCTACGGTCACCAGTATTGGGAGCAGGACGCTGCAAAACTTCTCTGTCCTGCCATCTGACAGTTTGGCACTGATGAAGTGTGCACTCCATCTGGCAACCTTCTCAGAAAGCCACTGGCCAGGCACTGGCTACGCCCACGCAGCTTCGCCTGTAACATCTGAACAGAACTGTGTCATTCTCCTCAGGGCTTTATCCCATTGTCTACCATATTACTATACAGAGAGGCATTAAAAACGCAATGTGGTTTTTATTGTCTAATTTGAAAACTGATAGTTTTTCCTTTTGCTAATTGACATGATGACCATCAGGTATGGTAAGCATTGCAAAATGTCAAGTGTCTGGGTTCAAATCCTTTCTTGGTTTAACACCTCATTATGATTATCTAAATGCAGCACAGTTCCCTGGATCATGGTCGTGAATCACATTGGGAGAAATCATTATGCACATGAAAAGTTGAAGATCAAGGCCAATAAAAAAAACACATAAACAAAGTCATCAGTCCCACTTCAAATGCCACAAACAAATTAATCTTGGAAGAATCAAACATTTTGAATGTTGAATGATGGCCAGTCTCAAAAAAAAAAAAGATTCTGGACGCATTAATGTCCTTTAAATGACTGTATCCAGACTGCAGGGGTGACACAGAATGACCAGATGTGTCAGCTGTCGTCCCCGACAAAGTGCGTCATCTGTGACGCCACAAAAACACATTCCATAAAACGTCTTCTGCCATGTCAGATGATGCATAAGATAAGTACCAAAAGCACAGTTTCCAGAGACCGTGTTTTGCAACTACGAAAGAAACAATTTACCACTACTGAAAACAGTATATTTTATTGTGCATTTTTAATGCCTCTCAGTATATTAATAAACCCTACTGTTGGATTGTGCTCTCACTTTGTGTTTGCTTCCTGGTCTGGATCAAAACACACTCTAAACTTCATTCACCTAGGTAAACTAGTTCCTAAAAAAATTTGACCCTACTTATCTGGATGGAGAAAGACATGGACAGAAGGATGGATGGAGGGACAAATGAGCTCCATTACAATATCCCCACTCCGCTTCATGGCGGTAAATTAATAATTCTGTCACAGTATGAGGTATAGCAGGTATAATCCTTAGTAAACCCAGACTAAAGTGAAAAATAAAAAAAGTCAGGCTGTCCTGTTCCATATTCATATGTTATATCATATCTGTTCCACCTCCCCATTCTCCCTGATGCTCTTGGCAGATTGATGCTGGCCACTGTTGGCTTATTTGTAAGTTCCTCTGGCGGATCTGCGAGGAGCACTGGGCCGCATTCCCTGCCTCTCCATAATTAATTAAAGACAGCAGGCAGTACAAAGGCCCTGCAGGTAAAGCAGCAACAGAGAAACACAGAGAATGCCCAACTCAATTGAGTGCCGATGCGAGCACGACCCTAAAGTGGAACTGACGTGTTGACGTGAATGTATAAGAGATGCACTCAGAATTCCACAGAAGATGAAAAAGGAGTGAAGGTAAGCTAATGCAGTGCGGTGTTGCATTTCCGCTGTTCTCAGGCTTGGAGTGCTGTCTGCAGGTGAGCATAGTGCTGGCTGTCTGTATTCTGATGATCGCGGAGAGCGTAAGTGGTGAATCCTCCATCGCTGCCCCCCCATGCCAAAATGGGCAAACACGCACTGCATGAATGAATTCACACTGCAACACACACATGCTCATGCACACACACACGCGCACACACATTCACACAAAGGGACACACAACACACACACTCACTTGTGCACAGACACACTTGCATCCATGCACATGTGGCAACATAGAGACGCACACACATAGACACGCGCACACACACACAATTTAAACATATGGTCGCCCCTCCAACCACAGACACACACATACACACACACACGCCCCACTGATCACGCACTCACATGCACATTATCTATGAAAGTGGAAACAAGACTTAAATTGCCCGGGCCTTTTTTTAACCTGCTCACTGGAGGCAACCAGGCCTTTTATAACATGGCTAAGAATTTTTATATGCATTGGAGGTAGCACATCGGCAAATATGGATGCTTTGTTGGATGATATGCAAAAAAGAAAACCCTTTTTTTGATGCAGAGCACAGATATTTGTAGATATTTGACCCATCACCTCCTGCTCCAATTTCATACTTCCATAATTGGCTCAGTACAATCATACAGAAACTTTTTGAATGGATTACGGCAAGAAAATTGTTGTGTATTCATTTAGTGCGGAAATTTACTTTGAAATATCAGACCAAAACTTAAAGATCGCCCAAATTGGATCCCAATCTAGCAGTAGAAGAAATCAGGTTGCAATTCCAGCGGTGGTGGGATGGGGGAGGTTCATGTAAATACTATTGCAAATGCTAAACAAAAGTAATGATGTTGAATTCATTTTTGAAGACTGGGAAAAAGAAGTGCTACCAGCACCCAGGTAGTGAGTGTGAAATGGGAAGTACCCACATCCTCCATAGATTCATGTCTCATAGTTATGCTGAGTTCAGAAATCCACTGGAGAAAAGCTGAGCACAGGACAGCCACGATACTGTGAGAAAGATGTTTCACTGCCCGGTGATTTATGACCACCAGCATCTACAGATATACAGGTGTACTGTACATCAAAGCTCAGAGAGTGCACTAATAAAGACGTGTGACACACACACACACATACACACACTCACCTCCTGCCTCATTGCCATTTTAACTGCAGTGCACCCTATGATGCCCCACAAGGCATTGTGGGAAATCGATGAGAGGGAAACGTCGTACTGACAGGGGGGAAAGCGAAGTGGGCGAGCATTCCCACTGCTCTGACAGGCTCCTCTAACTTCCATCTTACCACCACCATTAACAGAACAGTATGATGCAAGAATGTGGAGCTATATGAACATCTATAGAATAACCTCTTCACAGCTTTGGAATTGCAAACACCTCAAACAGATTATTTACAATTACCAAATGAGCAGAAAGTTGCAGATTACCACGACCTTTCATAGATCAATTCTATATCAATTGTCTCTCATTTATACAGACAGCTGAAAAAAGTAAGGAGGACCAACATTGTGTGCTTTAGTTAAGGTGCTGAGACACGAGGCACCATGACCTGGTAGAATAGCTTTAATGTACTTTGACATATACTGTGAAAGTCTGGTGCTCTACCGGAGGAATGGAACACCATTCTTGCGGATGATTTTCCCTCATTTGGTGTCTTGAGGAGAGCACTGTCTGACACTCCAGAATCTTCCGTAGGTGTTCAGCTGGGTTCATCATTTTCATACTCATCAGCCCATTCAGTGATTCCTCTGTTGATGGAGGCATTGTCACATGGGAATAGACCATTCCCCTAAAGACAGGAATGTCCCATCACAAGATAGTGATCACTCAGAATAACTTTACTATACTTATTTGCAGTAAGCCTCTTTCCTTGGGAACAAGTAGACTCAAACAATGCCAGGAAATTGCATCACATTACCATAAGCACAAGGTGTCTCTTTGCTTATTACCTCCGCCAAGGAGGTTATGTTTTCACTGCAGTTTATTTGTATGTTGTATGTATGCGAGTATGTTAGTCGGTTGCGTTAGTCGTCTGTTTGTATGTTTGTTTGTTTGTCTGTCTGTTTGTTAGTAACAGGCTTTTTTACCCTTTGCATATTGTTTATGTTAACAAAACTTCGCCATATGATAGAGGAGGTTCGTCGCCGGAAGCCTTTACCTTTTTTGGGTCCCTAGTTCAAAGGTCAAGGTCACCAAAAACATCAAAACCACATTTTTGTTCATAACTTTGCTACTGTTACAGCTAGAGACTTGAAACCAGCTCTGTTCTGTTCATTCTGTTTCTGAGATCTGCGCACGATTTCGGCAAGTCATCATTCTATGAATGATCTTTCGTTGGTTGTCAAAATCGACAACCATGTCACTTCATTCCGTTAGTCGTCTGTCTGTTTGTTAGCAGGATATCTCAAAAACGGCAGCATAGATTTCAGCCAAACTTTGCAAAATGTTACATTAGCACAAGAGGAACAAGTGATTAAATTTAGGCATATCAAGGCCGAAGTACAGCTGAGATATAGGCCAAAGTACAAATCCAGCTATGCTGGCAGAGATTAAGTACAGCTGAGATATAGGCCAAAGTACAAATCCAGCTATGCTGGCGGAGATTAAGTACAGCTGAGATATAGGCCAAAGTACAAATCCAGCTATGCTGGCGGAGATTTGAAGTCTCGAGTCAGACACCAGAAGATTTTGACAACGGTCCCGCTAGGCGGGTGTCATTTGTTTGTCTGTCCGTCTGTCTGATAACAGGATAATTCAAAAACTTATGAAGGGTTTGGCACGAAATTTGGTAGGATGATAGGTGGCAGTCCAAGGATGAGTTGATTTAATTTTAGAAGTGATCCAGAACATATCCTGGATTCTAGATGCAGAAGAATTAAACATATCTGTCTAACGCAGGTCTGGTCTGTGTGATTTTTCTGACTGGATAACTCAAAAAGTTTTGAATGGTTTGGCATGAAATTTGGCAGGATGATAGGAGGTAAGAGTTGATTCCAAGGAAGAGTTGATTGAATTTTGGAAGTGATGCGGAACATATTCTGTGACCAAAAAAACAGATATATGGTGTGGCGGAGGCATGCACCCTTCCGAATGCCCTCTAGTTCTTTTTTTCTCTTTAATTTTCTGTAATTTTGTCTTATAGACAAATAATTTTACATCTAATATAATTTTAATATAATTTCCTGTATTAATTCAAATTCTTTCACACATACTAATTAACAAGAATTACTGTCCAAATACCTCTGGAATGCAGTAAGTACAGCGAACTAAGTTTGTCAGTAGGAAACCACAGCTGTCAGCATAACAAGAACGATAGAACTGGATATCAAATTTGTCTGATTGCTCAGACTAACAGAATAAACATGATTGTACCATCAGTGCATGATTGCTGTGATTGCTGTCCTACTGGCATAAATAGAATTTGACTGTGATTGCCTCCTTCCTCATCTTTCTCTCCCATCACATGATAATTCAAACTGAATTCATGTACCTCTTCATTGTACTACAGTCTGTGAATGAGCTGCGTCCATTTTATGCTCAACCCACAGAATTACAGCTTTAGATTGTCGTCTTGATACATCAGAAAAACCTGAACCTTGACTAAACCAGGTCAAAAATTTGTTGACAGGGTGATTTTTTAAAAATCGACTCTGCATTTAATTTAAAATTAAACTGTACTGCAATTGAGTTGATTTTACACTGGAGTGTCATGTGATTGCTAATAACAGAAATGATTAAATTGCTTTAATTGGTGATGTAATTGCTTAGCTGAAACCCATTAACATTAGTAGATTAGTAAATGAGCAGGGCTCAAATTAATGAATAAATTTATCTTTGTGTGAATGCTACGAACTCCAACTGCATCTGCACTTTCATTTACAGAATTAATGTTCAATTTCCTTGTCCTTCAGGCAAAATATTTTGTACTGAAGTACACTTTTTGATAATTATCATCATCCGTCTCCTCATAATGGCCGTAGAATGTGATTCCCACTCTAATCATTGCACTTTAAAGGGTTCTCAGCCTTATACTAACCATTGTCTTTGTTTTATTTGATTTGCATTTACGTGGAGTGCTACTGCTACTGTTTTAGAATGGACAATTTTTGAACTTCGATCCAAAAACAGATGAGCCACGCAGCCAAATAAAAAATGTGTCTGAAATTTCATCCTCTTATCCATGTAAGCTGGGCTGCTGGAGAGTTCACCTGTCAGTAAATCTATTGGAACACACCAGGCCAGAAGACTCAAGGTAAAGATTACAGGGATGGAAAGGTAGGGTAGCACTAAATTCATCTGACTTTCACTTGTGCGAGAAACCGTGACGATAGGGCACTGTTCCAACGCAACGTTCCTTAGCGGTAACGCCAGCTCAACGGAATTTACATAAGTCTATCAATTAAATAATGTACTAATACATATATCAGCAAAGCACATCCATTTAATCATTCAGAATCCTTTTCAGACATCTATTTTTGATGACTAATATTTTTTTTCAGGTCAAGATATCATGGTATAGCCCATAGCCTTAATA
The DNA here is from genome assembly GCA_029692085.1 of Gymnothorax javanicus. NCBI lineage: Eukaryota > Metazoa > Chordata > Actinopteri > Anguilliformes > Muraenidae > Gymnothorax > Gymnothorax javanicus. Next base: position 26,945,971 of record CM056193.1, read on the forward strand.
AAAATATTTCAACGATGATGTTCACTCACCTGCAGTTATTTATAGATTGCTGCTTCTCCTTGATTGATGCTGTAATGAATGACCTTGTACTGTCGTGATCCAAAAAAAAAACTTAGTTTCAAGAAATTGTGTCTCATTTCACTTTCAAGAATAACCATTTGAAACTTTTAATTATATGCTTCATACATATCAAGTTTACACGCTGTTCAAAGCCTACTTTATTTCATATTATAGCTTAATTGGTTCACACTGTGGTACTCAAAGATCCCTGAATACAATTATTGAATTTTATGAAGAACCTTTGCTTATTTTCTGTGTTTGACTGATTGGGGCACTGGCTAATCTAATTATATCCAGCATCCTGGATCCGTCTTCCCTTTGGCCTCATATTGCGTGGTAATCCATGTGGTGGTGAATTTCGTCAACATTTTTCTTAGTAAATATATTTCTAATGGGGCTATTGGTATGAAATTTTCACCAAATGTTGGTAATTACAAGCGGCGTGCTGTTCGATGTTCAGAGGGCCTTAAGTAACCTCACTCTTTACCGCTCGATTGTCCTCAAGCTATCCTCATTCAAGTTTGCCTAATTAACAATCAAACAATTTATTGACTGAACGACCAAGACCAATTCATGATCCATAATAAGAAATGATAATGAAAAAATGAATTCATAATTTCTACATTTATGTAGAATTGATATGGCATTGTAAGGATGGCAATATAAATGTAAAAAATTGGAAACTTTCACTGCCATCACAGCATTTATTTTCACCATAGATTTTCAATTGGATTCAAATCGGGTGATTGACTGGGCCATTCTAGCAGCTTTATTTTCTTACTCTGAAACTAAATGAGTTCCTTGGCTGTGTGTTTGGGGTCATTGTCTTGCTAAAATGTCCACCTTCGTTTCATCTTCTGCATCCTGGTAGATGGCAGCAGATTCCTCATAGGCTTGTCCAAATGTTGTGCAGCAAACTTCAAACGAGCTTCAACATGCTTTTTCTTCAGCAATAGAGTCTCGCACAGTGAGCGTGTATAGAGGCCATGGCAGTTGAGTGCATTACTTATTGTCTTTGAAACAACTGTACCTGCTAATTCCAGGCCATTCTGAAGCTCTCCGTGAGTGATCCTTGGCTCTTGGACTACTCTTCTGATTATTCTTTTGACTCTGAAAGAAATCTTGTATGGAGCACCAGGTCGTGGCCGGTTTGTGGTGAGATGATGTTCTTTCCACTTCTGGATTATGGCCCCAGCGGTGCTCACTTAAACATTCAGAAGTTTAGAAATACTTCTGCAACCACTGCCATCAGTATGTTTTGCAACAATAAGGTTGCAAAGGTCTTGAGAGAGCTCTTTGCTTTTACCCATCATGAGATGCTTCTTGTGTGACACCTTGGTAATGAGAAACTTTTTTTATGGGAATTAGGACTAACCCAGCTGATATTAATTTGCACTGATTGGGGGCAGGATTGCTTTCCAAATACTGACAGATTTCAGCTGGTTTCTCGCCTTTCCATGCCTTTTTGCACCTCCTTTTCTTCAGGTGTTCAATACTTATTCCCTGTGTCATTCCACTTTATTACACATAGCTTAATTTATGGACTTATTTGTTTTCATTTGGTTGTATGTGTGGATTACTTGGGTTGTTACCGGCATTTGGTGAAAATTTCATGTCAATAGCTCCATTTGAAATATTTACTGAGAAAAATGTTGACGCTTGCAATACTTATTTTCGCCGCTGTACATATACATATGTATTTTTTTCCACTTCTGTTAGCGTTAGCCCATTATATTAAAACATATTTCTGGCCCGTATAATGCCTGAGATTCAAGGTTTTCTTTGATACTTAATTGGCTCTTATCCATGTTTTTGAGAAACTGCTCTAGAATTTAAATAGTTTGAGACTTCAACATTCTTTTTTCCGAAAATGTTTTATATACATAATATACATATTTATACTCCAGCTAGGTGTCATTTCCTTCTTTTTGCTTATCAGCAAAAGCTCCTCAAAATTTTTATCTGAACTCTGATTCTTTATTTTTACAAATATTTTCATGTTTAAGTTGATAAAAATAAGTATTATAACTGGACTTCGATGGACTGTTTGGTCATCAAGGTGCAATCTTAATGCGACTCAGCCATCTATTACTTAACCCTGTGGTTCCCAAACTCAGTCCTGGGGCACCTCTGTGTGTTCTGGTTTTTGTACAACCACAAATGCAAGCTTAGGATTTTAATAAGCTGATGAATTGTCCTAATTAACTGCATTTCATCTTTAAACAGTTTTTTTTTTTCTGTCTTTAGACACATTGTGACAGAAATATCCACGTGTGCCATGAAGAATAAAAGGCCCTTGAACCTATTGTGTTAATTTTCTTCTATATTGCAATCAATTTCAAGTAACAACATTTCAAAACAGATCAAATATGACACTGAGAAAATCAGCAAGCTCCGAATTGGGTGCTGAACACAGGCATGTAGATTTTTTTCAAAATAATCTGCTTGATCTTAAAAAGATGAAACATGGCACAAAACATGTTTATTCATTGAAGCATTTCACTAATGCTTGCGCCTCCGTATATGTTATTTGCATATTTTTTTTCTCCATCGAAAACAGGTTTGACTCTATAATTTGCTTGACTAATAGATAGTTAGGAAACACGCAAGCCTTAAAAACTCGCTATACGGCACACACACTCTGATGTCACGAGCCAAAACTCAGTTCTCCCTATCCACACATAAACGGCAAGAACAGAGTTTTCCAAAAGGTCAATTTTCACTGTTTGCATGTGGACAAAAGGCCGAAACGCATAGAAAATGCTACATTTTCCAAAATACCCATGTACATGTGGACAAGGCCTTGGACACACCGATTAACCTAACCTGCTCCAACCAAACCTTTTTGGCTTGCGGGAAGAAACCAGAGCATGCAAAGGAAACCCTTGTGCAAAAAGGGAGAATTTGTAAACAGGAAGGTGACAGCGAAGGCCTTGATTCAAATTCAGGAACCTTCATTGTGCTACCCATTGGATTAATGAAGTCACCACTAGACATATGTATTGACTATTGCAGTAGCTTTGTCCAATTATTTGTACAGTTGGATGATTTGCATGGTTCATATAGACCTTTATTCATAATAATAGAACAAAAAAGTTATGAATCCAATACCGCTGGAAGCCTTGGAGACTGGAGTAGCGCAGTTAAAAACAAAGATTTATTCATTTCTTATGAATATCGCAATTCTGTGTGACTACAGCAGCAGTATTAGAGCAATATTCAGTTTCACAAATTTTATCCATAACTTACTAAATACTTAATCAAAACTAAAATATTGGGAGCATGGACTTTTTTGATTAATTTTTTAAAGGCCAAGTTGGCACTTTTAACCTGAATGATACATTGACCAGTCACAGGAATCAGTCAAAAAACCAAGGTAATTCAGTTCTAAAATGTAAAATGTTGCTGTATTTTTTTAAATATATTAAAGCAAGGAGCTAGCAATAAATCAAATCGGGTAAGGGTGTATGTATGTGCGTTCAAGTTTAAAATGCATTTCTTTTTCAATATTCCATCCTGCTACATAAGCATTTAAAATGTTGTCTCGATACAGTCTTTGCCCGTATGGCATTGAGGGGGAGGTATATGGGGGATGGGTACGGTTGGTGGTGAGAAATCAATCTTTAGAGTGAAATCTCCACTGCTTATCAAAGTGTTGCTGACTCAAGTTTGAAGGCTACGTAGTGCAAACCCTTTTTTTTACACTCAGTTGAAGTAGACGGATTGCAAAGATCACATTAGAGTCTGGCAGCACACACAGTCGGTACATTCCTCCCGATGCTTCATCCTCATCCAAATTCCTGGGAGAAGAAGCCTCCAAAACAGGCTTACTCTGTGGGATGTCTATCAATGTGAGGATATCCTTCTCCACTGGGGCTCAAGACCATTCAACGGAAAGAGGTTCAAACTTCATAAGACCCTACATTGCAAATAAGACTCCGTCTATAAGCATTGTGAGTATAGAATGAGAGTGGGGAATCCAGCTCCAGAAATTTAAGGCACATGTTTTGCTCTAACTGCCTACATTTGCTAATTCTCTTACACAATGTTATCTGAAGGTAGATCTATACTGGGGTTCAATATTATTTGGACACCCAAATCTTATTCTCATGTTACCAAAGCATTTCGAAGCACTGAAATTTCTGCCTGAGACTGCAAAATCGCATGAACTACGATTTTGAGAGAAATTCTCCTGCTCAGGAAATTGAAATGTTCGCTGCATTTCTCCTGCACGGGAAATTGAAATGTTCGCTGCATTTCTCCTGCTCAGGAAATCGAAATGTTCACTGGAAATTTGAGAAAATCCTATTTTTGGTGCTTTTGTTGGTGTCATATAGGTAAATGCATGGCAAGACTCTTCATCCACCTAACATAATACATAGCACATAGAGAAAGAGAAACTGATCGTACAAAACACCTGATATTACATTTCTCACATTTTTCTTTGAATGCAAATACTGTTAGTAGCTATTTTACCGCATTTGCAGGCTAAAATCCTGAACCAGAAAGTGTCCTTCAACCTGGGATAAAATAGGGGTGTCCCAATAATATTGAACCCTGGAGTAATTAAGCTCAGAATTAATTAGTTTGGGGAAACACACGGAAAAGACTCTCACTTAATATCTCCTGGGCTTTCCACCTCTGGGACCGTACTGGTTCTTTCCTCATTGTTTGTGCAACTTGCAGACAAACCATACTGCAGTATTAATATGGCATATTTATGAGCCCACGGCGATTTTAGGCGCATTTGAAAGCACTTAAGCTCATGAGAGCGCGATGTTTGTGCGAGACTTAACTTTGGATTTGCGAGCTTGTGTAGCAAAAGTGCTGCTTTATGTTCATTTTATCACAACTTTTTTTTTTTATTTAATACGTGGTGAAATATGAAAATAGAAGGGCATATTTGGAGATTTTTCTGGACAGCAGAAGAGGTTGTATGAGTGGTCACATCAGTTAGAGAAGGCTTAGCTTCACACCGTGCGGTACGGTCTATACATTGATTTGCCTGGCAGGTTTCCAGGGATGATTTCTTTGATTTTCAAGACCTTTGAATGGCTGCTATTTATTCAGAGTCTCCGAGAATGACTGATTTTTTTTTTTTTTTTTTTTTTCAGTGTAACCTGTCATATGAACCATGAGCCGAAGCCGCATTAATATAATTCAAATATCATGATTTAGATACACCAAGATACTGGAGATTAAATTGCAGAATAAAAATATTTTGCATTTTATTTTGTATTCCACATGCTAAGATACACAATAAAATATTTGACAATGGTTATGAGAAATTTAAGACAACCTGCTCACAGCCAGTACATACACACATTAATATCATGAAGGAGCCTGTCTGAATGAGGAGCAGCTAAAATATAAGCAGGATAAATCTCCTTTCCTGAATAACTTGCATCTCTAATATAGGCCACAGTGAGCTTCATAATTCATTGGACCGTCACATATTTTTGTCATTTTGGCTTGTTTGGCCGAGTCAACCATGGGATCTGATTCCAAATGAACAAGCCGTTTACAAGCCGCAGAGGAGACAGAAGGCAAAAAGTCCCCAAAACGAAGAGGACCTTACGGTGGCTGCAGTACCAACCTGGCAGAGCGTCAGTGAGTTAGATGCCAAGTGTCTGGTGATGTCAATGTGTTACAGTCTTCGGGCAGTCACTGCATCCGAAGGACATGCGACCAAATACTTTGTACTAAGAAATGAAAACACCCTGAAATTAAAGCTGTGAGTCAGCACTTCAAGTTCATTGTCATTATACCCTTTCAATTTCAAAATGCTACAGTGCAAACCCAAAATTAAAAACGTCTGTCTGTCCAGCACATTATGCAGCTCGCTGTATTTTATAAAAACGGTGTTTTCATTGGTAGAGAACTTGTGAAAATCAGCTACCTTATTTACCCATATCTGGACACAGATGTAACGGGGAAAAGACTGTCAATCAATGAGCTCAGGAAAATTCAGCGGGAACGAATTCGGATGAACGCAGCCGACAAGTTTAGCATTGTGTAGAGCGTTCTGTGTTCTGCGCGCACTTTTTCTCATGGAGAGGAAGTCACACTGTGCGCCAATGCCCACACGTTAATTAGCCGGGCTTCGCTGTTCACATTTCAAGAGGGCACCCGAGATATTCAGCTCTGGCAGCTCCGTCTTCCATAAATATACGTTGAATACATGCTTTTAAGAGCTGGAGAGGGGGATATTCGCAATGCAAATTCCGTCTGCCCTCTTGTACTTGAGCTCTCCACTGTGCAAGTCTGGCCTCTAGTGGTTATGAGAGGAAGTACACTGAAGAGCTTCTCCTCAACCCGCTCAGGTAACATTACCATCTGATAAGCGTGACGCAGAAAAAATAAAAATTAAAATAACTGAATAAAATAAGAATTTAAAAAGATGTTAAAATTGCCGTAAATCCGTGATAGGCAAGACCTTTTAGAAGATATATAACTAATTTGTCATTGATGAAATGATTTGAATTTTCTGGCACTTGTACAGATGCTTTCTCATTATGTATCTATGTACTATGAATGTGTGAAACTGTGAGTCATGTATGTGGCATTTGACTATGCTTCCTATATTTCAAAAATCCTGTGTTATAAGTCTGACATATCTCTTTTCCTACATCATTAAATCCAGTCCTATCTCACATTCTCTTATGAGTGAAGGTCAACAACCATATGTATGTCCAGTATGAGCAATTCAAATCTGTATTATTAACAGATTTAGCCCTTTATTTAATATTAAATTAATATTTAATTCTGTTGCCAGGGGCTGAATTAAGCAGAATACAACATCACCTGTTCAGTACACTCCATGATACTGACCGTTATCCAGACTGTCTTAAAAAAAAAAAAGACAGAAAAATTTTTACATTGCTTATCCATCCCAAGAGCTCTTCAATACTAATGAGTGTAAGATGACAAATACAACATTGGAGAATTCCTCTCTGAAAAAAACATTCCCCTCAAGTCAACTATTTGGTTTAAATGCCCTGGTTTCTGAATAGTGCTAAACCAAGCACTGCACTGCACATTTCACTGCAGATGTAAAGATTAAAGCAGGGAGCAGAATTTTTACTCACCACAGTGATGCATCAGATGGGAGGTTCAGATGCTAATTTAAAATATGAGAAATAACGGTAAATTTTGTCCACTAATTACTTAGCGTGGGTATGACAGTACATTGCCTGGTCAGGACCAGAAGCTGTAGTGATAGAACCTGTTTTAAAACTGAATACTCCGTCGAAAGCCTCAAAACCCAAGGTGATTTGGTAAGACATTCATATTTACTGAAATTCAATATTTTCAATCAATGTTTAAAATCTCCCCATTTTGATTTTCAGAAAATATTCATAGAGAGTAATGTATTTATATTTTTATGGTTTCCCTTGCTTTATTCAACAGCTTTCAGTGAAGAGAGGCAGGGAAGAGAGAATGACGTGGGCCGGACTCAAACCCAGGTTCACGAGATGTGCCACAAGGCATTCTTACTGTATGAGCCAATGAGCCAACTCCTGGTTAGTAACCTTCTTAAATCCAACCTGAACTGGTTTGCCGAAAACGGGTTTACTGCATTAACAACCAGTTTAGAAGGAGAATGCTCATGCACTGCAGTTGTTCCCCGAGTGCAGTGTTTTTTTTTTTTATGTGGAAATGCTTTCAGCCCATTCTGAAGTGGTTTTTCCATCGCCTTCACAATGTCCCATTGTTCACTTTTCTAAAGGCGTTCGCATTAGCAGCCATTTACATGCGGGGCAACACTGGTGTTCTGAGCAGTACATGAACCTCCCACTCACAAATGCTAATGCATGTCCATTACTACAGCTACGTCCACTGGCGGACACTGAAGTGCGCCACTCAAACATTACGGAGAAGTATTTGAGTTTGATTATTAGACCTAAGATCTTATTTTATTTTATTTCTATTTTTCTCTTTAGTGTTTAGTGGAAAATATCTACCTATTTAAAGTCACTGTGTGCATATAAAACAATATTTTCTGAACCTATCTTGAATCTTGAAGTACTGGTACAACTCAAACAATCTCTCCTCAGTTGCTGATATTTTTTACATTGCAAAAAAAAAAAAAAAAACTGTGAAGAAACAAAAATGATCTCTGACAAAAATACATTTTAAGCTTGACTTATTTTTTTATTTTTTTATTTTTTGCCTTTGCAGGGAACAGGGAATTGATAAACAGAGGAGGGTGGTAGGTCTTTCAAAAAATCATGTAAACCAGAGACCACCTGGCAATGGGATCTCATCAGTCGCTCTTCCAACCCCCTTCCCTCCTGCTCCATAGCTCATACAACACCCACTTTCGAACTTGGCCTTTAATTTGATCTCAACTACACATTTGTAAAGTTTTATAGCTGTATCTTGCATGGTCAGAATGCTTTTGCATTTACAAAACCTGTCCACAGACAGACAGACAGACATGGCAAAGTGCTCAAAACCGCTTCTGAGTTAGTTCCTGCGACAATAGATGTTTCTAGGATCACATTTCACCTTGATGACACACGCGCACATACAGACACACACACACAAACAGACTCACAAGGTGAAAACAACACCAGCCCGCACTGTAAATATCCACCTGCCTTGGGCTGGTTATTCTCCCAAAAATAGACTCGGAGGAGAGATCACTGAGCATAGTGTTAACAGTTTCTTCGTTGTCTTTAGTTCACCCCACCTCTCATTTATTCTTTCCTTGTTCTTTTTTATTAGGGCATTTGCTAACATTTATTATCTGAAATAGTTTTTTGTATATTCCATATGGAGGAAAACAGACTGCAGAAAATTATACAAATTTATAGCATTCACTCCAGGGGATACAAGGCCTGTTTACCTTCGCTGTAAGATTATAGGCAGAGCGTGAGTCATTCGCAGACTGGATTCTGCTCGGCCTCATCTGGAGACGGAGGCTCTGTCGAGGTGTTTGAGCAGTGAGTCAGAGCTGAGAATCGAACGCTGGGCGTGGGAGTCCAAAACTCACACTTACGTATACGTATTATAACGTTTACTCAGCGAGGAAAGAGGGAACGCATGAGGGATTACTCCACACCATTTGCCTTAAAACGGAGACACCTCGCTGTTGGAACAGGTGTTGATTGGTCACTATAGGGGACACTTATTTTCCCACAGGAGTAGTTTGAATTCAAGACCACGGTGTGGTGATGGGAACACTGTACCGTAGGAGGCTCATCCCTTTGCATAAGCCAGCGCAATGAGGTCCTTGTTCACTGTAGACAGATATCTGCGCTCTGATCGTAAGAATTTCCTCAGTTTATGACCACATTCACCTCTTAAATCTGACTGTCTATGCCGGGGAGATATAAAATCTTGTTTGTGTGGGCGCTCATTTTTCCATTACCGCAAACGCTGAAAAGCAACAGGCTTTTGCTTTGTGTGCTTATATCCCAAATATTAGATATTATACTTTCAGGGTTCATTTTGTAAAGGTGTTGTGTTTGCCAAAGAACAAAAATGTACCTCTACTGTGACTTTATTTCTGAGCATTCAGTAACTGAAACTAAACTATTTGAGGAAAAAGAGGGGTTCGGTGGAACAGAGACTGGCAGAGAGCCAACACAGTAAAACGCTGCAGTCAGAGAAAGCAGAGAGTTGTATTAGAATGCATGCACCTGTCTTGGGGAATGCGCTATTAAAAGGTCTTTTTGAAGGATTGTTGTTGAATTTCTTTTCCAATTACTGAGCGTGTATGAGCCCACTTCTTCCCAAGGATGAAAACCATGTTCAATTAAAGGGTAAAAGAAAAAAAAAAAAATAAAAACCACTTTTATTGATGTGCTTGACTCCAGGGGCTGCTAACGTGACGCAGGATCAGTCAGCTGGATAGTTACACAGAGAAAAACCCTGAACCCCTCCAAATCTGGAATATGGACTGAAGTAAAAAGAACCATTCCAGGATCTTGATCCGTTTACTCTCGGTGGGCATTCTGCTAAGTCTGTAATCTTGCTCAGCAATAATGTGCTGTTGGTTGTGCTGTAATGTAGATGAGGCAGAATTCTCACCTTTTCACCCACAATTACTCTCACTGTTTTCATTTAGTTTGCTTGATCAGCTTGATCCAACAATTGATTGACTCATTGAATGCGATTAATTCGCAGAATGAAATGCCAATTTAGATTTCCACAGCATTATTGTTCATTGAATTTGAACTTGAAATGCTCATAAGACCACTGTGATTTGCAAATATTTGTTTGCTATATGCTTACAGTAGGCCAATGCAGTGCCATTTCAGATGAATGTTAAAACCTTTTTATATCCGTTCAATGCTTCACTGCAAACCCTGATAGTGTGGTGAACTCAAATGTTATGTGGAAACCAATTACCTCAAAAAAAATTGTGTAGGCCAGCTTAATTGCATTGTGCGGAGTAAACTTAAAGAAAATAAGGTAAAGTTTTTTTTTATGTTTTTAAATGCTGTGAACGCAAGATCATTAAGTTGGCATACTTAGTTTTTTTGAAGTAATCGGTTTACACCAAACATTTGAGTTCACCACACTTGTCAGGGTTTACAGTGTTGACAAATACGTTTCAGGTGATGTTTTCCGCATAAATTTCAAACTTATTTACTGCCAATTTAAAAGGTAAGCAGAGTTTATTTTCATTCATTTATTTTCATTCCTATTTCATAACCGGATTCTAAAAAGGCTGCAACCATTCAAAGAATTACCGAGAACTGTGCGCTGTCTTTCTTATTATTTATTCAGATTTCCAAGCTTGCAGTCTCGCACTGAAACAGAATGTTATTGTACATCACACCTTAATCATTAAAGGCAACATATTGAACTTGATTATTTAATGAATAAATTGTTTAATTGTAACTCAGGCTGCATATGGGGGAGCAGGTTAAGAGTTATCACGTGATAAAGGGTGAAGTCTCTGCCAACCCTGATGCCAGGTCTCTGCTGCTCAGTAATGCAGAGGCCTGCAATCACTGTGAAAACAGCTTGGTGTATTTTCTCGATCATTCATGAGCGACAACCCTGAATACGCGAGCAGTGTTGTCTTACTTGTGCTTCATACGTGTGCAATTGTGTGCCTATCTGACAGTGCAAATAGCTGAATTGCTGATTTGTGAGAGGTTCAGGAATACTTACAGGTGTTTGAGGCCAGGCCACAAACTCTTGGAGACTTCCAGAAACCTCCAAGAGAGATTACATCTGTCTCAAGAAATATGCAAGTACAAACTTTGTACAATGACTGAATTTAGGCTTTGCTCTGCACTTTTGAACGGCAAGTACTCTCAATTATGAGGTAAACAAAAGGCATTCAATGGGTTGTACCCTGTTATTTACCTAAACAGGCCCCAACAAGGCCCCACAATGTATCAAGCTACGCAAGTGGTCTTCACTGCCTATGAAATCGCTGCCTTGGCCAGTGTTCTTGCAAGACAAGTTCTCATCAGAATGCTTTAATTAGAGCCGGAAACTCCATTAGACTCCACCAGAGATGCGATTCCTTCATGTCACACTCGCTGCATCATTCCCAGAAAGGGTGGAGAGGTCTCAGCACGCAACCTCTGAGTTAATCGGAGCACAGTGGAGCTGTAGCTCCAGATTAATAGGCGCGTCTATAGATAGCTACCAATCAGAGGCAAATGCTGCTTATATCATTACTGAACCGTAAATTTTCAGATCACCATCCACAGGGACCCGTCTGCTTTCCATGAAAAGTTTTTGCACTTTGCCTGAGCGAAGTTTAAAGCAGATTAATATCGCATTCCCAGTAGACTGTCAGCCTATTAATCACCAAAGCTTTAATTTTTTAAGGTTTTTTTTTTTTCTACCCTCTCACAACACATTTCAAGCTGAGAGAAAATTGCAATTTCCATACATGACTGTTCCAACTGATTACATTAAAGAATAGGCAGGGATAACTGTGTGGATGGTGATGGCGGTGGATGTGAGAAATTCAACAGGGATCTTTTTCCAACATCAGCAAGCCAGTTAGAGTGTGATTCTGTCTACCCACTTGAATATCACACTATGCCAGGATTAGTGGCTTCATTATGTAGGAAAATGTTCTGAAAGTGTAACTGTTTCCACATGATTGTGCATTCGTTGGGCTTCATAACTCCAGAAACATTCAGTCTGGGTCAAAACTCAATCAGGGGTACATTTCCCAAAAGCTTTGTGGACAACTATGTTAGTAACTTACTTAGTCTGAACCAGAGCTGTGGTTCAAACTATATAAGTTGCTAACATAGTTACAACTAAGCTTTTGGGAATACGTACCCCAGAATAGTAGATGATGAAACAAGGTCTGCCTCGCCAATCTAGGCTTTTATTCCGCCTTACCTCTGCAACCCAGTTCTTCAAATCCCAGTTCCTATGATGTAAAAATATGGTTTCCACCCTCCCCTTATCTAGTGTGGGCATGACATCATTCTACCCTATAAGCAGAATTAATTGTTCCTGGAAAGAATGAAAACTATATCATAATTTGGATTCATTGGCCAAATTAGACAAATCAACATACTACAGTCAGGTCCAGAATGATTGGCACTGTTGATGGAAATTAAAAAAGGCTGTAGATAATAATTACTGAATTAATGATCCATATATTAAGTTCAAACACGTGGGAAAACTATATCCTTTCATTGCAATGACTATATTGTCATTCAGATAAAATCTGTGCTTGTACTCCCGGCTGACCATTAATTGATTGACTAAGGTTCTCAGAGGAACTTATCTGATGTTGCAGATGTTGTCTGTTCAATCAATAAATGTGTTACTGAAAAGGCAAAAAGAAAACCGTCTGTGCAATGGTTGACCTCGGTGGCCAAATGTGAGAGCTTTCACAGATTACCAGTCAGCTCGGCTGTACAGCACTGTAACATACAATAGTCACGGCACAAAAGAGCTACCATTGTGGCACAAGTTTACAAGCATTTATGCCTTAAGCAGCTAAATAGCTAAGGGCCAGAATTTGTGTGTAAAGTGCTGAGGATGGAGAGCTATAATCTGCACAAAAAAAAAAAATGTGATGAGACTTACAGTAAACCCTTTTTCTAGAAGAAAATATCAGCCAGCTTGCTTTACAGCACTGTTTTTTTTTTGGCAAGTTATATTTTCTCTCCCCATAGGAGAATTTCGTCAGCTCATTCACATAAGATTTCGTCTTATTCATGTGGCAGGCCGAAGGAGGGCCCAGGCGGGGGACTGAACCCCAGACCCATCAACTGTCACATCTCTCCCCCTCTTTTGAGAGCATGTCCTCACACTCCATTCTTTTTCACATGCTTGCATCCATTAGGATTCCCTGAATCCTGCCGATTACACCAGAATGTGGGTGGCCGAAGGAGGGCCCGGGCGGGGAATTGAACCCCAGACTCCCGGGTAACAGTCACACGCGCTGACCACATCGCCAAAGAGCCAGGCTCGTTAGCATGGTAGCCAGAGCCCGCACTTATTAGGAGGCATTTCTAGCGACAGGACCCATCAACTGTCACATTTAGAAAAACCTAGCAATTGAAATAGATTATTAAGTCTGAATATAACTCTAAACTACTTTTTGAGATTTTTTTTTTTTCAGTGTTTTCACCGGGTGGAAAAATGTTCGGTGTATCTCCCTCAAAACTCTCTCACCACCACCCACCATCCAATCCTCAATTATCTTCCCCCGTCCCTTGTACTAAGCTGGGACCCTCTCCAGACAAACTCTTCAGGCCATCATGTCCGCTTGTTTCTCGCCGAGGTGCCTCCTCGTGAGGCCCATTATACCGCCATCTGAAGACAAGTTCCGATGAAAGGGTGCCGCGATGTTAACACGGGGGTCAGCTGTCACATGCAATCTCATAAGTTGACACTTACAAAATTACACTAAGGACAGAAAATTGCACACTGGAAAAATAATAAATAAATAAATAAATAAATAAGTCACACTAATACTGTAAAACCGTGGAACATGTGACATGTTTATAATCTAAACACCAGTGTGTAAAAGCTAAATGCCTGGTGATTATTTTTGTAAATTGGTGTTCTCATTCAAAACACTGATGTTTATTGGATATTGCGATCAATGTTTTTCCAATTTGTTGAATAAACTTTAAAACTGAATCTAAACACTGGGACATTTAAAAAGTGTTACAAAAAGTGTTCAGCATAATTATGTTCAGAACTTAAACATTTCGTTTTACAGTGTAATAGGTATTTTAGTGTTCCATTCAGACCTAAATTCTCATTGCTGTCACTCTTCAGCTAAACAAAAGAAGACAGTTGCCAATGAGATGAGACACGTTTGACTAATTTCAAGATTTACCAATGTATTTAGACAATTTCATTTATCAAACAAATAAAAATTTGAAACAATCAAATACATTCCACTTGTGCTAAAAACACAAGACCTCTAATTGCATTACCGAAGTTAAACACTAGTTAATGAATTGAGATTTTCATTTGTTTATTCATTTTTGCGATGTAAGTATGCCTGCTGCCCAACATACGATGAATACAATTCATCCTCACAATGCTTTGAAGCAGACACAGGTGCGATTAGGCAAAAACATAGCGAATAGTTCAGTCTTGTACTTCAACTTCTGATGTTATTGCTTCTTAGCCACGTAAAAGTGAATAATTGCAAACTTGGAGTTTTTCTCATTTCTTGCACTTGAATGCATTTTGTACTTATTATAAATCTTTGTGTCTGATTCAGTTAAATAAAGAACATTATTTTGATATGTGTAATTCTGAAAACTGATTTTGATACTCACCCGGCACCACAATTTAATAACTGCAGCAAATGAAAGTTTGGAGAATATAGTCTGATATATGGTAGAATAAAAAAAAGTTATTATAAAACATAAAAACATGCTGCTCTTACCATCATCAGACAGCTCTCCTGCAAAATATCCAGTAAACAAAAATAAAGTTTTTTTTTTTTTTAATATATATACCCCTTACTGTAACCCATGTGAATTATCCAACTAGAAATATTACTGCAATGAGTTTTAGAAGAAAAAGCCAACAGCATTTTTATTATAATTTTTTATTATTGGAAGGTTTTCATCTAGCAGCGAGCGCTTCCTTCTTCCGTTTGATTTGTCCTCACCAGATGTACATTCTACAGTGGAGAAATGCTCTCTCTTGAGGAAGAGCCTGGTCTGAAGAAATGCTCTCTCGAGGAAGAGCCTGGTCTGAAAAAATGCTCTCTTAAGGAAGAGCCTGTTCTGGAGAAATGCTCTCTCGAGAAAGAGCCTGGTCTAGAGAAATGCTCTCTCGAGCAAGAGCCTGGTCTGGAGAAATGCTCTCTCGAGGAAGAGCCTGGTCTTGAGAAATTCTCTCTCGAGGAAGAGCCTGGTCCGGAGAAATGCTCTCTCGAGCAAGAGCCTGGTCTGGAGAAATGCTCTCTCGAGCAAGAGCCTGGTCTGGAGAAATGCTCTCTCGAGGAAGAGCCTGGTCTTGAGAAATGCTCTCTCGAGGAAGAGCCTGGTCTGGAGAAATGCTCTCTCAAGGAACAGCCTGGTCTGGAGAAATGCTCTCTCTTGAAGAAGAGCCTGGTCTGGAAAAATGCTCTCTCAAAGAAGAGCCTGGTCTGGAGAAATGCTCTCTCGAGGAAGAGCCTGGTCTGGAGAAATGCTCTCTCTCACGGAAGAGCCTGGTCTGGAGAAAATGCTCTCTCAAGGAAGAGCCTGGTCTGGAGAAAATGCTCTCTCTCGAGGAAGAGCCTGGTCTGGAGAAAATGCTCTCTCGAGGAAGAGCCTAGTCTGGAGAAATGCTCTGTCTCGAGGAAGAGCCTGGTCTGGAGAAATGCTCTCTCAAGGAAGAGCCTGGTCTGGAGAAATGCTCTCTCGAGGAAGAGCCTGGTCTGAAGAAATGCTCTCTCTCGAGGAAGAGCCTGGTCTGGAGAAATGCTCTCTCGAGGAAGAGCCTGGTCTGGAGAAATGCCCTCTCTTGGGGAAGAGCCTGGTCTGGAGAAATGCTCTGTCTCGAGGAAGAGCCTGGTCTGGAGAAATGCTCTCTCTCAAGGAAGAGCCTGGGCTGGAGAAATGCTCTGTCTCGAGGAAGAGCCTGGTCTGGAGAAAGGCTCTCTCGAGGAAGAGCCTGGTCTGGAGAAATGCACTCTGGAGGAACAGCCTGGACTGGATAAATGTTCTTCTTTTGAAACAGTGGAATCATTTTTTAAAGCAGTTGCAGTACTTAACACCATTTTGAAAGGTTTCTGGTTTTTTTAAGAGCAAATTTTTGAAAATATGTGGTTTTACTTTAGGATCGCCATAGGCAGTAATTGGCATTGGTTAAAGTTTGGGGACAGATTACTGGGAAATATGAGACATAACATTATGCAATATGCCTGCTGGTGTTACACAGAGCACAGTTAATTCCATAATGTTCCTCTTGCCTCCTGGCTGATGAAGCTGCTTTAATTGGACGGGATGCTGTGATGGCAGCAGACTGAGCAGATGAGGTGCCTGATTCAGAGAGCGGGGGTTACCAAGAGTGACCTTCCCTAATTAACTCAGTGGCTCAAGCTGAAGAAGGGTCCTCACCTACAATTTCAGGTGTGAAAGGGATGCGCAGAGAACCGGTCGCTATCTTAATAAGTCTCGCCTTTCCATAGACCCCGTGTCTTCTCTCTCCATTATAACATTTCAAGGCTAACGCTCAAATGCTGAACCTACCTGCAGTAAAGCATACTCAACTACGTCTCCAGATATGAGGAAACACGATGCCTCCACGATATAATGTTTTTGTTCATGAAATGGATGATGGTGAAAAAAAAAAATCCAGCTAGTTTTGTTTACTAGCTACGCCTGTGACGCCCCCCCTCACCTCCCCCAAAACCGCTCTCATTCTTTCTGCCAGACACATGCATCCAGCAAACCCATTGGCCGCTTTGAATGGACAAAAGAGAGGAAGTGAGAGGCCAATATGGCATTGGATAAAAAACACATTAGCGAAGCCATTAGCATTCATCTATTGTTGATGGAACATGTCTGTCACCTGGGGAGGACAGAGCAGCCTTTCATTTGAGCATGTTTCCCAGGCACACTTCTCTGATCATTAATTGATAAGATGGCTGATTTTGATATAGCTGTGCATTTGTTTGTTTTTTTCAGTAAATGGAAGCGAAGGGTGCTTGAGAAATGGGAAAAGAGTCTTTCAGAAGTATCCTTTAATGGGTAAACTCTTCTTGCCATTTCGTTTTCGCAGAAACAGTCCTACTTTGTATCCATTTGTAAAGGCTACCAGGCCTTTCCTTGGCTTTTTAAAAGCACTGAGTGAGCAAATCTGTGTTTTTTTGTTTAGTTGTGTATGTTTGCATGTCGGGCCGGAGGTTGTGTGTGTTTCTTTTGCGTTTTCAGCTTTTTTTTTTTTTTTTTTTGCCTAGGAGGAACATATTATTTTTCTGCCCACATTGCAATATTATCACAAACCGCAAGAAACCTCCAGTGCAAATGGCAGAAAAACCCCAGAGAAGACAAATTACTTCTTAAATTTAAGGAAAGGCCCTCTAGAAATACCTGAAATATTCCTACTTCAATGTAAGAGGCTTTTGACTCGCACTTTGTAATTGCATCACCCGCATATCACCAATTGCGTACAGATACAATCTGATATGGCCATGTGAATGTTGTTCCAGGATCAACTAAATTAAATTCCTCCAGTAGTAACATTATAGTCCACCAATAAATAGCAACTCTGCTGCGGTAAGTGCAGCACAGAGATATTAGAGCTACTTTTTATCGGTGAACTATTATGTTACTCCTAACAAGCATTAATTTGTTGATCCTGAAATATAACTTAATTGGCAATGTCCAATTGTGCATCATACAGCATTCCTAGTTCGTATTTTGAGCTTGGACCAACATTCCTTCTGGCTCTCCCAGTAGCAATTCTGGGTGTATTAAAACATCAATAATTAGAGGATTCTCAGCAGGATTTTTTTTTTACCATATCTGTAATGGCCAGTAGAATTAGGAGGCCAAGTGCAACGACCAGAGAGAAAGTGAGCAGCACGGACACAGTATAAACACAGAGAAAAATACAGACCAAACGAAAGTACTCGTGCTTCCAAAGGACGTATAATAGTCCGAAAAACAGAAGCAAAGCGAGATAGAAAAAAGGGAGAAGAAACTCCAATAATCAGAAGATAGAAAGTCATACAAAACCTGACTACAGATATCTTCGGCTATAGTGCAAAGCTAAAAACAGACACTCTAGCAAAGGGGCGCGTGCCGGACTTCCTGCTTATATAGAGTCTGGGGAAGCGCCGCCCCAGCTCAATCAGCCATCTGGGTAAAGAATCCGATAGCTAAGGAATTCGATATCGTCCCGGGATGAGAGCCGCAAAGAAAAGTCCAAACCACACGCACACCTCACAAACCATGACAATATCACCCATATTCCACATAACATTCCCATATCAGAATGTTGAGTACATTAGTTATATTCCAAAAACCATTCTCAGTAGGTATTTTCAGTACCACCAATATGTCTTTGGAGCACATTCCCAAAATCCCATACGGCATTCTGAACAGGAATTTGCAATGTATCACACCTCTTCATTGTCAAGTCTCACTGGATGACTTTGGCAGTTGGGTTTAGAAGGTTGGGTACAATAACTGCGATGGGAAAAACCGATTCCAACAAATAGCAACAGTATAATGCACTGAGGACGTCGGTGTTTGTTGATGTTTTTTGGACTATTTATTTTATTAACCTTTATTTAACCAGGTAATTAGCCCATTGAGATCTAGGACCTCTTTCACAAGGGAGACCTGGCCAAGAAAGGCAGCAACACACGTCTGTAACACAAAATTAAAAACAATACACACAACATTCAGAAGCAAAAATGGAGCAAAGTACAGAGCAGATATACAAATAATAAATAGTGATCATATAAAATGCTAATTTTTGATGATACTGATGATATTTAAGTACAGCAACACTGTCCAATGGATTTACATTCAAGGTCCTTTAAAATCATAGCGAAGGCATCATAAGTAATTAATTCTGGCAGTTTTAAATCTTTTTGAAGGGTGTTCCATGTAAAAGGGGCAGCATATTTGAATGCTCTTTTTCCCAACTCCGTGCGGACACGCGGAACAGTCAATTGCACAGTATCCTTTGAGCGAAGCCCATATTTGATTTGGCTTCTCAGGATATATGTACATAAATACGAAGGGACCAGCCCAAGGAGAGTTTTATAAATAAAACCCAACC
The DNA here is from genome assembly GCA_029692085.1 of Gymnothorax javanicus. Lineage (NCBI taxonomy): Eukaryota > Metazoa > Chordata > Actinopteri > Anguilliformes > Muraenidae > Gymnothorax > Gymnothorax javanicus. The sequence continues at coordinate 26,965,228 of CM056193.1, forward strand.
AATGCATACGTCTGCGTACATACAAAGAAGGCCAATCAGATTCTGCATACAAGATACAGTGTTGGGTAAGACGTTTACATCCAACAACAAATCTTAAAGTGCAATGATACACAGAATCCAGTGATCGCAAACATTGGGCTGAAGCATCCATTTATAACACATCCCTGTAATCTATCAAAGGCAAAAAGGTTGATGATACAAGATATTTTCTGACTCTAAATGAAAAGCAGGATTTGTTTCGAAAATAGAAGCCTAATTTCACCTTTAGCTTAGAAACCAGATTGGCAATGTGAGACCTAAAAGATAACTGCCGATCAATGACAAAGCCCAAGTACTTATAACTGGATACCAGTTCAATCACTTCTCCTTGAGCGGTCAGAATGTTTGGGAGATTTGGCGGTAATTCAGCAGAGTTTGAAAACATCATAAGTTTTGTTTTGTCTGCGTTTAAAACCAATTTTAGTTTCTGTAAGCGAAGCTGAACAACATCGAATGCAGATTGTAATAATTCAAAGGCATGTACAACAGTTGACGAACAACAGTAAATAATAGTATCATCGGCATAAAAATGGTACATAGCATTCGATAGATTTTCACATAAATTGTTAACATAAATGGAGAACAATATTGGCCCCAGAACTGAACCTTGCGGTACACCCTTTGAAACTTTGAGAAAAGAGGAGGTAGATCCTGCCATCTGAACACACTGCATTCGATCAGACAAATAGTTGGCAAACCAAGATGCTGCATGCTTAGATATTCCAGTGCGATGAAGGATACTGATCAATATACTGTGGTCAACGGTATCAAATGCTTTTGATAAATCAATAAATAGTGCCAAGCAAATTTTTTTGCAGTCTATTGCCCCAATGATGTCATTAATTACTTTGAGAGTAGCAGTGACAGTGCTATGTTGTTTCCTAAAACCAGATTGATATTTGGATAAAATGTCATTTGCATCTAAAAATTTCTTGAGTTGAGCACTAGCAAGTTTTTCAAATAACTTTGCCAAAATACATAATTTGGAAATTGGTCTATAATTATTTACAATAGAGGGATTCCCCCCTTTAAGCAGAGGAAGAATGAAGGCAGTTTTCCAAACCTTTGGAATCTGATTGCTAAAAAGACTAAGGTTAAAAATAAATGATAAAGGTTCAGAAATGAAATCTGCAGCCAGCTTAAGAAAGTAAGGATCAAGCTTATCAGGACCAGCTGATTTCTTGATGTCTAACTTTTTTAACTCTGAATGGACATCCAGGGCAGAAACAGGCATAAAGTGAAATACACGGTCAGTAGATCCATCATCTCCACAAGACACAGGGAAAGCATTTTCAGGTTGCACATTAGAATTTGTCATTACAGGACATAAAGAATCAAATAAAAAACCAGCAGAAATGAAGTGTTCATTAAAACAGTTCAGCATATCTGATTTATCTGTCAGAATGCTGGAATCTTTTATAATGTACATCAGAAGGTCACTGGAGGACATGTGACCAGAGCTAGATTTTATTATTTTCCAAAACATCTTTGGGTCATTTAGGTTTTTAGTGGTTTCAGAGAGGTAAAACTCAGATTTAGCTTTTTTAATAAGTGATGTACACTTATTTCGAAGTTTCCTGAAATTAAGCCAGTCTGCCTCACTTTTAGTTTTTCTTGCCTAGGCCCAGGCAGCATCCCTCTCTTTTAGAAGGCTTCCTGTCTCAGGGGTAAACCACAGATTATTTCGCCTTTTCACTCTAAATTCACGGAGCGGAGCATGTTTATTTACAAAGTTCAAAAAGTTATCATAAAAGAACTTCCAGGCCAGCTCTACATTGTCAATAAGGGAAATTCTGTTCCAATCGTAGTGAGCCAGGTCATGGAAAAAAGCTTGCTCACAGAAAAATGTTAAATCTCTTTTAAAAAGAAGTTGATGTTTGACTTTTGGCAGTTTGGCATTTCTGATTGTTGCTATGACACAATGATCACTTAAATCATTTGCAAAAATGCCAATGCCTGAGAATGTATGGGGGGCATTTGTCAAGATCAAATCAAGTAGGGACGATCTTTCAGGATGTTTTATATTTGGACGCGTTGAACCATTAACTAATTGAGTGAGACTCAGAGAGTCACAAATAGATTTAAAGTTATCTGACACTGAGGACAGCCAGTCACAATTAAGATCCCCAACTAAAACAATCTCATTTGTGTTTAACACAGTTAAATATTGTGTTAAAGAAGATAAAGCTTCATTACAGGCTGAGGGTGGTCTGTAACAACTAATAACAGTAACGAACTGACCCTCAGTGAGCTCAAGCTTCACAGCAAGCAGCTCCAATTGCTTGCTAATAGACACAGAGGTTACAAGGCTAGCATGGAATTTATTTTTTATATAAATGGCTATGCCACCACCCTTCCTAGGGCGGTCACAGCGAAAGACGTTGTAGCCCTAATAAAAATTTCCTTATCCTGGACTGATTTGCAAAGCCATGTTTCAGATAAAATAAATATATCTGTATTTGTTGAATGGGACCAAATTTTAACCATATCCATTTTTGGGAGCAAGCTTCTTATATTTAAATGAATGATACCAAGACCAGACCTAGCTTTGAATTCATCAGGTGTGCTGATAGTATTAAGAACGGGGCCAGGGTTTGGTTGAATATTTCCTGAAAGTAAAAAGTAAAAAGGAGAATAAAACACTTACTCTTAATTGTATTAAATGACATGACATTATGATCATTTTTACGACTAACAAAATCGACGGGAAAATTTTCTGAAAATGTGAAACAACTTTTCAGCACGAACAGACATGTTAAAAGAAGCAACGGCTTGTTATTAGATGCAACCACGTAAGAAAATGCTGATACCCGAACAGACATTTCGCGGTAGAATAGGGTGCTGGTGATCGTGCTGGGCAGATCCGGAGGCATGAGCGCCTTCTCTGGCGCACGGCCCCAACTAAGATCTTGATTCCCAAACACCCATAATGAAACAAAAAAAACCAGCATTATTAATTTTCCCATTGCCATTCAGCCAGTGTTTTGAATTTTATGACGAGTTCAGTTTCTTTGAGTGGAACAGTTCAAAGGAGTAGTTCAGTTTCCACTGACAGTTCAGCTTAGAGTAGGAGAGTAAAGGGACAGAGGCACCTGCAAACGTATCGCCGGACAGCGCGAATGGCTGGCAGAAACCCACGACCCAGCAAGTAGGATGACAGTCGGCGGCTAGTTGAGAATATAGCCAAGTCATCCAAGCAGAACGCCGAGCTCAGAGAACTCGCAATTGACTGAATCAAGATCAGTACAGCGGGGACAGTGGATCGGCATGCCGATCAGTAGCATTAGTAGAGAACTCAGAATATGAAGCCGCATGCATGGAAGCATCAAGCCAGAGCATACCAGAAGTGGCTCGAGCAGCCAGCAACAGGGCGGATAGCAACAGCACAGAGACACTCCAGTAGGGTAAGTTGGACGATAGCCGGCGATGCAGGTTCGTCCACCTTCTGGAGGTAGACAGCAGACTGGATGCACAGGGAAGCAGAGCAAAGCAGGAAGCCTGCGTGAATCGCTGGCGCAACCAAGCTCAACAACAGGCGGAGAAGGGTCAGAGACCAGGAATCAGAAGTTCGTGAGGAGATAAGTTTTTCGCCGATATAATCCCCTGTGCAATTCAAGCAAGTCCGATAATTTCGCTGTTTATTTTTTATTTTATTATTCTTGATGATATAATCCACTGCAGTGTGAAGAGAGTTGCGCTCGAAATTAAAAAAATTAAAAATTTAAATATAAAAATACGATAACAAACAGTGCACTAACAAACACAGAGACGTGCGTGCGGCCATCTTGGATTGAAGTCACTAGAGTGACTTGACCTTGACAAATCAGTAAGACTGCATGAGCAAAACTCATTCATCTTTATCATGCTTTTTACTGTAACACAATTCAACATGTTGCCTGCATAAATGGCCCACCCTCATCAAGAATAACAATGAAGATAACTATAAATGAGCCGTTCTAGATTGTTCCATCCCAAGTAAATGATGAGGTCCACCTCAAAACTAAAATGATAGGGTAAATGATAAACTCCACAGCGATGGTTTTTTTCTGTTGTTGATGATTTTTTTCAGGTGACATAGCCGAGAGACTACATTAGAACATTATCATAAATCAGAGCAGATGGTCTGGACAAGCCTTCACCGAGGATCCTGACCTCTTATCTTCTGCTGTGAATTGTCCAAAGACCTTTAATGCAGGTAACCAAAATATGTCGGCACAATCTTAGATTGCCTCCTAAACTGTACAAAGAAGGTTTCATAAATACAAAATACAAAAAGCATATTTCTTAACATTTTGGACTCTAATCTGAAGACAGAGATCAGGAACACAAGAATAGTGCCAGGGAAGGTTGGACAGTCAACAGTGGCTTTCTTTCACTTCTGAACTATCGCCTTTGATGAAAGGACTCCCGCCATCTGTCAAAATGTGCGAAAGGAATAGCCCAAAGGAAACAAATAGGCATTGCATTCCCTGCAGGAGCCCAGATACCAGAGGCTAGCAGTGAGCTTTGAATGCTTAAAAGTGATATTTTCAAGTCAGTTCACGGACCCCCCCCAGAGTGAGAAAGAGAGATAGTGGAAAGGTCACTTGTGGAGGGACTCTGGACTGAGATAATACGGAAGGGAGAGGATATGGGTAGACACAGGAGAGATGAGGCAAATGATGGCCAGGCACTGTGTTGCATCTATGTCCATGTATGGGTGGTAATAAAATTAGGCAAATGGATTGCGGTTAGATCCTTTATATGGTCTCGTACCCAAAGTCCAGCCTGACCTCACAAGAAAAAAGATACCACTGATCATTTGTTTTTGGGGGTTAAACCGACAACTGACAGAGGTTTTCCGGCATAATATAGGCAACCTCCTGTGGTCGTGTAGATAAATGCAGGTATAGATAAGCACCTCATAGTATTGCTAAACAAAAGAATCTTTTACACCAACCTCTGACTGTACTATTAATTCTGCATTTGGTAAAATGTTTTTCATGTTCTCTACACCTTTATGAACAAGAATGTGAAAGCAAAAGACAATCCCAAAGTTCATTGGCTGTGAATGAAGAAATAATTATATTTCACATTTACACGACTGATTTTACCAACCTCAGTTTTGACATTGAAAAGTTCTTTGGAAAAAGCCATAAAGCAATTGCTGTATAAAGCGCACGTTCTGCAGAACTACTGGCTTTGCCACATCTGGAAATAGCACTAGACGGCACAATAAAGGTAGCTTTTTCATCAATTTCTCTTGTCTGTTCAATAATGGACTTTGTTAAGACATCTATGACATTTAAAGGTATCATTTTAAATAAGGCCCTGTCAAGCTGAGGCTGTTGAAAAAGGTTCCAACAGTTCAGGTCATAAGCTGCCTCAAATATTCAGCATTTTCGAAAGAATATTATCAGTGTGCTTCAAAGAGGTGTATATTTTAAAAAAAAATACCTTTGGCAGGTCTTAATAATGCTGACAATTTTCTAATTTGTAATCTTTAAAATTTTCTAATTTTTAAAAAAGAAATGTTGACAGTCAAATGTTGAATTATATACTGTCATGGACATTTTAAACTGAAACTAATCTTTTTTTTAAATTCGGTATTGAGACATCAAACTCAGTGGCCCCACTTTCGCAGATCAAACAAATGTGACACAGTTTTTCCGGAGAATGCTGTTCGGGGGATGTTAATGTCTCAGGTAGTTGGTGAATCAACCATGTGTATGGAAAGGAGGCCCACGGGGACCGTTTCACCATTCCAAACTGCTGCTGCTCGGCACCGCAGATATCGCTCAACACTTTCGCTGCCACCTGTCAGTTCATCTGGGAAAAAGCAGCATCAGAACTCGGTCCCCATGCCAGATTTAATGGATCAAATGCAAGTGCTTTTGTGCGCAGACAACTGTCGACAAAGCGTTTAGGAGAGCACTCAAACCTTTGGCAGTGACGGCCTGGGCTGTATCTTTGAAAGATCTTTTGGGGGGCTTGATTTGCCCTCCTCTGCATTTTCACCATCCAGATTTATCTGGATCAGATGTATTTATTTATTACACATTTAACAGTGCTTCAGCTCTTCCTTACGGCCATTTTATATCACTCTTCACTCTCTGCCTTAACCCTTAGAGTGCTGAATACATTTTCAAGGAATTAAAAATGTAATCATCCTGAGCTGTTGAAAATCTATCATATGGCAACTTGTTTAAAAGAGCTCCCCTGCAGGGCTCCCTGGTGGCTCATCGGTCTGAGCGCGTGCACCATAAACGCTGTGTCCTTCTCGCGGCGACCTGAGTTCGATTCCGGCTCAGATCATTTGCCCATCCCCATTCTTCTCCCCAGCTTTCCTGTCTCTCTGTAACTGTCAAATAACGGTGAAAAAATCCCCAAAAAAATTATTTAAAAAAAAGCTCCCCTGCAGGAGCTCTTTTAAACAAGTTGACACATGATAGGTTTTCAATAGCATCTAATTTTAATATCTTACATCACTGGGCAACTATAGTCGCCCGTCGCGCTCTAAGGGTTAAACAAGTGTGGGTGTGGAGATCACACACCATTCACTCACACACATACCCATGGGCATTTAGCTTAGCATGCATGGCTTTGGACTGTGGGACAGAATCGGAGTGCCCAGAGCAGAGCCAGAGAAATACGGGAAGGATATGCAAACTCCACACAAAAAGGCCTGGGCAGTTTTAGAGTCTGCGGCCTTCTTGCAATGAGACACCATCACTACCCACTGTGCTGCTATAGCATCTAAACTCAAAAAACAGGGGTTCCGGTCCACCAGCTGTATGATATAATGATAGATGACATACTGTACATACTAAGAACATTTTTACTCACATTAAGGACATCTTCCATTAAAAATATCTTGAAGAAAAAAGAAGTCACTATATTAAGACAGCTTAATTTGCAGAGATTGATTTTTTTTTTTTTTTAATGTCAGAATCTGCTTTTCCTTTTCCAGATACCCAATGATTTTCCAGCGCTGGAAGTTTCACCCCCACTGTCTCAGAGTTACATAGTGCGAGTGTTTCCATGTTTGATTGTCTTAAATTCCTGCGTGCATACTTTGAGTGCTTTTTTTGTGACGTAGAGATCCATCTGAGATCAGCGATACCTTCCATTTTCATTCATTAGCGTAATGGTGAAATTCTGACAGAAAACAAAACATTAATTTGAAGATTTATTTAAGTTCTTCACAGTCGCGCATCAGTATTTCCTACAAAGTGCCCCAATACTGAAATCAGTGAACAACTAGTTCATTAATGGAACCACTGCGGAGAAAGCTGCCTGCCTTCGTATTAGTTTTGCCATTCTATTAGCCAGCGGAAATCTTCGAGTGACACAGTGCTGGTATAATTTCAGCTGGAGCTAAATGTTTAAAAGCCTTATTGATCCACTGGCTGGAGAGATCTCCTTAACGCGATGCGGCTGCTCATTAGCAGGGGAACCTCATTTAAAAGCAGGTAGGGAGAGGCCGGCCACTCAGACAGACACCACAAGTCCGTGTGAGCGGTTAGCTTATTCTCTATGAAAAATCCCATGTAAGGCACAGGCTCGCACATGAACACAACCATTCCAAACTGGGTCTCATTTGTCCTTCCCCTGGACTGATTAATTTAGCATATTTTTGAGTTGGATTTAGTGTTGATTTATTCAGCTCATTCAGATCAAATTATGCCATAGCTTTTGCAGGGCAAAAGGTGAGCAAAACCACTGTTTGCCCTTACAGCTTTGATTAAGTGCATAAATGAAGACTGTCTGTTGTGTTACCCGCAATAAATCATCTCTCTCCCTCTCAACCATTGCCTACTGGGAAGGAAGTGTCAGTTTAAAGTACCTTCCAGCTATTTCAATTTCAATTTTGCCCTTCATAATAAAAACAAGCTAATCACAACAGTCCAATGCGTGTAACAGGCTGAAGAAGAAAATGGAATCAGTCATTAGTCAAAAAATGAAGGAGGGGTCAGCAAGGGGAAAGTTTCAGACCACAGTAATTATTTGTGATCAACACAGTTTGAATGGTGATGAATCTATTTCATGACCTTCTGCGCATGACCCTCTTACGTCTGCAATTAAAGACAAGAGTCTTTTCCGCTCTCCACGCTTGTGCCATGATCATCCAACATCAAATCCATCTGAAAATGATTGGAAACAGTCTTGTTGTTGGAAAAAAATGAGCCATGTCATTTTAGATATCACTCTTCAGTAAAGAATTCAGGCTGAAGGGATTGGACAGTGGCTGTTTCTCAAAGCGTAAGATGCGTCCTTCGAAGGGTGCATTTTTATGCCAGTACGGCATCACAGGCTGTTCCATTTGAAAGGCGCTTTCAAATACAACCAAGAAATGTATCCTTCATCTTGCCTGATATCGGATGGAATTGATAGCTTGTTTACACTCTGTTTCCATGTCGACAATTATGGCTGTTATCAGGCCAGATGAAGGCTACATTTTTCAGTTGTATGCCGAAGCATCTTCACAATGGAACAGCCTGTGAGGATATAGCAGGCTAAAAATTCAGCCTTCGAAAGACGCAGTTTACGCTTTGAGTTCTGGCTCTGTAGCACCTCCTACAGTATTTTAAGCAGTGCAACAGCGAGTGATTAATAAGAAGAGAGAGAGGAGCAGTTAGGGAGTGAGAAAATAATTCAGACGCATTTAAAGATCTCCAAATGGCACAGAGAGTTCCTGCCAAGCAAAGAAAGCCGTAAATCTGCGAAGACAGCCAAAGCCACGTAAAATCTAATGGATGAAAAGAAGCCCAAAAGATTTGTGGCTCACCAGCACTAAATCAGGGCAATAACTGGAGTTCTCTGCAATCTGCCTAACATTTAGGAGACTGAAAAAAGGAAGCATTTAACAATCTGATAGAGTCAAATTTTTTTAAGAAATCATTTTCAATGAGGCAGTATGCACATTTGAGTTACAGATCCGAGGGTGTTCACGTAATGTGTGTGTGGTTCGAACTGTGTAATCCACACCATAATCGCAGCTCTTTGGCACTTGAGCGTGAATGGGACTGAAGCCGATTATTGAAATATGGCTTAGCCAATGTCAACAGCAGGTGGCGGCGCGCTGAATCGTGTATTTGTGAGTGTTAGTTAATGATTTCTTTCGCAAGTTTTCAGCTGACTCACTGGTAAATCTATCCATCCATCCATTCTCCATACACGCTTCTTTCTGACTGGGGTTGTGAGGGAACAGGATTCCATCCCAGCAGGCTATGAGCAAAAGGCAGGGACCCACCCTGGGGTGCGTTTCCCGAATCACAGATGCTAACTTACATAGTTGGGCCCATTGACTGTGAATGGACGAACTATACAACTACGCTTTTGGGAAACGCGCCCCTGGACAGCTTGCCAATCCATCGCAGGGTACACACACCATTCACATACCATTCACTCACACAGTCATACCTGTGGGCAATTTAGTGTCTCCAATTAGCCTGATGTGCATGTCTTTGGGCTGTGGGAGGAAATTGGAGTACCCAGAGAAAACCCACGCGAACACGGGGAGAACATGCAAACTCCACACAGAAAGGCCCAAATTCGAACCCACAACCTCCTTGCTGTGAGGTGGCAGTGCTAATATAGGGCTTAATATGCCATCACCAATGTGTACAATACGTTTTGCGTTTGACTCACCAAGATTCCATGCTTCTGTGACAAAGAGGAGGTGTTTGAAATTTACCTCCCCTTTCTCTTCCATTGAAAAAGATACCGGCTCACATAAATATAAATGACGTGTTTCCAATTCTTAGTTTCCTACATACCACAATATATGTGCACACACTTGCTAACAAAAGGGTCTATTTATGTTTGTCATTTCCATGCTTGGTTTCTGCATAATTATCATTTTTCAACCATTTTAAAAAGAAGTAGATTTGGTCTTTCAATACAAGGAGTCCTTGGACCTCAATGTGCCACCAGACATTCTCTCATTGGTCTGACCACCTAGCGAGGGCAGGTCTGTTCCAGAGAAAACAAACTCTGAGGTTCCACGTTGGAAATCTGTAGCTACAGTTTATTTTATTTTATTTATTTATTTTTATTTGTTTTTTCATTTCGGCATGATTGTACAGTCATTCCATGACAATTTCAACACAACATGTATCATGACCGAAAGGGTCGCGGGAGAAGCGAAATCGCTTGTCAAAGTCCCGCCCCCAACTCCCAGAAAAACAGTTTGATTATGGGTAAGATATCATAAAGATTTATAAATCACAACAGAGCTGAGTGTCTATTTACACTACGATTTAAACGTCACAACATAAAATCATAGAGATTTATGACAGTCATGAAGAGTTTTAATCACAATATAGCTGAGTGTCTATAAACAACCCCTATTGTTTATGCCCGTTATGGTTCTGTTTAATTTATCCAATGCCATTTTGTTGGATAAGTTCATAGTTATTCAAACATGCACATTTCAGAAGATACTTAAAGTCTTTCAAATTGTCTGCCCTTCTGATATCGTGGTTCAAGTATGTTCCATGCACTGACTCCAGCCACCGATAAGGAGTGTTCACTCCGAGTCGATCTGACCCTTCTAGTTTGCAACAACATTCTGCCTCTTAGGTCATGAAGGCATTCACGCTGGAGAAATAGGCATTGTATATTTCTAGGCAATTCTTTTGTGGTATCCTAAATATACAATTTGCAAGGAGTTGAATTTTATTATATCCTGCAATTTAAGAAACTTTGCCTTAATAAACAAATCGTTTGTATGAGTTCCATAGGGAACGTTATGAATAATTCTAAGGGCCTTTTTTTGGAGTTTAAACAATGATTCTATTGTATTATTATAAGTGTGTCCCCATACTTCAGCGCAGTAGTGTAAGTGGGGGGTGCTATGAGTGCTGAATAGATTATTTTAAGGACTTGTATTTTAATAATTTTTGCATTTTCCAAAGAATAGACACGCTTCTAGCTAACTTTCTTTGAACCAAGTTTACATGTGGTTTCCAGCTTAAGAGATTATCTAGCATAACTCCCATGACTTTATATTCGTTTACCCTTTCAATGCTGGTACCATTTACCTTTAAGTCTATGTCGTCCTTTAGGCCTTTTTTCCCAAATATCATAGATTTGGTCTTTCTAAGATTTAATGATAATTTGTTTACATTAAACCACGTGTGAAGTTTAGACATTTCTTTATTAACCACTTTTGCCAATTGCTTGAGATCGACACCTGAACAAAAAATAGTCGTGTCGTCTGCGAATAAAATTAGTTTTAGGATATCGGACACCTTAACAATGTCATTTATGTAAATTATTAGCACAACTTTGAGCAGCATAGCAAAATGAAAGTAGGATCAACAAAATTAAACACTTTTCAGTAAAAATTTAACAGACCATTTCAAGAAAAAAAAATCATTTGACAAACATCTAGTACGAGATTGGTTGAATGAAGTAGGCAAATCGTAGATTCGACGATATTTATGGGCGCAATGCAAGTGAAAGGGGAGGTAAATTTCAAACACCTCCACTTCGTCACAGAGGCATGCAATCTTGGCGAATCAATTCCAAAATGTATTGTGCATATTGGTAACTGCATATTCAGCCCTATATTAAAAGTTGTACAAATAATGCTTTAAAGCTATGCTGAAGTGGAGTGTGGTTTATCACGTCCCTCTGCTTTTCAAGGTATGAGATTGCAAATAGGTGATGAAAATGTTCTGAACTGAAGAGTCTCATGCTGATTCAACAATCACAACAGGTAAATAAAAACTGTTAAAACAACAGAGGTCAAGCACGCAGACTAAGAATTTTGGAGGCACAAAAACCCATATCTTTAATGTGTTACTTAAAAAAAGAAATGCAGAACAAGTGTCCATTGGTCAGATTTATTAGCGAAACACACCTTGCTTTGCAGATCTTAATCTCTCCATCCCCTGTACCAACTAACTGCCCGGTCTTTTATTTCCACCACCATGGCTTGTCCTGTCTCCGAAAAGTGTACATCTGCTCCATTCTTCTATTTTAAGCATCATCTGGGACCGGTGTGGACACCCTGCAGTCCCGAAAAGCAAAGGTGAGAACTTTACGACCCCACTGGAGCCAGTGAAGAGAAACGGAAGCTTGTTTTGCTGTGTAAACACGGCTGTTTATGAAGGGCAATAAGCAGAGGATGGGTGTTGAGTCATGGCTGTGAATGATGGACGTGGCCTCACCGTTCGACCAGGGGGGAGAAACGAGGCATATTCTTTCGCCCTGGCTCCTGTCTGTATCCATCTGCGTCCACCACCCTTTCATTCTCTGGGCAAAGAGACACAGTTCTGGGTCATAGATTTTTGTCCTCAGGACGAGGGACTAAAAACTCAGCTTTTTATTCCCCGCCAAGCGAAAGCCCGAAAGGGGGACTATGTCGTGGCACAATCCGTCTATCCGTCCATCCGTCTGTTTGTATCGGAAGGTACTTGGCTGGTGAAATCAATTCCTCCTGCAGTTTTCATAGGACATCCCTGAAACTTTGTACATATGCGGCAGATAGACTGATGATGCGCATATCGCAGTCGCATCTCCGGCGGGGGGTGTTGTGCTCTCAGAACGCTCTTCTTCTTCTGTTTGTTCTTCATCTTCCTCTTGTTCTTCTTAGGGTGGACACAAACTTTGAAGCACTACTCCTCTGTTATTACTTCACATATTGTCACGACACTTGACAAGCGCATTCTATATGTCAGTACACAGGCATTAAGTGAGCCGGATTTTGCAAAAAAGGGCAGGCCAGGCATGTACATCAATCCTGCTGAAGCACTCACTAATTAGACGCCATTGTCCTGAGTTCATTTGAACTTGTTTTTGTTTTGTTTTTTTGTTTTCTGAGACAGCGTGATTAATGCACCCAACCTTGTCAACCCAAACAGAAAGCACGGGGCACGTCTCCACTGAAAAAAAAAAAAAATATTTATGATGTGAAGCAACTATTCAGAAAGGATGTAAAAAGGGAAACACGTCTAAATCAGGCCTACCAAAGAAAACTGTATCAAGCTGTAACAAAAGTTTGTCAGATGTCTACCTTTTTCAAATAACCAGCAACACGAAACGGAAAACCTGCTGCATTCCCGCAAAACTTCGCCCCACAACACTTTAAAGTTGATACATTTTCACGAGAATCAAACTCATATAAATCGCACGGCCTGTGACAAACCCAGAGATGACCCAACTGCGCATACACACACACACGCGTGGCAGTTTTCTTTGGTAGGCCCGTAAATAAACATCAAATTTTTAACTGTCAGGTTGCTGAGGAATGGATTTGACTACTTATATTAAAAATTTCTAAAGTCCTAAAAAATTATTGAACAATGAAGTTCAATAAATAACAAGTAGTAATAAGATCAAAATGCTCCTAAAACTGGACAACTGGATAAATTGTTTGTCAATTTTGAATCTCCAATCCCTCCTGGATCTGGAATATCTAATCACTAAACAATGAACAAGTATGCTCCTGCACAACTCAAGCTGCCATCTCAGGAGACTGCAGACAGTTAGCTGTTTCCTGGAAAACATGGGCCCGTAAGCCACTGCTCCTGTTAGCTCGTGGTGACAGTCCCAGCACGTACTGAACAAGGCCAGAGGAACCTGCATTGTGTGCTTGCTCAGAAAGCAATCGAGGAGCGCTTGGCTGATCAGTCTTGTACTGCGGGCAGCGCTTATTCCACACAAGCCAACCCCACAGCTGACAAGCTCTTTTTGAGTTTGATTCCCTCATATAAAATAGAACCTCTCTATCAATAAGTACATACAGTTTCGATCAATTAAATTTAATCGTGAAAAAACGTTCCATGTTTGAAATAGGCAACAAGACAAAAGCGGGCTCATTATCACATGATACACATTACTGTGTTGTTTTTATGTCAGCTTTAACATTTAAAGCTATCTGTCAAGGGGGGAATAAACTCCCAATTAATCTGTGAAGGTGATAGTGTCAGAATTGTGAGAAAGTGTTTAGTCTTGAGAAATATTGCTGCAATTAACTGCAAAAAAAATCTATGTCTAGTAATTATCATGCATTTTCAATAACTGAGCATGTCATATGATAAAAGATAAATGAGAGTGCTTGAATTAATGCACTTGTGTGAGATCAAATTAGCATGTAGGAGTGAATAAATATGGTAGAATTCCCTCCTCAGCTCCATCCAATAGGATGTTGCTGATAATATAAGCAAAATTGATGTGCCACACCTCATTATGACACACAAGATATATCCATTAAAACCATGTTTGGTTATATCATATTTTGCGCATCTAATGATGCATAGCACATTCTGTCGCTGCTTAGCACATTTACTCAGGGAAGTGTCTCTGAAATGTACAAATGGATGGGTGCTATTTATTTCACAATAAAGCACTGCTCGGAACTGATAACATATTTGCGATCAAATTGTTAAACAAATGACACAGCTGCGTAACATCATTTACAAGTAGATAAAGGAAATGTTTGCAACACAACTGCCTCTACATAATAATAGCAACTGCACAGTTGGTGGGTTGTGAAGATGTTGGACAGGCATGGGAAAGAGCAGCAGATTTTAAGCAGGGCTGCTGAAATGGAACTGGAAAACTCAGCAGGGCATGAGGCGAAAATACTGGCGTTACGGTTTTAAGACAATTTTTTGTGCTCAAGAAAAATTTCTAACCGGGTCAGCTGAGTTAAAGGGGATGTCATGCGAAGGTTGCTTTCTGGACATGTTTTAAACTTTGTGTTAGAAATCAACGTCCTTTTGTGGGTCGATTATTGATCAAGGCTTGAGGATCCAAATGGCGTGCAGAATGTGACCAACATGAAATTATCTGGTATGCCAAAGATGCGCCCTCAGATGGCGTAGTCGGCCTAAACACTGGCCTAAATTTCACAGGTTGTAGCGAGTGTCTATGCAATACAATCGATTGTAAAGTCCCACTAAGCCAATAACCAGGTGATTGTGTGACTGTGCAGTACAGAGCATGCTTATTGTTATTTATCACTTAAGTACCCTACTTTTCCCTTAGCCAAGCGCATGACATATTTTTAATATTACCCAAGCGTAACATCACTTTTGCTAAAAATTCATTGGCTGAGAGTGTGGGGATAAAAATCACTCTGCGTTATGTCATGCTGTTAAGATATAGCCAAACTGAATACCGAGGGTCACACTGGTGAAATCGGTATGAATCAGTGCTTTTGCAAGCTAGCTAGGTGCCACTCACATAAGTAAGTTCATGTTACTTAGCTAGTTAGCTAGCGTGAACGCATAACATTTTCGTAACCATTCAGCAGCATTAGTTTGTTAGCTAGCAAGCTAATGTTAGCTAGCTACTCAGTTAACTGATTTTACAAACCTTTGCTAGTTCAGCCGCGGATGTCTGTGACTCAGTGGCTGGCTTTGTTAGCTGAGCGATGGAGTTAGCGCAATGCCAATATACACTGGGCGCTAACAGATATTTCATTTGTTTTCTATTAAATTACGCAATTCAGTTGTGTGATTAATAAAATCTTTACTCTTGGTTGCGTCATTAGAAAGTTATGAAACTCAACTTACTCATAACTTTCATATGACACGCCCACTCGTGTCAGATCCTTTATATACTGGCTTCTATGCTGTATCCTACTATGGGGAGAAGCATGCAGCATCCAGTATATACTGGAGCAGTATGCAGAGAACAATTAATTGATTCTGAACAAGCCAACATCCTGGATCAGGAGCTGAACTTCCCCACATTCTGTGAGAAAAAAGCCAGGCTACCCATCATCCTCTCTTGCGACTCACTGACAGCCAAATTTTTATTAGACTAGATTCTTGGAGATTCTCTCTATATCCCACAATGCAATGGTCCACAATTATTTGATGCTAAAAAGCTTGCTGAATTTAAATGCATTTTGTCCACAATTTTATCAATTCCGGATAACCGTATGAAAACATCTTGAAGCTGATATTCAAAAAAAAAAAAAATACAACTTGTGTATTTTCACATGCTCATTTACTTCCATCTCCTGGAAAATTATTTTATTCTTGAAGCCCCATCATTGTGCCACAGCAGACATGGTTTTGATTTGTCAATCATGTGCTTTCTTCCAATAAAAGCCCTTCATGTGTTTTTTGCCAATGCATCACGGTTTGGTATGTGCATCTACATTTAACATCAATCATACTGTCTCCCCTCCCTTAAAAAATTGAGGCAAAAAACTTACTTTTCTCCGATGTGCAACATAATTTCCAAAAGAACTGAGATAGTTTGTAAAATACAAATAAAAACATAATTCAGGGATTTGTATATTCTTTTTCAGCCACACTTGAATGAAGTGATTTTTCTTATTATTCAGAATTCCAAATTTGTTGCTTGAAACACGTTCCAAAACAATTGAGATAAGGAAATGGAAACCCTGGAACGGTTGCTGAATCTTTAGAAAAACACCTGTTTGGAACAAATCCACCGGTAACCAGGTGAATGAGTAATCAGTGATTCAATTATGACCGGGATCAAAATGAGGCGTCACAATAGGCACAGTCATTGCATGGAATTTCCAGATTTCACCATCAATACTCCATAATATAGTGAAAATATTCTGAGAATCCGGAATAACAGGTGAAATCTCATGCATGAAAGACGATTGAGAAGATTGGATGCTCGTGACCCTGAAGGACAGCTCTGAATTAAGAGCCGACATTGATAGTACTTCGGGAGACTTGAGTCATTGAATACAATTTGCCATGCCATTATCAAGCACAAGTTAAACTCTACTATGCATAGAGGAAGCTCATATCATAGCACTGCCAACTTCTCTTTGCTCAAACTCATCTGAAATGGACTGACTTGAAGTGGAGAGGAGTGCTGTGGTCTTACTTGTCCATCCTTCAAATTGTATTTGGTAATAATGGACTGGGTGTTCTCAGGACCAAGGAGGAGAAGAACCATCTCGACTGTTATTAACAACTCGTTGAAAAACCAGCAGGTCTGAAGTATTGAAATCGAAATGGGCCGTTTGCACATCTGTGAAAGCACATTTAACACAGAAAGGAACAGGGCAGTGGCGGGTAGTGGACGGAAAACTGGTGGGGCAGAAAACATCCCTTGAAATGGATGAGATTAGTGACCCGATTTCAATCATTGTTCTGGATCAACATGTTAGTTTCCCTTATAATGAAATGTTTAGGCGAGTGAATAATACATTCTATAAAATGTTTAATTCACATGCCTTAATAGGCAACTCTTCATGAAAAAACCACTGTGGATTTTCCGCGTTAAAATTTGTCACATCCTAAGCAAGTCGTCAAACCTGTGCGTAATGATCGTTTGATTGAAAAAGATTGAAATGCGCTCTTTTTTGCGTTCAACTGGCGCGTTTGATTTCTCGTCTTAACGAAGACAATTAGCTACACATGAGAGGGGAGAGTTCAAGTGTCTTTTAGTTGGGAAATTGACTGAAAACAGATCAAGACTAATAAGCAGTTTAAAGACATGTTTATCGCCCTCCTTGTTCTCTGTCCACCGCCCGCCACAGGAACAGGGCCATTTTGGACTAACATGTATAGTGCTTTTTAGGCATCCTCTTTGTCAGCGATGCCCCAACTTGTTCCCGCAGGATAATGCCAAGCCACTCTGTGCACAAATTACAGCAGCCTGGTTTTGTGGTCATGAAGTGCAGGAACCAGACTCTGTCAATGGCCCAAACTTTCCTCCCATTGACAACATCTGGGGCTCATGAAACACAACACAACACTACAATGGCTGATGAAGTGGAAGTGCTGTATTACGCAAGAATAGGAGCGAATTGCACTTTCATAACTCCAACAATCAGTGTCCTCATTTCCAAAATGACTACTGGGTGCTATTGAAAGGAGAAGTGATGTTACACAGTGGTGAACTAGCACCTTTCCAAACTTTATTGGAGCATTTTGCAAAGAATGCAGGCAAAAAATTTTGAGATAGCTATTATTTTCAAAAACAATGAAGCGGAGGACTTAAAACGTTACTTGTTTTCTGTTTGTCCTTTTTTATTGGATGCAGTGTAAACGGAATTTGCTAATTACTGCCTGCTGTTTTAATTAACATTTTGCACATTGTCTCAGTTCCTGTGGAATTGAGCTGTATGTCAATACTTGAACGGTATCTCAATGCTCGATTCCATTTTATTGTGACTTTTAAGAGTTCCTTGTCCTTGTCTAAGGCCACAAACACAAACATGCTATGAGTTCTTTCTCAAAAGTCAAAACCAAATATTCGTGGAGGGCCCTCGTAATGTCATTACAACCCCAATTTGACACACCTGACTTGGCTAATTAGCAGAGCTACTAGTCTTTATGGAGATCAGATAAAACAAGAGTTCTTTGCTGTTGTCCAATGGTTTGAAATGTAATGTGGTTTTATTACAGTTCAGAGAAAGGGCGCCCAAAATTGCTTGATGCTTTTCAGGATTATGAGCCAATATCTGCTGCTAATTATTAATTCTCTTGATCAAATCTTGATGTACAGTCACAAACTCCAAGCATATGCAAAAAGTTACAGCATTACCAAAGGAAAAAAAAATAACCTGGGGAGAATGAAAACTGTATGGATGGAATTAGTGATTGTGTGTGTGTGTGTGTGTGTGAGAGAGAGAGGAGAGAGAGAGAGAGAGAGAGAGAGAGAGATTTGTGTTGACTTGGTGCCTTTCCCCACTCTGATTTGTGGGGGCTATTTGTTTTAGTATTCACACATTCACTGCTCCTGTTTTCTTATGTGATTTATGCAGCCAATTGTCATTCTGATCAAACTCGCCATGAAACCGTGTTCCCTGCATCCCTATCATGCTGATTGCTTCAAAATAGTTCAGGTAATCAAGGCACAGCAAGAGTACCTGTTTTACATAGCATCCCCTGAGATATATTACACATTCCCTCCAGAGAACCAGTACAGAGAAGGAAACAAAAGTCAACATGGCATACAAACGGGATGACAGAAAAAAAACAATACATAAGATGTAGTTCTGTGTCTGAGCGCATAACTAACAAAAGGGCGCCCTTCTTCCAGTTCATTTTGAACAAACCTCTAATAGCGATCTTGCATCTTTTTAAGTTTGAAACTAAATAGGTAGGTGGAAAGATGATCTGTTTGATTTCCACAAAATACAGGGTAAGAGTGATTGAACACCGTAATGTGAGTCAGCTATTTTCCCGGTAATATTTTATGAAATCTGATTTAACATTGGAGGCAAGATTATTGCATTCCAAATGGTGCATAAGCAAGCACCTTTGCAGTCCAGTTGAGTGTTACTCTTAGAAGTAAATTACCTGTGCCAGCTTTTCATGCCCAGCCCCTGGATACTAGTTTAATACTTTAAAAGATCGATAAGTAACACGTTTTCAGGTAGACTCCAGATATTTGACCCTTTGAAGGGGTTTCCTAGAGAGGGTTGAGAGATTTAATCCACAAAGACAAAATCCCCTGACCTTTAAAGGTGCACTATGCAAGTTTGTTGACATCACTTCTGTTGACATTCGAATTCAAACAAAACAGAGGTAGCTCGCCCCTCCCTACCATAGTTCCCTCCCTCTCATGCTTCCGTAACTGTCAACTCTTGTTGGTGATTAGCCGGAACGGTTTGTTATGTTATCGGGCATAGCCTGTGCCTGTAATGGCCGGTAGTATACGGAGGCCAAGCGCAACGACCAGAGAGAAAGAGAGTAGCTCGGACACAGTACAAACACAGAGAATATAGACCAAACGAAAGTACTCGCGCTTCCAAAGGACATATAATAGTCCGAACCACGGAAGCTAAGCGAGATAGAAAAGGGAGAAGAAACTCCAACAATCAGAAGATAGAAAGTCATACAAAACCTGACAACAGATATCTTCGGCTATAGTGTGAAGCTAAAAACAGACACTCTAGCAAAGAGGCGTGGCGAACATCCGGCTTATATAGAGTCCGGGGAAGCGCCGCCCCAGTTCAATCAGCCAGCTGGGTAAAGAATCCGATTGAACAGGAATTCAATATCGTCCCGGGATGAGGGCCAAAAAGGAAAGTCCAAAACACACGCACAAACATCCAGAACCATGACAGTGCCCCTTGTGTTTATTTGCAGTTTGTGACGCCTGTGTGGTCTCCAGAGCCCGGGTTTTTTTTTTTTTTTTTTTTACAGTGAATTCAGGGGCAGGCAGCTAGCGGATCGTGGGGAGATGTCGGTGAATTGAGACAAAAATATAATTGCGCAGAAAATAAACAAACTTGCAAAGTGCACCTTTAATACAAAATTCTGAAATGACATCCAATAGGCTGAACGATAAGCCTTCATAACATGCAATTTCTTTTTGCAATCCTAATTTTTCTTCCCTTCAAATAATGAAAAAGAAGTGGCAGCTATGTGTATCAAGTAATATCCAGACTGGAATATGGACTAACTTACTTCCACTAACTCAGTAATTCTGCATTTAGGAGCAGAACCCCATATTACATTACTACAGTGGAGGAGGGTGCAGTTTCAGGGCCACAATTTTAGGACCACAATTGTACGACCCTAAATTTTCGTCATTCTGATCCCAGCTCGTCCAAGCATACAACAAAAACAGAGGCTTTTTGCATCCTTGTGACATTTAGGGTCAAGGTTTGGGTTTGGGTTAAGGCTCATGGGGTAGGGTTTGTTTAAACAATGGTGTCAAATAAGGATGCAAAAAGCCTCTATTTTCTCCAGGTATCAATGTGTGATCAGGAAGTGTCACTATATTGCGCATCGGGATGAGAGTGGGAAAAAACTAGGGTCCTAGAAATGCGGTCTCACAACTGCAGTCCTGAAACTGCGGCTGTACCCTACTCAAAAGACCCCATGTCAGCAACAACAGATTAATTCACCTGATTATAACAAGTCAACCAAAGCAAGACAACACAACCAATCAGAACCTTTCATTGTTTGCAGTACCCAATTGTAGACAAATTGGTTGTTGCCTCCCAACATGCGCTGGGAGAATTCTTTTCTTATATTGAGATTGGTTATGGAGACAACAAATTTATCTTAATTGCTCTAAGTCTTCCAGTTGCCCAGCAGAGATGTAAATGAGCTCTACTGCATTGGCCAGAGAGGGGTGCAACATTCATTCGTTAGCATGGGGCCATATGCAGCTTTGTTGCTTCTGGTGTCTAATTGCAAATTTCCCAGCACAAAGCAAATGAATGGCGTGTTTCTTAAAGCAAACCACAAGCTTACAAGAACACTTGCCAAACTGTCATTTATTAAATACAGACGTCGATCCACTGCCATGTGGAATTCAATGTATATTGAGCTGTTAGAACTGATGATAGCTATTATTCAAGTTTTTGGGCTAAAATCCCATCACATAAGTCAGCCCATTTGATATATTTTGAGCTGGAGTGTGTTTATGTGAGTGTAGTATGAGAATATGTTTGCGTACACTAAATGTTAATCTGACCGAGCCTCTACACTGAAGTTTACTACTCAGAACTTGTAAATTTCTTGTAACCTATGCACTGTATTTTTCTTAAATCAGTGACAAAGGTGATATTGACCTGTGTGCAAGAAGTACCTCAGTCAAAAATAACACTTGAGATTTTTGGGGATCAAAGTTTTCAAAACATTTTTTTTTAATGGTAGCATATGGTACCTATTGCTGTTTTCAGGGGCTATAAAGAGCTGACAAACCCTCTTTGAGGAAAAATGGTCATGTATTACGAAGTTAATAATAAAATTAGTTTTGGATTTGAGTACTTTTTCTGCTAAATACTGAGGCTTAAGTATTTTTAAACACGAAATGGCTGGACTTGAGTACTTTTAACAGATGAAGTATTCATACCATGCTGTCCAGTCTCCATGGTCGTCATTTTCACAGCTAGTCAAATGAAGCATACTAGCATTTTTATAAGACAGTCCTAAACTTAGGTACTTCTTGCTCAAACTTTATGGACTTGGGTATTTCTTGCACAAAAGTTTAGTGAATTTGACAATGGCAACACACTAATACGCAGGACTTGAGTACAAGGATTCTGAGAAATCTTTGGTATCAGATGATGCTGCGCCCATAGCAGCTTTCAATACTGGTTTCAGTTATGCTAGCAATTGTTGGAAAACATGGGATCTAGTAGCAGATAGGCCCTCTGAAGTGTTACACATTGTGGAGAACTAATACACAACCTCGTCTGGCCCCTCTGCTTCTTGTATATACTTCTTTGTTCATTTCCTTTGTGCAATGACCTCATCATCCCTCAGCCCTGTGTGGAAACCTCATCACCCCTCAGCCCACACCCCAGTTTCCCCATACCTTGTTTGTCTCTCCCCCCACCTCCTATCATTCTACACAAATTACCATTTGTTCCTTTGCATCGTTTGAACCTCTTTCCGTTTCCGCAATGAACACTCGACAAAAGTACTCTCGAGGCCGACATAACACCAGCACCGGTAACCAGCCGAGTGGATCGCAGACCCCCGAACAGAGCCAAGTGTCTGCTGGTAAGCCATGCAACACAGTGGACAATGAGATGTCCGACAAAGGGAAAAATGATCTGGATAGCCTCCTTGTTGAAAAGATTCAGCGAGTCCTTCTCTCGAACACTGTCATGGCTGCCTTGGTCACAGTAGTGAAAGAGGCAATCATGGGAGAGGTGACTCAGCAGATTTATGAATCCCTAAGGTTTTGAGCTTGAAAGTAGGCAAAAGGAAATAAAGACTCTCGCAGCACAGGTGAGAAATTTGCGGGAAAGACTGAATGAAGTCGACGATGAAATCGATGACCAGGAGCAGTACAGTCGCCGCAATTGCCTGAAAATACATGGTTTGGTAGAGACACCGTATGAGAACACCAATGAAGTGATAGTGAGATTCACCAAGGAGGAACTCGGCATCATCATCCAACCGGGGGATATTGACCGGAGCCATCGACTTGCGCGATGACATCGCCCAGATGACGATACGTGGAGCAAGCATCGGCCAGATCTAAAGCTGTCCTCTTATGGTTCGCAACCTACAACATCCGGAACCAAGTGTACAAAGCAAAGTCAATGTTAAAAGGAAAACCTTTCTACATCCATGAATCCCTGACCAGATACAGACAAC
This sequence comes from Gymnothorax javanicus, assembly GCA_029692085.1. Lineage (NCBI taxonomy): Eukaryota > Metazoa > Chordata > Actinopteri > Anguilliformes > Muraenidae > Gymnothorax > Gymnothorax javanicus. Next base: position 26,988,273 of record CM056193.1, read on the forward strand.
AACTGCTAATGCAAGCCCAGCGCCACACCAACGTACACAAAACATGGACACAGGACGGTAGAATTATGGCGCTCACGAAAAGCCTGAAGAAAGTGTCAATTCATAGTGAAAGGGACATCGAAAAGCTCGATAACTTGTAAGTCTTGAACGCTCTCCCACTCCCGGTATGAAATAACAGATTGTATATATTAATATGACTATATGCTATCCATGTCTTAGCTGCAAACTATCTGTCAGAAATAATCAAAATGCACTCTTGTGGGGGGGCGCCCTTGAGCAGCGATGGAGTAGGACGTGTTTAGTGGGGGCTCTATGCAATTTTCTCCTTTTTTGATATCTGCTGCGTGAATTCAGACTTTTAAATACTTCTGTTTGCTGGCAAACTATCATTGATGTTTTGTGCTGTTGCTGGGGACTCATTTTTACGTTATGTCCGGGAGGGATAACAAGAAGAAGCCCGAGGCTGTACACGAGTCTGATGCTAGTACAGACGCCATATTAGCCGCTATTGCTAAGCAAGGCAAACATACAGATGAGCGTTTGGATGAGCTGAAAGAAAGTCTTAAACGATTAACGCCGCTGTATCCACCCTTCAAGCCGGATAGCGAGCCACCGAAATGCGTATGGACGGTATAGGTGAGGCTATGTCCGCTGCCAACACCTGCATCACTAGCCTGGAAGCTACATGTGAGGCTCTCTGCTCCACCAGTGGCTTGCTAGCCGCGAAGCTAAACAACCTTGAGGGCTGGTCACGCCGGCTCAACATCAGACTCGTTGGTATTAAAGAGGGAGAAGAGGGTGGGCGCTCGACAGACTTCGTTTCTACACTGCTCCTGGATCTGCTGGGCCGGGATAACTTCACCAAGCCCGTCAAGGTGGATAGGGCTCACTGTGGTCTGCGGCCTAAGCCTAAAACCAACGAGTGGCCTAGGGTCATCATAGCTAAGCTACACAATGACCGTGATCTCCGCCTCACCCTGCGGCTCTCACACCAGAAAGGTCCGCTTCAGTACCACGGTGAGAGAGTCTACATCTTCCCGGACTACACCTCCGAGGTCTCTGCCTAACAGCAGGCGTTCAACACGGTGAAGAGGAAGCTAGCGGACGCTGGGGCTATGTGTTCGCTCCGATTCCTGGCTAAGCTACATGTTAGTCTCAACGGTGTCAAACAGGTCTTTACTTCGCCGTCACACGCCAAACAATATGTGAACTCGTTAGCGAACAAAGCGTAACTTGCAACTTTTATGTTTATTGATATGTCTTTATTCTTAGATTGATATGCTCAGCGTTCATTTTGGGTTGTTAAATCATTTTGATTTATTGGTGGGTCTTGAGATTTAATGGGATGGGGGGGTGGTGGTATACCGTTATATGTTATGTTTCGCCACCTTAATTGTTCTGTGCCGACTGCCTATTACTTACTTTAAGCGGCGTTTCTGGTCTCATGAGCCGTGGGGATACTTACCACGAAATTATTTTATTTTATTGTATTAATTCTCATCTCTATTTTAATCGCTTCTCTCATTGCTTGAGGGTAAACCATGTTGACTCATATTGGTACATACATACAAGCTGTTTGCATTTTGTATTCACCTAGAATTCTATATAAGGGTGTGTATTGGTACGTGTGTATATTTATGCATAAGAGTGTGTGTACGTATACATAATATTCATACGTCAGGGTTTCCCGCAGCGCTTTATAGTTAGGGCAGCCGCCTTGACAACAAATGCCCCCCACCTTGACTACGTCCCCCCAAAAAAAAAAAAAAAATCTTCTGCATCCACGCATGCATAGACAGTAAATAAGGCCGCATCGTGATGAGGCCAAATAGCGGCCGGCATCTGTTGGTTAAATATGTTATTGCGCCATCTATCACCTGTTGCTACGCCAACATTATTTTTTTGTATCGGGAAGAAGCTAATTATCCCGATATACAATAACCTGTCATCGTCATGGGAAGGACATGTGCAGGTAAGATAATTATTCATCTAAACTAAATATTTGAATGGTGTCTCCTATCAACTGCTTGCCCACATATTCTGGTTCTTTAAGATAGGCTATATGCAATTCATTTAGTTTCTTATCAAGGCTACCGATGTGTTTGCATGTGGCTTTCTGCTATGTTTGACAATTGCACGTGGTTTTCGTTAGTGTACAGTAATGGATGGGAAAAAACAGTCAAAAATATCAGGGTACTTTATACAAAGAAGCCGGTGTTCTGTCAAATTTTGCTACCTATCAAAATATGCTACCTCGCGGTTCTGCGCTTGCGCAAACCTAAAACCTTGGGCTCCATTTCTTCGCTCACATGTCAAGTATCTTCAAGTATCATAAATGTACGTCTTTTTTCGGCGCGCCTTTCGACCTGTAAGCATATACATATTTGCATGTACACGCTGGGTTTTCCTTAAAATGCAGAGATTGGATGATAATGGCGTATATGGGCATAAATCTTTAAACAAACTTACCCAACTCATTATAACATCTGCTTATGTAATAATAAGCTAACAAATAACAAAGTTACTACTGTAAACTGATTCATATTGCAATACTATGGCGAAAACAAAGACTTTACGATCGCTTTGCATTACGGTAGCATTTTTTGACAAGGCAGCACAAATTGTCAGAACACCGGCCTACTTCACCATCTGCGCCACCCCCTCCTCCACCACCCCCCGCCACCTCCACAGCCACAGCCCCAGTCCTCTAAACATCGAGGTAGTGGGTGGAACCCAGAGTGGGCTGTGGACCCAAAATATTCAGGTTGGCTATATCACACAGAACACGGTGAGTGTAGCATGAATCTTTTCTCAAGATCTCATTATTACGAGATAAGGTGTATATTTTTTTTAATCCTGTGAATGCAATGCGCTTCCGTACATAATACCATTCTCCTCTCCCCAAACATAACCACATTTGCAAAGCATTTGGGGAATTGAAGTCAAAACAGATAACAAATATATTTTCCGTTCTTACATTAATTTTCGTTTTACCCTTAGGGACGGTTGTGCGCATTTTACGCGCTTTTCATTCTTCTTCTTCTTCTTCTTTTTGATAATTTTGCCTGTGTTCATGCATGTAGCATGAATTTTAGTAAGATTGTGTTTTTATTTGATCTTGTTATTTCCAGCTCAGCTCTTATGGTAAGGCTAAAATAAACTGTGTACAAGCAAGTGTTACACTATAAAAACTTTGTAATAAAGTTACAAGACCGTTGACTTTGTCACTTTGCTATTGCACTTTAACTGCTTTGTTTATTTATAAAGAGTAAATAAACGCTGGCTGTTGCCCTGCCCCCCGGTCACCACCTTGACTGACCAATTTTCTGCGGGAAACCCTGTACGTGGTATCGAGTATAGTCTCGTTCCTAACAGTCTAAACACTTCTTTTCTGTTACATATCGGCTCAGTACCCCCGCCTCAGCCACCCGCCACTTTCTCAATATGGGCAACATTTCTGCATATTTAGCTTATATTTCCTATTTTAAATGGAGGATTGCAGGGAGCTGCCAGTGTAGGTTTAGTTTAGAGTAGATAGGAGGGTTTAGTGTTCTTCTCCACCGTCACCCGGCAGCTTACTTCTCAGTTCCTGGGTTTCCTGCCTGTTTTTGGGCAGCGGTTAGGCATTTATGTGGGGTTTATTTCTCTATGTTTTGTGTTGTTCATGTTTGAATTTTATTTTCTGTTGTATGTTTTGCTGCAAGCACTTTTTATTGTGTGTCAGTCTGGATTGTATGCCATCTTTCCACGTACATGGCGGTTAGGAGTCCCTCACAAGCTGGGGCAGGTCCTATAACATTTATTTCTTGGAATTGTCGGGGCATGGGGAGGGCCCTTAAAAGGGGTAAGGTTTATGCTCATTTGAATTCTTTGTCAGTTGATGTTGTCTTCTTGCAGGAGACCCACATCCAGCCAACCGAACAGAGGTGCCTGAGGTCTGCATGGGTATCGCATGTGTACCAGTCCACTGTCTCCTCCAAAGCTAGGGGGGTTGCCATCATGATTTGTAAAAACATTCCATTTATATTTAAATCTATGATTGCTGATCCTGGTGGGAGATATGTCTTGGTTACCTGTTCAATTAACTCCGTTCCACTGGTCCTCCTAAATATTTACTCCCCCAACTTTGACTGTCCTGACTTTTTCTATAAAGTATTCAGTCTCATAGCATAGCATGACGGCCATAACATTATAGGCGGGGACTTTAATTGTTATTTTGATCATCTGCTGGACAGATCCTCCTCTAAGGCACCCACATCGACAAAATCCATCCCTGTACTTGATAACCTTCTGACCTGCCTAGATGTGGTGGACATATGGAGGCTTCAGCACCCTCTTGAGCAACAATTTTCTTTCTTTTCACCGGTTCATTGTACCTTTACCAGGATTGACTATTTCTTAGTCGACTCTAAACTAATCTCAAAAATTTCTGACTCAACCTACCATAGTATTTTAATCTCGGACCACGCCCCCCTCTCAATAAAAGTTGATGTTAGCATGCCCGCCCGTCATTATAATTGGAGATTCAATTCCTCCTTGCTCTCAGACACCACCTTTTGTGACTACATCTCCGATAAAATCTCCGAGTTCATTCTTACAAATGATAATGGCGCTGTCTCTGATTCCACTCTTTGGGAGACCCTTAAGGTGGTGTTGAGGGGGCATATTATTTCTTTTCAAGCTTCTAACAAGAGGGATGGGCGCGGATGTCTGGCAGACATTGAGGCTAAGCTTCTTCGGTTGGAGAACACCTACCGTGAGCTGAATTCTGATCACAACCTTAAGGCCATGTTACAAGTAAAATACAATTATAATCATATTCTTGGGGAGCAGGTTGGAAATTACATCCGTATGCTTAAACAGAAACACTTTGAACTGGGGGACAAGGCTAGCAAGCTTCTTGCTACACAGCTGAGAGGCATCCGAGCAGACAGAGCAATTCACAAAATTAACTCTCCAACCGGACAGCTCTTGTCGTTCCTTCCCCAATAATAAAGCTTGTGGCCCAGATGGCTTTGGTATAGAATTCTATGAAGCACACATTGACACAGTTGCTCCTTTGCTCTTGCGCATGGTCAATTGCTCTATTAAAAACAAAGCTTTCCCTAATACTTTATATGATGCGCACTTATGTTTATTGTTGAAAAAGGACAGGGACGACACCAATCCGGCCTCCTACCGGCCCCTAAGTCTCCTTAATTCGGATCAGAAAATAGTTGCAAAAGTTCTATCCAACCGTTTGAATAAATATATTGGTTCCATAATTCACCCTGATCAATCAGGGTTCATTCCTGAAAGATATTCATTTTCTAATACTCGTCGTCTGTACAATATAAAGTATGCGTCAAATCCTCCTCACGCTGCGGTTATTTCCCTGGATGCCCAACAGGCCTTTGACCAGATAGAATGGTGTTTTATGTTTGCAGCCCTTGAAAAATTTGGTTTTGGTGACAGATTTATGACTATGATTAGAATGCTTTATGCCTCCCCCAAATCCTCTGTGTTAACTAACTATGATAGATCTCCCCCACTCTCTCTATATTGTGGCACGCGCCAGGGCTGCTGCTTGTCCCCAGCGCTTTTCGCTCTGGCCTTGGAGCCACTTGCCATTGCTATTAGAGCCAATCCGCATATCGCTGGTATTGTGCGTGGGGCATCAGAATGCACTATTGGGCTATACGCTGAAGATGTGATCTTGGCCTTGGCAAATGCGAGGACGTCTCTCTTCCCCCTTCTCAATCTTATTAAAGACTTTGGTAGGCTTTCCGGATTTACTATTAATTGGGGCAAAAGCATGTTCATGCCTCTTGGTGATGGCTTAGATGCTGACTTTTTAGATAATTTGCCATTTAAAGTAGTCACAGATCATTTTGTTTACTTGGGAGTCACTATTCCTAGAAATCCAAAATATTTGTACAAATGGAACTTCCTAAATCAAATTAATAGGCTTAAAAGTTTAATAGATAAATGGAGACTTCTCCCCCTCTCCATGATAGGCAGAGTTAATATTATTAAAGTGATTGTGCTTCCCAAATTAACGTATCTATTTCAAAAAATTCCAATTTTTCTCACCTCCTCCTTTTTTAAAACATTAGATTCTATCTTAACATCTTTCATTTGGGCTAATAAGACTCCCCACATATCAAAATCACACCTACAGAGGCCGAGAGAGCTGGGTTGCTTCGGTCTCCCATTCTTCAAACATTATTACTGGGCATGTAACGCTAGAGCCTGGACCTTCTGGAATGACCCCCCGGCCAATGTTGCTGAAGGAGTCGTCCTCCGCCCCAGATGGCCGGCCATCGAGTCAGTTAACCTTAAAATGCTCACTGGTGCCGCCCTGTCTGCCATTCTATTCTCTAATCCTAAAAATCCACCCAAAGCTCTAAAGAATAATTTTGTGTTGCGTAACTCCATCAGGATAATGAAACAAATCAAGAGGGTGCTGGGCCTCCCTGATCTCTCGGTCTACGCTCCTATTTGTAAAAACCCCTGCTTCAAACACGCTCTGACAGATGCCGTATTTCGGGATTGGTCCGCGAAGGGCCTGTCTACAGTATTTGATCTTTACATGGGTGGCCACTTCGCCTCCTTTAGGCAACTCCAGGAAAAATACAGTCTCCCCTCGAGCCATTTCTTTAGATATCTCCAAGTTAGGAACTTTGTACGGCAGTCTGTGCCCAACTATGAAACCACACCCCGACAACATGACTTCTATGACATTATGACCAGCCAGTCAACCTCCAAACAACTAGTCTCCCACTTTGTCAACCTATTTTCGATGGCAGCCCCCACCCTTCATATTAGAGATGCATGGTGCAGGGAGTCTGGGCTGGACATATCCGATGCGGTGTGGACCTCTGCGTTAGATGGGATCAGATCTTGCTCTATCAATGCTAGGTTACAACTTATCCAATTTAAAGTCGTACACCGCCTGCATTATTCCAGGACCAAGCTTAATATGATTTTCCCATCGGTGTCATCCACCTGTATTAAATGTGGTGCGGCGGAGGGGATGCTAGCCCATCTTTTCTGGTCATGCCCTAGACTCACTCGTTACTGGGCTGATATATTTGACTTGTATAGTGCTGCACATAATAGGAGGATCACTCCTGACGGCCTTTTGGCCATTCTGGGCTGCTCTGAAGACTCGCTGTCCCTTCCCTCGACACTACAGCAGGCCCTCATGTTTGGTTTGGTAATAGCAAAAAGGGTGATTCTGGTAGAATGGAAGTCGGCCATTCTCCCATGTTTTAAACAGTGGCAGTATGAATTGGTTTTGTGCCTGCACCTGGAAGAGGTTAGGTATTCCCTCTCGAACTCCCGCCCCAAGTAACACAAGATCTGGGGACCGCTCATGGACTACATTAGAAGGAAGGACCCCCAACAGGGACACCAACCTCCAGAAGGACATCTAAGTTGATCATTGTGCTTTTCTTATGCCCCCCCCCAATCCCACTGGTCCCGCTGGAACCCTAGTTTTTAGAACTCTGTCCCCGTGCGCTTCTTCCTATTGTTCGAGTACGGACTGTCTTTGCCATCCTACACATGTCAACGGACTGGCTGAACTGCAACCAAACACTTTTAATTTACTGACAGCTGATGTCTTTTGTCTTTTGTTGTTTTAGTTTTCCTTCTTTTTGTCCTGTCCTTCTTCCTTTTGTGTTTGTTGTCTGTCTTTTTGTAATATTGGAAAATTTCTATAAATAAAATTTTCAAAAAAAAAAAATGCACTCTTGTGCGTTAAATGTAGATTGTGGTGACATTTGAAGTTCACACCAACAAGCAAACCTTATTTGATCAATCAAGTGACTGGATATGTGAAGTCTGCCTGTTTTCTGAGTCACCATTTGACCATGTTGCAGCAGAAAGTATAGTTTCAGACCCTCTAGAAAATCATGGGTCTGAAACTGAACCCAATAATAAAATGTGTATCGATGCATGTACTGTTTTGAAATCGAGCATGTCTCTGAATGGTCTTCACATTATGCATTTAAATGTACGCTCTCTATGTAAAAGTATTGATAAGCTACGAATATTAATCAAAGAAGCTCCATACGATATTTTATGTTTCAGTGAAACAATGTTGGATGCTATTGTTCCTGATGAATTTATTATGATTAATGGCTATGAAATTGTAAAGAAAGACAGAAATAAAAATGGTGGTGGTATTATTGTCAACATTAAAGTCAGCATTTGTTTTGATATTCGTGAAGATCTTAGTGATCCTGACTCGGAAATGATTGTTCAGATTGGACAGGATAAGCAAAAGCCATTTCTTGCCAGCTTTTGGTACAGACCCCCAAACTCGAGACTTGATATTATTGACAAATTTGAGTGTGTTTTGCAGAAGATTGAATCAGGTGACACTGAACATTTGCTGATGGGAGATTTGAATTGTGATGTCTCGGCTAAAAATACAAAATGTTATACAGATCGTTTGTTGGCATTTGCTCATCAGTTTAATCTAAGTCAATCGATAGCAAAACCCACAAGAGTAACAGGGAACTCCTGTACAACCAGTGATTTGATATTTACATCCAATATGATGAAAGCACCCCATAATGATGTTGTGAAACTAGGTCTTAGTGACCACTACATGATTATTGTTAAATAAGGAAATACAAAATCTAAGAGCAACAGCCATAAATATGTTAGATCGCGTGCTATACACAAAATGAATGAGAATGACTTCATTCAGGAAATCAGAGATGAGAAATGGGACGAGATTTTGAATATAGCTAATGCTGAAAAGGCCTATAAATCGTGGTGCACTAAATTCAAATCAATACTTGATAGACATGCCCCCGTTAAAATGAGGAGAGTAAAGGCAAACCATGTTCCGTGGATCAATGGAGATGTTAAAGAAATGATGCGACAAAGAGACAGATTAAAGGATAAAGCTATTGAATCGGATGATCTGGCCGATTGGAGTGAATGCAGAAAATTGAGAAATGAAGTTACGGCTGTAATGAGACGCCTTAAAAAGGAGTATGTGAAAACAAAAACAATGGAAAATCACGGTAATAGTGTAAACATTGGGAATGACTTGAGTTGTGTTCCACCTAATAAATCATCCAAGCATTCTATCCATAATGTTAGAGTGAATGGTCAACTAGTTAATGATTCACTTACTCTGGCAAACGCATTTAATGATTATTTTCAACACATTGTAAACAAATTAAGGAAAACTCAAGAACATAGTTTGAATTATGATATTTATATGCCTCTTAAAACCTCATTAGAATTCACATCTCATACAGTTTCTGAAGATGATGTTAGAAAAGTCCTGAACAAAGTGCCAGTCCATAAGGCTACTGGAATCGACGATTTACCAGTCAAAATTATCTGCATGGTCATTCCAAGCATTGTTCCGATTCTAGCTCACATCATTAATCTGTCTCTAACAACTGGGGCCATACCCAGTGATTGGAAAGCCGCCAGAATTGTTCCTGTATTTGAAGGTGGTGATCAAACCCACATTGGCAATTATCACCCTATTTCCATTTTACCCATCTTGTCTAAAGTGCTTGAGACACTCGTTAATGATCAGGTCCTGAAATTCCTCTCTGATAATTCAATTCTGTCGACACAGCAATCTGGGTTTAGGCAAGGTCATTCAACTGCGACAGCTTTACTTAATCTTACTGATGATCTTTTGTACAACATGGACCAAGGGTTGGTGACTGCTTTTATTACACTTGATCTAAAGAAAGCCTTCGATACCGTAGACCATAGTATCTTTATTTCGAAATTACGCTGGTATGGCTTCAATGAAGTAAGTATCTCATGGTTCACAAACCATTTGCGTGGCAGATCTCAGACCACGGTAGTGAACGGGTCAATTTCTCCTCCAACTGAAGTGAAACATGGCGTCCCTCAGGGATCGATACTTGGACCCACATTGTTTCTGATTTTCATAAATGATATTGTTAATACCGTTAAACATTGTAAAATATCATTATATGCTGATGACACATGTCTTTATTTTTCGTGAAGTAAGCCAACTGAATTTGTTTTTGTCAATGATGATCTAAAAAGAGTGTCTTCCTGGTTATCAGCAAATCGTTTGATACTAAATGCAGCAAAATCAGAATTCATGCTTATTGGCTCTAGTCAACGTTTGAAACAATTTCACACTCATTCCTTGACCTTCTACATTAATGATAAGTCACTTAAAGAGGTGAATAGTTGTAAATACCTAGGTGTCATTCTGGATCCTTGTCTCACTTGGAAACCTCATATCGAGTTTGTAAACTGTAAAATTAGTCGAAACTTATTTTTTCTGCGCAAGCTGAGGTCATTTGTTGATATAAGTACAGCAAAGGTACTTTATCATAACTTAATCCAATCCCAGCTTGATTATTGTTCAGTCACATGAAGCAATGCAACTCTCACCCACTTACGTAAACTACAGGTCTCACAGAACAGGGTAGTGAGAATTGTTCTTGAATCTGATTTTGATAAAAGAACTTGTGAATTATATGAAGAATCAAATATAAAACCCATAGATATTCGATGGAAAATAGCTAAATTGATCATGCTTTTTAAAGTTTTGCACACAGGTGTTCCACTAAATGTAAACTCTAGACTCCAAACCCGACATAGCACCTATAACTTTAGAAATCATAAAAGTAAATTAAACCTTCACGAACCAAAAACAGGATTCATGAAACGCAGCTTTTCTTATTCTAGTTCACTCTTATTTAATAAGTTGCCTGAAGAAATACGTAAAATCCAAAATTTATGTAGTTTCACTAATGAAGTTAAACGGGTAATGTCATTAAGAGAAGCATAACGCCCAAACCCATTACCCTATCATTCTATATTTTAAGTTACCTCTGATTAATCCTTGTGTTTTGTTGTTTTCTCTTCTTTTTATTGAATTTGATCATCTAAAACCATGTTCACCTGTATATATGTACACATTTTTTTTCTGTTTGTGAGTATGTTGACTTATTTGTTTTTTTTTTTTTAACTATGTAATGTGGACCCCTTTGAAAATCAGCTGTGCTGAAAGGGCCATGCACCCCATGAGCGGAAATTTAAAAAAAAAAAAAAAAAAAACAAAAAAACGTCAAGCTATAAGTGATCACGTTTTCCCTCAGTTGTTAGTTCTTATTCATCTGTACTTGGGAAACAGGCCCACTAGTTCCTCTACTCTACTAAGGTATCCACTTTGCAACTAAGATGTGCCTGCATTTATTTTTTTACTGACAAAAGTACGGAGAAATACAGCGAACTCTTAAAAAACCCCACAGCAATGTTTTTTTTTTTTTGTGTGTGTGTTATTGGCTCAGTTGAAGTGTACTGCACTAGCGTTACTTGCGGTCAGCAGCCCGTTTTTCATGTAGCTCTGTAGCTAGCTAGCTGGCTACCGTAGATGTCAAATTAATGCTGGCTGGATAGGAATAATTTAGGCATTAGCTTTACTAGCTAACTACATTCTCTGAACAGATCCTGAGTTCACAAACTGCACTTCTGCCTTATTGCATGACACTTAATTAATATGCAAAAAGTCACCACATTGCAGAGCCCTGTGTAATCCACTAAGATTGTATATTACTTGTATAAGCTTGTTCATTCAAATCAGTCAGCCAAGTGAGCAGACATGGTCAAGAGGTTCAGTTGTTGGGGAAGAAATATGAAAAGTTAACTGTGGAACAATTGTTGGTGCCAGATGGGGAAAATTGAATATCTTCTAAGATTTTCAGACATAACAGTCAGCAGAGAGATAGTTAAGAAAAACTTGTTCAAGAGCAAAGTAAAAAATAAAAAAAATTCAGTGATTGTCATATTTTGCGGGTTTAAGTGCCTAGTAAATGAGAAAAGTCCACAGAGAATTGTCTGACTGTTTAAATCCTAACAGCAAGGTAAGAGCAACTCAAGTAAACACAGTATAGTCCACTACCCACTACATTCACCCAATCGCAATCCGATCTGGCACCTGTCCAACAAGTCTGCAGGAACTGCATGAATCAATGGTGTCAAAATGAACCAGCATCTCCAATGAATGTTGCCAACACCTTGATAAATTCATACCAGGAAGAATTTGGCCTGTTCTGGGGGCAAAGGAAGGCTCATACCCCATATTAGGATTGTGTACCAAATAAAGTGGCCTCTTTGTGTATTTCAGGCCAAAGTCAATTGAGAATGATAGCTATCTGTATGGTTTGATATGGCGCATGGTCACTGTAAGTTTTTGACTTGCTATAAGCATGTGTGCAGGGTTCTTGTTTGGGTGGGTGAATGGTGCTGAAATTCTAAGGGCCCACAGCTCGGGGGGCCCACAAAAACTCAAAGGACTCAAAAAAAAGGCAATTTTTTAAGTGTCTCAGAATTCCTAGCTATGTTCTTCAAGGAAGAATAGTTCAAAATCCAATGATCTGTGGTTGGTAAATCAACAGACTTCGGAATTAAAGCCGAAGAACATACTTAGCAGAGTAAGACCTGAAGTTTTTAGAATCCCGCCCAGACGTGCGTAAAGAAATCCACAAACAGTCCGTTAAAAGAGGGTCGCAAAGCCAGGTGTGTGGATGTTCAGAGAAGGAGGGTGGGGAACCAGAGGAGGGGGCGGCTGGCGATCGTTGTGTTGATTGACTGTCATTCGAGCACAAATCAAGGTGCGTTCGAGGGATCAAAAACAGCTCAAGTGTTAGGGGAGAGCCGCGAGAGAGACACGTTATTGATGCGATTTCTCACTCCGGCTCCGCACCACGCAGTCAAGAGGAAGACGGGGAGATTCCGCGGCTCAAATTGCCCGGCTCAAACAAAATGGAAGCAATTTCCAGCAGTCCCCATTGTGCGGAGCCCATTGAGGCTGAGAGGCTGGAACGGCGCTGTCATTTACCTCGGTAAAGAAAATGAGACCGGGGGAGAATAACAACATTTCGACTGAAGAAAACCAATCCACTCCACTCAGCACTGTTTCCCCCGGATTTCTATCATTACCGCTTTTATCGCCGCGTTCGCAACACTGCAGTTTAAACATAAATTATGAGCCGTAGCACCAGGGCTATAAATATAAGTTGCTTTTGACACTCGTACACACTGAGGTACAATAATAATGCCATAGAAACGGCAGAGTGGGGGTTGAAATACATTAATATTGTGAAACCGGTGTTTTCCAATTTTGCCATTTGCTTCTATTCACTCTTGCAAAAAAAAAAAGTACTGCGCAGCAAAGCAGGCGTCAGATAAAGTGAGCATCTTCATGACATAGATGCTGTGCTTTTGCCAATGATCAGTAGTAAAGCTCCTCATTCATCAAAGGAAAATGCGGACAGTTGTGTGGGTGCACTGTATATAGCGTGAGTAAATCAGAACTGAGCGGCTCCTTTAAATGGCCATGTCGTTGAACTGAGGTAAGGAACAAAAATCTTTCTCGGGGAGTCGAGGGGTAACTTTAGGTGAACATCTATTAGGATGTATTGGGCCCTGCAGAGTGAAATTTGGGGGGAGTTGGAGTCAGTGATTAAGTCAGGTTTGCCCCAGTGAACATTTTATTTCTGATGTGGCCGAGAGTTTCAGAATCATTCACTGAGATTAAAACGCGCTTGCAACAACGCACAACGCCGCACAGCTACAAAAGCAATTTAGTGCCAGCCAGACTGTTGACTTAACAAATGCAATTTTGCCAGAAGTTGAATTTGATTTGTCGGAGCATTACTCCATTTACAGTCGTTTTTTTAATCATTATTTTATTATTTCACAAAGGATATGAAACATGCCTATAATAGCTCTTTAAACCAAAATCGTTATGTCAGGGTGACTTACGACTTTTCTGCAAACGTAATGTCTGTACTGCGGTTCTTCACTGGCAACCATTTAATCAGTCAAACAATATCTAATAAAGCACCTCCAGTGCTAACATTTGTATTACTCTGCACAGCCCAGAAGATTGCATGGTGTTTGTGTTTTTATCCATTCACCTGAAGTGGTGTTTGTTGTTAATCCATATGAAAAAAAGACACAACTAATCTGGAACATACACCTAGAGTCATACGTTTTTTGTTTCTAAATTTCCATCATTACAGTACACAAAGGAGCAAAATGAGTTTTTAATACCTCTAAAATAAAATGAGGACAACTCAAGGGTGTAAGCCCTTTCACAAACGATTTATACGGCCTAGTCACCAAACATACACAGTAAAATGGAGATTCAATATCTCTGCAGCTAGTGAGTTTTTCATGTCATGAAAATGGCTGCCAGGTGCACATTTGAATTGATGAATTCAAAGGTTTTATGGGACATTTAATCTTCACCCACTCCATCATTGCTATTTCACATTCCCTGTGAATCTCACCACACTATAGCCTCCCATGTCAGGAAGAGGTATAGATTCCACTACACTGGCATGCCACAGTGAGGATAGGTTCACATTTCTAGAAGCTTCCGCCCACCCATCCCTCCTACTTCCATCCATCACTGCTCCCTAAATGGACCAGGGCCGGCCGCTGCTGACAACACGTTCCAGTTCGAAGGAGCCATTGTGACATCACAAGAACACCCATTCTATGATGGATGCCACAGTGCGGCGTGGGCTGGTGCATTCCGCTACGCTAGCTGCCAGGATAGAAAGAGGCAGGTCCTGTCTGTCTCCCTAGTAGAGCATTCTCAAACATGAAGATGACACATTGCCCTGTAAGATAGTCATGGTGCCATGATCCAAGGATGAAAAGACATTTTCAGGAAGGTAATTTTGGGACAGAGACCTGAGAGTACCTCGACCTAGCATGAAGACCCCCGAGCTTGGCTGTAATATGGGCGGAAGAGGGGAACGTACAAATTTCATTTTTCAGAAATGGCAAGTCGAGCAAAGACTAATTTGAGGCAGGCATTGAGTCACTGATTGACAACAGTCCTGTTTGATGTCAGCATCGAAGCATAAGCCAGAACGTTGAGATTTATGCACACATACTGTATCATCAAGGGAGCTGCACAACAAACTGATTTATTGATTGTTTCTCAATATGATATACATGACTATTCTGCCAGAATGTCTAATCATCGTATGTTAATCAATCTGTAAAGAGTAAATGACATTATTTTATCATTTCACCCACTCCTGCTCATTAGATTGACTTAAATCTCAATGCTGGCTTGAAATCATTGTTTATGGGTAACAACATTGAGACACATCTGCAGAAGTCTAATTCACTCAAAAACATTTGTACATTTGAGTAGGTGTACACACATTCAATTGCTATAATTTTACGAGAGAGCATAATTCAGTGATTAACTACCTTTCATGTAATTGCAAGTAATTTATTGTACAATTGTTGCTTTGGGTTTTTTTTTAATAAGTAACAAATGTTTTATTGCAATGTAATAAGCAGTTTGTTATTCATGGTGAGAACACTTCCTGTACCACGGTTTTTATTCATAAGCAAAAAATGTGATGAATGTTCAATAAAAGCACTGACTGCTCTCATAAAATAAGAAGGATAGTATCAAGTATTTTGCTAATTTTGCAGGAGCTTACAAACAAAACAACTTAGCTACCAGGATATGCCAACTGACATTTTATTTTTAAAGGTCTATTATGTGTTATTTTTTCCAATATGGACATGAAGAATTATGAGCCAGCAGTTTCACAATGGCAGCAGTATTTTGCAAATATGGATTTGGTGTTGCATAGATTTTAGATGATATCTGGTGACTGAAAAATGTGATGCTGCCACAGTATGAAATCCCCTCAAGTCAGGGCAAAAATATTAATCAAAATTACTTCTTCATAAGGGATACATCACTCACCCATGGTGTTCCATTTCTGTTTTTTGTACTGGTTTTCTCACTATAGCATCAGACACTGGCAGTTGTCCCTCTCTTCTTTCTTACGAGCGCTGACTCACTAAGCCAGCAAACTCGGGGCAGCATTTATGCCGCTATTTACAATTGACAAATAAGAATCTGAACACAATAGGCATATTATTCATTACAAATGAGCAGTTAACAATTCCTGATTCCCCACATTACAAAGAAGCAAGTCCTTTACAAAATAAGGAATTATCGCAATGAGACAGCCGTATTTTATAATGGAGCAGGGGAACAATAAGTCTCATTTGACTATCGCCTGTATTAGCGAATAAACGCTACCACACAAAACACATCACTTCCCCTGCTGTGCATTTGTCATGCGTTCAGAACAAGTTGCTGAATCAGCCTAGCAAGCTGTTGCAAGTGGTGTTAAATGCAAACAGCCAGTGATTTGCAAATTTCTCCAAGTGGCACTGAAAAGAGCTAATGAAGGAATACAGAGAAGATGTAGAAGAAAGAGTGAGCATCAGAGTACACAATGACTGTAATGCTGTCATCAGTTGCTGACTCAGGCTCATTAGTGTTGCTCTCGTTATACAGTTATTGAACGATGACTCTGTAACATAGTTCAGAAATACGCTACAGAAGGTCCAGAGGGCTTCAGATCTCTAGGTCGAGAGTAAAACATCTTTCAGAAGCTCTAGAACACTAGCTGAGAAAAGAAGCTTCAGAAAAGTGGGGAAGATAAGAACCGAAGACAAGGCCAAACGTGTTATACCTTTGTAAGAGGGAAGCCAGGAGATAACATGGACATGCGACCAGAAGTGCCTGTTGCCCTCTGTTCTTTAACATAGTGGGGTAATAAAGTCATAAGGGCCTATACTTCCTCCAGCTGGCATCGTCTCCAGTCGGGCATGGCTGGGAACAGTGGGGTAATAAAGTCATCAGGGTTCAGACTTCCTCTGCATCTGCCTCCCCAATTCCACCGCTGAGATTAGGGGGCCTGGAACATGACGCTTCAGCATGGGTGTGTGTGTGTCTTGAGCACATCAAAGGTGGGAAAGGGAGCACACCCTGGCTTGGTTGCTGGAAGGAGTTTCCCTCATGGCAGGGTGTGACCTGTGTTCTCTCCCTGATTAGTGCCACAGTGACCTCATGTGGACCCACTGTCACTGCACCCTTTTCATTCAACATCTGGATACTGTTACTGCACCCTTTTTTCTCACTGAGACCGTTCTGATTTGGGACATTTCAATTTAATCAAAAACCACTATTAAACCGTTCGAACTGCGCTCATGTTATCACTGAATTACGGTATTATATCTGGGGTAATAGTGATGTGAATTTCATGAGAAATGGTTCTTTTGGGGAGGAATTTCATGACACCTACATCATAATAATACTCTATGTTATTATGTTTGGTATGTGTCTCTTCAGCTAAATTCAAGGAGTTGAATGAGATGCATTTCAGATCCAATGTACTTTAAGAAGGCATAGTTTAAATGACTCAGTGAAAACCTGTCCCTGAAAGTGTTACCCCTCTCAGTATTGTTTGGGTTTCCTCTCCCCCATTAATTGCTCTATTACATCCTCCAAATGGTGCGGCCCAAATTCCGCATTTGGCCAATCCTCCAGGTTAATTTATGGCGTTGCCGCCTGGATCAAACTCGTGATTTGGCATAAAGGGAAAGCACGCAAACTCAATGGGGAAGATCGCAGACGACTTCCCACACGTGCGGCTCTATGTCCGTGTGTAGCCTTTTCGCCAGGTATGACTCTATTTCTCGTTGTCTAAATTGATTGTAACTTGTTGTGACAGTTGATGGGTCCTGTCACTAGAAATGTCTCCTAATAAATACGCGCCCTGGCTACCTTGTCAACAAGCCTGGCTCTTTGGCGATGTGGTCAACGAGTTTGACTCTTACCCGGGAGTCCGGGGTTCAATTCCCCGCCTGGGCCCTCCTTCGGCCTGCTACATTCTGGCATAATCGGCAGGATCTGGGGGATCCTAATGGATAGCAGCATGCAAAAAGCATGGAGCATGAGGACACGCTCCCGGAAGAGGGGGAGAGATGTGACAGTTGAAGGACCCTGTCACTAGAAATGTCTCCTAATAAATACGCGCCCTGGCTACCTTGCAAAGAAGCCTGACTCTTTGGCCATGTGGTCAGCGTGTTTGACTCTTACCCGGGAGTCTGGGGTTCAATTCCCCGCCTGGGCCCTCCTTCAGCCTGCTACATTGTGTTTGATTTAACTTTGATTTGTTTGATTTAAGCTCTTGCCTACCTGGTAAATAAATTATTGTTATTCCTTTAAACTTGCATGGTCTCCGTGACTCTAATCCTTTTACTTTCTTTCTAGCCACATTACGACGGTGACTTAGGGGTTTAAGCTTAACCAAAGACTGACTGATCAGCGGCTTTGGGATAAGAAATGGTTTTATTAAGTTGGAGAAACAATCACGATCTACTTACATAAAGGGTCTATGTATTGCCAGTTCTGGGATTTTAACCATAAAGAAACCCATGGATGAAAAGTCGGTTATCTGTTAAAATCGCCTGAAAGAACCCATGGGCGTGCATAGATCTGGGTTTGCAGTATTTATGCCAAAAGATGCTATTGCTGCGGTGATTGACTTCCATCCCCTGGTATTCCCAACGAACCTAAGATTCGGCAATAACGCTAATACCCGGGGGCATATATTGAGTAAAGTAGGTCTTCACCAAAGAGTCCGAGGTGTAATCACCCCGAGGTCCACGCATGTTTTCGCTAAATTATAAATTCTAATTCTAATTGGAATCAGATTTGAAACAAGAGTCAATACAGTAACTGTTATGCTTCTTTTGCAGTGATCACTGATATATCTAATGTCCCACTTTGTCCATGTGTAATATTCTAATGCTCACATTGGATTGTTCACAGCACGGCGGCAGATTGGATATATCCGCGATCACAGCCTAGCCCCATTTGCGAACGGAGAAAGTTTATTAATATTATTCTATTTGCCTCACAGCAGCCTAAGTACATGCATGAACCTTCCCTTCCAGCTCTTCCGTTCTTGGTTTAGCTGTGGGAGTTCTACACCTTTAATAGACGGGAAAAAGACCTGATACCAAGGACAGATAAGTTGATCCGGTGTGCAACAGTATTGTATCTCTTTCTTTAATGGGAGCCTGTGAGCTGTGGTCTTCTCCCATTAGCGAGGTCGAAACCCGCGGTCAGCCAAAGGCATTGAATTCACACAAAGCAGGCCACTTCTTTGGTGCCTCTTATAAAGGAGAGCAATGGAACTCCTCTGGTGACAAACTGACCGTAATTAGAGGCCTGAAAACCCATCTGAAGTAAGTGAAGATCCATGAAGCTCCAAATCTAACTGATCTAAGGTAGGCCTGGCCAACTGGATGAGAATATTACCTGACTTAGGGAAAAGCTTATGCTTAACTTGTACCTTTACTTTTCTTGTGCATTAGCCTTTTCAAAACATCTTTGTCTTCAGATTCAAAAGTAAATACAGTATGTGCCCATACATTTCCACACTGCCATTTGCATTGTTGTGGCCCGATTTCATCAGCAAGAGGGCAGGGAAGCCCAGAGGATGCTGGGTACTTGCGATGTCACGGCTCATGAAGGCTCTTTTTCTGTACCTACGATGGCCTTAAGCTACGCCACAGTAGAAAGTGCAGAAACTGCTCCGTAAACTCCCTCATAGACGTCTTTGGGTAAACTGCCGCGTCAGCCGGATAAAGGAGCAGGGCTTTTATTGGCTGTTATAAATCTCTGGCTGTGCGTCCGCATTGGCCCCAGCACAGAGACCACGAAGAATAAAGTGGACGTTTCGCTGGACGGTCAGTAACAGTACTTCAGGGACCTCTGCAAAAGCAGGCTATCCGCCTCATTCCACAGCGCACAAGCCAGAGCCCGAAAATATCTAAAAGGCCAAGAGCAGAACGCACAATCAAATTAAAGTCCAAAGTTATGAGAGCCTGCAAGTAAATTGGAGAATTAACGCTTGTCTATTACTCATGTTCTTTTTCAATCTAACTGTAATCACACAGATCTTGGATGACTCTGGAGGGGTGGCCGGCATTTTGCACGCCCACAAATATATGAGCACCGCTAATTAAGTCTTCATGTTGCTGGTTTTATTACACTGTGACTACGCACTGCTGGTAATAATTACAGTCAAGACCCTTTTATAAATGCATTTTATGCCATAATTTAATTACTTTTATTAATCAGAGAGAGAATACCTGCGTGACGGCTTGCTTATTTGTTTTAGCTTCAAGCCGAGAGGGGATATTGCATTGTGCCTTTCTGGGCTGTAATTGGATCTGATAATGATAAATTATGGAACATTTCGCGGAGATAAACCGTCGCCTGGGCGCCCGTTTTGAAGCGGGGACCTTATACATCAAAATGAGAGGTGTGGAAAGGCGGGCGGTGGTAGCAGGGGCGAGAAAAGGCCTCACCGGGGCGGTTGCCATCAATAACTTTTATTCATTTTTGGTGAGAGAAGAAAAACAACAATAAAAAGTGGGACCGCTACCTGTGGAGAGGCAGATAAGGGGCGAAGGCTGGGGGGGTCTCGTCGTCAGCCCTGTCCGCAGCAGGGGATCATGGGACGACTCCCGGGAGACGCCTGTCAGCACTTGCTTTTTACTCATAGGGGAACTTACGAACTTACTCACAATGCTTAAAATACTCAATGAAACCAGTTAAACTGTCAGCACTTGCTTTTTAACTCATACGGGAACTTACTCACAATGCTTGGCATACACAATGAAACCAGCTAAACTGTCGGCACTTACTTTCTAACTCATTCGGGAACTTACTCACAATGCTTAGCATACCCTATAAAACCAGCTAATCTGTCAGCGCTTGCTTTTTAACTCACACGTGAACTTACTCACAATGCTTCAAATACCCAATGAAACCAGCTAAAATGGAGGCAAGCACATGCTTGTTCATATTCAGTATATGGAATGAAATATATTAGACGTGCATGGTGTATATTTAGGTGTTGTTAATGTTTATTTGTATTGTAACAAGTTATGTATCTCACTGAAAGATTTGGTGCAGGTGTTAGCATTGATTCTCTGCTGCCTCTTGCCTTATGCTTGCTGGGACAGTCTACAGCCAAGCCCCGCAATACCATGAGCCTGACCCTAAATAAGTAGGTCAGAATATGGAAGGGAGAATGACCGTTTGGACTTATGGTTGGATTAATATTTTCCATACTTGAGGCCAGAATGAAACCATTACAAGTCAAATATCACAACAGGGTCAATCTGATAAGCATGAAGACTCAGAACTAGTCCTATGCTTGAAAAAGGAGTTCTAAGCTCCATATGTTACTGCCCCTGTTACAGCAAGCTTCGGCAGTGTTACCGCCTGTTTGAGTATCCTTTGTAACCCCCGACCACACGTCCCCTCCCTGAGTGACGCAGGGTTGCCAACTTTCACGCATTCGGCCTGAGTTTAAGTGGCATATTCACGTTCCCGTGCTGTGGCCTAGTCAGCAATAATTCAATCAGCACGCTTGTAAGAGATCCTCAGGTGGAATTGAAGTCCTTGCACATGGAGGTTTATCAGTTTCACATGCGTTACGGTGGATTTCACCACTAGTAACACGGAAATCAATTATGACTCCGGACTTCTCACGCTTTTTTTTACTCAGAGGTTGAAAGCAATGGAATTGCATAAAAACGTTTCAAATGGTTTTGTTTCATTTAAACAATTTGAACGATCGTGAAACACATGCATTGCGTTGATTGAATAATTGCTGACTACGGCATGGGAACGTGAATATGCTACTAAATCTCACGCCAAATGCGTGAGAGTTGGCAGCCCTGGTGACAGCTGACAGGAGTGGCATTGACACAGACTCTGAAAATCCAGACTGTCTCTGTGCAGGGAGATATTCCGTGGGACAGCATGATGCAGGATTGGAGATAGTGAGGGTGTATTTGATCCAATGTCATGAAGAGTGACCTCCAAGAAATATGTTCCCTTTTTTGAACACTGTTGTAATTGGTCATGCATTACATCATAGTTTGTTGCATACTTAAGGAACAGTTTATTTTGGCAGACTCATATTATGGCATATGGTTACTGCATTAAAATTTTCAAACAAATTTTCAAGTCACATACACTGTTGTAAACTGGCACCTTTTTTGCCAGTTATTTCAACTGTAATTTCACAATCAGTTTATTATAGAGGTTCGGTGTATGAAAACCACAGTTAAATGTCCGCAGGACTCTACTTACAGTTAAAATAACAAGGAGATAATGCGTTAATTTAACTTTTAAATTCAGTAACTTTATAAGAGTAGCTTGATGAGTAGTTATATTTATTGTACATCAGTTGAATATAGGCAATTATTTTTGAAGAAATTTGGTGTTTTTAAATTTATACCATGCTTGCTTAAGCAGAACTTGTGGCTTCAAGATGAAAAGTCAGGACTTATTTTAATGACTCAAGTTCGTGAAGCCGGATAAGCAGTGCTCCCAGTGCTCGGTCCAGTATGGTCCAGAGGTGTAACATCCAGGGGTCAGAAAGTAAAAGTCCTGCGAAGTTTTAATCCCTCCCACAGAATGAGCTGATCACTCATATTGGCTCTATCTCCTGCCAGAAGTAAATCCAGGTGGTTGGAATAACGTTCTGGGGAGGAATTTTACCTTCTGAACCCGGACTTTACACCCCTGGTATGGTCCCATCTCACAGACTGCTTTTCTTGATCCCCACTGGTTCCATGCCAGTGGACTGTGGCCCAATACCAGGCCCACGACTCCAGCTCAAATAAACAGTATCACTCCCAGCCGCGTCCATGATTACTCACAGTTGGCAGGGAAGGGCTCATTCCCTTATAACCTCTTGTTGAAATCACTGTCAAGTGTGTGTGTGTGTGTGTGTGTGTGTGTGAGTCTGTTTGGCCAAGTTTCTATGTGTTTGTGCACTGCTTGTGAGTGTGTGTGTGTGTGTGTGTGTGTGTGTGTGTCTGCATTTGTGTTTATTTATTTGCCTTTCTGCTTGTCTGCAGTCTTTCTTTTTGGACCAGCAGGGCATCCTTACCAGAGTGTCCAAGCAACAACCCCAACTGGAAGAGGGGTCATTACTCCACACACTAATAAAACAGACACTTGCCCTCCTGGGGAATATACCACTAGCTCCCTGCACAACAAGCAAGCACAACAAAGTGCTGTATATAGGTCATGGCAAAGAAAGGAAAAGAAATTGATAGAACAAGAGTGGGAGTTGGTTGAGAGTCAAAGGGTGAAAGAGAAAGCAGAGGGTAAAATATAAGGTTTGGAAAATCAGATTGCTGACGCCTATGAAACGAAGCAAGCAAAAAGATGGGGAAACGTGGTCTTAACTCTAACTATACATTGAAAATACTCAACTTAATCATAATATCATATGTAAAATAACTTCTTTAATGACTTTCCTAAAGTGTGCATAGGAATAATACTCATTTCTAAGGACATGAAATCATGCAGTATCATTTTCCTAAAGGAGCACAACTACAGGAATCATGCATTGCGGAGGCAGCTCCCAATAGAAAGATAATGG
Organism: Gymnothorax javanicus; assembly: GCA_029692085.1. NCBI lineage: Eukaryota > Metazoa > Chordata > Actinopteri > Anguilliformes > Muraenidae > Gymnothorax > Gymnothorax javanicus. Next base: position 27,011,603 of record CM056193.1, read on the forward strand.
CAGTAATGATGCTGTTCAGATGAATACCTCTCATTTTCAATAGTTTTTAAATGCTGCTTTTTGAGAAGTCACGTTTCTTTATTTTATTATTTACTTACTTACTTATCGTAGAAGAGACCCCTAGTATGCTCAAAAATTCAATGGCTGACAGCACACCTTCTTGCCTTGGATGCTTCCAGAACATTAAGAAAGGGTCTCATTGAGTGCACCTCTGCAGAATAAATAAGTTGATAATGCTATGCAGGATGCGTAGACCGATCGATTTAAAAAATAGCTCTCTTTTCAGCGGGAAAAAAGATGCCTGTAGAACTTGTTTTCATACATCAGAGATCTCCAGACTCGACTGAAGAATGGCACAACCTCATCTGATAAGCTCAGGCAAAGTGTACAATAAAATGTCACCCAATATATAAAGCATTGAAATAGCAGCTCATGGGTATCCTGGTCTTATCGAATTCCAGCACTTGAACTCAAGATTGCCCCAGAAGCGCCAGACAAGACATATTTTGTTTCTGCCACTTCAGAAGGTCACATCAGTCAAGATTTGCACCAGGGAATTCTATCTTTGGGGTCAATGGCAGCAGAGAACATCTACAAAGAACATGCTAGAATATGGAGGCTGTTTATGCACTGCCTGGGAACACATGTAGCACAGTCATATAAATACTACATTCAGGTTCAAGGATACAGTTACAGTTATGCCCGACATAAAACCCACAAACTCACCTTTCCATCTAAATAATTGCGCAGTAAACAATATTTACAATGTCGTGAAATATAACCTGCACAAGGACTTTGTTTAAATATACCTTGTCCCTGAGCCTCTGTCTAGTTGAACCTTAAACGTGGATGGTGAATCTATTGTTTTTATTGCTGAAATATATCATGGACGAAGTGCAACTCTGAGTATATCATAGCCAATTTAAAAAAGATTTATGGATGCTTCCTTACATGGGGTGCAACAAGTATATACTGAAAAAGCATTTCATAAATGCAACTTAAGCTGTCAGGAATGCCTTTAGTGGATTCCTAACAGCCCAGAGTATGGGTGATTATCTTAATTCTTCTGTATGGCTTATCTGTTTAGGCATTGTTTTAGAGTAAGTCCTGGTATTCAAAACCTGGCCATGGCAGTGCAGCAGTGCCCAGAAGAAGGTTCTTCCCCACCACCCGATGATAGATTGTGCACTGGCTGCTCCTATTGGTCAAACAGTCATGTGCAAGTCTGCCTTTTGAAATACAAATGAAGTGCCTCTCGCCAACTCATATCCACGTGAACCTTAATTGCGAACTGCGAAGGAATAAGAAGCAGTGGCTAACACCATATACCTTACAATCCTCAAGTACACTGTAAAAAGTGTCTGTCTTAACAAGTGATTTCGTTTTACAATGAGTCTTAACATCTTACTTTGTTCTCTCAGAAGTGGAAACCATTAGCTTATTTAAATCCACCGTGTGCTCGTCAAGTGAAATTTTCCTATCCCATTGGTAAATCTGGAAATAAATCAAAATTATCTCACCTCATTGGCGGAATTTTTGTATTACTGCGAAAAAAAGGTAAGAGAAATACAACCCCAATTCTGAAATAGTTGGAACGAAATGTAAATTGTGAATAAAATCAAAATGCAATGACTTTCTGATCACATGAGCCAATATGTTATTTACAATAGAACATAGATAACGTTTCAAATGTTGAAACTGAGACATTTTACATTTTTTCAACAAAATGAGCTTATTCAAATTTTCTGGCTGCAACAGATATCAAAAAAGTTGGGACACAGGCAAAAGAGGACTGAAAAGCAATTAATATATAAGAGAATCAGCTGAAAGAACATTCAGCAAGTAATTAAGTTAACTGGCATCAGGTGTGTAACATGATTGGCTATAAAAGGGATGTCTTAGGGAGGCTGAGTCTCTCAGAAGTAAAGATGGCCAAAGGCTCTCCAACCTGTGAAGGCTTGCATAAAAAAATTGTGCAATACTTTAAAAACAATGTTCCTCAACGTCAAATTGCAAAGGCTTTGAAGGTCTCATCATCGACAGTGCATAACATCATCAAAAGATTCAGAGAAACTGGAAAAATCTCTGTGCGTAAGGGACAAGGCCGAAGACCTTTACTGGATGCCCATGATCTTCGGGCCCTCAGACGCCACTGCATCACTCACTGGCATAATTCTGTCATTGACATTACAAAATGGGCCCGGGAATACTTCAAGAAACCACTGTCTGTAAACACAGTCCGCCGTGCCATCTACAGATGCCACCTAAAACTCTATCATGCGAAAAGGAAGCAAATGTTGAGCATGATCCAAAAGCGCCGCCGTGTTCTGTGGGCCAAGGCTCATTTAAAATGGACTGTAGCAAAGTGGCAAAGTGTCCTGTGGTCAGACGAGTCCAAATTTGACATTCTTGTTGGAAATCATTGGCGTCGTGTCCTCTGGGCTAGAGAGCAGAAAGACCACCCCTCCGGTTATCAGCGTTCAGTTCAAAAGCCAGCATCTCTGATGGTATGGGGATGCATTAGTGCACATGGTGTGGGACACTTGGATGTTTTAAAAAGCACCATGAATGCTGAAAGATATATAAAGGTTTTAGAGCAACATATGCTCCCCTCCAGACGGCATCTATTCCAGGGAAGGCCTTGGGTATTTCAGCAGGACAATGCAAAACCACATACTGCAACTATTACAACAGCATGGTTTCGTAGTAGAAGAGTCCATGTGCTGAACTGGCCTGCCTGCAGTCTGATCTTTCACCGATTGAGAACATTCGATGCATAATTAAACGAAAAGTCTGTCAAAGGAGAACCAAAACTCTCCAGCAGCTGGAAGCCTGTATTGAACAAGAGTGGTATCAAATCCCAATTGCTTAACTCAAGAAACTTGTCTCCTCAATGCCCAGACGCCTCCACTCTGTGTTAAAAAGAAGAAGGGATGCTACACCATGGTAAACAGGCCCCTGCCCCAACTTTTTTGAGACCTGTAGCAGCCATCAAATTTGAAATTGGCTCATTTTGTGGATAAAATTGTATAATTTCTCAGTTTCAACATTTGTTACATTATCTCTGTTCTATTATGAATAAAATACTGGCTGGTGTGATTTGAAAGTCATTGCGTTTTTATTTTATTCACAATTTACACTTTGTTCCAACTATTTCAGAATTGGGGTTGTAAGTGTTTTAAGTCTAAATGTTACAACCCTCATGTGAATCCCTATTGTTCCTCCACCCATCCAGCAGCTTGTGAGTCATTTTGATGTATTGTCTCCTTTGAGTGGTTTAGCGTCCCATGTGCCTCCCCCACCAGGTGTGTGCATTTGTGTTTCCCACTCCAATGTGTCTCTGTGGTATACAAACCTTACTTTGATCTCTTCCAAGTTGCTAGATTATCGTATTCTATCAGCCCTTAAGACAACTGGTCAGTATCCTTCTAGTCCAGTGGTAGTCAACCCTGGTCCCAGAGAGCCGCAATGTCTGCTGGTTTTTGACGTTACTCAGCACTTAATTGATGAATAAAAGCAGTTGATTACACACTTCACTCATCTCACGTGGTGTCTTAGGTTTAAATAGGGTGAAGTAAACCAAACTCGGCACACCCAGTGCTGTTAGCTATACTCCTGAACTAAGGGAATAATAAGCCAATCAATCAATTACCAGGAACTACCCACAAGACTCCTGGAGCCAATTAAGCAGACTTGCAGGTTGTGACCGCAGTCTACATGGAAACTAAGATTTGTCAATGTGGTTGGACATTTAGCAAAGTTGTAATGCGGACAAAGTAGAAGTACCAAGTAAAGATAAAAGTTTATAAGGCAGGGGTAGCAAGCCCTGGTCCTGGAGAGCCACAGGGTGTGCCGAGTTTGTTTTTCTCCACCCTATTTAAACCTAAGACACCAGGTGAGATGAGTTTAATGTGTAATCAACTGCTTTAATTCATCAATCAAGTGCTGAGTAACATCAAAAACCAGATGACACTGCGGGTCTCCAGGACCAGGGTTGACTACCACTGTTCTAGTCTAAGTATTCATTTTCTTTGGAAGTTATTGTAATCTTAATGATTGCAAAATACGTTAGTTCTCTTCTAAGTCTTATCAGTAGGAACAAGCTCCCAAGCCTATTTCCCTGTCTCCAGGATTGGGGCCGTGTTCCTATTAACCTGCCTCTTCAGTATCCTCCTCTCCCCAGTTTATTAGGAACAGCTCCCAAGCAGTCTTCAGGATTGGGGCAACATTCCTGCTTAACTCTCTGAACCTGCCACCTGCCAGTTCTGCTCTGGTGAGGATGAGCTCTATCTGGCTTCTGCCCCGGAACGCCACTAACTTGGCACGGACACGCCCCTCACCCAAGCTCATTATCATGTGAACTGTCTCCATTCTACTCTTGGGTCCAACCGTATGTGTCATTACCATATCCTTATAAATAAACCTGTACTCTGCCTTTGCATCTCGTTCTTGTGTGGATCATATCATAATGCTAAACACAAGATTAAAATGCTTGGTAAGATGGATTTATTTTTTCATTTTTGCAGTGTATATTGACGATGACAGTTTTTTTAATTTTACTTTGTGCTACAGCACATTTGAATTGAAAGCAATGGATTCAATTTGATTCAATTTTATTTGTATAGCACATTTTTCCTGAACCACGGATGCAAAGATGATTTTTACAGAGCAGCTGTATGGTAGATGCCAAACATGCACTCCCAAAATAGCAAATGCAATTGAATATGGGGTGGAAGTGGAGATTGTCAGCTTAATATCTGAATAATGACATCCATATAGTGTGAACCATGTAGATATCATAGGCTTTTTTATATAGTTTCACTATCCAAATATTTACGGACTGCGGTGTCTCTGCAATGAGTGTTAGGATGAAAATTGTAGTCTAAGCATAATTGGGCATTCCTGGAAACGGCATCTTTGGAGTGTCTATGGCCTACCAAAGGGGTTGACAACTCCAGCCTGCGACCTCGTCAAACTAATAATTTAACATAATAATGATTTTCAGGTGGCAAATTAACTGCTTGCTCAGACTGAATATTCAGCCTGGGATCACTATAATCAATAGAACTGCCCAATCAAACTTGGACTGGAAAAACAAGAGGCATTCATGCCCTTACCAACTGGGATTGATCTTCGGAGTCAAGCTCAGGTCTATGAGCCTGGTACCACAGGGTCTACTCTATTCATCTGTTTTTTTCACTTAATTGACCAATTAAAGCAGTTCAATTTCAGCCATTCCGACCCCTGTTTGACAAAGAATGCATGTCCCTTTTTTCAAGCCGTCACAGGCTGGCAGGGTTATGCTCTTTTTGCCCGCACTGCTATACAGTCTGCTCAGGCTTGAGCTGCCCTCGGCAGTCGATTGGACTGCAGCACTGTACCAATAAACTGTAAAACACGCATCTATTTTGCAGTGTATTTTTAGTATTACAAATATCCACCTGACTAATGAAGACTCTGGGGATTTTCCGGAATGGACCGGGCTGAAGTTATGACTTTCCTAACCCCCGATTTAGCGTCAGCATGGTGGGCTGCCGGCAGTGGAGGAGGAGGAGAGGTAAGGGCCGAGATGATGTGGAAAATGTTTTCAGAGAACAAACAGGACATTCACTGCTTTCTTACTAGTTAATCTTACCACATTTTAATAATGAAAATAAAAGAAGCCAGCCTGGCAGTTTTTATATGGCTCAGCACTGAGTCTATGACCCCCCCTTCCCTCTTTACTTTAGAAATCTGCAGCTCTACACTTCTTCATCCCAAATACTTCAACACAAGTCAATATGTGCTCAGTCTGGAAGTGTCGTCCCGAGATCAATACGCGCAATGCGGCCCCTTAATAAATTGCACAGCTGTTGCGCGGCGGTAGACAATGGAATGTCAGTGCATATGTTTTACGGTGAAAATTGCTTAATTTCGCATAGAGCTGCGCGCTATTTGCAGTAATTCAGCGGGGGACTATAAAACAGGGCTTCTTCCTATATACGGCACGCTGAATTTTGTATAAGCCTTGTGCCCGCGGAATAAAGAAAGGTGTCTCGGGCGGACTGGAGCAGAATCACGCCCATCACTCAGCGGGGGGCTGTAGGGTCGCGGCGCGCGCTTGTGCCGTTATTGTGAAGAGCGGGGCTGCTCACTCATTAATGTGAGGTCCGATGAGAGCGTGTTTGAGCGCTTCGTGTCGAGCCGCTCGGCCCATTACAGGCAACATTAAGCTTAGGAGACCCGGGCCCGTTTCTGCAGAACAGACGCGTAATGAGAGATCACAGCCTGCGTGTTATCATGTGTAATAAAACATGAGGACTGTGTGTTTGTTAATAAGATCCCTAGAGGACCGAAGGTGGTAGTGATGTGTGTGTGTGTGGGGGAGCGGGGGAAGGGTGGTATTCCAAGATGAAAAAAGCTGTCTATGTGTGTCATCCATACAGGGGAGGAGAGACAGAGAGAGAGGTAGTGATGGAGAGAGGGAACGCAGGAGAGTCGGAGAGACAGAAAGGTTCAGAGTGAATGAGAGATAGATGGAGACACAGGAAGGGTGGGAGAGATTGATAGAGATGACAATTGAGGGGAATGAGAGAGGAGATGGAGGGATGGAGCAAGAGAGAGAGAGATCAGGGAGAGGTAATGAGAGAAAAAGATGAAAGGGGGAGAGACACAGAAGGGAAAGAATGAGAAAGACAGCAAGGGGAGAAGGAATGAGTGAGATAAAGATGGGGAGAGGGAAAAGCAGAGAAATGAATTGGGGAGAGAAAATGAGAGAGAAAGAAGATGAGAGAATGAGAAAGAGGCAGAGAAGGAAGGGAGAGGTTGAATGAGATTGAGAAGTAGAGAAACCATATATATATATATATATATATATATATATCTGTTATCTAAACTCCTCTTCCTCATTAGGGTTGCGGGGGAGCTGGAGCTTATCCCAACTGACGATCAGCGAAAGACCAGGACACACCCTTGACAGCTCGCCAATCCATCACAGGGCACACACAACATTCACTCGCACAATCATACCTATGGGCAATAAAGAGTCCCCAACTGACCTAAAATTATGGTTTTTTTTGGGCTGTGGGTGGAAAACTGGAGTATCGAGAGGAGACCCACTCGAACACAGGGAGAACATGCAAACTTTACCGAGTGAAGTCCCATGCTAGATTTGAACCCACAATCTTATTGCAGTGAGGCGAAAGCATTACCCACTGTTCCGCCCAAGTAGAGAACCACTGAGAAAGAAGGAATGAGAGAAAGAGGGGAGAGAGGCAGAGAGAGAGAGGGATTTGTCCTCTGAGTGGCTCACATAGATGCCACAGAGCAGCAAATCTTGAGCCTATTATTTGCTCAGCACTAGTCTCTGGTCTAATAAATTACCTGACACAGCTCTCGCTGGAATGGCCAGTTTCTGAATCTCCTTTCCTCTTTCCTCTTCCGTTCCATTTCCATAAACAGGCTGGACATTTGGAACAAACAGTGCTGCTGCTTGTAGAGCCGAGGGGAGCCTTTCCTATTACGCCTGATTGTACGTGTTCTAGCCTAACAGACGGACGACCCCCAGAGAATTTTCAGTCGGTGAGGCTGGAAAATTGATCATTTGATCCCACTCTGGAAAGGTATGTGAAAATAAAGCACAAATTGTTGGAGAAAATAAAAGATATATATATATATATTTATTTATTTTTTTTATTGCCTGTTAAATTTCTTCTCCACTTCTCACTTGTGTTCACTGCCAGATTTTAACGCTGACCAACACATCAGTGATGGCTAACCCACATTAGCCTACTTCAGAGATTATTCTTTGATCCGGAAGAGGCTTGTTTTGGCCTTCAGTATTTAAAAGTGGACAGAGGTTGAGTTCACATGGATAACGAGGTTAATTGTAATTAATGTTGGAAACAGAAGAGGAGGCTGAACCAGCCAACAACGAGCTGCCTGTTCTGAAGATTGTTCCACTTTCCTGGTTGCTTTCAATCGAAAGCTCAGTTCTTTTTGAGAAGAGAGTCTTCAGCTGACATTTTACAACTTTATGAACTGTGGAGTAATTGGTCTCAGTGCATTTTTTTTTCAGCCCCAAAACATGGGAAAGAAAGTTTACAGGCCTGGTGAGATTCATTAGCATTCGGACAAATGAAGCAATTTTGGAGGGCTGTGATTAGTAAATGGTACACTCAATAAAAGTATCAATGTTCTAATTAAAGTGCTCAGATCTGATTCAGTTGGAAGGCATTCGGATGCATATAGTGTGCACCACTGAGGAAGGATGACACTATAAAAATGTGTCGTTGCTATTGCCTCTGGATCTCACTGTGTATGAAATCCTTTCTTGTTATGAGCATGTTAACAAAACTATCTGAAAATCTTGAGAGGTTGGGGGAAAAATCCTGGAAAATCAATTGCTTTATCTTCAGAGCCAAAAAAAAAAAAAATTCTGTTATCACATTATCATGACATCAAAGGGCACAGGCAGTCTGTGGATTCAATAGTATAAATGCTTGCATGGCGCAACACTGAGGTGAAATCTTGGAAGCACTAGGTTCCTAAAAGCTGCAGTCCAGAAATTGAAAACGAAGGCTCTTGCCTCGCAGGTATTTCAAAATTTATGACAGAATAAACCGGTGAAGTTGATTTAAGATGTGTTTTTCAGCAATTTTTCTTGGTATAACATTTGTTCACCCGCTGAACAGCTTATAAAATCAGGTTTTTCATCTATTGACCACCAGCTACTCTGTCCAGGTAGAGACTAGTGTTGATCAGTTTGAAGCATGTGATATAGTTTAAACAATCTTAAACAGGTTTCCCAGTTTCCGGGCTAAAACCTCAACCTGGCCCTTTCAACTGTCCACCCACTCATCCCCTGATTTAATTGGCTATGCAAATTGTCCTCCCCATCTCCAGCTCAGCTGATGTGTGGTGAGTATTCTGGTGAAGAATGGCTGGTTCACATCACCCAGGTGGGTACAATACAATTTCCCTATGAGAAAGAACAATATAAATGCAATCTTCAGTCATTCATTAAACACTTTAGAATTAAGCTGCTTTCACACCGGACGCGGAACAAATTTTTCACACGAAAGATTACATTCAAAGTCAATGCAAAGACGCAAATATGCGCAAAACGCACGTATTCTCCTCTTTGCATTAACTTTGAATGTAATATTCGTAAAAAAATTGCCCGTGTGAAAGTGACTTTAAAGTTGGCTTTTGCTGGAACTTTCAATGGATTTTTGTTAAGCCTCTTAAATCACTCATGCTGTATTGGCCTCTTGGTTCTTCAGATGTGACAGTGTAGAACTGTTGTGGAAACTACAGAAGCATCAAGTTATGCATTCTTGTGATTTTCTTGTAAGAGTGGTGAATGATAATAGCACATTTCTGTATGAAGGTGAGGGAAAAAAAACAGCCATGGCTGCAATCAGATTGATCTCAGTTCACATTTTTGGAAATATTCCTCACAAAACAGTGGTCCAGTCAGCACATCATGATCAATGGCATACTGCATATCAGATTTTTGCTCTCACTGAAAAGTTGGCCATTGAACAGCATACAAGGTATTTCTGTTTGGACAAAATACTTGAAAAAACTTCTCTTGGAAATTCGACCCCAGAATTGAAATTGAACAAGTGCAGACTGGCAGGGTTCACTTGAGGGCATAAAAAAAAAATCTATCCTGTGACCATCAAAGGAAACACAAAATCCCACATTTTACTTGACGAAAGGCCTTTATACAAAACACTATATTATGATAAAAAAACATATTATCATGATGTTCTTGAACTCACAAGACACTCAGTTCTGACAGTAAGGTGCACATGAAAAAATATTGCCAAAAAAAAAAATAGCACATAAATGTATTAATGTTGTTTTAGCTCAAACATCAGAATTTTACGCATGTTGCAAGTAGTAAACATTGTGTAGCCTACAATCTATTTAGCCAACATGCAAAATTCAGTTGATCACACAAAACTTGGATTGGTGTTTCTTAATTAAATACTTCATGGGCAACGATCCTGTTAAATATTTGACAAGATCAGCCAATGAGACACACAAATGATCACAGGATGGTAGCTCAATGCAATGTCAGACAACGCACTTACAAGGTCTTATGTGAGGCACCATATGCAGAAATTAAACATTCCTTATGCAACTCTTGCAGTTGCACTTGTTGTGTGAATCCATCTTCTTGCCTCCTAATTGGTCACAGCTTCACCGAGGATTATGAGAACTTCAGACTGCAAAATTACCAGTGAATTGCATCAGGCGGAGCAAAGGCAAAATGATCAGATCGGATTGAATGATGCACACAGACCCAGGCCGGCTCCAACAGAAAACTGCGTCGTGGCAGATCATGAGCCTCAGTACAACTGCTGTAAATTTAAAAAAGAAGAAAAAAAAAAAAACCGCGATCAATTTGCCTCAGTAAGTGAGTAAATAAGTGCGAGTAATTATGCAGCTAAAGAGCACTTCTCTTAATCTGATCTCTGGTGTGCACTCTTTCATCTGATAGAAAACATATATGCACACTAATGACACTTACAAATCAATATTTGTTACATTCATAATTCATTAAGGGTTTACGCTCTCTGTAGTTTCAAAGTTTCCTTGACAACTCGCAGAATGTCAGTCTGCATGATACCCCATAGCCTTGATTCATTGATTCTCTGCTTCAGATTTTAGATTTTTGCTAATATAATGCAGAAAGAGGCTTATGATTGGTGAATTAAGCAGTGTGTTACCCCTATGAAGGGCCTCATTAGTATGGGCTGTGTGTATACAGCGAGGGAGGGTGTGTGAGTGTGCGAGCGTACGCTTGCATGCCAGACTAGATCTACACGCGAGTGAACTCTGACAGGTCTTGCAGACCATTTTAAATGATATGGTTTGAGAGATAGAGAGCTTAAAGCATAATTACTCAGTAGCTATCCCCCTCAGGATCAGCGGTCTGAGTGCTGGCGATTTGAGTGCACTTGCTGCAATTGCCAGCACTTGTGTCAATGCTCTGATGAAGACGCGAGACAAGAATGAGGAAATGAGACTCGCACGATATTGCGTGAGCATTACAACCGTTAATACCTTCCACCAGTGCCAGGCAGTGCAGCTCACTCACCAACCCTCCATTACGGCTCTAATAAAGGAATATAAATGACTGTGCCATAGGCCACATCTGCCGCAAATGGAATATACCTAATCAACTCGACCCTAGGAGGACACTTTCCAATAAACACTGCAGTAAACAGACTATTAGAGGCCTAATATTGCCACTCTTTATTTTATTCCTCCAATTAACATTCAGCAGCACCCTCATAATTTCTATCACATTCTTCCTGTAATCTGCAATACAGCACAGCACGGAACCACTATGCATTCTTTCAATACACAGGGGACGTGGAGATGAACATGACCAATGAAAATAATTCCACTTATTGTTGTAAAATGCGAGGTAACCTATTTCTGGTCGAATGAATTGTTTTCACTGGTGTTAACTGTTGTTCACCAGTGTTCAATGAGGGAGGGTCCAATGGAAATATTTTTTTTCTTTTTCAAGGGTGCCCCAGGCAAAATTCCAGATAAAATAGTAGCTAGATAGGACATTGAGAAAAAACAGGGCTTAACCCTGTGCGCAGTTTTGGGTTTGAGGGCCTTGCTCAAGGGCCCAGTGACCCTTGTATTCCCAACTTTCATTTCTCTAAATGTTTTAGGCAAAGACATTTGAAAATGCAATGTGGGAAATGACACACCAATACCGGTTTTCTTCATATGATTTTGCTGTTATGGGCTTTCAGCCTGGCACTGCTGGTCAGCTGCAAAGTAAGTCTCTGTGACAGTCCTTCAGTGAAAAGTGAATAGATAAATATACAGATAAACTGATTTAAATTGAATTGAGGTGAATTGAATTCACATGTGGAAATTTGAATTTGCTTGTGAGAAAGCCAGGAATGAGTCAAAATGACAAGTTCACGTGCAATTTTCTTCCCACACATGAAAATTTGAGCTCCATGTGTTAGATGGGTAACTGGTCTTGGAGGCTGTTTTTCCACAGCTGGTTCAGGCATCTCATCGTCAGGCATTGGGCCAATATAATGTTTCCATCATTAAAGTACCATCCTTTATCTCTCTTGTTAGTGTTTGATTTACCTCTCATGTTCTCCTCATTTGCTTTCACAGCAGTTTAATTCCTGATGCTTTTCTGTCCCACACATTGTCAAAGTAAGCCGGTTCGCTAAACTGCGGTGCTGTTAGTGCCTTGAGCTCTCAAAGATTACTGTCAGTGATGATTATCTTAATAAACCCACACCTTCCAATGCAACGCACACTTCCCCAGCTGCAATTGAGCTGAATTTTAACTGGAAACACAAGCTTATTTGATAAATCTCATTATGTCTATGAAAGTGAGAACATGTTGCAGTGGGTGGCAAATTTCTCTGCACCTGATGAATAATGTGCTGTTTTAAAAAACTCCACGTAGGGACGAAGTGCAAAAATACTGATCTTTTTTCAGCTTCATTGAAAACGTGTTGAAAACCTGGCATAATAACACAGCAAACCACAAAAACATGAACGCACTCAAAACTAATAATAATTTGAACTTCCGTCACACCCGAGTAGAAATTTAAGGATTTTGTTTGACATATCGCGGTAAGAAACGCCACTGGACATCATTTGTTATGCATTTCTGCCACCTTGTGGCAGAATATATTTTTACACACGTTGCGTTAAAATCTTCTTTTCTCGCTCAATATTTTCCTGCAACATTAAATAAAGAGGGCAGCCCTGTGGAGTAATGATCAGCACTCTCGTGTCACAACAAGAGGGTCCCGAGTTTGATTCCTGGTAAGTTATCAGTGTCTGTACTAGCCTCCGCTGGGTGAGCGTGTGAGATCAGTGGCCAGTCCAGAAAGTATTCCTGTCTCTCCGATAATGCACCCTGGGATAGCACCCCAAGCAAGCCTAACCAGTAAAAGCATTTTACAGAGATCTGGAAAAAGTACTTGCCCCCTTCCCCATTTCTTCTGTTTTTGCTTATTTGTCATATTTAAGTATGTCAGGTTATCCACCTAATTTTAATATAATAGAAAGACAATGGACCTTATATTTTAAAAAATGAATGGATTTCATTCTTAAATATTCCACATGCTCAAAAAAGATGTGGTCTATGGTAAAAATATGTATAAAATAGTGGGTAAGCTAAACTACATGCATTTTTACTTAAATAATCAGCATCAACTTGGAATTTTGCGTACATTCCCAATCCTAGTAAATTTATTTTAAGGAAATGTTTGTTATTTGTAAATCCGAAATCCGCAAAGAAAGTGGCAGACACATATTTTCTGTTCGTATGCGCTGTCCATGAATGAGGCCCAAAATGAGTATGCAAAATGAGGCTTTTAAAAGATCATTTCATATATTGAAGGTAATGAGTTATTCAAAAGCTATATCACCCATGTGAAAAAAATAATTGCTCCCCTAAACCTAAAAACAGGTTGTGCCACCCTTGGCAGCCAAAAATTCGCGATAACTGGCAAGAAGTCTTTTATATTGCTTTGGAGCAATTTTGGCACATTCTTCTTTTCAGAATTGTTTTAGTTCAGCCGTGTAGGAGGGTTTTCCAGAATTAACTCCCTGTTAAATGTCATGCCAGAGTATCTCAATCCTGTCCAAGTCAGTCCCTCCAAAACCTTCATTTGTTTCCATTGAGCCATTTAGAGGTGAACTTGCTTGTGTGCTGTGGATAATTGTCCTGCTGTATAACCCAACTGCACTTGAGCTAGAGGTCACAAACTGATGGCTGGGCAGTCTTCCTCAGGATTTTCTGGTAGAGAGCAGAACTCATGGAGCATCAACCGTGGCAAGTTGCCTAGTCCTGAAGCAGCTAAGCAGCTCCAGACCATCCCACTGCCACCACCATGTTTGACTTTTGGTCTTGATGTTCTTATTGTGGAATGCTGTGTTAGTTTTATGTCAGATGTACGGTGAAAGGACCCGTATCTTCCAAAAAGTTCCTCTTTTGTCTCGTCAGTCCACATATAATTATCACGTTTTTGGGGTCATCAAGATGTTTTTTGGCAAATGTCAGTGGAGCCTTTGAGTTATTTTTTGTCAGCAGTGGTTTCCACTCTGCAGGTTTCCTGTGGATGGTCTGTGGATGCCATTTTCACCCGGTGCCTTATTGTGGAATCCTGAACACTGACCTTAACTGAGGCAAATGAGGCCTGCGGTTCTTTTGTTGCTGGTCAGGGTTCTTTTGTGACTTCCTGGATGAGTTGTTCATGCAGTCTTAGAGGAATTTTGGTGGGCTGACCACTCCTGGGAAGGTTCACCACTGTTCCAAGTTTTCTCTACTGGTAAGTAATGGCTCTCACCATTGTCAGCTGGAGTCCAAAGCCTTAGAGATGGCTTTTAACCAGAGTGAGAGATGTCAACAATTTTGTTTCTGATCTGCTCTTCAATTTCTTAGATCGTGGCATTATGTGCTGTTTTTTTGCCTACTTCACATTTTCAGACAGGTTCAATTTGAGAGATGTCAAGATTCAGCTAAGATGGCAGTGATTATGCCTGGGTATGACTTGTAAAATTGAATCCTATTATTTATTCTATGTTTTTAATTTGGTTGAATTAGTAACTAAGGGGGCATTTATGTTTTCACATAGGGTCGGTAAGGTTAGATAGCTATTTTCCTTCAATAAATGAAATCCTCTTTTAAAACTGCATTTTATGTTTACTTGGGTTATCTGTGTCTGATATTAAAATTAGTTTGACGCTCTGAAAAATTTAAGTGTGACCAACATGCAAAAACAGAAGCAGTAGAGTAGGGGAGAAATTCTTAATCACAGCATTGTAGATCACTCTTGGATGGATTTTGAATAATGTATTCAGCTTGCTTAAATTTGATTCTTTAAGTTAAACGTGTCACCACAAACAAACTAAAGTGCAATGCTCCCTGTATTTTTATGTGGACCAATGCAAAAATTCACATTCTGGCAATTTCTGTACCATCTGTTTGGGTATAATTCATTAATGAGGATGCTAGTGCTAAAAGGGGGTCAAGTGCCATTTTGATGAAATTTGAGTTAGTGCCACTTTTTAACACTAGATGTCTTTCTGCATCTTCCCTGTAAGTCTCATTGAGCTAGCAGCATGACCATGAAAATGACCATGCATTGAGCAGTTTCCCCACATAGGTGAAAAAAAAAAGTGTTTTTGCTCATTTTCTCAAAATGTCACTGATGGCACTTGACCCCCTTTTAGCACTAGCATCCTCAGCCAAGTTCATCACAGCAGAATATCTGGCTGTGGCTCCTCAGAGACCCAGTGCATTGAAAGGAGTAATGAAACTTTACAACGATTCTCAGTTAGGGATGAATGGACCAGTGGTCGATTCTTACAAAAAAAAAAAAAAAAAAGAAAAGTCTGATTTTTGTTTCACAGCGCTCATTTGCATTTTGTCATGCTGTTTTTGGGTGTTCTTATATACATGTTAGGTTTATAGAAGGACAGAATGATGAGAATATGCACAGTGGCAAAGATAGCAGATGATATCATTTTGCGTTGTTTCCATGAAAAAAAAAATGCTTGGGGATAATTTAAAAGCTAAAAATAACTCACACAAGGAACACAATGGATTGAAAATAATAAAGCAAAGCAGGTGAAAGAACAAGGTGATTGAATTTTCTCATCTGACAAGAACTGGTGTATGAGATGCTCATTTTTTTTTTCTTTTTTGAAGTGCCGTGTCAAACTTTTAAAAATGCTGCCCATGAGTAAATTATTCATGGAGCAACATTTGTTGCATTATCAATCATTATCAAATACAAGGTTCTTGGTGCCATGGAAATGGATGGCTGCAGTGTGACACATGACTGCATATAACACTGTGCAGAATAAGCTCAATCTACTGATCCACATAGCCATCTAATATTAAATTTACTGTAATATTGTATGACTACTGATATGTTCATTGTTATGATCCAGACAAGGAACCAAATGTCAGATTCAGGAAATAATCCACAAGGGTGTATTTATTAACAGGAATACAGTAATAGAAGAAGGAGGACTGTTCTGTAGCTCAGACCTGTAGGGGGCAGTTCAGTAATTTCTGGTGAGGGTTGGGGCGTGTCCGCTCCCAGGCCCTTGGCCGTCCCGAGGGCAGAGGCCAGGTTGTGAATCCCCTTTGCAGAGGCAGGACTGCCAGCTAACAGGACCAAAGAGGTTAACAGGATCGCAGTCCCAATCCTTTGGGCTGATGAAAGCTTGGGAGGTGTCCTAATAAACTGACTCAGAGGAACAAGAAGGTACACATGATAGACAGGAACGTGCCCCCAATCCTGGAGACCAGTCAAAGGCTTGAGAGCTTGTTCCTGTCAATTAGACTCAGAAGAGTAATTACGTTTTTCTTTATCATTAATTTAACAAAACATATGGAGGAAGAGCTAAGCTAATTACAAGAAGACACCAATTGACTGGAAGGTTCAGTAGGTATGAACCATGATAAGCCAACAAACACACTGATACCAAAAGGAAATAATATAGATGGGACATTCACAAAAGGGGCCAGGCATACAAATGATAACATCTGGGAGCAAGGGGAGAGACGAGACAATAAATCAATTAAACGAGACAAACGGCTAAAACACGCTGTTGGGAAAAAACTGTTGGGACTGGAGAGGAGAAAATTTTTGACTCACATGGTTTGTGACAGTTTACATGTAGATGCAGCATAATGCATTGCTTTTATATTTATATTTTTTACATTTTTGTGCAATAAATACAGTTAAATTAATTTATGGACCCAAATGGATGAGCCATGAACACTGTTTGACTTGAATTAACCCTGGACATTTTACATTTAGAGCAGGCCACCTTCAAACATGATTACAAATGATCTTTTGAGTAATTTATACATAATTTCCCTATTACTTACTAAAATGTTTCACTCCTAAGTGTCATCATCCATTATAAAATCAATTAAATTAACTTGAATTGAATTAAGTTCTAATTTTAACTTCATAGATTTGAGTAATCAAGTTTTTCTTTTTAGACGGGTCAGATCAAAGAGAGCAATTGCAAAACCTTCCAGCACTCCATCATTGTGTCAGTTAGCACTGAATAATGTTTGCCAGCCATGTTCTGTTGGGGCATGTATGAAGTGCTGTTCGCACTGTCAGATCATTCAATTCCTTTATACAGTTTCCATAGATTCTTCTTCGTTGGTATGCCTGTCTTTTGGAGACATGGCTTTGATTAAGCAAAGATAAAGTTCATTAATGAGCTTTGTAAAATGTGTCATTCTAATAAATGCCCCTTTAATAAATTATGGAAAGCCGTCTTTCATGTACTTAATTGCATCAATTATGTGGCTCAACAAATAATTAATTCTGAATGCCTGTCCGCTGTTAATTTAACTATTTGAAGCTGAAGCATATGACAGAGAGGACTTGTATTTGGAACAAACTGGGAGCCTAAGCTATGCACATATCTGTAAGAACAATGAAAAGTCCTCACGTGACATTGTATGATAGATCGTCTTCTGCCATCGTATGGATTGAGATGGTACCACCGCACAAAAGCAGAAAGGCAATTGCAGGGAAATGTTTAGGATTGAGTTCTATAAGAGAGAGCAAGGTTGCTCACCATGGTGTGCCACTGTGCCTTGAGTGATTTTACCATTATTATTATTATTATTATTATTATATGCAGTGAGCACCACAATTCACTTGACAGTGACACTTTTTTTTGATTCTGTTAGCCTTGCCAATCACTAGATATGCTCAAATTTAAAACGCATTTTACATGCAGAAGGGGAGACTGAAGGCAAAAAAAAAACTGCAATAACTAAAGATGGCTGCAGTACAGGCCTGGCAGAGTATCGATACGGAAGAGACCCAGCATCAGGTGATGTCTAGTACGTCACAGACTTATAGTGGTCAATCCATGCAAAGAGTATGTGTCAGCAGCACAGTACCGTAACTCGTATCCAGTAACCTGGTGACCACTCCTTCCCTTAAACTACTCAATGCCCAGGACACAGAAGATACCACACAAGAGTCAAAATTAAAAATTAGGATACCTTTATTCTCTAATAAATAGTTGTCATTAAGTTAAATAAAAAACACGATTTCATTCGAGAATGTCCCAATAAAAAAAAATCAGTTCACAATACTGGCTGTGGCCGGTAACCAGAGAAGGGCCAATGGTGCGTGGACCAGGAAGGAAAAATCAGTGGGGGAAGTCCTGTGTGACGTCACTCGGCGCAGCCTCCCAGCGACAATGGGAATCTCCGATGACATCAGTTACTCCAACTCGGAACCGGCAGTCCAGTGCACCTCGAAGAGCAAAGTAGGAATCAGATCCTCACCACGTCAACGTGACACAGATGGAACACAAATGGAATGTGGATTGTGTGATTCAGGGAGTCTATTTTACTTTCCTTTACGTTGTCAATTGTAAGCGTTGAATTTCACCAACATCGGATTCTCCCAGCTTCAGACAGCTCGTCCAATGAAGTGGGCTCGTCAATCCAGGAAGTGCATTGCTCGAACAGCAAGACAGGGAGTCAATACACAGCAGGCCACTCACACAGCGATCAAGGAGGACAACAATAAACCAGGAAGGCTTGCTTACGGCCCTTTGACAAGGGAGTTGTGAGCGTTGATCTATTCTCCGCGGCCCCAGGATCTCGTCTGCGTCTCACTGCCTCTCCACCAGTCACTGCTCCGCGCTGGTAGCTTGCTCCTGTCCGTATTCCCCACCGGTCTCCGGTCAGTGTGTAATCCTCCTTGTTTATACTCCTCCTTCCTTCCCTGCAATCTCGGGATAGGTTGGGTAATAATTGTCCGGTACTTGTCCATGCATTTTTACTGAACAAAAATATAAACGCAACAGTTCAGTCCTTTCAATATTCTGCATAATTATTTCTGAGGTTGGCTTAGTTGGGTTTATTTATGTGACCAAGGTTGTGTGCCACTGGTCTGTGTGCAGTCACCTTCTCCATATCATTGTCAAGTTCATGCCCTTTGTCAAAACTGGCCTGTCAGACAGGTGGGGCCTGATCCAGAGCTACTGAAATCAGGTACAGTCAGCCCAGGCACATCCTGCACTCTGGTCAATAAAAGGCCACCTCAAAAGTCCCAGTTCTGCCATTGTTCAAAATGCCATAAATGACTTGAGCCATCCGGGAGCGTGCCATTGGCATGCTCAATGTAGGAATGTTTTTCAGGGATGTTGAAAGGGCTCTTAATGTCCATGTTTCAACACTAAGTCGCATAAAACACCTTTTTGAGGAATGAGGCAAGACAGCACACCGCCCACATGCATGATGACCATGTGTGACAACCCTCGCCCAAGACCACCATATCTGGACTCTCCATCTCTGTGACTGTCTGAGACCAGTAACTGCCACTGCAGATGAGACAGCTGGTCCCCACCATCGCCCCATTTTTGCCAAAACCGTGAAAAATAATCTCCAGGAAGTCTATATCTTTATGTGTTTTGCTCTTTGTGGATTGGACCTCTCCTCAGCTCAATGAAAAAATTGGTTCAACGAAGTGAATAGACACATTTGATGGCCAATGGCACAATGGAGGACTGTTTTCTTTAGAGACGAGTCACGTTTCCAACTTCACAGAGCGGATGGACGGGGGATCGTTACACTGACATGATGGTGTGCACGGTGGCACATGGTGGTGGAGTGCTGGTTTGGGTGGGAATATTCCAAGGACATTGCACCCAACTGCAGTTCAGCAACTTGAATGCAGTGCGATTTCACGATGAGATGCTGCTGCCTATTGTCCTACCATTCATCCATCAAAACAATAACCATCCAGCATGACCATGCCAGACCTGCGTCACCCATGTATGCACAGAGTTCCTTGAGCCTGAAAAAATTTGTGTGCTTGAATGGCCGGCTTATTCCTTGGATTTGTCCCCCCTTCCAGCATCTTTGGGATGTCCACAAGCAATGAGTTTGTCATTGATCCCACTTTCGCCAATAGCCACCAACTCCACACAGCTCTTGAAGAGAAGGGGAACACGCCCCCAACTCACCATTGACCATTTGTTACAGTCCTCACAGCAGACGTGGATAGCAGTGCAGCAGGCCAAAGGCAGACATACCAAATATTGATTTTTGAAATTTGGACAATAGACCCCATCCCCTTTATCATCACGCCATTGCAAGATTCTTGTTTGTCTGTTTAAATCATTGATCAAAATGTATTACAATATGGTCACACAATCTGTCTACACTCAATTAAAGTACAGTGAGCTTCTGAACATGGTCATATTTCTCACTATAAGAAGTGTTGCATTTATATTTTTGTTCAGTGTAATTGAGAGTCAATCTGACCTACCAATGGGAAGTCTGTATTGGGAATGGAAATTTAAGCACTGCACCGGGCGATCATGTTATTAGAAAGTCACAGCAAATCACTAGTCTATGGAAAATCACAGCACCGCAAACAAAATCGCTATCCCATGTGAGCAAAGCAAAAAAGAAAATCATAACACAGCACACGATAAATCACAGCACACAATATCGCTATAAACACAAACCACACTATTCCCTTCATACAGTCCCAATAGGCTGACATATGCGACTAATTATTTTTTAAAATGTTATTCTACTTTGTTTTTTTTTTCAACCCTTAGTTTAACTAGGGAAATTCTATTGTCTTTTTCAAGGTTACCCTTGGAGAAATTTCCAGATAAAACAGTTGCAAGAGTATGGCTGTCCAGTATCTTTTGATGCGTTTGAAAATGGGGGTGCCATGCATTAAAGGTGCTGTCATTCCTAAACATTTCGTCCGATTTGGAGGAAAACATGTTGACAGTCTGCACTTTGGCATTATTGTCATTGCATTCTTTCAAACTTTAAGTGCCAGAGTACAGGACCCCCAAAAAGTTGTCACTAACCAATGAATTATGAGGCTCACTGCCTCAAAAGTTAAAGCACTTGACAGTGACAATGGAGAATCTCACCTTAGCTACCAGTTTTGGATGCAAGGCAAACATTTTGTGGCAGACCTCACACTACACATCAACTGAGGTGGAGGTGGAGAGGATTATGTTTTGTCGAATTAACTGCTGAATGCCACAGTGGTTGGTAATGAAAGCCAGGTTGGGATAAG
The DNA here is from genome assembly GCA_029692085.1 of Gymnothorax javanicus. Classification (NCBI taxonomy): domain Eukaryota; kingdom Metazoa; phylum Chordata; class Actinopteri; order Anguilliformes; family Muraenidae; genus Gymnothorax; species Gymnothorax javanicus. Next base: position 27,032,710 of record CM056193.1, read on the forward strand.
AGCCAGGACACAGGGGAACCTTCTACATCTTTGCAACAGGCTCTCTTTGATGTGCCTGTTTAATGAGTCAATTTAATGTCCCGTCTGAAAAATCATCGCCCCAACATCACATTGTCTCCCCTACAGCATTGGTCCCCCCACCTCACCTCCAGTAAGACCATAGCTTACTCAGGTAGTCTCCCTTCCAAGTGCTAACCAAGACCACGCCTGCTTTGTTTCAGTCAGCCTCCAAACAGCACGAGCGCCAAGGGCTGCTTGCGCTTGTCAGGCAACTAGCGTTTAGTTTTGGTGGTTTGACTAAACCTTAGAGAGTCAGACAGAATAATTTGATTGATAATGACTTGTGCAGGTCCTGTCCCCCTTGACTATAAGAATTTGGTCTGGCCTATCTCTTCTCTGCACAGACTCCAGCAGGCATTCCAAAATGACCCCTTTAAGGCCATTAAAGTCAAGCACGGGGTCACAAACTATGAGTTAACACCTCTGCGATTCCTAAGACAACAGAAAACACCATTGTTACAGCCTTGTGACCACCATCAAGACAAGAGGATGACTCCATTTCATTTAATTTATTTTAATTTAGTTTTTTTTTCTGTTTTTTTGTACCCCTGAATACCATTCAGGATTTTACCATACCACTTATGTTTTTAGGAGCAGAAGTAAATTTTTTCAGAGGTATTTGATGACAGTGCATTAGTTTCATGATCGTTTAGCCTATCTAGACGGGGGGGAGCTTTTTATGCCCGCGCCAATTTTCACGTTGTATAATTTCTGAACGGCTTGAGCTAGGACCACCAAACTTGGTGACTTTTCCTAAAACTTGTCTGGGAACAATTTTATACCAATAAGTCAAGTACCATCTTCCCCATTTCCATGGCAACGGTTTTCTTACAGGTATGTCCGACAAAAAATTGCCGATTTCGGTCTCATCAATGTAGTTTCCAGATTTTCTTTTTAACATATACTTATTCCATTATATTTACAATATCTTACGTAATTTCATGCCAGCTTTGTTAAGTAGAATTAATTTATGCTAATTTGACGACGACATTGAATTTATTTTATTTTCCTGTAATGAAAGCTTCTACTACCAACAAATAGACATTTTTTTTCCATTATTAAGGTGATCTTTAGGCTCTATATTGGAATCAATATACTAAACACAAAGAAGTTGACGATAAGAACAGAGCAAGTGTTGCTTACGCAAACCTGTAATCCTTTATAAGTTGACTTTCATTTCTTTTTGACCTGAACTTCGAAGAAAAACATTCTGAGTAAATGAAAAACTATTTTCACAGAACATAAATAGGATTTTGTGTCTTTTATGGCCCCTCGGAGCTGGTGCACTATGGGATAAAATAAGCAAAGAATTCTGGGGAATAAAAATCAAAACATGAAGCCATAATGACATCATAATAGGTCATAATAATACCAAAATGATTGTAGTGGTTTAGTTTTACATGTACATCATCCCTGCAAATTTGATGCTCATACTGCCATGTCGTTTACGATTTACCGGGGGGTAAAAAAAGCCCCCCCCCCGGCCCCAGGAAGCCCCCAAAAGCCTGGTCTAGATAGGGTTTAATTGTTTAAATGAAATAAGATCATTGGAAGCAATGGAATTGCATAAAGACGTTTCTTATTTTCATTTAAACAATTTAAACGAAAATGAAACACATGCATTGGGGCACTCCACTGAAACCGCTCTCCTACGGGTTGCAAATGATATTTTAATGTCCTCTAACAGGAGTGATTTTAGTGTGCTGGTGGTACTCGACCACAGTTCTGCGTTCGACACTGTTGATCATTTTATATTGATAACGAGGCTACGAGACTGGGTGGGCATAACAGGCATAGCACTTGATTGGTTTTCCTCCTACCTTAGTGGGAGAAGTTTCACTGTTTCTTCTGGAGACATTGTGTCTGATTCTGCTCCACTGCTTTGCGGTGTTCCACAGGGTTCTGTCCTGGGACCCTTATTGTTTGTACTTTATTTGCTACCATTGAGCCAGATCATTAGTAGTTTTAATATCTCTTACCATTTGTATGCTGACGATATTCAGCTCCACATTTCTTTTAAACCGAGGTCCATCAGTTAACTAGGCTTCTTGACTGCATAAGTGCTATTAGGGCCTGGATGGCCAGAAACTCTCTCCAGCTTAACGCTGAAAAGACGGAGGTTTTGATTATTGCCCATGATAACAAAACTCCTGTTATTTTACAAGGTATTGGATTTCTGTCCTTTGCTGTCCGCTCCAACCTTCGTAACCTTGGGGTTATCTCTGATAACTCCATGTTGTTGGATACTCATGCTAGGCATCTGTCCAGATCTTGCTTTTTTCATTTGAGAAATATCAGTAAGCTTAGATCCGTAGTCTCTAACGCAGAGCTGGAGATGCTAATCCATGCCCTTATCACTGCACGCTTAGATTACTGTAATGCATTGTTCTCCCTCTTTAATAAATCCACCCTAGGCCGTCTGCAGGCAATCCAAAATGCAGCTGCTAGACTGCTCACCAAGTCTAATAAACGTTCTCATATCACCCCACTACTCATGTCCCTCCACTGGCTTCCAGTTGCCTTTAGGTTTAAGTTCAAAATTCTTACCCTCACATACAGAGCACTTCACGGTCAGGCCCCCGCATATCTGACAGATCTGATTCATTTACACTCTTCATCCCGTTCCCTTCGATCCAACAGTCATAAACTTTTAACTGTTCCCCGCACTCATCTCAAAACACGTGGTGACCGAGCTTTTTATGGTCGTAGCAATCGACCTTATGGAATGCACTACCCATGCCCATTAGGCTTGCTGACTCTGTGGAATCTTTTAAATGTCAACTAAAGACTTACTTATTCAAACAGGCTTTTGATTAGATGCTGTCTTTTATTGATATAACTGATGTTCTTTTAGCTTCTTGTGTATGTATTCTGTCATTTTGAACTATTGCTACATTTTACTGCTACTGCTACTTTTCTATGTCTGTAAAGCACTTTGTGACACTTGTCTGTGAAAAGTGCTATATAAATAAAATTTACTTACTTACTTGCTTCCTACCCCTGAGTATAGAAAAGCGTGAGAAGTCCAGAGTCATAATCAGTTTCCAATTACTAGAGGTGAAATCCACCGTAATGCATGTGAAACTGATAAACCTCCATGCAGAAGGACTTCAGTTCCGCACGAGAATCTCTAACATACAAGTTGATTGAATAATTGCTGCCTACAGCAGAGGAACGTAAATATGCCACTAAAACTCATGCCGAATGCGTGAGAGTTGACAGGTCTGCGTTATTAATGAAAACTGACCACACCTGATAATGTTGAGAGTTTTCGGAGTTTCTGGATTGGTAATTTAAATGAATGATTGAAAACAGGTCATGACCACTCATTAAGTTTAAGGGATGGGTTTGAGCTTCCTCAATCGCCAGTTCATCAACTGCCACTGATTTAGGACCAATGGCAAGACTCAGTTGTAAGGTGATGTGAAACAGGTGAACTAGATGGGTTACAGTTTGAAAGGAGCCTTGAAAAAAAGGCCTAGTTCCTCAAGAGCAAAAATGGATCAAGGCTTGACAATGACCTATCACAATGTTCCCAAGGACAAATCAGTTGGATTTTGGGTATTGTACTCTCTACAGTATATGATATAACCAAAAGATGGAAGGAATCTGGCAAAATCCAGTTTGTAAACAGTAAGGCTGATAACCACTGCTGAGTTTGAATGATCTCAGATCCCTCAGATGTCAGTGTCTTATGAACAACAGGGGCTGAGCAGAGACAAAAATGAGGGCAAACACTAACAAAACACTGGAAGAAGGCAGGATCAGGGAGAACCACACGCCTGAGACGAAACGTAGGAGAGTAGAACTGGACTCAAAAGCACATCTAACAATCTGGCAGAGACAGAGAAATCTAAATTCTCATTGATAATAAGGGAGACAAGAATCGGGTGAGTGAAAGGGGTGAGGAATTCACAGAGGGTAAAAAAGTAAAACAAGACAATTAATCAATTAACTGAAACCCAATGACTAGGAATTTCAGAAACACCATGCTACACAGACTCAAGGGTACAAGGTAAGACAACAGATGAATACTAAACAGGGGGTTCAATTATGATTGCATATAAAATGAGCAGTCTCAAAAGGCATGGTTATTTACCAGCAAAATGGTTTGAGGATTGCCATTTTGCCAAAAGCTGCATGAGCAAATGGTCAAACAGTTTCTCAACTTGATATTGCTCGGAATTAAGGATTTCTCTATCAGCAGTCCACAGTACAGCAAAAGATTCTGAGACTTCAGAGAAAACGGAGCAATGTTCAAGTGCAAAAGCCGAGGCCAAATACCAACATTGGAAGAACATGCTCTTCGAGCCCCCACACATCACTGCATTAAGAACTGACACGCTTCTGCAATGAGTATAACCACTTGGGCATGGGCTTGTAAATGTTTCAGCGGGCCTGTGTCAGTGAACACGGTATGTTGTGGCAGGGTTGGGTTTCCCGAGATGGGTGGTGGCTTTTAGTGGAAAAAACTGGAAAAAACCTGGTTTTTTCCAGGTTTTTTCCGCCGGAAAAACCACCTCGGAAGAAACCTGCCAATCCTGTGTTGTGGCATCATCAAATTCAAGTTGAGACCCTTCTATGTGAAGAGGAAGATATATCAACACCATCCAGAAGAACCAATGACTTCTCCGGGCTTGAGCTCATCTGAAATGGACTCATACGGAAGTGGAAAGGAGTGCTGTTGTTTGATGGGTCGATCCTCTAAAAAATTTTTTGGAAGTAATGGAGTCGTTTTCTCGGGGTCAGGCGAAAGATCATTTTGGCCTATATCAGAGACATATTTTAGGTATGGCACATAAAAATTTCCAATTCACCCAACAGCATTGAAATTATGATAGCTGAATAGCTGGATGAACACAGAACTCAGAACAGTTTGAATTCTCTCAATATCTCATCTAGAACCAGAGTTATAGCAATTTTAAGATTCATTTTCGGGGCTCTAAAATTAAAAGGAGATGGGTTAACAATAGTGAAGTAATTAAGACACGCTTTACTCCTGGAATTTATGAAAAATTGCCATAACTTTTTTATTCTTGGAGATATTAAGATGAAATTTGGAACCTAGGGGTATTTTTTGGTGCTCTTTAACATGCTGCAATCAAAATCACTGTAAGACAAATAGTTTTCAAGCTATCCTGACCATGTTGACTTCCTTAGTTGCCTGAAAAAATACTCAAGGTGCCAGTGTCACTGAAAGAAAAGGACAAAAAATATTTTCAAACTCAAACTGTGTTCTTTTTTGCCATTTTCCAAAAAGGATTACAAATGATAAGTTGATAATAAAATGAAAAGGAATTCACAACAGCCCACTACTATTTTTGATATGATAATGATATAATATAATAGACTCCTTGTTCTTTATTCCAAACTAAATTGTACCAAGCATCCAACAATAAATGAAAAAAGTCAAGGATGCCACCCCCGCCATTACCCACAAACCCCGCCCACCCCCGTCCACACATGTGTGGCCCAGCCTGGCTCCACTACCTTTTTTTGGAAGTCAATTCCAAATTCCCACGAGGAGCCAGCTGGAAGACGTCAGCAATCTCACATGAATAGAGGCCCAAAAAGTCGATTTATCGCATCAAAAAGTGAATTTAAGGACTCCTTACCTGCTTATCCCTCGTTTGAAATGTTCATTTGGTGTGTAATGAGGGTAAAATCCGTAAAATTTTGGCAAAAATTGCATCAAAAGTTCGTCACATATATAGGTTTTCAAAACCGAAACTTGTGTAACGGAAAATTCTACTATGCATGCGCAACGCGCAATCAGGTAAAACCCTGCATGGGTTGAGTGTACTTCATAAACATGGCCGAAAACGCCAGTGGTGCGGCGGTGGCGCCCCTAGCGACAATTGCCGTACCTACATATTTAAAACCCAGCATCTGTCAAGGTCTTGGACAGCATGAGGGCACTTGGCAAGGGTAATGTGAGAATCTGTGAAAGCAAATTTGACACTGAAGGGTATATGGCTACATGCCCATTTTGAAACAATGCATGTGCCTTCCAGACAATGGGCCTCGTGCAAGAACATTTTCTTACTTTCTTTTATATGAAGGGTTCATACAAGCCCGCTATGTCGGATTCAACAAATGCTTGTAATTCCTGTATACTGTTTGAAATGATTACATACACGCAACAAATTACATCTCCTCCTTAAGAAGCATACATCCACAATAAATGCGAATTAAAGCATGTCATTAAGTATCATCAGCAAAATTAACAGACTTTTAAAAGTCTAATATCACTGGAATCAAGAGGAAATCATTAGATAGGAAAATATCTTCCAGAAACATCCCACCACAGCAACTAAAATGCTCCATACTTTTCAGAATTTGGAAATATATCAGGCTTCGATTTGAGTACAGTTCAAATATACCACTGTCAGACATTAAAGGTAGTTTTTTAGGCATTGAGAATAAGTGAATTAGTACACAGCCTTTGTGTGTGAGGATTCAAATAAAGACAAAAAAAAAAAACAGATTTATCACACACACTATGCTGCCCTTAGTCACACATCCAAGGCCAGGTTCTTAACACTGATGTTCTATTGCGCCGACAAACACAGAAACACCGTAGAACTAGACATAAATAAATCAAAGACATACATCAATCACTCATACATTTGTACACAACAAAACAACTTTGAATATTATTAAAATAATAACCAAACAAGACATGACATACCACTTTTGCCTGCTTGTGGACTTAGAGAGGATTTTACAGCTTGCACTTCTTCCGTGAGTATAAGAGGAGGTTACAACTTGTAGTTCATAATGATAAACTTGAGAGAATATAGCTTGAATCGTCTTTACCGAGTCGCTCAATCCTTAGAACTCACACGGACATCCGTTCATTCATAAAACATTTTACAGGAAGTGGCATGTTACATGCATGATAGGAAATTGAGTCAAACATACATTCAACATTATAAATCAACAGATTACTTCATATTTTAATGCAAAGTCATAATAAATACTATATAAATTGTGCAAATTAGCTCAAAATACCACATAGTGGAGAACAACTGAAAATCTTTGTGACTGCAGATACACATACGATTCATTACTTCCAAACGGTAGGCTGAGTGAACAAAATTCTTAAAACTGGTCAAGACCACTCATAAATTTTGTTTGCACCTTAGTGAAAAAAAAAAAAATCTAAATACAACTAAATTGCTAAACGCAGCAAGTTGTCTTACATCAGTCATACGAGTTGTTTAAGAACAAATCCGCTTGTACATGATTCTTGCATGTGGCCCATTGCCTTTTTCAGGGATGCCTCTACTTTTTTTCCAGTAGGAAAACGTCAAGCTACTCTGCACTTATTACAGCTGGGCTTTGTAGACTTTCACAGACTACAAAGGTACAACCTACAGCCTGGACCAGTCTCCCACTGAAAATGTGTGGCAGATTATAAAGCGTAAAATACAACAATGGAAACCCTGGACTGCTGACCAACTGACGAAAGTCCTTTATCAGGCGAGAATGGGAATGAACTCAGCTGTTGAAACTCCAACAATTAGCTCCAAAACAAATTCTAAGTGCTATTAAAAGAAGAGGTGATGTTACCCAGTGAACATCCTTCCCCAAATTTATTGGTTCGTCTTGCAGCAGATATCATATTTTGAAACAGCTATTGTGCAAAAAAAAAAAAAAAAAAGAATAAATAATGTTGATGAGTTAGAATATTGCTTATTTTGTCTTTGTACTTTTTTAAACTGAATACTAGTTACAATTTGCTAATTATTTTTACTGTTTTTATTTATATTTTACATGCAACTGGAACTGAGGTTAAATTTATTTTAAATAAGTCCAGAATGATGGGTCTCTGAAACAGCACAAATCCCTTTAAATCTCTAAAGCTTTGTCATTCAAAGGCATGTGAAATAGTGGATTTATAACCTTTCAGATATGCCACTTAATTAGCTTCAGTTGGTCTATTCACCGCCAAAACTTAAATTAATTAATTTGATGAAAGGATAGCCTTAAGCTGGCAACATGAGTCCCGGCAGTTATGTTCTGTTCTGGATCATTTTTATTTCCAATGGAAAAACAGTTATTTCGCATTTGGTAGTGGCAATTCTGTTTCTATCGTACCCTACTAATGAATTCTATGTGCAGCCAAAAAATAAAAGCTGTTTGTTCATAAACCAATTGTGCCATCTTCTGGAAGCTTGTGCTGATGAAAGGACATTGAGTATAGCAGAATAACATCAAAAAAAATTATATATATATACAGTCGTGCCCAAAATTATTCATACCCCTACCAATTTTTGTTTTTTTGAAGATATTTTTTGACAAATCAAATTTATTTTTGCACAAATGACATGGTAAGTTGACATAAGGCTGTAAGAAGTACAGTAAACAATTTTTCAAGAAATGCAATACTTTTTGGTATTTTATTTGACAGATTTACAAAAAAATGCCATGTCCAGAATTATTCATACCCTTTTCTCAGTAACTGATGGCAAAGCCTTTATTCACGATTACAGCCTCCAAACGCGTCCTGTGGTTGATCACAAGGTTTCTACACGTCTGCACAGGGATTTTGGCCCACTCCTCTTTGGCAAACTTCTCCAGATCCTTAAGGTTTAAGGGTTTCCTTGCCATGACCTTGGTCTTCAGTTCCCTCCACAGATTCTCGATAGGATTGAGGTCGGTGCTCTGGCTTGGCCACTCCAAAACGCTCACTTTGTTTTCCACTAACCATTTCTTGAGGGATTTGACCGTGTGTTTAGGATCATTATCCTGTTGGAAGATCCATTCCAACCCAAGACTAAGTTATTCGCTGGATTGCTTGATGTTTTCACTGAGGATCTGGTTATACTGGTCCTGTTTCATAATGTCATTAACTTTAACAAGGTTTCCGGGCCCATTAGCTGAAAAGCAACCCCAGGGCATTATACTCCCGCCACCTTGTTTGACCGTTGGGACCGTGTTTTTCAGGTTGAATGCTTCACCTTTCTTACGCCAAACAAAAGCCCCATCTCTGTACCTAAACAGCTCCAACTTTTTTTCATCCGTCCATGACATTGACAGCCAGAAGCTTATATCTTCATCCAGGTGAGCTTTTGCGAAGGCTAGACTAGTTCTTGTGTGTCTGGGTAGGGGAAGTCTAAGTGGCGTATGAAAGGTGAAGTGTTCAACCTGAAAAACACGGTCCCAACAGTCAAACAAGGCGGCAGGAGTATCATGCTCTGGGGTTGCTTTTCAGCAAATGGGCCCGGAAACCTTGTTAAAGTTAATGGCATCATGAAACGAGACCAGGATATCCAGCTCCTCAGTGAAAACATTAAGCAATCCGCCAAAAAACTTGGTCTTGTGCAGGAATGGATCTTCCAACAGGATAATGATCCTAAGCACACGGCCAAATCTGTCAAGTAATGGTTAGTGGACAACAAAGTGAACGTTTTGGAGTGGCCAAGCCAAAAGCACCCACCTCAATCCTATCAAAAATCTGCGGAGGGAACTGAAGACCAAGGTCATGGCAAGGAAACCCTTAAACCTTAAGGATCTGGAAAAGTTTGCCAAAGAGGATTGGGCCAAAATCCCTGTGGAAACGTGTAGAAACCTTGTGATCAAGCACAGGAAGCGTTTGGAGGCTGTAATTGTGAATAAAGGTTTTGCCATCAATTACTGAGAAAAAGGGTATGAATAATTCTGGACATGACATTTTTTGTAAATCTGTCAAATAAAATGCCAAAAAGTATTGTATTTCTTGAAAAATTGTTTACTGTACTTCTTACAGCCTTATGTCAACCTACTGTGTCATTTATGGAAGAATAAGTTTGATTTGTCAAAAAATATTTTGAGAAAAAACCAAAAATTGGTAGGGGTATGAATAATTTTGGGCACGACTGTACATACATATATATATATATATATATATATATATATTTACTTTTTTGATGTTACTCTGCTATACTCAGTGTCCTTTCATCACCACAAGCTTCCAGAAGATGGCACTATTGGTTTATAAACAAACAACTTTTATTTTTCACTATCCAGGCGAGAGCTATTTCAGTAAAATTATCTATTTTCGGAAGTCTTCCTGATAAAGAAGCAATATTGTCTTTGGTCCATGCCTATTTTTGGTGAATTTACATAAAATGTATTGAAAACAAGAGCAAAATTCGTCGTGCAGTAACAGGCCTAACAGCCATACTTTGTGTCTGGCCACGGTGTGGTGCCATATTCCCTAGTTCTGTTCGCTAATTTTGGCGCAAATAAATCTAGTCAGGATGGCGAAGTGCACTTACCTTCACTGTTCTCTTTATGAGGATATGTACCCATTTTCTTGTGGCTTTGGACATATAACTGTCCCGCTGCACTTTCCGGCTTTATGTGTGTGCATTAGAATTTTGAGAGCGACACCTTGTAAAAAGAGATGTAATTCCCATGTTGTTCACATGATATGGATGTATGCACCTGCAAATAGAAGCTGCCAGCCTCTATTTTCGTCTTATGTTCATTGTTTTTAAATCACATGTGCCGGAGTAGCACCAAATGCAAGGATTATCTTCATCCTAATTCTCACGACCTGCAATAAGCTTGGAAAATTGTTCACAATATAATAGGCTTACATTCAGGGTGCTATTGGTTTTCAGTTGAACAGTGCACTTTTAAAAGCTCAGAGCTTCCATGTTTAACCCTCTCCCTCCCAAGTTCTCCTGAGAAACTTAATTTCAAATTGTCCTTGACTAGTCGCAAACAATTGGGCAGAACACAGGGTTAAGTTTAAAGCAGCCAGAAGCACAGTGCATATAATTGAGATCCTGGATGGCTGATCTTCTAAAATATCAGTTACTTGCCCAGCCTGTCTGTCTGTCTCCAACCATGTTAATTTAATTTAATTTAAAATGTCCTGTCATTTAAAAAAAACTTCTTCTTCTTCTTCTTCTTCTTCTTCTTCTTCTTCTTCTTATTATTATTATTATTATTACACCCAAAAGATCCCTGGTGACATCAAAATCCAAGAACTGCAGAAGATGACACTGCTTGGAACATCCCACATCCTAAGAAAGGCACTATCCACCAAGTAGACTTCAACCTCGTTCTGACCCTAGGCCCAAGGATGGGCCCGGTTATGACGACCTATTACAGCATGAAGTAAAAGGCAATTGATAATAATAGTAAAAACTTGTGTATCCACTGAAGAGGGTCTGCTGAGGGAACGAGTTCAGCCCCAAAGCCTACCCTGTCCAGTGACATAAGATTCAAAAATGAATTTGGTTAAAATTGGTTTTAGCCTGGTATTGCAGAAAAAGAATGTTGAAATATATTTGCTGGCCGCCGGATGATTAGGTCAGAGACTGCCCGGCAACAGTTCGGGTGCATAAAGACTGCACGGCAACAGCTTGGGTGCGTGAATGCATGAGCGCGAGTGTTCTACGTCATTGTGTGTTTTCGCCCTTTTGTGGCCACTAGGGGACAGTACAGAGTGACTAAGCACGAAACATGCAGGTTGCAAGCGCCATTACATCCCTTGGCACATTATTTGAATTTGGAAGGGAGCTGAGATGCAGACTTGTTTGGAGGGGGTGTTCTCCATGTCTAGAATTAGCAATAGGATTGTCATCCTCAGAAAAGAGTTCAATTAACCGGTTTCAATTATCAGCGGTAGGCTCAGTCTGTGCATGATAGTCTGTTGTCAATGCTGCATACGCTGTCATTCGTTCTTCCGAAATTAATATTACCACAAATAAAAATAATTTGAACAACCAGGTCTTAACATCACAACTCCTTTTCCTGGGACTTTGGACATAACTGTTCACCTTCGCTGTCTTGCTAAGAGTACACCAAACATTCGGGAGTGGATATCACCATTCATGATCGCTAGTTTTATTATACATGCTTAGAAATTGATTTTAAAAATACATAAATATATATAATTCACAATAAAAACATCCCCAAATAGCGTTGTTTTTATTGTGATGTTCGCGGCAAAGCTGTTTCCAGGATTATACATCGCCGATTTTTTTCCTCCCATGATTACGCATCCAAAATATTTCGGATGATGTTGAGCTCCCGACTGTGAATGAACGTTTTCCTCCCTTGTGTGAAAGCAGCACCAATAACATCGCTGTTCCGAGGAATGCGGGCTCCTATTTCGTCATTCATTGTGGGAAATAGAGAAATGCGATTGGATCTCCATTATCCTTACGTTGTGCTGCTCTTTCGCTGCCATTGAAAAAAATCAGGATTTGTCTGGGGGGAGTGTCTGCCGTATCAGTGAGTCCGCCTCTGCTATATATGCGCCAAGATCTAGCGGTGGCTATGCATTGACTTGGATGAAAGCGGGTCTGAGTTCACAGTCGTTGTGCGTGATCAAGTGTCTGCAAGCTGCATCCGTCAAGGCATAGATTTATTTGTTTAGGTTACATCGAGTGCGATAGCTAAGTGAAAAGGGTAGTTGAGTTTCCCTGGTCATTTAAACGAGCAGCAGGTGTGAATTAATGTCTGAATATTACCCTCAAGTGTATTGGTGAGTATAATTTAATTTTCGTCTTTTTTTTTCTCACCTCGTGAGTGTCGAGAGAGTGCAGGTATCTGAGAAAATATTTGGTAAACCAAGCACGTCATTTCTATTTCAACAAAGCATCGGCGTTGCGTGCGTGCTACCTTCCCTATTGTTGTAGCAATAATTTCGGCATAATTACATTGTTCAGAACTTACTAGCCCTCAACATGACCTCTAGATTGTATCGACAATTGCAATCTACATTGCACTTGTTTGTAACTGCTTGGAGTGACTGTAAACCGAGCTTGTGCATGTCTGATAAACTGCTGTGAGGACGTTTATTTCCCATTGGCCCCTCACTAACCCATCACCGTTTGGGGACATGAACACAGAGAAGTGTATAGAGGTATCTACTCAGTGATTTTTATGCGTGTTGCATGATTCAGAGAAGTGAAGTGAATGTTTCTTTAGCAATGTGGCAATGTCAGCTTTTCTTCCTCAAGCATACATGTGCGGTCTTGCTTCCAAGAAATATATTTATTTAGTCATTAAAAAAATTACTCTCTCTCTCTCTTTTAGAATCTCTCTCTCTCTCTCTCTCTCTCTCTCTCTCTCTCTCTCTCAGATTGCGCGGATGGTGGTACCGTACCACAGGGTTTTATCATTTGGTGCACTCTTGACTCACAATGGAACAAGCGCGCTGTCTATTTCAGAATTGTCCCGTTTTTTTTTTTTCTGCTGATCTCTCTAAAAGGATTCCACTTCGCCCGGTTAACTTCCGCTTGTTTGCCGTTCGTGAAAGTACTGAAGAAAGGTCACGTCCCGAAAGAAAATGGAACAATAAACACTTCTGCCTAGCCTTGTGATTTGCATTTTCCTATGGTTGAACCTAGTGTCACACAGGAAACCTGTAGGAACGTGAAAGTAGTGAGCGATGGTTTCCTTTGCATGTCTGCGCTCTGCAGGATTTGCAATAAGTAAAACGCGTCAAAATTATTTGAGGGAAGGGGGCTTGATGTATGTCGCGTGGAGTCCTGTTCACTGTGGGGAATCTCAGCGTACAAAAATCACAAGTACTGGTACTTGGGGAGGCAGGGGTGTGTGTACTCTCATTCCCCGATCAGTTCATGGTTGTGGGAATGAGCTACATACAGTTCAGTTAGCATTTCTCACATTTCCACATCACTCTAATATATGGACGCAAAGTTGTTCTTCAAAGCTGGTGGTCTCAGTCCTCGTTAACCTCATATTCATTGTTTTCAGATCACATTTGGTGGAGTACGGAGCCAAAAAGTATAAATTGTCCCTGGCTAACTGCTTACGGACTGCAGTCTAGGCATAGAAAAAGAAGCCTGCTGTTGGTTTTCAGTTGAAGGCACACTATTACAAAAAGCTCTGAACTGTCATGTTCTGGACATTTATTCGCCCCATTGTTTTTGGTCATGAATAATTAATACGGTGCATGTTTAAGCCCCCCAGCCCACTCTTTCAAGTGACGAAAGATATCTTGATGAATCCCATAAATCTGGTTTCATGGAGCATGCAGTTATGGAAAAAATGTAACTACTCATTAGGAGGCATTCAGAACTGCACTGTATGTTTGCAAACTTGGGGTTACCACGGTGATTTCCAACCCCCCCCCCAAGCCAGAGTGATGTCATCTTTCTGAGAGTGACCTCAGAACAATGACATTGCATGACTACAATCAAAACGCCATTGCCCTCAGCTGTGCTTGCCTCAAAAAATAATGTATTTAAAAAGGATCCACCTGTCAGCTGGCTCCATACAACCAGTCGGTCGCTACGGAAACGCAAACATTGACTATTTCTGCTTAATTCATGGGAAAAATTCCATCTCTCCACTTCAGCCCTGAGTTTGTTTTTGTAAGCCGATGGGAAATTTGAAGCGGTCTAAAAAAAGAAAGTGCATGTCGGCTTTTCAGCCCTTCAATTTAATTTACTTTGGTGGCATTTCATCTACTTTGATACTGGAGGGAAAAATGCAAAGCCTGCTACTACTGAACATAAGACCTATTGGTTCAGTTTGAATCAACTGGGAAAGGAACTGAGTGGGGGCACATTCAACCGGGCTCGACCTTGACACCCACCCCACACCCCACACCACCCCTCCCCACATCACCCCTCCCCTCCTCCCTGGCTGTGTGTTTAGTCAGCATGCTGGTCCATGTTCTTGGTTCATTAGAGAGCAAGCTGCCGCTAATTAAAATTAATTAGCCATCAGCAGGCACTTTCCAGCAGCCCGACCTTTACAACTGCCGGTCGCTTGTGAGCTACCTCAGACTGGCAGGTGATTTAAGAGGGACGCGGGCGTGCTCAGGGTTGTGTGGGTTACTTAACTGGGCTGGGTGGAAATTACTGCAGCACTCAAATGCTCCATACAGACGTGGCAGGGGATTTTGCCTGCATACATTGGTATTGGGCCATGTTTGTCTCATGTTATTATTAGTGATTTTTGGGTAAATTCCCCCAGCGAATTGGGATTGTGTGGAAATTAGTTTCTGTTGCCTTCCACTTTTCATAATCTGTGCTGTATTTATTGTAATATGCTTTTTTTTCATGCCATGTTATGCTTATTTGCCTGGGAGATGCAGTATGATCCTATTAAAAGCATGGTTTTTTGTAATTCATCTAATTTTCTTTGCTCTATTTGACTTGAGGCATCAGGTTATTTGGTGCACTCATTATTATAGTTTCGTCCCCCTGGGACTGGAACCTATGACCCTTTGGACATTAGCCCAGTTCCCTGATCTCTTCACATGGGCTTCTTCTGAGGTTTGAACAGCATGATTATGAACTGGTGAGAACCGTTGGTTCAAATGATGAAATGTTAATTTGTGGGTAGCCAATCAAATTGTGGATTTCTCTTGGCTTGCTCTCAGCTTATTACTTTAATAGGCTTGTATTTTTTAACCAGTGTTTTGCAGCTCTTTTTTTGCACAGCTTGTGCATGCATTTGTCTACATCCTCACTCGGAAGTGAGGCCTCAACCTCCTTTCATCAACCCGCAGCGCTGCTAACTACTTCTTGTTTGCAAATGCGTTATTTTTGTGTTTGCTGTACATGTTTTCACTTTGTGGTCTGTTTGGAGCGCAGTTTCTCTCAAGCCAAAATTGCAAGTAACACTTGCGGTGACTGTTGTGGAGGAAGAAATTTAAGAGCCAATTGAATCCCCCCCCCCCCGTTTTAACTTAACATTATGAAAAAAAATGTTGAATGAACCGTTTAATGGCCGTGGAATGTCACCAACAGCGTTTAGTTTGGAGCCCTATAGGCCAAGTCTCACTTTCACAATACTATTCCATCAACCACCGGGTATGATCTCCCAGGAAGAAAAAAGCTCGATTTACAGCTCAAAAAAAAAAAAATGTGTCAATTATTGCGCTACGAAAAGAGGAAGGGAATACCGCTTTTATTTTTCCAGGTAGCTATCGGTTGCTGTCCCAGTTGTGCTTTCAATAGAGATATTGACTGTTTATAAACAATGATGTCATAGTTGTGCATGCACAGTTTGGCGGTTGGCAGAAAGCGTGATCAAAACACAAAGACAAACACAAAGAGGGGGAGGGTGGGCGAGCAAAAAAAAGGTCTATTTTCAGTTTATGCAGCATTTGTGCAGACTGTATCATGGCTTTATCAAACTTTGTCATGTGTTTTGGCTGCGTAGCAGTTTGAAGTATTAGGCCTAGTTTGCGAAACACTGAGACTTTGTTTTAAATCCATGTCCTAGACTTGTGAGGTTTGGTGGAAGAGAGGATTATGTTCAGTTTGAGCATGGAGTCCAGGCTGTCGCTAATGGGATAAAAGTAAGTGAAGATTCTATGGGCTGAGGTAGGCCCACACCTGTTGTGTCTGCTGCACAAAAGTCTATCTAATGCCCTGCCAGGAGTTTCAACATGACTCCTCTCTCCTGTCTTTGAAGCGCTGGCTTTGTTGCATAACAGTGGGCCCACCATTGCGAACTCATACCACGTGGGACAGGTGTAAACCTTCTCTGGACTTACCGGTTGTCTCTACTGTAATCCCCCTCATTTGATTATAACCTTGAATGACATCACCTTTTTCCCCGTTTGAGGATTTTTTAAGCCTGTCAAGTGGTGCCTCACTTCACACCCATAAGACTGATTCCACACACACTGACCAGCTGCCCCTGGTGTCACGGCAACCGGCTGTCGGTCATACCAAGAGGGCATGTTCTCCCCGGTGAATTTCAGAGGAGAGTCGCACTCCCTGTAATACTGGGCCAGAGAGTCATTTGCAGAAAAGGGCCTACCATTTCCATTTCAACCCACTTTCTCTGGAACTTTATGATGTTGGCAGTAAGGATTTCAGATTTGAAGTCAGTTTTAATAATGTGGGATAAAATAGCCTAGTGTGAACACTTGGCGGGGTCTCTTACCGCAACAGCTGTCTGTTATGTAGTCTCACCTGAAAAGCAGTTGGGAGTCCATGCTGGGGAGACTGGGGACAAAGGTTCAAGGCAACAAGGACACACTCACTGACAGCACAGACACAGTCCTACAAGCATGCGCACACACAGCTGTGAAGGGGTTCTCCAGAAAAGAGCACTCAAAGCTTATAGACAAGAACAATAAGGCTTTGTCTATTTCTGAGAATGCTTCAGTTCTTGTGCAAGCTCTTCTGTGTTTTATGGACTTCTGTAATGCCTTGCTGGCTGGCTTACTGGTTCGTGCTGTCGAGCCACGATCGCTACCTCAGGGACAGAATACCATTTCCCAACTGGTCTTCAACCTGCCTAGATTTATGTGGGCCTTGTCACTTCAGAGCTGTTATACTGGCTTCTTGTGAATACCAGCATTCTATTCAACTGTCGTACAGTGACATAGAGAAGCTCTATGTCACTGTATTTCTGTAACTTTGAAGTCATTGAGTCAACTAAACATCCCAGGAGCCAGTCCTGTAGGCCCCAGCTGTTCTCTGCCCCAACCACCCCCAGTCGAATGACCTTCCCTCAGTCTGTCGAAGCTGTCCTCTGCAAGTGCCCCACAATGTGCCTTTTCAAATTACACCTCAATGCTTCTATTTGACTTGGCACTTCTATTTATACTAAAAAGAAGAAAAAAATACTTAGCACTTCTGTCCCTCTATCTCTCAGTTCTTGAGAAATGGCTAAATAGCATCTGCCGAATGACTTAATTGGAAATTATGGCAACATTTAATGAATGACTCAGTCTCATGATCTATCTCTGAATAGCGGCTGCATTACATGGGTAAAACCCCCGGCTCATTTTACTTTCAAAGGCAGTGGAAATAAATCTGCCTCAATTTTAAATGCATTTGCAGCCCTTATCCTTTCATCTTCTGCTTTGATTGTCTGTGCTGACTGGTGCTTTTGCCAGTTAATCTGTCTGGCCGCAGTGTTTCTGGGTGGTGTGCAGGAATGTCTCTGGAGTTGGCTGGGGTAAATTGAGGTGAGGTGTGTGATCAGACAAATATGTGATCTGGATGTTCTTTACTGAATATTCCTCCGCTGATGTAACGGTCACTACTGGCAATAGGAAAGCAGTAAAGTTCTAGAAATTGGACATCTTAAAGAGTTAAATGGGGGCTCTTCGAGAACAGTAGTGATTTGACTTTGTGATTGAAATTTCCAACCTTCTCCATTACTGGAAGCAGAGTGAATTCACAAAGCCACATTACTCCATTTCTCTGTGTTTTGTAGGCCTACTAGCTGCAGAATTGTCGGGTTGGCATTGTTCCCCTGGTGGTGGCTGGTCAACCTGGGGTGCCTTTCCCGAAAGCACAGATGCTAACTTGCATAGTTGGAACTATTGACTGTGAATGGCAGCGCTATGTAACTTGCTAACTTAGTTAGCAACTATGCTTTTGGGAAACGTGTCCAGGCCGCTGGGCACAGCTTTATAAGGTCAAAGTTTTCAGTTTGTGAGCCCCAGATTTGTGAGCCATTCGGCAATTGCATTGGTTTACTTTGGTAGAGTGAGTGGATGCGCAGCTGTGGCCTACTTGTGCGTACAAGCACTCCTTAGTCTGGAAGATGTGCACAATCAGCTTTCACGCCTGCTACCCGCCTATCCTATCCTATATTGGGGAAAACAGGAGTCCATGGAACACTTGTAAGGTGTATCTGGTTTAATCTACCTGGTTTGTATGCGTCCATATTTATGCTCACATCACTGTGGTGAAAAATGCCCACAACCCAAGAAAAGCCCCGGCAGATTTCCACTGTTTTCACTGGTAATGGTACAGGAAGGAAACCAACAAGGAACATCTGGGACTCCCAGACTTTTAGGAGGAACGCATTTCTGGGGAACTGGGTTGTAAGGTTGTAGATTTGATCTCCATCTGGAGTCCTGCTGTTGAAACCTTGAACAAAGCACTTCACCTTGAATAGCTTCTGTCAGCACTTCCATCTATATTTGGATGTCAGCTAATCTGTTTGGGACAACCTGGCTAACAATGTCTGCTGGATGACTCTATTTAAAATGTAAATTATACGGTCGCCATCGTTGCTGTCCTACCCATTGGCATGTACTTAATTTGCTTCAACTTTTTTTTTTTCTTTCAGGAAGTTCTTTAGGTCAAAATAACTTGATTGTGGGCCTAGTTCTTACTGTGTCTTCTAACTCATTGTTTTCTTGTGACAGCAAAGTAGAGATATCAAAATTTGTTACCATTTGACGTGGACTGTTTTGGCAGTAATGTTCTGTGGGGGTGTGCAGTTTAAGTTTTAAATGCTAAGTGTAATACTCATGATATTTCCTTTATTAACCCACTTCTCTTTTATTGCACTTATATTTTGTTATTCTTGGCCCAGCCAGATATTTATGTGAACCCAGAGCCAAAATATGTTAGGCAATGCTGCACTGTCTTTCCACATACTTTTCACTTTCTCTATAGCTCTTTTTTTTTTACCCATCTCTCTGGCTGAGTCTTCTTTTTCAGGCTCTTTCTGGCTCCAGATCTTTCCGCCATTTTGAGGGATCAGCAGTCTGTAGCGGTTCTGCTGAGAGTAATATTTCTGTGTCCTTTGCTTGAGTCAGATTTAGATTTCCAGCCATTGTTCTGAAAAGCCGCGAGTGTCACGAGGTAGCAGAAGGACCTGGTGGGGATGTGGTTCCTGTTATAAACCTGTTTCCGTAAATAAATCATGTCCTAATTGAACTTGGATTGCATTTTATGCTGCCTGTGGCATTGCCTTGTTGACTGGGTAACTGGGTGAGAGAACCAGCATCTTGCCTATCTTAGCTTAACAGACTGAAGCTTTTTGTCATGAGACTACTTAATGGAGGGCTTGCATTATGAAATTAGCTTGGGGCGGCCACCCGTGTGCCTCCAGATTGTAGTTGTAGACCTAAAAATGTAAGCATGTCCAGTACTGAGTGGGCTTTATTGTGGCAGAAGTGCATCTTCCAATTACAGTGATGTACTGCAGTAGTGATATCTCGAGGCTTTAATTCTTCAAACAGGTGGACGGCAGGTTTTATACAGATTTACGTCTGGACCTGGTCTTTAAAAGAATAGACAAGTTGAGGTCAACCACATGATGCCAAGAGTGTATTTTTTCCTAACTGGCAAAAGTAATCTTTTAGTATGTAGAATCCACCAACAAGGTCTACCAACATAAGTGAGCAAGGTCTTTGTTTTCAATTGTCCTTGGATTGTGAGCAGAGTCGCACCTTTTAGGGCAGACTGATTGGCCTACCCAGCCGCAGCAAGTCCTCTCTGTAGCATGTACATTCTTCAGAAGGGAAATTTGTGAAAAATTCTAGATCTTAACAGTGATTGGTATTTGTGGTGTTGTCCAGATATTCAACCAGTGTTGTCTCTAGCCTCTCAAAATAATACAACAGTATACGTACTCGACATACTTTCGGTTTTTGCCATTTGACGTTATAATACGCAAGTACACTTGAATATTTTTCTTGTTTGTTTTGAAGTTAAGGAAAGCAGATCTAAAGCACTTGTCAGACACCATGCCATTCAGTGGCATCTTAGATCTCATCCACGGCTTTGCATTTTTGAGGCTGTTGATGTTCATCTCAGTTTTTCTCACTGTGTGGGGTGGAGGTTGCTTTTTGCAAGGTTAGTGAAGCTGCTGATTCTCTGGTTATCTCCTATGCAGATTTCTCTCACACACTTTGTACTGTTGACTTTCTTTAAATTTTGCAGATCTTCTCTTGAGAAATGATATTGTTCATAAAAATGACCAACCAAATAACAGTTGAGTGTTTATATAACTGAGTGTGATTTGCCAAAAATGGCTTGGGAATTGTATCATCTCACAAAACATAACTTAAGTACCAAATCCATTTATCTTCAGCACTCTGAGTCAAAGTTGTAACTGCATACTGTGCACAGGAAGTCAAGTACAGGCTTCGCAGTGATATTGGATAGAAAATAGAATTTATAAATAGTAAAATGTTCTTTAGAAATTTGTCATTTCATTTTTCTAGTTTTGTTGCTTCACTGCAGTTGTCCTGTTTTCCTGCAGCCAACGGACCGCAGCCCCACAATCACTAACCAGTCCGCTGTTAGGATTTCAGCATAGTGTTTGAGTGCTCGAAAATAGCCACTTTGCTCCACTGTGGTACTTATCCCATCGAAAACACAAATTTTCTGACCTCGATTGAAAACACTGTGGTTGAAATGAAAATATACTTGTGGCCAACATGGAGCTGTCCAGCTGCAATGACTTTGGTCCTTGAGGGATATTGGGGGAAGGAGTTTAGCCAACTGTATAGGGTCTCAGCTGCTGACAAACCCAGTCTGTCTGTACTGCGCGCCCACTGTACAGTTTCACAATGACTAGGCATCACAATAGCACCATTTACTTGAACCCATACTTTTTTTTCCTGTAAAGTGGTTAGTGTTCGCTCATGCATTGAGCCATGGTATCTTGGTCACACTCGTAGCAGCAACGAGAATGCATCAAGATGCTCGAGGTCTGATTGTTGTGTGGCCAGGTGAGAGCCCTGTGACACATTTGACTGCAGGTTTCATTGCGTCGGTCGAATAAAATCGGCTGCAACTAAACCGCAGCGCAAGTCTTTATTTCTAAGCCTGTGCGGGCAGAACAGCTCAGGGAACACTTCTTAACCCTTTAAGCTGTGGGGTCACGTGACCTAGAATGTCCAAATCTAAACATACTAATGCTGGTGTCACAGTAGGTTTGTCTTCATCAGAACGAAGTTAAACTAGCCAGCTATTGTGCAGTTTGGGAAATTAGCCCAATAGTAGGAATTTGCGCCCCATTAGCTCGAAAGCCCTCCACTCGAGAAATGAAGACGCAACACAAATAGCGGGCTAATTCGCAAATTAGCTGGCCATTTCGCGAACTAGACCAAGATTTATCGGGAAAATTTCATGATCAAATTAGTCGGCTATTAGCCTCTTCATTACAAAACAGCCGGCTAATTTCAAAACTGCAAAATAGCTAGCTAATTTGAAACTTTGTTCTATTGAAGACAGGCCTAGTCAGCGCTGGGAACTGAAAGCAATGCAGCTCTAGAACACCGACTCTGCAAACATTCCGCAAGCTCTGCACTTTGAAGAATATAGAGTGGTAAAGTTATTGTGTCATGGCAGGTCACGCGAAATGCTGTTCAACGCGTATACTATGGTGCAATAAGCGATTAGACACTCATGATGCTTCAGAGGGTCTTCGCCCTGTCAACGATGTACTCGGTGGGTAATGAATATTCCTTTGACTTCGTCTCTCTCTCTTTCTCTCTCAAGCCCAGTGTTTGTGCCCTGCCGAAACATGACTGAGGTGATGATAACTAGCAGCCCCATGGACGACATGCACCTGAGTCCCAGCAAAGACAGGCTGTGTTACCAGGTACCGCACCCCTGCCCTCTGGAGCTCTAAACTCGGGAATTGTTGGAGTGACATAAGTGCAATGCCCTTGAGGGATGAATATCAGACTGCACTGGAGTCTGCAGATATTTGCTTTGGTCCAACTTTAAACAAAGTAATGCCGACAATATTTACTGCCATGGTAGGAAGTCATGGAGACTTCCCTTGGACTGTTTCGTATTGTTTCATGACGTGAAGTGACATCATGACTGAAGTCACTGGTTGCATAGTATCCTGTGAAGGAGGATGTTCTGTCTCCATTTGTAATGTTTAACCATTAGCCAGGTGATCTTGTCAGTCAGTTTTGCATAGCATGTTGCATGAAGTGTTGTATAGCCATCCATGAGACATGACTTATTGTTATCTTTGATTTATTAGGCCCTTACATCATGTTTATGAAGGCTATATATGCCTTATAAAGCCTTCATTAGCTCAGCGGCTTTTTTTCAGCCAACATTGTTTAGCCCTTGGCGCATAGTATGGAGACCTTCTGTCCAGTCATTGACATAATTTCAAAGGTCCTTGGGTGCACTGGAGAAGTGGCTTTTGCTGTGGCCCTCCAGCCTCCGTTCTCTGCTTGTGTGTGTGTGTCTGCGCACTGCAGAGAGTCAACAACCCCTTAGATTCAAATTTTTCACTTAAGTTTTACCTTAAGTAGGTTTAAAGTCCGAAAAAGCTTTTTTTTTTTCCCTCATCGTAGGACAATGTCACATGCATATTCTGTACTTATCGGTTGTCGTGCTTCACTGGAGCTAAATCACACTTATATTGAGAGAAACGGTCAAACCTAGTATATGATGTTTTATGGCCACAGCAGTACATCAAATGGAAAATATCTAGATCTTGCATATCATTTTATACGCATTTTCCTGTAGTTCCGCAGAACCGATTTGGAATCATTTGAAACTTTGGAATCTCCACTAGCATTTAGAATAAGCCTGAAGATCCACAGGTTTGAATACAGTAGCTGTATTTGACAAACCCATATATGGGTCTGCAGGTTTTACGTGGTTAAAGCTGCCCATAATCACCACTGGATTCAATTTGGCGTCGCATTTAATGGAGCAACAAATTCTATAGCATTTTACATGGTAAAAACTTCACATAGCATGCTTACACCACTGGATGTTCAGTAAAGCAATTCACATTACCTTACTGAATGGTACAACAGCTGTATACTACCTGATCCTTTCTCATTGCACCACACTACCTCTTGAGGCCAGCCAAACCTACTACCCTACTGCAGGAATGCCACTGTATTCCTCTCTGTGACCATACTGCTGGTAGCAAATGGCTCAGTGTGCCAATCCCCTCTCACTATTATCGCTGAACGACAGTTGGCAACACTGGGCATGACTGAATAGCGTCGGGCTCCGGTAGCAGCTGTTGGGACTTATCAGGGAGTCTTGCACAGTGTGTAATGCGTTGTGCTGTAAAGCCTGAGCTGATCCCACTCTGGTTGGCCTTTGCCAAGTTGCTACCCTGTATGGATTTCTGTTGGCCAGCTGGCAAAATATATTCTTGAAAAAATGTTCTCATGCTCTTGTTTTTGCGTGTGATGGATGAGGGCTTGTTCCATGGCTCCAGGTTGTGTTGGCCAGTGGCCTGGGAACCTGAACTGTGTGCTGCTCTCAAATGGGGAAGAGGTTAGGGACATCACTGTTTTTTTTTTTGGGGGGGCGAGAGAGACTGATTACCTAGCTTCCAGGCAGTGTGGGTACAGGAGGCCCTCAAAAGCCATTCATTACCTTAGAGGGAAAAGAGAACCTTTCAAGACCAAAAATTACACAAGGACCCCAAATTTGAGTTGCACCCCTATGAGAGAGGGATTTGTTTGAGATGTTCTACTGTCTCCCTGTCTCTCCCGTGGGCTTCCAGCCTCTTCGGCTCCCCTGCTTCTCCAGTCGAGCCTCGGGCCAAATGTAATATTTTCAAAATGCAACATCGTCTTCATTATTATTGTAAGATGTGCAAGCAAGATATTATTAGAATCAAAGTGGATCTGGAAGATCTATTTAAGGGCAGGACAATTTTCTGATGGAATCTTTTCATCACGGGAGAACTTTGGGGCAGTGATGGGAAGACTGTAGCGCTGTCTGGTGGGTCTCAGGAAATGGTGATTAATACTTACTGAAGAACTGTTAAAAAAACAAGGGAAAAGGAAATGTTTTATGGAAAGTGATTCATGTTTACATTTTTAGAAAATGCATAATGGCCTTGGGCGCAAGTAGCCCCATGCTCCCACACCAAAGCGCGCCTGCTGCAAAGTTGTTGTTTTTTAAACTTTTTCTTTGTGCTGTGAAAACCAGCAGCTGCAACTCTGCTTGTGCATGTGATGGTTAACGACGCCGCGTCGTGGCAGCTGTGTCTCTGGCTCGGGCTGCGACTGTGGAGGAAGCGGGGCTGCCACGGGCTCTCGCTCGCTTTCCTGGGGCGCCCTCCGCTTTGCTCGAGGTCCGTGCCAGCCTGCCACTTCCTCCTCTACACGGATGTGCCTTTTTTAGCACCTACTTTTTTCTTTTTTGCTTTTCTTTGTTTTGTTTCATTTGATTCCCCCCCCATGTGGAGATGTGGAGTTCAGCTCCTGACATACACTCGCTAAGGGGCGAGAGCACGACAGAATTTTCCGGATCACGCAGAGCACACAGCATTCTTCTACAACCCCCTCCCCCCTAGAACGACCATAGGAGTTGCGCCTGTACTGTCAAAGCACAACGGAAGAAGCTCATTAATTTTTTTTTTTTTTTTTTTTTTTTTTGGCAGGAATCCAAACTCATAAAAAAATGTTTTCCGAAGGAGAGCACATCTGCAGCGATGTTGATAAATTTAGAAGTACACTTAATGCATTCCAATTAGCAGATGTACTCAAATTATTTTTCCAGGTAGCTTACATCAGTTTTCAGAAGAAAAGGTTCCTGAAATAGCTGCACTGCACCACTGGTAGGCATTGAGTCCAGTTTTGACTGTGTGCCAGATCAGGTGGTGGGCTGCATCTAGTCATCTGGCTCTCGTGGGTCTGAGTCCATTTAAGCTCTGTTTGAATCATCAGGGGGACTGAGCTCTTTAGGCGATTGCAAGTTAGTGATTAAGAGGTAGAGGTATCCTCAGTCCTCAAATTAGAAGAGCCAATAGGGACCCTTTAAATGAAGCGCTATGTGCGCGGTGGCTGTCTCTTAGCACTTATAACAGGATTGGCTCTAGGAGAGTACAGACCTACGCCAAGGCCAAAAGTCCACTTGTCTGTTATACACAAGTCTTCAAGGGTAGCCATTACATCTCTACAATTGGCTAAGTTTTATTGCATTGAACTTTGCTACCATATAGTGGATTTGGAGATGTATGGCATCTATTCGCAATCTTGCAGTCCCACAATGGTGAATAATCCTTTTGAAAATTCCTGGATCCGGATGGTGATCTGGATTGCCACCAAAATATAATGGGTCATACCCTGTCCCACCAAAGGATTTAATCAAAATCTGTTCATAACCTTTTGGGTAAAGTTACAGAGACACTGAAAGACAATAACATGACTTCCTTGTTGGAGGTAATAATACTTCTAACTGTGCCTCTTCTGTCTTTTGGTCTCTTTCTCTCCCTCTCCCTCCCCAGTTCAATGAAGCTTTTTGGCATGACATGGAATTAAACGCATGTATCCAAAGGGAATATGAATATTCCTACAATATAGCTGAAACGGTTCATGAACACAATATTACAATAAATAAACAAAACATAGCACACAGTTAAAGAAAATGAGTTAGACTGAATGTTGTATAGTGTACGAGTGGAATGTTGAAGGCATGTGTCTGACATTGTGACATGCAGTAACAAACTGCCCTGCCAGCTGTGCTGTATGACTGCCCTCACCCAGAATGGCTGCGAGTAGATGGTCACAAGTGAGGTACAGAAAATTTGGGATTAAATAACTGAATTTGGGAAAGAAATCTTTTATCTTGTTGTTGTTTTTGTTTTTTTTGGACATTTGATGGAATAAGTGGATTTCTGTTTCCGCTTTTCCTGTCGTACATTGGACGCAAATTGTTTGGGTTTTTTTCCCCTGCCATTCTTTCTTGTAACGACTAGTTTCAATAGCAAGTTTATGATCGCTCAGTCTTTTAGATAGCTAGTAGCTTTCTTTGTGTGGACCTTTGTGTTTGGGTTGAATATGGGGCTAATGTGCATTTTCTGTTCAATAGGTTATAACATTCTAGTTTATGAATGAATTGGAATTCATTTTTTTCATTTTATCTATTATTTATGCTACATCCAATTGTTTAATTTGTGGGAGAGGGATAATTTTCATGTTACTTCGAGGTGGGGGTGTACTTTCTCTATCTCTCATTACATTGTACTGTATATTGCCAGTGTTGGAGAATATGCATTTAGCAGTGATACTGTCACTGTGCTGGGCTACTCTTTCTTTTGTCTGGTCTCTCTTAGTTGGTCATTCTCTCCCTCTCTCCCTCTTTCATGCTCTTGCTGTAGCCACACTAAAGACATTTGATGGGACTCCAGCCTAATGCTTTGTTTCCACTGGGCTGAGTGCCTGAACCGCGATCTATTCTGCCTCTCTCGCCCTCTCTTTCTCACTCTTGCGTCTCTCACACAAATATGCAGGTTTAAAAATAGTGTGCAGCTGAGTCCTGATAACACTGAAATGTGTTGTTCTTGGGAGAGGGGGAAATAGTCGTGCCTTTTCTGGTGAAATCAGAAACTGAGGAATGGGATGTCACTGAAATCTGCCAGCGCTCCATTTGCATGATTCAGGCTATTTTAACAGTCCCATCCCTTAGGGCTGTACACCCAAGAGCTGTCTGACCAAAGTTTCTGGTAAGATCTGCAGAAAGCACAGGTGGGATTCTCTGCCTTACTCAGAAAAGACCAGTGTGGGTGCCAGCTGTCACTCCAACCAATCCGTTACACGCCTGATTCTACTAATCTGAGTCGATAGAAACAACTTGAGGGGTTGATAAGTAGGATGAGGTGTGAAACTGCATGGCTGGAGTTAAAGCCTGCACCGAGACTGGTCCTTTCTGGATAAGGTTGAGAGCCCTTGAAGATCAGGGGCATGTTCACGATCGCGGGGTGTAGCGAGAGCCCGCGAGTTCTTGCCTCTTGAGCGATTAAACTATGTTTGGTCTGGCGCAGACCAGTGAGAAAATTTACAATGTCTCCTCTTCCCTCCCTAGATGGCATGTAGCATTCTCTGCATTGGTATCCACACTTTTGCACATCTCCTTCAATAGAATTTGATGCAAACCCTTGTTGGCAGTCATGTTGGAAAAAGTGCCAGAACTCACAAGTTGTTCAAAACTCGAATGTCTTCCCTTGTGAGACCTAGCGTTAAACCATTTATTCTTGAATGTGATCCAGCTGTGTACCTCATTAGCCTCATTAGCAGTCACTTGGCTAACCTTGTCCTGACTTTCTTAATGCTGAAGGTCAGAAAACATTCTTTTCTGCTATGAAAGATGACCTGGTTTGGATTTAGCCACCAAGTCTTCACACTTTCAATACTGTAACTGCTCCTTCTTTCTGGAATCTCTTGTTTTTCCCTTATTACATCACACCCCACAGGGGTCCCACTCAGTTACATTCATCACTCTTTTAACAGCCTTGACTGTTATCTCAAGGCAGCATAAGCTCTCATGCATCAAATATTTCCTGAAGGGTTTGTCTGAATAGGTACTTTACTGAGCCAGAACACAACAATGAACATCAGGATTTTCATTTATTTATCTAAGGATCTAGCAAATTTCAGGCTCTCAAGGTTAAGAAGGATGAGCATGTCTCAGTCTCTACCAATTTGTAACTTCCAACTTACCTGGTTGCTAACATTTTTATTAGTTCTTGTTTTGGCTGGAGCTACGAGACCCTGTTGCTGGAGATCTACAAGCCTGAACACTTTCAGTCCAATTAAAAAGCGTAACTCTTTCAAAAGCTAAACATCACACTTGGCTGCTAATAAGGAGTTTGGTATCTTATGAAGTTATGAGTTCAAATAAACCTGTACACGGGGTAGATCTTCAAAAACCGGATTGGGCTTTGTCGATCTAGGGCTTGCTGAAAAAGCGATGTTTAATGTGAAAAGAGCTCCAGTGTTATGCAGCGAGCGATGAGTCCCCGTAGGCTTTGCTGAGTGCTGTATCTGAATGCTGAGTGATGCAGTGTTTCCTGTGTTGGTCGTTGGCCTCATCGAGCTGCTTGTTTCCCGGCAGATCTTTCCGGACCCCTCGGACTTTGAACGCTGCTGCAAGCTGAAGGACAGGCTGCCGTCTATCGTGGTGGAGCCCACCGAGGGGGAGGTGGAGAGCGGGGAGCTGCGCTGGCCCCCCGAGGAATTTCTGGTCAGCGAGGAAGAGGACGAGGACGAAGAGGAGGATGGCGAGCAGGAGACCAAACAGCCCATGCAGAATTCTCAGCATTGAGATGGTGTGGACAGAAAATGCAAAAATACAAACATGGACTGACCCACTCAAGCACTCTCTATATACAATACACAGTCAAACCTCTGACATTCTGCTACACAGACAAATTGTTGGACTGCCTATCGTCAAATGGAGTCATTGACGCGTCAAATCTCCCAATCGTGTGCTGTTTGAAAGGCAGATCTGCACATTACTCCATGTGGACTCTTTGGGTGTACGTACATGCTCAGAATAGCACAGAGAATGCACGCTCCACCAGGTGCACAGTCATAAGCCTCAACACTGACTCACACACATACAGTTTTGTGGACACACACACACACACACACACACACACACACACACACACACACACACACACACACACACACGCTGTTCAGTCACACTCAATTATGGCAAGCATTTTTCCAGCAGCATCCTCGCTTAATGGGTGCCAGTGGGCCAGTTGAGCTTCGTGCTTAGAGCCCAGATGTACTCATGCATCGCGAAGCCAACTGCCTGCACTCTTCACCAATTAAGACTCTCCAGGCGAATTAGCCCCAGAGCAAAAGACTCTATCCCTGCATGCTAATCCCCGTTGTGCTCCTTGGACATCCACGGGGACTCCTTTTTGTTCCTTTCCACGTATATATGATTATGTTCATTTTAGGGGGGTATTCCAAGTATTCCAGGGCCAGTTTATGTGTTTCAGTGTCTGTATACACGTACACTTGTTTGTTTTCACCTTATTTGTTCCGTGATCATTTCTAAAGGCAGAGAGGCTGAAGGAGACGACTGCTGTCAGGAAAGAGTTCTAATGATGTGGACAGGATTCAGAGTTTAGATCCATGTGTTGAGATGGTGTCTATATGGGAGAAGCAACTTCCTAAGTCCATGGGGTGCATCACGGGGGAGAAGTTTAGAAGGGTCACCGAGTTCCACGGCACTAGCAATGACCAGCAAGTTGGAGGATCGTTAGGTTGGTTTGACACAATGTTTTGTCTGTCCTCCAAAGTGGAGTTTTAAGTGTGTTTTCCAAGTAGCGTGATTGCTTGTCCCACTTTACTGTTAGTAAGCCGTTTGTGTCCACAAGTGGTGGACGAGGCACCAGTAAGGCTAGCTGTACCAGCACATTCTGCACCAACATTTGTGCTCTCACGGGTGTGACTTTCAAGTCATTTCAGCAAGCGCACAGAGTTTGAATATTTGTTTTTGGTGCTTGATGCCACTTGGGTGTATTCATTCAGTAGTTAATGTCACCATAATGCCATCATATGAAGCCTTATACCCAAATACCTGTGGGATAGATCAAGCTTAAATCCTGTCCTAGTTTTAATATTTTCCTGGACCTCACAGGGTAGGCAAATTGGACATTTGTCCCTTACAGTGCACGTCCTTATGTCCACAACACTGCCCAGTTTGAAATCTTTTACATAATACTTGGGCGGGAAACTATCAAATTCATGTCTGAAACTTTATGATTAAAGCTCTTAATCTAAAATGGAGGCAATTGACCATGAAACCGGAATCCTCCTTTTAGGAAAGGGAAGGCTACAAGCACAAATTGTTGAAGGTATCTTTCATGTCTTGTTGCATTTATGTATTGCCATGTCTGAGTATTTATTTTTGTATCTGTTTTTTTTTTTTTTTTTTTGTGTGGTTCAGACTGATATTAGAGCTCTGCACATCTTTATTCCCTCTCTGTGCTCTCCTGTAGTTTGTTTTTGTATTTTGTAAAGCTCAGGGAGATTAGCTGCCATTGTTTTTTTCTGTTTTTGTATTTAGACCACTTTTTTCTGCTGTGAATGCAGAGGATGTAAATAAACATTTGAAAGTTATTTCCAGTCAGCGTGTTCATGTCCATTTGTGCATTTATTACAGTGTAAAGTACCTACGTGTCCCTTAACTATGCTGGCAGTTGAATGTTTTTTTTAGGAAATCAGTTGTTCATTTATGAATCTTTCGCTTTCTTTATTTTTTTTCACCTTTGGAAGCCCCTGACCCAGTATTGCTCGGCTCAGAACTGTAGTGTGACTTCCTGTCTGTTTCCACTTTGTGTGTGTGTGTGTGTGTGTGTGTGTGTGTATACATGTGTGCACATGAGCATGCACGTGCTTATGTTGCTCTGCAAAACTGCCGACCACAAGCCTGTCTTCCTGCTGCACCTCCATGTTCCCTCACTCAGACATTGTCATTGCTCATCTCATAAATGAGTTCTGCCTTATTACTTGCATCTTCATTTACTCCATGTATCATTAGAAATTAGCCTGGAATCCAGTTTTACTCCCTGAATCTGGCCAGAGGCCCAAGAGAGTGTTGAGTTCCACTAACCAGTGACTGGTCCTGATAATTTACTGCTGCAATTGGCAGCTTCTCCAAAACCGTGGCTATCAAACCTGGAGATCGAGTGCTGCCTTCTGCCATGGAAAACCACTTCACTTGAGTCTGCTTCCTGGGGTGTGATGCATTGGAGAAGGAATTTGTACTAGGCTGGAGGATTGCCAGATTCAGACGCTGAGCATAGTTGTGTTTCTGACGAGCGCAATCGGGCAGGTGCGTGTTTTTATATTCATATATTTTCTTGTGTTTTGCACTCAAATTATGCTAATCTTCTGCTCAGCTGGATCATCTGTCCACACCAAGCACCTGGGACCGATGATGTTTATTCAGCATGCGCTCAAAACCAGTCATCCATAACATCTGCTCTGGATTGCATTTGTCAGATTTATGTCAGCAACTCAAATTCACCCAATTAGTGGACCAGGCCTGTTCATCCCTGTTCCTCAAGTTCGACTGTCTAGCAGGCCTCTACTCCTATATTTCCTTTATTTGCATCAATTTGACTCTCTATTGACTCAGTCACATCTGGCTGTTGAATGAGGTTTGTCTTGTTGAAGCAGGAGTGAATACTTACAGGAGCAGTTGGGCAACTGACCTTTGGAATTCACTGGATGGTCATATGGCATGTTAGCTGAAGATTCAAATACGAAAAAAAAAATGCACCATCTGGGAAGGTGGACCATCTTAGCCCACAGTCAAATGTTTTATTTAACAAACAAGAGGCTCCTCAGGCCGGGTCTAGGCCTGGGCCAATCCATAGATATATATATTTAGAACACTAGATTGCTGATGATGTCATATTTACATTATCTAAAGTGAAGCACCCAGCCGCCATATTGATACAGCCAACTTCTTCATAAAAATGAATGGTTTCCTATGAGGCCAATTTCAAATAAGTCAATATAACCATTAAAATGCCGAGATGTGCGGCTGCCTTTTGCAGCAATAGTCATTTGAAGACCTGCAATAAAACGTTTCATGCGTAAGTTAACGTAGAAACGCAAATTTGTCACTTTAATAGAAAAAATCGCGTTCGCTTGCTAGCTACCTAATTAGCCGTCCCATTGACTTACATAGACCGCTGACTAAACCAAACGCTAGCGATCGATAACTGTCTCCTGTGAGCTACCTTGGTGCCCTTACCGTCGCGGGGACTGCATTGACTAAGCAGTCAATAAAAAGAAGAGGGTGGCTAACTAGCTAGTGTAATGGGAAAAAAAAAAAAGCCACTAGATGGCAGTATTGACTTTTTTTTGTTAAGCCCAATCTAAAGCTAGGTTTGGGCATGTCCTGGGCATGCCTCAGAGGGGGGCTGGAAAAGAGTATATAAGGAGAAAAATCGAGAGAGTGGAAGTAGTAGGAGAAATTGCAAGGAGAAATTGTGGAAGGATACATTTGACCAGACCTGTCACTCTTTTCAAGACCTGTGAAGCTTTTTGTGGATTTTTGCCTGTGTTGGAGCATTTTCCTGTCCCAAGACATCGCAACATAGCAGCGCCATCTCCATTACCGAGGGACTGTAAATATCTCTTTTTTTTTTTTATTTCAATCTTGGTCAGTAGATGTAGATTGTAGATTAGTTCAAAGTGTGCGTTTAATTAAATCTGTTGAAGTTTAAGAATTTTGTCTGTTATTGCTGTCCGTGACGTCATAACAAATTGACACCATAACAATTTGGGGCCATAACACTAGCTACTTAAAATTGGTATTCAAGGACAATATTTCTTACCTGCATAATAATTAAAACAATGGACAAGTCGCTTTGTCTGTTTATACAGAGTTACAAAAGACAAGGAGGGGAGAAAGGCTTGGCTGTCAGAAATCAGGAGAAAAAAACCTTTCTCTATCCCCTCGATCCGTGCTGTGCAGTGATTATTTTTTGAGAGCAGTGTTATAATGGGACAGGGGCAAAGATGACGCTTAGTAAAGGAGAAGCCAGAGTTAACTAGCGCTTCCTTTTAACAACGTTGACATTAGCCATATGATTCAGTATGAACAATTCGGTCAACGGCAAATATGCTCAATCAAGGTACAATGAAGTGAGGAAACCAGAGAGTATTTTGATAACGTATATGGACATTCATCGACATTGCTTATAACGGCGAAAACTTCGAAGCAATTGTCTTATCAGAGGGTCATTAAAAGCCTCGGTCACCTTAACTGAATTTTTCTGCTCGCACTTTAACGTTGACACCGAGTAACATTTCGATCTTCCCTTTAGTAAGTGTGCCGCTTTCTATCATCCAAAAAAGCACATATTTAGGGAGAGAAAATGTTGCTCTGCACAGCGATACCAAAATAACCCTGACTCGCGCGCAAGTGTTTTTGAAAATATAATTTTACAGTAGGCGAAAATGAATGGGAGTGTACTTGCGAATATAACTTCCGGGTGTATACGCTCCTGGAACAGAAGCTTCACTTGAGCGTACCCGATCAGCAATGTAGTGTTATATATATATATATATATATAGATCTATGGGCCAATCACGAAACCGTGCGCGCGCATGAGCAGGACTATCGCGACCCCCTGAAAAAAAAAAAAAAAAAGATCCGGAGCCGAAACCTAGGCCGTGTGCGAAACATAGAGATATATAATAGAACCAGAGAGAACGAGGAAGTACCTTTGCTTCAGCCAGTTAGCGTGTTTGCTTCCGCGTTTCCCAAGGATGCAATTTTGTGGCCAAAGATGCTGAAGCTCCATAGACACCGATTGAAAAGTGCGCATTTTTTTCTTGCAAAAAAAAGCGAAAAAAACAGAAAATGTATTTGGTAATCCTTCATTATTTTGCTCTTTGTCTGACGCAACTGTTCGATGTTTTCAAGAGGGCCTGTAAAATAAGAGCTGCTACTTAGAGCTTGATGACAGCTCGTGCACGAGTTTGGTTGTCCAGCTGTTGCTCTGACTGCAGCAGTTCAGCCAATGAGTGTGCAGTGCGTGCGCGTTCCGGATTAACAGCGTTGCTTGTCATTTGCCCTCGAACACATTCGCCAATCCGCACAGACGATACATTTTCTTGGCCATTTGTGCTGTGTAATCAGATTGGCAATCTTATGAAATGGTGCTGGAAATAAGCAACCATGGGACGCCATTTTTATAGATGGCATCGGTCAATTCCGTACTTCCTCCAAGTATACCCAACTGCAGCCGCGGGCAAATTACAATCCACGCTCCCTACAAGCCGCGCGGATACAGTACAAACCACGCCACTTACAAACACGCCCACCACAAAGGGGTTAGGGTTGGGGTTAGGATTAGGGCGTTTCTTGTAGGGGGTGTGTTCTGTACGGGGCGTGCTTTGCACATGGCTGCGGCTGCAGCTAGACCCTTCTCACTTCCTGGGCTGCTGAAGTAGCTAGCCTAGCATCTCCTATTGAAAATAATAGGGGTGGTACTTCCTCGCTCTCTCCAGTTCTATTTTATTACCTCCATGGTTTGAAACCGTGCTCTACAGTCTACATACACAATTCTCACTACACACTAGTCACACTACACGCTACTCACTACGAACAAACCCTTCCTCCTTCTGCTTTCGAGTTTTATGGCTACTGACACACCAATTTGTGTATTACCGCCACCCTTTGTGTGGTCTAAAATAATGTTCGCCGTTATGCCTTACCTGGTGAAGATGCGGTCAGCAAGGAGACGATGGAGACAATCGGCCTGCCGTCTGCGTCTCATCTGCACGCTTGTGAATTTTGAATTTTCCTCAGAGGTAAGACACCATTTTAAACAAGTTTCTACTTTCACTCAGCTTACTTACTCCCAGTGGATGATGTGAACAGATGAGAGTGAAATGTTAGTTTGGCTTCAACCAAAGAAGAATTGTAAGTATCAGAACTGAATGACCATGAAGAAAGTATTCTTCAAATTATCATCTAATGTTAATTCTCATGCATAATGTTTTTATCATCGTATTTCTACTTGAAACACAACTTAAACCCAAACAGCTACGGGTATGGAGCAGAACTCGCCAAATGCTCTACAAATGAAATTGGAGGGAAAAAGTAGCCTACATTCACAATTCACATTAACCCCTTTGCATAGGTATATATAGACACCTGCGTCCATGAATACCGAAATGTAATGGCTAAATTAATTCTGTAATTGAATTTTCGCATGTTTTACTTCAATGGAACAATTTTGGCCAATATCTGCAATACAAATACTGAGTGATGAAGCATTAAATAAGTTTGTGCACAACAGGAAAAAAAAATGCTTTATTTGTATTATGCATAAAGAGAAACATTTGAGGTCATAGATATATTGAAATAATAATAAAAAAAAATAATAATAATATGGCAAATGTGAATTTAATCTTTAAAAAACAGTCACTATGCAATAATTTCATATGGTTCTATAAATAATTGCATGAAATAGTTAAATAATTTCATATACATTGTTAACAACAGTTAAAACATTCAATACATAGTCCAATAAATAATTTAAAATATTGTCCTTTACAGTTGGGTTTGAGAGGGCCATACTGCAGGGTTAATCTCCATGGTCCCCTGTTGTGCCTCTATTTTGAGGGAGGTGACCTGCGGAAGGACTTCCGCCTATCAAGGTCATCGCTGGAGAGCCTTATCCGTGTCCTGGGAGAAAACGACCATGGATGGGGGAAGTTGACAGTGGCGCTGGTGTTTGTGTGCTGGCTGGCCTGTGGAATGTCCTACCGGGTTGTGTCAGAGGCCTTTGACATTCCCCGCGCCACATGCCATGACATGATCCACCGGGTCAGTAAGGGCATCCAGGGGGTTTTCAGGAGGCTCATCCGCCTCCCCACCCCCGAAGAGCTGGAGGAGATTGGAGCCGGGTTCCAGCAGCTGCCTGGTTCCCCAGCCTTTGAGCGGGTGGCAGGGAGCATTGATGGCTGTCATGTCCACATTGTTCCACCTAGGCGGTTTGCAGCAGACTATTACAACAGGAAGCTTTTCTACTCGGTCCAGTTCCAGGCCATCTGCGACCACAAGGGTCGCTTTCTGGATGTGGTGGTGGGCTTCCCTGGCTGATGCCCGGGTCCTGAGGTGCAGCCCCTTCTATGTCCACCGGCTGTACCCACCTCCTGGATGGTGTCTGCTAGGCGATGGCGGATACCCGTGCTTGGCAGAGCCCATCTGCCTGATGACGCCATTCCAGGAGCCTGTCCGGAATCCTGTGGAGGGTAGGTACAATACCAGGCTGTCCAGGGCACGGTGCGTGGTGGAGAGGGCACTTGGGGTCCTCAAGACCAGGTGGCGCTCCATTTTCCTGAAGGCACTGGAGGCGAAGGTGGAGTTTGTATCTGAGGTCATCTGTGCCTGCCTTTTCCTGCACAACGTCTGCCTCAGGAACGGGGACGTCTTGGAGCCTGAGGTTGAAGACAAGGATGACGGGGATGATGTTGAAGCCCAGGAGCCACACCAGCGCTCCGGGGACACCCTCAGGGGCAGACTTGCAGCATCGGTGTCTGCTCCTGATATTCCCATTGCAGTGCTGCAGGACCATTATTATTGTTGTTTTTTTTTTTTTTTTTTAGTTTGTGTTTCTCTGCCCAGGGAGTTCTTTGTTCCTGATTTATCTCAAATATTAAGTGTTATTCAACCTGGTGTACATAGTTAGATTATAGTTATTTTATTATTGCCTCTTAAAAATCCAACCCCTTGGGGCGCCCAGGTGGCTCATCGGTCTAAGCACGCGTACCATAAAGGCTGTGTCCTTACCGCAGCGACCTGGGTTCGATTCCAGCTCAGGTCATTTGCTGCATGTCTTCCCCCATTCTTCTCCCCAACCTTCCTGTCTCTCTACACTGTACAACTGCCAAATAAAGGAAAAATTCCCAAAAAAAAATCTTAAAAAAAAAAAAAAAATCCAACCCCTTGTCCGAGTCGTAAGGGGTGTTAACAGGTAAAGTACAGGATTGCCAGGCAGGGTGAAATATGGTGGGT
The DNA here is from genome assembly GCA_029692085.1 of Gymnothorax javanicus. Taxonomy (NCBI): domain Eukaryota; kingdom Metazoa; phylum Chordata; class Actinopteri; order Anguilliformes; family Muraenidae; genus Gymnothorax; species Gymnothorax javanicus. Next base: position 27,069,759 of record CM056193.1, read on the forward strand.
GGTTTAATAACCCATTTAAACCTGGACAGCATGTGCGCATTTTAAGAACGTTTCGTTGCCGACACAGATATACGCGTAATTTTTTTTGCGCAATAGAAAAAAATTCCAGCTGTTCCTGAAAGCTGAGAAGCTGTGCTTCAGCCCAAATGCAGGTTACTATAGTAAACATGGCAGCATGATTCTCTGCTGGGATTTTTGCATTAGGCCTTAAAGGGTTAAATACCCGGGCCAATACGGTAACCACGAAGGCCTGTCTGGATCTAGCTGGAAACGCGCTGGCTAAGGGGCTCTGGTAAAACTATGTGGACCAATCACCTCTTAGCGGGTAAGTTATGATTACAGAAACATTCCTGAAAAACCTGTAGCTAAGTGTGGAAGTCGAGTGTCTCTCCCTCAAACATGGTGCTGGACAATGAAAGCTAAAAAGAAGTTGCTCAATATGATCGTTGCTACCTGAAAAAGAGGGGTTTTAAGTGAAGTTAGTCAACCGGCTGATATTTGACTTTCACATGTTCCCTTGCAATATTTAGTACATTTCTGCAAGGCAAAAACCAGACGTAACATCTTCCATTATTGTTTAGGCTCTCTCAGGCAATGCAATTTGTGTGTGTATTCCATGGTACTTGACAGTTTTTTCACTCACGCTAGGTTGTTATGCATCAGTGGTGTGCGGTGGACAGAGAACAAGGAGGGCGATAAACATGTCTTTAAACTGCTTATTAGTCTTGATCTGTTTTCAGTCAATTTCCCCGGTACAAGACACTTGAACTCTCCCCTCTCAGGTGTAGCTAATTGTCTTCGTTAAGACGAGAAATCAAACGCACCAGCTGAACGCAAAAAAAGAGCGCATTTCAATCTTTTTCAATCAAACAATCATTACGCACAGGTTTGACGACTTGCTTAGGATGTGACAAAATTTAGCGCGGAAAATACACATTGGTTTTTTCGTGAAGAGTTGCCTATTAAGGCATGTGAATTAAACATTTTATAGAATTTATTATACACTCGCCAAAACATTTCATTATAAAGGGAAACTAACATGTTGACCAAGAACAATGATTGAAATCGGGTCACTAATCTCATCCATTTCAAGGGATGTTTTCCGCCCCCTCAGTTTTCCTTCCACCGCCCACCACTGTTATGCATCATCAGACCAAAACATTGTAAAAGTAGGCCTATATGAAAACCCACAATGCAATAAACCAGCTGGTCACAACTCTAATATCACTTGTTGTCTCTTACATTTTCTTGATCTCTTGCAAATCAACAACCCTGCCTTTTCCGCTCAACTTTATTAACATTTTTCCCAACTCAGAACAGAATTATACAAAAAGCATTTATTTATTTGTTAAGTTTTCGATTAAGCTCAGGATCCCCATCGTCATCTTGTTTTTTTTGTGCTGACTGTAATGCATATGATTTTTCAACTCACTTTATATTTCTGTTCGAGGTTCTCCCATTTCTTTTTTATCCACCCTGGCTCCACCTTGCCCTCCAGGCCATGTTCCTTTATGAACATTCTACAGAAACATAACATCGGTGACATTGACATAACTGAATATAAGCATTTACAAACGTTGCAATATTCCGAGAAAATTATTTACATACTGAAATCCTCTGACCGCTACATTGCGCCTCATTGCTGGCTCTCCAGGAAATGAGGCGCCCTGTATCTTAATCTGTCCCTATAAAAAACGAGCAAGATGTGCGTCGTTAGATCCAACATTTTACACGGATTAATCATCAGAAGTCCTCACTTACACGCCAATAACAACTGCGATGTTATAGGCCCATTTTCGCTACATTGGCTTACGGCCCGATTTATTTATGCTGATGCTGATAGTATATAACCGGGCGGTAACGTTCTTTACAACTCTGAAATAATACGTTCAATACACCTTCAGCTGAATACCATTTTTTTACCATATATAACCCGTATTACAAGATCGGTTAACAACATTTCAACATTTTACTCACATTTGTATTGACAACACCGGCGTCGCCATTTTGCAGTTAAAGTTGCTTCCTCTCATTATTCGTCAGCGAGTTTTATCTGGCGGTGTACGTCGCGTTGCATCTTGGGCAATTTATGTATGAATGTGTGTTTACGATGCACCCACAAAATATCTTCCCGATCTAGCATATATCCGGGAACTTTTCGCGGACACACATTCACTCCCCACGCATAAGTGAACACCCTACCTCCGAGGTGGGCAACGAGGGCCGTATCTGTTCTCACACCAACTTCTGGCCTTTAATTAGTTGATGGTCTAAATTAGCCAAACCATTAGTGAAACCTGACATTTTAGGCGCATTTCTTTAAATTATAATGAATGACCACCAAAGACTGTTCTTGTCTCCCTTCATAAAACATTTTTCTTTGATCTAATCATTGGACAAAAATTTATATTTGTGTATGCGACCAATTAAGTTAATTAGACAGGGTAATTGATTAAATAAATACCTGCATACACACCGGCCCTCCAGGACCGGAATTGCCCACACCTGCCCTACCCCCTAAATCTGACGTCATCAGTAGCGCGAGTAGTGCGAGTAGTAAGTTAGTGCGCAGTTTCGAACAGGGCCCTAAACTCGTGGCCTACCGGCCCGAGTAATTAGTCCTGGCCATTGGTGTCAAAGCTCTGTCAGTGTGTAAACCTGCCCCCTGGTGAATGAAGGTCAGAAATGCTTGCTGGTAGTGGGAGGGTAGTTAGACGAGGAAAAGATTTGCATCAGTCCTTTTGCTTCTCTTTGATCTGTGCGAGCCCCACCCAAATTCCAGCATCTGTTTAATAACGCAACCTATTGACCCCATGCAGCCCCATCCACTTCCACATCTAATTGTTCTAAGAGCCATTACACGAGAGATTGACATTCGGTGCGCAGTTGACCGCCCTGCAATTGCATGAAACTTGGGGCATAGGTAGATATGAGTGTCCCACAGAAAAAGCCAAATTTTTAGGTCCGTATTTCACTGTGCCTGCCGATAGCGCCATCTGGAATCCACTTAAGTGGCTCAGTTTAGCTGTTGACACCACATTTTACATCAACTATCATGACTTAAGGGTACACAGTACTGAATATGTTATACTTTTATCATGACCTGTGACACTTCAAGTCCGGTTAGACTTTAGCACCACATCAGCGCCAAGCTGGGTAACTACGTTATCGAGCCAGAATTATTTGAGAAATAACAATAAAAATTGAAAATGGGAATGGGAATAAAATGATACCCCAGACATATACCAAACTAGAATGCTTTATTATGTGTTTACACACAACAAGACTATCATTTTCAATGAATAGCACCTTGGTATCTTGCTGTGTTTGTGTAATAGACAGCCAGAAAGATGGTTAAAATTCATTTTTGGTGCATGTTTGTGGTATGTTTTCTCTGTAACCCAGATTTGTGCTGTGAGGGTAAATGCTGTTTGTTGTGCCTTTGGAGCTCTATTTTCAGGAATACCAAGCATTTCTTTGGTAGTATCTTCGCTTTCAAGTTAGACGGAGCCAAAGTTGGTGGAAAACTCAAAATGGACCATTTCATGGCAGATTGTGCCTATGTTTAGGTGGCATTATTTTGTTTACCCAGCAAGACGGAGATCTGAAATTCTCTGGATACATAGTGCCTTTGGGGTACATTTCAGCGTTAGTGAAATCTCAATGGTAGTATTTTCAGTGTAGATGATTTTAAACAAAAGACGGAAAAATTCGCCTCAGGGGGCACTGTATGCTGGATGCAAGTACTGCCCATCCCCAGCGAAGTACCAAAGAAATTGTTTTTGAATTGTGATGCACACAGCTAGTTTTCTTTGAAAATGAAAGGTTTAGCTTGGTACTATTCTGGGGCGCGTTTTTAAAAGCGTAGTTGCTAACTAAGTTAGCAACTTACATAGTTCGTCCATTCACAGTCAATGGGTCCAACTATGTAAATTAGCATCTGTGATTTTGGGAAACGCACCCATGGGTGGAGAGCTATCTGACCAAAAGTGATGCTCTAAAGACCTAATATTTTACTGACCTAATATTCCGTATTCCCAGACATATACCAAAGTTCTGTCTTTTCACATATATAAAGTACGTGCACAGTTAAACATAAAATTTGTAATCTCTTTGGTATAAAGCTGGGTTGGTTGTATATTGGAAAAGAATATTGGTGGTGATTGTAGCATTGTGTCAACATGCAAGACTTTTACCAGAAGTCATTACAGTGTACAGTTTTGTAGTGTTGGAGAGTTTCAGAAAATAACAAATTCTCTGCATTTTTGCATTACTATTAGAATCAGAAAGCAGGCTTCAGTGTTAATTCTAGGATTTCCCTATGGTATGGTGCTTGGGTATGAAAAAGGGCACAGCAGTCACGTCTAGCGAGTGGTTATTCTGATAAAGGGCACAGAAATCCTAGCAAGCAAGCAGCACCCTGCCAAGAAAAGGGCAGTTCATTTGTAGTGGTAACTTGCTTGCCTTCATTCCTAACACCAGCCCATGATGTCTTATGGGATGCCCTGGAGGTGGGAGGGTGGGGTTTTTTACAGACTTCCCATTTCGCGTATGGCCAAGCCATGGGTGTTGACGCAACTATTGTGCCACATAGGCTGCAGCCCGCTATTTAATTCAGAGACAGACAAGCTCACTATCAACGGCCTGTAAGCAGCCCTGTAGAGACCCAGGATGCAGTGTAGTAGGGCTTGCCTTGGGCTCGACTGGCTCTGTGGGTAACATCGACCCAGATCCAATGAAGAAGGCCATGGATGGCTGCTCAAGGCCAAGGCCAAGGAGCACCTCTGGCGTGCACCACCAGGTGCTGCCAACTCACAATCCAATTCCAAAAACAGACTGATGGATAGAGCTAGTCACATGCTGTGTTGACATAATTTTGCTTTGGATAACATGGAAAGTAAAAAACAGTTTTAACTTTTGTACTATACATTCTGTCTTCATGTACACGGTTGTGTGACGAAGATTTTTTTTCAGAGTTCAAATTATGGACTGTTATTTTATGTAAGTGTACGATACTGTTGACTCATGTCTGCATAATGATTTACGGTGGTACGCCTTTTACATTAGTTCTTTTTTTTGACATTTAAAAATTTTGGACTGGTCATGTTTTATAACGTGCTGTACGTTTCTGAATGCTGTACCCGTGCTTGGTAATAACCCATGTATTGTGCGCTTGTAATGCTCACAGTCACCACCAGTTTACAACCAACCAAGCTTTATACCAAAGGGATTACAAATTTTATGAAAAACTGTGTATGTACTTCATTTATTTCAAAAGACAGAACTTTTGTATATGTCTGGGAATATGGAATATTAGGTTGGTAGAACATTAGCTCTTTAGACCGCCACCTTTAGTCAGAAAGCTATGTACCAAGCATAGTACCAAATCAAGCTCTTCACTTTCTGAGAAAACTAGCTGTGTGTATCACAATTCAAAAAAATTTCTATGGTACATTGCTGGGTATGGCCAGCACTTGCATCTAGCATGCAGTGCCCCCTGGAGGCGAATTTTTCCGAGTTTTGATGTTTAAAATCATCTTCACTGAAAATACTACCATTGAGATTTCTCTAATGCCGTAATGTACCCCAAAGGACAATGCATCCAGAGAATTTCAGATCTCCGTCTTGCTGGGTAAACAAAGTAATGCCACCTAAACATAGGCACAATCCGCTATGAAATGGTCCATTTTGAGTTTTCCTCCAACTTTGGCTCCGTCTAGCTTGAAAGTGTAGATACTACCAGAGAAATTCTTAATATTCCTGAAAATAGAGCTCCAAAAGCACAACGAACAGCATTTATCACCATGGAACATATCTGGGGTACTGAGAAAAAATATCGCAAACATGCACTGAAATCAATTTCGACCATCTTTCCAGCCATCCATTGCACAAACCCAGCAAGATACCAAGGGAATATTAACTGAAAATTTTAGTTTTGTAGTGAGTAAACACATAATGAAGCATTCTAGTTTGGTATATGTCTGGGATATTATTTTATTTCCTATTCCCATTTTCAATTTTTACCATGATTTCTCAAATAATTCCGGCTCAATAACATAGTTACCCAACTAGGCGCTGATGTGGTGCTAATGTCTATCCAGACTTGAAGTGTGACAGGTCATGATAAAAGTATAACACATCCGGTACTGTGTACCCTTAAGTCATAATAATTGATGTAAAATGTGGTGTCAAAAGCAAAACTGAACCACTTTAGTGGCTTTCCGGTGGCGCTACTGGCAGATCTCTTGAGATACGAACCTAAAAATGAGACTACCATATCTACCTATCTGCCAAGTTTCATTCAATTCCAGGGGGGTCAACTCCTCAACTTCTTCAAAAAGTGCCATTTTCTCATGGAATGGCTCTTAAAACTTTCTTTCCAGTTTTAAAAAAAAGTCAGTTCAGGTGAAGTAAAGACATTGTTGTCGGTGGCCAGCTTGCTGATAAAAATTAACTTCAAGCAAACTGTTAAGACAGCCTCTTCCACCACATGCTATATTCCCCATAATGTTCTGTTTTTAAGAGTCGACATTAAAACACTAAGCTAGCAGCGAAAAATAGACGACTCGGCCTGTTCTGTTTACCGCCACTGGACCGCTCTGACAGAATTGCACGCTGAAACACAAATTCGTCTACAAAATAGCCAACTGCCTGATGCCCCTGATTCTGTTGCGAATAAGGTTAGTAACTGCAGTGTCATGACCCTATCGTTGCCGTCCGCGACAAGTGGCGTAGAGTAGATGCAGTGCTTGTGTCATATCTATCACACTCGCACAGCACAATCAGCCTCCTGTTCCACTCGAGAATTTGCTCTGCCTCATTGGTTACCACATCCCAACTACTCCCCACAATCTCCCTACATGTGGGTGTGGTCCATGATAACACTGGCTGGCAGGGTGCGAGACAGTTCTCGAGTGTTATGGAAAAACCTACGGTATTAAGTCTAATTTTGGTTGAAATGGAGTTAAGACTATTTTTGTACTTACTAGACTTTGCCTCATTACATACAGCAAGACGCATAAAAAATATTCCCTGATTCCTTTGGTTTTGTGACGGCAAAATCTAGCAAATCATCAGTATTTAATCGTTTGCGGAGCAAAATCCAAGTTGGTCTTCCTGGGTTTTTCCTCATTAAATTTTCTATTTTTTATTATGGCAAAAATCTAGCAAGTTGAATTAGCCAATTATGATGCAGCGAACCTATTACATGATCCATAAAGTGAGTCTCTATGCAGGTCATTGGATGTGTAGGACATTTGTGGTAAGAATTCATAATTCATTTAATTCTTGTGAATAACAAGTGTAAAATGGCTTCAAGAGGGAAGCAGATGGTGAAGGTAGCACTGAAAGACACCACTGCAACTACATAATTGTTAGGTTTTCGTCCATCATTTTGATAGTTGATATTTCATATTTTTGGATGGAAAAACCTTGAAAGTCATATTGACATGGACACTGACAAAAAAGATGTCCAACCTAAATATTTCTTATGTAATGAACAAATAACTGCTGCGTCAGTTTCATTTTCAGACATGAGCTTAACCCCAGAGGGATACAGTTTTCCATTTTTTTCTCAAAATCTGCTTTTTGTTACTTGCTCGGTTTTTCCATAACACTCATAAGTTGTTGGGAGTAATGACATCCAGGTCTCAAATGCCCGACAACAAGCAAAAAAACAAAATTTAACGTGAAAGTCCCCAACACATGCCAGACTGTCCGAGCAGAAGTGTATCATGAGATTGACGACCAAATACTCTGCGCTCTTCCCTTTTCAATAACATCCTTGTGATGCATTTTCACTTTATATAGGCTGTATGTCACCACCTGGATGTGTCAGTCAAAAGAAGTAGCCTACCTCTGTACTGGCAACTCAGATCCAGGGGCATTTCTGGAAAGAGAACAATGAAGTCACAATCATGCTTGTCCAACGCATCCTACAAATACCTATATACCATGGGGCAGCAGTATACATAGAAGTGGGATTGCATGTAAGGCAATGCATCCAAATAGACCTTAAAAATGAACAATATGAATATAACTGAGAGCTGAAGTAATTCAGACAACAGGTCGAGTTATTCTTTCATTGATAACAATGTTGTATGCGTGTTGCCTGCAGTTGCTTTGTGGGGTGGTGTGTGGGTATGTGTGTGTGCATGCGTGTTCGTGTGCAAACGTGTGTGTGCATGTGTTTGTGTGTGCGTGTGTGTGCCTGTGAGGCTGTGCGTGTATATTTGCAAAAGGCTCATAGAAGAGCAGTCTCTGATAGCTCTTCCCAATCATTCTTGGAATTCTTTCCAATGGAAACTATCCAGCAGTGAGCCTGGACTGTCAGCCCAGTGTACAACCCTACCCTCTCTCTCTCACCCACCTGCCAGTTTCCCAAATTCACACCAACACCCAGTCCCATTCCATACCAACACCTTCCACACACCCGCTTTCACAAAAACGTCACCAGCTTGGGTAACACTATCACTGAGCCCATGAGTTCACCCTCTTTTTCATCTCTCTCATTCTCTAGCTCTCTCTCACTCTTCTCTCCTTTCACTTTTCTGTCATTCATTGCCCAAATATCCATTAGCTCATCCGTTTCCAAACATTTTAATGCAATAGGATGAATATCACCAATATGGTGAATGTGATACTTGTGTGATTTTGTCATTCAGTAATTTGTCTGCATCGTGATGCATGTCTGAAAACGTGTGTGTGTGTTTATGCGTGCACATGGGTATATGTGTGTGTGTGTGTGTGTGTGTGTGTGTGTGTGTGTGTGATAAGTGTAAGGGAAAGTTTCAATTCCCAAGACCTTCACTGGGGTCAGGACAGCAAAGCTCCCAGAACATAAATAAACATAATAAAAATATACATTATTTTTTTTAATGTTTAAAAACACTGTAGTGGTTAACAACAGAACCAATGTCATCTCAGAAAGGTCATGTTCAAGTGGTTAAAAAAAAAATGGTACGCAATTAAAAAAAAAAAAAAAAATGGATGAAAACATTGCAAGTCTTGTAAGGACATGGCAATCATTACACAGGTTATTCAGATCAGGGCCTCAGACGGAGCGTCGATACTTCACTCAGCTGGGACCTCCAGTGGAGATTTAGATAGGGAGGAGAGGGATACAGGATAGACTGATAGTGATGTGACGGCTAATGAATGGGAGGTGGGTATCCGGTACCAAACATTGCTGCACCCCGACCTGGAGCTGAGAAGTGATTCAGGGACCTTCACTGCAAGCATGGAGATTCAGTCCATCTGCAGAAATGAGTGAGTAAATTGCAGTTAAATGTCGAAGTATTAAAAGGGTTCCTGTTGAGGGAACACTTACAAGATGATGTATTTTTTTTGTTGCGGCTAAATCTGAAACAAAAAAAGATGAATATCTGCTCAAAGGTCCCATATTATGCCATCTTTTTTTCGAGTTATTACATTTATGAGTGTGAAGGGGAGGTTGTTTATTAAAAAAAAAAAAAAAAAAACCCATAATCCCATTAAAATCCATAATTTCTAGGTGAATAGCTGCCAGTAAATCTCTCCGCTCTGAAGAACAGTCTTTTTTGAGTGGGTGTCCCCTATGATAACAAGCTTTGCTCTGATTGGCTGGCCAACAGTGTTAAACAAGAAAAAGGAATGGTAGTGCTACCTGGGAGAGAAGGAAGAAAGTCGATCAAGGCTGTGGGAGGGAGCCGGGCACACAGACAGCTGGTGGGCGTGAACTATGCCAGGCAGGTCTGCATGTGACATAAAAAAGAGCAGAAATGTCAAACTGCATGTTTCAAAGGCTGAAGTGGAAGAGGGGGGTCCCAAGGCTAAACTGGAGGGTCTTCAAAATCAACCACCCCTGGGCTTTTAGATACAATGGAGGCCACTGTACAGGTTAACTGAACTAGGAAAAAAGTATTTTCAGTAATATGGGTCCTTCAAAGTACAGTTTGGTCCAAACAGTAAATGCTACTTGTACATTACTCATTGCATGAGGGGAGACATTAAAATAACCATCCACCCACTATCTATACTGGGTCTTCCTCACTTGGGTCACGGGGGAGCTGGAGCCAATCACAGCTGAATATGGGCAAAAGACAGGAGCACATCCTGGCCAGCTCGCCCAACTCATTGTGGGACACACACGCCATTCACACATAAGCTCATGCCAATGGGCAATTTACAGTCCCCAATTATCGTGGCATGCATGTCTTAGGACTATGGGGGAAACCAGAGTAGCCCGGGGAAACCCTCAAGAAGACGGGGAGAACATGCCAACTCCACACAGAGAGGCCCAAGGCCGGATTCGAATCCAGAACCTTCTTGCTGTGAGGCGGAAGTGCGAGCTGCAGTGCCATCGTCACCATGCCACTTGACATAACCCAATGCCTTGTATTGAATGTAAATGTTAGTTGTGTTGAAAGTACTGCAATGTTATTCCAACCAATGCCATTGTTAAGGTGTGCAGTGCAAAATGCGCTCTAGTCCAAAATGCTTACTCTTTAACGTGTATCTATTTTAGCATATTTGCTTATTTTAGTGATAAGGCTAATGTGTTAATCTGTGGACAGCAGGTCTTCCACAGGCTGTCATTTACATAAATAGAAAACTGATATCCCAAATAATCCCGGCATCTGCAATGGAAAGAATGACCTCACCTAGCGTTATGTAGATAAGGGGGGTGGGGGGTGTGGTACTGAAACAAAGACTGAGATGCATATTAGGACAAAAGGGGAAAGTTGTCTTTGCACATGCAGAGAAGGAAGGGAAGAGAACCATGTTTATCTAGCAATGGATGTTTTCATTTACCCAGTCCCTTTTCTGAGCCCCCCTCCCCTTTCTCACACCCCTCTCGCACCCCCCCTCCCCCTCTGGCTCCCCACTCTCCCCCCACCCAAACTTCTCTCAAAAATGCAAGTTCATAGAGGGCAGGAATGTTTAAAAACAATAAACCATCAGAGATTCTTTCCAATAAAAGACTGTACTATCAATAGACTGCTTTGAAAATAAACATGAGGCGCGCACACACACACACACACACACACACACACACACACACACACACATCATGCATACCAACACACACTCTCTCGCTCTCCCCAGTTCATACCATAACTGGGAAGCATGGTGTACTCCTCCACACTTAGGCCCATTCACTGGTATTGTCACAACACACAGGAAGCTCAGGAGCAGACATCAGTACAAATAATGAACAGAAGTTAATTTTCGTTGTTCAGACAGAGTTCAATAGCCGATTGGGCAGAGTGCAGTACAGAGTCAGGATCTAGGAATCATAATCAGACAAGCGGAGTTCAGAAGCCGGCCAGGCAAAATGCAGTACAGATTCAGGGTCCAGGAATCATAGTCACATGGTCAGAGTTCAAAAACCGGGCGGGCAGCATGGAGAACAGAATCAGGATCAAGAATCGTGGTCTTTGGCAGATGCAGTGCCAGATCAGGAAGCACAGGAACAAATTGGGGTTCTGACTGATTAGAGAACAGAGAGTAAGCACAGGAGAACTGCAGCACAGCAGACATAAACTGCACAGAAGGAAATGGGACAACCGCACAATGCCTGAAAGAACAAAGGCACATATTGTACACATGAAAACCGAAGTAACTAACGAAAAACTGTGGGGACAGACATGGAAAATACAGCAAGGGCGGAACGAGAAATGAGACAACACAAGGAAACGCTAAAAGAATAACAAGACACAATTAAAAAACACAAGGGAAGTGACACACAGAGGTCAAGGTAAACAAGCACACGTGGGGCTAAAAATACAGAAACCGAGACCACATTGAAAGAGGGAAAACGAGACATGAACATGAAAACAGAACTACTGAATCCAACCATGAATCCCCTGATCTGACTGACATTTACTGCCAGACTCACACATACTGCTCCACCATACAATGCAGTCCTCTGGCAGATAAAGACCAAAGGTGGCAATCAACTTACAGATTGTGAATTTTCTGAGGAATAAGATCACTCGCTGCCAGCGAGGCATGTTGTGTTATTAATAATAATATACAATGCAAAAACCCTCTTCCATTGCTCCATGGTCTTGTCCTGATGCTCACTAGCTCACTGTCACCAATTCACTGATTGTATCTCTTTGGACAACTTTTGGTAGCTACTAACCCCTGCAAACCCTACAATAAAACACACAAGACCAGCGGTTTAGGAGATCCTCTGACCCAGTTGTCTAAATATCGCAATTTGGCTATTGTCTAGGTTGCTCAGGTCCGCATGCTTGGCCATTTGTCTGCATCCAGCATATCAAATTCAAGAACTGTGTTCACTTGCATCCAAACATATTCAGGTGCATTTATAGAGGTACAATTAATGCAATTAACGTCACTTGTAGTTTTAGTATTGCGGATAAATATGTTAAAAATCTGGTCCCATATTCACAAAGCATCTTAGCGCTAAAAGTAGGTCCTAACTGCCGGATTTAGGATAAACTCCTAAAAAAAATGGGCGTGTCAGTCGTAAATTTAGGACTCCTAATTATTTTTACTAAGTGTTATTCACAAAGCATTTTAGGCCTAAAAGTAGCTCCTAAGTTTGGGAGAGCTTAAAAGTAGTCAAGAGGACTCCTAACTCGCTAAAACCTATTCACAAAGAATCGAAAAATGGCTGCTCCTGTTGAAAGACGGAATGACTTGGAAATTCTGAATGATACGCAGTTGTTGAAAAGATATCGGATCGACCGTGAAGGGATTTTATTTGTTGTTGACTTGGTGAGGGAGAGAATTATGTATCCAACCATGAGAAACAACCCAATAAGCCCCAAAATAAAATGTTTGACAACACTTCGTTACTTGGCCACCGGAAAATGCAACTTCGCAACGTGGACAATTTAGGGATTTCACAATCATCTGTAAGTCGTTCAATTCAACAAACAATCAATGCACTCTGTGAACCCCATATCATCCGACAGTTTATTCGGTTTCCAATGGACATTCGCCAACAACACAGAATCAAACTTCAATTCATGCACATCTTAGGTATGCCTGGTATCATCGGTGCTATTGACGGGACCCATATTCGAATTATTTCTCCGACCCAAGATGAAGAGGTAGGGTGATCTGGGGGTAATCCACCCCCAACTTCACATTTTTCATCACAGACATAAATGTAAAGGCCTTAGAAATCAGTAGTGGGGTTCCTTTTCCTTGGCCATTTCCCATGTTATGAATTTGGTCTGAATATGAGTTAAAATATCAAGGACTTTGCTAGAATTTAATACAACAATGAGAGTATAGAACTTGTATTTAATGAGGCAAAGCCACCACCTCCCTCAAACAAGTCTGTGGCAAAAAAAAAATTGAGAAAATGAAACTAATTGCCTGAATTAATGCAAACAGGTTGAACTATGGCTGGATTTTTTAAAGTTAGAACAGGGTCACACAATCATTCTTCTTTGCCTTGAGGCTCCAGTTATAACCATAACAGCTCTTCTGAACCCAAGTAGTAAAGTTTGCAACACTTGAAAGTATGTCCATTTCAACTAGAATGAAAAATCTATCCATCCATTCTCTATACCTGCTTATTCCTCATTAGGGTCATGGGGGGAGCTGGAGCCTATCCCAGCTGAATAGGGGCGAAAGGCAGGGACCCACCCTGGACAGCTCGCCAATCCATCGCAGGGTGCACACACCATTCACACACCATTCGCTCTCACGCACATGCCTATGGGCAATTTAGCATCTCCAATTAGCCTAATATGCATGTCTTTGGACTGTGGGAAGAAACTGGAGTACCCAGAGGAAACCCACGCGAACACAGGGACAGCATGCAAACTCCACACAGAAAGGCCCCAGGCCGGATTCGAACCTATGACCGTCTTGCTGTGAGGCGGCAATGCTAACAGAAATTAAAAATATAATGTAAAATATATTTATTACCTCTATGTACAGAATAGTGTTGTGGGGCAATTTCACACCCCAGGGGGTGGAATTTCCCTGAGCACATGGCATACTGCACCAGGTATAGCAAGAAAAAGGAATGTCTGTGTTGTTATTTGTGGGGCCTATTACTTTAATTTATTCATACATAAAATAAAAATAATGACTCAAGTGGATGCTCAACTATCCAATGAAAAATACCCTCCTCTTTGTAAATCCGGATGCTACACTTTTCTAGGCGATATTTAGTGATAATTCATGAGTCAGCCAGGGACCTGTCAACTCTTTCCTGTAGCTGACTAAGACAGCTCAGCCAATCAGACGAATGCTTACTGAATGTCACGGTAGGTGGGGATTCCCCATAAACCCGGACCTCTGGGGTGCACTAGACTGGACAAGAAAGGGTGTGGAATTGCCCCGGAGGTGGAATTACCCCAGGTCACCCTATTTGTAAACAGAAAAAAAAGTTCACCCCATCAACACCCAGATAGTATTTGATGCCGAATACAAAATTTTGGACATTGTTGCGAAATGGCCAGGATACACGCACGACTCTCGCATTTTAATGGAAAGCGGCTTATGCCAATTATTTGACAGGCATTATAACTGCGTGTGGAATGCCACTTGCTCGGGGACAGTGGCTTTGGTGCTGTACCTCCTGCTGCTATGCATTAATTATTTTATAACGCTATTGAGCGAGGGTTACATTTAATAGATCATTATAATAATACCAGCCTATGTCATATTTTGTATGCATATTTAAATTGTAGGCTATAAATTACAATCCAAGTTTAGTATGCCTTCCTGTTTGAACGATAGCCCGTTTATAGGCTGCAATCTCGGACCTCCTCTGCGATTGCAGCCTATACCACCGCTTCTCGTAGTCGTCCGAGACACCGAGGGTAACGCAACATTGATCTGTAGGCTGATATTATCCCACACATCCCGCTTGGATTTGCTGTTCACCCCCGAGCCAAATTTCCCTTTGATTACATGCTTTCGCTCCAGCACCAACTGGGCCAGCAGCAGTAACTAGTCGTGGCTCCAGTTGGGCTTTCGCGTCCTTTTTGAACTTTCATCCATGACAGTTTAGGGCAAACAAACTTGAACGGACTGACATTTAAATGATCGCAACATATTCTCATTGGGCAATAAGTTGCTAATTATTGGGCAAATGAGCGCGTTTTATTATTGCCTCGTTTTATGCTATTGGCGTTTTTACAACTATCTCTTTCCTATGTCTGCTTATTTGTGGGGACTGCGCATAGTGCATTTTCAGGAGTGCTCAACATGTTATTATTTTATGGGACAAACCAGCCGCTTGGACTATTTCCTGTGTGATATTTTTTTTCAATGGGCCGCCCTGTCACCAAACAACCAATCACCGTGCTCATTGTCCCAAGACTCCTGTATTAGAAATGACGTCATCCATAGCAACGGGGATTTACTCCCACCTATTCAGAGCTACTCCTAGTCTAGGAGTTACCAGTTTTTTAACTAAAAGTTGCTCTCAGCGGCTTTGTGAATAACTTTTAAGATTTTACTCCTACATAAAACGTTTTAGCGCGACTTAGGAGTACTCCTAGCGATAAGATAAGATGCTTTGTGAATACGGGCCCTGATTTCTTGCTAAAGATAAAAAAAGGGAGTCCCTATCCTCGCAGCTCTTCTTAGAACAGGGGTGGCCAACCCTGGTCCTGGAGAGCCGCAGTGTCTGCTGGTTTTTAGTGTTACTCAGCTCTTGATTGATGAATTAAAGCAGTTGATTACACACTTCACTTATCTCACCTGGTGTCTTAGGTTTAAATCGGGTGGAGAAAACCAAACTCAGCACACCCTCTGGCTCTACAGGACCAGCGTTATCCACCCCTGCTCTATAAACTTTTATCTGTACTTCTACTTTGTCTGCATTATAACTACGCTAAATATCCAACCACATTGACAAATCTTGGTTAACACGTAGATTGCGGTCACAACCTGCAAGTCTGCTTAATTGGCTCTAGGAGTTTTGTGGGTTGTTCCTGCTAATTGCTTGATTGGCTCATTATTACCAAATTAAACCTGAGACACCAGGTGAGATCAGTTAAGTGAGTAATCAACTACTTCAATCCATCAATCGAGTGCTGAGTATCACCAAAAATCAGCAGACACTGCGGCTCTCCAGGACCAGGGTTGGCCACCCCTGTCTTAGAAGCTTGAACAGGGTACACGATTGAGTTGCGGCCACGACATGGCAGCATCTGTCAAAGGCATTTGAAGAGCTCCCCCTGGGTGTGCATACTTGCACAAACTTTAAGGGTTATAGGTAAAAGTTTAAAGGTCATACATGTCTCTTGACAATGATGGCAGCTAGCGTTGCGGTTGGGACAAGATGAACAGCTGTTAGTTGACTGTATTGCTTAAGACGTGCCCTCAGCGCCTCCCACTGATTGCTCATGTATGATATGGTGCAGCTGCCCTCTTTGAAGACAGGATTTGTATTTGGCTATAAACAAACTATTGAAAACGAGATAGACTGCATGATGTATTTAGCTTTATTGCAGCCAAATAGCCTCGTAGCAAGCTAGGGTTAGCTAAGTTTGCGTTGTCAAACCTTATTTTGCCAGGGTTGGCTCGGAAACAACGGACATTCAGGTGGGTTCAGTTCGCTCTGTGATTGTATTTCAACAGGATGGGCGCCTAATTGCTCTCAGATTTATGGCATTGGTTCCAAGCGCGCTAAAGCTGCTTTCACACCGGACGCGAAACGAATTTTTCGCACGACAGATTACATTCAAAGTCAATGCAAAGACGCGAATACACGCGAAACCGCGATTCGTTTCGCGTCCAGTGTTAAAGCGGCTTAACGCTGCTTTTTGCGCTCATTCACCTGCTTACAGTGACGATATCTTGTAATGGGTTTGATGTCCCTAGCTAGCCAAGTTCGCAGTTTGGCAGCGAAGGGAGATTGGCTTGCTAGCTTGTTAGCTAACATGATTGCGAGATGGCTAAATAGCTTAGCTAGCTTGGTAGCATAGTCTTATTGCTAACCAGTTTCAAGGTAGCTACGGCACGTAGCTAGTTGACTCAGCTAACTGTTGAATCTTAATCAGTGTATTTGACAGTGCGCACAACAACGAATTGCGTGTCCCCTTTTAATGAGTTAGTGCCTGTATTGGCTTGCTTACTAATTATGTTAACAATTTATCAGAACTGTCTTTTCATTTATTTAAAGTAATAAGCTGGATACTTTTACCTATTTCAACCTGGGCATAGTAACTGCTTGCCAAGTTCACACCATCTATGGATGTATTTCACTGTTCCTGTTAACCAGAACCAGTTCAGCACTCTAGCTTGCTAAATAGTATTAACCAGGGTGAATTGGAGGGATAGCTCTGGTGCTAACGTTCACAGCAAACTTTTTTAGTATTGCAGTGTTTAGCTACTACGTTTCAATGTCAGGGGTGGGCAAGAATGCCAGTCCTGGAGGGCCGGTGTGTATGCAGGTTTTTATTTCTATCAGTTGCCCTGACTAATTGAGCTAATTGGTTGTGCACCCAAATATGGATTTGCTCATTGATTAGATTTAAAAAAAGGTTTTTATGTAGGGAGATAAGACTTGTCTGTGGTGGTCATTCGTGATAATTTAAAGGAATTCCCCAGAAACGTCATACTTCATAAATAGTGACTAATTTAGATAATTAACCAATTAAAGGCCAGAAGTGGGTCTGAAAATCAGGGACAGATGCGGCCCTCATTGCCTACCTCTGTTGTATGTCATGTCCGTAATCTATTGCTAATTGTTGGCTGTTGGCTCGTTGCTTGCTAGCTAATGCTGTGAATGACATGGGCGTTAGCCAGCTAGGTACGTCGCACGGAAAGGACCGCACTTGAGTCTGCTGCTCGTAGCTAGCGCTCCTCCTCGTGTCCTGAAATGGCTTCTTCCGAAAATATATAGAGTTCGCTACGTACTTATCAACATTTTCAAATGTTTTTGTCTGACAGAAGGGTATACATTTCTTGTTCATTCATGTCGCGTATTGCTTGTTGGTGTAAAGCCGTTTTCACACTGGACGCGAAACAAATATTTCGCACGACAGATAACAATCCAACTCAATGCAAAGACGCGAATGTACGCAACGTGTATTCGCGTCTTTGCATGGACTTTGAATGTAATCTGTCGTGCGAGAAATTCGTTTCGCGTCCGGTGTGAAAGCATCTTAAGTGTGGTTTGTTGCGAGTCAGGCTCTCGCTGTACCTCAGTTGCTGTTTTTTTTTTTTTTTTTTTTGTGGCCTCCGGGGGCAATTCAAATTATTATTCTTGATGTTCAGTTTATTAGTTTCTTTATGCCTTTGGCGTAATGTATTTTAGAGATTTCAAACACCATTGATTCAACCACGGTAGAAGCAACAGTCTCATACCGTATTCCACTGCCGTTTTTGTTTTCCTCCCATGTGGGGCATATAATTTTTTTTTTTTTTTTTGTGTAAGCACGACTGACCTCAACTATCTTGGCCAAACTGGCTTTGTGCCAACCATGGTTCTTAATCTCTGCAATGAATTTGGAGACGGTGTGTTATTGTGGAGAATGCACTTCGTCCAATGTACAACCCCAGTTCCGAAATAGTTGGGATGAAGTTTAAATTGTGAATAAAATCAAAATGCAATGACTTTAAGATCACATGAGTCAATTTGTTATTTACAATAGAACATAGATAATATTTCAAATGTTGAAACCGAGACATTTTACATTTTTATCCGCAAAATGAGCTCATTTCAAATTTTCTGGCTGCAACAGGTCTCAAAAGCTGGGACACAGGCAAAAAAGGGCTGAAAAAGCAATTAATATATAAGAGAGCAAGTAATTAAGTTAACTGGCATCAGGTGTGTAACATGATTGGCTATAAAAGGGATGTCATAGAGAGGCTGAGTCTCTCAGAAGTAAAGATGGCCAGAGGCTGTCCAACCTGTGAAGGCTTGCGTAAAAAAATTGTGGAATACTTTAAAAACAATGTTCCTCAATGTCAAATTGCAAAGGCTTTGAAGGTCTCATCATTGACCGTGCATAACATCATCAAAAGATTCAGAGAAACTGGAAAAATCTCTGCGTAAGGAACAAGGCCGAAGACCTTTACTGGATGCCCATGATCTTCAGGCCCTCGGACGCCACTGCATCACTCATCGGCATGATTCTGTCATTGACATTACTAAATGGGCCTAGGAATACTTCAAGAAACCACTGTCTGTGAACACCATCCACAGATGCCACCTAAAACTCTATCATGCAAAAAGGAAGCCATTGTTGAGCATGATCCAGAAGCGCCGCCGTGTTCTGTGGTCCAAGGCTCATTTAAAGAGCTCCGGGCTAAAGAGCAGAAAGACCACCCCTTCTCTTATCAGCATTCAGTTTAAAAGCCACCATCTCTGATGGTATGGGGATGCATTAGTGCATGTGTTATGGGACACTTGCATGTTTTAAAAAGCACCATGAATGCTAAAACGTATATAAAGGTTTTAGAGCAACATATGCTCCTCTCCAGATGAAATCTATTCCAGGGAAGGCCTTGTGTGTTACAGCAGGACAATGCAAAACCACATACTGCAGCTATTACAACTGCATGGCTTCGTAGTAGAGTCCGTGTGCTTAACTGGCCTGCCTGGAGTCTGATCTTTCACTGATTGAGAACATTTGGCGCATAATTAAACCAAAAGTCCGTCAAAAGAGACCCAAAACTCTCCAGCAGCTGGAAGCCTGTATTAAACAAGAGTGGGATCAAATTTCAATGGCTAAACTCAAGAAACTTGTCTCCTCAATGCCCAGATGCTTCCACTCTGTGTTAAAAAGAAGAGGGGATGCTACACCATGGTAAACAGGCCCCTGTCCCAACTTTTCTGAGACCTGTAACAGCCAGCAAATGTGAAATGAGCTCATTTTGTGGATAAAATTGTAAAATTTCTCAGTTTCAACATTTGCTATGGGGGCTGGTCAAGGGGAAGTAACGGACGGACGCTGTTACTTAACAATGTACTTCATTTATGGTATGCAGGATGATGAATCTTTTTGTTTCAATTCAGTAAGTTGGCCTTGCTTAATAATTTCCCTAATCTGTAGTGTACAATATACATAATGTGCAAAATAAACTTTGTAATGGACGGACAAATGTTCACTTCCCCTTGACCAGGCCCTATGTTCTATTGTGAATAAAATACTGGCTGGTGTGATTTGAAAGTCATTGCGTTTTGATTTTATTCACAATTTACACTTTTTCCCAACCATTTCAGAATTGAGGTTGTAGTGGACTGGTGGATGTATGTGTCCTGGTCGATATGGGGGTTCATTCTGTGGGGATTGGCTTGTCCGGGTTTGGTTCACAATGATGTCTTGCAGGTCCGTGCCCAGAACCTAAGCTCACTGAAGTCACCTGGGACTGTATTCATCAAAAATCTGCCTGGATTTCATACCCAAATATTACACGCTTCCAAATAAATGGGAAAACGCTGTATTGGCCTGGTCAAATAACCAAATTTATAAATCTGTACATATAATTTTTCTCGTGCATAATTTTATCAATTGAGCATGTTTTTTTTTTTTTTTTTTTTTTTTTTAAATGTCTAGTTTCTTTTCATTAGTGTGCAATTTGCAGAGAAAGTGGCGTATGCATCATTTCTGGACTTGTGCACCGTTCATAAATTAGGCCCCCTGATCCGTAGTGAGCTATCAGTAGAAATGCCCGTATGGGCATATGAGTTAGTTTTATTTGGATGGGCTGCGCGTGAACTCTATCGTTACCAGAGAAGATGCTGTTTGCTTATGGTTCATGTTACAACCAATCGCATTGGTGTATTTGATAGCGTTATGACAAGCAGTGCTTTAAATCGCAGAGCTATGTAAGCTATGGGGTTTGCATGAGGGCACTCTTCTTGAAATCCCTGTAACTTTTCTAAATGGTGCCTCTGCCCCCACTCATTGGTTTTTTTTTTTTTACCCAGCACTGAGTAGCCTATCCTGCACATAAATACCCTGGGCAGAGATTCAAATTTTACTTCACTTCTCTCTCTTATTTTGTTTGCAGGGGAAATTTCTCTTTGAGGCCAATTTGAATGACGACAGAGAAGTCATTTGCATAATATAGCCTCTGTGATAAAGTTCAGGTGCAGTGGACTAAAGACACTCAACCTGTTTTACATGATCTCTGTACCTGCTCGCATCTCAACTCACATTATGACGTGTGAATGGAGTTGTGTGTAACTGATGAGATAAGAGTGAACGTATGGGAGGGAGGCACAGTCTGTTGGGTGGCTAGCCTTCAGCCTGAAGCAAGTCTGTCATGCTGGGGTACAGTAAACCAGCTTAGGCAGTTTCTTGTACAGTAGATCCCATCCCTGTGATTGGCCTTATTTGTGTTTTTTCTCGTCTGAATGGGGAGAAAAATTCCCTGGGAAGGTTGCCTTCCTGCTTTCATTTACCTTAACAAGAAAAAAAAGTGGCCTGGTGCTAAAGTTCATCACGAGTGTATAGACTGTTAAATTCTCCCATGTTTCTCTTTATTTGCTCATTCTCAGTACTCTGGGGCTTTGCTGTTGGGAAATTGAAGTGGCTTTAGGCCCTCGCTAATTGAGATGATTCCACTTACTCTGTGAGTCTGTGACTCTTGCACACGGGGGACCCCCCCCAGCTGCCTATTTGGAAGGGGAATATGTGTGGGCTTGTTCATGTAGACGTTCAAAGGAGTGTGTGCCCTCCACTACATGTGCATGTGCACTGACAGTCACTACGGTGCAACTAAGAGCGTGGTGAGGGAGATGCGCAGCAGGTGGTCTGATTTAGCAGTTTTACCAAGTCGGCAAAATCCCACACCTCTTTTACGCTTTGCACTTTCCATTCCCAGTGGGAGGAGGGGCTCCTTAGTCCAACTCCCCCAGCTTCCATGGCTGAGTGCAGCATTTGCTGCATGTTGTTGCCGAGAAACCAACTGTGTCATGCTTGGGCCCGTCTTGGGCTCTATGGCTCTTGTGTAAGCAGCTCTAGTGAAGCAAGACTGATTGGGTAACAGCCATTCTCTATGCCAAGGAGTGGCTTTTTCTGACACGCTTTTTTGCAACCTGTTTTGTGCAAGTGCTTGTGCTCTGTACTTGTGCTATACACCCAGATTTCAGCTTGTCCAATTTGTTGTCTTGTGCTGAAATCCGGCCAGGGGTTTATTTTTATCGACAAATTACATGATGCTATTGAGCCAACTGTCTGTGAACGAGATATCTGAAAGGCTAAGTGTTGCATAATTGCTGGCATGATTTGGGCTAATTGGATTATTACTATTATCTTATCAACCTTTATGTGCCCAGGTTTCTTAAGTGTTCTTTGTACATTTGGATCAAGGCTGTATGAGCCAGATTGCTGATATTGTTGCATGTCTTGCATATTGGCTGATGTTGTTGCTTGTCTGGCTTAGCTTTTATAAGTTTTGCAAGTAACAATATATCGGAATGTTCTTTTGAAAGAGCCAGAAAAGGAGAATTGGTGTTATTGACACTGATATGTCTGCCTGTCCAGAGAAACACTCTCAGGAGCTCAGTGGCCAGTCAAAACGGAGGAAGTACTGGCTATTTGAAACCTGTCACAGTGATGGAGAATTCCTTCATGCACTAAATGTTCCATTGACTATTTGTCATATTGTTTATTGTGCTAGTTTTAGTGCAGTGCCCATTCAGTGGCTGCTTGTGCAGTCTAGTGCTGTGGCCAGTCAGTTGAGCGGTATTGGCACATGGCTGTTTTCTCTTTCTTCAACTGCTCAGCCAAACAACTTCAATCTCGACACTGCACTTCCTTGGGTCCTCTGCAATACACTCATCTAGTTTGAAATTGATGGGGCGAACGGCTGTTGAGAGATGCTAAATACACACATGCATACACACAGAAACAGATTCCTTGCTTTATAGTATGATTTATGATTCATTTAGCATTTGCTTGCTTTGAAATTTGACTTGTAGAATTCTGTGTTGTGTGCACAGGGTTTTATTAATGGGTCATTCCATGTCAATTCACGTACCCTCCCCAGTGACATCTTTCAGATTTGATTAAAAAAATTCAAAAATTTGTTTTTGACCCCAAATGAAGGAATCCCAGATTTCAGCTTCATACCTTCAGCATTATGGCCCTGAGAAATTTTGGTGCCACGCCCGTTTTTTTTCCTGCACTTAATTTGTAACCATATCTAGGCAATGATTTTACCATGACTGCCCTTGAGATGGACAATTTGCTTTTAATATGACAAACTTACACTCCTTATCCAACTTAATGGCCAATGAAAAGTTTGATTATCCAGCTCCTTCTGGTTGAACTGAATTGTTTTTTTTTTTTTTTTTTTTGAAAAATGGACCCTTTGGGCTTTGGCCCATATTTCTTAAAAAAATGATTAAGACAAGTCCAGAAAGTAGGTCAACTCTGATGAGCTCAGTATTGATAGTGTTGGTGGTTGAAATCACTCTAATACCAAATAATGATACACAGAATAACTTTTTCATCATATCAGGGTGGAATTTAATCAAAATGATCATGATTTGGCTTGTCTTTTTTTTTTTTAAGAAATGTGGGCCAAAGGGTCAATTTTTCAAAAAATCAGTCCACAAAGAAGGAGCTGGTTAAGCAAACTTTCTATTGGCCCTAAAGTTGGATAAGGTGTGTAAGTTTGTCATATTAAAAGCAAATTGTCTATCTCAAGTGGAGACATGGTGAAATCATTGCCTAAAATGAGGATTCTGAAGGGTCCGTTTGTCCTGTGGCCATTCCCCCATAACCTAACTCCCTGAAAACCATCTGAGTTACAGTAAAGTCATCATATTTGAAGAAGTAGTCAAAAAGCCTTCAAACACACAAATCTCAATTACCTGGACCCTCCAATATCCCAAAAATCATTATTGCATGAAACAAAATCCAGTTTTAAAGGGTTAATATTGTATACAATGGTACTAGTATCCCATTTGTTAGCATTGGTTCCAAGAGAGGAGGCAATCAATGACCGCTTTATCAATTTTTAGCCCTGGAGCTCATATAAAGGAGAAGTTATGGGTCTCTAGATATGGTTACAAATTAAGTACAGGAAAAGTGGGCATGGCACCTAAATTTCCCTGGGCTACAATGCCGAAATGACTAAAGGTATGAAGCTGAAATTTGGGATTCCTTCATTTGGGTTGAAAATTGATTTTAGACTTTTTTTTTCCATCAAATCTAAGATGTCACTGGGGAAGTTTCTGGAATCTGAATTTACATGGAATGACTCTAATGATAATGCTCATTTAAAGTTGAATGTAATGCATTTATGCATCCAATTCTGCCTACAAGCATGCTTTTATTGGATTATTGAAAGTGATTATTGCAATAATTTAAGTCCTTCTAATGTGGTATACTATGTATCTTCCAGCTCGTGTAGAATTCCGCACATTCACCATGCATGCGTTCGTGCTCACGCAGCTTTGCATCCACCTGGCTGAACGTGCTTGTATTGATCGTATCCACTTCAGTAGTGAGCCAGGGCAGAAACATAGGGGAACTGGCAGTGTTTTGGAAAATACCTGCTCAGTGCATTCTGACACTGAACTGTGAGAAAACCCAGGGGCAGCACAGTTAATGGGGTTCCTACAGCTCTCTCTCTCTGTATGAAATCGTTGATGCGGCTCTGACATTTAGTGTCGTTCAGCGCAGTTTCTCTGTGAGAGAGGGCCACAGCAGGAAACCGCCGCACCATAAGAGCCCCGCTGGGTGCACATCAGGCGCTGAGATGATGTGTGATGTCACTTCCTTTGGGCTTTTTCAGGGATGGGCTGTACTGAATTAGTTGGCAGTGCATGAGCATGAATGATGTGTACAATTCATTCCCTTCCTGTTCAATCCAGAACCAATCCATTTTTTTTTTTTCATTTTGGGTGTCTAGCTAGATTGTGCTGCTAGGTAGGTGGTATATCTTGCTCTTCATCTGGTTTCACCTTTTTTGTTTTCAGTGCTATAGATATGAGATTTCTTAGAAAATATATAATTAATGGATTTTATTGGTCATAACTAACTGAATATAATGTAATTTCCTGTTGGGTTGCTGAAGTGAGCTAGAGTCCATTCGTGCTCTCCCGACAATGTTCCAGCTGTGAGAGCTGAGACTGATTTCATTACTCATTTTGCTAATTAGTTTCTTTACTCATAAATGATTTCAGTACAAATGCAGGCTGAATGTTGAGATAAAAGGGCCACCACGGGTGTATAATTTAGCCTAAATTTCCACAGTTTAAATCTCCACTGGCCATTGTGAGTTGAGAGAAAATGGTGAGGATGAGTGAGTGATGGTGGATAAATGGAATAAGTCTATGTTCACTGTTTGAGACTTCCGGTTATTGAATTGTATAGCCAAAAATAACATTATCACGTACGTCTGAAAGGGTAAGTACGCTCTGTGCTTTTGACCCGTTCTGAGTGATATGACTGATGCTGGTGACAGAGGCTGTCTCTCTCCCTGTAGGGATGGCGGTATCGGTGCGGGGCCTGTACTTCGTGCTCGCCCTGTTCCTGGGCAGTTTTTTCGGCAGCATCTTCATGCTGGGGCCCTTCCTGCCGCTCATGCTGATCTCCCCAGCCTGGTACCGCTGGCTCACCGACCGCATTGTCGCCACCTGGCTCACGCTGCCCGTGGTGCGTCTCCTGCCACTTCCTGTTCCTCCGCCTATTACCTCCTGGTGCTGGGCAATTAGGCTGAAAAATAATTATCACCATTTAACACTTGGACCGTTGAATACATTTCCCAGGAATTGAAAATGTAACTATCCAAAGCTGTCGGAAAATCTATCATGTGGCAACTTGTTTAAAAGAGCTCCCGCACGGGAGCTCTTTTAAACAAGTTGCCACATGATAGATTTTTAACAGCATATGATTTTGATATCTTACACCATTGGGCAACTATAGTTGGCTGTAGTGCTCTTAAACGTTCGTTAATGTTCCAAATACAACATTAAGGGTGCTGCAGAAGAAACAAGAATGTTCATTCACTGATAAAAATTGGAGGTTATTTACTTTTAACGAGGTGGCCAGGAATAGACTCAGGCGTTATTCCGACTCGAATTTGGTTCTTAAATAATGACTTCCAGGAACATAATCTCCTAGTGATCGTATTACCTAAAAATACCGAAATATGCAAGGCTGATAGATTTGCCGTGGTGTGATATTTGAGGTGATTTTGAGGGTTTTAAATGCAGAAATGACCCAGCTCTATGACCTCCTCTGACTGCTCTCACTCCTGTCGCTCGTTCATTCTCTGTCACTCCCTCCGTTCAGTGATTTACATCTGAAATTTGTCTGCAAAATGAGTAGATACGTGTGCTTCTTGCCCCTTGTTCTTTTTTTTCCCCCCTTATGTTTCTCTACCTCTTTCCCTTTCTCTCTTGCTCTCCTTCTCTGTCTGCATTCTTTCCCATTCTTCTCTCGTCCTGGCTCTCTCATACTCTCTCTCTCTCCCTCCCTGTCGGTCTCTCTGTCCCTGCCCCCGTGCTCCAGGCTCTGTTAGAGCTGGTGTTTAAGGTGAAGGTGGTGATCACGGGCGACGGCTTCGTTCCTGGGGAGCGCAGCGTCATCATCATGAACCACAGGACCAGGCTGGACTGGATGTTCCTGTGGTGCTGTCTTCTGCGCTACAGCTACCTGCGCCTGGAGAAGATCTGCCTCAAGGCCGTGCTGAAGTCTGTGCCAGGCTTCGGTGGGTACAACTCACCCCCCCAGCACTGTAGTTTGTAAAATTAGCGCCCCAGTTTATTTTATTCCAAACAATTGGGTTTACTACCTAGGTTTTCTCCCAAGAGATATACATTTAATGTGTGAGATGTGTCGGATGTTTTGGTGGTTTGATATGATACTTGGCAGAACCCTTGTGCTTTCCAGTTCTTACACACGCACACACACTCGTGTGCATGTACAGGAGCAAGGCCAGCAGTTGCTGGTAGTTTGTGGTTCTGTGAAGCACATTTACGCAAGGCAACTTGCAGGTAAAATGGATGCTCAAATGCATGCACACATGAACACAAACAGTCAAATGCATAGGAAGGCTTGCTTGTAAACCCATGCTCATGGAGGTATATAGGTATACGGTCACCCTTCATGTGACCTAAAGTACTTACTACTTCCTGAATGATGCGTGACTCACCCCACCTGTCAGACTGAAGCCATCGTTTTAAAAGGGACCTATTATGCATTTTGTGTTTTTACCTTTCTTTGGTGTTTTATGTAGTATATGAACGATAAGAAAGTTCTACAAAGTTCAAAGTCCACCCAAAGATCGGAGATATTCTTGACAGAAAACGCCTATCCAAAATTGCTAAATTCCTCCTTTGTTGTCCAACCGTTTCGTCCTGAACATTGTGACATCACTATCGCCACAAGGCAGGCTAAAAACAAAGTTATGCTTTTCTGAAGATGCAAAGAAGTGGTGGCTTCAATTTATTTTTAAACAGAATCCGTAGCGGGCTAGCTAGGCAAGTGTTTCCAAGTTTTCTTAATATGTAAACTTAATTCCAAGTATTGCTAGCTAGCTACTGAAATCGACTGAATTTAGAAACTGTCGCTTGTTTAGCCGCGGGCAATGTAGGAGATCCGTCGGTAGAATGGTTGAATGTTTTCAATGGAAGTCAGTCTTAATGGAGTAGCGCTGCTATTCAAAATAAATGGAATGTTTGTTAAAGGTGCACTATGCAAGTTTGTTTACTTTCAGTGCGATTACATTTTTGTCTCAATTCGCCGTCATCTCTCCACGATCCGTTAGCTATCTGCCCCTAAATTCACTGTTAAAAAAAAAAAAAAAAAAAAAAACCGAGGCTCTGGAGACCGCACAGGCATCACAAACTGCAAATAAACACAAGGGGCACAGGCTGTGCCTCATAACATAACAAACCGTTCCGGCCAATCACCGACAAGAGTTGACAGTTATGGAAGCATGGGAGGGAGTGAACTATGGGAGTGAGGGGCGGGCTACCTCTGGTTTGTTTGAATTCGAATGTCAACAGAAGTGATGTCAACAAACTTGCATAGTGCATCTTTAAAGGTTGCTACCTTGCAGATGCTAATTGTGGATCATCTTAACGAACTGAATTCCAATTTGTAGTTTAACTTTTTTGTTGACTCCTTGTCGCATGTCGTTATGATTACAATGACCATGCTTGCCTGGCCTGCAGACCTGACCATTACTTACTCATTGTGTCGCTCGTGTAATGGCTAGCCAGGTAGCTACTTATTCAGTCATTTGTATTTAGAGACTTGCCAGAATCTGGGGGATTATGGCGTGTTCGCTCTCTGGCATGTTGCTCTGTTTGCTGGCCAATCATAGCGGAGCTTATTTCAAAGAGGGCGTGCCCCTGCAGAACAGCCTGTGTTTCAGAGGGTTAAGAATGACAAGATTTAAATTGCCTGCAAATCATGAAATTTTTGTTTTCATTGCTAAAAAGCTTATAAATTATAAACCTTCCTTTTGGACATCCAAGAATATTCTAACTTTAGGGGCAGGAAACCGCTCAACGAGTGCCTGGAATCTTCCTCTAGTCCATTATAAAAGTCTGCTTATGCTCTAATGTGCTGGCCAAAAATAAAATGGTCTGTAAATAGTGCCACTGATTGTTGTTTTTCTTTGGATTTGAATGGTGGTAATCACTCCATCATTGCCTGCTGTGCTCTGTATCTCTGGGCTCCCATTACTGTAGCTTATTTATGGATCGGAATTGTCAGTATAAGACATGATCTGGCATCAAATTGACAAATAAGGAGAAGATAACCGATTAAGGCGTGGAGGGAAAATGATGGATAAATATACACTCAGCCCATGGGTCTGCTGTTAATTGCTTATTAGTTTGTGTCTGTTTGCGTCTCTGCATGTCCATCTGTGTGTTGGGTGTGAATGTTTGTTTGTGTCATTGTGTTTGTGTCTTTTGTCTGTTGCTGTCTATTTGTTCTGTTTTTCTCTGTTTATGTACAATCCTGTCGTTTGTGTGTGTGTGTCTCTGGCTAAGTTCGTGAAAACTTAGTTGTGTTCATATCGGTCTGAAGTTTTTTTTTTTTTTTTTTTTTTTTTTTTTTTGGAATGGTTGTGTCTGTGCATCTGTGTGTTAGTCTGCTTGCCTGTGTGCATTTGGATTGTGTTTCTGGTTATATTTTATATGTCCTTATAGCCGTTTGTCCTGTCCTGTCCCAGGCTGGGCCATGCAGGTGGCCTCCTTCATCTTCATCCAGCGACGCTGGGAGGACGATCGGCAGCACATGGAGAACATGCTGCAGTACTTCTGTGACATCAGAGAGCCTCTGCAGCTGCTCATCTTCCCGGAGGGCACAGACCTGACGGGTGAGAGCCTGTACCAGCATGCCCTGCATTACTGACCAATACACACGCTTCTGCAGAGTACACCACTGATGAGACCCTGTACCTGCATGCCCTCAATTACTGACCAGCACACACGCTTCTGTAGAGTACACACACTGATGAGAGCCTGTACCAGCATGCCCTCCATTACTGACCAATACACAGCATCTGTAGAGTACACCACTGATGAGGGCCTGTACCTGCATGCCCACTATAACTCAACTACAAATCTCACACACAATTCTGCACAGCTAACCACATATACCAGCACACCCTCCATTACTCTCATACTTGCACAACTTTGTATAACACACTAATGGTGCAAGTATATACCAGCACACCCACTATACTGGTGAGAGCCTTTACCAGCACATCCACTATAACTCTCATATGTACACATGTGTATTGTACTGCGCACCACTGATGAGAGCATATGGCTGCGTTCCCTCTATAATTCTCAAACGCACGTACAAAAGTACTTGCATACAGCACATCACACACGTGCATACACCTTCCAAACAGTATCCTTTTATTGCAGTCATTCCTGCTGTACGCTTGTGTCTGTAATGGTGGCTTACGACTCATACTTCTGTACCTCTCTCTCACACTTAAGTGTTAAACTGTGCTGTCTTGGTTCACTCCTGTTGTCGTCTTTCTGTCACATGCACCATATGCTCCCCCTCATAAAACCGCCTTCACATTTGCTCTCTCCTGATCTCCTCTTATCCAAATCGCTTAAGCCTCTCTTGTTTCTGCCTCCCTGTACTGTGCCTGCAATAGTGGGCCACAACAGGATTGGCTGGCTTGGACCTCCCAGCGTGACGCCAGCAATCACGCAAGCGGTGGACTGTGCTATGTGGCTTTCCACAGAAGTCTGCCGCGAAGACTGTACATATGTCGTGGGGGGTCCTGATCACCTACTGTGACACAGGGCTTCTGGTTCTGAATGCACCGTGCATTTGGTCCCCACAAAAGATCCTCTGTAATGGGATTGGCTTGTCAGGTCCACAGGGCTGGTGTCCCTATGTGCTCGCTGACCTACCTTAACCTTTTAAAGAATAAGTGTTTGGACTGTTTTTTTTTTTTTTTATGCCTCTGTGCCATATATGGCTGTGGGTACATAGGGTTACTGTTGTCTGTGTGTATGAGGTTGATAGTTTATCCACCTCTCAAAAACTGGTCAACAGAATTTATTGAATTGATATATGTGCTTTGTAGGGACACTAAAGGTGCGCATCTCATGCCTTGTTTTTGAATTTCTAAAATTTTTTGATTTTTCAGGTGTTTGAACATAGGTAAATTTTGTACTTTCCCTGTTTCTTTGCTGTAATGCGGGGGGGTGTTTGCTGTATTCTCAAACTGCTTAACAGACTTCATAAAGCTTACTCATGTTCTTTGTAGGGACTCAAAAGGTGTGCTTCGCATTCTTTGATGAATTTTTGAAAATTTTGATTTTTCAGGTGTTTTAACTTGGGCAAATTGTCAACTTTCACAGATGCAGGGTTATCTATGTCCTATGGACACAAATTTTCGAGTGTTCCATAAGTCAAAGCCAGTGCTCTAGAGCTCTGCTGCTTTGAGTTACCTTTGATAATCGTTATGCCAGCGATGAAATGGTCAGCTTGGAACTTTGCAACCACATTTGTGACGTCACACCTTTCAGGGTCAGTCTGCCCTGTGGGAAATGGCTTGCAGTTGATGCTGGTAGATGTGCAGGTGTGACGGAAGAGACCAAATGCATGCTGAAGTCTCAACACCACCTCAGTCTTCTCTTTAAATTGCGAGTGTGGGGGCTCAACCAAGCAGTTAATCTCTTGTGAACATTAATCAAGGTTCTTGGCAAAGTCTAGTTGTTAATTTGTTGTTCGAGATGAAAGCCTGCACCCTTTCTGGTTAAGATTGATAAATTTGACTTCATTGCGCTAGTCTCTCTTCAGATTGGGCATATTTATTCCCTGTCTATGCCTTTAAGGTGATGAAACTTCTAGTGACATCAGTGAGAGTCTTGCTTCAAAGGATGTCCTGATATGATGGAAAGAATTAATACATTACCAAGTGTTCTGCATGACAAACAGTGATTTGTAGGTTGAACCAAGCTGAACCAGGCTCATTGAAATTCTTTCCAAATTTTTACCAACATCCCACGCACCCCTGAAGAAGCTTTGGATATAAATGTCTGCAAACCGATGAGTGTTCCTCTTATCCTGCTTAAGTTGTGTCCTGTCTTCCCTCACAGAAAACACCAGGACAAGAAGTGACGAGTTCGCTGAGAAAAATGGTTTGCCCAAGTATGAGTACGTGCTGCACCCCCGGACCACAGGCTTCACCTTCATAGTGGAAACACTTCGCAAAGGTCGGGGTTCGTGCTTAATGGTCTTCAATTTAAACAGGAGAGCTGAAACATGCATGTTTGTTCATAATAAGCTCTGAGCTGGAGTTATGATCACGCAGTGGCAGAGTTCATTACTTTTAAAAATATGTTCCTGAATTATCCTCCTTTTGAAAACATTTTCTGTTCCAAGCGCTCTGGCCTCCCTCAGGGAAAAATTTGACCCAGACTTTAGGAAAAACAAACCACAAGTCTGGATTAAGGGTGATGTGGATGAAGTGAAAACTGATGAAATTAGTTCACTTGAGTACGCTCTTTGAGACTGGAACAAATTGTACTGAACTCTATTAGATAACCGCCAAAGACTGTTTGCTGCTGCTGCTGTATAGCACAGATAATGCAAGGTCTGCTTTGCTATTGCTGATAATGCCACTATTTTTCCTATTGCTCCGTCATTTTGAGAATTTTTGTGCCTTTGGTGATCTTGATGACTAATTACAAACTAATCCAGAAAATGAATGTTGATTTGTATTATGTGAAGCTTATTTTACTCAGTGCGTCTGACCAAGATTGTGGGTAAAGTTCTAAGCTCTCGTGTGGGTGGTGTGTTGAAATAGAACTTCTGAATGTGAACATGAATGTTTTAATGACTGTGTTCTGAAACATTCGGTTTCACTCGGTTGCTATTTCTTTACCCCACAGAATTCTTAAAATATGCCTTTGCTTAGATTAACTTGTTTGCAATATTCCATGTATTCCACGAAGCCTAGAATATGAAAGGTCATTTTCTGCACCATCTGATGACCGGGAGACTGTTCTGAAATTTACGATAACTGCGCGGGAAGGGGAAATGGTTCTGCTCTTTATGACTCATTAGCCGGGACCGGGATAGTTTCCCAGCAGGAACTCTTCAATAAATGCGGAGGAACTTTGTATGAGTAGCAGACCCCTGTTCCCTGCAGGTCTGTTCATGTTTTGGGCAAAATGGCACAGGATGGCAAGACATTTCCAACAGCACTCATGCTAAAATTAGATAAGACAGTGGAAACCTTTAATAACATGCGCCGGAGGAGATTTGTGTTTTAATGACTTAAAAGTGTTGGACCATGACATGCCTTCTACGCCACTCGAGCTCAGATAACATTACTTCATTTCTCTTATCTAATATGGCACTCGATTCCCTGGAAAGTATTTGAAATTGAGGTTGGATGTAAAGTAGCTGATCATTGTAGCGGAATGTTCTGGTTGCTTGATTCAGATTTTCCACCTGTCTTGTCCTTCCTGTGTGTGCCCATCAGTCATTGGCTGCTGTTTTGTGGTTTCCCTCTGAGCCCATCAACTTGTCTTTTTGCAGTTTCCGTCTCCAGCATGAGGTTAAATGGCACATCGGAACACTTGGGAATACTGACCCATGTAAATTTGTGGGTCACTCGGCCATTTAAAAATCCCTGCTGTGCAGAAGGCTTTTATGTGGAAGTAGAACCTTCCGGATAAAGAAGTATTGTGAATAGAGGTTGTAGTGGAAATGTTCATTAATGTGAAACTGATTTAGGTCATCTGAATTGTGAAGATTGAATTTGATGGACATCACATGAAGATTTTGAAATGATCTACCTGCATTTTGTAGCAGAATTCTTTATTTCGAATTGATATGTAACTGTTTTTTTTTTTTTTTTTTTTTAAACAATTTCTATTTCAGCTTTCCGAAGTATGTATCTTATTCTGACTGACCTGTTATCCTTGGTCTCTAATGCAAGTGGTCAATTTTTATAGCTGACTGTTAGCCACCAAGCCTGCTGTTCTCTTTTATGTGATATCTTAACTGTAGAATTTACCCGTCACATCCTTCGTCTGTGGTGTTAAAGTGAGTCTTTGACTACTGACGGTATTTTTTTTTTTTCCTGAATCGATGTATGATACAGCCCATCTGACTACCACCAGTCACAGGGATTTTCTGTTTTTGTTCCAGGGTTAATGGAGGTCTCACTATGAGCATCAGTCAAAGCGAGCTTTGCGTGGAGTTGTACCTCGTTTTGTGCGAATGATTGCTTGTTTTTGGCCTTGTTTTGCATTCCTTGTTCTTCTCAGTTTGGAAATGCCCATTCTTGAGTCACTTTTTTGACTCCTAGCTGCCAGCCGGCAGTGACTCTACTATAGCTACAGTTCTCTGAGCACAGATGGTCATGTGCTTGCAAAAATCTGAATGATTGTCTCAGAGTCTTGGCATACAAAATGCACTGTATTGGGAGGTAATTATTTACAAACAAGTGGCAGCCATTTACAGGCTAAAGCCAGTTTTTTACAGGCCTGTGACAGTCTGAATCTTGGCCTCAACCCCCTGCTGGTAGAGACTTCTGCTCCCATGAGTCTCCATTTGTTAGGGTTGGAAACCAGAGTCCTACCATTGGCAAGCTCGGCTTGTGAACCCATGGATTTGAATTGCCATGTCAGGGCATGGGGTCTCCCTGTTATCTGATGGTCAGCTAATGATAAAAGCTTCGGTCTTATGTAAAATGTGCGTGTGAACATGGCATGGAGAAACTGAGTTTGTTTATTGCCCCAGCCCTGACATCCTGGGTTTGATTTCATGAGTTACCCTAAATGTGCTCGTACAGAACCGCTGCCGTGCATGTGCTTCAATAATTTTACATATTTATTTCTCTCTCTCTGGAGGAAATTTTAATGTTTTCCACTAAATATTTTTATTAGTCATACAGAACACTTTTAATGATGCAAAAATTTACTGGTAGGAAACTAAAACTTGGCTCACCACTCGTCGAACGCCGGATAATTAAGCACATCGGTTTTCTGTTCCAAGCGTATCTCAACTTTGCTGGTTATTCAACAATATCTATAGGCAAAATCATTTATTAACCCTTTCCCTCCAGAGTTTTCCTTGGAGAAAATTTCCAACTTAGGTCTCCAAAGGAAAAGGGTTAAAGGAAAAGAAGTGTATTCCTCCGGAGTCAAGGTTCCGGCTAAAGTGATGCGCTAATTGATGTACAGAAAAAAAAGTTAACTTTTCTTTTTATTTCATTTAAAAAGTCATGTGACTCTCCAAACATGCAACGCAATCCTTTTTAGAAGAGTTCAGTGGATATTTAAACGTGGTGTTTGAGTCTGAAATATTGCAGTAGTAATTGTCCATAATTGGCTGAAGTCTGTTGATGGGATGCACTGGGTCTCTGCCTCTTTGCTGCTGCTTGTGCTCCTGTGCAGGACCTTAATAACTGCATGAGTTGGTTATCGCAGTCCTGTGCTGGAATTGTGCTAATGACAGCCAGCGTGACACAGCAGATTGAGTGAGACATTCATTGATAGTCATGGGTAATGAGTCATGGTATTGCTCAACTTTGCCTTGTCATAATAATTGTGGCAATAGTGATATCAGCAAGAGTGATATGAGATGGTGTATTTTGAGCCTGTATGGTAATTGGCCCTCGACATTTGACCCTCACTGCAGCGATTTGAATACTAGCTCCAGGTCGAGGCCAGGGCGCTTTTCCGAGGCTGTGGTGGGAATGTTTTTATAAAGCGTTTTTCAGGGTGGTAGAGAACCGGAGTACCCAGGGGAGACCTACACGAACACTAAAAGAACATGCAAAGTCCTCAGATTGGACCTGACTGGCTGTGACTTGAATGCAGAAATTTCTTATCGTAAGGCAGCAGCGCTAATCGCTGTGCCATAAATAGGCTGCATGAACACAGAAATACAGCCTTCTCATAGTTAATCGTTGACTGTTACAGCAATATTAGAATTGCATTTTTTTATTTGCTGCAATAATGATACCAGCTTGTGATGATGGTTAATTGGTTGTGCCTGTGTTACCCCTACAAACTGATGCTGACCGTTCATATTTGTTTTTACAGAGTTTTACAATTTTATTGACATTTGCCTCTTAATATTGATGTGTGCTGATTGGGGTAGGAATTGCATATCTGCTTATTGGGAAGTGTACTCTTAAAATTATGATCTAACGACACAAGTATGCATTGGAAGTAGGGCTGGGCGATATGGACAGAATCAAATATCATGTTTATCAATTACCTCTATCAATATTGTGGCGGTATTGTAAGGATAAATAATCGTACTGTCAAAGTATTAACACACTGATATTTTTGATCAACAGTTATTATGTGGATATGAGGACCAAGCAGGCAACAGATAGAACAGTGCAAGTGCGGAAAACTGCATCCCTTTACTGAAATACAGCAGTTAAAACTAGTGTCCAATGACGGTCCCCTTCCTCCACAGGTGACAATCTGGACGCCATCCACGACATCACGGTGGCATACCCCCAGAACATCCCGCAGACGGAGCGCCACCTGGTGCTGGGCCTGTTCCCGCGAGAGATCCACTTCCACGTGCGGCGGTACGAGGTGTTGTCGCTGCCCCGCTCAGGGGCGGAGCTCCAGCGCTGGTGCCAGGAGCGCTGGGCGGAGAAAGAGGAGCGTCTGCGCGCTTTCTACACGGGGCCGCGGGAGTTCGACGCGTCTCGCCGCAGCCGAATCCCGCCGTGCAAGAGCGAGCTGAGGGTGATGCTGATCAAAGTGGCGTCCCTGCTGTACTGGAGCGCCTTCACCGCCCTCTGCTTTGCGGGCCTCTACCTCTCCCCGGCGCTGCGAGCGTACTTCCTGCTCATGGTGCTCTTCTACCTCGGCCAGCAGAAGACGCTGGGGGGCCTGGAGATGCTGGAGATGGCCTGCCATCGACATTGGGCGGGGGGCGGGGACGAGAAGGGCGATGCCCAGAAGAAACTGTGAGACCAGAACGGGTTCGAAAGGAAAAAACCGTGTCAGTGGGAGATGGTGGCATCCAGTACTGCCGTCTCTACTGCTCTGTCCACTGTGAGGACAGCAGTACGAATGTGTGCACGGCCACTTCAGCGAGCAGGCCGTCGAGAGGTGGATGATAGAGGAGGTAGCGAGGGATGGGGACGGAGGATGACTGCGTTTAGCAGCAGCAGCCTCCCTGCCTGAATGTCTGTCTCTGATGTAGAACTCTCCTGGCAGGCATCTCCCTTTCCTTCCAAACTGTGCATGTGCATCCATTTTTCAACCTCCGTCTCTCCGTCTTTCATGTTCTCACCTTCTCTTTTTGGCACATCCGTCTGTGCAGTTCTCCTCCAACTTTTAGCTCGGGTATTCAGTGTCCGCTGAGGAAACAAGGTTTTGACACCTGCCATGTCCGATGTTGCTGAAACTCTATCAGATGGTGCACACCAATGAAAGAATTGTTCTATTAATATTTTATTGCAAAAATGTTTATTGGTGTCATAAATAATTATTTATTTGGGTCAAGATGGCAATTTTTTACTCCCAATGATGACTCCAATTTGGGGCAGCTTTTGCAGTATTACTGATCAAGAGAAAAGAAATTTATATATTGATCTGAACAATGTACGATACAATTACACAATGTGGGACAAGATATATTGAGCTGAATTTCTCAATTTCTGTACACTTGATGGATTGTTCTCATTGAAAATTGCTATTGTTATATTTTTCTGTCAGGAAATTAAAATGTCCAAATGGCGCATTATACAACCCCAATTCCGAAATAGCTGGGACAAAGTCTAAATTGTGAATAAAATCAAAACGCAATTACTTTCAAATCACACCAGCCAGTATTTTATTCACAATAGAACAGAGAACATAGCAAATGTTGAAACTGAGAAATTTTACAATTTTATCTACAAAATTAGCTCATTTCAAATTTGATGGCTGCTATGGGTCTCAAAAAAGTTGGGACAGGGGCCTGTTTACCGTGGTGTAGCATTGCCTCTTAACACAGAGTGGAGGCCTCTGGGCATTGAGGAGACAAGTTTCTTGAGTTTAGCCATTGGAAATTGATCCCACTCTTAAAGCCCCACTCGGTAGGAGTCCCAGTTTCCTGTGCTCTAGCGGCCACTAAAGGCCACTAGAGCAAGTAGAAGCGCAACACCGCTGTCATAAAACACAACTGCGCAAGCACCGCTCCTAAGATTAACGTTAGCAGACGTAGTAGCTATTGTAACCTCAAAACGGGACTATATCAATATAATGACGGTACAACGCCGGCCTACAAAGCTGATATGGCCTGTCTTTGCTTTCAAACAATAGTTGCTAGTAAGTCAACAACTTTTCTCACCGTGAAGCATAAAGTTCGCTATAAAAAACACTCCGAAAAGGGGCTAATTCTGCCGATGAAATGCTAATGCTACCTCGGCTAACCTTGTTTACATTATTTGAATGGGCTTAAATTCAGTCACGTTTTGATAACCCAAATAGTGACTGTGACTACACACGATAACACAACCAACAAAAACAATGTGTGATAAATACAATGCATGAATACGAGCATATAACTCACCTCTCAATCAGCAACATTGCCAGCTCGGCGTCCGACTTGCAGCCCTCTTTTGCCATGAGTGCTCTCCACTGTGAAAAAGCCGGTCCAATATTAACTCTGGTTTTGTGCCATGCACGGTCACTCTCCCTTTTTTTTTTTTTTTTTTTTTTTTTTTTTCCCCTGGCTTCCACCCACACCGTCCTTTTTCGCTTCTTTGCCTCAGCCATCTTTCGAGACACGATACCGGGCTAGCGGGCTAGCCTAGCTGCCTTCTCCTTATGCTCCTCATCCAAAAGCTCGTGTGTGCCGTAAAGCAGAATGTACGTCTCGCGAGAGTGCAGGACCCGCGGTCGA
The DNA here is from genome assembly GCA_029692085.1 of Gymnothorax javanicus. Classification (NCBI taxonomy): domain Eukaryota; kingdom Metazoa; phylum Chordata; class Actinopteri; order Anguilliformes; family Muraenidae; genus Gymnothorax; species Gymnothorax javanicus. The sequence continues at coordinate 27,108,023 of CM056193.1, forward strand.
AAGTTACACAGTCCCAGATGCAGGCCACCAGGTCCCTCTCTGGTAATGGGAGAGATGCCATTCTCACTGTAATAATCCAGCCTAGACTTTGAAACTGATATTTTAAGGTGAAATTCCTACATAGTACTGCTTTAAAGGCTGTATCAGCGATATAACGTCACTATTGTTTACAGTTGAAACACAGAGTCGCTCGCCCCTCCCCTTCAGAAGCTTGGAACATGAACGCGCTTTTCTTAAAGTGAAACTTCGCGTCTTTGCATTGACTTTGAAAGTAATCTGTCGCGCGAAAAATTCGTTTTGCGTCCGGTGTGAAAGCAGCTTAAGAATGGCTCACTCAGTTGGGTAAATGGCCGTGTACAGCCTGTGTTGATAAACGCCCGATAGCAACAATGACAACCATTGCCAGACAATAAATTTACACCATTAGTGCTAGCTACAACAAGGTATCTGACAAGTATCTTAGCTCGGCGTTACAAAACGAGTATTAACAACGTCACTTACAGTAGATCACCACTTTTAGCTAAACTTATCACGCGGTTATACATTCATCGACGAATTTCAACTCTGAGTACTAACCAGAGAAAAAATGTTATTACACGAACACAAACTCTGGGCTGATCAGACAGAATTGGCAAACTCACTAGCTTGCCAACCGAGAGTTAGCAAAGGTTGCTAACTCGCTTCAAAGAGGAAATATCAATCTCTCTACTGTTTGATTCATTCTGACCTGCATGATCTATGCAAGATAGCCTTACAAAAACAATACACGAGCTTCCCTCAATTTTGCTTGGGATGACAATTTACAATTCACATCCAACCGAGTTAGCACCAGCTCTACTCACCTCAAGTAGAAACAAGGCGACCTGGGTGTCAGAATTAAAACCATTCAACTCCCGGAATTCTCTCCAGCGTTGGTATGCTTACCCTATGTTTATTCGGGACTTCGCATAGCTGCGATCGCATTCCTTTTTCCTCGACATGCACTCATTCGAGCGTCTCTCTTTCGGTTTAGCTTCCACCATGCCTTACTCTGCCGCTTCGGTAGTGCCACTGCCAGGCTTTTGTTGCGTTTTCGTTTCGTTTTTCACCGCCCTCTCATGAGAGGAGCTGCTAACAGTTCGTGAGGAAAAATCTCCTGTACGTGACAAATTATGTTTTGGCTCAGCATCGCTGATACAACCTTTAATACAGGCTTCTAGCTGCTGGAGAGTTTTGGGTCTCCTTTGAGGGACTTTTCGTTTAATTATGCGCCAAATGTTCTCAATTGGTGAAAGATCAGGACTGCAGGCAGGCCAGTTCAGTACACGGACTCTTCTACTACGAAGCCATGCTGCTGTTATAGCTGCAGTATGTGGTTTTGCATTGTCCTGCTGAAATACACAAGGCCTTCCCTGGAATAGATGTCGTCTGGAGGGGAGCATATGTTGCTCTAAAACCTTTTATATACGTTTCAGCATTCATGGTGCTTTTTAAAACATGCAAGTATCTCACACCATATGCACTAAGGCATCCCCATACCATCAGAGTTGCTGGCTTTTGAACTGAACGCTGATAACCGGAGGGGTGGTCTTTCTCCTCTTTAGCCTGGAGGTACGCCAATGAGTTCCAACAAGAATGTCAAATTTGGACTCGTCTGACCGCCGGACACTTTGCCACTTTGCTACAGTCCATTTTAAATAAGCCTTGGCCCACAGAACACGGCAGCGCTTCTGGATCATGCTCAACAATGGCTTCCTTTTTGCATGATAGTTGTAGGTGGCATTTGTGGATGGCACGGCGGACTGTGGGTACGGACGGTGGTTTCTTGAAGTATTCCTGGGCCGGTTTAGTTTCAATGAAGTATTCCAGTGGGCCTGATTTAGTAATGTCAATGACCGAATCATTTCTCTGAATCTTTTGATGATGTTATGATGTCTATGATGAGACCTTCAAAGCCTTTGAATTTGGGAACATTGTTTTTAAAGATCACATTTTTTTTTATCCAGTAAAGGTGCTTCTAGCCTTGTCCACTGAACAAAAAGAAACACAAAGAGTTTTTATCCAGTTTTCAGATCTTCAGATCACCGTCCATTACATCTTGATATTGGCATCTGCAAAGAAGTGACAATCCTTTGAACTCATTGGGGGTCAGGTTGAAGAAATTGAATGTTCAATATCTTGTGTGTCCACCATTTGCGTCTCTCAGAGCAACACATCTCCTTCGCATGGAGTTGATCAGGTTGTCTATCGTGGCCTGTGGAATGTTATTCCATTCTTCCTGGAGGGCCACACGGAGCTGGCGCACATTATCCGGAACTGAAACACGGTCGAGGACACGTCGATCCAGAACATCCCAGAGATGCTCTATGGGTGACATGTCCGGCGAATACGCAGGCCAGTCCAGAACCAGCATGCAGACCGCTCTGGTGGACATCCCTGCATCCAGCATGCCAATGGCACGTTCCCGCATGACCTGAGACATCTGAGACATGATGACTTTTGACAAAATGATATTTTTGGGTGGCCTTTTATTGTCCCCAGTATAAGCAGTGTCTGGGTACTGCTCATTCTGCCTGATCACCGTCTGGAAATGCCACACCCATGTACTGAGTGAAATCACTGCATCACTGAGCAAATGCTCACTGACAGAGAGGTGGATTAAAAAATGGTACACAAATCAAGAGAAATATCCCTATTGCACAAGTAAAAGTCAGCATACGCTCACTTAGAGTTAACTCCATGTGACATCGATATTTGACATGGGGCGTTTATATTTTTGTTCAGTGTACCTCAGAGAGACTCGGCCTCTCTAAGACAAGCCCTTTATAGCCAATCATGTTACACATCTGATGCCAGTTAATGTAATTACTTGCTAAATGTTCTTTCAGCTGATTCTCTTAAAAATTGTTTTTTCAGCCCTTTTATGACTGTCCCAACTTTTGAGACCTGTTGCAGCCAGAAAATTTGAAATAAGCTCATTTTGTGGATAAAAATGTAAAATGTTTCAACATTTGAAATGTTATCTATGTTCTATTGTAAATAACATTGGCTCATGTGATCTGAAAGTCATTGCATTTTGATTTTATTCACAATTTACACTTTGTCCCAACTATTTTGGAATTGGGGTTGTACATTGTGAATATTAAAATTGCAGCACCTGCATGGTCCTCTAGATGTCCCTGCAGTGGACTGTGCTGTAATGATCATGGTCATGAATGTGATAAATTTTGAGATGTTCATCAGCATTTAAAAAAAAAAAAAAAAAAAAAATGATTTGTTTACGTGTGGTAGTGTGGGGGGGATAGGAAAAACAAAGTCAATATTTATCCTCTTGCTCAGGTCATTAAAGCAGCACTATGTAGTTTTTGCCAGATTTGCTCGCGGGGGCCCCCTACAGTTGATAAACGGTATTGTCTGTAACAACTTCGTAAAATCTGTACACGTGCATTTGTTGACAAGCCAACGACACCAACAAACTTTCTGAAGCAGGACATGTAATGTGCGATCCGATCAACCATGTCTTCAGACCAGGTCAGGGAGACTTAAAAATCTGTCGAACTCACGTAGATGACGAAGTCCACACTACAACTATAACGACAACTATAATGGCAAAAGACATCATTGCGGTCACTTTCAGAGCGATTTTATGCACAAACTGACCGCCAATCGAAATCCATCGGAATTTACATGGCTTCGCATTCATTCAACACGGCAGATGACATCGCAGAGAAAAAAGGGCTCTGACACAGCTGGAACGCACAACATCAATGTTCACACAATGATATCGTTCATCAGTGTTGATGCTCAAATTTTTATGGCTATGGTTATCATTATAGTTATCTTTCTCAGTGTGGACGGCCCTTTACAGCATTTTATGCATGCACTTTGCGTGTTAGGAATGAAACCTAACACGGGGGGAAAAAAAAACCATTTGGGAGCATATGTTTGCTAATGCAGGTTAGTGTTTTAGTTTTTGCTAGTCCTACTGTGATGGAATGCTACTTTAAAGGTAATCAGCTTTGTTACCTATAATGTGAGGCGTCAGAGGTAAATCTGAACGGTTGAAAAAATTACTTGATTACTTAAAAAGTACTTGTCTGCACAGTTTATCACTTGTAGGAATACAGCTGACAGAACCGATTAGCTTGTGCAATAAAACGAGAGGGCAGCAGGGAATTGGCAGAAAAGCCATGGAACGACATGAGTACATGCCAAGCCAGATCATTACCTTATCCTTCCGAAATAAAACGCGACAAATCTACCTTTAGTACTCTATACGGGAGTGAAGTACACGTTTATGATCAAACATTTCGACTGGCGACTAGTTTAGCAATGTTTCCGGGTAGGGCTAATCTTCTGAAAAGATTCTGCTGAAAATTCGCTTACTAATTATTTTTATTTTTATCAACTCGGCTAGATATTGATAGATATACATCTCAAGAATAACTGGTGAAAATTTCATCACAATATATTTAGAAATAAAGAAATTAAGAAGGAAAGTATAGATGGTTGTAGTTTTTCAGCGGAATGTTTTCAGCCGATTAGCCCTAGCCAATGTTTGCCAGCTAGCGATAGCATGACAACTAACTAGCATGTCAGATAAATCGCTGTAGGCTATTATTTGACTGAGCATAAACGGGATACTAGATGATTTCAATGACACAGCCTGACACAAAGCAAGTTCAAATGCACTAGAACTAAATCTAGAATGAAGGATTAAGGTAGCTAACAATTTGTACTTGTCCAAAAGTGACAACGCCAGGTCGCCATCGGTCGGACATCCTTCCTCCTCTTTCAGCTCTCGCCAGCGAGTGAAAGCCGGTCCAATGTTGACCCTAGTCCTGGCTCTTATTTTGTCGCTTTTGTGTTTTCTTTTAAATGTCTCCTCCGACAACACCTTTGCCTTCTTCGGTTTCCTCGCTGCTTCAGCCATTACAACCACTTCCGACTCTGCTTCATTCTACACTCGCTCACTGGTCGTGAGAGACGTGGGGGAGGGGGATTGTGTGACGTGTGCCGTAAAGCAGTAAGTTCGTTTTGTAGTTCTTTTTGGGCCTGGGTTCCCACCCGAAACCCGAAGTTACATAATGCCAGTGAAGGCGATGCAGACGCGATTGAGCCATGACAAAGGTGTCATTCAACCTATTGTGAGTTGAGTATCGCCAGAATGATCTTGGAAATATATATTTGAGAGTGAAAAAAACTACACAGTGCTGCTTTAATCATCGTCACCTTATGAAGAGCAGCTTTGGAAACTTTTTTGTGGTCCACGCAGAGTTTAGAAGGATTAAAAATACAAATCCAATAACACATTTTACTTATATTTTTGCGAATCATGATGCATTTTATTTGTCAAATACCATGAAAATGATGGCATCATCTAAAATGAACTTGCATCGCGTCAGGTTTTAAAGGGAGAAGCATGTTGCGCCCGCTTGTAAAGAGCCAAATGTATACTCCAAGATTTTGGGAAAAATACTCATTTTCTGACTTGCCTACAATGTGACTACGTGAAGTACTATTCTCCCTTCTGTACGTCCAAAAGCTTGGTCAAATGTATAGTATTTTATGTTTGCTTAGCAGAAGGACTTGAATTATGTGGGAGTCATTAGCCTAGGTCCATCAAAGTGAAAAAATAAACCTTCAACTCCGGAGCAGTCATATTTACACAATGTACTATCCTGCTTGTAATGCTTGCCTTAGATTTTTTTTTTTTTTTTTGAGTCGTTTTTGATGAAGTGAAATGGTTGGAACTATAATTACTGAGCACATGTATTCCTTCCATCTAGTCTATTGATTGGTGCACTGCTGAGGGTAAGATTCGATCAGGCACAAAGAGAGAGCACTCTTTTGTTAACAAAACTCAGATGATGAGCTAGGTAGCTTGGACAAGTTTGTAGGAGAGGATTGAGATGATATCCTGTGGACAGACAATGACCCAGAGACTTCTGCCTGAGTTTAACAAAATTGTGCGTTCAGCAGTTCAAACTCTCCAGCTTCTTCTAAAACCACACTCCATTAAAATAAAAATTCCAAGACTTGTATTTCAGATATACAAGATGCATTGTGTAAATTTCAGAGTTTCTGTAAGGTTATTTTTTCACTTTGAAGGAGCTGGACTAATGACTCTCGTAGGCTTCAAATTTTTATACTAGGCGAACAGAAAGTGCTGTCCATTGGAACCAAACCTTTGCACGCACAGAGCAGAAAATGGTATCGCACATCTTTTCTCAGTCTAGGCAAGTCGGAAAATAGATAATTTTCCGGAAACATGCTTCCAAAGCTGGTGCAAATTAGAGTCATAATGTTAAAGCTATTGAAAGTAAAAAAAAAAAAAAAAAAAAATCTGAATTTAAAAAAAAAGTCACCAATGAACATCTTTTACAAAAAATGTTTTAATAGTACCTGTTTCAACAGTGTGCAGTTTGTTAGTTTCAGTAACATCTGAGATAAGTGGGTATCAGCTAAAGTGATTTGACACTGAATTGCCCTGCAGGAAATTGTCATATTTCTTTCAATTTAAGAGTTTTTCAGTTTTTTTTTTTTTTTTTTTTTTTAAGGTCATTGCGTTTTATGTGTATATTTTGTTACAAAGTTTATCTTGCTGTATATTTATTTGTAATGGAATACAGCCATAGTGTATAGCCACCTTCGTAACAGACGTGTAAACTCTTGTGTGAGCACACGTTCTGCCATACCCTTATCGCTGGATATGATAAGGATGACTTCTGAATGGTAATGCATTTTAAGCTTTAAATTATCGTTTAGATTTGTTTTTTTTTAAAAGAAAATCTGTCTATATGGAACATCCTTCTCTTGTCTGAGTCCAGGACTCATTTTAATGAGTTTTACAGGTGCTTTTTGCACACAAGCTGACACATTTACGAATACACTTGTGCACACACTCTCACACAGGGTTTAAATTTACAAATTTATAGCTCTAATGCTTGGAAGCCACAGTCGGCGGTGAGAACCGTTTGAATGTTAGACCCCTCCATGCTCACAGGACAGTGTGGTCAGATGGTGTGTGCGGTCGCTATGAGGAGACTGTCCCCCCCAAACCCACCGTCCCAGCCAGACAATCAACCCAACTTTGACCCCTGTGACCGGCCTTATGCGCTGAGCTCAGAGTCGCAGAAAGGGGATTCAGCTAACACAGCGCCATTCCCTTGCGTCTTATTCAAGGCATAGCTGAGGCAGGATGAGACATGCGCGGCGTTCAAGAGATGATTTGTGTGAAGACCATGTGATCACCCATCTCAAGCCTTCCCTCTTCGGCCTGATACGCTTGAACCAGACAGTCTATCGATCCTGTTAACGTCAGTCATCGGTGCGGCTAATCGACAGAACGCCCAGCCCTATGTCCGCATTCAGCATTCTCCTCCAACCCTGGGCCACGTGTGCACATTAGCACGAATTTGTCTCACAAGAGTGTGTGTGCGTGCGTGGGAGGAGGGATAAACCACTAGTGTGTTGCATGTCCCTGCTCCCAGACAGGGTGACCGCTAAATGCGTGTCGGGGCGGTTCAGGCCGGGTTAGGGTGGAGTCATACCACAGGATAGGCCCACATTAGGAGTGGAAACTTGCCCTGAGCCCAGAACCTGACCTAACCCAACCTCCGCCTGGACCCAGCCAGCCTCACGTAACCATATCCACTATCGACAGCTGAGAAAGCAGTGCTTAATGTGCCAAAAACAACAAACGGGCGAACGACTGAAAAACTGTATACAATGTGCGGGGGATGGTCAGCATTTCTTCTGCTTTATACCTCAGTCTCTCTCTGTCGGCCACACCTCCCTTAAGGCCAGTTTCAGCCCTGAGAAAGCTTGGCTGCGTCCAAATAGTTGAAAAATTACGTCCTATCCACTAATTCCCTACCACTTTTCTTTCACCTTTGTGGAAAACATCATATGGTAAAGGGAAAGGTGTAATGGGGAATTCCTAACGGCTTAGAAAGACATCTGCACTGCAAAGAGACTCCAAATGCGCTTGCACTAGGCAATATGATCATGTGTCCCTTGCCCGTCATTTACATTTCTTTTTGTGATTGGTCAGATGAACGGCTGCGCAGAATTGTGGGATAGCGTTACCTCCTTTCTTTTCGAAAAGGCTGGTTCTGTGTACCCTATGCTAAAGGTGGTAAATTAGGAAGCACTGAGACACCTTTCCTTAACATCTGAAGAATTCCAATCCACTTATCATGGCTGCCACATAATTATTTCTGGGGTTTTTTTTTTTTAGGAGTTAGGAATTTTCCTAAGCTAAAAAGACTATTCGGATGCAGCCCTGGTTTCCGAGATACGGACTAAGACTAGCTTTACACCGGGGCTGCCCAGTCTTGTTCCTGGCAGTCTACCGTGCTGCTGCTTTTCTCTTTAACTTTAAAGCACACCTCGTTCAGCTTGAGGTCTCCAGAGGCTGCTAATTGGTAGAATTACGTGCGAACCTACAGGACAGTCCGTCTCCAGTAGCAGGTTTGGGCGGCCCTGTTCTCTGCTCAATTCAATAGATTTTTTGCATTTGAACCTATTTTAATCCAAGAATAATCTGAATCAGTCTGTGAAACTGGACTGTGGAGCAATTCCAACACCTGTACAATAAACCTGTGTACTATACATATAGCACTGTCTTATCTGAATTTTTACTACCTTAAGGCTAGCTACCTTTATGCTGCAAACAAACTCTTTTTGCAAAGGGAGCCGGAATTGTCTCGTTTCCCCATTGAAGGTCCTGTAATTTCCTTTGTACTGTCAGTTCTCGTGGTAAAGAATCTCTTGTCTTGGTTCAAGCCTTTGTCAGGTAGATAAACTCACTGTGATGAGCTCAATCAGAATAAATGCCTGTAATTAGCATGTGTCTGTACAATCCACCCTGTTCTCCTTTCTCTGCTCAGTCTTTCACTTCTATCTAAACCATCAGAAATCTTCTTGACCAGCAAGACACTGCCTTGCCCCCCCCCCCCTCTCTCTCTCTTCTGTTCATCTCTTTTACACTTGGGAGATGGGCTACTATCCGTACGTCCACATTTAGGAGATTTATTCTCCGATATGAACTGTCAGTTACTACGATTGTACTCAGTACTGGTAATAAATATCAGAAATTGATTGTCGCAGTGTCTACATAATGTATCGTTTTTGTGATGTTATTATCCAAAGTGTAATAATATGATAAACCAAAGGGGATGAATTCTTACAAAGGAAACAGAAAAACAATAAAAATCACTTCATTGAACCTGGCAGGATTTTGTTGTTCAAAAAAAAAAAAAAAAAAAATGTCGTAGGGATTCTCAAATGTTGCAATGTAGTGTTACAGTGATGTGGGGGTTGTGAAGCAATCGCAGATATTTCTGAGGGCTGGTCTGGCCTGTATGGAGCAATGCAAAGGTGAGGATTCCAATTTGAAAATATCAGCATTGTTGAGCGCTTTTCCAAAAACTAAACGAGCCTTTGAGCTCTGGACTTGACCTCTCAACTTGATCAAATGTCTATTTTTGCTGGCGCTTTAAACTGCTTTCTGCTAAGCGCATTTTGGCACATTCCACTCTGATTAAAAAAGGAGACCTTTTTAACTTCCTGAGATTTTTCTGCTAAATCAGGATTTGGTGGCTCATTTGGAGGAATGGAAAATTCTAAAAATAACGACGCATGCCTGACCCATGTTTGGATTGGACAGCAAAGGAAAGGGCTGCCGAAGAGAGAGCGGTCGATTGACTTTCCTTTGATAAACGAAGGAGTTAACTACCGATGATCTGCGGTAATGTAAGCCTAGGTCATTTTACGGTGAGAGGTCGTGCATATCTCTGACCTGTGTGTAAATGCAACCGAAAGGTTGATCTGACGCGCAGCGTCGTACTGAAAGCCCATTGGTCTGTGGCTTGGAAGGTTCTGATGTAGAGTCATGGGAGGGGTGGGATACATCGGAGGTGCCATGGCAACCACCGTTGACTCCTTGGTCTCTCGGCAACGTACTGCTGCATATTGCGTCAGTCTAGAGCATGCTTCTTCGCTCTAAGCCACACCCCTCATCCTCTAATTTCCGGCCCATTGGTGGAATAGAAGATGATTGATGTTAGAGGGGAGGTGGTAGAGCTCAGGTGATTGGGGTTTGAGTCTCAGTGGCCTGATCTAACATTACCGATGTGGCAGTGTGGAGATAAAGCAGAATTCAGTCAGGGAGATAATGTTCAGGTGACAGTTGGATGGGTCTTAGGCTGAGAATAAAATCTGATGGGTTAATTTGAGCATCACTGTGCAGCCCCTCATTAAATCTGAGTGTGAGAGAGAGCGTGCGGTGAGAGGTACATCCTGGCCCTGTGCTTCACACCTGTACCTAATCCAGTATGATGACACCTCTCTGTGACGTCCTTGACACAAATCAACACCTGTTAACATGCCCACACCTGACCAGGACACCAAGATCGTCTTCATTAGAGCCAAAAAATGAGTGTAAGAATTGCCTGGTTTTTTAATTGGTGCTGGAGTTGACCCCTGCAAACTACTACTTAACCCTTTCAGCGCCGTGGGAAACTATAGTTGCCCAATGATGAAAGATATCAAAGTCAGATGCTGTTGAAAACCTATCATGTGGCAACTTGTTTAAAAGGGGAGCTCTTTTAAAGGTGCACTATGCAAGTTTGTTTATTTTCTGCGTGATTATATTTTTGTCTCAATTCGCTGACATCTCCCCACGATCCGCCAACTGCCTGCCCCTGAATTTACTAAAAAAAAAAAAAAAACCCCGGCTCTGGAGACCGCACAGGCGTCACAAACTGCAAATAAACACAAGGAACATAACAAACCATCCCGGCCAATCACCGACGAGTTGACAGTTACGGAAGCATGGGAGGCAGGGGCGGGCTACCTTTGTTTTGTTTGAATTCGAATGTCAACAGAAGTGATGTCAACAAACTTGCATAGTGCACCTTTAAACAGGTTGCCACATGATAGGTTTTCAACAGCTCAGGATAACTGCATTTTTAATTCCTTAAATGTATTCGGCGCTCAAAGGGTTAATGCATCAATGTTCCATACATCTGATCTTCGTGAACCTGGAAAAATGCATGAACCTGGCTCCCTGAATACCAGTAGGTAGGTAGGTTGTTTTGTAAACGTGGTTTGACAAACGGGTTAAGCTAGACTTGCTTAACCCATTCATTTACTGAGCCTTTTTATTTTTGCTGTTGTAATGTCTTTCTATTTTGCATGCGTTGGTATAATTTTTGTTCCTCCAGCTTCTTAATGTTTTTCCCCTATTTTTTTTCCTGACACCGTCTATTCAATGTTTGTAAATCAGCGGAGCCATTGCGGGGGATGAATCAAAAATGTTACATAACCGCAATCACATTACGCACTTTCATAGTCTTTATCCAGGTACCACTCTATTCTAAAACATCCCTCTTGTATCAAGTTAATGAGGCATAGTATGTCGCTATGTACATAGTATAATCATTTCAAGATGTTTGTTTCCTCCTATCTTTACCGCTTTCTTCATCTGTCATTTTCCCATTCATTTGACTGCACCTGCTCTGCCTCAGTCCTGGTGGTTAGGGTTGGTCAATTTCATTATGCACTGGGGAGTGGGAATTTCTCAGATTCCTGAATGGGTAAAACTGCCAGAGCAATTTCAGTCTTTTTATGCATGCATCCATTTGGCAAGTTGCAGAGGATCGGGATATTAAACTCTGAACCTGCATAAATTTTCAGTCAGGGAATTGATGCTATTGATTTTGAGAAGTGCACGCGTACACAGCTCTTATTGTCCCGGGGCTGTAATCATAACCAGCTCATTGTCTATAAATACATCTGTGCTCAGTGCGGTAGCGTTTGTTCCCACTCAGCCCGCTTCTCCCACTCGCTATTATTAGCTGAATCATGTGATTCAGCCATTTTCTTCAAAATGGGGATATTTATGGAAGAGCATGAATCAGACCCAGTTATTTTTCCCCACTCTAGAGGACTGGTGTCTGCATTATGTGCGCAGTAATTGTCATGTACCTTACCTTACTTGTCTCCTTGTTCCTGACTGATTCCCCTCTCTCTCCTTCGCTTGTACTTTCCTTACCTGAACTGCCTCCTTGTTCCTGATTTCCCCCCTTTCTCACACTCTTGATCCTTCTTTTACCCCTTAAACTCAAACTTTTCACTAAGTGAGTTTTCGTAATATGTCCCTTTTTTCAGCTCTTGTGCACGTACATTTCGATATCTGGAGTGCTTACTATGAAGTAAACTATGAAGTAAGTAATTTTTTGTGGGCTGCCTTTTTCATAAAACATGGCATTCAGGACGGTATTCAGATTTGGCTCCCCTTCCTATGTCACGTGCAGGCATGTGAGAATTTTTCCGCCCCTCATCTGAATATCTCCACCCACAGCCCCATAGCATATTTTTTTAAGGCGACATCCCAGCTTCAATCTGCTGAAGCCCATGACTAGCCATTTGAGTGCCCTCTGCTTTTTGACAGACTGCGTTATACAACTAACCTGGGTCAGTACAATGCAGGACTGGCTATGAATTTTCTATTAAAGAGGACCTATTATGCATTTCAAAAGATACAAAGAATTGATTTTCAAGGAGAATCTGTGGCTTTCTAGCTGGGTAAGCATTTCGAATTTCTTTTAAAATTCAAACTGAATTCCAAGTATGACCTTAATTAAATGTGTATGGCTTGGTTGTTGATGTAACTACAGTGTGTTGACCGGTTCCGCAAACGGAATTTGTCTGAAGCGTCTGGTATCGATCCAGCATTCGGTGGCGGAAAGTTATCTGTTCACGAATTTGCGGAAATTACTCACGCACTTTGTGGATCAATTAGTTTTCTTCAGTCATTAGGAATAAAGCCTTGCTTAATCATTTTTTCAGCGGCACGTCGTTTGACCGGTTCCGCAAATAATTTCCAGTTTCGCAAACAGCGCCCTTTGTCAGGCCAAACTTATGATATTCTTTGTTTATTGGCATAATTGCGTCCCCCTGGCCACAAAGGAACAGACACGTATTTTCCACCAATTTTAGCCCGCATTACTCTGCAGGGTACATCATAATAATTGGTCAAATTTATGGATAATTGTTCCGCGTGTCGACATTGTGTCAGCTGGAATCCACGTGCGCTGGCCCCAGTTCAAGACGATTTTGTACATCCATCGATATTCAACTGCTATCAGCGACTATGGAGGATTCTTTCTACTCTTTCCAATTCAAGTACATACCTAGTATACATTAAAATTATCAGGATGAGACCACAAATTCAGATTAACACCGGACATGAGTGATGATCAACCTGTTGAGCCACTGAAAAACAGTTATGGCGGGGGAAAAGATTTTATCTCACATTGACTACATTAAACTTTAATAAAATTCTTTCAGAAAAATAAACAAGAATAAACATGTCTCATAAATTACAAGTTTGAAAACCTACAAAATGGCGTTTGCGGAACTAGTCAAACGACAAGCAGTCACTCTAATGGGTGTTGATGAAAAATTATCAAGAGGTCGAAATTGGGATTTATATTGTCAAATATACGATAGTTTCCGATCATAATGATATTTATAACGTGATGAATCCCGGGAATACACGTGTTTAAGGGCCACACACTGCGCAGTGCGCCTTATCACAGGCGTTGATTTGGTACTGCTACAACGGCAAGCAACAGTTATCGGGCATTTATTTCTCTATCGTCAATATCTCAAACGATAGTTAAGAGTTAAATCCACAATAATTTACCGTTCCAGCGGTGTCAAACTCAAGGCTGACAGCGAAGTCGTTTTCCCGCAAATAACGCTTGATTTCTGCAAATTGCGGAATCGGTCAAATTGCGGGACCGGTCAACCCACTGTACGTAGTTGGCTAAATGCTGTTAGCTTGCTTACTCAGCTAGCATGCAGGCATTACTCCTCTATAATTATTGTGTTGTTTATCAGATGGCTATCCACTAAATTGACTGAATTTAAATACCGTTGCCATCTCAGCCGGAAGCTGGGTATGAGTCATGTTGATAAAAGATTGAGTGGGTGACAGTCTCCATCTTTATATACTGTTTGTATAAAAAGATGGATGAAGCATCCGCACTTCCTTACGCTGCAACAACGGAACCAAAATATCCTTCATATGGATTCTACTCATTTGGAGCCAGAGTCTACGCAGTAGTGATCGGGGGGTTGAGCCGCAGTATTGAAGTCCCGCCCATACGCTCCCCTACTTGTCACAGTCACATCCCCTGAACTGTTTACTTAGCCTAACTGGTTGCGTTGGTGTTAGTGGTCAACGCCTCTTGTACACAGACGTGACCGGTTCTACTATGACTGAAACCTTTTAAAGGTTTCACTAGTTCAGAATTTTTTTCCTGGTAGACTTGCATAAGGCTAAAATATGTTTGCCGCTTTCTTCATCCTTATTGCTGCATTGCATAGCTCCCTTGCCGATGTCTGGTGTCCTGCCTGCCATTACAAACTCGTGGCAATGGTTATCTGCCAGCTATGTAGCTAGCTAGCTAATTGACTAAGCACCTCATACAAACAAACTTCAAAAAAATTCAACCCAGCTCTTTAATGTTGTGAAATAAAGTGTATGGGTAAATGGACTTCCCACTATCATGCTTGTAAATGCTCGTTCTAACAACTCAGCTGGCTTGCTAGCTTGCTAACTATGCGACCTCTCACTGAAACTTGATTTACTAACTTCAATTAGTTACTGTTATTAGCTAGCCAGCAAGATTCAGTAATGACGCTTTAGTCTGAAATGAAAATCGATGGTAAAAGAAGCTCTTTGCTTCGAAAATAGCATCACTGCTAATAGTACATTATGCTACGTTCAGAGAAAAGAGATTTTTGCCTTTGATTATTGTTGCTATCTATGGTGACCTGACATAGAATCTTGCTAAAGTAGCTAGCCAGTTAACTGGTTTTACTTCTTTACCTCTCCGTAGCATTGCTGGTAATGGTACATGACAAAATGTTCAGAGCAAAGACCTTTGTACCGTCACATTCCATGGGACCTCAAAAAATATCAATGGGTTGTATTCAGTTGTACTGGGACCTAACCACAAATGCATGTGTAATGTTAACATTAAATCTCTTGATGGTTGCATTCTGGCTCTGTACAGTTCCCAAAAATAAATATGCAAGTGACCACTGCCATCAGCCACAGCTGTCAATCATGACTTAACAACCACTTTTCATAGTACCAAGTCACTAAGTAAGAACAAACTTATCAGAAAAAATGAATGCTTGAACACATCAGCATGGTAAAAACTACTTAAAATTACAGAAACCATTTTTTTATTATGTGGAATGCACTTAATTATTATTCTTTTATTTATTTATTTGTGAGGTCCATGTCCCATCCACTACCATGGAAGGGATGGGCTTGGAACCTGTACTGCAGCCAGCCACTAGATGGCTATCAAGATGTTTTGGCCTCACTTTTGCGGAGCTGTTAGGTCGTCAATGGTTATATACAGTCAATGCTGGGTGACTGTTTTTATTCAAATTCAGTCCATTTTTAATGGAGTAGCTAGCACAGAAAATGAACTATTAGCCACCGGTTGCTAGTATACAGATGGTAGCAAGGGATCAATCTAAACTTTACAGACTGAATTACAAGTGTAGTGAAACCATTATGGTGACTACATGTCTTAACTTGTGAATGTAACATCCATGTTTTCTTAGCCTGCACCTCAGTTCCCATACGCCTTCAGCGTATTGTTAAAGGGAAAGGTGATGAAACACAGTAGTAAACATTGCCCCTGTCCCAACTTTTTTGAAATGTGTTGCTGGCATCAAATTCAAAAAAACATTACATTTCTCAGTTTTAACATTAGATATGTTGTATTTGCATTATTTTCAATTAAATACAGGGTTTAAATGATTTTCACACCATTGCATTGTTTTTATTTACATTTTACTCACCATATCAACTTTAATATTACTTGTAACTTGTAATATTAGGTAGAATGGTCTGGTGTCTGTGACTTGATATTTCAATTGAGGTGCACTATGGGAAGTGCACTATGGAAAGCACACTGACCAGCAAAAAACAAACAAAAAAAAATGGCAAGATGAAATATCAAACCATTATGCTGAATTTTGCTTGAAATTTTTGTTTTTTTCCTATACAAATTACAAAAGGTGTCTTTATTTTCCCAATGTCAGACCCAAGCATAAAAAATACCATCACTTGTCAGCTTACATAACACTAAAGCTTGAAAGAAACTAAGTGAGCTACAATGCCCATGGCACTATTTTTTTTATATTGGAGGACAGTGTCAAATACATATTCTGGATCTGCTGGTTGCAGAGCTCCACTGAAGCTACAACACACTTGCATTAATGAAGCTTGTAAAATTCAGGAGGCCATGTTTTATGGCCACAGCATTACATGAAATGGAAAATATCAACATCTTCCATATCATTTTATACACATTACCTGGTAATTCAACGGGACATATTTGGGATTGTTGCAATCTCCAATAGAATTTAAAACGGGCCCGAAGTTCTGCAGGTTTAAATATATGGGCTGCATTTGACGGACCTTTATATGGGTCAATAGTTTTTATGGGGTGAACTCACCTGTCTCCTTATTCTTGGGTCATCTTTTCTTCTCTGGTGCCTTTCTTTTCTGACCAGCCATCTTGTTCCTGATTCCTCATGTATCTCCCTTTCTTATACCTTCTTTACCCTGCCTGCCCCTTGTTCTTCCTAATTCTCCATCTCTCTCATTCTCTTGTACCTTCCTTACCTAACCTGCCCCTTGTTGCTAATCCTTCATCTAATTCTCTTGTACCTTCCTTACCCAGCGTGGGTAAGGAATCATCTCCCCTACTAAAATGTTGTCTGATCTGTGCCCCCCCCAACAATCTAATGCAAAATGTTCTCATAATGTTGCTGGAATTTTTCATTGATGTGGGATTGCCTCAATATGGTGTGAATATTGACCATTTTAGCTGGATTAACCCCTTCATGTTCAAGTCTCCATCAAAAGAACATCAGTTCTGGCTTCTATAAGCATAAATCTTGATTCCTGCACATATGAAAGAAGAGCAATGTTGTGGTGTCGCTGCTGCAAAATATGCTGATGTTTCGGAGTACAAATGCCTTGTAGTATCTGACTCCAGTGCAACAGAATTGAAGTCTGTCATGACAAAGGCAATAAAATTATCTTGTCCTCGTGGACAAGATCATCACCTCTATTTCTTAGCTTGCTCGGTGAGTCTGATGCAACTTTAAGAGCACCTTTGGGCATAGCAGCATCGTTAAAAGTGAACTGCTAGACGCCTGCTGAAACCACTCCGTGCGCAGACCCTGAAAGTCATGTCCTCTGCTGCCACCCACTGGTGTAACAGTAGTATTAGAAAAGGGATTTTACTTTGCTTGAATTATGTACTGTCTCATTAAATAATCGCAGCGAAAGCGTCACTCATTGAGATTCTTTTTTCTTTTCAATATTATTATTCCACCCAATTTTGTACCCACCTCTCTTTCAACACTTTCAAGATGTCCAAACCTGGTTTCTCAGATGTGTCTAGCTCTTGCGTAGTGTGCGTGTATTTTGGGCTATCTTAAACATTTCATAAAATATGATTCCCGCGTTTTTTTAAATATTCTTTTGCCGGCTGCATGCTTTTCTGGGATTGCAACTGTTTTACTGCAGACATAGACACTGTTAAAACGAGTTCTAATTCAGCTGTGATTGCTGCAATTTCAGGAGGAAATGTACTTTCTAATTTCATGTCTAACATTTTCATAAGTCAATTTTGAGTCAATCTTTATACGCTTCAATAAGCAACAGCGGGGTTCGCACACCACTCACTCACACACTCGCAACAATGGCCAACTGGCCCAACATGCATTTCTTTGGACTGTGGACTGCAAGCCACACTCCTTGCTGTCATATTAAATAAAATAAAAGGATGAATAGAGTATCAGTTTCAGACAATGTAATACAACAATAATAACAAGTATTGACATGAATGCCTTCAGTACTATTGCGCAGGTTGTTTGGATCAAAGTAGCATCATCAATAAGTGTTTCAAGAAAACCGAAAAGTATGTGGTGTGTATTGGTTTCTCCTGGTAATTTCCATCTCTGGCTCAAGCAATTGCATGTTTTTGGCCTCCATAACTCTAGTAGACCACTGAACTTATGGCATATGTTCTGAGAGGAACTGGACTCTTGTTGGATAGGTAAACATCTGCAAGGGGGAGTCTCTATGGGTAAGACAGGAGAGGGAAAAGATTGAACCAGTTGCTGCATTTGTATTTACGGGTCTTCCCAAACATCCTCACACAATGTCACTTTTTCTGTTCCTAGGTAAAGTGGTGCCATTTGTTTCTCTCCTGTCAGTTATTGGCACAGCCTCTGTCTGAGGCTCCTGTTCTCCAACCAGAGGGGTGCTAATCGTCATGTCAGGGTCTGTTGCAGCAGAGTGTCCATTACAGACAGGAAGAGACACCGCGGGGATGTGGCAGGACTCGTGCCGACAGTCAGCCGAAAGGCAGGGGGCGCTGTAGTGTGGCCCGTTCCCTTCCTCACAGAACTCAGGCTGAACGGTGACGCTGTGAATGCCAGCCCGGTAGAAGACCTCCCGCACGCGGTAAGAGATCTGCCCAAAAGAGGAGGGGTCTGTGCATTTAATGTGCAGCGAGGCAATGTTGTGGCCTCTGGACAGCTCCCAAACGTGGACCTCGTGCACGCTGTGGATTCCTGAGATACCGGACACTTCCTCCACTGCAGAGAGAGATAGTGATGATCAGGGTAGTGCGTTGAGAGAGTCAGAAACACACACCCAGGAAAAAACCTTAAAACAAACACACACAGCCCCATTTTCATTAAACATTTTCTAACAAGAACACTGATCGGGGACACATTCTACCTTTTAACTCATAATGAATGATGTTAGGCCCATGGTCCAGGGGAAGATGACCGGAGGTCATTACTACGACCTGAAGACGTTTCATGAGTATGGCTCACTGTGTCAATAAAAACCGAGTGCTAATAATGGCTCCCCTATGGAATCAAATTAGGGCCAAAAGTTTTGTGTGCGTGCAAAAAAGTTTTGAACTTGTAGAAATAGTTTTGTGCGTGTGTAAAAAAGCTTTGAGTTTGTAAAATGGTTTTGTGCATATGCAAAAAAGTTTTGAGCTTGTAAAATAGTTTTGTGCGTGCGCAAGAAAGTTTTGAGCTTGTAAAATTGTTTTGTGCGTGTGTGAAAATTTCCCGCCTTCCTGTGTGACAGTTAAGTTGTGGATATGCTCAAATTTCCTACCTTCGCGTGCGACACTTCTTTTTACAAGCACAAATCAGATTTACGAACCTTGAGTTACAAACTTATGGCCCTATTTTGACACCTGTAGGGTTGACTAGCCAATCAGCACCTTGACCACTGAATATCCAATCAAAATGTTACTCACCGTCACAGTAAGTCAAATCCATAGCAAAGAGGTTACAAGCTTGCTGCTCTCCTGCAAGCTGGCGAACATCACGAACAACCGCTGTACAAAAGTTGCTTCACTTTCTTTTATTTCTGTTCCTGCACAAAAAGTGCAGGGAACAATTCGGCTGTTCAAGAAACGGGTAGCTATCGCTATTAAGTGGGTGAATCGCAGGCAGCATAGGAGTAAACTGGGAGAAGACTAGGAAGAGGTATCCTACTGTTGCATCACGCAGCTACAATAAAAAGACCCGTTTCTTGAACAGCCGAATTGTTCCTTGCACGATTTGTGCAGAAAACTGAGAAATAAAATAAACTGAAGCAATTTTTATTCAGCGGTTGTTCGTAATGTTGGCCAGCTTGCAAGTGAGCAGCTATCCATGAAACGGGTAGCTATCACCATCAAGTGGGTGCATTGCAGGCAGCACAGGAGTAAGCTGGAAGAAGACTAGAAACACACATCCTACTGCTGGCATCGAACTGCTACAATATAGAGACCAGCAAAATCCACTGCTCAGTTTTCATTTTTATTGTTTTGAGCATCCAGTTGAGAAGGGTCTGGCTGCAGCCACAGCCGAGCGCAATCCATGCCCCGTACAGAACATGCCCACTACAAGACGCGCCCTAACCCTATCCCTATCCCTAACCCCAACCCTTTTGTATGGGGCGTGTTTTGTAGGAGGCGTGGTTTGTACTATACCCGCACGGTTTGTAGGGAGCGTGGTTTGAAATTTACCCGCGGCTGCAGTTGGGTATTATAGATCCAGTTTGCCCTTGCCGACAGTGGCGTAGCTAGTGGGGAGGTCACAGACACGTCACTTTATGACAACAATTAATCCTGGCTAGTTCTCAATCATTTTCCTTTATTTACGCGTTTTCCAATTACGGTAATTTGCAACTGAAGACACGGTTTCTCTCCATATGCATCTAACAACGATTAAATCATGGGCTAAATTCAGTACAGTGGCGGAACAAGAACAGAGAATTGGGTTGCACAAAACATCCGTTTAAAACAAGGCAGTTGCTACGGGTACGGCAGTTTTCCAATGCATTTTCAATGTAGAGAGGTACGGCAGTCCCAATTTCAAACCCTGCCCTAACCTAACCCCAACCCTAACCCTAACCCTAATCCTAACCAGAATCCCTAATCCCTTCAAATCGGCTGCCTTACCCATAAAACTGCCATATCTCCAGACATTGCGTTAAAAAAATTATTAGTCCTGACCCGTTCTCAGTCATTGTCATAATTAACAGAAGGTTCACTCCGAGAGCACTCCACACTTATCAGGTGCTGCTTGTTCTCCCCGATTAGGTAAGACGACAATCATTCATCTGGACGTGTATTTGCTGTATTTAAATCAACGTTATTCAAAATTGCATGCCTGTCGACTCTCACGCAAATAGCTGGAGCCGCACGCTTTTTATAGCCTACTGAACTGCCGAGTGCCTTTTTTTTTTTTTTTTTGTCAACCCACACAATACCGAGAGCGAAAGTCCGCGTTTCACTGGAACGCTGACCAGTTCAATCAACGTAAAGCATTGGCAAATTAATAAGTAAATTATTTTTCTGTGCTGAATTTAGCCCATGATTTCATCGTTGTTAGATCGCTTATGGAGAGAAACCGTGTCTTCAATTGCCAATTACGATAATTGGAAAACGCGTCAATAAAGGAAAATGATTGAGAACTAGCCAGAACTAATTGTTTTCATAAAGGGACGTGTCTTTGCGCCCCCCACCCCAGCTACGCCACTGCTAGCCGACTTGATCGCGATAGCTACCCGTTTCTTGAACAGTCGAACTGTTCCTTGCACTTTTTGTGCAGACTGAGGAACAGTCCGTTATTACGATCGACTCCGATATAACACAAGGTTAATAACCGTTACGAACCATGTAAAAGATACTTGACTGGTAGTTTCTGGCGACCAATCGCAATCTAATCAGGTTCAATGAAGTGGAATGACGTTTTATACAGTGGTTGTTCGTAATGTTCGCCAGCTTGCAGGAGAGTTGCTAGCTAGTTTGCTAACCAGCTAATGAGTCAATCGAACCGTGTTGGTGAAAACCACACACATCAACTGCCCGAGACATAGGCCTATCACTGTTTCCACATCTAGCTATTGCTGGCGAGAATATATGATTATGACATTACAGTAGAATAAAAAAGGAAATCAATGAGATATGGATTTGGCCAAAGACATGGGGGAGAAATACTGTCAGAGCCGTTTGGCAACTGATTGGACAGTTTGACTTACTGTGACGGTGAGTAACGTGCTGATTGGCTAGTCAACCCTACAGGTGTCAAAATAGGGCCATAAGTTTGCAACTCGAGGTTCGTAAATGAGGGCTGCGTCCGAATAGTCTTTTTTGCTTAGGAAAGTTCCTAACTCCTAAAAAATAACTCCTGGAAATAATTATGTGGCAGCCATGACAAGGGGATTTGAATTCTTTAAATGTTAAGGAAAGGTATCTCAGTGCTTCCTAATTTACCACCTTTAGCATAGGGTACACAGAACCATCCTTTCCGTAAAGAAAGGAGATAAAGCTATCCCACAATTCTGCGCAGCTGCAATATTTAAAGCAGCGACCACTCATCTGACCAATCGCGTAAAGAGAAGTATATGATGGGCAGGGGACTCATGATCACATTGCCTAGTGTAAGTGCATTCGGATTCTCTAATTAGCGCGGTTGTCTTCCTAAGCTGTTAGGAATTCCCTTAAACACCTTTCCTTTCCCTTATGACGTTTTCCACAAAGGTTAAAGAAAAGTGGTTAGGGATTAGTGGATAGGCCATAATTTTTTGACTATTCGGACGCAGCCCTGGATTGTGCTTGGAAAAAAAAAAGTGTCGCACGCGAAGGTAGGAAATTTGAGCGTATCCGCAACTTCACTGTTACACAGGAAGGTGGGAAATTTTCACACACGCACAAAACTATTTCACAAGCTCACAACTTTTTTGCGCATGCACAAAACTATTTTACAAGCTCAAAACTTTTTTACACACGCACAAAACTATTTCACAAGCTCAAAACTTTTTTACGCGCACAGAATATTTCTACAAGTTCAAAACTTTTTTGCACACGCACGAAACTTTTGGCCCTAATTTGATTCCATACTCCCCCTTCTGGAGAATATTCAACCCGTAAAACATGGGTGAGTCAAGTGTGTGTGAATGAGTGAGAGCCAAGCATTGTCAGTGAGGTCCATACATCTGGAAAAAAAAAATAGATATGAAACACTGACTCCTATAAGCAGTTGGAGACAAAAAGAGACTGGAGTTGATGCAAACAGCACACACTATTCCAAGAGTGATGGTGAAAAATCCAGTCGTTTAGTGGATGATTTTATCCGAAGTAGTGGGCAAATGTTTACAAATGTTTATAGCAAGAGCGTATTGACTTGTTTCCAGCAAGGGGCGTCTCGAAGACCAAAAAAGTCCGAAGTCCGAGAGACCAGTCAAATATGTATTATGTGAACTTCAAAACTGTGAAGCTCTGGATTGTCATTACGAAAGTTGACCACCCAAGGTTTAGCTCTGGTTGCAGGTAAAGTTTAACCAAACCACGATAAGTCCGAGAAGTTCCATTGATAATTGGCTGGTGGCCTCTTGGGTTTGAAGGCTGCAATTATATCTTAACTTTCCCTTCTGCAGTTTTACTGTGATTACACACAATCTTTTTCAGCCAATTTACAGGTTTATGAAAAAATTATTACCTCCGCCAATGAAGTTGGGGCGGAGGTTATGTTTTCGCCCCTGTTTGTCTGTTTGTCCGTTTGTCTGTTTGTGAACAACATAACTCAAAAAGTAATGCGCGGATTTGTCTGAAATTTTGTGGGTGGATTGCTATTACATCAAGGAAGGACCCTATTGATTTTCACCGCGATCACTGAAACAAATATGGCCGCCATGGCAGCCATGTTGAGATCCTATCACACGCAATAACTCAAAGTAATGCATGAATTTTTCTGAAATTTTGTGGGTGGATTGCTATTACATCAAGGATGGATCCTATTGATTTTGACTGCGATCAGTGAAACAATATGGCCGCCATGGCAGCCATCTTGAAATCCTATCACACGCGATAACTCAACTTTGCTCCCACTCATGCACATTTGGATTGTGCTGCCTTGGCGGAGGTTTGCACTCTATGAGTGCCTGTAGTTTGTGACTGTACTACAGACTATTGACATTTTTGAATGGCACACAGTGGAACAGTACCAGAGGTGTTGAACATTTACAAACCAGGATAGAGGAGGGTGTGCTTGACTGAATCTAAATGTCTGGTCTTCGCCACACTTGCTGACCTGCGGACTTAGTGCAGAGTGGCTCGGGCTGCCCCACTTCCACGATTAATCGTCTTCTACAGAGTTCACTCCGGTGTGGACTGTACTGGTTTCTGCCAGTGGAACTACCATAACATTCATAGTAATAAGAGCTGGAGGAAATGGAGCGGTGACATCCTACTATCTCCAAGCGTTGCAGGAGGGACAGAGGGAGAGCATCACCCCCTTCAGTAACCTTAAGATTAGTTACAGGATAGAGAGAACCTTAGCATCTCCGAAAGTAACAGGAGAGAGTGCATCGTCCCCCCTCAGTAACATAGTTACTGAGGGGGGATGAAAGTAACAGTATGAGTAGTCACAGGAATGAGTGTACCCTACCATCTCCTACAGGAACAGGAGAGAGAACACATAGCCCCCCCATCAGTAACAAACTTACAAGTAACAGTATGAGTAGTTACAGGAAAAGACTGTACCCAACCATCTCCTACAGGAACAGGAGAGAGAACACATGGCCCCCATCAGTAACAAACTTACAAGTAACAGTATGAGTAGTTACAGGAAAAGACTGTACCCTACCATCTCCTACAGGAACAGGAGAGAGAACACATGGCCCCCATCAGTAACAAACTTACAAGTAACAGTATGAGTAGTTACAGGAAAAGACTGTACCCTACCATCTCCTACAGGAACAGGAGAGAGAACACATGGCCCCCATCAGTAACAAACTTACAAGTAACAGTATGAGTAGTTACAAGAAAAGACTGTACCCTACCATCTCCTACAGGAACAGGAGAGAAAACATAACCGCCTTGTGTAACAAAGTAACAGGCAGCAGAGTAGTTACAGGAGTGAGTGCATCCAACCACTTCCTTGAGTTACGAGAGAGAGAGAGAGAGAGAGAGAGAGAGAGAGCATTGCCTTCTTCGGTAACAGTGAGATTAGTAGTTACAGGAAAGCATGTACCCTGTAACCTCCTACAGCAGCTGGAGAGAGAACTTTGTCCCTTCCAGTAGCGGAGTTACAGTAAACAATAAGATTAGTTTCAGGAAAGAGATTGCCCCACAATCGCCCATCGCAAAGTGTTACGAGAGAGAGAGGGATAGAGAGAAAGAGAGAGAATATCACCCCCTTCAGACAAGTGGTTAAAAGACAGTCAGACTCAGTAAATCGTTAGCCTCGTAGCATAATTGCCCAAGTCACAGTTTTGCCACTTTGAGATATCTGCTGCCAGTTCTTTTGTGCTGGTGAAAAAATGCATTTTTACTTCTTTCTCAAAACCTTTAAAAAGTCCATTCTCTTAATTAATAAAAAAAATAATAATAACAAACCCTTAAAAATGGCATAGGCAAGTATACTATGAGGCTAACGAAATGACAGTTACCACCCCTTCGATGGGGGGCTGATCTGACTCACGGAGGGGGCTGAGCTGCAGGTCCGAGGGGCTCATTTGGAGCAGGATGCTGGTGGTCTCCTTCAGGAGAGGGGCAGCAGAGGACACGATGATGGCCACCATGAGCAGCGTCAGGCTGGGGTCCACATAGCACTGCCAGTTACAGGGCTGCTCAGGGCCCAGAGGCCGCACGTAAAACAGGGCCGAGGCGACCACCACCACCACGGAGCCCAGCGCGTCATTCAGCACATGAAGCAGCACCCCTGCAGGAAGTGAAGTCAGTCACGAGGCCAGTCAGGCACACAGGAAGAGCATGTTGACGGAGGCGTGCAAGGCCAAGTCCGAAAGACTTCACAAAAGTTCAGTAGACTAGATGATAATCTGGCCTCCGCCTAATTTACTCTGAATGTATTATAACTACAATCCTTGAATGATATACAGCACTCATTTTTGGGTGAGCACTTTTCAGGAAATTGAACAAGAACATTTTAAGAAGTCCCACAGATATTAAGAGGTACAGCCATCTTAGAGTCCCATAAATCAGAGCTGAAGAGACAGGGCATGCTCTCAAGAGAAGGATGTGTCCAGACACATCTAAAATACCACTGAAAAATGGTATGGTTTTGGATACTACCCATCCATATTAAAGAACAAACACTTAACTGTTGTTATTTTGGCTAGTAGACTACATACTTTGAGGTCACAGTAGTTTGGGTGCTGTCATGGATATGATCCTCAATGAATTCGGAGCAATCAAAATAGATGCTGCATGGGTATGATGTAATCTTAGAGAAGTTGTATGATTCTCAAAAAAAAAAAAAAAAACAACTGGTGGAACATCTCAGAGCTAATTAGGTTATTTGGCAACAGGTCCGTAACATGATTGGGTATAAAAAGTCTTTCAGAAGTACAGATGGTAAGGGCTTCTCCACTCTGAGAGAGACAGCATGGGCAAATAATCCACCAATTTAAGAATAAAGTCTCTCGAACTTATAATTGTACAGAATTTGAGTATTTCATCCTTTACTGTATATAATATCAAAAGATTCAGAAAATCACTAGAAATCTCTATACGCAAGGGACAAGGCCAAAAACCAATATTGAATGGTCATGATATTCAGGCCCTCGGGCCACACTGCATTAAAAACAGACTGGATTCTGTAGTAGAACTCACTGCATGGGCTCAGGAATACTTAAAGTGAACAGTCTGCCGCTGCATTCACATATGCAAGTTAAAACTCTGCCCTGCAAAGACTAATCCATATGCAGTATGGACGAAGTCTAGAAACACTGCTGCCTTCTCTGGGCCCGAGCTCATTTAACCCTCTATTAACCACCGTAGCATATCTGCTACATAAAGTGAAAGGGTTAACAGCCTGGACACCCTGCTGGTTTTGTTTCTTATTGCCAAATAAACATTTGAGAATAACTTGAATGGTCCATCACTTTAATTTTTCCATTTGCATTATTACCCAATGTAGCAGATCTGCTACATTTTGGAAAGGCGGGCCAAAGGGTCGAATTTTTTTTTTTTAACTATTTTTCCAAATATTGGCCCATAATCAACATATTTGCCTAGGGAAATGATTTTTACACAGTTGGAAAGGTACTTGGTTAACAGAGGGTTAAGATGGACTGAGGCAAAGAGTAAAACGGTTCCGTTGTCTGATCGCTCAAAACATGAAATTCTATTTTGGATATCATAGATGTCGCATTCCAGGGCTAAAGAGGAGAGGGACCATCTGGCTCATTATCAGAGCACTTGCACATCTGTGAAGACACCATAAATGCTAAATAATATATATATGTTTTAGAGCAACATATACTACCATCCAGAAGGCTATTTCAGGGAAGGCCTATCTTATTTCAGCAAGAAAATGCTGAACACAAAATCCTGCATGTTTTGCAACCTGACTTTGAAGTGAAAAGGTCTGGGTGCAAAACTAGCCATCTTGCGGTTCAGACCTGTCATCCAATGAAAAGATTTGGCACATTATGAAAGGAAAAATATGACAAAGGAGGCTGCAAAGTGTTGAGCAGCTGAAATTTTACATCAAGAAAGAATTGGAAAAAATTCTGCTCTCAAAACTACAGTGCCTGACAAAAGTCTTGTCGCATAAGGACATAGTAACTAAAAATAGCATATAACTTTATTTCAAACCAGTCAATTGTTACAATAAATGGTCCATTTTAATGTCACGGGCTTTCACATTAATAATTTGGTGCAAAATGAAACCGTCAAAAAAGTGTTCTGATGTTCACAGCTTGGCTAAGCCCATAACATCTGTTTTTGCTAAGACAAAAGTCTTGTCGTCTCTTCTGATGATGCAACAAATCGCAGATTAGAGTTTAACCTATGACAAATACTGTAATTAACACATTCCCAGATGTGTATAGAAATAACCCCAGCACACCAGACTTTCATATGAGGTGCGACTAGACCTCTGACAACATACCAAAGATTCAACCACAGACCAAAGTGCTGATCATCAAGAGCCTGAAGACTGAGTCTGCTGCTGAGGTGGCAGACATCTTTAATGTATCCAAATGTCAAGTGGAGGGGATGAGAAAAAGATTTGAAGAAACTGGTGACGTTCATGGCAAGCGCAGGTCAGACAGACCCCGGTATGACAACTGTTTGAAAGGACCGTTTGTTGCTTCAACTGTACAAGGCTAGCCCTTCTTCAACTACAGCCAAGCTACATGAGGAAATGTCACCAAAAATCCCGGTATCTACAAGAAGAGTCTGTCAAATTCTGTTTTCATAAAAACCACAAAGTGGTTTTCATAGCCAAATTAGTACACAGAAGTCTGCATTAAACAGAAAACAAAAAACCTGCATTGCATTTGCCAAGGCCCACAGCTCGCAGAAAGGATTGATACTGGAAAAGTGGCTGAAAGTTAATTTTTCTAGTGAATCATCCATTGAACTGCATGCCAGTCGCCGTACAAGACCTGTTGGAACCCTCATGGACCCAAGATTCTCCCAGAAAACAATCATGTTTGGTGGAGGAAAAATCATGGTTTGTTGTTACATCCAGCATGGGGGTGTGAGAAAGATCTGCAGAGTGGATGGCAACATCAACAGCCTGAAATATCAAGAAGTTCTTGCTGCCCTACTTATACTGCTGCTCCTTCTCATTCTTCTGCCTCCATGTCACAGTTCCTGAAAGCGAAGAAGGTGAAGGTACTCCAGGATTGGCCGACCCAGTCACCTGACATGAACAATTATTGAGCATTTCAGGGGTAAGATGAAGGAGGAGGCTTGGAAGATGAAACCATAGAATCTTGATGAACTCTGGGAGTCCTGCAAGACTGCTTTCTATGCCATTCCAGATGATTTCATCATCAAGTTATCTCAGTCATTGCCAAGACGTATGGATGCAGTCCTCCAAGCTCATGGGAGTCATACGCAATATTAATTCTTTTTTCCAAGGCACCATGGCTTTATGTTCTGATATTATAGTGGCATATTTGTGTATTCAAAATAAAGTGTATGTATAATTTCCACATTTTTTTTCAATGCGACAAGACTTTTGTCCAAGCAAAATCTGACCTTTCTGTACAAATTAAATTATAAATCTCAATCAATGACACAAAACTCTATTTTGGTATATTTCGCATAATCTAGAGGGCTTTGCCTTTCATATAAGCCATTTTTGATTCCAATTGATCAACTACAAGTCAGGTTATTATTTCTTGTTCCTACAACTTGGATAAGTGACAAGACTTTTGTCAGGCACTGTACATCAGTTGTTCTCCTCAGTTCCTAAATGCTTACAGAATGCTTTTAAACAAAGAGGTGATGAAATGCAGTGCCCTTGTGCCAACTTTTTGAAACGTGTTGCAGGCATCAAATTCAAAATGAGCACATATTTTTCAGAAAGCAAAAAAGTTTCAACGTTTGATATGTTGTCTGTGTACTATTTTCAACGGGTTATAGATCAAGCAAATGATTTGCCAATTATTCTGTTTTTATTATTCACAATGTTTACAGCATCCCTACTTTATTGGAAATGGGGTTTTATGGATACAACTCATTGCCAACAATCACCTTTTGAATGAGAGTTGTTACATACACTGTACCTCGAATATTGAGAGATTGGCCCTGTCTCTCCTGTCCCTTCTCTCCAGTGGTGATATCGTGCAGCTCGGGAACACCTGAGACAGACCATGTGAGTACAAGTTTTGCAATAGAAATTCTAAAACCTTTGTTAGTCTGACAACATTAACCTTGACACCTGCACACTGACACGTGCAGACGCATGCAACAACACCACTATGCTCCTAACCAAGTACTTCACCTGTATTACTACTGACAGCAGTACAGTCGCTGTCTACAAGATAAGAGATTTGCCAGTACTTTAAAAGTGTTTTTAAATCTTGTTTTTGAACACACATTGCATTTATCAAGAGCAGCGAGATCCATAAAGTTCCGTTTCCAACCCTCATAGGCAAGAATGTGCAGACTTATCACCAAGACAACAGCTAAGTCACACCACAGGTCACGGGATCGTTGAAAAGATTATGCATTCACAGAAGCTGAAATGCTTGGATTGTGGCAGAACTTTTGACCCTACTGAGAGAATAACAATGATAACTGCCCCGACAGATAATGCTGCCTTTGACAATGGGGAAAACAATCAGATATGAACATATAGTGTCTTTCACTTGACATCAAAGGGTCTCAGTGTTGCACTTCTTTGTAGAGAGATCATGTAGGCTAGGGACAGCACGGTAGTGCAGTGGTTAGCACTGCGACCCCACAGCAAGAAAATTGTGAGTTTGAATCCAATCTGGGCCTTTCTGTGTGGAGTCTGCATATTCTCTCCGTATTTGCATGGGTTTCCCTCCATAGTCCATGGACATGCACATCAGGCTAACTAGAAATGGTAATTGCCCATAAGCGTGAGAGTGAATGGTTTGTGCGCCCTCTGATGGATTGCCAAGCTGTCCAGGGTCCCTGCCTTTTGCCCGTAGTCAGCTGGGATAGGCTCCAACTCCAAATTTTTTCTTTTTCCAAGGCATGCAAATTAAAATGTCCTAGGATTTTTCCTCTTGGCCTCACAGAAGTTGGTTTGATCTAATTAATCTATTATGTATTTAATGAAATATCTGGATTTAGACGGTATTTGCATGCTCCTTTCTATTATTTGGAAGCTAAAGACACAGTGAATCTGCACAATTTCATGTTCCAATAACATTTTGTTTTTATGCAAAGGCTATCCCATCTGGTCTGACCCGACTGAAGGGCTACTGTGCCACAAGTCGCAGAGAATATTAACAATGCTTAGGCTGTGTGAGGAAAGTGTTGCAACACACAGTGCATCGTCCTCTGCTGCAAATAACATTTTGTAGCTGCAGACCAGTTAGAGCGCCCATTCTAACCCCAGTCCACCGCTGAAAGCACCAACAATGGGAGCTTCTGAACTGGACCCTGGAGCAAGTGAATAAGGTCGCCGGGTGAATACCTTTTCTCTTAAATCATGTGCATAGGTCAGCTACTTGACCACTATTCACAAGGGGGAGAGGATGGCACCAGGATGCGCTGTGGAGACAGGACACGCTGGTGGAGGCAGTGTGTTGCTCCAAGAAGCGTTTTGCTGAGAAACCCTCGGAACGGGAATCGAAGTGTACGTCAGTTTGACGAAGCTGTATTAGCAGCACGGGGGAGCTTCACATTATTAGGCAGGTGGTTTCAATGTTGTGGCTAATATATTCCAATTACAATAGATGAGTGAAAACAAGCATAATTTTACATTATTAACGCAGTAAATATTATTCTTTAAATCAAATTGCACATTAAAGGTAAAATACAAGTATGGAGACTATGCACATATGTAAATGACGATTACCAACTATCAACAACTACTAGGCTACAACAACTAATAAATAAATAAATAAATAAATAAATAATAATAATAGCACCTGTCTCACCGATCTCCCCCATTTTGTCTTGGGGCTTTCGGTGGGACTTCCTCCGCCATCCACAGCTGCTACTGTCCTGAAATATGAACAAGCCGACGATGTTGACAGCCAGACCTAATGCGCCCACTACGAGCACCAGTGAAGGATCAGCGATAGCCTCCGGGCGTGCCAGGCGCTTCATGGCTTCTACGGAAATGGAGAAGCAAAGTGCAGCCAAAAACACAGCATTGGCAAACGCTCCGACAACTTCTGCCCGGGCCAGACCGTATGTGCAGCGTCCAGATCCGTCGCGACGTGAAACCCTTGAGGCAGTCAGACCAACGCACAAAGAAAGAAGGTCCGAGAGCATATTGAACGAGTCTGACACTAGTGCGACAGAGTTCCCCATGTATCCGGCTACTATCTCCGCCACGAAGAATACTGCCGTGAGTATGAACATGAAAATAAGGCGGCAGGTCTTCCCACTGTAGCGCCCCATTTTATTGTGAATGTAGCCTACGTGTAGTAACGTTACGTTGGCCGGTTGCCTGAGGGGCTACTTGGTCCACGCGGTCTGTTATACTGAAGACAAAAGCGGGCGTAGTCTACGCAAGTTATATAAATCACAAAAAAATGTGAAAATAGACATGGTCACCTGCAGAGCGTCACCTCTCGTTTCACTCCAAAAATGGTACGAATCAGATTCTGGTGGTACCTCGGATAAGTTAATTTCGATGCGTGTAATAATGGACATGTCTCAAAGCACCCGTTCATACACTTCGCATTGACGCGGTTAAAAGCTCGCAGCCTTGAATACATCAGCGCAATTGGCTATTCAAGTCCGTGATACATCTCTCCTCGTCACGACTACCACTATTTGCCTGAGCTAGGTTAGGCCTACCCCTTTCAGTCATCCATCGCATTCTACTTCAGTAACAGCGCTTTTATATTTAAGATTTCATAGGAAATATTATTTACTGGCTCGCATGGAAGCGTTGCATTTTCCCCTCTTATTTCGGAAATCTTTACCATGGACCTTCGGGTGTCCCTATGTGAATACTAGAATTACTTGTCCAACCACCAAATAGCATTACTCAAATTTTTCCTTTCAATTTGTTTTCCTCTGTAACGTTACCCCGAAGCAAAGTCCTATTCAGAGTATGATGCCGACTCAGTGTTTGTATGTGCATTATCTAGACAGTAGGCTATAACAGACCTCGTTGTTGGCAATTTCCATGGAACTATCTCCTGATGTAGTGTATATTAGCAATAGTTACCGTAAATAATTAGTCTTATCCTCTGCATTTGAGCCGTACTGAGAGCTGAGTGAAAACTGCGTAGGTCCACTATTCCTTCCCCACAGCCTAAACCCATGAATATAATAGAAAATCTGGATGAGGCCACTGTTATTTACTAGTGCTGGATCGACATATTACTTTGTTAACAACTTCATGATTATTTATTTTAAAAAATACCTTGTTTTAATGATGTGCGTTTGGGAATATGCCCTTATTCCACCTGCCTGCAAGGATATGATTCCTTGATGACCTATTTTTTACACAATGCGGGACAGGTAATACAGTTGTCGCCTGAGGGAGGAGGGGAATACATATGTCTTCATAAGTCCGGTTAGAACGACCAGTGACCATTTTTACTGTGGCTGCGGCAGCCTCCTGTATACTCAGGCCAGGAAAAAAATGCAGCTGGTTGCATTTTTGTTCCACTTAACACTTCTTAGCTAAAATGCATTTTTATGAGATCAATCCGTTGATTATTTGATCAGTTAGGAAATGTAATTTTTATTACGGTTACTAGGGAAATGTCAAAATAAAAATAAATAAATAAATAAATAAATAAATAAATAAGATTGTTCTTTTATTATTGTTCGTTAAATTCCAACTCCAGCCCATTATGCCAATGTTGTCCAAGTCGATAAATAATCCCTCTGGACATGAAAAGAAACAAATTAAACTAGAATGAGAGTTTATAAAGAAACTCTGAGTTTGCATGTGATAGCACAATTCACTGGATAATATGATGTTTATTTTTGCATTGTCCTGCACTCTGCTGTATGATAAGGTGCAAAGTGTCTTCTTTACTGATAGGCAAGTATGATAAACTATGATGACCGTCCATTGCATGGTCGGCGACCAGGGCATATGTATGGTAAGGGTTAATTTAGTTGTCAAGCTACATCATTGGTATGTAGCATAATAAAAGTTATTTGGATGATGATGATCTTCATTGTTGTCAGTAATGGTTCAGGTATATATTTGTTTATTATCTATATACTGGTTTTACATGGCTATTGATGCACTATCATCATTATCGACATGTTATTATTCACAGCATATGATTGTAATACAACTATTGTTCATCAAAGTCCAACTTGATGTGCTGGACGATACAGGTCCGACATTTATGATCATTATTTTGCTTTTATCAATATAGTAGAATGGACATTGCTAAAAGATGCATTATTACTTTTTAATTATTACTATTATTATAATTTTTTTATTGGTAACAGTAATTTCTGGACTGGCAGCATCACCACCTTGTAAAGCAGCCGTAGGAATTGAGAGGCACAGGGTTCAAAGGGTGGTGCAGTCAGCCCAGCGAAGTTTTTGGTGCTGTATTGCCTAACCTGATGGACTTACACAATATGAGGTGAGGACCCCAGTCACCCAAACCATGGCCTCTTCTTGACAAGCCAGGCTATGTGAACATTGCAGCCAAGACCAATTACCAAAGCCACAGCTTCTACCCCCATACTCTCTGTAAGACCAATAAGACGTGCACTGCTCTCTCAGTCAATTACTGAGCTGCTCCCTTCATCTTTTTGCTCATTGCTATTGCCTTTGTAATATCTTGTAAATACAGAATGTTCGTTTATTTGAGCCTACTTTGTCTTATATTGTTATTTTTACTGTATGATGATGACATTTTTATGATCTTTTTCTCATTATTTTCATTGGGTTTGAATTTTGTGAAGTGATAGAGATGCATATTAATCTCCTTAATAATAAAACTTGAACAATTTGAACTGATAATATTCATGATGCACTTTCATAAAGATGTATAATTATACACACCAGTGCATAATATACTTGTAGGTTGTATTGCAAAAATCATTTTGTGCATTCATAGTGTTTGTTTTTTTAAAGTCTACTTTGTCTTATAATTTGTTTTTTTTATCATAATTTTGTCTAAGTATTTTAATTGGGTTTGAATTTTTTATACTATGAGAGATTCATTTTCTTCTCCGTATTCCTATCCCAGCATATCTTTTGGGCGAGAGGCAGAAATATACCCTGGACAGGTAGCCAGTCCATTGCAGGGTATACACCATACGCTCACTCATACCTTTGGGCATATTAGAGTCTCCAGTTAGCCTGATATGCATGTATTTGGACTGTGGGAGGAAACCAGAGCACCTCAAGAAAACCCACGGGGGCACGGGATGAACATGTAAACTCCACCCAGAAACGCCACGGGCGGATTCAAACCCACAACCTTCTTGCAGGGCGGCCGACCAGCGTGCCGCCCTTCTGACTAAGATGAATAATGGAAGACCAAATCTCACTGCTTTGAACGGCATGTGGATATGATGAATCACAAAACTTGAACAATTTGATTATGTATGTATGTATTATAAATGTTTGATTTTTGTTTTAATTATCATTGGTGCTATTATTATTATTATCATCATTTTTGATTATGATAATAGTTATATTAATATTAATTAATAGTGTTATGATTTCAATATAATACAGAACCCTCCCCAGGAATGCAAAGTGTCTTTCAAAGTTTCTGTGACGATAATGATATTATGAATATTACTGGTATTGTCATCATCAAATAAAAATAATCAAGCATGGTTGACTGTTCAGTTTTCGTGTCAGCACAGATTTTGTGCTAAAGTAAATAATGCGTTACTCTCGCCGACGGGCTCTCACGTTGTTTTCATTAGCAACAGTGTTTTTCCGAGCGTTTGTGAAGAATTACCGCGTGAAAATGAGCTAAAGGCCAATAAAAACACTAAATTGTATGAAATGTTGAATTCCGCACGGCACACGAAAAAATTATTCAGCAGGAAAACTGGTGAAGGCACAGCACTTCTTAAACATTCGGACATGCTGTTTACTTTTGCTCACATTTTCCCACGCCTGATTGTTTTACGTTGATCCTGTGTGTGTTAACGAAGGACAAGTTAATGATTGTTAAAACATTAACGTTATTTCTGACTTCGCTTCAATCCATCCCTTGCTTTGCGCCATGAAAAGTGAACGCACCAGCGTAACACACTAAACTCACCTGCAATCGCTTCTCATTGTCTTCCTTGATGAAAGCAGATTGCATCTGTCGTTTAGGACCGATTTCTTTAAAAAATCGCACCCCCTTTAGCTCGCACCATTATACAATCTTTGGCGGATATGTTTTCATCAAACTGTCAGCTACTGTTTGCTGCGGAATGTTTACATCTACCACGTGTACCGAGGGAAGTTGGCAGTCGGGTGAGCACCGGCAAACCAGGCGATTGTCCTTAAAGTGGCTAAATGGACAAGTGATAACGCAAATCTATAATATTTTTTGATCGACATAAAATGATATGTGGACATTTACTGGGGAGAAAACATCATAGCAGAACCCTTAGTTCAAGGCATAATACTGTCTGACATCGATTTCATGACCTTCGGAAGCAAGTATTCACGCCACCTAATTTTAGAATGAGCAGATCATCCATCGGTTCTCGAAAAATGGGTGCTGAATGTTTTTTCGTGAAATATTATGCGTTTAAAAGGGGCTTTTACCGGCCAATTTGTTTTGTAGCATAATATTACATCTTGGCCGATAAAAGCCCGTTTTAAATGCATATTATTCCACGTAAACGTAAATAGATCGCGAGCACCAGTAAGCTAGTTATCTCGCTAGCTAGCTAGCCTGCAATTTAGGCTATCAATACTGTGACGGATTATTTCAAATAAAATCGAGTATTGTTGTGTCTGTGTGTTTTGCTGTTTATTGCATTATTATACCTAACTGGACATAGCGAAGCGTTTTTGTGGTAATTTGTGCAGTATGTATGAATTTAACTAATATTACGTGGCTAGCCAGCTTCCCGGAAAAACTAAACCATGCCTACGGGACAAGCACATTGTTCGTCGGTCTTCCTATTAACATGGAGACGGCTGCGGCTCGTAGGCCTATTTGTTTGCTGCCTGTGGAGCCTGGACTGTCCTGTATTATATTGTTTTCTTTGTCTGCTTAGGTTATCTTTGTATTATTTTTTATGTAAATGGACATAAAGAAAAAGTTTTGTACGTTTGTGCTGTATGTAATTTTCGTTATAAGTATGTAGCTAGCATGCTAGCTAGCTACATGGAACTCCGTGTTGTGACACGGAGCCCTGCGAACCATAATCGCAATGCATTTTCATAAAACAGTATGCTAGTTTGCATTTATAATTGTGTTTCATCATTGCTTGACATTTGTCTGTTGTGATGTTCCGATTAAATTTTTGCTTTGATTGCTATTTACGTTGTATTATTCAGCATATTTTCGCTGCATACTGCCCGTTTATAGTTAGCGGACAAAGCGTTCGCGTTGATGCGGATTTTGCATGTATATTGTAGCTGATGCGGTCCGCTTGACAGTCATCTGCGCTTGCTGGAATCACCGATTTTTTTAAAGATGGTATAACGTGTTATATCGTCTTCTGTGTCTAGTTAGCTCCGTCTTGCATTTTGTTTTACCTAGCTGGACATAGCTAAGCATTTTTATGGTCATTTGTGCAGTATGAATGAATTTGACTAATATTACGTGGCGAGCTAGCTAGCTAGCTGCCCGGATAAACTAAGACATGCCTCGGGGACCAGCGCATTGTTCGTCGGTCTTCGTATTAAAATGGAGACCGCTGCGGCTCGTAGGCCTATTTGCTTGATGCCTGAGGAGCCTGGATTGTCATGTATTATATTGTTTTCTATGTCTGCTTAGGTTATCTTTGTATTATTTTAGCGAAATGAACAAAACGAAGAATTTTTGTGAACGTTTGTGCTGTATGTAATTATTTCGTTAC
This sequence comes from Gymnothorax javanicus, assembly GCA_029692085.1. Classification (NCBI taxonomy): domain Eukaryota; kingdom Metazoa; phylum Chordata; class Actinopteri; order Anguilliformes; family Muraenidae; genus Gymnothorax; species Gymnothorax javanicus. The sequence goes on from CM056193.1 coordinate 27,145,078, forward strand.
AAGTATGTAGCTAGCATGCTAGCTAGTTACGTGAACTCCGTGTTGTGACACGGAGCCATGCGAAACCATAATCGCAATGCATTTTAATAAAACAATACGCTAGTTTGCATAAGATAATTATGTATAATAATTGTATGATATTTGTCTGTTGTGATGTTTACGATTAAATTTGTGGTTTGATAGCTATTTACTTTGTATTATTCAGTATATTTTTCGATCGGAAGCAAAACAAGATGGCGGCGTTTCAATTTTGTCCCGATGCTGTTTAGCCAATAGGAAAGAGAGAGAGAGAACGGTCGATGCTGTTTAGCCAATGGGAAAAAGTGAGAGAGTGTGGTTGTGCAAGAAAGTCTAAGCTCCCATTGAAAATGAATGGGCTCCATTCATTGTCAATGGGAATTTTTTTCATTTTTAATTGCTAATAATTCATAAACTAAAATTAATATCGATATGATTTTTGAATAGCAACGATCTGCACATATAGTAGAATAATTTGGTATGCAGGTTGTATGGGTAGTATGAAAACTGTTGGAGGAGTTAGTGTTAACAGAATGGGAAGAAAGAGAATAAAAATAAAAAATAAAAAATAAGTTGAAAGATCCTGAGAAATAACAATAGTTTGCATGCTTCACATGCAAACTAATAACATTAACAGGTTGGGTACAAAGATTGCAGAGGGAGGAAACAAGCATATGCAGCATTACCCCTAGGAGAGTTTGAGAACCTCAAGCGGAGGTCACTGAGGTTGTACCATTCCGCTTGATGTTCTAGGCTCCCCCTAGGGCAAGAAAGAAGTATTACACCAGCGCGAGGCTTTGAGACAGAATGCACTTTATTCATAAATCATCACTACTAAAGAGAGCAAAAATACATTCTTGCTTTTATTTTCATCTCAAAGAAAGATTACCCAAATGTTCAATAAACAATACAAATGATAACAGTACTATAAGTAATAATTACTATGAACAATATGTTTGATATGGGAAATGTAAAGAATTGGTGGTGGTGGGGTATGTAATTAATCAATGTTCAGAACTTACTAACACCTCTCCATTATGGCCAACAAGAGTGGGGAGACCTGCTCAGCCTGCAACAGCACAAGCTTCAAAACAGCCAGTGAACCTCAAAGACTGCTGGTTCCACTCCCCCTTGGAGGGACAGTAGTGATACTGCCCCCAGCCACTGTGTATGGGCGATCCCCTAAAGTCACGCATGCACACAATAGGCATGAACATGCGCACACACGTCCACTAATACTGCTGGCTCCAGAATTAACAGTCACAGAGGAGATGCTAACAAACAGGATGCACACATCCAACAACAGGCCCCTTTGAGAACTCCCCACCATCAGGACCGGCTTGAAAAACAGGTACTCTGCTGATGGGAGAACTACTGCAGGAGCCAAAATGGCTGACCTGAGCCCGGACGACTGACATTATACCCAAACAGTAAAATTACACTACCCTCCTAAAAACAAAAATGATCAATTTTCTTAACTTAAATGGCCAATGGTGGTATACTAGTTGTTAATCATTAACAGCGATAATATTTTTCAATCGGTCGGTTTTCTCGATGGGTCCAAACAAACTTTGCCTCGTTTCATTTGCAGAAAACGCACCACGCGTGTAATTTATAATTTAAAAATGAAATTCTGTAGAGTCAATGTAATAGCGTTCCTCTTACTCCCAGAATAAATGGTAAAATGCTGCTCGTGTATGCAGTTGGAGCAGAGGGGACCGCATTGCCTGTTGCAGAGGGTTTGGCAAACCTGTAGAGGTCTCAGTGTTACATTCAGTGCAACAAAATGGCCGGCTGGATGAGGCACTATGACAGCATGAAATACCTAGCACTACAGCACAGGGCTAGCCCAGACACAGAGTACACACATCTGAGCGCACACTTTCATAGACCATGTACATGCATGCACAGACTTTCATCCGCACACGCGCGCGCGCACACACACACATTGCTTTAACCAATACGGAGTGTACCCATGACAAAATAGTTGACTTTTTACTCAAACTTCGGTGTATGACCACACTACACTCACTGAGGCACAACATATCTTAAGCATAAGATTCCGTAAACACACACGATGGTACAGTGCTACATAGAGACAAAGAGTACCAGAGGTATGGACACCTAATGGAACGAAGAGGAAAGATCATGAGAATCGGGCTTCAACATTAAGATCACAATCTTTTACCCAATAACATCAGCCCATCTCCCTAGCTCCTCCCCCTTTGTGTCACGCAAAGACTTCAGGCTTGTAGCAGTGCTTTAAGTCTGCAAAGCATTTTTTTTGTTAAATGTGCAGATGCGTAGCATTTACATCTACATATATGCACAGTCGCGGATGGATGTTTGCGTGGCTAGTTTTCAGGAATGCTCTTGCATGCGTGCGTTTGTGTGAACTAAAACTGGGCTGGCCTGGTCCATGTATGCATGCATTTTTAAGTGCAGTGGCCAAGTGCGCGTGTATACATTTATGTGTGACGTACTTGGTGTGTAAAGCTGTTGTGGGCTACCCCAAATAGGTCTTTTTGTTTTTCGGGCACATACGTTAGGCAATGTTGTGCATCACAGGACTGCAAATCAGCATGGATTGGCATGGAACCCGTGTCAGTGTGGATTCAGCAGAACATGCATCTGTGTTTAGCAACAATATACTGCAAGGGCTTGACGAAAGAGGACAGGCCTCTCAGTGTCCGAGTCTGATTGACAGGAGCCGGTTGGTAAGCAGAGGCCAAACAGGGACTGGGGGGGAAGAGTTGAGACTACTCATTGGCTGCATCAGCCCAGGGGGGCGGGGCTGGGCTCAGGAGTTGTCAGATGGAACGTGCTCCTCGAAGCCCTCGCTCTCCCTCACGAGCGCCCTCTCCAGGATGACGCGGCCCTCCTTGTAGCGCTGGCTGTCTTCGGTGGCGAACTCGTAGATCCAGCCCAGCTTGCTGTTGCAGTTCTTGCAGCTGACGTCGCGCACCATGTGTCTGCCCGTCAGCATCACGCGGTCCTGCACGTCGCTGTACTGCAAGTTCACCACCTGGGGGCGACAGACTCTACTGAAAACTAACGTCCCTCAATGAATGGAGTTGTGATAATTCAATGTTGGATGCCATTATATTTGAGCAAAACCACTTGACCAAAGCCAGCCTCTCACTGGAACTCAGTCCTGTGTACGAGGTGTATTGTGCATGGCTGCATATATTGGTGGGATAAGTTTCCAAGGAGACAAATCATGGGAGTTTTTAAATTCCTTTTTATAATTGAGGAACGGAACCATTCATTTTGGGGTTTGAGAACCAGAATCCTGCTACCAATGGAATCGATTAGCAGTAGAGGGGAAAATGCTGGGACATGAGAATATAGAAAATTGATAAACTGACATTCTGTTGTATTTCAGGCAGGTAGTATGTGAAACTAGAATCCTTTATACCGTTTCCTCTGCCTTCGATTACATTTATAAAATTTTTTTTGGTCAATTTTTTGTCTATTATACAATTATTTGAAAAAAACCTTAACAAAGCTTTCCATTACTTCTTTTAAATATTTTTCATTGAGCATTGGCATGGCAAGAAAGCTTTCCATTTCATCATCCGTTTAATAAACTTAATAAAAATATGTCAAAGTGGATGTACTACATGATTACCAAAACCATCGGTTACCTTCATCTTTCCGCATCTGTAGGGGCAGTAACCCTTCTAATAGACAAATTTTGAAGGTATGTCTCAGAAACCATACGATGGGTATGGACTCAGTCATGCTGAAACGGTACCTGATAACAAGATGGAAACAATACAGCTCCATTTTTCATGTTACAAGTCCCTATAAGCCCTTTAAGTGCAGAATTATTATTTATAAAATACAAACACAATGTTCAAAATATTTCCCACTTGGGACACTTCAGCGCTGAATGGATCAGATCAGAATTTCTCGCTCCTAAAAGCCAGGAAAGGCAGCTTCATTTTCCCTATCAATTTCAGCAAACAACATATCTAGATACTCAGCATTTTCATCATTATACTCACTGCCATCAGTTCACAAGTTCTTGAACGCCGGCATTTTGAAACAACGCGTGGTCAAAATCCACAAAACAAGAATATTGTAATGATTCATGCATAGGATGACCATGCAGTGCAAAGTTGTTGTTACAATGCACACTCCAGGGTCCCTAGCAACCAATCCCCAACGTGGCTGCGCAAATACTAAAATCTGATTGGTATGGTGAAGCACTCCTACATAGCAAAACGTCTTTTGCCGTGACTAGCAGTTGTGGCTGGAAACTTGCTCCTGTAACAGCCGTGATCAGCAGCCGTCATGGTTATTGCTATTGCGGCTATAGCCGCAAATAGAGCTTAAAGGGTTAAGGGACTTTACCGAGAACCACAGTGGGGTGGGAGAATGTTGGAGTGTTGGAGTGTTGAGGGGGGCAGAAATGATGCCTTTGGGCGCATCCTCACATGGTCATATGGGGTGGGGGGGCTAAGGTTGTTGGGCCCCACCCACAGGTGGGGGTAGTGTTGGGCTCCGCCCACAGGCAGGGGTATAGTTGGGTAGTATTGGGCCCTGCCAGACATACCTTGTTAAAGAGGAAGGCTCGGCCGGTCGCTCCGGTGAATCGGGTGGAGATCAGCTCAGACCTGTTGGTCAGGATGGTGTCGCAGTTGGCACATGAGAAGAGCCGTGTTCCCCCGATGTGGTCCAGGAAAATGCGCCCCATTTTTGCTTTCTGTTTGGATGAAACAAAATCAAGGGGTTGAGGGGTGTAAGAACTCATTTCACTGGGCAGGCAACACTACTAGTCCTCCATTCTGATTTCTTCGATATTAGAGTATCCTAAAATACGGCTATTCAAGGCTTATCTGGAAAGGGCCAGTGAAAGCCTATGGTTTCACTACAACTAAGCTGTTGTACATCTGATTCTGCTGATGAAGGTCTTCAGCAAAGACTAGGGGCCCAAATTTTTCACCTGCGCTACATCCGATGATATGACCGCAATTTATCACCACGCATATGGACTTGCTGGCAATTTTTTTTTTTTTGCCAGGGCTACATGCAGCTGGGTAGAAAGGGTGCAGTTATACTTCAGGGGGTCTTTTCCATTTAAATTAGATGACACCACTGGGAGTGGCATTTAAACGAGGCTGCACAAGGCGATTTTTGGAATCTCTTGACACATAAAGCAGACTGGATACAACTTGCCATAACCGCATCTAAACTGAAGTGCAACCCATTTCTAATTCCACTAGAAGGTCCTGACAAACAGGATAATCAGTCCATATTTACTGGTAATAATTCTGCAAAAAAGTATCTGCCCTCTTTCCAATTTCTATTTTTGCTTATATACTGAGCAACAAAAGAAATGCAAATTAATAGAAGACAGACAGGAAAGTAGCTATGAGCATAATTAATATAAAAATCTTATTAGCCAAATGCGCATTTACCCTAATTTCTTCATACATCTTTGTTTGGCAGTCCCTTTGACTGGGTGACCATGCAAGTATATTAACTAACTAGCTACCTTGCATTTCTATTGTTGCTCAGTATGTGTCATATTTAAAAGGGTCATTCCATGTCAGATCATCAAATGCGTCTCACCACCACCTTCTCAATTTTGCTAATTTTTTGTATGCAGCTGCATAAATATATATCACTGACAAATCCTAAATTTCAGCTCATTTGGACCAAAAATGAATTTTTGGTGAATTATTTTCTAAGGGTTCTGTCCGTCAGTTTTTCTGTCAATTGACATTTTTCTTGTATTTAACATGGCATAACTTTTTTATTATTATTATTATTACACCTATAGCTTTGAAACTTTGCATCTAAGGTAATGTTATACTGCTTAATCAGAAAATGCAGTCCTTTTTACTTTATCTTTCTTTGTTGTGGAGCTGTGAGGACACCAAAAGTGCCATTTGTTCAGGCAGTTCCATGTTTAGGTCCCCAAAGCACCCCCAATATAAACCCTAGCTTAGGCTCTCTGGCATTTTTTTCATTCATTTGTGTCTGCTGAATATAAATCAGGCTGAATTCACCATGAATTCATCACCAACTGCAGTCAGTACCTTGCCAAATGTGGGAAAAAAAAAAAAAAAAAAAAAACACTAAAATGCCACGTGTTCAAACCCCCGTATCTCCGGGGGCACACCTTGGATTTTCTCCTATTTTTTTTTAACTGATTCCTCTATTATATTGGAAAGACCACAGCAAAAATTGTTGATGTATTTTGACCAATATAAATTTTGCAGGTGTCTGAACAGGGGTGGGGTAATCTCGAGAATCGCGTGGCACTTTAAACTTCTTACACATTTAACTATGCAACATTTTAAGTGTTTTCAATCATTAGGCAATCACATACTAAATTGTACTAATTCCTGTATTATCGTAGACATAACAGAGCAAAAATTGTTGATGTGACTTGAACAACATACATTTCAGAACTGTCTAAATAGGGGTCAGGCAATTTTTGAAAATCACACTTCTTTGCATCAATAAAATTTACTGACACTAATTCTTGTAAACTGACTGTCAAATTAAAACTTTGTATTCCATGCTATGTTAACAGTGTTATTGCTTCCTAAATGCAGCAAAGAGCACAACAATGTTGTCTGTCCCAGTTTTGTCCAACTTATACTGCCGGGCTGAGCATCCAGTGACATCCGGAATAGGAACAGTTCGGAGAATGTTATTGAGTGGTACCCAGCATTTTTCAGAAGGAGTCCACGTTAATGCTTATGTCCTCTTGTTTCACTTCATGAAAAACAATAGCAATAATCAGAATTTATTGATCAATAACTGGTTCAGGTTTCTCCCTGCCAACATGATCTACCAACCTGCATATACTGACCTTTCTGTGAATGTGTCATGCATTGATGAATTGAGAACTTACAATTATTGTGATTCAATAATCATTAACATTGCGTAAGAAGCTGAAAATGCCAAGCGATTCTCGAGATTACACCACCCCTGTTCAGACACCTGCAAAATTTAGATTGGTCAAAACACATCAGCAATTTTTGGAGTGGTCTTTCTACTATAATAGAGGAATCAGTTAAAAAAAAAAAAAAGAAGAAAATCCAATGTGTGCCCCTGGAGATACGGGGGTTTGAACACGTGGCATTTTAGTGTTTTTTTTTTTTTTCCACATTTGGCAAGGTACTGACTGCAGTTGGTGATGAATTCATGGTGAATTCAGCCTGATTTATATTCGGCAGACACAAATGAATGGAAAAAATGCCAGAGAGCCTATGCTAGGGTTTATATTGGGGGTGCTTTGGGGACCCAAACATGGAACTGCCTGAACAAACGGCACTTTTGGTGTCCTCACAGCTCCACAACCAAGAAAGATAAAGTAAAAAGGACTGTATTTTCTGATTAAGCAATATAACATTAGCTTAGATGCAAAGTTTCAAAGCTATAGGTGTAATAATAAAAAAGTTATGCCATGTTAAATACAAGAAAAATGTCAATTGACCAAAAAAAAAAAAAAAAAAAAAAAAAAACAGACAGAACCCGTAGAAAATAATTCACCAAAAATTCACTTTCGGTCCGAATGAGCTGAAATTTCGGATTTGTTCATCACTAATGCATATTTATCTAATGAGAAAATATGGAAGCAATCTATGACTACATGGTGACAAATGTTTTGTATATCTGATGATTTGACATGGAATGACCCAAAAGTTTCAGTTCCTCCAACTAATTTTTGTATAAGACTAAAACAATATCACTAAACGCAAAATACATCTTTTAGAATGATCATTTTATTTATTGAATAGAAAGCCGAATTCAAAACCTACATCACCCATGTGAAAAAAATAATTGACCCCTTACACGTGGTTGTGCCGCTCTTGGCGGACTAACTATAATCAAACGTTTGCAATAACTGGTAAGGGGTTTTTACAAAGAGTTTTTCTCAGTTTATAATGTGATCTGTTAAAAAATGTTACCTGAAATTGTTTGCATATAAAAATTGACAATATTTTCAAGGGTCTTCGCTCACAGATATTTCTGTCAAAATGTGGCTCAAGATGGAAAATAACTGCTTTAAACATGAAATGCACCAAATTAGGACAAATTTAATGCTTATTTAAATCGTACGATTGCAACCAAGGTTAAAACAAAAAACCAGCAGATACAGGGGTGCCTCAGGACTGGGCCGGGGAGATCACTGCTATACGGGTTTGAACATGGCCATTGTTGCCTTGGTGAACACCTTCCTCCCTCTCCCCCCCTTAGATTTTTTAAATGATAAAAATTCACCAACGAAGTATATTCATTATAATAGATAATATTATTAAAATAAGTAATTAATGTCCACAAAATAAAGACAAGAGCCACAACAAAAATAAGTGATTTCAATTAGCCTACATGTGCACCGTCCTCTTGTGCACGCACCAGAGCCCCAACATAAGGTGGCAGGATTAGTACTGAAGTTGAGCCCGCTTTTTTTTTTTTTTTTTTGACGGATTGCCGCTCTTCATATCAATGTCAACTCGGGGCTATTGCATAACGCTTGCATTTGTTCGAATATACTCAGAAAAACCACTCCCATCGACCGATCACGAATGAGGTCGCAATGGTCCTTCCGTGTATAGCATATGATTGAAAATATTGGCCCAAGATGTTGAAAATAGAATCAGATTTGAAACAAAAGTCAGCACACTCAACAGAACCTTCTGGATAAGGTTGAGAACGCCTGTTCTAGAACACTTAATGCTGCAGAGAACATGTTTCCACCCACAATTTGCATCTCCTCCCACAATTCATGCCTGTGGCCAAATACAATTTGCTCAGCAACAGGGCCCAAAATTAGCACCAACCACCATCCAAATATAGATAAAATATGCAAGTGGCTGGTAGATTTGCTTCACTCACCAGCAAAAAAATGCATAAATAAATTAATTAAAAAAAATAAAAATGTAAAAAAAATACAAAGGAAATCTTGAGTGGCCGGTAAAATTTGAACATTCACAAGCCATTTGGCTGGTGGCTAAACAGGTTCATTTTGCATGCTGCACTATGAACTCAGCATAAGACAAAGGGTCATTACATCAAGCTCTTGCATTCAAATCTTTCGGTTTGCATCTGGCTTTAGTTTCGCAAGAATAGTGACTCAGTGTTACTTATTGGTCAGACCATACTCACGCTGGGCTCTCTGGTTAAGGAAGAATGTAAAACCAGTAGTGCTTGTCCCATGAGGACCGTGATTTGATAATTCTTGCTCAACAGTACAAATATCAATCAAATTCCCCATCGCCTCCCGAACTGTCAACAATCCCTGCATGACCCTTCAGTTCAATCGGACAGCCTGCACAGATAACTCAGTTCAATCACAACACATTTCAGGGCAGAATAATGAATGGTATCAGCAAATTCTCGTATCTCACGGAGTCTCTGAGTAGTGCTTTGTGAATACTAATGAAGGAGAATAAATCTCTAGATTATAAAGGGAAGCTGGTGTAAAGCACTGAAAATCATTAAGAGCTGAGAAGCAGTAGAACCCAGCCTGCAAAGGCTCTATAATCACATGCTGAGATCTGAGACGATGCTTTTCTCAAATGATAAATAAAAACAATGCCGCTCCACCGACGGGCTAAATGAGAGTGGTGCCCTCCTACACGAGTCATGGGGCTTCCAGTGAGCCAGTTTGAATATGTAATCTCTCACACACACACACACACACACACACACACACACAAAAAACACGGACACTCAAATGCACAAAAAGAGCTCAGGAAGCAGGATGACTCAAGTTCTGAAATGTCTCATCTCAATTTGTCATTCCCAAAATACGGGCTGCTGCCTGCATGTGCGCGTGTGCGAGCATGAAGCAGATTTCTGCCCAGACAGAACAGCAGAAGGCAGCAGCTGAGAACTGCAGCACTGCCAGCTATTGTTCTACACAGGAGCCAATCATCTGCAGGGATGTAATAACACAGAGAGAGAAAAACAAAGACAACAAACACCATGCTACAAACCCACAATCTATTACAACACCTACACACAGACACAGGACAGTATGTGCATCAAGCCTCTGCCATCACCACATTTCTTGCTCATGTACACCACAGAAGAAGAAAGCATGAGAGTACAAGCCTCCTGGCAACACTTATGCCTCCAATTCTGTGCGTTACACATTACAACAGTTATTTTTGCATTTCCATTATCAAAATTTGTGAAAGGTACCAAAAGAACTATTCCAATACGGCCGTTTTTGTTACCCTCCGTTTAGGTGCCTAGCACACTGATCCCATATGATAAGGTTGGAGCTAAAACATAGCCATCCATTGATTGGTCAAGGAAGAATAGTCACTTTTGCAAGACAAGGACTGTGTTTGAATAGTTTTTTTTTTTTTTTTTTTTTTGCTTAGAAGAGTTCCTAACTCCTCAAAAATGACCCAGAACTATTTACTTGGCAGCCATGATAAGTTCTGTTCAAATTTTCAAAATGTTAAGGAAAGGTTGGGAAGCACTGAAGCACTTGTCTCTTATAGCATATGGTACACTAAACCATCCTATACAAAAAAAAGAAATAACGCCATCCCACAATTCCTTGAGCCAGCAATATTTAAAGTGATGCACCATCCATTCGGCCATTCACAAAAACAAACAAAACTGACAGGCAAGGGATGTCTGATTATGTCGCATTGTGCAAGTGCAGCCGAATTCTCTTGGCATAATGGTTGCCTTTTCCCAAATCCTTAAGAACTCTCCTTTACATCTTTCCTTAAGATCATGACATTTTCGATTGAGATTAAAGTAAAGCGGTTAGGAATTAGACAATAGGACGTAATTTATTGACCAAACACAGCCAAGGACCAAACACAAACCGGCCACTTACGTGGCTGGCACAGCCATTACCCTCTGGTAGCAAGCCTGCCTACATTTAAGACTACCGTCTGCTGTGGAAACGCAAACCAGATCTAGGGTCTTCGATACCAGTCCGTACAGGTCACTTACTGTTTGTAAGGACACCATATCAAGAGTGTTTGGCAGAAAAGCTGCTTTACATAAGTGTGTGCACACCATCCCTAATCCACTTCACCAACTAGTGCCTCATAGTCCTTTCAGAGTGGCATGCAGTGTCAGCGTTGTAGTCCCTGCCTTAGCGCGACAGATTACCCCTGGTACACAAGAGAGACTCCATGGTGGTCTATAACTACCCCTGGCGTTTCAGGCACACATCGTTCCCCATTATCGCTTTATTAATAGCACCGTCACTGCTGCTGCTATTATTACCTGTACAGGTGCAGCCGAGTCGGCATGTTCTCAGACAGCTGCAGACCGTCCTCACAGGCTCAGGTGACAGGCAGGCAGCTAACAATATTGAACAGTATATTGGACTCCAGGGAATCGGAGCTGCTACCTTACTACTACATGCAACATTATAAAGGAAGAGGGCTTTGTGAACCTTGAGATTGGTGGAGCTACAGAACAGTTTACATGGTACAACCCATAAAATAACTCATCTTCGCACAAAAACATTCATCCATTTCAACCTGCTGGTTAGCTTGATGCTCATTCAAGTGACACTCATTTTTGTGAGGACAATACATAATTTTCCCGATTGGAGTGCTTAAGGGATACCCACCATTGCATTTTTATATACTATCGCCTACAACCTGTGAGGTAATGCTGACAATAGCAATAAGATGCCCCAAGTGTCTTTGTGATGTCAAAAAGGTACCTGAAAGTGAACCAGTGCCCCTTTAGCCTTTCACTATAAGCATAATTATGAGCAATGAGATACCTGCAACAAGGTTAAATCCAACATCTGAAAAGCCAGACACATCCCCTCCTCCCCTCTCCAGAATCATTACAAGAGATTAATCGACGCCAGCTGCCGTCCTTAAATGCACTGGCGTACCATCCAAACAAAATCCATTATTTCGACGCGTTCTGCAGAAACGCAAATACGGGGGATGGAGAGAAACTGACAGCCAGGCACACTGAAGAAATCAACAAACGTCAATTTTGTAAATAAGTATTTATTATTCATGTTCACCACCTTCTCTGCTTTTAAATGGCACACTCCAAACCAGGCACGGTTGGATACAGACCGGTTATAAATAGTTCCCATTTATCCTCCGTTTGAAAACAAGGACAATCGTGTATTCGACTGCGCCAAGGCTGCGGGTCAGCTGCGATTGAATCCTTAATGCCAGCGGTACATGAACACAGACCATGATATTTTGATTTTAATACATTCGACAAAATTGTCTTCGACGATGTGAACAAAAGATTGGCGTCAATCACTCAGAAACGATTAGCTATCGATGTTTGAGTCTGACTGCATGCCAGCCCGATGCTGGCAAGACAAGACCAGTCGAGCGTGCCGTCAAAACACTAGTCGCGTCAATGCAGACACTTGTTTTCGGAGCAGCTTCGAGACGTCAAAACAGTGCTCGCCATAATACGGAGTTAGTTCAGCAACCAGACACAACATAAGCGCACGATTAACGCGCACATAGGCTGCGTCAAAATGCGAAAGACTTCCCAATAATTAACACAAGTGAGCCAACTGTTAAGCCGCTTTCACACTGGACGCGAAACATATAACATTACATTACAGATTACATTCAAAGTCGTGCGAAAAATTCGTTTCGCGTCCCGTGTGAAAGCGGATTTAGTTTCGAATCAATGTATCAGCAATGAGCGGTTAGAACAAAAGCTTCGAACAGCAGTACAATTCAAAGCACACAGCGCTGGCTACCTTTACTTTGCCTGCTGCCATTTCAAATGCATCCAAACTAGGCAACAGAGATCCGCGATCGGAGAAGCATGCTAGGAATGCTTTTGGCTAAGTGTCTTAAGCTGCATAACGTTTCGTTGCTTGCTAACGTTAGCTAACAAGGCAATGGGAGTTTCGAGGCAGCCAGCTGGGGAGCGACACGCCATCGCAAGCCAGTACTGCGCAAGCTTGGCTATACACTAGCTACATCAATAGGCAATTACTTTATGTTGCAGGATAGTCGGTTAACGCTGAAGTTATTTTGCCTAATTAAGTCAACAGTTGTGCATTCCGCTGAACGCCCCGTCCCCACAGTACAGTACACGCTGTTCCCATCTGCAGCCAAAACTAGACGAAATTCTAGTTTTGTTCATTGTTACCACACAAAAACCACATCGCCTCTCGCTCATCTCTCACCGTCTGTTTCAGCGGTTTTGGACGTTGATCTTCAGTCTTTTCAAAGTATCTTTTCTCCCCGATTTATTCAAAAACTTCGGCGGAAGTAGTCTGTCTGGACGGCTGATTTGTTTCAGTCTATTCCTTCTACCCCTCGGTGGTTCTTCTAGCGTGTGCCAGTGTGGCGGGCGCTTTGTTGTGCTCTCTCAGCTGTTCCCGCAGAATTTATCAACATCCGGTATGCTGATTTGGCTCCGCCTTTCTCATCAGCTGATTGGCAGCTTTGTTAAAGTCATGGATAAATTGTCGTATATCCACTGTAGGCTCCTGATTCATTGGATATTCCGAATATCCCGGATTGCACATGCCCGTGAAATGATTTTAAAATCAAACAAGAAGTCATTGTCATAAAAATCCTCCGCCACCATGGAATCCCGTTTTCGTACCAAATCAAGGTCATGATTAGTAATATACACATATAAAATCCCGTTCATCTTGGTAAAGTAGTTTCTGAGAAAACTTAACCTGCTTATCTGGATGGATGGACGGACGTGCTCTATAAGGGTCTGAGAATTAATAACAGTAATTATCTTAATAACTTGATAACCCGATAAAACTCATGGACCCATATGTTGGATGGTAAAAACTGCTGCTTTATTCAAACCTGCATAACTCAAGGCCTACTTTAAGTTGTAAAGGAGATCCCAAGGTTCCCAAAGATCCCAAATAATTTCTGCTGAATTATAGGCAAACGTGTGTGAAATCATGCACACAATGTACATGTTATGTTTGTTGTAATGTTGCGGCCATAAAAACAAAGCGTCCTTGGTTTGAATATTTCACTCAATATAAGTGTGATATAGCTTCAGTGACGTGCTGCAACTGGTAGATACAGAATATGTGTGTGATGTCCTACATGGAAAAAAACTTTTTCTGATGTTGAACCTTTTTACGGAGGAATTCAAGTGAAAGTCAGAGTTTAAAGGGTTAAATAGCTCAGTTGACATCTTAATTAGATATTTATGTAAGTCCATGCTATAGCTACAGACTTCACGTGTATCTTAAAGCTATAACTTTGCAAAATCATGCAATTAATTTAGTTTTGGGGAAACTAATATTATAGCATTTGGTGAGAACAAAAGCCAGCATCCTGATAGTTGTGCACCCCTGCTCAGCACAAAATTTGCTAATTTGTTTTGTAATCTATTAAAATTGGCTTTGTTGATGTACAAATGTAATATTATTACTTCAGATTGTTCACTCTGAACAGAACATTCACTGGAGCAAAGTTTTTCAAAAGTGCACAGTCATGTTTTCAGCACATTTAGGATGATTTTTTTAAAAATAATATATTTGTGAATTACACTGCTTGCTTCACCTCCACAAAGGCAAAACTGGTCTGTTTTTAGAGGTTGACTAAACTTGCAATGTTGTGAGTCCTGCCATTCTGTGCATTGGGTGTGGTGGTTTTCTGCGTTGATCAGTGTCTGCCCATACATGCCATTCTTTATGACTGATACTGGAGAGCTCAGCTGGTATCCTATAAATGCTGACCAAGAAGATACACACTGTAATCCAATCTGCTGAGAGCCTCTCGCTCCACTGAAAGAGCGCTTTTTGTGCATGTGCGAAATGACGGCTTAGCATTCCTCCTTGCCTACAGACCCAGCACTTTTATTACCATAATGCTACCGCGGGGATCAATGAATTCCCATATCCAGGACGAAAGCTCTTTACCTAATTGAAAACTGTCCACTTGCCACAGCATAATTAGATTATTGACAGTTTTATTTGTGTTTGACAATATACTGGTACAGAAAAATAGGGATATTGACTTTTTTTAGTGTTTATATGATCCATGTACGTGGTAGCCTAGCTCGTCAACATCTGCAATTGTGCTGGTGGAACAATTCAGTTTTTCTGTGGAAGTCTGCCCACTCTCACTTCTTAAATATAAATAGAAAATGCTGTCTCATCATCACAGAAAATCCAGTAAATCATTATTTTAGTTCAGGTTTTGTGAATAAATAGGTTTTGACGTATGGGTGATCTTGGAGCCATGTTTCTTGGACTTTTTTTGGGGTCATCCCCTGTGGTTTCCTGAAAGGCATCCTTCTCTGCTGAAAACAGTTGCTTTCATGTGGGGTCAATGTGCAAATGGTCATTCAGTTCCAATAATGATTAACATTCCATTTTTTCAAATCAAACAAGGAAAAGGTATTTTGCATGACTATCAAAACACCAGGTCCATTTCACAGGGGTATTCAGCCTTATCCAGAAAGGGCCGGAGTGGTTGCAGGCTTTCTCTCAAGCCATGCAATAAGGGCACTTTCACACCAGGATAGTCCGGGGGACTCGATTCGATTGGGCGGGGAATGTCGAAAAATTTCACACCTTCATTTGGTTTGGTTCACTTTTACACTTCACTTTTGAAAGTGGACCAAACCACGTGGACAACGTCATGCAGTTACAACAGCTGCTTGTTTGGGGCGGTATTGCCCGAAACGAGCACTGACCATGAAGAAAAAAGCATGAGGAAGAAGAAAACTCGGCTCATTGATTGACAAGGACCTCACTTCCTCTTCCTGGTTCGCTGGATAGTCCGTTTGCATTTCCCACTGTAAGCGAACCGCACCAGGGTTCACTTGCAAGCGAACTGAGACCCACATTTTCAGGCGGACCAGAGTTCGCTTGTTTGGTCTGCACCAGAGTTCGGATGAGCTTTCACACCTGCCCAAACAAAGCGGACTATCCGAGGAAACAAACTCTGGTCCGTTTAAAGTGGACCAAACAGCTCTGGTGTGAAAGCGCCCTAACACATCTGATTATAAAAATCCCTTGAGCAGGGATCATCAAGACACATTAAATGAGGGCTGAGAACCACCAGTTTTCCTCTCTCCCTCTACCCAGGAGCCAGATGTAAAGACACTCAGGTCAATCGGTGGGACTAATTGTTCCTCTAATTAGGTAATTAGCTAGGAGAAAAGAAAAGCAAGGCTGGATTTGGACTTGAGGGATTGACTTTGTGATCCTTGCCATAGGGTCTTTGTTGAAGACCTTGATTATTGGAGTCAGGTGTGTAACTGATTGGTTGGAATGAAAACCTGAACCCATAGTGGCCCTTCCTGGGTAAGGTTGAATACCCCTGGTCTGTAATAACCAAGAAAGCTTATCATTACAGCACTATCCAACATTTGGTTTGGTAATACGTGTTCTATTTTGAATGCATCATTCTATTTCCACCAGTTTACATTCATAATTCGGAGCTCATCGAATAATGACCAGGAGCAACATCTGTTTCTGTAATGATCCAATCAGGAACCAGAGTACAATGCACTTATAGGGTTTATTGATAGGAATATGGTAGACAGAGGGACGGAGCCCAGAACTGAATGACACAGTTCATTTCAGATGAAACGGGTGAAGGTGCGTGGTCATCTTTGTGCCAGGCCGGTGGTTTTTCGGGACAGCTGGAGTGCGCACTACGCTAGAGCCGAACTGTCAGGTGACTGGACAGAGCAGGTTAGCAAGAACATGATCCCAATCCTGATGACCTTAGAAGGCTTGGGAGCTTGTCTATGTATCACTTTTATCAAAGGTTATGAATTACTTCCAAACACTAAGAACCTATTCTTGCAAATACTGACTCTCAAAGTAAGAGGTATAAATATGCCAACACACGCATGAGGGAAGGAAACATGAATAGAACACAGCTGATGAGGAAAGCACGCAGGACGTAAACCAATCAAAAGAGACGATACATCTAACAGACAAGCGAGGAGACACAAAAGGAATTAATGAGAGTGTTGTGACAGTTTAAGAACAAAAATTTGAAGCTATTAATTGAGAGTCGGTTTTTGTTTACTTCTTGTCACATATCTTGCTTTAAAACCAGCATGGACAGTGCTTTAGACAGAATGGCTGAGATTTCGCCACAATGGAGTAACAACTCTTTTTTTCAAAGCATTTGCACAGACACATGACAATCGGGCTTTATGATTTTAAATGCTTTTTGCCACAAGGGGGAAATAGAGAGCATTACTTGGGAAATCACACAGGCGAACTGAGGAACTTGCCGCAACCATTGAATTGTCTAATTTTTGGTGTCTACGCATGAGTTGGGGGCAACAGCACGGACCTTCAGAAGTTAACCCCTGTGCACATTTCTCAAGCTTTCTGTTGAGCTCATATGTCCAAAAAGCAAGAAAATTGACTCCACACAATGTGAACAAGCAAGAGGAACTGGGCTGAAGCAATTGGAAGGTTTTAGCTATTCATGGACTATTGAATTGAACATTCAAACAAGCACAACGTTCACAAACTATGGTAAGTGTTGAAGGTCCCGAAAGGCCTTTATTATGCAGAAAACAGGCCAAAGGACTCAGACCAGTTAAGATGAAAAAAAAAAAAAAAAAAGCACAGATAGCTCATTACTAAATCTTACACACCAACACCTTTCTTGTGACTTGGGGCAAAAACCTCTTCTGAAATCAGGTGTGGATTTATAACTGGGATTGACTCCATCTTGTTACCCCTCCCTGCATTGGCGAAGGACATGGTGGAAGCAGCTGTAAAGGAGAGAACAATATGCTGTTTCTCTTCACCGTATTCAGATCCTGTGACCTTGAAGAGCTTTAGCCCAATTGCGCAATGACTCAAATTATCAGTGTGAAGTCATTGACAGTAATTATGATTATCTTCATCATATCTGCTGAGGTTTTGGGACCAGAGAGGTGATTGTCCTGGCGACCAATGTCATATACGGGTGTTTGAACTGATTTGCGGCTGACCAAATCCATGCCAGCCTCCTCACTGAAGTAATATGGCTCATCTATGGCAAAGGCAATCCACACTCAAAAAAATGAACTGTTAGATTTACTTCAAATTTTATATCAAGTGGTTCCACGCAATTGCTTTGCGTAACCTTTATTTGACTTCTAACATTTTTGGCCAGTTTAATTAATTGCATTGAGTGGAATGTACTTATCTCAGTTTTGTGGAACCAGTTGACATAACATTATTAAGTAAATCTAACACTTAATTTTTTTGAGTGCATCCTCTGAAATAATTTGAATTGTCAAACATTGGTCTTGTCAAAACCACCACCTGCAGCTTGAAATGATTTCAGAATTAACAGTCAACATTTTGAGAACACCTGGCATTTCCTAAAAATCAGTGGGGGGAAAAAATAAATTAACACCAATTATTTAACAAAGAGAGATCTAAATTTTAATTTAAGCACAATAGCCACCATTTGCAATAAAATCAGTGGAGCATGTTCATATGGCTGTTGAAATTCCTGCAGATATTCTCCACTTATGGTTTCCTGTTCCCTGAAGTCTGTGTCTAATTTGCCACAGCCTAACTTGTCTTAATTTTTTCTAAATTCAAAAATTTTGGGCGCTATGTTGTGAACCTACCTGACTTCTTACATTGCGCCACTTGAGTTTTTTTTTTTTTTTTTCGTCAAAAGTGAAACTGCTTAAATTTCACTAAAATCAGATTATAAAATATGAGTAAAGTGTATTAAAATTTTAAAATTATATTGCTGATGAGATGGGCTGGTGCTCTGTGTGTGTGTGTGTGTGTGTGTGTGTGTGCCATAGGAATCACAAAAAATGCTTGCACAAAAAATGTTCCCGGTCTTTTAATGTGAATAGATTGCGCTGCCATTTGGGCGTGTCACCTCCATAAACTCTAATCTTATCTACATCGGTGTGAGAGGTAGGGTCGTCCTGAGTTCTGATTTTGGAAGCAATAAGGATGTAATTCTCTGTCAATCTCTCTTTTTTATTTTAGCAATATACTCAATCGCAGGCACATCTGTAAAATATCTCTATACGTTCCACAGTTTTCTGGTTACGTAATAATGGATGGGGTTGATGAATTTCTACCACATAGTCCCTATCCATAGTCATAGATTTCTCAGTTGATGGGGGTGCACAAAAAAATTAGAGCAGACATTTGCCCCAAGAGGCCAACTGACCTATGGCTAAGGTCCGCCCCCTCCACTGACTCGGACAAATAATCAACATTTTAGAACAGGCGCTAATGGCTGGTATCACAGGCGGAGAGATTTTTCTGGATGCTATCGATGATTTTTGGCGATAGAAGGCTCAAATATCACCAAGAAGTCAGCAAATAGGGTTACACTATGCATTGGAGGGATACAATAATGAATTTAGAGGGGAGTGGGTCAACAAAAAGTTTAAATTAGAAGCTAAAATTTTCAGGTCTCAGTGCAAACGCGATCAACCGCATCTCGTTTCCGTCACCCTCTCACACAAGATAGAGGATCAGCATTGTTCGTGCACCGCAGGGCAGGGCCGGATCTGGGGGGGTTTCCTGGGTTCCGGAAACCCCCCCTCCCCCCGTCCTGAGCATGTACCTTCAAAATAAGCAAAAAAAAAAAAAAAAAACTCACAGGACTACCCAGCCGCACGGGAAAAAAAAAAAAAGTTATCCATACGCGATAGTGGATGCAGTCTCACAGCTGAGTCAACGGGGGGCACCTACGCGGGGGAAATCACTGGTGCTACGCCAGCCTTGTATTGTGTTTGTGACAACAGAAATGAAATTACGAGCGAACTCAAAGAGGTTGCAGTTCAACACTTTACTTCAGGAGACAGAGCGTGAGCGCACGTGTGTCAATGCGTGTATGCAACCACATAGCAGATATGCTATAGAACACAAGGGTATAGCTGCGCTAAGAAAGTAGGTCCATACACTACACCTTGAAAGTTACTTCCCTTCGTTTCACCACTTCCAACCACATGCTTTTTCACCAGAAAAACAACATAACCTACGAATCATTTTCAAATTCAAGTTGCAAGTCCGCAAGAACCATGCCAAAGAAAAAACCAAAACGAAGACACAATGAACCTTTGCTATATTTCTGTGCTGAAAGACAGGAGGTCAGTGCACATTTTCTTGCATGATCTAATAAAAATCATACTCTCTTTGAAATTTTGTTGTTGATTTTTGATGAGGCTTTTACATTTAGGATATTTTCTCAGTTGCATGGGTGAAGACATATGATCTTGGTGTAGATTTACTGTTAAGCTGAATGGACACTTGGTTTAAAAGGTATTCCTGTTGGTTATTAGAGACATTTTAACATGATCTATTTTGGTTGAAATTGGATGTAGAATGCCTGGAAATGGCTCGATTTTTGCCTCAGAAATAGCTAAAATGTTGGATTTTTTTTCGGGGCTTCCCTGAGCCCCCACAGGGGCGCTGCCCCTTGATCCCACCAGGGGGCCTTTGTGGTCCCCTGGACCCCCGCCAGGAAACCCCCCCTCACAACTCATTTGATCCGGCCCTGCAGGGTGATACATTAATTTACGTATTATTATTGCTAGCTACCGAATTTAAGAAATCTAACCTGACGTGACTGAACTCCTAAGTAAACAAGGTGACATGGTGAACAACGCAGCCAAGAGCTCACGTCTGTCAGCACTGAAGTTAGCCATAGAGTTTACTAACTTTATCTAACTTAGAGATGTAAAAGATAACTTTACATTAATCTCCAGCGAAGTGACAAGATGTTAATAAACACGATGTTGATTTAGCTTGCAACAAATGTAGACATCCTTGTTTACCTTTGTTAGCTACGTTAAGGTGATAGTGGGTCTTCCACAAAACTTTAAGCTGCTTTCACACCGGACGCAAAACGAATTTTTCGCATGACAGATTACATTGACTTTGAATGTAATTTGTCGTGCGAAAAATTCGTTTCGCGTCCGGTGTGAAAGCAGCTTTATCCAGAGGAGACACTTCTCTCTGTTATGATGTGGCTTTGGGAAGGGTATAAAATACACCCCGTCGCCCAGCCTCTCGAGATACCTCATATCGGAGTTAAAGTTACCCCAAGCATGGCATCTGACCATTTTTTATCCCCCGCCATGAAGTGTGAGGGGGATATAGGTTTTAGCTCTGTCCGTCCGTCCGTGCGTGTGTCCTTCCGTCCGAGATAAAGGGGACAGCTTTTCTCAGAAACTATTAGAGATAGGACAACCAAATTTGGTGTGTAGCTTCAGACCATAAAGGCCTTAATGGAGTTCGAAAATGAGATGCGCGCGATTATTTTTCCCGCAGTTATTGCCCTTGATCCGTATTTTTGGACTCTGTCCACGGTATCTCTAAAGGGGACAGCTTTTCTCAGAAACTATTTGAGATAGGATAACCAAATTTGGTGTGTAGCTTTAGACCATAAAGACCCTGATGGAGTTTGAAAATAAGAAGCACATGATTATTTTTCCCACAGTTATTGCCCTTGTGGCATTTTCGGGAGCCTCTGTTCATAGTATCTTTAAAGAGGGCATTTTGGCGGGGGATGTTGTTCACCATGTCTACTTGTTTAAACTTAGAAACATTTTAAAACACCATAAAAGCGAACGATTCGGAATTTGCGTAATGCATTTCAATGGAAGTTCAGACTCAGATTGTCCGAGTATATGGGGAGGGAATACGCACTGTGATTGGCTCACTGTATTTGAGGGCGGGGCTTAGCCATAGGTCAATTAAACTTTTATGTACCTAATAGTCAACTGTGTTATTAATGCCTCTGTTTTTCTCAGAAATATTACTCACCAGTGGTTTCAGGTTTAAATTAATCCTGATTTGATGATCTCAAGTACGAGATATAAGTATCACCAATATTTCAGTGCTGTGTATTAAATGTTCACAAGCAAGTACAACCCCGATTCTGAAAAAGTTGCCATCTTATTGAAAATGCTAATAAAATCATCGAGCACTGATTTTAAAAGTTCATTCATGCTCTACTATCTTGAAAACAGTACAAAACAAAGCATTTGATGTTCTAAAGTGAATTTATTTGCATAGAAAATGTTCAATGCGATAACTGCAACATAGACCAAAAAATTTGTCTTAGTCAACTGATTCTCACTGGGTAACATTACCATGCCTTTTAATCATACTAATTGAACATTTTGGCACTGACAACATCAGTTGGTCAAGTCTAGCAAGGTGAATTTCCTCCATTATGGAGGGCTTTAGCTGTGCATTTGTTTACTTGTAGTATTTTGCTTCATACTACGCCATACATTTTCAATTAGGGAGAGATCAGGACTGCAGGCTGGCCAATCTATCACCTGCACTTTCTGCTTATGCAGCCATGCACTTGTAATTCATGTTAAGTGGGGTTTGGGCATTGTCTTTCTGGAAAATGTGCTTGGAACAGACAACATCTGGATGACAGCATACATTCCTACAAAATTCTGACATCTCTTTCTTCATTGATAGTGGCGTCACAAATGTTCAATTCACCAATACCATTTATAATGGCACACATCCAAACCATGGCAAACACTAACAGCTTGGGTTGTCTTTGTTGTGTTGTCATTGATCTGGAGAACACGCCAATTGTTTTTTCCAAAAACGTTTTGAAACATTGATTCATCAGACCACAAAACATGCTTCCATTATGCTTTTGTCCATCTGAAGTGACACCAAGCCCAGAGAAGTCGGCAGCACTTTTGGACAGTACTGATGTATGACTTCAGTTTTTTATATAGTCAAGCTTTGACTTGCATCTGTGGATGCAGCAGCAGATGGTATTGACTGACTAAGGATTAACAAAGTATTTCCAAGCCTATATCATGATAGCCATTCGAGTCACATGACTGTTCCTCAGACATTGATGATTGTGGGATCAGAGATCACATGCATTCTTAAGTGGTTTTCGGCCTTGTCTGTTTCGCACTAAGATTCAGCTGGATTCCTTCCCTGTTTTAAAAATAAGAATACTCACTATATAGGTGAAATGCCCAAAACCCTACCTTTGTCTTTGGGGAACATTGTTCTTCAGTATTTGTTGGCAAACTGGGGAGCCTCGACCCATCTTGGGTCTTGTGAAACTGTTTTTTTTTTTTTTTTCCGAGGCTCCTTTCTTTACAATAACACAATTAGCTCACCTGTTCAGCAGCACATTTCACATCACCTCATTATTGCAACTTGTCAAATCATTACAAGTCCTAAATTGCCCTTGCACCAGCTTTTCTTGGGGTTTGTTATATGCATAAGATTTGAAATTACCATACATTTTCAATAAACAATTTAATTCACAAGTTGAAGCAGCAAATAATGTGTTGTTATATGTTTTTAATATGTAGTAGAGGGTGAATGAACTTAATCAATCACTCCTTTTTGAAATTATTTTCTTGTGTCCATAATGTAAAATGTTGTTAAAATTTGGATTGTAGAGTCATACAAAAATACTTAATCCGGATACTATATAGCTGAAAGTATGTGCAGACCTGCTCACCTAGAAACTCAATGCAAAATTTTGGGCAGGAATATAGATTTGGTTCCCCATTCATTGTCATAACAGCCTCCATTTTTCTAAAGATTTTTAGGTAGATGTTGAAATGTTATTAAAGGGTTTGCTTCTGTTCCAACCGGAAAAGCATCAGTGAGGTCCAGCTGTAATGCAGAACAATCAGGCCTCTCAAAGTTTGCGGTTGATAGGGTTGTGGTCAGGGTTCTGTGTAAGTCAGTCAAATCATTCTACACCTATCTTGACAAGCTGTGTATGCACCTAGCTCTGGGTAGGGGACACAGTGTCAAGCCAAACCAGGAAAAAGTCTTTTCCAAAGCATTTGAAGCACAGAATCTTTTGAAGAGTCATTGTATGCTGTAGCGTCTTGAGTCTCCTGCAGTGGAACTCAGAAGTCCAGCCAATACATGAAAAACAACCCCAGGCTAAGAGTACCGTGGCAATCATATTGGTTTAAACCCGGTTTTTGAGCATTAAATACTGCTGAGGATGTCCTCACCTGCCTGTTCACTGTCTGTACAAGTGTTGTGCTCTTGTTATTTTACATCAGTACATATCATTAACGGCCCACAATAACCAATTATCTGACATGCTCAAAGTCAAAGAACTCATGGATTTGCCAAAGAGATTAGATCTGTTTGAACAAAAGTAAAATTCGAAAACCAGTGATCAGCGGGATTTTAAGTACCACTTTGTTAATCAAATGGTATCATATCTTATAGTCTTTGATCTAATCTTGAGTCCATCTCTGCGCAATTGAGCAAAGCCTTCATTATCACAATCACTTTATGATAGACTTGACTACATCGTAAAACTCTGCCCTGAGGATCTACCTCATTCTGAGACTACATTTTTTTCTGTTGCTTGTGTGATACACAGTTGGCAAGTAAGTAATACTGGAATGAATCCTGACCAACATTCTTTGGTTCATGTGTTCCTGACATGATTTATATATCACTGAGTATGGACCTGGTCCCTGACTTACATAATACCCTCAGAGGCAGAAAAAAGCTGCATGTACGTATAGGTATCTTTTGCAGTTTTTGATGTGTTGTATCTACATTTGCATGAGTGTGTGTAGTGCTTGGGGGCAGGGTGATTATGGCTTGCATTATTTTCATTGTAGAGTGCAGGAAGCTAAATAAATTATGGAGAACAAAAAGAGGGGTAACTTTGGCATATTTTTGGTGAAGGATATTGCAGAAACTTATAGGAAATAATTACATACACTAGTAGCTCCTAAAAACTGAGAAAGTGCACCTTGTTCCGTGAAATTCCAACAAAAACTTTGAATACACCGAGGTTTCCTGAACATTTGAGGAAAAATTTTACCGAGGTATCCTGGAGTCTGTCCGGTTTACTTAAGTTTGGACAACACCTCAGTAAACCTTGGTTATATTTTCCCGAGACACACCGAGGATTGTCTGGCCCACTGAAGTTCAGAGACCACATCGGTATTCCCCTGAAAAATTTCACCGAGGTAGACCGAAGTTTGTCTGTTAGGCCTATGCTCACACGAGAACAAAGGGGAAGCGTGAAGACAGTCAAAACATATGCCTCATTATGCCCACCCACACTTTTCTTACTCTCGATGTTCACTTTCTTTCAAGGTGCCCTCTTTTAAAAATTACATTCTGTACCTGATTTGCTTGTAAATTGGTGCTTTTGCAGGTTGCATATATTCTGAATACTGAACATGTGTTTTTGTAGTTCTTACTATAATGGTGGGGGTTTGCCCTTTGCCAATTCCTGTATGCAGCACAGACAGAGCAGGCTGAACTAAGCCTGTACTTCATCTGGACTGCATCTAGGGCCTGGCTTAATTACACTGTAACCTCATTGAACCGGCAATACTGGTAATTTGCATAATTAATTGGTGTTTGGACTGCAGTACTGGTGGAAGGTCTTTAATGAGGCATGTGTTTTGACTGTCTTCACACCTCCCCTTTGCTCTGGTGTGAGTATAAGCCTAGCAGACAAACTTCGGTCTACCTCGGTGAAATTTTTCCGAGGAATACCAATGTGGTCTCTGAGCTTCAGTGGGCCAGACGATCCTCGGTGTGTCTCGGGAAAATTTAACCGAGGTTTACTGAGGTGTTGTCCAAACTTAAGTAAACCAGACAGACTTCGGGATACCCCGGTAAAATTTTTCCGAGGTTTACCGAGTTGGCCTCAAATCTTCAGTATTCCTCGGTGTATTCTAAGTTGTAATAGGAATTTCTCGGAAAAAGGTGCACTTTCTTGGTTTTTAGGTGTTACTAGTGGTACTGTACTGTGTAGTATACAGAACAAATTTTAGTAATGCACTCAACCCCATTATGAGTCCTGTGTGGAGGTAAATGTCTTTTAATACATAGCCCCAAATTACCCATAAAAACAGCAGCAAAGCCTTAAAAAAGTTTTGGGTTGCTTTTGCAGTCCTTGTCAGTCTGCACTGTGAAACATCATGCAATGAGTTTTGAATAATTAGGCTAAATCTGAGCAGATCATATGGCTCAAAGCAATTCAAAATTTATCTTCCTATTTTTGTGAGCATTAAAGGAGCTGTGTCATAATTACTGCGCATTCTCGTGCTTGCAAATGCAAATGAGTTAACAAGGCCAAGTGAAAACCGCCAGCTCATATTGATCATAGTTTTCCCAGAGACTTCACTAAGGATTTCCGTTGGAAACCTGCAGAAATAAGCACTGCGGAAGAACAAGGCACCTCTTTAGCGGTAAGTGTCTGTGTTTGTTTTGACCACAGTGTTTTTACAGCCTTTACTAGTCAATTTCAGACACATTTTGACTTCAGATGCCTGAGCTACGTCTTTGGATGACATGAAGTCCAGATTATTTGCTTCCTTGGATGATTCCCCAAACTCTTGCCAGAGAACTAGCACTTGTTCAACAAAAGCTGGAAGGGAACAAGCCAGATGCCCTTGTAAAACAGCCGGTTGTTTTGTTTCATTTCATATCCTTTGGCTAAGGCTCTAAAATAGCGATTTGAATCCTCAAATTTCCATAGAAATCTTACTAATATAAAAAGCATAAAGCCTGAGTAACTAAAATATATAAATACAATGCAAAATGAAGATGGACTGGCAGCGATGGAATCAGATTATGACTTGCAGTCGAGCAGATTCACTTCGTTTGGTGTCTTTATTATGCTAATAATGTTTAAAGATCTGAGCACGCGCAGTAGACACAGGTCCTCTAATATCATCAATAAATAGCAGGGAACCAGTTCTCCAGCTGTACATGCCCACACCATAACACAACCTCAACCATCCTTAACACAAGTGGTGGTATGCTTCCGATTGTGAGCAGCTTCCCTCTTCTCCATACTCTTCACATCCCATCATTCTAGTACAAGTTCATTTCTATCTCATGTGTCTAAAAGATGTTACTTCTGAATTGTCAGGGCATCTTAGATTTTTTTTTTTTTTTTTTTTATTTCTTTTTTGGAAAAACCTAATGTGTTTGTCCTGTTTTTTTTTTTTTTTTTTTTGGCTTACCAATGGTTTGCATCTTCTGCTAAAACCTCTGTATTTACTTGAATGAAGTCTTCTCTTGATTGTTGACTTTGGCGCAGACACACCAACAGATACCCCTCCTTGCACCTGTTCTTGATTTGGCCAACTATTTTGAAAGGGATCTCTGAACCAGGGCCTTTTAATAATCCTGAGATCACCAGTGAGTTTGTTCTTTTTAAGAACAAACCAAGTAGTTGATTTAGCCATGCGTAATGTTTCGCTATCTCCCTGAGAGGTTTGTTTGATTTTTCAGCCCTATGATGACTTGCTTTATTGGCAGTGAAAACATTTTGGACTTCATGTTACGCATTTACTGCAACAGACTCTAAATGAAAATGCTTCTCATGATATTAACTCTAGACCTTTAATCTGCTCATTTGTAAAGGAAATAATGAGGGAATAACGCACTTCTGGGCTTAGAACAGCTGAGCAGCCAATGGTCCAATTGCTTTTTGTTCCGCAAAGAAGGGGGGGACTTCTCATGACAAGTACTATGATTTCCACAAATTGGGTGTAATTCACTCAATTGTATGTGTAAACTCTCAAACTAAAACAGAAAGTCTACACTTTGGGCCCATACTCATTATTAAATATAATCTCTGAAAATCCTTGGTAGATATCCAAAATGACAGAAGGTTTGTCAATGTCCAAATATTTATAGACCTGGCTGTATATTTTTGTGCTAACAAGGACTATAGACTACTAAACATCCATAATAAAGGTAAACTACAACTACCACCAATCTCAATAAATTCCTTTAAAGTTTGTCATTAAGAATAGAGGTCAGTTAATTCTGACAATTGTTGCCTGGTTATGTGACTCAATAGTCAGTAAGACTGATTATCGATCTTCTCACTTCATGCCAGCCCTTCAGTCTAAAAGGTTCCATGGGCTACTCTTAATGTCTAATATATCTAAGTACAGTCTCACTCTGTGCCTCTGATCATAGCCACAGTAGTCACCTGACTTTAGCTGATTATATCTTATACTGTAAGTATAATTACAATACACTGCACAATGAAACTATCACAACCATTTTGCATATGTAATCACTGAAAATTCATTCACCACCATAATGTGATTATGATAATAATGACTTAACTGGATGGATGAAAAATAATTTGATGGAGACACCTCAAACCTATTTTCAATGGATGAACATCCACCTATGAAATAGATATGTCGATTTATTCAACAGATGACTAACAAGTCAAATCAATTTGGAATCAGTTTTGCTTAAGTGTATTTGTTTAGCCAACCAGTGGTAAACTGCAGTGCATTGTAATACATCTCTTATTATAACCAATGACATTCCTTGATTTAATCCCATAAACAGCAACCCATGTTCCCCCTTTCAAACTAAAGCCTGACCATATCTATTACAGGAAGTTTCCTGGTCATGGGCAGATGACATGGGTTGACACTTTCATACTAACTACAAAAATGAGACTTTCTTGGGTCCTTTCCCTGGTCTAACCCAGGTACACCAGACAGCGGGGTTGATCCATGGTGCTTTAATGCAATAAGCTAAATATTTATTATCATTATCGATTCTATTCTTAACAAATCTATGGGGTATTGTTGCCTGGTATGTTATGTGTAACATACCTTTGGAGAGCAATAATGTGCCCTCCAGTCATGTGACATAACCTCTCCATCTCCTCCTTCCAGTAATCTGCCGCACTTCACTGATGTAAAACAAGGGCAATAAACTTACTTAATGTTGGTTGCCTGCTGTGTGTCTTTCACGTCTTAGAGGCAATTTGGAATAAGGAGCTGTAAAAAAATTTTAATATCGGAATGGCATGGGAATGAATTTTGAGAATTTTTATTGTTTATGAAGAAATATTTGTGATGAACCTTGAACAGATAGTTTACATTTATTGTTCTATTTTCCATGGGCTTTTATATGGCAGTCATATTCTGTGACATTTTATGTGACTCTCAAACACATTCACACATACACACACGCACACTCACTCACACACACACACACACACACTCACAAGCACGAGCGCCACACACACACACACACACACACACACACACACAATACTAGAAAGCAGAGTTGACAAATGAAATGCTTGTGTGAAGGCATGATCCCTCCCAGCTCCCTCCTCCCTCTTATAATGAGCTCCGTGAATACAAATCGTTCTTTGAGCGGGTAACAGTTTGACTGGTGGTCAGATTGAAATACTGACCACACAGGGCAGAGAGTCAGGTGGTACGGAAAGACTGGCAGATTCCCAGACAAAGGAACCAGTGTGGGACAAGTGTGCAAAATCTGCTGATAATGGACCTTGCTGGACAAGTCATTCTTTCTGCACTTTTGGTGGCCTTGTTTGGACCTATCGTTTCATTTTCAGGTATCTGTACACCTTACCTCACACTGGTCTACACCTTTTCCTGTGCCTTGAGTACATCTGCTGTCATTGCTCAGGAACTGTCAAAACCGATGAGTTCCAAAACAGAATATTAAATGGCACTTAAGTCAGAGTGAGGAACTGTAGCAGTGTGGCAATGCACAAATTTTATTCCCGTAAAGCCTTGCTTTGAAAACAGGAGTCTATTTTGCACCTATCACAGATAAAATTCCTAAAAGGCACCTTGCGGTAGCGAGCAAGTAAATCTGTTCTTTTTTTTTATTGTTGTCATGCAATCATTTTGGTCATTTAATCCTCCAGAAAACTTATTAGTTATTGAAAGATTTTCTGTGAGCTTGAATGCATCAATTATTTAAGGTTCACTTATTTTTTCTGACAAGTGTTGGATTGTGTCCCTAGCTTTGTACCAAGGACTGACTACTTACCTGGGAATGAGACCAGCTCTAATTCGGTGTGTAGTACATCTTTGGTTGAAGTCATAATCTTAACCCACCAGGACAGCATTTCTTTATGTCTGAGTCAACACGTGTCGGCGCACTAGCAGCTCTGGGAATGTTTATTTTTGTGTACATATGTATGTCTGTTTGTATGCATGCGTGTACGTCTGAAAAATGGATGTGTATTTGTTTGCAGTATCTACTGTACATGTGGGTGTTGCATATGCAAGTGTGTGTCTGCATGTCTTTCAATGCTTTCGTTAGCATGCATACGCATGACTTCGAGTCTGTGTGTATTTGAGTATTTGTGTTTGTTACCCTTTCTCCTGATGTATCTGTATCTGGCAGGTGTGTTACGGAGCAAGTTCAACATTAGCCAGGCTTTCTTTATGTGAGCTGGCTCGTCAAACCTGAAAGTCGCCATCAGAGATACCATAATTTGCAATGGCAGGTTACACGAGAGCCACCTTTGAGACATTGAAAAACCCTGACTTTAGGTTTAGCATACCTCACTAACCCACTAATCCTGCTTCCCAGCACACTCCACTGCATGTGTGCATGTTGGTGTGTGCATGTCTGTGTCAACACAATGTTTTTTACCATCTCCCACTCTGTTCCTTTTCATCTTCCCAGGCTCAGTCTCCCAATCAGGATGGAATGGCGCTAACACTCTGCCCAATGATGGCGCAACATGGGAATCCAATGAGGTGAGGCATTTTTATTGGGTTTCCTGTGGTAATGGTACTCCGGTTTCCACGCGCAGTGCGAACACATGTATGCCAGGTGACTTGAAGACTCTTCATTGCCCATAGTACATGAGTGTGTGGTGAATGGAGCACCATCCCTGTGATGGAATGGCAGAATTTTGAGGGTGCTGATCTTGCCTCTAGCCCAATGTGTGCAGGGATAAGCTCCAGTTGCCACTCCAGTTGCCTGCAGCCCTATTCAGGAATAATAATAATAATAATAATAATAATAATCAAAGCTGCAAGCAGCTGTGATCATGTGCGACTCATAATGCGACCACACAGGCCTCTGCGGCGTGTGAAGCGAGAAGAGAGAAAAAAACAGGAAGGAGCAAAGAAATGCAATGTTTCGTTCATCCACTAGGTGGCGCTATGAGCGTAACCACATGTGAGCAGGTGCGTTCAGGGGGGGAATCTCATCACACATGTCAAGTTTTGAGCCAATCGGACAATGCGTGACGGATTTAAAACGAGTTGATATTCTGTGGCGAAGGATTGAAAGTCGCCGCTGCCGCCAGGGGCAGCCTGCAACATGACAGGACACGTGTGTCACTGTGGAGATTTATCAACTTGATCTTCATGTGGCCACAAAATGTAGCTGGTCAGGTCAGGAGTTTGGGGTTGGTGTTTGTCAATGTTAAATATGGCATTTCCACAAGGGGGCGCCATGAGCGAGATTGCCTATGAACATATGGAGGTGTTCAGGGGCGGCGCTCTTGTCATGTAAAGAAGTTTTGAAGCAGTTAGGATGAAGTATGTGGAAGAGAGAGCTTCTCGAATATGCCTGGCGAATCATCAAAAATGGTGGCGCCATAGTGGCCACGCCCATCGACGTAGAGAAAAGCTTTAATACATTTTATTTTAAGAGAATTTTTCCTACTCACAAAGGATTGTGTGGCTCTACATATTCCGTAAACTGCAATGGGCACCAGTGACACAGTTTTTGTTATTTTGGTTCTATTAGCCAAGTCCGTCACCGGATCTTAAAGGTTACCAATTCGTTCCTTACCTCAAGTTTTTTTTTGCATAATTTGCCAGGCTGTTCCAATGAAAAGATTTGTGTGTAAGTTTTAATGTCGTCCTCGACCCCTAACAAGGATAAATTCCGAAGGAAAGCAATCACTCGACTGCTAAGATCAGCTATTGAGGCTGCTGGACCGCGGCCATTTCGATGTGCCGCAGCCTACTGCTTAATATGCATGAGCGATTTGCATGAAAAGTCACGTCAGATCAGTCATCAGATTCGACTGCTAGTAAATAAATTACGTTTATGCATTAGAAATTCATAAATATAAATATGTCTAGTTACAAACATGGGACGATTACAAGAACATTAACGATCTGAAAGTGCTGGAAACAGGGAAATCGGGCATTTTGCACCAGGCATTAAGTTTAGGCTACTTACATATCCAGAAAAAGTTTGGCCGCATCTTCATCGGAAATATCTCCAAACCTGGCTTAAAAAGTTTGCCAGCAATCCCTTTGGCTCTTTATATTTATCCTGGTCTTAGATCGATCTTCTTCCTGGCCTTTTCTAGCAATTTTACGGGCCGAATCAGTCTGATATTTCTTTGGCCGCGGCATTTTGCTGTTAGCCAACTTGCCTTCATTTCTGCATCCACCGCGCACATCCGCTTTCGCGCGACATTATTTTTGAATACTCATGCATACTAATGAGGTATTTCAAATGGCGCGGGGAGTTTTTGCGGGTCGCAAAAACTATTTCCACATTCAATATTCGGGGGATTGCAAGCGTTCATGCAGAAAAAATTTATTTAGTCCCTTTTGTTTTGGTCATGTCTATTAAATTATATATAAAAAAGAACTAATTTTTTATTTTCAGATCATGTATTTTACATATGAAAAGGACACTGATAACAAAAAGTCCCCTAAAAAAGCTAGAGCTGAGACTGGCTGCCGTATTATCCTGGCAGAGCTTTACCAGGGAAGATTCCCAGCATTTGGTGATGCGTAGCAGTCATTGCATGGAATGGATATGCGACGAACTGTTAAAAATGGTAGCTTTTTTATTTTAAACTGTCCAATATTTTTTGATGTACACAAAAATGGGTGCAAAACTTCTACCAAAGGTGCTTTTATTATACTTCCTAACAAGGAGGTAGAGGTTACGTCTCATTCATGAAACGTGAGCAGAAGCGAATTTGTGTAAACTGTTCATAGACGAAATTTACGTGAATCTCGCATTCATCAACATTTTAGTAGCTCAGATCTGTTCGTAGCTACTAACAAAATCTACACATGCTTTCGATCCGCGTCCGGCGCTTTGGGCAAAACTCAGGCACATATAAATAATGCTTGTCACTATTGTAAATTACAATTTTAATTCATATTGCGATAAGGTCTGCTATGTAAATAATAGGCAGATGACTTTGAAACCATCAGATATAGCCTCAACATGACAAACGATTAAAAATATAACACATTTAGGGATAAATTGGTTGGCAATTGGCAGGTTTAAGATCCAGATTAGGTTCATGTTTGTGAATGATCTATGTGAATCGACTCAATAGATTACACGTTCTTTCTACATGTTGAATGATTTAAAAAAAAAAAAAAAAAAAACTAAACAAAGAGGCTATTTGCCCGCGGCGGTTCAGTGTGAAAGATCAGAGAGGGGCGGATTATAAAATGAAGTCTCTTACTGGCCCAACTGCGGGGAAAATAGCAGAAGTGCTTCTCTGATCCGTCCCACCGTGGTGCGAAAAGCAAAACTGCTTCTCTTGTCGGCCCTTTGTGGGGCAGATAGCCGATCTCTTTCCCCAATTCAATGCGCGCTGGGGGATCGAATAGCCACTTCCAAAAATAAAAGTGGAGGCATTTTGCTGTCTCCGTCAGGTATAATTCCTGACAGAGAGGTCTCCCCAATTATGCCCTGCGATGCGCTCGTCTGCAGTTGATAGGAATGGACTGTGAGCCTCCTCAACCTGTGGCTGATGTGCGCTTATGCGTTTCTTTTGCTCTAGTTTCATGTCAAACCATTTTTACGCTTCACCTCGGACATAGTTCTTTGGACTACAGAGACAACATTAACGGCATCTGTCACCTCCCTCCAAGCCATCGTTTTCTGCCTGTCCCTGTCACACCACTGCTAACAGATGAAAAATAAAATGTTTTTTGTTTAAACTCCATCCAAAATAATTTCTATCTCCGCTTCGGAAAAACTCCCTTTTCTTTCTCTGTCTTTCTTTGTTTGCGCCTTGACTGACAGGTTGACTGGATGCATCTACACCTCCTCATATGGCGGTCATTGGCAATTCATGGGCGGAGATTTATGTAAATAGCTGATTACCGGGAGCGCGCTGTCAATTTACGATCGTTTGGCATTCATGATCTACACACGTCTTTACGATCAGATCTGAGTTTCCCGAACACAGTTTCACGTGTTCCTGAATCCGGAGTAGGTTTTAGTAGACTGTCCAGGGCTTTTTGTGTAAAAAAATGTTCGCAGATTTACGAACGTTTCATGAATGAGACCCAGTGTGTTTTCACCAGCGTTTGTTTATTCATTCGTTTGTTCGTCAGTTAACGTGATATCTGAAAACGTTCCATATGGATATCAATGAAATTTTGGGTGTTGACAGTTATTGTGCTAAGGAGGAAGTGATTACATTTTGGTGAAGATCCATCGCATATTCTTGATCCAGGATCCGTAAGAATTTCTATGAGCGTGAAGACAGCACGGTTGAGAACTGGCATTGTGTGACATTAACACCCACATTAGCCATCAGATTACTTCTTTGTGCAAATACTTTATGCTTGGAGAAATGCCAGTCTGACTTCCTCCGCCAACAAACAGTGCAGCGGCGGTGGTCATGCGCTGTCCAAGTGCTGTCTAGTTTCTAAATGGTTAGTTTGATGGGTGAAACATTTTGAACTTAAAGCTGACATTCTGCACTTCAACCTTATGACATCATATTCTTTCTAAATATAAGGCGAGAGTATAGAAGATGTGTTACTGTCCAATCACTTAAGGTGCTCAATGTGTGTCTAGGAGTATATAGATGTAACATGACCCAATTTTTCCAAAAATGAAAATGTTAAATTCAGAAGTATGATCATTCTGAGAAAAATGGTAGGGAATACACAGACCCTTTAGAATTAAATGTGCATTAGACTGTGATTTGTAAAAGTGTATTGCTTTTTAATGCGCATGTACAGTTGTGTGTGATGGCTGAGGATTGGAAATGTGTGCATCTCTCCCACTAACAGACTGACCTCCTGCTTCCATTGCTCTGCAAAACACTCTCCCTCCCTCTCCACCCCTTCCTCTGGTAAGTGTGCGCATAACTGAAACATGCAATATCTTTAATTTAGCATTGCTTTTATACAATATTCATTTTTAAGGAGTTAAACCAATCGTCTTATCCAAAAACATTTTCTACTTTTTACATTCTTCACATGCAGTCCATTTACACATGATATTTCTCAAGAGGTATGTGGCTTGAAGGTTGTGGACCCTGCCTGGGAGTCAAACAATAATGCTCTATTGCTGTCTGACCTAATTTTCTTTTTCTGAAATGTTCTTTGCTTTGCATTCACTGAGTTCATGTGAGATTTAAAATGTGTTTGTTTAAGTTGCCTCTGTTTTTATTCTTCCTCACCATCTCTGCACACCTCCATTCCAGCTCATTCTCTGAGGCCCTCAGACATTGCTGTTATATCTGCGATTGGGCTGCCTTATTCACCCAGGTACTGCTCACAGGTGCTTTTCAGCATTATATCATTAGGATTTAGCAAGCTCTGTTGTTCAAAGCAACTTGTACTCTTTGTATCATGAGCCTCTTAGCAACACTAAAGCAATGTAGATTTCGATTATTTCTCAAGAGTCCAACAGGAAAATCGCACGAATGACCTTTTTTGTTTCATGTTTAGTGTCTTAACCATTGCACAATGCGGCTTGCTAACTATGATGTGGAGGAGGTGTAATTGATGGTTGGTTGGTTTAGAACTGAGATCAAAAGTGGCGTCTGAACAGCTTTCTTGTCTAATCTGGTGGTTAATGTTTCAGGATGCTACAGCTTTGAGTAGGTTATGAAATTATACTCTCTTATCTTCTTTCATGTTTCCATCACTGTCTAATTTTTCCTTTTGTGTAGGAGCGAGTCATTTGAGTTTCTGAGAAGATTATTTGGTAAGTTTCTCCAGTTTTCAAAATTTATTTCAAGCCGTACCTGTGTCATTATTCTCTATTTAAACCTCAGAAGTACTATAGATGCATGTAACACTTAGGGTCCTGTTTTAACGATCTTAGTGCATGGTCTGAAGCGCATGGCGCAGGTGCATTTAGGGCGCATCCAAATCCATTTTTGTTAGTTTAACAGCGGGTTATCAGGGTGCAAAGTAAGGTGTAGGGTTCGAAGGGGTTGCACTTAATTTCTTAATTAATAATAGGCGTGTTTCGGACATAACATGAAATAAATCAATCAGCGTGTCATCTCCCATGCCCTTTAAAAGCCAGATGCTCTTGTACCTTAGCGAGTTTGCCATTGTAAGGGCGGATTTTCCAAATAGTAGGAAAAACACTTCTCTGAAGAGACGGGTCAACTTGTGCGCAAAAGTGAAAGTGCGCGAGCAAAAAACTGCAAAAACCAGATCTTGGTAATGTCCAAAAATATTAGCTAATAAAAAAAATGTATTTCAAATATTGTTCAAAATTGTATTATCATATTCCAATGAAAAAAGTCTTCATGCACCGTGAATCCTGGGGGCGCGTTTGAACACGCATAAAACGAGGAAATAAAATTTAAAAAAACTTCATTTAGGTTTGCGGATTAAAACATGATTACATGTGGATGGGGCAACGACGGAGAGAAATTAAAATGAGCGAGGAATATAGCAGCTCAGGCGAAAGAAATGAAATTGGCCTAATATTACTTTTTTTTCACGCTACTGTAACCCCTTGAATAGCCTAATGTCCAGCAGCAGGAGTGAGATGAACTTGCCTCTGCTTTATTGACAGTGAGGCTTGGAAAGAAATGGATCAACCTGGATGACGTAAGAACTAAAACAACTGCTGGTCAATACCAGATTATTGACATCTCATCCTTGATGGCCAAATCAGATGTATGGAAGAAATTTGGATTAATTATAGATGTTGAAAGTAAAGTTCCATATTTTATGGTTGCTTCATCTGTCAGACAAACTGTAAATTATAATGAATGCATTTCAATTGAAATGCGGTACTATATATTTGATAGGCCTAACAAAAGTGGGACAGGCATATTGCAGGTAGTGGTTTTATGGGTCACTTCGGTTCAAAATTAATTTTGAGATAATTTGCGCGTAATGAGTCGATCTGAGCCAGACTTACCAAAACATCTAAAGCGCTGCGAACATTCTTCCTATACTGAGCAGCAAAGGAAATGAAAATTAGAACAAGACGAACCAGAAACTGAGAATGTGATGTAAATATTATAACCATCTCATTTATTATTAGTGCATGCTTACTTACACTTAGTTCCTCAAACATTTCTTTATTTTGCGGTCGCTTCTACTTGGTGACCATGCGAGTATGTTTACTAACCTGCGTTTCCAATTTTTGGTTGTACGGAATTCACACAGTTTAAGGCATGATATACCACAGTTTCCTAGCAGCGATCCCTCCAGGGGGATCACTGGTTAGACTGCAAGAATTGCAGAGTTTGCCTGTTTAAAGGAGTCATGGCTTTATCCTGAATAATATGCAAATACCTAAATGTCAGATCTTGCAGGCTGAATCGTGAATCACCTGGTTGTTGATTGGCTACGGTCCCTCACGATTTCAATAAATCAGAGCATTCATGCTCACCATCATGACTTCTATTGTTGTAAATATTTTGATTTACATGATTACAGTCTTCTGTAATCTTTCTGCATGCTGCTGCTCCTCCCTGTGAGTGTAACAGGCTGAGGGGACGAGCATTGTGCTCTCACCTACAAAGGCACAGAATACTATCTTAATAATGCGCCCTTGAAATAGCAGTCAAAAACTGACTATTGACTGAAGACCTGGTTTTTGTTGGTCAATAGCGCGAGAGCCTTATGCTACCTCAAGATAGTAACACACCAGCAGAGGGCCTGACCACACCTCATTTTAAGACCAACACGACCACGGACGCACAATTTGGCACAAATGTATTCCCTATTTATGCAGCATGAATAGTGGATGGGAAAATAGTATCTGTGCCGGTCCTAAAGTAGCATTGACACTTGCGTTATGCTTTGCGCTGGGTGTAAGACAGAGGCCCTGAAGTTAAAATTGCTCATGTTCAGTGAGATCTCCATACCATCTTGTGACTTAGCCAGTTTTAAACTGTTGTAAATTCCTTATGAATATTGGAGAGCGTGTATGGCTTCACCTTGAGCGTGTATGTTTTATGAAAATTTTAGGTCTAGTCAGAATAAACATAAAGGAGCAGTTTTTTTTTTTTTTTTCCCCATCAGTAAGTCAGTTATAGCACCTGTGCTGATGGCACAGGTTTTGAGAGAAAAGATTGAAAAAAGATTGAGAAAAGATCTTTCATACACACTCTTTATTATGAGTTCTCTTAACTGCTTCTCCGCTCTGCCTTTTCCTCTAAACTTGTGGTGCCTGTTGAAAATACAGGCTGAGAAAATGCAGCTCTTCATACTTGAATTTCAAAGGTTTAAATTCAGGAAATACTGAAATGAAGACTTGAACTTAGAAAAGGCTACTGTAACTTTAGCCAGAAAAAAAATCAAATGGAATCTAAATTCTTGATGAATTCCTTTCACCAATCAGCAGTTTTAAGCCAAATGCATTATCTAACAACCTCAGTCTGTTTTTTTGTGGCTTTTGAGACAAATACAATCACTTGCCTAAAGCCTCGGTCACAACCGGCCGTACCTCCACTCCACGGCGTATCTACAGCAAAAAAACGCCAAGGAACTCACGGGCCATGGAGGTTCTTCTTGCGAAGTCTTGAGCCCGCAGACTGCCTGTAACACGTACGATGGATTTTGGTTATGCACAAAAAAAACTCTACGATTTCCAGAGAAAGGCCAAGCACGCAAGATTCCCTTGCACCCGATGCAAGGAGCATGCGAGGAATACGCAGGTCAGACGTGCGTTTTTTTACTGGTCATGGAAATAAAACCGTTTGTCCAAGACGCACGAAAGTGGACGCAATTCGACTGCAAGTTTCCCGCGAGTGTGAAATAAGACGGGCACACACACAACGTACGAAATAAATAGAACGTCCGTGCACGGCTTGGGTATAGAAAGGCGTGCGTAGCTGTCACAAGACTGCCGCAGGTCCTCCTCTTATGCTGAATTTATGGTTCTGCGTCGACTCCATGCAAAGGGCACGCCGTCGCCACGACGCCGTCGTGGACCTTTTGAAATTCTGCATTGAGGTCGTTTGCGTAGTGCTGTGCCGCGAAGCAATTCACTGCCAAACCGCTAGGCGGCGTCAGGTTTCCGAAGGACCTGTCGTGAAATCACGTGAGACTCGTTGGTAGAGTGTTTACATTACGTTATGGGCTGTATTTCATTCCTTAGGGTAATAATCTTGGACCATCCTTAGTAATAATCCCTGCACCCTGCAAAGTCACTTCCCTTCGTAGTGAAAACTCTGAAGGGCAGCAGGGAGTAGGGTTTTCAATTAATGGACGTTTGGAATGTCCTTCGACATATTTCGCGGCTGCTGCTTTCTGCTTAAGCAAGCGTACACAAACGCAGCCAGTTCACGGGAGAACTGTTTTCACTGGCCATTTATCAGTTTCGCAGTAGCTTTATAAGGAACCGCATCGCTTTCATAAGGCGACAAATAGCGGCGGATAAAAATAAAAAATGACATAACTAGCGATAGCCAGTCGACTGTAGTAAACCATCAAGCTAGGTTCTTCAGTTTTCTGTGCGCTAGGTAGCTACCAGCCACCGTGATCATTTTCTTGAATGACGTTGAATCACACACGTCACTAGGCTTGGGTCGGACCAATCAGTGCCCTTGCGGTCTGCGTCGCTTTGACGCGCAGTTAGAAAATTTTCGAGGTCCACGGCAGGCAACGCAGAGGTTCTGCAGTGGGGGTTCACGTCGCCGCAGAGGCTCTACGTAGCGACGGCGTCGATTCGACCCAGAAGCATAAATCCAGCTTTACTACCTCTACGAAGCACGCACATGCCAAATCGCAAAAGTGTTGCTTCAAACTTCTTACGTCACCCTCAAGGGCAGCATGGCACGATTACTTCATTCATACTCCCGCCTTAGGAGTTGACTGCTACTTTTTTTTTACCTCCATGTCCTCTACGACTCTCACCTACGGCAAAAAACGCAGGGAAGGCACGATTAAAGAATCCGTGTGTCCGGTTGTGACCGAGGCTTTACATTGAGTTCACTGAGGTCAGTGCTGTCTGCACTTACTGAAATGGTGGTTGCAGTAATTTCCCACAATACTTTTTTTTAATAATACATAGCTCCTGGCTGTGGTATTGCTTTGCTACAGGTAGTAGTGGCAATAAATGTTTAGATAAATGACCCCCGGCAGTCATTTCAAAGCCAGTACGTCTTCAGAGATCTTGACGTCACAATGGAATGACAGGGACTATTTGAGATGATATCCGTCACTAGACAGAATCAGACAATCATAAAGATAACAGCACAGTCCATTCGCTGCATACCATCCCCCTGCTTCCATTATGTGTGTTTCAAAATATGTGTCAGTTATTGTGTTTTGAGCTGTGGTGTTGAGTGGTTTTGAATAAGGTGAGAAGGATATGAATGTGTACAAATTACCTTACAGTATGTAAACTGTTTCTTTCAGAAATTCTGTCTGTGTTCAACCCTGCTCTTATCAATATGCTGCCCGACCAGACAAGCATGCAGTCCTCACGGTACAGGTAACTCAGAGTTGAGCTGGCACACACACACACACACACATACACAACACAGGCTGATGGGAAGGAGAAGAGACCATTTATTCTGCATACATGGGTGTATCTGTGTGTCTAGATGCCTTATCATGGCTCTCTACATGAGCAAGTGTCCATGTCTTGTGTTTCCATGTTTTTCATTAAGTTGAGTTTTGTCTCAGATCTCCTATCTGTTCTTGTACCTGTGTTGCAGGAGCTTACCAGAACAGGCTGAGGGTCTGCTGAAGAGTATACAGGTAAAACTCCATCCCAACACACTAAAAATGACCTTCTCCAAAATCACACACCATAAGATATGGGCCCTAAAAGTGTAGTTTAGAACATTATCACAGTGATTAGCTCTGCAGCCCAGCTAGAAAGCGGTGTCATTAAAAATGTGAGGTCTGGCCTAGATCCAGCCTAGTGATTGGCTTTGCTCCATTTATTTGTGTGGGTTTATTGTGGGTTCTGTGATAATCCTCCCACAATTCAAAATGTGTCTTGTTTCAACGGGTTCCTCTCCAGAGTGTAAACACACTTTATTGAACTGAATGACTAAATAAATCTCACTATCAATTCTCTGAGAAACAGCAAAAGCAGTTCTTTGGGGACATATCATTTCATACTCAACACACAAGAAAGGAAAGGAACAAGACAAAGCAACAAGAACTGGAACATGAACTAAAAACTCAGCACTCCCAAAATTCCTGCTGCCCAATGAGCACACTTTTGAACGCTTTATTTATAAAGTTTTTTAGTTTAAACCACATATAGAATCACAGACAATATACAACTAAACATACAAAACAAAATGAAACAAAACAAACTGCCAGCCCACAGAAATATAAAAATGTAAAAATTACTGTTATGCATGTCAGTCCACACACTGAATCAAAAGTACAGAAGTAGATTTTAAAGTCCGAGACAAAAATCCAGAGAGCCAGGGCCAAGTAAGATCAAGGAGATTAGCGGCTTGGCTGTGCAAAGTACACAGCAGTCTGTACAAAACAAAACAAACGAGGCAGAATAGTAGTGTACAATGTAACTGGTCTGGAGGATGATGTCTATCACTTCGAGTGTACTCAATAAAAGGTCCCCAGACTTCAAGAAACTTGTGATGAGAGTCTGACAGAGTAAATCGAATTTCTTCCAGATAAATACAGGAAACCATATCGTTCAACCATTTT
Organism: Gymnothorax javanicus; assembly: GCA_029692085.1. Lineage (NCBI taxonomy): Eukaryota > Metazoa > Chordata > Actinopteri > Anguilliformes > Muraenidae > Gymnothorax > Gymnothorax javanicus. The sequence goes on from CM056193.1 coordinate 27,186,646, forward strand.
TTTAAGACAAGGAGGAGAAACTGATTTCCAATCTCTAAGAATAACTTGTTTTGCTACGACCATACGGAACATGAGGGCTTGTTGTAATGATGAGGGAAGGGTGAGAGAAAAGTTGGAACAGCCCAGTATTACCAGAAGACTGTCAGGGATCAGCTGTTTAATATATAACACCATACAAGTGGAAAATGTCATCCCAAAAATTCTTAAGCTTAGGGCAAGACCAAAAAAGATGTCCCCAAAGTCCCATCCTCAGATTTTCATTTATCAAAGGTAGCAGAAACAGACTGAAAGATCCTATTCAGTCTGGTCTTGGAGAAATGTAGCTGGTGGATGACTTTAAACTAAATAAGTTGCAATCTGGCATTGATAGAGCAAGTTTTAATCCTATTCAATCCCTGGGCCCACAGCGCATCCGAAATCTTATCACCAATGTCTGAGACCCAGGCTTCTTTAATATGGAGACGAGGGGCTGCCAAACTAAATTATTAACAAATTGAGAGATCAAGCATTTGGAGGTGGGAGGTTTGGACAAAAGCTCATAAAAGATGTGTTGCTCAGGCAACGTTTCAGAATGAGGGATCGACTGCCTAACAAAATCTCTGACTTGCAAGTATTGGAAAAAATGGCTGGAATTTGCCTGCAGTTGAGCCGAAAAGAAGCCTTTAATGGCGGTCAGGCCTTTGTCGGACCACTGTTCAAAAGCAGCATCCATCGTGCCTGTTTTAAAACAAGGATTCTGACAAATAGGAGCGTAGGTAGACAGTCCGGGGAGATTCAGCACACCCCTAATCTGTTTCAAAATCTTAAGTGTATTACGCTCAACAAAATCATCCTTTAGATATCTAAAAGGTAGATTTAATTTGGAGAATAGAATGGCTGCTAAGGAGGCACCTACTGAAGCTACATGAGTCTCAATTACAGGCCAACTGGGACAGAGGGAGCCTCTCTGCTCAAGAGCTGCAGAACTCCAAAAAACCAATGCTGTGACATTACAGGCCCAACAATAATGACAAAAGACAGGGAGGCCGAAACCTCCCTCGGCTGTGGGTTCCTGTAAGTGTGCCGTAGAGATACGGGAAGGTTTATCAGCCCACATAAAGGGAATAATGATGGAATCTATCAACTTGAAGAAAGAGGCTGTGAGATATGTGGGTATATTTTGGAAAAGATACTGTACATAAATTTGGGGAGAACTACCATCTTGACAATATTGACACGCCCAATTAACGAGAGAGGAAGGAGTTTCCACTTGTCTATCATAGTTTTGAGTTTACCAATCAGGTCAGAATAATTTAACTTAAGAAGAAGCTTTGGATTCCTGGTGATGTTGATCCCGAGGTGCACCAAGTGCTCGGTGGAAACTTTAAATGGTAAGTTATTGAGAAAGGCAGAGTAGAGCCCATCAGACAGGGGCATGAAAAGACTTTTTTCCCAGTTAATGGTAAAACCAGAGAGCTGTCCGAAATTCTTTAGTAGTTTTAAAAGTGGAGTGAGGGACACCCTAACGTCTGACAAAGTCAGAATCACATCATCTTGGGACTATCAGATTGCCAGTAATCTGAGGACAAGATCCAATGGAAATAGCCAGGGGCACTAAAGCAAGTGCAAAGGGGAGAGGCTGCATCCCTGTCTGGTTCCGCGATGCAATAAGGAAGGAGGAGATCTGTCATGGTTGGTCAAATCCATGGACCTGGGGCAAGCATAAAGCATTTTTAAAAGAGTCATAAACTTATTTCCAAAGCCGAACTTTTTGAGGGCTGTGAACATGTATCGCCATTCAATTTGGTCAAATGCTTGCTTTGCATCTAATGAGATAACAGCTGAGTGAGATAGATTGGTGGAATACATAATATTTAACAAACGGCGAGTATTGGAGAAAGAGAACCTATTTGGGATAAAGCCTGTCTGATCGGGGTGGATTAACGTGCCAAGATGTTCGCTTAATCGGTTAGTCATAACTTTTGCAACAATCTTTTGGTCACTATTTAGCAGGCTTAAAGGGCGATAAGACGCAACATTAATGCTGTCCCTGTCTGTATTGCAGGAGAAGGCAAATATGAGCTTCATACACACTATTGGGAAAAATTCCATCTTTAACAGAGCAATTTATCATCCGAAGAAGAAGAGGGGCAATTATATCTATATGGTTTTTATAAAATTCAATTCCAAAGCCATCAGGGCCACGAGCTTTACCGTTGGGAAAGGAACGAATGGCTGTTTTTATTTCCTCTAGTGTGAAATCAGAGTCCAATTCTAGCTTAGCGGCTTCATTAAGAAATGGAATGTTCAATGAATTGAGAAAATCATCCAGGTCGGAGTCAGTGGGTTTGGATTTGGAGGAATACAGCTGACTGAAAAAATAAAAAAAATCTGTAGTTAATCAATTTTTGGGTCAGTTATCAATTGTCCAGTAGGGGAGGAGATTTTGTGTATTGCCCCGTCAGCCTGTACGCCTTTTAACTGCCTAGGAAGTAATTTGTCAGGCTTGTCTCCTAGCTCGAAATGCTTTTGCTTAAAGGGGACCTATTATGCTATATGTCCAAGGATATATTTTGATCTTGGACTCCCCTAGAGTACTTCTGATCGTTCAAAGCCCAAACAGGGTCCTTATTTAGCTCATACTGCCATCCACAAAAAACCCCATTTGTAGTCCATTGTAGTCTCTGCCTGAAACGCCTCATTGGGGTGGCTCTTCCGCTATGGCCCCCGGTCCCCGTGTACCCACTGTCTTCTGACTGGCCAGCTGGAGGGCGGAGTTGGGCAGGACGAGGCTGCAGAACGCAGTTTTCTGGGTCTGGCTCCCTCGAGTGAAACGCGAGACACGTCTGCAATCTGATAAGGAAGCGGCGGGCAAATTCCGCAATCTAACGTTATACTTGAATATAGATCTAATGAAATGAACTTGTTCTAACAAACGCAGCGGCGAAAGTGGAGGACGCAGTGCGAAAATCTGGCAGCTCAATCTCAAATTTGCTATTGGCTACAATTTGCTACGGCGACAGCGGTGAGTACAGCGGTTTTTCTACTTTATAGTTAGGATGCAGGGAAAGCTAGAATCCACCCCATATAGACACATTTGTAGAACGGGTCGACATACCCATGTGTAGACCGGAGATCGTAGAAATCCAGTGGGTCTGACTTTAGAGGGAAACATAGACAGTGAGGAGCAGCTAAAAGTGGACCAACAGCTTATGGACTGCTTCGGTGTGTATTATAAGGACCTGCTGGTTCGTGTGCATAACTGTGGTGGGTCGTTAGCGTGGAGAAACGAACAGCTTCTGTGCTGGTATATGACGGAGGGGCGAAAGCTCCAGGCTAAACGGCCTTTTCGGAAATTGCCCGTGGTAATGGTTTACTTATTGCATCGAATGACAAGCGTTTCTCACGGAGAATGGGTGCGTTATGGATGGTGTCGCGAGAGCTAGCTAGAGCTCGGTTATGTTATGAGCATAATTCAGGTTTTATAGACCGTAAGTTCCGTTTGCGTGAACCGTTGCTTATGTGGAGCTAGTGAATTGATCACTTTTACAGGAAAGAATTTAATATTCAGTCGCCGATTTAATATTCAATCGACAGCAATGCAGAAAAATCGTCTGTGATCCCAGACACGTTATAGCCTGTGCTTTTCCCTATTGCTTTCACCGTAGCATCAGAGAGCTTGCCCAGACATTGGAGAAGAATCAGGCTGACCCCGGTCATGGATAAATAAAGCGATCATTTTCACAAGCACCCAAAAACGCACCCCAAGCTTTGCAAAATCATCGTCTGGTCTAACTGCACCTCTCCGGTTAGCTTCAACTGCAGTGGCTACAATCAGGCAAAGTTATGATGAAACTGCCACATTGATGCTTACCGAAGTAACACAAGCATACCGATCAAAATCGCTGCATTTAAGTTAACCAGGAGCATTTTTAATTAGCAGAGCACAAGAACTAACATGCAGTAGCTGATAAGCGGTCATGACTTTGAATGTAATCTGTCGCGCGAAAAATTCGTTTAGCGTCCGTGTGAAAGCGCTTGACGCGTGCCCGTATTCGCCGTCTTTTTGCATTTACTTTGAATGTAATCTGTTGCGTGAAAAAAATTAGTTTTGCGTCTGGTGTGAAAGCTGCTTAAAGCGCCCATAACACACGTATTCGCCTCTTTGCATTGACTTTGAATGTAACCTGCAGGCGTGAAAAAATTAGTTACGTGTCCGTGTGAAAGCTGCTTATCGGCCCATAACGTGTATTTGCGTCTTTGCATTGACATTGAATGTAGGCTAATCTGTCCCATGAAAAAATTTGTTTTCAAGTCAATGTGAAAGCAGCTTTATGGATAGTACGCGACAGCTAGAGAGAGCTCGGTTATGTTATGAACATAATACAGGTTTTACAGACCGTAAGTTCCGTTAGCGTGGACAAGTTGCTTATGTGGAGCTAGCGAATCGATCACTTCTACAGGAAAGAATTTCCTATTTAATCTCTGCCTTTTTCAGCTTTTTATTAGCCACAACAACTTCTAAAGGGGGATGAAATTATGTCTAGTGCAGAGAAATCATTTGTTATACCAGACATTTCTGCATTTCACATTGCTTTCTTGGTAGCACCAGAGAGCTTGCCCAGACATTTGTGAAGCATCCGGCTGATCCCGCTCATGGATAAGTGAAGCAATCACAAGCAGCCGTAAACAAACCCAAACAAGTATCCCAAGCTCTGCAAAACCCACGTCTGGTCTAACTGTGCTTTTCAGCCCAACTTTGCAGACACATACAGCACCTCTCCGGTTAGCTTCAACCATGGTGGCTACAATTGGGCAAGGTTATGATGAAACTGCCGCATTTATGCTTACCGAAGTAACACAAGCATACCGATCAGAATTACTGCATATAAGTTAACCAGGAGAATTTTTAATTAGCACGGCACGCGAACTAACATGCAGTAGCTGGTAACCGAGACAGTCATAACAACCACAGAGACAAACCCTTGCAATACAGGTTTTACAGACAGCAAGTTTCATATACGCGGATAGTTGTACCAAGCATCCAAATTACAAACAAGTATAAAAAAAGTTAGCTTCAAATGAGGTTTATGTTCACACACCTTCTGTAGAATTTCCCCTGATATCACTCTTGCATATTTTGGACACAAAAATTAGCAACAGTAACTTGGCTACGTTAGCCGCAGTGTTACAGCCACAATCAACTGGCTATCACGTCAGGTTGGCTTATGCAGTAAAAGCAACTTGTAGCTTCAGTGTCTGTGAGTCACGGACAGTCGCGACAGATCCAGGCTTTATCTTCAGATATTTTAGAAAGCCTGCGCTTGAGGCCAGTTGTTAGTGCTAACTATCGTTAGCGGTCCTGCTAGCCAGTAGCCACCTGTAACACGTTAGCTTCACTTACATTATTTGCTGTTATATCGTTACTTACAGCTTGTGGCTCCGGCGCTTGATCGATGCAACTGCTACAGGTTTGAGAAGCAGCTGAAATGAATTATCATTTATTAACAAAGCTGTCTTTGGTGAAATGCTGAGCACAATCAGCTAACGTTCCCTTTGGCCGTGGCTGCTTGCTGCCAGCAAACAAAAAAAGCTACCCACTGATTTCTGGTGGCATCGTCTTTTGGAAGAGAAATGGTTGTTTTTCTTCGCGTCCAAAAGTAAATGGACAAGCAGCTTTGGGAGAGATACTGCCAAAATTGCACCTCAAATGATCTGCGGTTCTTCTTTTGTATTTCCAAAAGTGTCGACGCTACTAAGGCATAGTATGATCTGCCGTTGTTAGTGCCTGCTAGAATAGTTTCCGGTGTGGGCAGGTCCAGCCCAGTGGTTGGCTCTGGCTAGGTCTGTACTAATTGGACGGCACAACCTGACGTCAGGTTTTGCCCAGATCTCGGGAAGATCTCGGGAGGAGCTGTTCAGAGAGGAAATCACGCTCACGAAATCACGTTCTTGGATTTCGCAAAAACCCTGTATCTTATTTTTAGAAACTTTTCAGAGGTTGAGCATGGACAACCAACATTATAACATTACTAATATGTATTAAAAGAAGGATCAGCATAATAGGTCCCCTCATCTCCAACCTGTTCTCCCAGCATCTGGTTATACTCATACTTTATCTTAAGAATGGCACTAAGGGTGTCTTCACAATTTGTATTGCGATAAGTGTCCTCCAACGCTGTTGGAACTCAGCCTCAATAACTGCAAGATGCCTCAGCCTGGACCTTTTAAAAAACAATTGATATGAGATGATGTGACCCCATAGTACCACCTTAAATGACTCCCATAAGACTGAGTCAGAGACTGCCCCGTTATCATTGATAAGCAGAAAATCTGAAATCTTGGCCGAAATATAGTCATGAAATGCTTTGTCTGAATTTAAGGAGGGATTAAATTTCCAATTGTGTAACCCTAAAATACTATGATATGTTGAACTGAGCGTGTACAAGATTAGTTTGGAGTCAACTAAGAAGTGGTAAATTCTGGTAAAACTACCATGCATGGGAGAAAAGGAAGAATATTGCCTCTCAAGGGGATGCTGAAGCCTCCAAATATCCACCAAATCAAATGATTTCATCAGATCATTAAGAAATGGCACAGATTTCAACGATGGGGCTGCTTTAATGAAAGACCTGTCCAACTGGGGGTCGAAATAGCAGTTAAAGTTGCCCCCTTTGATTATGTTATGAGTATTATATTCAGCAACAAGATTAAAAACTTTACAGAAAAAATCAGGGCAGTCAAAATTGGGGGCATAGATATTTAGAAGAACTAATGGGAAAGAATTGATTTCACCGGTGACAAGGACATATCTCCCACCTGGGTCCGTTGTTATGGAGTTGAATACAAACGGAATAGTTTTGCGGATAAGGATGGCAACTCCTCTCGCCTTAGAGGAGAATGTGGATTGATACACTTGTGACGCCCATAAAGACCTCAAATGTCTCTGCTCTATAGGTTGTATGTGGGTCTCCTGCAAAAAAATGATATCAGATGATAAGGATTTTAAATGTGAGAATATTTTCCCCCTCCTAAGTGCTTTTCCAAGACCTCTACAATTCCAGGAGGTAAAAGTAATAGGACTCATACCCAGCTTGGCCAAATGACTATCCTGCATTTAGGAAACAAAAGAACAAAAAATAAAGGCTGACATGACAAACATGACACGAGACTGGCAGTTTGATACACACAAAGAACAAAAAATCCCAAAACATACCAAAAGCCGCAACGAGAACTAAGCGGCATAACCCTCTATCCATCGTGGAGGCTGCCGGGTAACAGAGACGGCTAAACCGTGCCGCAATAAACTGGCCTATACTAACAGCACCGTGTGCATCTCCAAAATATAAATTATTAAACAGTAAGGTGCACCTACAGGAGCATAGTTATAAAAACAATCACTAAAGCCCATAATGAAAATGTTTGGGGGAGTGAGATAAAGTAAGTCAAATATAGAAGAGAAAAATAAATGAAAATCACACCGGGATAAACAAGGCTGAACTGAACACTTTAAGTACTGAATTAAAGAATCTTGGTGGGGTATCTATACATGAGAAATGGAAAAAAAGAAAAAAGTAAATAGTAAATTTCACTCCCAGGCTGAAAGTTACAACACTAAGAATTCAACACTTAGACATTAAGAATGACAAAATGCTAAATAACAACATCAGTAATGACACTGCTTAAAAATGCAGGAGATAGACATCTATATGGGAACAGTCATATTTTGTCAACTAGTGAGTTGGCAAACCGTTCCACATCAGCTGGTGTGTCGAAGATTTTCACTGTGCTGTTCTGGACAACCTGGTGTTTGGCTGGAAAACGCAGGGAGCACTTGGTGCCAGCATCCATAAGCCTCTTTCTCACAGTGCTGAAAGCCTGGCGCTGGGATGATACCTCAGCCGTGTAGTCCGGGAATATCGAGACCCTCTCACCGTGGTACTGTAGCGGGGCTTGTTGGCAACTGAGCTGGAGGATACTGACCAGGTTGCTGTTGTTATGGACTCTTGCAATGATGCTCTGTGGTCGCTAGTTAGCGAGTGGCTTGGGCCTCAGGCTACGGTGGGCCCGATCAGTTTTGATGGGCCTGGTGAAGTTGTCCTGGCCAAAAAGGTATGGGATCAGCCATGAGACAAACTCAGTTGGGCGACCGTTTTCTTTTCCCTCTTTAATGCCCGCAATCCTAACGTTAAGCCTACGAGAGTGACCCTCCAAGTCATTCACTTTAGTTTTGAGGAGCCCATTAGCCACCATTAAATCTTTGCATGTTGCCTCTAGCACTGTGATGCGGCTATCGGCAGCCGAGTGAGCCTTGTCCATGTCGTCCATACGGTGCTCAGCTTCACGGTGTTCTTTTTGGAGGGTGGATAGACATGCTTCGATTGAGTCAAGGTGCCCCTCCATCGACTTTTTCAAATCATCAACAAGCGTGCATATCTTGGCGAGCTCAATGCCGTGGCTAGCGATAGTGGCTAATATAGCATCAGTGTTAGCATCAGTCGGGCTCGCCTGAAAAGTATCTTTTTGCCTTTGCCTTTCTTAGGCATAGTATAAAAGCAAAGTTCAGCAAATTACGATGCAGGTCGGCCACAGGGCAGCGAAAAAAAAAAAAACATTCAGGTGTAGTAGATTAATAGGGAAATGGAGATAGCTGCATGGAGCTCCAATAAAACATTAGCTCCGTCTACTCCATTACAGCGCCTGAGCCCCCCCGTCCAATGAGCACACTTGAGATGAAATACAGAAGATTTAGACTTGAAATTTAGACTTGAAATAACCTACATCAATGGGCCCAATTTCTTATTCAAAGGCTGAGATTGCATTACATTGAAAACAATGAAAAAAAATAACTTGCAAATTCCTTGCTAATCAGCTGAAAGGAAACAAAGAAAAATCACTCAATGCAGCAATTCAAGACTAATGGAGAAATTTTATCTACAACCCTAAGGACATAAACTTCTTATGATTACGATGAGAGAGTTTATCATTCAGAGAATGTATCAAATATTTCCAACAGCCACACCTTCCTTGAAAGAATTGAACTTATCCAAAAAACAGGCCATTATATTAGACTAGCCCAAAACCTCAGAGAAACTTTGGAAAGCCATTTGCTACATGCCCAACAATAAATCTACCAAGCCTGATGGCTATAAACATTTCTGGCTGCTCATATTTTAATTATTTGACAGAATGATCAACAAAATCAAATCATCAGAAAACATACATGCACACATTAACACAACTATTATTTTGGTGTCACTCAAACCTGACAAAAAACAACCCTGAAATACAACTACAGACCTATAAGCCTTATTAATTGTGACCTAAAAATCATAAGCACAGTGCTAGCTAACAGATTAGAAACAGTCATATCGACATTAATCCATCAAGAACAAACAGGGTTCATAAAAACAGACTTTCATCTACCATGATGTCCGTCTATTCAGATTCATCAGTATGTCCCAGAACAACCATATCAACACCATAGTTGTATCTCTGGATGTATTAAAAACCTTTGATAATGTTAAATGGACATTTCTTTTCACTATCATCAAGAAATTTGGGTTTGGGGAGTTGTTCACTCAATGCATTAATACTCTATACAACTCACTGTCTGCATCACTGAATCAATTATAACTAATAGTATAATGTAATGTAATTTAATGTAATATAACAATCTCAATACTTTACACTACAGCAGGGCTCAGGACAATGATATCCACTCCTTCAGTACTGTTTGCCCTTTTCATTGAACCCCTAACAGCTGCTCTTCGACAAAACATTCATAATACTAGTATACAAAAAAGATATTTTAACCACAAAATTGGCTGATATGCAGCTAACATCATGTTACACTTTACAGACCGCTCAAAAGTCCTTCCAGTAATCCTCAAACTCATATCCATATTCTCAAATAATTCTGATTATTCCACAAATTGGTCGAAATCTTCAATTCTACCACTCCACAAGGCAGGCTGAATTGGTGCATCTAAAAAGTCCCTCTGATAACATAACGAAGCACTAAATATGCTAGTATTAATGTTTCTACCAGGCTGTCAGAGTTGTTCCCTCTGAATTGTGCACCATAACATTGAAGGTCTCACTTGTTGGAACTCACTAATTGGAAGAATAAAAGCAATAAAAATAAGATTTTTCTGTGTTTCCTGTTCAACCTACATCACAGTGGTTTAACACTTTACAGTTTATCACAACTAAATTCTACTGGAAGCATAAGTAACCAAAAATCAAATTATCCACTCTGCAGGAACAGGTGAAGGTCTAGTTGCTCCAAATTTCCAATTTCACTGCTTATCAAACCATCTTCACTACCTGTATGGCATCAAGATGCTCAACAGTCACACCACCCCTGGCTAGATATGGAACAATTTGAAAGCCGAGAACTATCAATTTCAGACCTCCCATTCCTTACCCTGACAATTAAGAACTTAACTGTTACAAAAACTCATGCACAGCAGCAACTAAAATCTTGGTGGAAATGTGGCCAAATCACTGAACACCCCACATCTTTAAATAATTTATCTCAAAGTGGCACAACCTGGACTTTAAGATCAGAAATAAACCACTTGCATTTAAGTCATGAAAAAAGGAGGAATTGCACATTTAGAACTCGTATTTCTTCACAGTTCTCTCATATCCTACATAGCACTAAAACAGGCATAGTGTGTCATTGGTGGTAACAGCCTCTTGCCGTATTTACAGCAAAAGCACTATTTTTAAGGAAAAATCAGCTCATTAAACAACACTCTGCCACCACCCCCTTTTATCAGTCTACTCAAACTGGTAGTCATTCAGAAAAATGCTTCACAAAAATGTACAGACTCCAAATAAAAACAGACAACAATCTCCCCCCGACCAGTTCAGGATTGGGAAAAATATCTGGCTGTTTCAATCAACAGCAACTCCTGGGTGCACAGTTGCAATGACATCTTTGCAGTGTCCCATACCTCCGAATTGCAACTTATTCAGTACAAAATTTTACGCATAGCTCATCTCACACAATATAAACTACACAAACTGAGGCTCACTGACAATGACATGTTCAAACTGCAGATGAAGCACTGCCGATGATTACCTTCACGCCACTTGGCTCTGCCCATCTATTCAAACATTTTACGCAGTCATCACACATACACTATACTCTACCATAGATTGCTGCATTCCAACCGCTCCATCTATATATCTGCTCTGAGACCTTCTATCATTTGAACCACTACTAAAATATGAAAAGCCTATACAGATCACTAAAAAAACAACCCTCCTGAAATGGAAAGACTGAAAACCTATACAGGTCACTAAAAAAACTACCCTCCTGAAATGGAAAGACTGAAATGACCTCGCAAGATACACCTTTCACAATCTTAATTCATCTCAATAGAAAGACATTTAACATAAGGAAAAATCATAGACTTTGCTTGGAAAGTACACTTGCCTGCTCACTCACTCACTCAGTTTATGTTGTTTTCTATATAAAAAATTGGCTATATAGTGCTCTATATAGCGAGTGAGTGCACATTTCAAACACAGCCATAGACACTTTCAGCAGATGCTGGACCCTGTTTGTCAATATAACTGTCCCTGTTCCGCAGGCTGCAGGCCTAGATGACGAATGGAAGCTACTACTTTTATTTGTGCCTGTTGATGACCTGCATCTCTGTCCTGAGCAGGTTAGTACAGCCACCAAGCACTACATCTATACAGCGCTGCTGTGTTCACTTGTGGGCTGAATCAATCTCTCTCTTCTTAAATCTCACTTCAGTTCAATGCCTTGTTTTTCATTATAGCAAAACATATTTGAATACCTACCATTATATGAAAAGTTGTTTGTTTCCAAAACACAATAAGTGCCAGAATTACAAAAATTGAGATAATGCAAAAGAGCGATAGCCCTGTGCTTCTTACACATGGTGCAAAAATCCATTTTCAGAAATTCATACGATAAGGCGTATTTTTTCATGGTCAAAATTTGTGTTTTTCCATAAAATGCAATAGGCGCCAACATAGAAAAGACTGATTTACTCAAAATGAATAAAATGGATATATTGTGTTTTGAAAAAAATCCCCCATGTATTTTATGCATATTTGTCAGTGGAAGGTGTTCAATTATCTCTGTCCACATTTGTGCTTGTGTTTACCCCTCTGTGTGTATTTGTGTATGTCTGTATGTGTGCTCACTTTTTACAGGCTGGCACTGCATTGACAGAAACTGTACAGAAAAGTAAACAACTACGCACAATTGTCCCATAAGACATACCATTCTTTGAGTAAAACTGTCAAAGCCAGGTGTGTATATCTATGTGTGTGTGTGTGTGTGTGTGTGTCTATACTGTGTATGTTTTTTTGCAGTAAATCATGAGTGCCTATCAACTGTACTGCAGAAAAGTAAACAACTACGCACAGTTGTCCCATAAGACATACTGTACCTGCCATAGTGCCTCACTGTTTCTGCAGCAGATATCTTATTTATAATGAAGTATTGGAGCGGAAGTCTGTGCTTTATGTCTGTATGTCTGACTGCCTCTGCAGCTGAAGAACACCTTAATCAGCACTGTGGTATGGGCAGGGCCATCTATCGATCAATTACATGACAGGTGAGTATACTCTGAGTATGCCAACCTGCAGTGCACAAACAAATACATTACATTGCTAGCAGATTTCAGGTGCTGGATTGTAGATAATTATATTGCCTATTATTGAAGCACTAGAAATATTAGTACCCCACATCTGAGTAATTTTAATTTGCCCTTCTTCTGTTTTCTTCTTGATGGTGTATTGTGTTTGCTGGACATCCTTTGTAAAGCCTACAGACCTCCCAAATTTGGACCAAGCAGCTCAGTAAAATAGCTTATCTGGGGTTTACTTGGTGGTGTAATCCAGCTAACACATTAATCCTGCTTAATGCTACAGGCCCCATGTGATTGAGACACGATTGCTCTGCTTGTGCTCATATTGTGATTGTTTACATGCAGAATGAGAAATTGTAAGAAGTCTTATAGCGTGGCAGAACTCAAAATGACACGGACCATTTTTGCACAGGCCTTGCAGGTACTGAGCAATATTTAATTTATTTATAAGTATCAATATATGAAGGGTTTTTGGGCAAAACTAGACATATTTGAACACATCAATTAAAAATTGACATTTCAGGACACTTTATGATTTTGAGATAAAGACTGTTAAAGTTGAGCACTCTTTACTTGATCTTCGATAGCGGTTTACTTCTTACATGATTCCATTGAAACTATTAGGTGAATCACTCTAATTTTTTGACATCAAATATTTTCTAGGTTCATACAACAGACTACATCAAAAAGTAAAAAAGTCCAAGTGTCATGAAATGTAAATTTTTACTTGATGCATTCACATATCCCAAATACTACTTGTGAGAAAATTAACATTGTTGTCTTCCTCAATGAGATGTTGTTTTACTGTGTCAATTTTATACACGTGCTTAAAATTAACATGGCAAGACAAAATATGATTTAAGAGGATAAAAATGTTAATTTTCTCGCAAGTAGTTCTTGGGATGTGTCTTGTTTTGCCTCAAAACCCTTGATATGTTGTATAAAGTTTTCAATGGCTGTTAATTATGGGGACATTTGTGCGTTTGTTTCCTATGATTTCAATATCCATGTCGGCATGCTGTTTTCAGGAGTCACTGGAGCGCCACCTGCTGGTAAAGCAGCACTACGATGACAGAGAAGACCTCATTGTAATGCTGCAGGCTTCTCCCATAGTTATGAACTTGATGGTGAGTAACAGAGGTGCTATCTGAATATATATCCTCGATGCAGAAGCCTTTGAGTTCAGAGGAAATAGGCAGAAAACATTACAGACAATAGTGTATAAGAATGGTTGATGTGAACCGTGCTTGGCAGGTCTGCTTGTGAGGTAGAAAACAGCAAGAATTTCAACCACATATTTAAAATGCTGCAGTGGAGAAGGGAGGTATTACAGCTAAATTCAGGGGTTTCCAAGTCAGCCTTTTTCCAGGCTGTTAGGTACAATGGAAACCACTGTATAGGAGGACTGAACTATGAAAAATTTTTTTTCCATAATATCACTCTAAATGTAAAGTACCTATGTGTTCCTGTACAGCAATCAAGGGAACTTAATTCCGACCAAAAAGTGCAAGATTCATACCAGGTGGCTCTTGAGCTGTGGAAAAATCTGGTGAGTCATGCAGAGGCCATCCTTGCCCTAGTTGCTGTCAAACCTTCACAGCAATCAGTCATTACCTGCCTGATGACTCTTTCAAAGGGAGTACGACAAAGCATCAAGATACTGCATTGTGCCAATGATGAAATGTGTGTGGACTCAACCTGACCAATCTCTTGTTTTCCCTTTCAGGTGCAGCCAATGAAGAGGCAGCCTGACACAAAGGGCAATGACATAATGAGTAGACTTTGCCCCGATGAGGTGAGCAGGCTTTGTGCTGTTGCTGCTTTTTTTTCACACATTGAGTTTGGTGGACAAATCAATTCCCCTTGGGGTTTAACCATTTGAAAAGGATAATAGAATAAAAACTCTACAACGCTTTTGTATTTACTTTTTCCAGCTGTGATTATTAAATCAGTATAATAATTTTCATTGAATAACATCCTCATTGCAAGCAGTATTTGAGTTTCCACACGTCAATAGACTAATAAAGTGTATATAATCTCAAAACGAGAGCCCCAGTGCGCTGCTGAGCAGTGAGTTTTCAAATCTTTTGAAGTGGGCTGTTTTCTGCTTCTTTGATTCACTTGCCTCTTGATTTCCCCGCCATTTCAGGCTCAGCCTTTAATGAGGACATGGAGGAACTTCCCCTCGAAGACCCCGCCCCCTGAGGCCCAGAAACCAGCCTCCTCTCCTGTCCTAGACCCTGTAAGCCCCTTCACAGTGCCCTCTCTGGAAAAATAGGTTCTTTGTCTTCTCTCCTTTGAAAGAACTTTGATGAAGTCCTAAGCAGAACCCTCTATCATGCGTACGAAAAGTGTTTGTGTACCTTGAACCAGGCTGGGCTCCTGGAATCACTGAGGAGCCATGCAAAACCATTTATTTGTACAAGTGTAACCTGAGCTTCCTTCATTACCTGCAGTAGTAGAGCTTGATTTGGTAGTGTATTGATGATAACACCTTAAATTCTGGCCACGTGGTGGTCACAGGACACTTCTGCAATGCAGACTCAGATTGCTCTGATTATTGTGGGCTTAATTGTGCTGTTTGGTGTTCAATTTAGTTAACCAAGTATGTGTGTTTGTTTTATTATACTAGTGGGGACTGAAAGACCTCGCAGATATTGTAAAATCTGGAGATAAAAAAGTGAACAGTGGGGATTTTTTTTTTTTTTTCAGAAAAAAAAGCTGGATTCTGGGCTAATGGCTGGGGTCTAAGGTGACTGTTGGGGTTATGATTTGGACTAAATCTAGTGTTAAGGTTAGGCAACAGAATGAGATTCTGGGTTAAGGCTAGGTATTAAATCATGGTTAAATATTCCCTGTTATGGTTAAACCTTGGGTTGAAACATGTGGTAGGAACAGGAAAGAGGTTACAGTTAGGGTTGATTATAAACTTTTGTGCCGCAGAAACATTATTTTGGTTCTACATATATTTTGTTCTTCCCGACTACATTAAAATCAAAGCTGTCTCTTTATGTGTGTGTGTGTGTGCTTGCATGTGTGTATGTGTACAGATCATGGGCACTGAGTTCTTGTGTGAAGATCAAAATCCCTCCAGCTCTCCACCCACCTCAGGTATGACCAACACGCCTCCTCCCATCCTCTTCAGACATGACAAAAGTATTCATACCATAAAAATATGCCTGTCCTAATTACAGGGCATGCCCCTGAACAATGTAAATATCAATATCATTGTTCATAAGTTACTCTGACAGAAATGCAGCGCCTCAGTGAAAGAGCAGTTAAAGCTTCACGGACTCCTGAATGGGAAGAGAAATATTGCCTCATATAGAAATCAATAATATCAGCTTATCACATAAGAGTAAGCAATTATCATCCCCTGCTGCTAAGTGGAAGGGGCATATTGGAATGAGTGTCATCCTTCCGTGTGTCTGCCCGTGTGGCTTCTCTTCCGTGCCAGAACTTCTGAAACGTTCAACATTTTTCCTCGAAATCTAATATATAGATATATCTTATTCTATAGATGTGCCGCTTTGTACTTCCATCTGTCCTCCTGTCTGTCTATCTGTCCCTCCAACACAGGCCAAAACACCAAGACCGTTCAATATATCTCAACAAAATTTAATATAGATACATCTTGTGTAGATGTGCTTTTCTGTACGTCCGTTTGTCCTCCATTTTTGGAAAATACTTTCTGTTCTGTTTACTAGAAATTTGTTTTGGAATATCAGCCATTCTGTGACGGGGGATCTGAGTATTTCATGCACGTTTGTTCGTGCGGACTGACCTTCAATCCCCTTGAACTCTTTCCTTCAGTTCATGCCCTGAGGCCTGGAGATATCAAAGTGGTGGCGGCTGTAGGAGATTCCCTTACGGTGAGCCTGTCTAACTGTCAATCTTTCGGACTATTTACCTGACTGTCTGTCTGCATTCATGTCTGTGTGCATGTCTATGTGTATGTTGATTGTACAATAGGCAGACCTTGCAAGCTTTATTCTTTAATTTCCTTCTACCATCTTGCCACTATCTCCTCTGATAGTGCATTTATGGTTGCCAAATTGATTCCTTGGTGTTGAAGAACAAGAAGAGAAAAACACACTTGAATTGATTACCACTTTGTATGGGATTTTATTATTTTACTCTTCCCTGCATCAAGCCCCATTCCGCAATGAACGGATAGTTAAGCTTGGTTTAGCATTGATGGGTCATTGACTGGACTCTCTTTGTTAAAGCAGTAAAAACCAGGAGACACAGCTGAAATAGTGAGTGAAAGGTCATTGCAGGACATTGCCTGTGGGCAGTGGAGAATTGTGGATGAATACTGGTGCTCACCAGGTCCGCGCAATAATGACACAGGTCACTGCCACTGAGACACTACGTGACTGTCACAGTAATATATAAACACTGTGTCTCCAGAGGAGCATCAGCAATGGCAAGTTCAATGATGATAATTGTTAACAAGCAGTGCCGGCATAACATACCTTACCCTGGGAAACACTTCAGTGCCTTTGTATTGACTTAGTTTTAACAAAAAGTCACCATTAAACCACTTCATTTATTTCCTACCTGCAACAAATGGCTGATATTTTAGTGCGGATATTTTGGTCACATTGCTTATAGTGAGAAAACTTTGTTGCCATGGAAACCAGAAGTTAATGGGCTCCTTCTCTTTTTATTTGCTGAACTGTAAGATACCTGTAAAAAGATGCCAGGCATCAAATTTTAACGTAATTGGATGGAAATTGATGATATTATGTATATTTGACATTTAAGACCTGACCACCCCCTGCCCCTCCGTAATAATTAGCCCTACTGCTACGGAGGGGGTTCCAGATGATGTAGAATTGCATGCTGGATATTTTTAGCTTGATTTGCACTCAATCCGAAAGTTGCAAAGGCTGTTGCGACAAAAAAAAAAAAAAAAAAAAAAACGACTTCTGAACTTTCTGAATTTTTTGAGCTTTGACTTGCTTTTGCCTAAATGAAAAGGCTTAACTTACATTCGGCTCCATGGCCGACCTGTGTCTCAAGTTTGGAAATGATTGCTGCAATATTATCGGCACCTAGTTGCTAAAAAATGAAGAAACAAAAAAACATGGAACTAAAAACAACAACAACTCCCCCAGACCCTTCAGAGCAAGGTAATAAATGATAGCATTCACAATTCCAGCAGACCAACATTTTTATTTGTGTAGGGGCCTTGCCGTCTTTCTGTCATCTGTCTCCATTTTGTCTATGTTCACCACTCATGTGGCCACTCCCAAATAATCCTTCTTTTGACACGTTCCCCTCCTCACATACAGTCAGGTTTGTTAGTAAAGTGAATCAGTTTTCATGATTTTGGCACTGCACACCACCACAATGGATTGGAAATCAATCAGACTTTTGGGTTCAATTTAAAGGTTTTGTAAAATATATAACAAGTGTGCTAATTTGTGCACTCCATACTTGGAAGTAAACACTCTCACATTAAAGCTGGAAGTCTGCTCTCCGTGCTCATATTCGTGACTTAATTTTATTTCCAATATCTAATTGTGGCCAGCTAAAATGACAAAAACCTTGTTAATTTCCAAATATCTCTGAACCTGACCATCTCTGTGTGTATCTGTCTCAACTCAGGCAGCCAATGGCGTAGGCGCACCCTCCGACAATATACTTCATGTGCTTGTCCAGTACAGGGGACTGTCTTGGAGGTGGGTCCCTACGAAGATACCAGCCCACAGCCTGTTTGTCATAACATTTGTCCTGTGGCTTATATGCTTATTGGCCAACTAGTGTTAGCTTCAGTGAGACTATCACTTAGCTTTGTCCATGTTCTGTTGCAGTATTGGTGGAGATGAGAACCTTACCAGCGTCACCACCCTTCCAAGTAAGGACAAGCTCAATTTATTTAACCATTCACTTTATCATGCATGTGTGACAGTGATTTGAGTGGTCCTCTTTCTGAGCACGCTCTGTTCAGCTTGGCTCTTTCATGCTGTGCGATACTGTTTTCAAAAGTGCCGAGCGATTTTTCTTACAGCTTTTGTTTGTCTGCACTGTACCAATGCCTTGATTTATGTATAATATAAATTGTGTACCCTTCTTTCATTGTTCTGGGTCACAGACAGTATCTTAGAATTAAAATGCTGTGCTATATTTGTACGCATTTATGAGTTTGATAGTGCGTATGTGTGGATATTACGTGCATGTGTGTATGCGTGTGTGTCATATTAGTTGACACACACTATTGAAACAGTGTTCAGGCTTACATACTATTTTGGATGATAACATGCACTTCAGTAACACCCTGATTTGAACTGATGTGTTGTGTGCTTGCAGATATCTTGCGGCAGTTTAACCCGTCTCTAACCGGGTTCTCTGTGAGAAGAGGAAATGAGAATTCCCTTAATGCCTTCCTTAATCAGGCTGTTCCAGGAGCCAGGAGCGAGTGAGTTTATCTTTTCTCCCTGCCTGTTCTTGTGTTCTCTCTCTCTCTCTCTCTCTCTCCCTTAATTTAATTTTCAGGGGTTACTTAATAAAGCTATGCATTATATGAATGACTGTATATAAATTCTCTCTCTCACCATTTTTTTATATACTCAACAAAAAAAAGGTAAGGACCACTCAATTCTGACCCGAGTATGTGAAATGTAAAAACTGAACATAAATCCGAATTGTTGTTTATGTCATTAGTGTTAATCCAAGACACAAAGTGCATCATAACATTTGATCAGATGACTTTATTACAACAAAACAGGGTACCCATTAGAAAGATCAGTATCACACAAAGTCCCAACCGTCAAATCAAAACCAAAACATCAAACAATGTCCAAAGTCATTTCAATATCTTGTGCGACCACCACTTGCTCTCACTACAGCTTGACAGCGTCTTGGGAACCTTAGAACTGGAGATAATAATAGTGAAAAGACTTTGAGGTCCTTTGCTTTTTTGTTGAGTAAATATCCATGTTTTTGTACATTTATTTTAATCAATAATCAGTGCGTTTACATGACGTTAGAGAAAATCGAATTATTGTATTAGTCCGACTATAACCGGACTTTTAAAATGCATGTAAACACGTTAGTCCGACTTGAATTGCGCTAAATCGAATTTCTCATAGTCCGACTAACACACCCAGATAATGCGGTTAATAGTCGCATTATGCCTGCATGTATACACTTGAATCGAACCAAACTGGACTATGCACTCTGAGCATGCTCCACATTCTTCCTGCCGGGTATGACCCGGAAGTCTTATGGACATGTAAACACCAAACTGCTTGGCGACAACTGACTAACTAACAAGTTTGTACTGAAAAGTAACAATCCTCGTCTGCAATGGTATGGTCTGTGAAGTAAAAGGTCAATCAGAAAAAGACGCAACATGAACAAGTTGAAAGGCATATCGCCACCTATCGTAGTGGAGACGGACACGCTGCGGTCAATAAATTGAATTTCGTCGTGTGTATGTATACTGGGACAAGGGCAGTAGTCCGATTGCATGGCCTAATCGAGCTATTACCGTATCTCGACTTAACTGTGCATGTAAACGTACTGAATGTATCCATTGTATTTATTTGTGCATATACGGGCGTACCACATATATGTTTATGAAACCAAATGTATGTTTCAGGGACATGCCTGCCCAAGTACGCCGCCTTGTGGACAAGATGAAGACAGATTCGGTATTATAGACAGATCCTCGCACAAGTGAAAAACAGAGATGTTCTCATGCATATCCACACTCAAGTGCGCAGAGGGGCATACACACAAACACCGGCGTTTGTGCAAAACCTTACACAAAGCACGAATTTCCTGAAAAAAAAAATGCTAAAGCTGAAACAGAGTTTCATTGGCTTCTACAGCTTTAATAATAAAATGGCAGTGAACGTTCTGTATTGCCTGACTCTATGTCTCTACAGCGCATAGACTTTGAGAATGACTGGAAGGTGATCACCATGTTCATCGGAGGCAATGACCTGTGTGACTACTGCACAGACTCCGTGAGTTCCAGTATTTACTCACAAGTGGGGAATGGGTTTCTCAAGGCCCTTTTGCTCATCATTTTAGCTTTATCGCCTTGTTACTACTTTAAGGAATGAAGGCTGGCCGGGAACTTGTTAATGGCTTACGAAGCTTTACTGTCTGCTCCTTGTAGAGTGGGGCTTGACTTTTCTTGGAAAGCTGGTGTAGGGTCGCTCATAGAGGGGCAATAATCTAATAATGAACATTTGCAGTTCATCCGCATGGAATTTGCTGCTTAAGCCTTTTCTCTGATTTTGAATGTTTTCCTTGCAGGTTTATTTCTCACCAGATAATCTATATGATCACATTCAGGAAGCTCTGGACATCCTCCACCAAGAGGTAAAAAAAAGTCTTTTTGTTATTCTTTCTCTGAACTGATTCTCTTCTTTTTCACCAAAGTTCTTATCCCTGTCAGTGCCGTGCATATCGCCCTCCCTCCCTGTCTCGCTGTTAGTGCTGTAGGTCTCATTTCTTTGTTTCTTACTGTCTGTATCTGTCTGTGTTGGTGTACTTATCGGTGTCTTCCTCTGTCTCCTCCTGTCTTTTTCTTTTCTCAGTGCTGTATCTGTTCCTCTGTCTTTGTTTACCCACTGGTGCTATTTCTCTCTCTGTTCTCTCAAACATAGTGCTGTATCTCACAGTCTCTCTACTGCATCCCTCTCTCACACACTTAGTGCTGTATCTCTCTGTCTCTCTCAGTACTGCACCCCTCTCTCACACACTTAGTGCTGTATCTCTCTGTCTCTCTCAGTACTGCTCCCTCTCTCACACACTTAGTGCTGTATCTCTCTGTCTCTCTCAGTACTGCATCCCTCTTTCACACACTTAGTGCTATATCTCTCTTTCTTCGTTTTGCATCACTCTTACAAAATTATTTTTGTATCTCTCTATCTCTCTTTCTCTCTCTCTGTTTGACATCACTCTCTGTCCTCTCTCTCGCCTCAGTGCTGCACCACTCTTTCTCTCCCCTCTCTTTTAGTGCTGTGGCTCTCTCAGCACTGTATTTCTCGCTCTCTGCCTCTCTCAGTGCTTTCTCTCTCTCTTTCTCTCACTATGTGTTGTATCTCTCTCTCACTGCTGTATCTCTCTCTCTCTCTTTCTTAGGTGCCTCGAGCCCTGGTGAACCTTGTAGAGCTCCTCTACATGGTTCCCCTCAGAAAGCTACATCAGGAGAACCTGAAGTGCCCCACACAGCTGGTGGAGTAAGTGTGCAAATACGAACACTGCCAGGGATCTGGGTCCTGAGACCTGAGTATGTTTGCTGTGGTGCATTATGGGTTTTCAATTGTCAGTTACAGGTCCAGTTTTTGATCCTGGGTGAGCAATATAATGTCCTATCCAAGTAATTGATTGAGACAATATACCTTATCTTTGTAATCAATTTGTCCTTTCATCAAGACCTCAGTCCATCATTCATGCTCTAAGCCTCTCCACCCCGGGGGTGGAAAACATTGCAGTCCTATGGTCCCTGGCAACCTCGACACACACTCCAATGACACCACTCTTTCCTAACTCCCCCTACACTCCATCCCCACCCAACGGCCTGCCACATTTTCGGCGATAAGGCGTCAGACTTATGACAAACCTTGGATGCAGTATAAGTGATGAAGTAAGATGGTTGTCCTGAACTTAAAGAATGATTTTCCTATAGCCAGCCTAATGTATAAGCAAATGGACATAAGACAAAATGGGTGCAAGTATATCAAGGTACCATTAATATTGTCTTCCTTGTAGAAGCCTGTGTCGTTGTGTGGTGACGCCCAAAGAAGGTTCAGTTGAACAATGGAAACTGATTGACCTAAACAGAGCATATCAGGTAACAATTAAAAAAATGCAAATTTTCCAGTGTGATACAGCCAAATGTGTATTGTTGTAAATGGTTCTAACAGGTGGTGTTGCAGACAAAATTGAAGTGTTTATTTGTTGAGGTGAATTTGCGCAATGATCCAGACCAGGAATCAAGCGCGGAGGCAGAGTAGAATCCAGTAGTAAGGTTTATCAACAGTAATACGGTAACATTGGGACGGAGCCCAGAAGAAGAAGAAGGTGCGGTTTGTTTTCGGCGAAGCAGGGCGTTACCAATCTTCGGTCAGTGGCTTTGCAGGACAACTGCCAGATGGAGTGCACTCTCCGCCAGAGCCGAACTGTCTGAAGCCTGGATGGAGAAACTTAGGAGGAATGCGGTCCCATTCCTGATGACCATAGAAGGACTGGGAGTGTGTCCCTAATAAACTGGGCAGAGGAACAGACTTGGACAGGATTAACAGTAATGGGGTCCCAATCCTGGACCCTGAATTAGGCTTGGGAGCTTGTTCCAATTAACTAGGCATGGAAGAAGCTTTCCGCAAACAATTATCATTAAAGGTTATGTTTAACTTTCAGAAGACAAAGAGTTTCTGCTAGGAAATACTGACTGGTTCTAAACATAAATAGTAAATTACAATCCTGCAAGTTGCAACTCAAAGCAGGGGGTTTAAATACACATCACTGGTACATCAGGAAGTAACAATGAAACAAGACACAGCCGGGGATAGGAGCACACGGGACATGTAAACCAATCGACGGAAACGTACCTCTAATAGATACACAAGTTACTGAATGGGAAGAGACACGGAAGACATTCACATGAGGGTTGTGATAGATACGCATAATTAAATAATTTACACTTGTTGATTTGCTCAAGGCTATTATAGAAGTCTCCTACCAACAGATTCTCCCTGCAGTCACCCTAATCAGTGTGCTACACTGTTATGTGCAGCGAGCACCATAATTCATTGGACAGTGGCATATTCTTGTAATTTTGGTTCTGTTGGTCGATCACTAGTTCTGAATCAAATTTCACATGCCGAAGACAAGACTGAAGGCAAGCAATACCTGAAACAAGCGAGAACTGAAGATGGCTGGTGTAAAGGCCTGGCAAAGCATCGCCAGGCTTAAATATTAACCCTTTGAGCGCCGAATACATTTTCAAGGAATTAAAAATGTTGTTATTCTGAGCTATTGAAAACCTATAACGTGGCAACTTGTTTAAAAGAGCTCCCCTGCGGGAGCTCTTTTAAACAAGTTGCCACATGATAGGTTTTCAACAGCATCTGACTTTGATATCTTACATCATTGGGCAACTATAGTTGCCCACGGCGCTGAAAGGGTTCACCGCTTCCCTACGAAGGATGTATGTATACAAAATATTCATAGATGGGTGAAATTTCCACTTTCCGCACAATTACCCCTAGGGACAGACAAATCATGAAAGTCAATATTGATTGAAAAAACTTTATTACAGTAGAGGACCAACATATTGGCTCCATGAAAAACCTGATGCACACCCTGTGCTCCTAATATGTCAGTTTTGGTAGCCCTGCAACAATAACCATCCATTTTCGTGTAACGTCAGACACTTTTATTACTATAATTTTACAAATCTTAAGTTAAAATGCTCGTATCAGCTCAAAATTTTGTTTCCAAACAGGGACAATGGATAAGAGTTTGCATACCTAAAAGCAAGTTCCTAAGTTAAAAAGTTTTGAAAATATGGCAAAATGAAAATTTGGGGATTGTCGATATTTTACCTTTTTTTTGCAAACACTATGGTGTAGCACACTAGATCTGCATCATACACTCATTATTATCCCTGTGGATAGGAATACCACTCATTTCATCACCAAACATGTCCAGAACGTCTCCAAACTCAGTACACATGTACAAAACAGGTTGCACGTCTCTTTTAAAGTCAAATTATACCACCTAAAATTTCTTTGAAAAAAAAAAAAGTATGTGGTATTGAGTAAATGGCTGTTGCATTTGATAATAGTAACGTAGGGGCATCTTATGTTAAAATATGGAGAGGCTACTCCAAGGCTAAGTGGTATTTCTAATAGAAAAACTGATTATGTAACGTCAGGCACTTTTATGATTTTAATCAAAATACAGCCCCAGGGAAGAGGATATGATGCCTATATAGTTCAGGGTGTTTTATAATGTGTATCTTCACCCGAAAAACACAACAGCAGTGACATATATTGGATATGTACAGTTATATGAGCAGAAATCTAAATAAAATAGATATGATGTAACGTCAGACACTTTTATAACCTATGCCTCTGTGATCGACTACAGGGGGTATATAACTCATCTAAAACATAAACAAGGTGCCTCTGACGACTGCGTATGCGCAAGTGATCGAGACCACTACCGCTGGTTAATCTACGGCGTCTCAAAGTTTTGCGCCTCGATAGAGCGAATAAAAGTGTCTGACGTTACATCGAGCGAAGTACATGCACAGGGATCTAACGGAAGCAAGTATCGATACAACAACTGGTCAGGATTGTTGAAAATAATCATAAATACGAGCCAGGGTGCAAAAAAACACAGAAAAACTGTAAAGAATACACAGGAGGAGGCCAAACGTTGATATAACGTCAGACACTTTTATCCAGTTTAAAATTGTGTTTTGATGTGTAGCATGTAGGTGAATGACAGTAGACCCAAAATCTTTACCCCAACGTACTAGCCCTAGGCACTGTTCAAAGTGAGGGTAATAGTTATAATCTGCCTGCATTGGTTGTACAGTACATGGTCGGTTAAAATAAAAGTGTCTGACGTTACAACGCGTACTTATTTCTGATTCAAGCCATGGCACACCAGAAGGAAGACTCAACCAACGGTTCAACCGAATGAATCTTGGAGCCAACACCCCAGAGCACATGAGAAATAAGTTTGGGGTGTACTAAAAGTGCCACTGTGGTAATTACACACACCCAAATATTTAAAAAACGCCCCAAAAACAGGTTTTTGAAGCATTTTTTAAACTTTGAAGGCCCATATCTCAGGGAATTCCCATGGGATTCACACAAACTTACACTTTTCTGAAAGCCCTAACTGTCCTGCATTGAATGAGACTAAGATAGGCCAGATTGGTGGATTCATTTTTATTCTGTAGCATTGAGAAGGTGGAAAGGCTGGAAAAAGGCCAAATGGACGCTAATTGAAAACCTGACCCAGATACAAAACTTTCATGGGTGTCAAGTGGTTTAGAGGAGAGTTCGGAAAAAGGCAATACCGATGCAGAGGATGACAGTACTTTGGAAGATGTGGACGACAGCGAACCACAGTTGATCGCACATGGTCTCATTTTCTTTTTCCGAACTCTTATCTAAACCTCTTGATACATACGAATCACTATGTTCGCTATTTTCATATTATTCCAAGTCTGCATCTGCAAAAATTTTGTTTGTATCTCCCCCTGAAGTGCATACACAAGGGCGACGAGCCATTTTCATGTGCAAACTACATGAAAGTTTTGGAGCCCCTCAAAAACGAGATGGTGCATCTCAAGGGGCTTTTCCAAATAAATAAATTTCAAGTATAAACAAGTGGGGTGTTCTGGAAAAGTGGAGAATAAGCGAATGTTTGTTGTCAGTGGTCTTTACTAGTCAGTACCAGACTCAGCCACCAGCATACGTATTGTGATTGTATTTGCACAGACTGTAGGTCAAACATTTGTTTTTAGGAGGTATATATAAGTCATGGGTCATTGTTTATAATGGGAAGATGTTAAAAATGGTTACTTTATTCTACGTTGTAGCTTTGTGTTAAATGGACCAATATTTGTTGACGCGCCCAAAAATGGGAGGATTATGCCCTAAAAGCGCTGTCATTTATAAATGCTTCATCCAATATGGATGAAAGCACCCCCAAATTAACGCTTGCAGTCTGTATTTTACCCTCATTGTCATTTTATCATTTCAAACTATAAGTACTGGAGTACAGAACCAAAGTAGTAAAATGTGCCTCCGTCCAAGGGATTATGGTGCTCACCGTCAGTCAGTCCTGTGATGCAACACTTTCAATCTCAATTTCATGATTGTTCTTTAATTCTGGACCATCTCTTTCCCAGCGCAGAATGCAGGACCTTGTTGAAACTGGACAGTATGACACACACGATAATTTCACAGTGGTGCTGCAGCCCTTCTTCAGAGAAGTAGTGCTCCCCCTGTTGGAGGTGAGATGTACTGTTCCTCTCTCATCTGACTCTCTCTCCCCCCCTTGAATCTTTCCAAGGCTATTGAATCACCTCTTTTCAGTAATGTTTGACCGTTGGTTTTTGAGCCAAATGCTTGCCTGTAGACTCAGGGTAAGTTGCCCAAAGGTCAGGCAGGTCAAATTTTTCTGTAGGAACTGCAGGTAACACTTTTGTAATGTGACCTTCCGTAATATTTCTAATGTACTCATATTCTCCCTCTCTCTGTCTCTGTCAGGATGGTCGACCTGATCGTTCCTACTTTGCCCCGGACTGTTTTCACCTCAGTCAGAAGGCACACACGTTGATGGCCCGTGCACTATGGAACAACATGGTGATCCTTGCAAACAAAAACACACAAACGCACGCATATATGTGCACACGCACACCCAGGCGCACACCCACAGCTCAAATTGTTGCTGCTGTAACAGTGAATACACATCTCATTGGATTGCTGAGTAGCAAAACTGCAATGCAGAAAATATGAAACAGAATAGAAAATGTGAGAGCAAATCCCCTGGAGTTACTTCATAAGCCTATTAGATACTAACTGTATTTGAACTTTTTAATGCCTTGAACCATGTTCTTTCCTCTAGTGACTCTTTAATATTACATAAGATCAATATTACATTGCTCTTTACATTGCTTGAGGGTACTAAAACCCCTACAGTAAAAAAACAGAGGAAAAACTCCCCTTGGCTCACTTGTGGCAAAAAATCTAATTACCTCAGATTTTACTGATTGCTGAGCTGGTCTATCCTTCAAATAATTGATTTTGGGCAGTTATAGCAGCAAATTTTTGTGTAACATCAGTTACTGGCATGAGAGACTAAGCAAGAGAGGAAGTCCCCTGTAAACTGTCACAGGCTTCCTCAAAACATTGCTGTCCGTTAGAGGTGTTCACGCTGTCAGTTAAAGCTATTTTCTCTCTCCTCTGCCCCCATAGCTGGAGCCCGTGGGTAATAAAACTCACACTCAGGACTTCACTGCTGGTCTCTCCTTGAAGTGCCCCTCTCAGGTAATCACCCCGGGGGCAGTTATGGCTCAAGAGATCAGGGGAGCATATAACGGCAAGAGCAAAATGTGGCATTGCTCCTTCCTGTGGGCGTTTAGGTTGAATATTTCAGGAGATGGTGAAATAATATCCACATTTTACAGAACTCAGTGTCCATGGAGTATCTGTAGATGCCCATTGTAAAATAATCAGTGGAATGTTATGGTGCACTGAAATCAATCCTAGCAGACTTTCCTAATGGAAGGCCTATTCAGCATAATTTATTACAGTTAATAATACTCACACAGAATTAGACTTGTAATGAACATTTCGCAAAGTGAGACAATGGTATTATAAATGTATGTGGAATTCCATACTAGAAATATCTTCCTCTTAGTCTGTGTCACTCTCATCTTGACTCCTTCTCTCAGGATGAACCCTTCTTACGGACCTATAAGAACAGCAATTACACTTACAAGGGCCCAGCTCCCACTCCTCCTGAAATCACTGTAAGTCACTGTCTATCCTCTGCTAAACTGCAAAAGAAGTCATAATGCGAATTTCCAACGGGAGGTCAATTAAATTAACCCTTAAAGCGCAAAATGCTCCTGCAGGGGAGCTCTTTTAAACAAGTCACCACATGATAGGTTTTCAACAGCTCAAGATAATTAAATTTACAATTTTTTAAAAATTATTTCAGTGCTCTAAGAGTTAACATGTTAATAATGTGATTCTGAAACATGCACTGCCTATGCTATTGAATCAAAACTAGATTCTCCTTTTCAATAACTGTGAAATATTAACATAACTATATTATGTGTATATGATCATTTAAATAATTAGAGAGTTTTCAGGTAACTTATGTATTTCCCATAGACGCCACTGCTGATCCTTCGTGGTTACACAATAACTAGAACAGTTTTTATGGAAATCACATAAAACTTCTTGTATTCATCCCAGGTGTATAGAGGAAAGACCTTATTGTTTTGGGTGACTCTATGACCCTTCCTGTGGCATCACTGCCAGGACAAACTTTGCATTTCCAAATGCAAGAATCAGTTTTGACTGGGATCAAATCACACTTTTTTAAAATCATTTCCGGTGCATAGACCTGGGCTGCTATTGATGTTGGTCACCCTACGACCTTTGCTGTAGTGCCACCATTAGGTAAAGCGTGTCATTCTTAAAAATCGCAATACCTTGAACAGCTGTAATGGTAATCAAATCAAATATGCTTTCAACGTTTCTGATGCATAAAGGAAGAAGTCTTTGTGGTAGTTCTGTAATGTTTCCTATAGTGCAGTGGTTCTCAAACTCGGTCCTGGCGCCCCACTGTGTATGCTGGTTTTTGATCCAACCACAATTGCAATCTTAGGATTTTAACAAGATGTTGATTTGTTTTAATTAGGTGCATTTATGCTAATATCCACATTGAGATATATTGTAATTATCTGCAGAGGGAAACAATTTAACCAAACAAAAGGTTCCTCATTGGTGAAACTCTTGACACATGGTGACAAAACCCAACAATTTACTTGGCAAACAATGGGGTCACACCTGTTGTGTTTTGTGTTGATTTTATTTGGTTCAGGCAGGTTATTTGGGAAAAACTCAAAAACCTGTGTTCAGAAACCTAATTTGGAGCTTACTGATTTTCTCAGAGTCTAATTTGATCTGTTTAAAAATGTTTTCACCTGAAAATCCTGACAATATTGAAAATTAAGCACAATATGGTCAAGAGTTTTTATTCTTCATGGCAGAATGGATATGTCCATCAAAATGTGACTTATGATAACTACTCGAAACATGGAATGTGTGAGGTAGCATTCAAGAACCAGTCACGAGAACCAAGCAATGCAATAGATGTGATTTTATTAAGCGAGGGGGTAAACCCCCGCAGGGCAGAAGGCAACAGTACAAAGTCCACAATCCAAAAATCACAATCCAATGGGCAGAATCCGAGTCGAAAAACCAGGGCAGCAATCACAGTATTCGTGGTCGGGCAGAAAAAGGGTTCGATAAACAGATGCAGACAAAATACCAAAACAGAGCCAAAAATCGTAAGTCGAGGACAGTCCAGTCAGAATAGAATCACTAAGAGTACGAGACGAAAACAAGAGCAGCACAAGGGAAACATTCTGACAGGGAACAACCGTGAAAAGACTGCTTAAATACACACAAGGGAAGTCACATGCTATAATTAGGATCAGGTGAAGAGGATCAAACTAATAAACAAGGGAGCAGACACGAGGGAGAACCTAACCACATGAAATTGGCAAAAGCCAAAACACGGACAGGGATCACAAGACAGCCTATTGACAAAACATACAGCTCCGGTTAGGGAGTTCTAACGTGCACAGATAATGAGAGGCAGAACAGAGTTGATCAGGTGTGGAGGATCCGCTGAAACGCAGCAAAGATTAAGTGAAGGCAAGAGGCAGAGACTAGAACAGGGCGAGTGCTGAGAGCTTGTTAATCAATTAGTAAGGTGCAGCTATACAATCCCTGGTGCTTGTTAGTAAGTTAGTATTATATACAATGTTAGTCTAGGTTAGTAACTTTAACAAAATAACAAACTGTTAGTACTTGTTAGTAAAAATAGAAAAGCAAGGTGAAGGAAGCAAACGAGATTAGAAGGAATGGTTGGAAACCCAGAAACCATGAAATCACCTAAACATGTGACACGCAGTACTTGGGGAATAAGCTGTAGCTCAACACAAGACCAGACAGGGGAGACAAAGTGCAATGCAGGGCATGAGCAAAAACATGGACCGGAATGATAACAGAAATATGGATATGGCAGGGAATACAAAACATGGCAACAACAAAAAACATGGCAATGATCTAGGCTAAACAGAACATGAGCAGAAACAGAACAGTACATGGCAGAATCATAACAGAATGCTGCTGATTAAGACAAAGTAACAGCTTTTTAAAATTCTAGAATTGCAGTTGCGGCTGGAACAAAAACCAGCATACACAGTGGGGCGCCAGGGCCGAGTTTGAGAACCATTGCTATAGTGCCACCACCGGTTCAAACTTTAAATTTCTAAATTTAATAACTGTAACAATTTTGATTGGAATCATGTGACACGTCTTGTGATAGTTTCTGGTGCATAGTGAGTGGATGTTATTGATGTTGGTCACCCTGATACCTTTACTGGAGCACCATCAGTAGCTCCAACTTTCAATTTAGAGGGCATAGAGAAGGAAGCTGTTGATTGTGATGCTCAGTAATGTTTCCTGTAGCACCATCACGCGGCCAAATTTAACATGTCTTCATAAAATAACTCTGACAGTTTTGAAGGGAATCATGTCAAACCTTCTGTAATTGTTCCTGGTGTATAGAGGTGATGTTGGTGATCCTATGACCTTCCATTCCACCGGCCAAACTTTCATTTTTGAAAATGCTATAACTTGAGCAGTTTTAATGGGAATTCTGTTAAATCTGCTGTCAACATTCCTGGTGCACAATCTACTGATTTCTATGGCTCTATTAATTTTGCTGTGGCACTGCAACTCGGTGAAGCTACATCTCCAAATACACCAAGTCAGACTGTTCTAATGGGAATCAGATTGACTTTCCTGTTAACATGTTGATGCATAAAAGAGCAATCCTATCATTCCGGTGAGACTATCCCTGTTCCTGTTTACTTATGGGAATCAGATGAACTTTGCTGTGAACATTCCCGGAGCCTCGGGTAGTTCCTCTATTGATCCTCTGGACCCTATACCCTTTTCTGTAGCGCCACGACTCGGTCAAACTATAATTTTTTTCCTATGAGGAGAATGCTACTTGTGCAGTTTGTCTACTTCTGGAAGTAAACTGGATTCAACTGTCATGATTTTGAAAGATATATGTTGTGTCCACCCTCTGATGAAATTCTAAGGCGATAGATTGAACATTCAACATTAACCACAGGTTAACTATAGTAATAATTTATATATTATGTAGTTTGTGGTTAAGGCAGATGAAATGACACAACATTCTTGGGTGGGTCAGAATTTTTCAGCTTTTTATTCCATAATCCAATTTGCGTACCAATTGTGGACTAAACAATGTTCACTAATTGCATCAAATTATTTGCTACTTTGATCAAAATTAACATTTTTTTTTAATGGAGCTATGTGGTCTTGGATAGTTTACGAATAGAGTGTACCTCATTCTTTAACCCTTTAAAGACTGAGGCCACAGATACGTAATCAGAATGCTTTAGCGGGACATATTAACGCTGATGTAACAGTTACTGCTTATGTTACTGTGAGCAATAGACTTCAAGAAAACTGAGAATTTTGAACACACAAAAAAAAAACACCCCTGAGAGCCTGCAAGAGTAAAATAAATAAATAAATAAATGAAAGGTCAGGTACCGTTGTAACAGATGTACTCCTGTCTCTGTTATCTATCAGGACTGGGGAAGTAATTTCGCCTGCACTGATCTGGCACCCTCCAATCCTGCACCGACCTCAGGTGAGAGATGAGGACTGGAGTGGAAGAGACTGTATGAGTGTCTATTCATCATAAATCCCCCATAGGAAAATGATTATTCTATAGATATTCTGTGCTGTTGTCAGTTCACAGACTCCGACCAGCGGATATCAAAGTGGTAGCGGCTCTCGGAGACTCCATCACTGTGAGTGGGTTCTGCTGCTTTGACACGTATGTTCCTGGTCGTGTCAAAACCACTGTCTACCGGTCTATTTCTCTCAATCTAACGGGCTGCCTTTGTCTGTCACTGTCACCCAGGCAGGTTTTGGTGCAAAATCAAATGACATTGGAGACCTGCGAACTGAATATAAAGGGGTGTCATGGAGGTGAGAAACGAGCATGCTTTATTGCTGATATTGTAGAAATCAATATAAATATATTTAATGTGTTTTAACAGGCACACAGACCGACACACCTAGCTCATACACACATTTAGCTTGCTGTTGAATTGAGTTTTACTTTGCTGTGCAACAATCAACACTGGTCGGTATCAAGTATTTAACACGCAAATCTGCGCTTCTGTTGTGTTGCAGCATTGGCGGTGATAGCTCCTTGGAGCTGGTTACAACGTTGCCCAGTAAGTTTTCCTCACCTTTGCCTTTTTAATTTTTGAAACATGGCAATCAAATTAGGCTTTTCACTTTAACACCACTAGATGGCACTATTGCCATGAGATAAAATTGATTTTGTGTTCTTTTAAAAGCTGATTCGGTATTGACCCCCAGCTAAGTGAGAACTAAAGTAGAATCATGTGGGATGATTATTTCTGAAACTGGCTGTGTAACAGCTGTACAGCTACACTGAGACATATTTTCCCCTAAAATAATATCCCAGTTAAAAGGCCATCTGCAGCGCCCATCTCCCCTGCCTTACAGATATCCTAAAGAAGTTCAACCCTTATCTACATGGCTTTTCTCTGGATTCGGGGACCGACAAGGCAGGCTTCAACATGGCAGTGTCAGGATCAAAGGCCTTGTGAGTCAATTTGATCATTGATCTCTCTCTCTCTCTCTCTCTCTCTCTCTCTCTCTCTCTCTCTCGTGTCTCTGAACCCTCTTCATTCCCTTATTCAGCCTTCATCTATATCTGACCCTGTTATTATACCATAACCTTCCTCTTTTTCTTACAGTGATATTCCACACCAAGTGAGGAACCTGATAGCAGCCTTGGAACGAAGTAAGGTAAGTTTCAGCCATTTCTGCTCAATTGTTCCATATTTAATTGACTAAAGAAAACCCTTCAAGGTCTAAGATCACAAATATATGTATGTGTATAATTATTAGGCTGCTCTAATCAGAACAGTGCAATGCTAATACAACGGTCGTTACTGGTACTAAGCAATAGAATTCTCCGGCACTGTCTTTGAAGCGTAAAAATTAAAATTAAAATAAAATAAAAAACTGTCCTACAAACTATCATTCAAAGGGTTTGCACTGGCTATGATTTGTCCACACAATGGTGCCAGAACTGAAATAACAAAAAAAAAAAATTATGTGGAACTGCTTCGCTTTCTGTGTCAAGGCATGTTCATGTGAGTGTGTCTTAAAGCTGTTTAATTCAAATAGTAGTCCTCAGAATTTTGCTCATCAAGCATTAAATTAGCCTCTGATTTATATATAATATATTTATATTTGTTTTCCATTTTACTTGATGATGTCATCAGACTTATTGAGTTTACTGCTATTTTGCTTTTTTTTCCAGAATAAACAAGTAATAAACTAAAAAATCATGTCCATGAATGCTTGGCTAACAGCAATGTTTCTCTGACCTCATGGTAGGAAGTGGATTTTGCGAATGATTGGAAGCTGGTGACCCTGTTTGTCGGAGGAAATGACCTTTGTCAGTACTGTTTGGACAGGGTGAGTCTTTTCCCATAGCAAGTGGTATGTTGGGCCACCTACAGTCTCAGGGAAGCTATGCCTTCCTCTGACATGCAGTAGCCTATGGTCAGAGCAATCCGGAGGCACAGTTGAGGAGCTGCAGGGGAATTGTGCACGGATATTTATGGTGACACATCCAGCTGGCACAAGGACCGACATGCCATCTGGGGATTGTTCCGGCAATGCAAATGAACACGGCCTCTGTATCACTGCTGCAGTAACAAAACCAGAGGCAAGAGCTTACCGGCATGGTTCACTGACCTTGGCAACCATTCTAAAAATATGTGCATGTAATGATATTCTGGTGGCCTACATAAACTAAGTAAATGCAAATGCAAATTCAACTGCAAATAATAGTAGAAGATGAAGAAGAAGAATATCATCATCATCATCATCATCATCATCATCATATGTATAGAACATATAATACAAAGTCATACATGTCCAATAAATCCATATTAAAGCAAGTTCATACATGCTAGTTAGTATCAATCTGTTATTCCTCCTGAGCTGTAGTTTAACAAAACAGACATTTACTGGTATAAATTTTAACATTTATTTATCATTAAAGCCTTCTGGGAAAGAGCTGACCTCATTATGATCTCTTTTAATGGGTGGACTGTGGCCTCAGCCAAAGACCTTCAGTCTTTGCTGAAGCAGATCACATCCTCATTATATTTTGTCCCGATATTTTGTATTAACAGCTATGTGACTCATTTTTATGGGGCAGTTTGCCTTTGTAGAAGGCCTACAGTTAATTGCTTGTGCTCATCATTGATGCCTGTTAGTCACAGTCCATTGGCATTTTAGGCTACCATTGACCTTTAATGGATGAATTGTGGCATTCACTTACACTTATGGATGGACTATGACAAGATAGTGTCTTATTCCACCCCATGTTTGTACGAGCATAGGTGGTTCCACATTGTTCTGTTTTAAAGCTGAATTTCTTAAACAAGGTTGTATTTTGAATGAGTGGCATCGGTCCTAATGACAGGAAATGAAAGTGAAGATGTCTGCGGATGCCGAAGTTTTTTTCTTTATGGTGTTGCTGTATTAATTATTAAAATGATGTTGCTTTGTTTTATACAGGCCTCATTGTCACCTCAGAACTACAGTAACCACCTGAGGGAGAGCTTAGACCTGCTATATACGGTGAGCCAGCATCTTGGGTTGCTAAGCATGCTCACTGGAAGGGTTTTTACACTATACCGCGCTTAGCTCCAGGCTAACGTTT
Source organism: Gymnothorax javanicus (assembly GCA_029692085.1). NCBI lineage: Eukaryota > Metazoa > Chordata > Actinopteri > Anguilliformes > Muraenidae > Gymnothorax > Gymnothorax javanicus. Next base: position 27,221,889 of record CM056193.1, read on the forward strand.
GCACAAGGCTTAGGAAGGTGTTCCCTACCTCAGGGCTTAGAACAGTGCTAGCCTGGGCTAACCATTGTGTGAGTACCCTAAACGGCTAACCGGGAACTGTATTTCAGTTTTATTGCTACAGTAATAACAATAAAAATTTGGTAGAAAGTACTGTCATGTGGCAACATACTGGCAATTGGTGTTGATCAGGGAACAAAAAAGACTGGTTTTGTCGAGCAGTATTGGAGTGCTGTGTTTCAGTGTGCGGACCAGATCTCTTCATAATTTAGTCTCTCTGGAGTGTTAGAATATCTCCGGTGAGTTCTGTAGCTGCATCATTCATACCTTAGATTTTGTGGTGCATTTTTTTGAAATATCGAGTGAAATCTAGAGCATTAAATTAATCACCTAAAATGTGGACACCCTACAAAATGGCGGATACCCTGAATGGTGTAATGTAAAGCATACAGGAAGCTGTTTTGAATGCAGCGTCTGTCTCACTTTGTGTTTTCACTCAGGTTCCACGGGTTCTGGTCAACATAGTGGAGATTCTGCAGATCTCTGGCCTGAGGAGGATCAAGGGCTGTGGATCTTTACAAGAGTCTGTGTCATTTTTAATGTGTCATCGTCATCCACTCACTGCCGAATCTCTGCTGTACTGTTTCAGTGTTTTACTATGTGACATCCTGTTGGTGTGCTGAGTTTATCTTACATATGCATGTCTGTCTGTTCGTTTTACCGTCTGGCTGGCTTTGTGTCAATCTGTCTCACTTACTGTCTGTTGCATTCTCTCTCTCTCAATTGAATTTGATGGTGTTCTACTTGTATAAATGTCTTCATGAATAGTTTTCATTGATTAATTTTGTTCTTACAGAGCAAAACCCTTTCTATATACTGTCACTTCTGATATTACCAGAGTATGTTACTTCCTTCTGTGGTTTTCAGCACTTTTGTTTCTCCTTGGTGCTGAACGTTACTTTGGAGAAGAGCGTCTGCTAAATGTCCATAATTTAATTTCACTTTCATCGTCTGAGTGACTGTTTCAGTGGATCATTGTCTTAATGTTTGTCTATTTCTCTATATCTTTCTGCTGGAGTTCTCAACTTAATCCAGAATGAGCAAGTGTGGCTGCGAGCTTTCATTCCAGCTACGCTGTCATATGCATAACACTACTAATTAAGATTTTTGCAGAGACTCTTGGGAGTGATTTGTAGAATCAGGTGTGTAACTGCATGGTTGGAATGAAAGCCTGTGCCCAGACTGCTCCTCTCTAGATTAGGTTGAGAACCCCTGTCTTACTGCATCAGTTGGGGTATCCTGTGCCGTATATCTTTTATCCTGACTGAATCACAGTGTCAGTATTCATTCCAAAGGAACATCTGTCCTCTCCATGTTTTTCTGTCTGAATTTGTCCTTGCATAGTGTCTGCTGTCTCGCTGTGCTCAGTATGTGAATATAAGCTGGCGTCCCCAGCCCCAGAATACTTAGGTGTGTGTTTGTGCCTCAGGGGCATGTGCCCATGCGTCCTCATTCCCGCCGAGGATTCCCTGGAGCTGAGTGAATTAATCAGGGTCAATCGGCTCTACCAGGCAAGTAAAGCCTCAGCTATTCTCTCAAGAAATATTTCATCTTTTGACCCTGTTAGGTTTCTTAGATTTTTTTTTTTTTTCAGGATTCCAAGGCTAAATCCACATCAATATGTTTTCATTTTTACTGATGTTTTAAAATGAAATGAAAACATGGTGGCATGGATTTGGCCTACATTAGTGTTGTCGGACTCCATTTTGGTAGTTATTGTTGCCACTGCATTTGAATGTTCAATCAGAACATTGTAACCACATATGTGTATTCTTACACCTTAAATGGATGATTGCACTTTAATAAAATATAAATTGGGATAATGTGCACTAGAACAGTGAAAAGGTTGGTCCCCTTAAATGTACTGTTTTGAGATTAAATATTTGGGGGCTCTTTTCACTAACACTCTCCTCTGTTTACTGTCCCCCCAGGAAGAGTCACAGCGCCTGGTCTCTGGGGGGCGCTATGACGGGCGAGAGGACTTTACCGTCGTGACCCAGCCTTACTTCCGAAACACGGTCGTGCCAGTGAATTCAGTTAGTGTCCTCCAGGGTGACTTTCGCTTCTGCCACTACAACTCATTAAGCATTGACTGTGACAATCCTGAAACAATGGTTCCCAACCTTATTCTTGGAGATCTACTGGTCTGTAGATTTTAATGAGTATTTATTTTGGCACAGTTCGACTGAATACCACTTCAAAAAGTGCTCTAGCTGTTCAAAAAGGTATGCTTGGATCGGTTTGGAGCAAAGAAATCATCAGGTCAGCTATCTCCAGGAAAAGGGTTAGAAATCACAATCCTAAGACAACTACAAGAAAGTTTTGTGTCTTTGTGTGCGTACGGCAGTAAACAAGTGTACAACACCAGCAAACGAGTGGCCATTGAATTGCTTTTTTATCTTCTTCCCATAACCAGGATCAAAAGCCTGACATTAGCTTCTTCTCAGTGGACTGTTTCCACTTCAGTGAGAGAGGACACTCTGAGATGGCCATTGCACTCTGGAACAACATGGTGAGTATGAGGAGGGAATAAGATCTGGAGGAAGGGGTTGCAGAAATGAAAGAATGATTATATGTCTGCAGTTTCCTGCACCATCTGTGTGGTGGACATTATGCTTGTGTGGCTTGGGAATCTAACGACCTCTTGGGGTATAAAACACAGGGATTGTGTTTGTCTGCCGCCCGTGAACCCAGCTGGCTCAATTCACTGAGTAGTTCTTCCTCCCGACAAAAAAAAAAAAAACTGTGCAGCCAGGTGATTAAAACTAAATACTGGGGCAGACTACTGCTTTCTGTCCTAGGAATTTTCACCTCTGAAAATCGCAGGAGGTTCTTGCAAAGCAATCTGAAATGAATTTAAATAGCTGAAGGTAAAGATGGCTGAATAAGTATGTGTATTTGCACATAAACAGTAAATAATGCTTTATCCTTCGTTGTTATTTATTCTTTATTGTTAAGGTAGAAAGACATAACAGTAAGGAACGGATATTTATGTAAAAGGTGCACACAGGAGACCCTGGGAAAGCCTGCTGAAATGGGTGTAAATGGCTGAGTAATAAAACTGGTCATTATGTACGCTTGGTGATATGAATTCCATAATTTCAGCTGGAGCCTGTGGGAAGAAAGCAAGTCTTCAATAATTTCACGACTGACCGCAACAAAATCAAGTGTCCCACCCAGGTAATAGAAACATACACCAAGCTAACACAACACACGGGCATCATAAACTGACACATATTGTCATTATGATGCGATCAAAAGTTTGTAATCTATCACTATGAAGGGTACACTTTTTGGCATGTTTAAAAATGTCAGCGTAATTGAATTCTCTTGCTTCGCCAGTGGTGAATGTTGCATACATTGACATTAGGATATTTGGTTCCGAATATTCCAATTGTATATGAGGTGTAACCACTGAAAGCAAGGCTCCTCATCCCTGTTTTTGGATGTTTTGCTTCTATGCTAATTTGGCACACATATTTCCAATAATTGGCAGCTCCGTGAGCTGTCTTGCTATTAAATGACATGTACTTTGACAGGGTTAGACTGAAATTATCTAAGACTGTAGATCCCTGGGAGGATTAATTAGCAGCCCTGCCTTGTTGGATTAAGCAGAGTAGGCTATAGCCAGTTCAAAAAAAGAGGCCAATGTTTAATGACTGGGATGTATCTCTCCCCTCAAGAAAAAATGTCTTTTTTCTCCTTCCCTTGTCCAGGACAAACCCTACATTTTCACCAGGGTCAACAGTTTTCCGAGTGTGTCCAACACAACCACCACCCAGGACCCCACCACATTGGCCTCCAGCTCCACCACTGCCCGTCCGGCCGTTACACACGATCCCTACACTGTGCCTGTATGGGCAGCCGCAGTGCTTGCTATCATAGGGTTATTTATTGGCTGGGGTGTCACCTCGGCTGTCCAATTATGTAGAGAGCGGAGGAAACAGCAGAAGGAAAGGGATATTGTGACTGAGAAGGAAGGAGCTGCATGTTAACATGCATAGAAACAGCAGCATAACAGGAATGTACCAATGTGCTCTTGCACAAAAATATGCTGACACGTGCATCGTCTCTCTTATGGTTGCACACACAGAATACACTGTATGTTCAACTCCCTGATCTGGGTACAATTCTGATATGACCAATGATTTTTTCCCTAATATGTCAGTCTCGTGCATTGTTTTTTGTCATTCATACATACAGTTTCCTATCAGGTCTGATGCTTTTTTTTTTTGCAAGTTGACCAGTGGAAATCTTCTTACATCCTCTTTACGGATCTAGTTGTTTTGACAATGGTCTATTGGCTTCTATTATTTTGTATATATGGGCTGTTTTTTTTTAAAGGAGTTTTAAAAGCCATGTCTAAATGCAGTTTTGGGAGGAGAAATAATTATTGCACAAAAATAAAATTATTCATTGTATTATTACATTGAGAGGTAGCAATGCATTGTCAGGTGCAATTTGTCTTCATCTCAATGCTGTGATTACTTTTAAGAAATGACAAGGTTTTTTAAATAGTGCGCCATGTTAAGCATATTTATTTAGAACATTATACACAATGGTCCCTGTGTAGAAAAGCTTGTTAATTTGATTTTTATTCCAGCTTTTGCATAAATCATGGGTCTCGATGATGGTCAGTATACTCTTTATGAAGAAACACATATTCATTTGAGAGGAACAGATTTTTTCCTATCATTCATCCAGGCATGGGGCCAGAACTAAACTTTACAGTGCATTGAATTTGCTAGAAGTCCAAAAAGACCAGATTTTACTTCGTGATCTCACAATCAGTACTTTATTGGCCGCAGACAGATCTAATACAAAGAAAGAACTTGTGTTTGTTTGTCTTGCTTCCTCATCAGGAAGTCAGATGTCAGCAGTAATGAGTATTGCAGAGGTGAGAGATGAGGGCCATATCTGTGTCTGGCTTTCAATCCAGCTTCTGGGTTTACTTACTCATTTAGCTTAACCATATATGACATTGTGCATTTCAGATGCATTTCTTGAAATTCTCATGAATTGCTACCAAAATTTGGTCTTGCGTCCCAATATGAGACCAATTACTGGGATCTAATTTGCAAATATACTCACGTTTGTGTGCACAGCTAATTAATTAATTTAGTCGCGATAACTGGTTGAAATAAAAACCAGCATACACGCCGGCAGTCGTGGACCAGAATTGCCCACCCCTGGAGAATGCCAGAGACACCATAGAAAGGAGACAAAACACTTCAAACATTTAGAATGGAAAAATCTATGACGCCTGAGATGGCAGTTGTCCAACACATTTCCGGCCCCATGCCCCCAAAAGCCAATCGTCTGTTTTATAATAGCCAAATTGAAAAACACATCTAGCCAATCTTTTTGTTGCACTGACGCAAGTGCACGGTCGAGATTCACGATTTCAACCGATTTGGTGGTTCATTGCTCAAGTGCTACGGTGAGATTAGCTGATGCCGTCATGCCACAGCACTCTGGATTGAGCCATAAAAAAAGTCATCGTGAATCCTTGCACATGTGTAGCACAAATATACTCCATAGAAAAAATTATTTCAAACCTTATTTTGAGGCAAAGTCACCAAACTTCTTTAATGGTTTTTGTCCAATTTGACTGCTGATTCTGTACATACAGTTTTTATGTTCTGGTGATCATTAAAATTGAAGTAATGGCTCTCTCCTTGCATTTAGACAAGGGCCTGGTATTAACCCAAAATAACTGCCCGGGGGCATTGCCAAGATGGTCGCTGAGTGGTGAGACTTGCCTAAAAGGTCTTTGGTATTGCAACAGGCCAAACTACAGCCATGATTCAGGCAGTGGTTCTCAACATTGGTCCTGGACCTTTCCCTGTTGGCCGGTTTTTTTTCCGATCACAATTGCAACAGCAGGATTTAAGCAAGCTATTAATCACTCAGCTATTATTTACTCAGGCTACCTGCAAGGTAGCTTGAGTCTAGGTGTACCATTTCATCTATCTATCTATCTATCTATCTATCTATCTATCGTATTTAGGTATAGCGTCATGAAAACAAGACTACACATGACGTGAGGTCATGTGACTGAGTTGGGTAGCCAAAGACAACGCCTACTTGGTGTCAAGCTCATTCATGTTTGTAGCTGTTTTTTACCCTCTTACTCCTCATTTTGACTGAAATATTGATGCATGGCATCAAGAATAAAAGAATATGAACATATTGTGTTTATTTTTCTATTTTACATGTAATTTGAAATTTTTATATTTTTCAACTGAATAAATTAGACAAATAAGAAAATCAGTGAGCTTGCTGGACTGAAATGAGACTTCGATATACCACACACACAATGGGAGCAGGGCACATAATGAACCAGACTCGGGCATGGCGAAAGCAGACAAGTTGATAAATCAATTAAGGGAGACAAAACCACTTAACACACGCAAGTCACTGAAAAGGGGGAGGAGAAAATTACGGAGACACAAGGTTTGTGACAACTGGTTGAAATGAGAAAACTTTGTTCCCTTTGAAATGTTTACATGTACGCACCTCACCCGGTCCACATGCAAGGTATAAAAGCTAGATTTGAAGGGCGTGTATTTCCATTGTGTGCACGCTCATGAGCACCATTAATTTTGAAGGAGTCAGTCCAGTGTGGTAAGCAGTCGAATTATTCACTGCCTTTGACTGTTTTGGCTAACATTTTCTGGTGGGAGTTATTCGTTCCTATATTGTTAATTTTTATTGTTCATTAGTCATACAGTAGTTCCTCATTATTGTTTTCCCACTGTAAATCCTTTGTCGCAGCATTCACAGATACAAATTAGCTGTACGATGCAAAGCCAAAGCAATTCAACAATGTCTAAGTGCTGCCGACTTCTCTAGGCTCGGTAAAACCTGAGAAGGCCAGTAGCACAGAGGAAGCATGTTTTGTACTCCGATGACTCAACATTTCAAGTGGTTCTTGTAAGAAAGCTGCCATGCGTTTTGGGCCAAAGACAAAAAAGACAACCCAAGTTGTTATCAGCATCAGGTCCAAAAGCCACTGTCTGTCATGGTATCAGGGTGAGCCAGTGCATATGGTGTGGCTTATTTGCACATTTGCCAGGGCACCAAAAATGCAAAAAGATTTGAGCAAGTTTTGGTGCAACCTATTCTGCTATCAGGACATTGTCTGTTCCATTTTCTAACAAGACAACTTAAAACCACATTTGGCATGGATTACAAGTGTGTGACTGTGTAAGCAGAGAACGCAGGTGCTAGATTTGCCTGCCTACAGTCTCTTTAATGAAACTTCACGACAGGGTAGGGGAGACCGGGGTCCGATTAGCCATGGGGACCAATGAGCCATATCACTATTTTGCAATCAATCGATGACAGAGCTGCTTAAATAGGTAAAATATTTGACCATAGACTGATGAGTCATGGGGATAAATGAGCTGTATCACTATTTTGCCTATATTAAACACCTTTGGCATCGATTGATCGCAAAATGGTGATATGGCTCATTGGTCCCCATGGCTCATCGAAAACCAGTCTCCCCTATAGCATGGGCTAAAGATGAACCCTTTTAATCTCATTTAGCACTAAGAAAAACATATGCGCATTATCTTTGCAATCTCCATGTTACTGAATAACAGTAGCGATTCTATGTTGTTCCACATCTTTAATTGTGGTGCATAACATTTGAATTAGAGCATGCAAACTCTTTCGAGCATCACCTCCCTCTTCGCCTGCATGCACTTCTGGCCAATCAAAACCAATTCAAGGTCCCCTGGTGTCCCCTCTGCCATGGAATTTTTTTTATTTTTTAAATTACTTCCCTGTAATTGGTTTATGGCATGCATGGCCATTTCTTCAATAATGTGGCTTAACCCTTTCATCCATGGAGGTCACTACAGTGTACAGCTGTTTAAAAAGTGTTTTTTCTCTATACAGTATATGCCTGCAATTTTGGGCACTGCTGCATATTAGTAAAAAAAAAAAATCCTAACTGAGTTTATCATAATTCATGCATGAGAGGGTTAAAAGGGAATCCCAACAAACATATGTAATTGCCTCCTTCAAGAATTCCTGCCTTATTGTGGTTGAGGGATTTGCGTGCCTCTCTTGGTGGCTATGTTGCCTGAAGCATTAGCTTCTGGTCATGTTTCCCATTGTAAATTAGTCCCAAGTAAGGGGCCAGACAAAATGTGATTTACAGGACACCTATGATGCGTCCTGTGGGAGGAAAGAGAACTTTGCCTGAAATTGGGATACCAGGGTCCCCTTCTGGAGCCAAGCCTGGGATGGGAGCTTGTAAGCGAGTGCCTGGTGGCCAGGTTTTTCCTGGGGCCCAGCCAAGCTGAGCTCAGAAAGGTGACTCAGAGTCACCTCCTCTTAGACCCAACACCCGCGATGGGAAAAATAGAGGTCAGTGCACTTTAGACTGGGTAGCCTAAGAAGGCAGAGGCCCTCACATTCTGGGCCCTTGTTTTGGAACCTTGTTCTTGGAATAAGGAATATCACTATCCTAGTGGGGAGAGAGCTTGAGCTTATGCTGGAGGTTGAGCAGTATAGGCTAAATAGTCAGACTCATTTGTCTGCACAGCACTGGCTCTGAAACCAAATTCCTTGATAGGAGCTGGACCTTTTCTAGAGTTATGTAGGTGAGAGGCAGCAGGCATGGGGATACTCACATCTCCTTACCTGAGTGCCACTGTGTTGGCGTTCACACCACTGAAAGAGAGGGTCTCCATAATGTGCTTGCAGGTTGCAGAGGGGAATGCTTTGACTGTTGTTTGAGCTTATGAAGTGTCCAACCTTCATAGGGTCTTTGGGTGAGGTTCTGGAAAGGGCTTCAACCTGGGATTCCATAGTTCTCTTGGGGATTTCAAGGTTCAGGTAGGCAATAGTGAAGATACTTGGAGGGGAGTGATTGGGAAAATTGCCTCCCATATCGGAATCCAAGCAGAGTTTTATCGCTAGATTTCTGTGCTGGTCATGGATCCGCCATAACCATGCTTGAGCATATGGGTGTTCATAAGCATACCTGGTACCAGAACATCCTACGCCGAAGGACGATAATTGATTTTGTAATTATGTCTTTAGATCTGTGACCACATGTCTTGGACACTCAGCTGAAGAGAGGGACAGAGCTGTGAACCTATCACCACCCAAGGGTGAGCTGGATCAGATGCAGGGAAGACTAGCGGACAGACATGGTAAGCTAAAAATGTTGTGAGGGTTGACTGGAAACGTTTGGTGGAGGACCCTGTCAGGAAGATTTTCATCGACTACCTCTTGAAGAGCTTTTCCGATTTCCCTGGAGAGGCTACGAACGTGGAAACCAAGTGGACCATATTCAAAGTCTCAATTTTGAAAGCAGTTGCCTTGGGCTGTGGCTGAAGGTTGTCAAAGCCTGCGGCAGTGGCAACTTAAAGATCCATTGCTGAACACCAGTGGTGAGGGAGCTGTTAAGCTGAAGAAGGTGGCCTTTCGGGCTTAATTGGCCCAAATGACTCCTGAGCCAGGAGGCAGGTATCAAAAAACTAGAAGGGCTGCAGCCATTGTGGTTGCAGAAGCAAAATCTTACCTTTGGGAGGAGCTTGGGGAGGACATGGAGAAGGGCTTCTGAGCGACCTCAAAGAGGTTCTGGCAAACTGTCAGATGATGTCAGATGAGGCTTATTATCCATCTACATAGTTTCCCCACGGTTTCTATTGTGTATGCTGCTTAGGGCTTCTTAGGTTAATAAATTAATAAATTGTGGTTCCGCAGCTTCTGTCTCGGCATTAGTAATTTTCTTTTATCTAGGGTGAGCGAGGTCATTAGGTAGGGGGTTCAAAATGTGGCCAAAACTGTGACGGTTGCAGGATGATCGCGCTTTTTGAAAGAGATTTCCAGGGTGGGTTTGTCTGTCACCGGTGCCAGCTAATTGAGCAACTGGAGAGCAAGATCCTTGATCTTCAGGGCCATTTGGCGGCACGACATAGTTCACAATCAGTAGAGTTCCTAGAGGAACTAAGTAGTATGTCATTTAGAGAAATGGTGTGTACGCCAAAGCAGGGTGGTACGGGGATCCCAGAGCAGGCAGGGAGAGAAAGTTGGGTGACTCTAGGTTGATAGCGCAGGAAAGGGCGTGCACGCCGTACAGCGACAGCTCCTCCAGTGGTTGAGGTGTCCAACCGATTCCGGCCCTTGCAGGAACTCGAATTGGCCCCTGACCCTGAGAGTGAGGGGACTGATGAGCAGCAGGGCACCCTGTTGGCCTCTACCCCTCAGAAAAGAGAGTTAGTGATATGACATAGTTGGGATTACAGAGAATGGCTTAGTGAAGAGGATGGAGATGAATATAATATAGAAGGTTATAAGCTCTCTAGGAAGGATAGATGTAATAGGCGAGGAGGGGGCGTAGCAATCTATGTGAACGAAAACATAAATGTACAGGAAATTCCTGAAATTGAACATTCCTTGCCCTGTGAAGATATCTGGGTCAGGCTCATTGGCAAACACGAGACAGGTTTAAACATAGGAGTATGCTATCGGCCACCAGCGTTGGACAGTACAGTCAATGAAATGCTTTTGAAGAGGATTACGCAAGCTTGTAGAGGTGGAGGGACTATTATTATGGGAGACTTGAATTATCCTGGTATCGATTGGGAAATGGTGAAAGGACAGGGTGGGGGGGAGGAAGAATTTCTAGATGTTATAAATGATAATTTTTTGGTGCAGTATGTTAATAAACCGACAAGAGAGAAGGTAATTTTAGACTTAGTGCTCTGTAATGACCCGGATAGAATTAGCAATGTTGAGGTATTGGAGCCACTTGGGACAAGTGATCACTCTGCTGTTAATTTTGATGTTTCATGGGAAGTTAAAAAGGTGTATTCAAAAACAAAAATTTTCAATTTTAGGCGAGCAAACTTTGACAGGATCTTTTCATATCTAAGTGAAATAAAGCGGAGACACTCCTGGACTGTGAGTCTGTAAATGAGATGTGGGAAAAGATTTAAGGGGTTTTTACTTGATTCACAATGCAAATTCATTCCAAAGGTGTCCAAAAGTAAGCTGAAAAAGCAGAATCCTCAGTGGATAACCAAAAAGTATTCGTAGGATTTTGAGGGAAAGAGGAATCTTTATAAGATGTACATAAAGGATAACAATGAGAACACTAAGGCTGAATACTGTAAAATGTGGGCTGTGGTCAAAAAAGAGCTGAGGAATGCTAGAAGACTGTATGAAAGACAAATTGCAGAGGGGGCAAAAACTAAACCTAAGCGCTTCTTTCAGTACTGTAGCAGAAAAAGGAAAGTCAAAGAGCAGGTTAAGTGCATAAAGAATAAAAATGGATCGCTGCTGTATGATAACAAGGATATTGCGGATGCCTTAAACAGTTACTTTGTTGAGAATTTTACCTCAGAGTGGGTCTTTATTCGGCCAGAGGGCATGTTAAATGCTCAAGATTATTTTAGCGGAAATTGAGGTTAGGGATAACGAAGTATTAGACAAGTTGCGTAAACTAAAGGCAGATAAGGCGGCAGGTCCTAATGGCTTATATCCTAGAGTGCTCAGGGAAGTTGGTGATATCATCTTTAAGCCGCTATCTGCCATCTTCAGACGGTCTTTAGAGACTGGAGAAATACCAAATGATTGGAAACAGGGCAATTTAATACCAATATATAAGAAAGGGGACCGTACTGAGCCAGGAAATTACAGGCCAGTCAGTTTAACTTGCATTGCGTGCAAAATATTGGAATCTATCATAAAAGATGAGCTGGACTTATTTCTTGAATGTAACAGTATCTTGAGGGATAGCCAACATGGTTCCGTAAGGGAAGGTCATGCCTGACAAACCTTCTGGAATTTTTTGAAGAGGCCACCAAGACTTATGACCAGAGCAGGGCTTATGACATCATATACTTGGATTTTCAGAAAGCATTTGATACAGTACCGCATAAGAGACTAATTTTTAAAATGAGCTCCATTGGAGTTACAGGAGGTATACTGGAGTGGATTCAAAACTGGTTACAGGACAGAACACAAAGAGTGGTGGTCAAGGGTATCTCATCTGAGCTAGGTATGGTGGGGAGTGGCGTCCCCCAGGGATCGGTGTTGGGACCTCTGCTGTTCCTCATCTACATTAATGACTTTGATAGGAATATTGAGAGCAGATTAGTTAAATTTGCAGATGATACTAAATTGGGGGGTTTGGCAAATAGTTTAGAGTCCACTAAAGTGATTCAGGATGATTTGGATAGAATCCAGAATTGGGCAAAAATGTGGCAAATGAAATTTAATGTAGCGAAATGTAAAGTTGTACATGTAGGTAATAAAAACATTAGACGGGATTACTTCATGGGAGGTTTAAAACTGGAAGGTGCTCCTCACGAGAAAGATCTGGGAGTGATTGTTGACCAAACCCTCACAGGCTCTAGCCATTGTGCCGTTGCAGTTAAAAAAGCCAATCGGATGCTGGGATACATTGCCAAAAGTATTGAGTACAAATCTAAGGAGGTGATGCTTCTTTTGTACAACACATTTGTCAGACCACATCTGGAGTATTGTGTGCAGTTCTGGGGACCATACTTTAAGAAAGATATAGAGGCTCCAGAGAAAGTTCAGAGAAGAGCCACTAAGCTAATTCCAGGTATAAAACATGAAAGCTATGAGAAGAGGCTGAAGATCCTTAATCTCTTCAGTCTTAGGAAAAGGAGACTAAGGGGTGATTTGATTGAGGTCTTTAAATATGTTAAAGGGATTAACAAAGTGAATTATGTAGGATTCCTTCGACTAAGTGTTGTTAGTAGAACTCGGAGTCACAAATGGAAGTTGACCAAAGGTAAATTTAGCACTGATATTCGGAAATATTTCTTCACCCAAAGATTTCGATGTGGAATAGCTTGCCTGACCATATTGTTGAGGCAGAGACCTTGGGGGTTTTCAAGAGTAGACTTGACTTAAAGCTAGATATCATTGAGTCATTGAGTATCTGAAGGGATATATTCACAATAGTATAAAAAACTGGCGAGCGTAGCTGGGCTGAACGGCCTGTTCTCGCCATTCATGTTATGTTATGTTATGACTCAGAAAGGGGAGGGCTTTGTCCAGGCTGTTTTCAGAACTGCGGACATTGACTGTTGTTAAGCAGTCTAAGGACCATTTTGAAGAACCCCTGAATCCAGCAAACTTGCCCTCTGTCTAGGAGGTAGGGATGGAGGACTCCAGTGAGTCTTTACCCATCTCCCTAGTGGAACTCACTGAGGTGGCTGAAAAGCTTTGCGGTAGCAAGTCAGGGGGGATGGACGAGACTTGCTTTGAGATATGGAAAGCTCTGGATGTTGTCAGGCCATCGTGGCTGACACACCTGTTTAACATTAAATGGAGGTCAGGTGCAGCGCCCTTGGACTGGCTGACATGGGTGGTGGTTGCCATTTTCAAAAAAGAGGACTGGAGGGTGTACACCAACTATAACAAGATCACACTTTTCAGTCTCCCGGGAAATGCTAAAGCCAGCACACTGTAAAGAAGATTCACATTTTTTTTTTTTTTTTTTTTAATTTCCTCACCCACTAAACCATTCCAGACGGTTTGAAGTTCATTCCAAAGAGATTGTTTTGAAGTTACAACAGATTTGGTTATCTTGGTATTGAGCAAATCCCAGATTTGCTCAATTGGATTAAGGTCTGAATTTTGGGCAGGCCAAGTCCTAACTTTTAAATCACCAGATAATTCTTTTCAACTGATATAATTCCTGCTCAACTTAATAGTATGTTTAGGGTCATTATCTTGTTGAAAATAAAATCCCAGGCCAATCAGTGTCTCTCCAAATGGCATTCGGTGCCTCACAAGGATGCTGTGATACTTATTTTGATTAGTGATTCTTTCAGTTTATAAGATCAGTGGCTCCTTTTGAGCAGACTGAACCCCAAACCATATTATTGCCACGCCATGTTTTTCTGAAGGGGTCAAACAGTCATTTTTTTTTTTTTTTTAATGTTCTCCGACTCTACGTTGCACTTAAATTCTGCGTTTGGATGAGAAAATTTTGAATTTTGATTCATCGGTCCTAAAGACTTGTTTCCAGTCCCTTGTTTCCAGTTCTTGAATTTCTTGGCAAACTCATGTCTTTTGAAGCTGATTATTTATTTATTTATTTATTTATTTATTTATGTTTGTCATACACAGATAACAAACATCAGAGGCACTTAACCTCCATTTTGCACCTCTATGGCCACTAGTTTTCAGCGAACCGGTCTCCTTGATATACGTGATGGTTTTTGTTACCGTGCCATGGCAGCATTTAACGTCTTCAGAAATTTTTCTAAGTGACCAACCAGCATCTGGTAAGGCCACAATGCAACTACGAACAATCTCAAAGAGCTCTTTCTGTCGTTCCATCGTATTTAACACAGTGACACTGCCCGAAGTTCAAGTCACCTTACATTCTGGAACAACTGGTAATTTTGCAGAATAATGTTGCCTAAAACCAGTTTAAACAATTTTTTTTTAGCATTAATAATCTTGGGCTGAATCTTCATTCATGCATTCATGCTATGCTAGATTTAAAAAAATAAAATAAAAAATTGCGACACCTTTCACTTGCGATAAAAAAATTTGACGTTTTCAGCGTATTAGTTTATTACCCATATTTTCACTCAATGTGCGCGTGGAAATGATTTTTATTTGTTCTCATTGCCTACAATAGTATTTCCCAATACATTTTCAGCAAAAAAATAGTAAGACGTAATATATTAGGGTCCCTTTTAGACGAAAGTGGTGATGTATAATCATCACTGCACACTACTATATTTTAAGATTCGATAATACGCAGTACATTGTAGTTGGAAAGCAATATTTTTATTCATTGAGAAATGTTCGAGATACACAAGAAAACGTTAAAGATAAAAAAAACTGCTTATATTTTGTTAAAATACAAAAATAAAATAATACCATTAAGGTCAACCATAACCATAGCCCCAAAAATGCGCACCAATTTTTTTCCTGATTAGAAACTACTGAGTAAACACTTGCATTACTGAATCCTTTTTTGGAATCGCGCATAATTCAATTCTTAGTCTTTTCATTGATTTGCCTCTAAAGGATAAAATGCGCCATTAATTAAGTTTAAATGCACGGAGCAATGACATACTGAGAGACAAGAGAAGGAAACAATGCAAAAGCTGTAACTTCATCTTCAAAAAGAGAGGCGAAGGTATCAATTTTCAGTCATATCTCGTTCTAATCATAATCTTTGCGCCTGCGGCCAACTATTAGACCAATCAGAATAAGGTACAGATGCCGGGCAGTTTATTTTAAAGGAGGGTTATGTATACTGACAGCGATGTGGTCCAATTGAGTGTTTAGATCTGGCATGGCAACCCCAATCGCCGCTGTAGGAGGGTCTGATTGTACGGAGTGGTAGTTGTAGTAGTAACGTTAATGGACCCAACTGTGTATGATTATTAGGAGGCGAATTGTGGAATACTTTAATTGCATGACTTTTTATGCGGGTAGTCTGTATCCCGTCAAGATTCAGCAGCACCTCTGCGGAGGTTCAGTGTCAACCCAATTTTTTTATTCGTTTTTATGCTATTCTCTTGCTGTTATAACTCGGGATACTTGTGAACAGCGCATTGGATGCCATCGCCGATGGACGGACCATCCAACAGAGAAGGTGACCTGTACACGGTGAAACACGAGCTAAAAAATGGTAAATTGAATCTTATCAGTCATATTTGGTAAACTGTATCTCTCTCGCAGCGTTTGATTCGAGGCGGGCTCGTTTGCATGTGACTGGGTGTTTTTAGAATATCTGGCGCGTATTGCAACGTGAATCTTCGGTCCAAAAATGGCAGGGGGAGGAGTAGGTTGCTAACTAGTTGGCTAGCTGGCTGGCTGGCAGCTGACATTGGCTATAGCTAAGCTAACTCAGCCCGATTATTGGTGACATGGGGATGTTGCAGTTCGTTGCAAGTGTCAACCAGCTGCGAAATTGTCACACGAAACGTCGCTTTTCAGTTACGGTTGCCTCTACTGTAGCTTGTTGGCTAGCTTAATTATTTGGCCAATTTAATAGCTCAAGGAATGACAGTTCGCTTGCGTTCAACGACAATTTCGGACTAAAGCTGCTTTCACACGGGACGCGAAACGAATTTTTCGCACGACAGATTACATTCAAAGTCCATGCAAAGACGCGTCTTTGCCTTGACTTTGGATGTAATCTGTCCTGCGAAAAATTCGTCTCGCGTCCAGTGTGAAAGCGGCTTAACTTGGATAACTAGCTAACGGTAGCTAGCTTCATTAATGTTGGGGTTCTATCTCGTTCCATTCATTTTAATGTGGGTACCCGGGTCGGGTACCCGCTGGTAAATTGTCAAAGGTAGTAAGTTCGCTAGCCTCTCTACCTTGTTTGTAGCATTGGTAATAAATGGGTAAACCGGGGGTGACAAAGTTCCAATTATTCTAGCTTACTAGCTTGCAAATTTGGCTCATTTTACTTGATGCCTTAGCTCGCAAAATATTTGCCCTGCACTTTTAAACTCGAGCTTAATGGTATTTGATTGGCAAAGAAAGTCATAAGAGCTGAGTTTTAATTCTGTATCTTGCGAACAGTAGTTAACGTTATCATTTAGAAGGTTTTTGTCATTGCTAGCAAACGGCGGGTTCAAAAGTGGTTTGTTCAGTCTTTGGTTGATGATTACAACATCATACCGCTTGCTAGGTTAACTCGTTTTGGCGTTAACTCTGTATCGTAGCAATGCAGTTGGCTAGTTGCAATACGTTATATAATAGCTAGCCATCTGCCTAGCTACAGTGTATCACCTGGTGGTAACTTCTGCTGTTATCGATTTGTAGTTTGTCGGCTCTCGTCAAAAAATACATAAATATATAAATAAATTGGTGGTAGCTGGCTTGCCTGCTGTAATTTAATGTTAGAATTGTGCTTTTATTGATAAACTGGCGCAAAGCATCCTTTGGAACGTTTATGCGTTGTATGTGGTTTTCTAATGTTGGCTAGTTAGTGTCCTCGGCAGATTAAAGGTCCCCTATTATGTCACCAGAGGTGCACAGCTAATTAGTTATTACAAGCCATTTCAAAATCTTTTCCCTCTTGACATCACATGGGGAAGTAACCAACCAGAGGCACGAAGAACTGATCACCTTCAGCTAAGCAGTCAATCAGATTTCATTATTCTGGGTGGTCACTCCCCCTTGTGATGTGAAGTAGGGGAGACTTTGACCTGGCTCATAATGGCTAATTAGCTGTGCACCTGGTGGCATGATAGGGGACCTTTAAAACAAGTAGCGGGAAGTGATGTTCACGGTGCTAACTAGCTAGCTAATTCCATGCGTGCCTCTGCTGTCAAGCGATCATGGCTTAAATGGTGTTGATTCACGTTCTGCTGGACAAGGACATTTTCGGTCGTTAAGAAATAGTCTTATTTATATTTGAGGTAGAATGCTCCCCAGTGCAAGTTGTAATGTTGGATTTTCAAGACCATGCCACCGATTACTGCGTTATTTTTCATTTCAGGTAGAAGTTCATGGCTGAGCTGTGCTTACTCATTTTTCAAAGTTGTCATGTCCGCATGTATAATTTGTGCACGTTCTGTCATCTATGGGAGCTTTTTAAGCATTGTTTTAGATCTCACTCCCAAGAGCAGGATTTTATTATCATAACGCACGTTATTTGTCAAGGATGAAGACCGTTATTCGCAGACACAGTAAGGCGAAATGAGCTAACTGTACATGGCAGCCAGCGGTCTCTTCACGCACAAAGAAATGCTCTATCCAAACTTCAGATTACAGTCCACATAATTTTGTCTCCAGGTTTCTGAAGTACTGCACTTGGATGTTTAACTGGCTGAAGAGTCGTCACCTAGATTTGCTGCACATTCACGGGACGCACTTACCCAAGTCTGTGCCTATCCAGGACTGTTGTTTGAGGCCCCTTACTTCATGTGTGTCTTTCAAGACTAAAGAAACAAATTCAATATCACACTCTTTGTCATTAGTTTATATTTTGTGTGAATACTGTACTTTATTAATCTTTGAATGGAGCCAACTAAAATCCTTCACTGATAAAATCAAATTTCCTCCCAACCAAGGATTCACAGTTATTGGCACCCCTTTAGATTATTTGAAATAAAATCTACCAAATTTTTACCAGGTATGAAATTCTACTTATTTAAGTTCATTGAAGTTATTAGGAACTATATTGTCACTTCATCGCTTCCTATTTCATTAAGGCTTAAAAATGAGGTAAAAAGCATAAAAATTCCAGTGTGATCCAGCACCATGACGAAAACAAATGAACTGATAGTGCCCAAGGCGCTAATGGTTGTAGACCTTCATAAATCAAGTAATGGCTTGAAGAAGATCCACAAAACATCTTGTGTCACTGAGCACTGTTTAAACAAGATCCCTGGTTAGAAAGGAGGCTAATGCGAGAGGGAAATTCATCCCCAAGAATCTCCATTTCAGAATTGCAGGTCTAAGGCAACTTAGCTGACCAGTTTTCAAAAACACTGTTCGATGCCACTCTCACCTCAGGCTCTTTGGAAGGGTTGAGAGAAGAGTGCATTTTTATCACCCAGACAATGAAGCTAGCGCTGATAATTTGCTATTGGTTATTTGTTATGACTGGACAAAGGGACTGAAGTCAGAGGAGATACAGCTGCTTGGTGTGGAAAAATTGACCAATTCAAGGAAAGGCATAGTCGCCCCCACAGTGACAGAGGGGTGTGGATCAGTGTCTGATCAAAAACCTGTGTGCTAAACTGAATTGGGCTGTTGATAAACACAAACCTCGGAATCTGACCGATCTTGAAAAGATGTGTGTAGAGGCAAATCAAAACAAAAAAATTCCTCCACTGTGTTTCTTAACCTTGTCGAACAGGCCTGGAAAAGACTCTGTGCCATTAGCTTTGCTATAGGTGGTTGCTGTAAGTACCAAGCCAGGGGTGCAGATGATTATGAAAACTAAATTTTTATGTATGATTTTTGGTTTAATTAATGTGTGATTTTAATGGTGACGTGGTTTTGCTGAAACGGCTGAATGCCCGTTAAGGTGGTTGGTACTTGAATAATGTTAGGTTTGGGTTGCTCTGCACATCGTTGCTGCACATCATCCAAATGAGACAAGATCCCAGCTGATTCCCTCTTTTATTGTGATATATAGGTCTATGGCTTTCATGTGTAATTATCAGCATTTGGCTACCTCTTTGAAGTTTTGAGAAAAAGGGTCCTAAAATGACCCCTTTTTTGGTCCGAGATCCTTTTTGCCCTTTTTTCTCCAAACATCAAGGTTGGCTCACAAAATTAACAGTAGATTTGAATTAAGGTCCTTCCATCTAAAAGATTCCTGCAGAAAGGCAACTGAGATACTTTTTGAAGTTTAGAGAAATTCCATGACAAACTGAAGGAAAAAAAGGTTTTGAGCATTTTGAGCGCCCCCTATTGACAAACCTCAAGGGTGCCCCAGGTGGATAACTACATTCTGGTAATCTGCCCCCCCCCCATAGACCCACTTTCAATGGAGCTGGGACACCATTGAAGTTCAGAATAAGAGAAGTGGGAACTTAAAATTTTGTTAAGTCGGCCAGTAAGGGCCCAAAAAAGGGGTTGCTGTAGCTCAGGCCAGAAGGGGTCAATAGAGGAACGGTTCTGGATTTGAAGTTTGGGTACCATACCTATCTCAGAAATGAAATATCAGCCAAACCCAGGGGGGTCAACAATTCTGACAGTCTGAACTTCTCAAAAATTGGCTCTTAAGTTGACCTGAATATGGTAGTCTGTCATGCTCATCCATGTATTATTAATGTGCATATAATCACCTGAAGTGCATATGATTTCATGTGGATTCAGTATCACTCCCAAGGCATAAAACTTTAATTTTTTTTATGTCGTCATGCTCAAAATGGTTGATTCCATTAAAGTTTCATGTGGACACTTACTGATGCATCAGGCTATACCAAAATGGGTGTAATTAGAAATGTGGTCTGGTAGAGCTTTTGAACTTTAGTTTATGGATATTGATTGCATTTGATCCAATTCATTTTAATCAGGAATGGGAGACTCGCTTTCCTTTATCTGACGGCATGGTTGTTAAGAGAAGTCCTTCCCCCACTCCGCTCCACCTTTGACAGAGGCGCCGATGGGTAGGTGTAATTTAGGAACTAATGCCCTGATTGGAGCCACAGTATTCCCTCCTCAGAGGCTGGCGAGCTCTGTACTCCTGTTGGCAGAGGAAGTTGCCCTGGAGACAGATTATTATTTTTGTGTATGACCTGGAGATTAAGTGTACCAGTGTCTTTTCCCCCCTAAGTGGCACACATGAATAGAACAAGGCTCAATTCACCCTGAAATACGCAGAATGCTGCTGGGAAATGGGCCAAAGTGCAGGCGGCTTGGCAAGAGTCAATTTCCCGATTCATCAGATTATTCATTTATAACCTTAACGACGGCTGTGGTTGAACATTGATTTTGTCTGCCTGGAATGTGACCAAACTGTGAAATAAAACCTGCATGTTTATCTATTAATTTGCCTCTGAGAGCTGGGCAATAACCAGCCTCTAAACCAACATTAGCATTTAAAATAATGTTCTCTGGCAATTGTACTTGTTTTGGAAATCTCGATCGTATTGCTTTTGCCTAGAAACAACCTTCCAAGTCAGTTAATGTAATTATGGCATTAATGAATGCGTTTATTTTTCCAGTGCACAACTTTGTTCAGTAGTATCTTTAGTTTTATATTATGGTTCCTGGCCAAGATTTTTCATTTCAAACCAGTTTTCTTGAGAATCACATCTTCAAAATGAGGGTGGTGAACAAGGCACTAAATTGACAATTTGTGTTGCAGCAAGATGATTCATAATGTCATAATGTGTTGGAATTTTTTATCTCCGCGCTTCCAAAAAGCGAGGAGATCTACAGTTCGGCGTCTGTCCGTCCGAAAGCGTAACTCCTCCTAGGCCGTTAGACCAATCAACCTGAAACTTTGCTGTGTGTAAGGTAGTGACCCAGAGGGGTGCGCAACGCATTTAGAATTTAAATTAATTTCCTCTTCTGGCCACCAGGGGGCTTTTTGTGATAATTGAAAAATGGCCATAAGTTCCTTATGCATTGAGCTGGGACGCTCAAATTTTTACGGGAGGTGCATGGGATGACCTTTCATCACATATCAGATGGGTTTTCTAGGTCAAAGGGCGTCAGGTGTGAAAAGGATGGCACGTTTTGTTATTACTCAATGCAGAAGGCTGCAAATTGGTATGGATATGTATCTTGGTGATAGCAACCTGCATGCCAAAAATTGCCGTCCTGTGATTCATTTTTTCGCCATTAGGGGGCTTTTCGTGAAACTCCTCCTAGGCCGTTAGACCAATCAACCTGAAACTTTGGTGTGTGTAAGGTCGTGACCCAGAGGGGTGCACAACTCGTTTAGAATTTAAATTAATTACCTCTTCTGGCCGCCAGGGGGCTTTTTGTGAAAAATGGCCATAAGTTCCTTATGCATTGAGCTAGGACGCTCAAATTTTTATGGGAGGTGCATGGGATGACTATTCATCCCATATCAGATGGGTTTTTGATTTGACAAATTTTGACTGTTTTCTAGGTCAAATGGCGTCAGGTGTGCCAATCATTGAAAAGGATGGCACGTTTTGTTATTACTCAACGTAGAAGGCTGCAGATTGGTATGGATATGTATCTTGGCGATAGCAGCCTGCATGCCAAAAATTGACACCCTGTGGTTCATATTTTGGCCACTAGGGGCTTTTTGTGAAAAAAGAAAAATGGCCATATCTCCCTTATGCATTGAGCTAGGATTTGTACAGCAGAATGCCAGTTCAGTGAATTGCCCTCTGACACATTACTACTACTCCCATAACATTTGTTGCGGACCGTAGAGATTTGCGATGGCGCACCATCAACATACGTCTAGTTATATTTATGAAAGAGCCTCTGGGTAAACTGTTGGCCCCTGAAAAACCTAATCGCTAATATGTATGTGAGAGAAATCTGGCTCTGAAAAGATGGCATTAAGAACAATTTAAAAAAAAAAAAAAAATTTTATTTTTAATTTTTTTTCAAATTTCAGCATTACAGATTGGCTTATAAAAGGTTTCAGCTCAGTTTGATGTTAGTTTTTGAACAAATCCTGGAAAAAGAGCCCTATTATTCCTATCCATTTGACAGAATCATTAAACAATGCATTAAAACAAAACAAAGCAATTGCTGCTGACGCGTCCTTTTTTTAAACTCCTGTGAATGGAGATATTGAGCTGAAATAAATAGGTTTTGACTCACAGGACTGAAAATGCTAAAATTGAGACAATTCTGAGCCCATGGCCTTGGGAGCTCTGATTATTTACACATGAAATGACCTGCTCAGTTTTACCAGCGAATGATAAGTTGTTTGGCATCCACTGTCGCGAACAAGAAATATGAGTGCAGCAGTGATGTTTTCTCAGGCTGGAAATGTATTGCGCATTCCAACAGAAAACTTGACAATGCCGCTGCCAAGAATGCAGGTGAGGAATTCGATATTATCACCTCGTCAGTATTATATTACATTACAGGTTCTTAGCAGACGCCCTTATCCAGATTGACGAACAAAAGTACAAGAGATCGGTACAAAAATGCAGAGCTCCAAGGAGACAAGTACAATGCTAACAGTACAAGTGACAGAGAACACATTCAGTTGTTACAGGTCTAAACCAATAGGTAAACACCAAATATACTGATAAAAAGACCAAGTAAAGGGCAACAAAATCAAGTTAAGGGCAATAAAATCAAGAAAACCAGTGCAACAAAGTCAAGTATGTGGTGTTAAGTGACATTAAAATGGGTACTTTTTTCTTAACCAGTATTTTACCAGGGAAATTCCAGTGAGAATATGTCTCTTTTTTTTCAAGGACACCCTGGGAGAAAGTCTACATGAACCAGTTGCAACTTGAGGGAGCTGGAGAGAAACGGGGGTTAAGCCCTTGTTGCAGTTTTGCGGTTAAGGGCCTTTTACAACCGATAATGTCAAAACAACGCATAACGTCAAAACGACTCATAATGTCAAAATGTTTGACAGCTCAAGGGCCCAACGGCAGAGTTTTTCCCAACTTCATCCGCTCAGAGTCAGAATCCTGAGTCCCAACAGGCCTGAAACAGCAACTCATTGGTCACCAGTCAAGCAGCCTACCATATGGCTTCTTGAAGCCGAAGCGCTGTGGACGGCCTAGCTAAAACTTTGCTATAGAAATAGTCTAATATTTCAAGGGTAGGATTAGTCATAATGACTGTTTGAGGTACCCTGATGGCAGACAACCAACCAGTCTGAGGTAACAAGTGTGATTTAGCTTGCCCCTTGGCAAAGTGACTGGGGATGTCTGTGTTGGGTCAACAGCTCGATACTGCACGAAATGAGCCAGGTTCACCATGAAAGCCGTCTCTCTAATGAAAAGCATGTAAAATGGTTGGATCATTGGCATTTTTGCTGTGTAATGCTGCTCCGTCAGCCCCTCCTGTGTGCTGCAGAGGGCTTGAGCACATGTACACGCAGGCTTGGGCTAGAAGCAGGGTGTGGGGGCCCCCTGGTCTACCACACCGCAGTTGTGTTTCTGCCACCTGTTTCACACTGCAGTGAGCCTGTTTTACGCACTGCATTAGGCCCTGCCAGTTTAACACACTGCTTAGGAGCATGTACTCTGCCTTTTTCACACCTCATATTGCATGGCCAACACACTGCAGCAGACTGTGCACTGCCCAATTCTGTAGACTGCAGCTGATTTCTGCTGAATGCTGCTGGTGGTGCGCTGTCTGTGTTGACCGACTGCAGTAAGTTTTGCACTGCCTGCCTAGTTCCACGCACTGCAGCAGACTATGCACTGGCTATTTCTACAGACTGCAACAGGCTGTACACTGCCCGCTGGTTATGACTGGAGCTGGCTGTGCTCTGCTCATTTCTGCAGACTTCAGCTGGTGGTGTTCTGCCCATTTTCACAGATTGCATTAAACTGTGCATTGCTTGTTTACATGCTGTTGTAAGCAGTTTTTTTTAAACACTGTTTAGGGTTATATTGCCTTAGAATCAGTAAATGCTTGTTTCGTTTTGCAAGGCTAGATGGCAACTTGTGAAGATGAGGTTATATTTATTGTTTTTTTTTTTTTTTTGACATTAAAATCCTGTATAACAACCGGTCGAGGCGTATTTCATATTGAACTGACGACATTTACATAATGTTTTTGAGTAATTACCCTGAATACAGCCATAGGTATTTTTGAAAGTGCCATATTGGATGGGCCTACTACCGCAATTTTGTAGCATGTACACTAAAATATCAAATTTAACTTGCAGGGTCTTGAGGCTTGTGTCGGTAACAACCCTGACTTTCACCTACAAGTTCTGGTCTACCTGGGTTTTAGTGATTTTTCAGAATTGATAGTATTGTGAAATAATGCTGACATGTGTAATTCATGTGAAATAATGCTGACGTGTGTCAGTACTTAATGTACAGAAATTGATTATTTTTAGTTGTAATTTAATAATTGCATTTACAAATCATCCTTCTTCAATCTACAGCTGAGAAATTCCACAGTGACTGACGTTACATTCAGAGAGGGAACAGGCCCTTTGGTAGGGTCTGGAAGTAAGACTTGCACTCCTTGGAAGTTCATGTTTTGTGACATGCATATTAGGGACTAGGTATACCTGGAGGCAGGAGGAAACTTCGCTGGTGTTATGTATAAGTTGGTAGGATGCGCAGTTGTGAGCGTGACTGACGTTACAGAAAAACAGCTATTAAGAAAATTCATCTAATTCATTGCAAACTTGTCTTCAAACCATACAGGGTTGACAGCTTTTTTTCATTCCAAGATATAAACATTCAACTGAAATTCTACAAATTTTTTCCATGTTCTAAATCAAAAGTAGGGGGGAATAGATTGATATTATATCGAGATCGTGATAAAAAGCTTTAAACTACAAAAATAAATAAATAAAAGCTTATCAACCTTATTGTAACCAACCACCACTGGCTGGCAGGGTGGAAAAACCCCAAAATAATGGTGAGGAAAAATAGGCTGAAAAAGTGATTTGAAAAGTCCAGTATTCCAATATGAAGCCATTCTGCTGCACTCTTAATGAACATTATGCATGTAGTGAACCCAACTCAGCATTGGACATTTTAGAGGGCCTAGCATTTTTATTTAACTAAAATAATCTTTTCTTGGCTGCTCTGAACACAGAGGATGCCTTTGTATGCCTGATAAACCTTCCCAGGTGGCACGGTCAACAGTCTACATGTACTTTGTCTACAGTACATGACAAGATCATCTTCTTTGTATTTATTAACCTGCATTAACTGGAGATAACCTGAGAAAATATGGCCAGATACTGAAAAAATATTTATTCAGATATTTGGGATAAATTAAATAGAGTACTTAACACGCCTGTTTATCAAGGATGGAGGTAGATTTTTGAGATCTTTCTGCAGTCTCTTCCTGTTTCTTTCAGGAATGTCTGTTTCAGACAGGAAGAAGGAATGCATCAAGGAAAAATCATGAATATTAATGTTGATGCTGCTGCCATATAATGATAATAAATGACACTAATCCTTAGTTTTGAAGAAAGCTTGTCAGAGACAAGTATTTTGCTATACAACTTTCTTGTAGCTTGTTGTACTGAACCGTGACTGATGTTCCAGACCCGGGTTTACATGTGACTGACATTTCATGTGACTGACGTTTCCAACTTCATGGCATTCTCAGGCAACATTGATTCATGAAAAGCAACAAATGAAATGTGTTTTAGGTTAATGCTAACTAACTCTAACAAATGTGTGGATAATAGTTTGGAATATTCAAGTTTTTTTTTTTTTTTTTTTTTACAGCACTATGTACATTTGACTTCTGTGACTGATGTTAACAGCCACGATACTAGTTTATTTGAAGGGAATTTTGAACCTAATGCTTTGAACAAGCCATTTTCTGCTGTTGTCACTTTGTCAATGTGGACACTGGTATTACAAAAGTTAAGCATCGAATAAGAAACAAGTTTACAGACTAGATATAAAGTGAAGATACTTCATGCATATTTCGATGACAGAAAAACATGAAAAGGTATGTCCTCTTCGATGCACCATAGCTACCTTCACCACATTGTCCCAACCAAAACAACTTCTGTTCTACAAAGCTGAACATCTGTCCTGTTCATTTCAAGCACTGTTTCCCCCAATTCCTGGAAAATAATTTTTGGCCTCTCAGCTTCTGCAAAATGGAATTGCTCAGCTTCTGTATTAACTCATAGCGTGTGATTACTCATGAGTAATGGCCACGAAGGGGTTAAACTTCTGTCTGCATTTTCTGTGCTATGGCCTTCAACTAGTTCCTATGAGTCAAATAGGTTATATTTAGTACTTCCTCAGATTCACTCTCAGGGTTTGTGTGTAAATTTAGGTCTTGGATAAAAGCTATATTGTGTTGCATTTTAGCCTGATCTCTCTGTGCTTCCTGGCTCTTGACAGTCAAGGGGATTATAATGTTCATGTGCCAATTTCATTGCATATCTGTTCAAATTTATTAATTAAGCAACAATTTCTATAACTTACAATCTGGGATTAATATCAATTCTATGTTTTGCCCCAAGTTCAGTAGATATTTTCATAGTTCTAATGATATAAACACACTCTTAAAAAGGTGTTTCACTGTTTTGAGCATGTTGTATCTGTGAATTTGGAGCCCCCTCTCTGGCAGTTCGGGACTATCGAGGGAATACGAAAATTTATTTTGCCAAGACTGTACAGCAGATAGTTGTCTGAGGTCGGCCAAACAAAAAGGATCTTGCTGCCAAGTGCAAGGCAGCAATTTGCTAAACCGGCCAAAAAGTGTCGCTTATCAGAAGATGCCCATGTTGAGTAATCTGGTCCCTCATAGACGCCAATGTTTTATGATGATGCTCAGATGAGATTTAAATGATCCCAGTGGGCTTAAGAATTATTGACACCCCTGGAAGGAAGTGAACTAAAATACCAAAAAAAATGATGAGGAACATTTTCCAAGATTTCAAATTTCCAATTTTGATGCAATAGTGTGCCTTAGTATTTCAGTGGCGCCATTTTAAGTTATTTATTCATTTAATTAAAAATCAGTGTCCTCCGAATCAGGGTTTCACAATGTATGGTAACACTACAGATTATCATGAGCAAAATCAACCTAATTTAAACCAAGACAGTAATTCGGCATATATAAGTTCAGCTTATTTTTTAGGAACAATATTGTGTCATTACACCACTTCCTCTTTCACTGGGGTGTAAAATGTAGCAACGTGCTTGCAAAATTTCTTGAAGAAAACAAAAGCATTCTGGAATTTCTGAAGAAGCTGGTGATGGCTACAAAAAGTTGCATTAAAGAATAAGTACACCACTGACCACTGTCAGGGCTTTTATTCAAAAATGTAAAAAATGTGGAGCCGTTGAAAACCTGAGGAGAAGCACGCATTTTGGCCCCGAGGATAGAAAGGAGGGTGGTCAGAGGAGCAAAAGAAGTCCTCAGGAAACTCTGAGGTGACTGCCTGCCATCACCAGGTTTCAAAAAGGACCTCCAAATGACATTGTCATAACCACAGGCTTTTTTGAAGGGTTGCAAGTAGTAAGCTTTTTCTGACTCAAAATCGCGTAAGCAACTTAAGAGCCAGTGTTTATAAGAGTCAGGCAGATTTCTATTAGACGGTGATTCATGACCCCTTCGGATTTGTCTGAAATTTTTTTTATTGATAGATATATGTTAGAAACAAACAAAAATCATATTTTCTATCCTTAATAGGGTCTGCTTTTTTTTTTTTTTTTTTTTTAGGGGGTCCTGGAATATCGGGGTCAAAATCAGCCAAAATGGCAGAATCACTAAAATGAGGTTTTTGAATGCTTGTATTTCTGCGCACCCTGAGTGAGCCAAATTGATTTCCATTTATGCTAGTCTATCGGGTGTGGACTCTCCAAAAATGTGAAAATTTTGGCGGCTGACTTAGGGCGCAGCCCATAGGTGGCGCTGCAAATCACTACTTTTTGTATTTATGCACACTTTCCCAGGGGTTGTGTGGCTTGCGCCCTAAGTCAGCCAAGGTATTTTATGCATGTCATGATAGATCAGCACCTCTTCTTTGGATTTGGATGAAAATTACGGCGGCTGACTTAGGGTGCACAAGTATAAAGGGCGCTTTTTGCTGCCGAAAGGTGAAATTACCACATTTTGCACAGTGATTTCTCCATGCGCCCTGAGTCAAAATTAATGAAATATGGCTCACGTTGTCACTCAGCATCTCTAGTGTCAGTGGTAAAGAGAGTTCCTTTGCTGGTTTCGGTATTAACCCTTTTTGCACCATTTTTGTTAGGCCACTTCACGAAAAAGCCAAATATGGTAAACTGGGAACTTTCTCCGATTTTCATGAAACTTGCAGGATTTGCTTCCTTTACTTTATTTATGAGATATAAGGTAATTTGAAAGTGCTACTTTTTGCAGTTTAGTTCCAATTTTGCCACCAAGTGGTGGCTTATAAACAAAGTGGCTTGCCACACTGCACTCAAACTTACAGAACGCCTTTCTCCCAGTTAAGGAAGCAAATCCTGCAAGTTTAATTAAAATCAGAGAAAGTTCCCAGTTTACCATATTCGGCTTTTTCGTGAAATGGCCCAAGAAAAACGGTGTAAAAAGGGTTAATGCCGAAACCAGCCACGAAACTCTCCTTACCACTGACACTAGAGATACTGAGTGTCAACATGAGCCATATTTCATCACTTTTGACTTAGGGCGCATGGAGAAATCGCAGTGTGCAAATGTGGTAATTTCACCTTTCGGCGACAAAAAGCTCCCCCTATACTTGTGCGCATTAAGTCAGCCGCCGTATTTTTCAACCAAATCAAAGTAAGAGGTCCTAACCTATAATGACATGCATAAAATACCTTGGCTGACTTGGGGCGCAAGCCACACAACCCCTGGGAAAGTGTGCATAATTACAAAAAGTAGTGATTTGCAGCGCCACCTATGGGCTGTGCCCTAAGTCATCTGCCAAAATTTTCACATTTTTGGAGCGTCCATACCCGATAGACTTGCACAAATGAAAATCAATTTGGCTCACTCAGGCCGCACAGAAATACAAGCATTCAAAAACCTAATTTTGGTGATTTTGCCATTTTCGCTGATTTTGACCCCAATATTCCAGGACCCCCTAAAAAAAAAAAAAAAAAAAAAAAAAAAGCGGTCCCTATTAAGGATAGAAAATGTGATTTTTGTTTGTTTCTAAAATACATCTATCAATAAAAAAAATTTCGGACAAATCTGAAGGGGTCATGAAATCACCGCCTGCCTGACTCTTATAAAAACTGACTCTTAAGCGAACACTAGTAATTTGCCGAAGGTCATTGCAGTTATGACTGGATGTAAGTTCTGTTGTCAGATGAGACTACAGTTGAGCGTTTTGGTGAGATTCAGAATCTGCGTGCTTTGCGTTGAAACAGAGACATGCAAGGGAATGTACATCATACCCACTGTGCAATACAGTGGTGGAGTGATGTTCTTGTGCTGTTTTCGTTCCAGAGGTCCTGGGGTACTGCTTAAGAGCAGTGGCTTCATGGATTCCACCAGGTATTTGGCAACTTTAGCAGACAATCCAGTATCCTCTGCCGAACTTTCCTGCAAGATGATGACCTAAAGCACTCTTCAAAATCAACTCAATAATGGCCTGGGGACAACAAAATCAGTGGTCTGTAATGGCCATCTCAGTCACCAAACCTCAGTCTGATAGAAATCTATGAGCTGAACTGATGAGGGCAGTTGATCTGCAGCAGAGAATGTGACTGATTTTGAATGCATTCACATAGAGAGATGATAAGGAGTGCTTCCAAATGTGTGCCTTTGCCTTGTCAAACAGTACAGGAAAGCTCTCCTTTCTCTTATTGTTGCCAGAGGTGGTTGCGCCAAATTCTAAACCAGAGGTGCCTGTAATTATGAAACCTGAATTTTGAAGGATTTGTTCATTCATTGAATGTGATTTTGGTTGGCTCTGTTGGGAGTTGGGACATTTAAGTACATAATTTCTCGCATGTTGGTATTCTGAGTTTAGAAACTATTGTGTTATTATATATACTTTATATCATACCTTGTGCACATTTCCTATCAGGGGTACCATTAATTCATGAGCCCATTGTATATCTTGCTCTGAACTGGGTAGTTGTAAGAAATTCTTTGTTTTGAATAACGTTGTCTGCAAATATTGCTGGTGAATTATAACTATGCTGGATGCATATTTCAGTTTCCAATCCCCCGCCCCTTGAAGGGGACTATCAATTTAGGCTGTGTCCGTCTGCATGCATCCAATCTTTGGGGAGGACTTTTGCCGTTTCTAACTGGCTTGTTTTATTTGAGATCAAAGTAATTTTTATTATGTGAATGCTCTGAAATTAAGGTCAAAATTAGGATTTAATTCATGGAAGAAAGCTGGCATGAGGCAAATCAAATAAGCTAATAATTGTTTCAATTTGGTGTAAAGAAGGACTTGGAGGATGGACTAGGAGCAAACCTTGACCATTCCTGCGCTCGCGCACACGTTTAAATATCACTCACCACCAAAATGTCTCAAAGTGAACGAACCCCATGAAAACTGGTGCAAACAGAGCTTTTGGTTAACATGCCTGTGAAGGTCTGGTCTTTGTGGGTGTAAAGGTGAGTCTGCTTTACTCAACTGCGTGACCTGTCTTGTGTTTCTCTGTCGTGCGGTGAGCGTGAGTCCAGGAATCAGGCTGTCCTCCATCGGTGTTATAATGTCCTCTGTCCCCATGCAGTGAAACACCCCCCACCCCCCCTTCCCTGTTCTATAAATACCCTTCTCATTTCCCCCAGGGTTTGCTGGATAGAGCCCCTGCGTGTGGTGATAGCTACACAACCCAAATATTTCCACTCTCTCTGGCCCTCTCCGCACGCGCAACTTTGGAGCCTAATCCAATTTACCGCATGCTTGGCGAGGTGCGCAGGACAGCGAGCAAGTCTTGGAGAGGAAAGTGAGGCTTCGTTTTCGGCTGTCAGGGCTTCTGCATTTTCCGCCTTCTCCTTTTGTTCGATGATCATACTCGGGGTTCATTTCAGAGAGAGGGAGACGCTGACAGCTGTAGACAATATGGAGGGAAGAAGCTTGTATGCATGCTTGGGAACTGATCTATTGTTTGTGCAAAAAAAAAAGATAATGCCATTGCAGTTAGGCTGCCTTAGCTACTTTTAAATGCCTGTTGTTGGGCTATTTTGTTGTGTTCCGAGGGGTGTTATTTATTTGGACGACGTTGAAGTGTTCATCTTTTGTTGTTTTTTATTTTAAGGAAGATGGATACAAAAAGGCCCTCTTTACTTTCTCTTTCACAGAAAGTGCTGATAAGGATGAGCAGACCACAGTTTTTCTGCAGACACTCATAAAAAAGATGCCCGCAATCGCACACATCAGTGTACATAGTTATTAGCAACTAGTATATGAGACTGACATTGGAGAGACCAGAAAGGTTCGGAATTCATAAAAAGACACTTGAGAAAGCCGTGAATTTTAGCCTTGTTTGCTTGCACAAAAGCATTATACAGGGAAATGTAATGGAATTTTTTTCTATTTGGCTCTTTTTTTCTCTATTGTCTTGCAGTGGCGGACTGTTGAAGATTGGATGAGATCTTTTGACAAACTGCATTTCAGAGAGGAAGGTGCTGGTTAGTGGGGTTCACCACAAAGGGAAACGCTCAGTTAAGAAGGAACACTGCTGAGCCTGTCTGCTTTAGTTTCTGTTCAGGTGGCCACAGCTAATTTTTAAACTTTAAGAGTGACGGTAAACTAATGTGATTTCCTCATAACTTCAGTGTTTTTCCGACTCTGAATACCGTGTCGTGCTTCATTGCACACAAGCTAGCGGCTATATTGGAACACAGAGAAGTCTATCTTTATCCTTCAAACCACATTTGCATCATGGTGGGCCACTTTATTTCATTAGCTTGTTATTCTTTCCCTGATGTCATTCTGTGTTTCCTTGAGAGATCTTGGTGTGGACCTGCATATCATCAGTCTAAACTGACTTCGAATTGTTTGGGTTCTGGGCTGGCCACAGAAATTAGGACGGCTTGCGAATGCTAGTGTGTAAAAGGACCCATATTATGGAGAAAACTTTTTTTCCAGTTCAGTCCACTTGTAAAGTAAATAAATAACTGTTAGTAACAGCCCAGAGTAGGTTGACTGTGAAGACTCTGCAGTTTAGCTGTTAGACCCCTGCTTTGGCAATCAGATAAACATTTTGCAATATAAGATAGAAAAGTATAACATGATATTCAGCTTTACCTAAATGGCTGTCTTCGTTCTGTTTACAGAGTCTACCCTGTCGTTTCTGAAAAATAGCCTTAAACTTGGTATACATAAAAATGCTATACCTTCAACATCATATAGGAATTGTATATTACATTTGCAAGTCCCTAACAAACATCTTTTGACCATTTTGGATCTGAAAAATGGCTACCTAAATCAACTTCCCATTGCTTTGAATCTGAGGTTGATGGAGTTGTTCAGGGTTAAGTGGGCTCTTGAAGATTGTGATTGGGCCATGATTAATCTGGGGGCGGGGCTTATAATCTGTCAGTTAGTGGTGATTTTACTAGTTACTGGAATAAGAAGCTCCTAAGCTCTTGAATGAGATGTACTTTTTTTATGGTTGCAGTGAAAATCTGCTTTAACTGTTGATTTCTCAGGATATGTTGTCCTGACTTTGACGAGACGCCCCCCCCAATCAAAAATTGCATATTTTTCTTCTTTCCTGTTGCGCTATTTATCAGTCTAGATTGTTTTAGTGTGAGTTGTTGAGTTTTGGAGAGAGTGGCTGTAGAGATGTCTGCCTTCTCTCTAACATAATAGAACAAATTTGCACATCTCTTGTGGTGTCCAAGGCCCACCCCCCAAAAAATACATTTGAAATTCAACTGCAGGTGTAGTTTGGTAGAAAGAAAATGGTTGATATATTTAGCTGCTCACAGCATTGCCCTGTGGATTGTCTCATTTCTTATGAATTTTTGCTCAAATGGTAAATGGTCAAAGTTACACTGCAGAAATGACTGCACATTCTGAGCCTGAGGCTAGCTCACAGGATGTCCTTTCTCATTCACTGTAATCTGCTCTGGAGGGGGCGCATGCTCTTTCAGTGCGTTTACATGACGTTAGAGAAAATCGAATAATTGTGTTAGTCTGACTATAAACGGACTTTTAAAAGGCATGTAAACGTGTTAGTCCAACTGGAATCGGGCTAAATCGAATTTCTCATAGTCCGACTGACACACCCAGATAATGTGGTTAATAGTTGCATTATGCCTGCATGTATACGCTTGAATTGAACAGAACTGGACTATGCGCTCTGAGCATGCTCCACTTTCTTCGTACAGGAATTTGGCCTGGAAGGCTTGTGGACATGTACACACCAAACTGCTTAACGACAGCTCTGAGCTTTTAACTAACTAGCAATTTTGCACTCTGCAGTAACAATCCTCGTCTGCACGGGTATTTTTGCTTGAACAGTAACGCCTTTGGGTCTCTTAACTTCTACCCTTAATTTGCTTGATTTATAGAATGACTTGTGCGTCATCCAAAAATTTTCCCTCCACTCGCCATCGTAAAAACGAGTATCTCCCACTCGTCATCACTCCTGACCCGCATACAACATGCAAGGGAAGCCCGGTAGTACGTTTCCCGAAAGCACAGATGCTAAGTTACATAGTTGGAACCACAGACTGTGAATGGACGAACTATGTTAGTTGCTAGCAACTACGCTTCTGGGAAACTCACTCCGGGGGTAGTAGAAAAGGCACAAAGTAGAGCATAGCGGCGTTTCAGCCAAGCTTCGGCTAAAGTCATAACTACCGGGGATAGCGTGCATTAGGGCTGGGCGATATGGACTAAAAGTCATATCTCAATATTTTTTTAGCTGAATGGCGATACTCGATATATATCGATATTTTTTGGCCTTGAACCGGGTTTACAGTTCTTAGGCTATTTGACCATGACTTCCAGAGTGCATGCGCAGTTGTATCATTTTCGGATTTGGTTATATGTGGGCAGGACTAGGAAAAGGGGTCACTTTTTTTGGGGGGGGGTTTTTTCCATTCTGAGATTAATGGGGTTTTTCAGTGATATCCCAGTGACAGTGATATCCCAGCACTGCTGTACTGTCAATTTACAACACTTTGCTGTGCACAAATTCACCCAATTTTTTTCTCAAAATGAAAAACCTGGATCACTCTTTGATTTTGTTGGAAAATCTCAATTTTCATAAAATGACCCAAGTGACCCCTTTTCCTAGTCCTCCACACATATCGGTAGGCTTGTTACTCTCATTTCTAGGTGAAAGTTGTTATTTGGCTAACTAGCTCCATTTGGTTATGGAGAGGCACTGAATGAATATTTGTGAATATAGTTCGTTTGCAAACGAGCCACCGGTAGTCAACTACTTGGTTTTCTATGGATTTAAAATCCGCAAAAGTGCGTTCAAACGCGAATGAGTGGCAAAGTCACTGTGTAAGCTTAAAGCAATAAGACCGCTTGCTATTTGCGCTTGAGCTTATCAACTATAAACTCTTGAGCATGTGCATCACAAGCTCAGGCTAGGGCGCACGCCAGTTGCAGAATAGACACTTGCTAGGGAGAGGTGTGCGGTTCTCAACAGCTTTGTTTACTACCAAACAAATTTAATTTCCATTTGCACCTTAGTGTTTGAAGATTCCCATTTGCTATATCTGAGCATTGCACTAATTCCATGACTCTGTCTCTCTTTTGCATTTGAACGAACGTTTACGGATTTTAAATCCACAGAAAACCGAGTAGTTAATTAACGGTAGCTCGTTTGCAAACGAACTATATATATATATTTACTGACCAACCCCTCTTCTGCGGCGCACTCAGTCTCCATGTTATCGCTGAGTGTAGGCGAGAGTGGAGGCAGAGGGGGAGGGTGGAGGGCTTGTGGTCACAGAGCAAGGGAGGCGGAGCAGAAAGGTTGTGTGTGTGAGACAGGGACACGGAGAGGGAGAGGAGAAATAGGTGCTGAACTTGCCCATGTATGTATTGTCATTTTAACGTTAAAATGGATATATATAAAAATACCGGTCTGTTAGCGCAGCATCTCAGTCAATCAAAAAGAATAAACGTAACAGTCCCGCACCTATCCTATATAGTCAATGCATTTGACATGCTGCTTAGCCACCAGCCAACTTGTTTGTCCCTCCCTGGTCTGTAAGTAATGGGACAATCAGAAATGTATTGTCATTTTAAATAAATGCAAAAATGAACTATATCGATACAAATAAAAACAGAATACAATGATATTGTCCCGTGTTATATCTCATTTAGAAATACATTGATATATATAAAAATACCGAGATATCGCCCAGCCTTAGCGTGCATCTCAGTTGTACGAAAAGAATAACGAACAGTCCATATTAAACATACAGAGCTGTAAAGTTGTCCATGTTCTCGCAACTCGATCCTATACAGTCAATGCATTTGACATGCTGCTAGCTAGCCACCAGCTAACTTGTTTGTCAAATGTTTGGTCTGTGAAGTAATGGGTCAATCAGAAAAAGATGCAGAATGAACATGCTGAAAGGCATATCGCCACCTATCGTAGCGGAGACGGGCATGCTTCAGTTAATAAATCGAATTTCTTCCTGCACATGTATACTGGGACAAGGACAGTAGTCCGATTGCATGGCCTAATCGAGCTATTACCGCAGCTCGACTTAACTCTGCATGTAAACGTATTGATTGACTGTATTGTAGCACAGCATGATGTGAGTTGAGGATTCTAACAGGGGCTTTCTCTTCCTAGCAAACCTCACTGGCCATGTGGAGAGGGTGGGGATCGAGAACTTTGAGCTGCTTAAAGTCCTGGGCACTGGAGGTGAGCACTTTGGTCATATCTCTGCTCTGAATAAATGAAATACACTTTCCTTCAGTCTCAGTATTGTAGTGCTGTTCACAACACTGGACTAGCTTTGCTAGATGTATTTTTTCAAATGCTTTTTTACACATTCTAAAACCCAAGCACATTTACATACACTTACACACAAATGCAGTTTCTTATGTGGCTAGAACATAGTTCAAAGTAGGCGTAATACTTGGAAAAGGAAGTATTTACCCGTCATGCAAGTGCGTGCACTTGTGTGAAGATTGTTTTTCTTGCTATGTGGCACTATTTTACCCCTTTGTTGTATGACTCTCTTCCTCTTTGCCTATCCAGGGAGGTGGATGAGTTTGGTCACTTCAGTAACCACCATGCAACAAAGGGTTAATCTCATATTTCTGGCCTGTTGTGCTGGCTGTACTCATAACTATATTCAACACATTTGTCAGACCACACATGGAGTATTGTGTGCAGTTCTGGAGACCAAACTTCGAGAAAGATATAGAAGCTGTTGAAATAGTTCAAAGAAGAGCCACAAAGTTAACTCCTGGTATAAAAGATTTAAAGCTATGAGGACTGGCTGAAGAATCTTAACACTCTTCAGTCTTAGTGAATGGAGACTTTAAGGTGATCTGATTGAGGCCTCTAAATATGCTAAAGGTATTAACAAAGCTAATTATGCACTGGCTTACTCAGGCTAAGTGCTGTTACAATAAATCTGGGTCACAAATGGAAGTTGGCCAAGTGTAAATTTAGCACTGATATTAGGAAATTTTTTTTCACAAAGAGAGGAATCTCAGTAAGGAATAGCTTGCCTGGCCATATCTTTGAGGCAGGAACACTAGGAGTTTTTGAGACCTGGCTTGATTTAGTACAAGAAACCATTTAGTTGGTGAGTATCTGAAATGTTAGGTTCAGTTTAATAAAACAAAAATGGTGAGTCTAGTTCGGCTGAGTGGTCTCTTTTCACCACCCATGTTTTATGTTATGTTAAATTATGTTAAGGTATGCTATGGTATATTACCTTACGGTAACATGTTATGTTATGGTTTGGTATCGTATGGTCTGGTGTGTAGTGTGTACACCCCTCTGACTTTCTGACTTCTTTGGACAGCCTATGGGAAGGTGTTCTTGGTGCGGAAGGTGAGTGGACACGACTCAGGCAAGCTGTACGCCATGAAGGTGCTGAAGAAGGCCACCATCGTGCAGAAGGCCAAGACAGCGGAGCACACCCGCACCGAGCGCCAGGTCCTGGAACACATCCGCCAGTCGCCCTTCCTCGTCACGCTGCACTACGCCTTCCAGACGGACACGCAGCTGCATCTCATCCTGGGTCTGTCTGTCTGTCTGTCTATCTGTTTGTCCCTTTGTCTGTCTGTGTGCTCCATCTCAGGCACTTGACTTATCCGTTTCTTGTTTCCTGTTTCCTGTTTCTACCAGCTCTATTTAATCCATTAAGACCTTGGGCGCCCTCTAAAGAAGCTTTCTAAAACCTACGGCATTTTTTGAAAACAGCTGCTCCTGAAGGTTTTCAGAAAAACGTGACAAGATTGTCAGTGTTCATGAAAATTTTTATTTTTCAGCTTCTGAAGTCCATAGACGTATGTAATAGAAATCATCTGAGATCTTTAACTGTTGGCTTTTATTGGAAATAATTACTTTTGCCTGAATGTTCATTCAGGTATTTTACAAACCATATACAGAAAATTTAGAAAAAAAAATGTGGTCAGTGTTTTGTTTACAAGTGACAATCGACAAAAAAGTTGCACTGTAATAAAAATGCAGTGCTGCTCACCTCGATCAGGTCATCAGCCATTGTCACTGTTTGCAGTGCAGCTTTGGAACCTTTTTTTTTTTTTTTTTTTTTTTTTTTTTTGTGGTCCACACAGAGGCTAAAAAATTGTAAAAACACAAACCCCATGGTTCATTTTGCCTTCCCTGCTTCTATTTTAGCAAATCATGACGCACTTCATCAGTCCATGTTTCTCGAAAATGATGGCATCATCTAAAATGCACTCACTTCACATTCGGTCTGAAAGGGAGAATCATAGAGACGTCGCATCAAGTCTTAATCAGATAATTTGTTCATTTGTACCTTCCCCCTACTGCGCTATATTTCTTTGAAGTAAATTTTTACAGCATACACTGTTAAATATGTCCAGAAAGTGTCACTAGTTGCATCGGGTATGTTTCGCTGTTGATGTAATTTTGGAAGCCTAAACATTTTATTAAATTACTATTTAATTTATGTAATGGAAAAACTATCCAGCACCTAGTTATAGCATCCATGTGGGAAAAGTAATTGCCCCTTTAAAATAAATAAGTGGTTGCACAGCCTTATGCTAAATTCAAACAAACACAGGATGAGATGTTAATATCCTTGTGCGAGCACATGCAGAAAAAAGGGTGGACTTACCGGTGAATAATGGGGAGGCTTTGGAGCAACTTGAATTTATGGGACGCATCATCAGTAGTGTTCCTCTGGCTCACGGGGTGTTTCGGCCTTTAACACTATACTATGCTATATTAAAAGTATGCAGTATGCGATTGTATGGATGGAAGCAGTTCCGTTTTGCCTGCTCAGCAGGAGTAGAAAAGCTAAACTTGTATAAAGCGGGGGGGGACAAACATGGCCTTTAATTACTAATTGCCTGTTTATTGACACATTATTTTTGTGCAGCTGTCCTGTGTTAGACCTTTGCTGACACTGAGCTTTTGCTGTTTTCATGCTGTAAATAATGGTTACAGATGAACAGTCCTGGTCCCCCTGCCATTTTGAAGGTGTGACACGAGCGCCAGGTCTGAATTAGTGAAGGCAGCACTTACACAGCTGGGGTAATTGGCAGTGCTCCAACCTTTTGACTTCGCTGTGCACCTTGGTTACCATGGCGCTGCCAGTTTATGGATCCTGTTATGAGACCGTAGTGCTCATGCAAGCAATCTTAGCTGCTCTCGTTTACAGCGAGAGCTCAGCTTACGCAAGCAATTCCAGCTTTTATTTACCTTTGCATTAAAATATTTACAGAGAAGAGTGGATAAAAATTTTCTTGGAGATGGTGAATAGTTCTAGGTTTTTTCAGTAAAGATATTATCAAGTTTATGTGAAATGGAGTAGTTTTGAAAGAATAGCTGCCTTGAATACAGTTGTATGAACTAAACAAAATGTCTTAGTCTTATTCACATTATTAATTTCCTCTTGTCCTGCATTTTGCCCTCTATAATCAGTGCAACAGATCAGGTAGGAAAAGGTCATTCGATGCAAATTAACTGTGCAGGCTGTTGGTAATAGAGAGGGCTGTGCTCTTAGACTACCTCTGCTTTGCTGAGGGCACTACCTGGAGGTCCACGTGCTAACTCTTGTAATTTTTTCTGTCATTCTCCCTATAGTATTTTTATGTCTAAACACTGACCAAATAGGGAGCCTCTGCATCTATACCTATATCATCTAGAATATATAACAAAGCTGTAATGTGTTACAACCTTTCTTGCGTCTAAAACAAACCAGTTTGCAGGTGAGGAACTCTCTTCTGGTTATGTGGGGATATTTTTTTCTTAAATATTTTACTGCTGTCTTTGGCCATAGCCCATTTAGTCTTTTCCCCACGGCAAGTGTGAAATAGGCGGGACTTTCAGTTGTATCCAGCCAATCAAAACTTGGGAGCAAGCTGGCCGCCTCCAGGTTGAAGTCATCAAATCGCCCATCATTTCTCTTCTTGTCTGAGCGTTTATTGAGTTTGGTCCTGTGTTTTTTTTTTTTTTTTTGGAGAACATTATAAAAGCATTTTGAAGTCTTTCGAAATACAATTGTGAATAATCTGTAATTGATTTGTTTAGCACTCAGCATTGTTGGGCATCAAGTATGTTGAATATTTGGGGCTGTTTGGCCACAGGCCTCAAAAACAGTCCTCATGCTGTTGCACGAGAACCGGTGAAAGTCTGTTAATTGTAGCAGGTTTTGGCCTAATGAGATGAATGAGCATCCAGTATTTAGGTAGTGCAAACAGAATTCCAGCCAAACGTACTGCTATATTTAAGTCACGGGTCAGATTTTTTCAGGTCATATTTTACCAGTGCCTTTGTTAGTCCACAATCGCTCTAAGTTTTGTTTGGGGGCACGTTTCAAAGATGAAATTACGAGCAGTGCAGTGGAGTTGCCTATAGAATGGGTCACGGCTACACTTAAGTTTCATCTGTACCCACAGTTTTCAGTTGGAAGACTAAGTCTACCCTAAAAGAACAATCCTATCACTGGACAGAGCATGTTTTCATTCCTAAATGCACGAAATATGAAGTTGGTACCTTGAATCAAACTTTTATCTAGAGTTGGAGTGTGAACCTTCTTACAAGTCGGTTTTATCAGACTTAAGAAACTTGTCATGGAATGTGACTTTGTGTAGTCCTAGACAAGCAATTATAGTTACAATAGAAACTCCTACTGATTGGGTGTATTTAGTCTTTCATGAAAGAATGCTCTGCACGCATTACACAAAGACTTGTGCTGGCATCTGCTGCAAGTTATTATTAGTGCCATGGCATTTGTAAAGATTTGTTTTTGTACTGAATCAGTCTTGCTAAGTGTTTGACGGCTATAAAATGATTGTGCCGGGTGCAGTTAACCACTGTAAACCAATATTTTGATTGTAAATGGATTATTTGGCTCCTTTTTCACATGTTAATTGCACACAAATGTTTTGTGATGCTGATTATTTTCCTCTGTCTAATGCAGATAAAAAGGGCGAATTACCTCATGCGAAAGGTGTTGACACCTGGCATAGCTGTTAATGCTTTGCTCAAATTCAAGCTTTCAGAAAGAGCTGACTGGCTAACATCACTTAATTAAAAATATCTTTGATTACAGAGTTCATTATTTTTCCATCTATGGTTATTGTTTATAATTAGTGATAGTCAGAAATGACTGTACATGTTTTGTGGTTTAACCTATAACTATAATAAGTTGGATTTGTACTTTTTTTTGTCTTATTTGGAGATTCAGCAGGTTTGGGAGTATGTGATACACCTTATGCATTATTAAAGCATCATGTAAAATACTTCTATTGGCTAGAAAACCCTGAAATCTGCCAAAAAAAATATCAAAAATGGCAAACTGTTTGCATACCGTTGCTGAATAGAAAACATCTAAAGGAATTGTGCTTTATTTGAACGGTACAATATGAGGCAGCAGCCATTTTGAAAAGCAGGAGTTTTTCAGCACTGATGGTGCCCTCCCTCTCAGAGGTGGCGCAGTTAAAGTTAATTGCTTGAGTAGTAATTGTAGGCGCAACACTGTGTTGTGTGTTTACGCCAGGCTGCCGTTGCAGATTACGTGAGCGGCGGGGAGCTGTTCACACACCTGGTGCAGCGCGTGCGCTTCAAGGAACAGCAGGTGGCGCTGTACAGCGGGGAGATTGTGTTGGCGCTCGAGCACCTGCACCAGGTGAGTTGTCTGACCTCGCAGAGGGTGGAATTCATGATTGTGCCTCAGCCGAAATGTCAGATGGTCATAATGCATGATTGGGTACTTTTATCCAAGGTTCATATGGTCTTGCACGGGGAGGAAGTTGAGGTAAAAGCCTGCAGCCAATTGAGTTCTGTGTGTGCAATGGGGTCAGAGTTTGCCATTACACCTCAGCAATTAATCCCAGGGATAGAAAATTATTGAATCACTGAATCATTGATTCTTTTGGAGAAGTTGCATTGCCTCTTGTGGGCAAAGGAGCTTGCGCCCAGAAAATGTATGATCCCCCTCACATACACACACACACACACACACACACACACACACACACATACACTCTCTCTCTCTCTCTCTCTCTCTCTCTCTCTCTCTCTCTCTCTCTCTCTCTCTCTCTCAAGAAAAGGAAATGTGTGGAAGAAAGACATGTACAATTATTTGAGAGCTGGGATGCTGTAATGCTTTTCCCCAGATTGACTTCATATGATGCCTTTATGTGGGAAATGTCTATGGGGAAACGAGTTAAGTTGATTTTATACCACAACAAACTCCATGGAATCGTGATACGTGATTGGGCCTGATTGAAGTCTTATAGCCTCTGACAGGAAGTGTGCTTCTTGTTCTTGGATCTGAAGAGCTCACCCACAAAGGTGCTGATGGGCAAAAAGTCTTTTAATATGGAGGTCCTGCGAGTACATGCCCAAAAAAATGGTTTTACCAGTTTGCCGAGGGTGCAGTAGCATTTCTGGAATCTTCTGTGCCCATAGGCTTGTCACAAACTGTTCGAGCGTGCAGTATTTATACCATGTCAGAGTTCCAGCTCTAACAGACATGCGTTGAAGTCAACAGATTGTCCTGGCCTATTGGCTGTGGTACTTGATTGTCTGAAAGTGTGCCAAGGCATGCTAGACTACACCGTACAGTAGCTAAATTATTTGTTGGATATTTTTAAGTGCTGCTGCTTCTAACAAGGGAGGAAGAAAGGGCCAAAAAAATGCACTTAGGCGGTTACAGTGCTCACTTGTCGTGGAGAACTTAAGTGTGTTGTGCATCTCAAATTTCTCTTTCGTTGTGTATTTTAAATGTGTAAACTCATAAACTGATTTTTGTTACTCGAGTATGCGTTTGAAAAGCAGTAATTCATGCTGAGGAAATATTGTGTGTAGGTGTTCAGAGGGTGTGTCCTTGTCTTCATAATGTAACCACAATCCATTTTAATATTATGTAGTTAAACACGCATGCAGTTACGCTCGGCAGAATTCCTGTTTACCTCATACATACGCTCATATACAGAACACTCAGAAAGGTGGAAGCTTGAGTAGCATTTCCGGTTAAATTGTGTTTAAGATGTTGCACTGTTAATTATTTGGGTTTGTATCAATAATGTATTGCTAATCTTTTGTTACATTACTTTCCTGTACTAAGGTAGGCTGGCATCAGATGCAACAGCCACTGAAAATTACTCATTCACAAACGCATTGACAGTGAACTAGATTGTGAATGAATATGCAAAAATCTGCCTTTGATGAATAGAGATGGCAAGTAGACTGACCCATTTTTTTGCAAATGTAACAAATGTAGTGCCAAATTGAAGTGATCAGAAGTGGGGAAATGCAGTTTAGAAAAATGGTTATGGCTCATTTACAGACCATCATTGCTTTTGTCAGTTCACATAAATGGGTAAATTGCTGAGCGTTACCTGTACAATTTAGATGACTTATCCTCCATTTCTGTGTGTCGTATAATTTGCGCGAACGATGTTTATGTGATTGAGCAAAGAATAGGGTTATTTTAAAAGCAAAAAGGAGCAATAAGTCGCTTGAACTGTTCCTCATACGCTGCTTGTTCGAACAATCTTGCGGCACAAATCTGAAGACATCATTCCTGTGCATGTGTGTCAATGCAGATTCCTGGCAGGACGCCGGAATGCCATTTTAGTCCCACAGCACGAGTTTGTTGGAGGAGGGGGAGTGTTTTGTTTGGAGAATTTTTTTTTTTTTTTTTTTTTTTTTGCGCCTGAATTGCGTGCCACCATGTCTGTGTAAGATAGCAGTGCCAAGTAATGCGGCCTTGAGCCTTCCATTTTAGTTTTATCTCTAATGGAGGCCATTCTGGAATAGTCTTTGGTTTCTGGGCATGCTCAGATGCGTGGGACACCCCTCAGTGACTTCAGAAGGGCCGCTTTGGACCATGAAGAAAGCATAACTGGGGCATTGCATGATTGGTGTGTTCGTGAAGAGAGGCACCACCTCAGGTTATTTTTCCCTGTTGGTAGAATGACTTCTGTCCAAGAAAAGCTCATTTAGGCCCTCTCCTCTGTTCTTTAATCGGTGTCTTACTCCAGTGCTGTCAGGAAGATGAAAGGCCAAGAGGGCGTCAGTCAAACGTGTCGTCTAGTGCTCAGTCTCTCGCATTAAAGACTGCTGGGACGTGTCCCGTCAAGTCTGCAGTTATTGTGGAATTCTGGAAATCAAATGCATGTTCTGTGTGTGTTGCAGCTTCTGGATATGAGATTTTTTGTTGGCCAGTATATTTGAAGCGTAGTGTGTATTTTATTATAGACAATGCTGATTATTGTCAGGGATTCTTTGGATTGCATTGAGATTTCTGTTGTCGCCGTTTAGAAATGTTTTCTAGGGCATTTTTTAGGCCTTTTTCAGCATTTTTATCCAATAGGATGGCATAGAGAGATGAGAAGAATGTGGAATAAGACAGAGGGAAAGATGTGTGTTGAAGTCGAACCACTGATGTCGCCGCTCATAAAGAGCAGGTGGGTAGTGCTCTACCAGCTGTTCACTGAGACACCCACCTGTGAAGTTCTGAGACCAGGAATGTTGTGGAGATGGCAGTGGCAGGTTGTCGTCTTTAAAGAGTCTCCCTACAGCAGTGTGGTGGCCTTGCGGTCTCATCGGGGCAGCCCGTGCCGCGGCCACTCTGCGCACTGACTGCAGGGGAGCCTGTGCTTTTCCGCACTGAATTCGCAGTGTAAATGAAGCTGTGTCTCCCTGCTGCAGCTGGGCATCGTGTATCGCGACCTGAAGCTGGAGAATATCCTGCTGGACTCAAACGGCCACATCGTGCTCACGGACTTCGGCTTGAGCAAGGAGTTCCATGAGGTGAGAAG
The DNA here is from genome assembly GCA_029692085.1 of Gymnothorax javanicus. Classification (NCBI taxonomy): domain Eukaryota; kingdom Metazoa; phylum Chordata; class Actinopteri; order Anguilliformes; family Muraenidae; genus Gymnothorax; species Gymnothorax javanicus. The sequence goes on from CM056193.1 coordinate 27,266,416, forward strand.
AATGGACGAATGAAATGAATCGCATGTGTTGCTTTGATTTAGTTTTGATTCAGAGTGACTTATCGTTGATTACGCTAAGTGGAGGCTAATCCCCCCATCTTAGAGCAATGTGGTGTAAGGGCCTTGCTCAGGGGCCCAACCGCTGGGCTTTCCGTGGCCACACACATTTGAGTCCCTGTCAGACTTGGCTATTTGGCTATTAGCCTGAGTAATAACTGAATGAACACATTTTTAGCTCATTTATGGTATGTGAAGCCTTGAATGTAAATAAAAAGCTCAATTTGTAGTCCTTTAAACATCAGTGTGAAGGTTGAATGAGGAACAAAAATAAAGCACCATCTTCATGAAATGGCGCACATCTCTGCCAGTTAAGATCAACCTTCAGTCGACTATTTTTCAAATTATTCTGTAAGGCACATTGAGGTCTTTTGATTACTGGTTCTGCATATTCCTGTGATATATTTTTTTTTTTAAATGCATTAACTGCTTCTCAGTATTGGCATTCCCGTGAGAGCATTGAGGATGTGCTCCTGACTACACTTTATGGAGTCTTTTCAATCGGTGACCCTGGATGGGCAGTGAATGGCGTTCTTTATACGGCTCCGTGAATGCACTGGCCTGCATTATCGGGCGAATGCGTGATTTATCGGCTCTCTGTTGCGTGGCAGGTGGAAAGGGCCTACTCTGTGTGCGGCACCATCGAGTACATGGCCCCAGAGATCGTGGAAGGCGGTGCACGCGGACATGACAAGGTACAAATACCCCACCTGGATACACTTGTACACTGGCTCTGTTGGCTGGGTCCAATGCATTAGGCTGGAAATATACGTGCTTTTAAATATGCCTACGCAAGATGGCTGCCGCGTGTGTCCTGAGTTCATTTGCAGCGTAGCTTGTGCACGTCCTCAAAAATTAATGCGACATGTACTCAAGGTGCAGTATGCATCCAATCTGTAGTAGCGTTATCCATAAACTAAGCTCCTCGAGTGTTGCCATGTTTGTTTACTTCGAGCAAAACTGTCTGATTGATTTCTCTGGAGTGCCGTCTACTGGAATCCACCGGTAACAGGCGTAATGCACAGGCCAGTATGGGAACAAATATGCTCACGAATTTTGCCGGTTGATTATGCGAACGCGCGGTTGAACAGCAAGTATATTTCCAGCCTTAGTCCCATTCAAGATGCCTGTGGTTTAACTGTAGATATCTGTGGAGGGAAACCGGGCCTGTGGAGAGTTTGGGATCTATGCAGTGATGAGGTACTAGTTTGTACTCTTTCAGTCCGTCGGGGATAGGGGTAGTATTGTTTACTTGTCCTGGTATGTTGGTTGCGTTGGGGGTAGGCGGTGGACTGGTGGAGTTTGGGAGTTCTGATGTACGAGCTGATGACGGGTGGATCGCCCTTCACTGTGGACGGAGATGAGAACTCTCACACCGACATCTCCAAGTAAGACCCCTGTATCAAACATAAATGCTTAACATCATCACGGGCATTTAGGCTTTTACTAGCCAAGGTTATTACCTCCCCCCAGGAGGTTAGGTTTTTGTTTTGGTTTATTGCCTGTTGAAAATTTCAAATTGGATTGGTCAGTTTAGTCCGTTGTTTGCTTGTTTGCTTGTTTTCGCCCTATAGCGCTCAGTTTAATCCAATCCTCACCAAACTTCACACACAAGTAGGCCTTGATCTAAAATAAAAACCTGCTGTTTTTTGTGAAAGACATGGTCATGGTTCAACAAATATAAAGGCCCAAGTTCAAAAATTTTTTTTTTTTTTTTTTAATGTTCACGATAACTTCCTGTTGTATTGTCCAATGACTTACTAACTTAGTATTGACATACTAAACTCATTCGATTTTCCTTTCCATGCTGCATCATATGATATGAAGCTTAATATCAAAGGGGTCTCCTTCTTTGCGCTATGGGGGAAAAGTCAAGGGGGGTTTGGGAAAAAAAGTTTTGAATACACCAAAAATCCTCAATATTGCTCAGATTCTCTTCAAATTCGGTACATTAAATTTTATCGGGGATATCTTATGGTTCGTAAAATAGTGTAGAAATCTATTTTTCCACTTTCGGTTTCCATGACAATGAAATTTTTCCATTAGAAGCAATGGGAACTTTGCCGACTCGCTTTCTCTCTCTCACTGCAGGAGGATCCTGAAAAAGGACCCGCCCTTTCCCAAGGACATGAGCCACCACGCCAGGGATCTCATCCAGCAGCTCCTCACCAAAGACCCCAAAAAGAGGCTGGGCTCTGGGCCGTCAGGGGCTCAGAGTGTGAAAGAGCACCCCTTTTACCAGGCAAGAGAGACGCTCCGCTGCTCTGCTGCCCTCTGTCTTCAGGGAGGCCCTTACTGCGAGCTCATGCATCCTCTTAAAAGGCGGAAATGGCCTTTTTCTTCTTATGGAAAACTCGCTCACAGAAGCTCAGAAATTAATCAGAATTATGTCTCCCCCCCCTCGAAGGGTTGGGGGGGGGAGACATATTGTTTTTGGTTGAGTTCCCGTCGGCATTGGCGTCGGCGTTCCCATTGTTTCCGGACCATAACTCAAAAACTGTCGGTCCGATTTCAACCAAATTTCGTATGAAGTTTCTCTATAACATGTAGATGTGCCTTTTGGGGGTTTGAGATTTTTCTGAATTTTTTTTTTTTTCTGTTTCCATGCCAACAAGTTGGACTTAGTCTTTTTGAAGGGTTGGGCTCATTTCCGGAGCATAACTCTAAAACTACCTCTCCGATTTCAACCAAACTTGGTATAAATCTTCTCTATATCATGCAAATGTGCCTTTTGGGGGTTTCAGATATAATGAATTATATATTTATGTCTCCCCCCCCGGAGGGAGAGGGGAGACGATTGTTTTAGGCTCAGTTCCGTTCCCGTTCTCGTTTGCGTCGGCATGCGTTCCACTTCGTTTCCGGAGTGTCACTCCAAAACTTTTTGCGTGATCTTAATGAAATTTTGCATACTTACTACTCAGGTCCTACAGTGGTGCCTTTTGGTCTGTGTCTGTCTGTCCGTCCATCTGTCATCCATTTTTGTTCGGAGCGTAACTCCGCAACCGTTTGCATGATCTCAGTGAAACTCTGCATGCTTACTCGTCAGGTCCTGCAGTGGTGCCTTTTGGTCTGTGTCTGTCCGTCCGTCCATCCGTCCGGCGTGTTAGGCAGGGGAGGGGGCCGGGGGGAGACATCCGTTTTTACGAGTAAAAACACATTCTAGTTATTTTAAGTTTTGCTACAAGACAATATCTAATCACCCTGACATAACACTGGATTGAGTTTCTCTAATTAATTTTATAAGGAGCAGATGTCCTTGGAAAGTGGAGTGCAAAAATTTTGGAATGGCCTTATGCCTCATAATCTGGCACACATACATTTTTTGGGGGCTTATGGTTGTAAAATGGGAGCTCTGTGCAAGTTAGAAATTACTATTTCCTTTAATAAATTGCATACGATGCCATTGGTTCTTTTCATGATTAATTTAGCTCTGTTCGCCCGTTCCAAGTCGTGCCAATGCGATGAATTGAGGTTTTGCTGTTCTGGCTTTGATTCAGAAAATCAACTGGGAGGACCTGGCAGCCAAGAAGGTTCCAGCACCATTCAAGCCAGCGATTCGGGACGAGCTGGACGTTAGCAACTTCTCGGAGCAGTTCACTGAGATGGACCCCACGTACTCCCCCGCAGCACTGCCCCAGAACTGTGACCGGATCTTCCAGGTCAGAACCTACCCCCTGTGGGCCCCTGCGCTGCTCTAAATCAGGACAACTCGACTCTGGTCTTGGAGGGCCACGGACCTTGAAGGGCACACTACAAGAATGAGAAACGTATATTTCTGCAGGAATTTTAGTCCTGAATTTTGATGGGGGGGAGGGGGGTTAACCTCCCTTCTTTCATCTTTTTTATTTTTTTTTTCAAGATTTGCCAATGGTATAAATAAAACCGCCTTGTCAACCGTAGAGTAACACAGATGACCTAATATTTTCTGCTTGAGAGGAAAAAAGATTTTCACTGGCATTACTCAGACAACGAATTAGTCTTGGACTTCATAGAATTTTTTTTTTTTTTTTATGAATTCTTTGTTCAGAATTGTAACAAAGGGTTAGTTTGTGTTATTATTTTCTGTCTCATTTCTGGACGATAAAACGTTTTTGCCAAGTATCATTTTCATCCTAGGGGTATTAAATCAGAGCACAATTCAGCCCCACAAAATCACCTGAACTAAATTGGATCAACGGCGACGTTATGTGTTCAGCCGAGCATGGAGTAACACCATTGTTACAGTGGAGTAACAGTGGCGTAAGCGGTCTCCAGCACCACCTTTGCTCACTGCAGGCTGTAATTGGCTCACAACTCCACACAAAAGGTCAGAAATAGATCTGAGAAGCTTGACCAATTTTAACTAGGGCGGTTTGTTGCCAAATGGGGCATCAAGTGGAACGTGTTTTCGAAGCTGCTGTAGATGGTAGTAGCTTATCTTAGCTTCGCTATTCAGATTAATGAGGGCCATACGCTCGCATGTTGTCTAATTACCCCAATATTCATTTAGCATCAGGGGCGTGCCGCGCATTCTGATGCAGCTCAGCTCGCGAAACGATGTCGTGCGACGCCGATCGGCTCCGCAGTCGTCGGCAGCTGGGACGAAATGGCGGCGTGATTGCGTTTTGGATCCTGGCGCTCATATTTAGTCTGGCGGATCAATAGACGCATTATAAGGCTGCGTGTGGAGATAAAAGGTTACAGACTGCTCATCTCCAAGCGCCCGTGTTAATTATTTCTGGAGCCCCTGATTGCCAACTTCATCTTGGCTTTTCACCGTCCTCTGCCGACTTTGAAATTTATATATTTTTATAGTTTTTTTTTTTTTTTTTAATCTGTAGGCGTAGCAATTACGGAGATCGTGACTGATTGTAACTTTTAACGCGTGTCTATCTTCGCCCCCCCGCCCCGCCCCCCTTACCCCACCTCCCACCCAATCCAGAACAAATTAAATTGCTTTAGAGAGGCTGAAATGGAATTTCAAAGCAGAGCAATCACAAGCTGAAGGCTGGCAATTAAGAATGTCTGCTCCATCCATCTGGCCTCTCCCGGCATTCAGCTGTGTGAAAGAGCACGGCACGGATTCAAAGGCTCCCGTTTTACACGCAGCTGGGGATAGACACTGTACAGAAAAGATAAAAAGGCCTCATAATAACCCCAGATGGACAGTGAATGTGAATGCCTTTTTTTTTTAAATGGCGCCCTGACTACGGCTGTCCTTAAAGAGAGCAGGTTTTTTTTTTTTTTTTCCTCATTAAGCGGTGGAATGCAGTTGAACTGTACTGCACCGTAAACATCACGGGCTAACACATTGTAAGTCGGCAGACATGGAAAGGCTGATGTCCTTCGGAGCGGTTCGCCAAATGTAGCCTGAATACCTTTGCCGTACCGCTAGATGGTGGAGGTTGTGCATTTCATACCTGGACGTTTCGGGCCTCCGTGGAAATCGTGAAAACTTTGAGTTGAACTGCTGCCAAGCCATCTTTTCTCAGAGGCCTGCTGTAGTGGAAAAAATGGGTCATGGTTCTATTTTTGGAACTCTCACTAGCGCCGCTGTCAGAAACCAGCCAATCACGCGGCATGGGAGGGACTTGGGGGGACTGTAAGTGTCCTTGTGGGGATGTTAGAGATGGGTTTGTAAAAGTGCTGTTCGTACAAATGTCTTTGTTAGCTCGTGTGAAGCTGCAGTTCACTCATGACTAATGTGTATCTGAATTTATCATTGGTCTCTTTTGGAGGGAAACTCCACCTTTTACTTCAGTGTTTACAGACCACCACCTGGCTATTTATGTTGAAGCAGTTGTGTGCCGTGTTCTGAGTGTGTGAGTGAGTGCTGGCGTGTGTGCGTTCGTGTGTGTGTGTATACATGATGTTTGAATGTGTATTTTCTGGTAAACTCTCCATGACACGTGATTGGTGAAGTTTAGCCAGGATACTGAGGCCTGAGGTTAAAGGTCACCTCTTCTCTTGTGGGTTTGTGGGTCGCAGGGCTACTCCTTCATGGCTCCCTCTATTCTGTTCAAACGCAATGTGGTGATGGACGACCCAACCCAGCTGTGCGGAGCCTTGGAGCGGCCAGGTTCCACTGCGGTGGCCCGGAGCGCCATGATGAAGGTAAAGACCCCCCTTTGACTGTTCCCCTGAAACTCAAACCTGGGAGATGCCTCTTAGCAGGCCTGGCAGGGCCTAATTTGGGATTTTAAAACACCCCATTCAGTGACCTGCTTTCTTGAATTCTTCATTTTTAATAAACTACAAGATAAGGGAAAAATATATAGTCTGTGTCATAAATATGAGTACGTGAAGTTGCACTTTAATATGGAAATGGGAAATTTAAAGTGCTTATGATGCAACGTAGAAAGTATAAAAAGACTTTAAGAATTTGAAGTAGTAACGTAATGGAAGGTTTGTGTCATAGCAGTTCCAGCCACAAAGAAATAGTGACAAAGTGCAAGCGGTTCTAAATTGTGTTACAATGTTGTTTCATACCTTCTTAGAAAGTTCAGAATGGCCAGTGCTGTAAGCCTGTACTTCATCCAGACTGCATCTAGGGCCTGGCTTAATTATACTGCACCTCGTTGAACGGGCAGTACTGGTAATTTGCATAATTAATTGGTGTTTGGACTGCAGTACTGGAGGGAGGTCTTTAATGAGGCATGTGTTTTGACTGTCTTCACACCTCCCCTTTGTTCTGGTGTGAGCATAGGCCTAGCAGACAAACTTCGGTCTACCTCAGTGAAATTTTCCCAAGGAATACCGATGTGGTCTCTGAGCTTCAGTGGGCCAGACGATCCTCTGTGTGTTTCGGGAAAATTTAACCGAGGTTTACTGAGGTGTTGTCCGAACTTGAGTGAACTGGACAGACTTAGGGATACCTCGGTAAAATTTTTCCGAGGTTAACAGAGTTGGTCTCAAATCTTCAGTAAACCTATGCGTATTCTAAGTTTTTATAGGAATTTCTCAGAAAAAGGTGCACTTTTGCAGTTTTTGGGTGCTACTAGTGACAGTATTTCTGCGAAAGCAATGGTTTGTACTTAATTCACTGGATGTAATGCTATTGGTGTAAACCTATATATTGGGCTATCAATGCTGAACTACAAAGTGACTGCTGTTGATATGATTCTAAGGGTTAAATACTTTTCACCGATGGATTTATTAAAATGTATGTAATTCTGCAGATTTAATATTATACATAATTCTACAGATTTATGAAGAATTATGGGGGTAACGCTACAGATGTAATGCTCTGGATATAATTTCTTGGTCTTATCGCTGTGGACATAATTCTGTAGCTGCATTTCTGAGAATGTAGAGCGATTAATGCCAAGCATTAGTTGTAATGCAACATTAACGGGTGCCCACAGGACTCCCCGTTCTACATACACTATGACCTGGACCTGAAAGAGCCTGTTCTGGGTGAAGGCAGCTTCTCCATCTGCAGGAGCTGTACTCATAAGAAGACCGGACAGAAGTACGCTGTCAAGATCGTCAGCAAGAGGTACCCCACCCCACCAGCAGGGGGAGTGTTCTGCTGCCATCACTGTGTCCCTGCTGGAGAGCCAACACTGGAAGCCATCTTGTGCTTCTGAATCTCTGTGTCTTTCCCTTTTAGTACTGTTCCAGAAATAACAACTATGTGTGATGTGCCCCATTAGTATTTTCTGTTTCTGCACAGTGATATTTTCAGTGTGTAAATTCAGCCCTAATTTGCTAGACTGATAGCCCAGCAGGGATGATATGTGCTCTGTCAGATTTATTTTTACACAAAATGTTCTCTAGGGTACCGCCACCGTAAGGTAGCAATTTTTTTTTGTAACTAGAATTTTCACGACCTCTCACATACAACATGGCACAAACGGGTAAAAAATGGAAAACAAAAACTACTGAGAAAATTAGAAATAACACTGCGGGAACAACTTGTTCAAGGGGAAATCCGATTATTTTACCTCTGGAGTTTTGTGAGAGTTGCACGTCAGTCGCTCCAGAAGTTTAAGCGTGTGTTTCAGGCCTGTCTCTCTGTCACACAGAATGGAGGCGCAGTCACAGAAGGAGATCGCTGCTCTCAAACTGTGTGATGGCCACCCCAACATTGTCAGGTGCCATGAGGTCTACCACGACCAGGTGAGCTCGATTCTCATCCTCATCTCGTACGGCACGGATCCAGAAGCCGTTACCGAAGTGGAATAACAATATATCGTCAATAGGGAACAGGTTTCTTTTCTGAATGTATCACCATAAGTGCAGTTCATTGCACGGCAGTTAACCTCTTTATGCAGATGCCAAATCAAGCTAATTCTTGCCTATGGATGAATGACCCCTATTTAAGACTTTAAAAGCTCAGGATTTTAGTGTCAGAGGCTGGATTAATTATTTCAATGAAGCAGGATTCCCCTATAATGTGGAGTTTTAACTTATTTCTGTTATTTTAATAATTTTGGGCCAGAACGTGCTGTAAATTCAAGGACGCTTCATGAAAATTTAACCTTGAACGCGTTTCAAAATTAAATGCTGAGAAACAAAAAAATGGCTTTGAGGTAAAATGGTACATTTCCTGGATTATAAACTCAGTTCATGCGAGTGAGCTTCATCTGAGGGTGTCACTCAGAACTACTGTGAAGCGAAATATGAGCTGCCCCCTTACCTCCCCACACAGCTAAAAATTGAGAGATTTTTGCTTGGGTCTGAATTATAAATAATATATTGTTTTTTTTTCTCCCAAGCAACTGTTTTGACACATAGACCGAACTCCAAGTGGATATATATATATATTTGAGGATATATATATGAGGAGTTACATATCTGTTTGGTCTCTAAACAGAAAACCAACTGAATGTTACTTCATTATAGAAACTTAATAATATCTTCCCTTATGATGTAATATAGTCTCCTATATGAAAAATAGTGCAAACTCATCCTCATAGACTCTTATACCAATGTATGCTATATGTAATCATGTAATCATCAATGTAATCATTCCGTATTGTACATTGTGCCATATGCCAAAGTATAATCTCATTAGTTCCATTGTAATGTCACTATTTCTGGTCAATCCACCAGCACATTTAATGTTCATTTAGGACATAACAAGAGTTTGTTGAATTGCTCTGGTTTCTAATGGTGTGACGTTGGTCGTGTTGGATATCAAAAAAAAATAGAATATTTAAGCAGAAGCAATGAGTTTTCTTTTATAATTGTAGTGAACGTACAAATGTGGAAAATGTGACACAATGGAAACAATTTAAATTTGACCACTTTTACAACGTACCATTTGCCTCAGCTGTTGGCATCTTATGTAGGCTTATTAATTGCTTGTGCAGTATGTGACAAAACTTGATAAAAATGGGAAATTTAACTGTAGAATTCTTTGCTAAATGGCAAATGGATAAGGGTATATTTTCTAAACTATCACTTCTTAATTCTATTATCTGCGTGTAGTAATGCTTTGGAAAAGGACACAAAAAAAGTCTGTTTTCATGTTATGACCTCAAGAGAATAAGAATTTAATGGAACCAATATCCCATTTTAAGCAAGCGTTGTCTCCTATTGGATTAAGTAGCTATGACTCTGGCCAGAGCTGTGAGAAAGATTTACACGGACGAGATGTGCAAAGAAAGAGAATGTTTGGACCTTATATTTTATGTAGTTTTTTCTGGTGGGCTCACAAATGATGGAAAAAATAACGAGTGTGGAATTTTAAACAGGACCCTCTAGGTCTTGCAACAGTAACATTGTGTATTTGCATTAATATGAAATGGGAGACTTTGATAGTTGACTGCAAGGGCGTGGGTTTAATGCGAGAGTTGGTTGGGACACGTGTATGTAATGCAATCACGCATTGCGCGCATGCTTCGAAATTTTTGTGCAATAATCTGAGTGCAAATACTGCCTTTTCTGTATACAGAGACTATCCTAATAAGTGTTTCTTTGTTCTTTATGATGCTTCGGGAGGTGTTTCCAAAATTTCCAGACATAGATGCCATATTCATGAACTTGTTTTTCTATTTTGTATCCAAATATTTCTGATTTGATTTTTGAATATGAGTTTACAACTCTTAGTTATGCTATGAGTATTTGTTATGAAGCTTAACAATATTGAACAGTTGAAGTACACGTCCCAATTTTACTCTTCCCATTTATGCACGGGCAATAGTAGGTTTTCTGTTGGGGCCGTGTGCGCGCATGTTGCTCACCTAGACGACGTTCAACGGCTCGCCTCAGACATCTCAGACCCCGTGTCTCATGATCAGTTTTGGTTGCTGTCCGGAATCTGTCACGTACAGGCTGTAACCAGATGTGGCGCTCTTGAGCTACCACAGTCACTCGTGGCTGCCCTAAGCGGGTTGGTCAGTGACAGTGCCTGTATTCCATTCTCAGATAGACAGCCGACTGATTGTTGAACGGTGACAGCGCAAATGACGTACCACCTCTCGGCAGCTGAGCCCTGCTCATAACATGCCAAAGGCTCTTTTTCTCTCCTGTATCGTTACTCGTTCCATTTTCTTGATGCAGTAGCATTTTTCATTTTTTTTGTTGGCTTTATGTAGGCTATTGACCCCACCCAAAAGAAAAAGTCAAGCGTCACGGTACACATCACAAGCAGCTCAATGTTTGTTATTACTGAAGTGCTCGGTGCGTTCACGTGGCGCGCATCAGCATTACAATACCACGCGCTTTTCTTTATTTCCACTCGTATCTCACTGGAAAAGCAATAAAAATTGATTAATTCTTCAATTTGCCTCAAATACAGAACATACCTCATCGTTGCATGGTGCTAAGTATTGTATAAATTTATTCAAAATTCCTTCAAACCGCTGTTGCGGTCAGATCTCTACAGTCACGGGTTTGATTGTAGACGGGTCTCCATTACCAGTGAGCGCAGGTGCAATTTTACCACCAGTGCTTCTGCCACTGGTCATCAAATACGTAAATGTCAACTAATGTGTGAATTTCGTTGACTTTCCACACCCTTCACTAACCGCTGTAAATGATCTCCGTGCACTCCAAATACCCGCTCAGTTGTAGTACTATGGACATTGATACCAATTGAGTGGATATATAGCTACATTAGCAAGCCAGTTCGCAATCCTGTCCACTAAACCTCTTTATGTGCGGTGTTGTTTGAAACAACCATTGAATTGGACAAAGCCGCAAACCAAGCATTACATTGGACTGGATCATGATAAATTTACAATTCTGCATTTTTTTCCCCCATTTTCCCCGCGGATCCAAAGTTCGTCGGCATGATTTTATCATGGCTGAAAGTTGGTTGAGACATATCCCGACCATGCCTACCCAAATTTACGCCTATGGTTGACTGACTACAAAAACAATTGTGTATAAATTTTATTTCCCCTAGGCAGGATTTCACTGCTGTATTAATGGCTCATTTTAGTATGCATGGCTTTTTGCTGTTATGAGGTTTGACACATTTTTAATTATCAATATATATATTATGAAATATTCCCTGGCAGCTTCTGTTGCAAGATATGCCGGACTGGTAGCTGAAAGTAGAGAGTTATGATTCATGCAATGTCTATGCCACCTTTTTAGATTCAAGAACTTTCATCTTTTAAATGGTTCTAGGGCACCACCTCCTCTGCAGTATTCAATGTACAGTTATGTGTGCCCGGTACGATTACCACATCACTTACACCTGCGTCTAAGGTTACTGCTTATCTGCGCAAAAGGATTTAAAATGCTTTGACGTTTCTAAAACTGGCCGTAATTTGCCCTTGTAGTTGTGAATTGTTATTCCGTCTTGATAACCTGATTTATTTAAAAACATTTCCTTATTCTTTTAAATGAAAGTAGGCGTGGAATGATCAAGAAGTATTTTGTGAAGTCCTGAGCGCACTGAGATGAGAGTCCATTAATTCAACCCCCCATGTTGATTTGAAAGAAACAGCCCCACTGACTGTTATAATCTGTTGAGATGACAGCTGTGTCTGTTTGCGTCAGAGCCAAGTGGAGCAGTATGAATATTAAAAACCTCTACTTTCCTCTCCACTCCTTCTGTTCATCCAAAAAAAAAAAAAAAAAACATTTTTACTGGCGGCGGTTACCGAAAGTGGTACGTAAAGTTTGCATGCACTCAGAAAACGTTAAAATCCAGGGCAATTGCATCTCATATTAAAAATGTGTAACTAAATATAAGCATCCCTAATAATAGATACCATTAAGTTTTTGTGCATTTTAATCATTGTCCTCTATGCAGGAGTATACTTTTGCACCACTTACTGTATGTCATGCTCTGTTCATAAGCTTTAGATTTCAGGTTGGAGTTCTCCTGAGATTCAGTTCTGCTATCATTATGTAGGCAAGATTTCATGTTTTTATATATTATTTAACATTCAGAAGAATAACTTTGATTTTGTTTGTTCAATTCAATAATTATTAAAACCTTGGGCTGACAAATTGTGAAAAGGTGGATGATTTGGTTTGTAGCTTAACAATATTGGTATAATTGTGGTTTTTGGCGTAACAATCCATCTCACACGGAAGTAATCATTATAAACTTGCCATATTATACAGGGGAAAGATATTCTCTTATGCGCCTGTTTCCATTACTGTGTTGATCTGTGCTTTATTGTGTGCTTTTAGCTGAATGATTTTGTTCAACACATTACCTTTGCGAATGCATTATTTTCCCGTCTGTGGGCCGTTTCCTCATCTGCTGTGATACTGGCCTACTCTTATCCATTGAAAATCAGATTCATTTCAGTCCCTGTGCTGCAGCAGTTTTATTCAGTACTGTCTTTGGTTTGCCCAAAACTCATTTGCCATATAAATCTAAAACTAAACTTTTACTTAACCTTAGATATGCGTAGGATGCTAACATTTTGGGCCACATCTGTCAGTTTGAATGGCACACCACTGAGCCCCATGCAGCCAACGCGGGTGGATAATTTACCCTCCTTAATTACTCACCTTAATTAGATGAGATTAATGAACAACCGCAGTGCTTGACTGATGTTTAATCCACAGCTGGCATAAGGAGTATTTTGTTTTTGAAAGGTTTGACAGTGCAGCGGAGTGCATCACCGACAAGTAATCAAGCAGCGAAAATGAAGCGCCTGGGATGGGGCTTTGGAACTAGTGTGTGTGATGACTCTGGAAACTGTTATTTCAGTTTGGTTAGATCATGTCCTTGGGCATTTACATTATCATAACTTAATTCTTGTGATTTTCTGTGTGTGCGTGTGTGTGTGTGTGTGTGTGTGTGTGTGTGTACACGCGTGCGTGCGTGCTTGTACTTTTGGTTGGCTCTTGTAAGTTTTGGTTCTGACAGAGTGGGGACATTTTTGGAAGTGAGGACATTTTTGTGCGTTTTCACGACTACAAAGGCAAATTGCGACATATTAGTTAAGGCCAAGGTTAGAATTAGGGATAGGTTAAGGTTAGGGTAAGGGTTTAGGTTACGCATATGTTGCTTATTGTTTATATTAGGGAAAGGCTGTAGAGACGCACAAAGAATGAATGGAAGTCAATGTGATGTTCTCACAAGGATGGAAGAACAAGCGTGCGTGCGTACAGCTGTTTTTGAGGGCATGTTTGTATTCTGTAGGGCAGACGGTCAGGTGGTATCAGCTGCTCCTGCTTTAAGGCTACTTGGAGAGTAGCCCTGAGTTCTTTCCATTTGTGCACATGTTAAAATAGTCGGTCATCCCCCAGTATTGAGTTACTGACACAGGTGTGAGAGTGAAAACAAAGGAGTGCTAAATATAACTGACCAATCATGCTTTACGTTGTTAGACCAGCTACTGAAATTTAAATGAAAATCTTTTATTTGATAGTCATGTTCTTGCTTTTTGTTTTTGATGTTCGCGGTTATTGATAGCCCAAATTAAGAAAGCGTGCTTGCTTCCATTTCATGTTGTGAATAGTCCTTTGAGAACCTTGTCCCTGGATGATATTGTCTGCGGAGAGGGTCTGGTAATCTAATGTACTGTGTACTTGTTTTTAAACAATGAGACTAAAGCTGCTGGCAGACCATGGCATCAGCATGGCAATGCTGTGCTGTGAATGTATCACACTGGACACACGGTGCCTCCTGGCACCATAGAAGATAATAGGATCCGTGTACTCCTGTATGCCTGTTGTGTGTATGCCCCTGTGTGTGTGTGTGTGTGTGTGTGTGTGTGTGTGTGTGTGTGTGTATTTGTGTATATGTACGGTTCTGTGCGAAAGTCTTAGGCACCCCACATTTTATAAAACATAAATCTGGCTTTAGATGTTTATTTTTTGTTTTCCATATTTGCGTCGCTGAAGATAAAAAGTATATTTGAAATTCCAAATGCAAAATCAAAAAATGGTTTTATAAATAAATGTTGGTATTTTGTTAAAAACAGTTGATACAGATAATATAGTCTTGTCAGAGCCCTGGTGACAACATTATCATGGCTGTCTGCAATTACTTGGAGGGTTTGATGTGGTGGCAAGTTTTCCACTCTGCTTGAAACAAGCGATCATCTTATAAACTATAGCATAACAAAACGGTGTCCCAAATATTTTGGCAGAAGGTAGTTACACCAAATATTGGTTTGATATCGTTTCTTACAGTTTACAGCTCTGTTTAGTACATTTCTCAGTTATTAGAACCTTTTTATTTCATCATTTTTGCAAGTATATTTGCCCTCCGAAATTGCTTTAAATGCGCCCAAAACTTTTGCACAAAACCGTGTGTGTGTGTGTGTGTGTGTATGTATCAGTGGCGGCTGGTGAACTGGCGATAGGGGAGGCTGAAACCCATCCTTTAAAAATAATGTTTGGTCATGACCTGTTTTCAATCATTCATTTAAATTACCATTACAAAAACTCTGAAAACTCAACATTATCAGGTGTGGTCAGTTTTCATTAATAACGCATATCTGTCAACTCTCACGCATTCGGCATGAGTTTTAGTGGCATATTCACATTCCCCTGCTGTAGTCGGCAATTATTCAATCAACGCATATGTGAAAGATTCTCTCGCAGAACTGAAGTCCTTGTGCACTGGAGGTTTATCAGTTTCACCTGCGTTATGACTCTGGACTTCTCACACTTTTCTTTACTCAGGGGTTGGAAGCAATGCATGTGTCTCATTATCGTTTAAATTGTTTAAATGAAATAAGATCATTTGAAACGTCTTTCCTCCAATGATCTTATTTCATTTAAACATTTTAAACGATCATGAAACACGCATTGCTTCCAACCCCCGAGTAAAGGAAAGCGTGAGAAGTCTGGAGTCATAACACAGGTGAAACTGATGAACCTCCATGCACAAGGACTTGTATTCCGCGCGAGAATCTCTGACACATTCATTGATTAATTGCTGACTACAGCAGGGGAACATGAATATGCCACTAAAACTGACGCCGAACGCGTGAGAGTTAACAGGCATGCATTATTAATGAAAATGTTGAGTGTTTTCGGAGTTTTTGTGATGATTGAAAACCGGTCATGACCAATCATTATTTTTAAGGGATGGGTTTCCGCCTCCCCTATCAACAGTTCACCAGCCGCCACTAGTATGTATTTGTGCGTGTTGGTGTGAGTGCCTGTGTGTATATAGCTGTGTGTATGTACATGTCAGTCTGCGCCCTCTACTCTTGTGAGTGTGTCTGTTTCTGAATACATCTTTGTGGGCCTATGTGTGTGTCCATAGGAGTATTGTCTGAGTGCTTGTGTGTGTGGCACTGGGCACGCGGTTGTGCATGTGTGTACACCCTTCTCTGCGCTCTGTGTGTGGGTGCATGTCCGTGTGTGCTCCGTTTGTGCTTTCGTGAGCAAGTGTGTGGGTGTGTGCCTGCATGTGCAAGTATATGGGTGCGTGCCCCTATTCGATGCTCCGCATGTGCCTGCTTTTGTGTGTGTGTGTGTGTGTGTGTGTGTGTCTCTCTCTGCGTCTATTCCTGGCCATACAGGAAGGCTGTGCGGGTTGATTAGCGCACTTGGGGCCACGCTCAGGAGAGAAGCGGCACTCGAGGCCTGATGAGCTCCATATCCTTATTACGGCCTCCACCTGCACCCCACTCCCATTCACCGAGCGACTGCTCCCAGATCAAAGGCCCCGTCTCCTGCTTTGTTCCGGACCCCGCTGCTAATTAGACCTATAACTCCCCCTCCGCAGACTCGCTAATTGTTTGCTGTCTAGCTTTTAGTACGGTTTTGTTTAAGCTTAGCTATTGTCCGTTTTCGTCTTGCGGCATGGCGGTCTGAAAATATGAAAAGGATTATTTTTTTATACATTACCTCAAAGCCGTGCTTTAGTCTTTTCATTAGATTTCCACTATAGTGCGCACCATATGTCCCGTCCCTGAGTACCCTCGCACGTGAATTTATGTCGGTTGCTTTTTATTTATAGCGTCAGTGTTCATGCGTTACCTTCGCTGCCCTGCCTTTCTCTCGACCGAGAAATATTTTTCCTCCTTGAACATTTTCCCCCATGAGCTGGCTTCCCTCTCTCCGGAAAACTCTCTTCAAACACTTTGGGATTGTGCAATTGCACAAAAAAAATGCTTTCCGAAGTGTACTATTGCTTACGCTTGAAAACCACGTTCATGAGGTGAAGGACAGGATGGACGCACTTTCTGTTTTCTGAATGTGGGACCCCCTTTTTTTTGGGTGAAATAAGTGCCTTAACCTCTTTACCCAGCTTTCCCGTGTTCACAACGATCTTGTCACGGTTCAGGACCTGGTTTGACTTTACTTTATCTTGGAATAATATGTGACATTGTAATGTGGACTTAAGATCAAAACAAATTGTTCAAGAACATGATTTCTTCAGAAAAGCTCTACAACAACTGTCTTGTTTTATTTATTGTCAGATGATCGCTAGAGACTGGACTAAATTATTTATCTGCTATAGGTGCAAGGAAAATAGGACCTTCATAATGGGGGACCTTTGCATGTTATGTGAAAACTACAGTGCATCGCTCAGCTTGCCAGCTGAATGAATATAATATAACCTAAATGCTAACTGAGTGAATGTGATGTATTCTACCGCTCAGGGTACTAAATGCCAACTGAGTGAATATGATGTATTCTACTGCTCAGGGTGCTAAATGCTAACTGAGTGAATGTGATATATTCTACCGCTCAGGGTGCTAAATGCTAACTGAGTGAATGTGATGTAATATACTGGTCTGAGTGCTAAAAGCTAACGGAGTGAATGTGACGTGATATATTTCTCGGAGTGCTGTATTTTGACTGAATGACTGTAATGTGACATGATGCTTAAAGCGTGTTGGCAGCGCAGCGGGTAGCACTGAACAGTGTCTTTCCCTGTTTAGCTACACACGTATTTAGTGCTGGAGCTTCTGGAGGGCGGGGAGTTGCTGGAGAGGATTCGGCAGAAGCAGCACTTCAGCGAGACGGAGGCCAGCCGCATCATGAGGCGCCTGGTGTCTGCCGTCAGCCACATGCATGACGTGGGCGTGGTCCACCGAGACCTCAAACCAGAGGTATGGCCGGAACAAGACAGATAAATGACCCTGAGAGACAGATTGATAATTCAGGCAGACTCATTCGATGGCCAGTTGTTCAGTACCGGCAGACACAATATACAGGCAGACTTATTGTACAGGCAGACGCTATTGAGGGGCAGACAAACACCGAGGACGGAGTGACGTGCAATACAGATTGGCAGACACCACACAGGCTGACATGACGGGCTGGTAGACTCAACAGAAAAACAAAGACGGCAGACAGACTCAATGGACCTACTGCACTGCAAAAACAAGCTCATGTCAAATATTTTAATCTCTTCAGACCTGAAAACTAATTTTCATGATTTTTTTTTTTTTGTTTAATGAGAGAATATTTTGTTTTTCAAGTTTTGAGATTTATCAATGCTTTTAAGAATACTTCAGTTGTAATGTGAAACAAACCAATATTTTCAAATTGAGAGGTAAAATAAGTATGATTTCAAGTCCTGTTAGAGGACTTGAACACTGAAGAGACCAATAAGTGCTTATGCTGTTCTCTTTGGTTTTGTCATATGAAATGCTGGCCTTTACCCGATAATTGAAATATTTTCAAAAATTTCTCACGGGATTTTAATTTTACTAATGTTGATTTGGGTGTTTGTTATTCATCTGATTCTCTAGAACCTGTTGTTTACTACTGAGAGTGAGGGCTCTGAGATAAAGATCATAGACTTTGGCTTCGCTCGGCTGAAGCCACCCGATAACCAGCTGCTGAAGACGCCCTGCTTCACCCTGCAGTATGCCGCCCCAGAGATCCTCAATTATGACGGCTATGATGAATCATGTGACCTCTGGAGCCTGGGAGTCATCCTGGTGAGTTGGGTTTTACCAGTGCGTCGATCGGCTGCAAGCTCTGCGCCAATCTTTTCATGTTCGTCGCCTGCCTTCGCTGCCCATGGTTTGGAGTTGGCGCAGAGAGCGTATTTAGCCTGGAGTAATGCCTTGCCCTGCCATGTTAAACACAGCGATGCAGGAATTCTATCTTGTTTGTGGACTGGAGCACTGCAAAATGGTATAAAAGACGTATAGAATTCCTGCCATGCTGAAGGCGGCTCAGAAATGTTTGTGTGCGGAACCGGGGGTACTCATTAGCTGAAGTGCGTTAGTGCGTGTTTATTAGGGTGAGGAAAAAGCACTTGATTCAAAAAGTCTGTTGTAAGCTTTTTGTGTTTGTGATCTGTGGCTTTCACACTACCTGCAATGAACTTTGGCAAATACTGTCTGGGGTGGGGACTGTGCGTATGGCTAATTTGTGTGGTGGAATGTGTGTGTATGTGTAGAGCAGGGCTATTCAGCATGATCCAGATAGGGCCAGTGTGGGTGCATGCTTTCATTCCAACCATGCAGTTACACACTTAATACTACTAATCTGGGACCTTGGTGAAGAATCTAGGGGTTGATTATTACAATCAGGTGTGCAACTGCTTGGTTGGATTGAAAGCATGCACCCACATCAGCCCTTTCGGGATTATATTGAGCAGCCCTAGTGTAGTAGCTCTTCTGTGTGAACGGTTGCAGCAAATGTTGGACTTCTCTCTGCCTGGCTACCCAAGCATGTCTACTGTTGTTTTGCTGGCTCTATCTGCCTTCACCCCCAGAGGGCCCGGAGAAAAGTGCAGTACAGCGTGACCTGATTTATGCAGACAAGCCCACTAAAGAGATCAGAACTGCGCCAAGGGTTTATGGTTTGAAAAGGAATGTATCTGAGTACTCTCATGTGTATTGATGTATTATTGGGTTGACTGGTTTCATTTCTTCCTCCCTCGTCAGTACACCATGCTGTCGGGTCAAGTGCCCTTCCAGTGTCAAGGCAAGAGTCTCACCCACACCAGCGCTGAGGAGATCATGAAGAAGATCAAAAAGGGGGACTTTTCTTTTGAAGGAGAGGCCTGGAGGAGTGTGTCCCAGCAGGCCAAGGACCTAATACAAGGTGATGGCAGTGATTGTGATGATATCATCATGCACTGTAATGCTGCTTGGCGCCCAGCCATGGATTCTTTTGCAAACTTAAAGCTGGAGTATGCAATCTTGGAACAGCAAGCAAGATTTGAATGTAGCCTCACCTCTAAACCCACCCCCTCCCCTCAAGTCTCTGACCAAAGCCACGCCCCCTGATTCACATGCACGAGCGTGAGTCCCGCACCCGTTACCTGGATGCAGTGTCGTATGTCTGAATCGTCAGCAGAGCTGTGTGAACGCTAGGTGCAAACAGAGCGAAATAATAATAATAAAATTTTACCATCAACAAGTATCCTATGAATGTGGCCTCAGGTCAAAGACCAAACCATTACGACTACCTGGGCATATTAGAAATAGAGTTACAGCATATTATGTATAAAACTCAGCTAGCCACTGAGCTAGCCGTAGCACTGGAAACAAGCGAACGTCAGCCACGAGCAGAACATTTGTAACATGAGATATACTCAACGGAGTGTTACTGTAACCATTGACATCTTACATATGAAGCTATATGGCATTTCAGATACATCTGTGGTGATATACGATGTGTCTACCAGCCACCCACTTGCGTTAGCAACCAACTACCGACGAAGTTATTATTGAGCCGAGCTTGCAACACCTATCGGGTGCAAGTGTAGCCTACTTTTTCCCTATGGCTTTTGCAGCTAATGTGACAGCATTCTCTGGTGACAGTCAGCGACAACAGCATCCGCCGAGGAAAAAGCACATAACTGTTTATTTTTAACAATATTAAAATTGTGAGAAAGGTGAACAAATAAATTCTCGCGCTGAACTGTTAAGTAGACAAGAACGCAACTGTCTCAAACTGCAGATTCAGCTTACTGTGTCCTCGCGTTCTTGGAAATTTATACTCCCGTTCTCAACTTCTCAAGTTTGAACTCCCAAATATGGGAGTCCGTGAGATATGGCAGTGCTTATCCTGGCTAGCGTTTGTCCAGCTGTAAAGAAACACCCACAACTAGGCTACACAGCTGATTGAATAGCGTGTGCACGAGAAATGATTGTCATCGTCAGTCACTCCTCCTGGCTCTGATTGGTTGTTTTGTCCCGTCATGTGAAATCTTGCAGAAGGAATTAGAAGCACTAGATAGAGCCAGATGACTCTGATTTTTCTCAAAGATCATCTGACTAACATCCCACTGTCAGGTCATAGTAACAGTTTTAACAAATATGACAAAAAGTGATTTTTTGAAAAATTGCATACACCAGCTTTAAGTGGATTTCATGTCATGGTTCAGTCCGTATGTTCTGTTTACTTATTGGACCTGCATGTGTACAGACATGTAGAATGTGAAATTGATGAAAATGTATTTTTATACAGTTTTCACAAGAATATATTGAGTAGCTAATTCGTTTTTACAAATAATTATGCAGTGCCCGTTCAGTTGCTGCTTACACAATGTAGTGCGTTGCCCAGTCAATTTCTTCTTTAGTGGTATTGGGGCTTGCAGCTTTATCAATCTCTCAAGAGCTGCTCAGCTGAACGATTTCAAGTTTGCTTGGTGTGTTGCTGAAGACCGAGGAAAGTGCAGTGTCCAGTTTGAGGTTTGATTAGATGAACAGCTGTCAAGATATGTGAAGAACACGCATGCATGCATGCATACACGCATACATACACACATACATATATACACACACACATGCACACACAAATTCCTTGCTTTTAATTCTGATCATTTTGCTTTAGAAGTAGAAGTGGAATTATTTTGACAAACGGGTCATTTTATCACCCGAATGGCTCTTGGGGATTGAAGCGGCAGTGCTTACCACTGACTTCAGCTGAACCTGTAGAGGGCGGGTCATCATGTGTATCTCCTGTCTGTTAGAGCTGCTGACGGTGGATCCTGAGAAGCGTATTAAGATGTGCGATCTGCGGTACAACGCCTGGCTTCAGGATGACAGCCAGCTCTCCTCCAACCCGCTCATG
The DNA here is from genome assembly GCA_029692085.1 of Gymnothorax javanicus. Taxonomy (NCBI): domain Eukaryota; kingdom Metazoa; phylum Chordata; class Actinopteri; order Anguilliformes; family Muraenidae; genus Gymnothorax; species Gymnothorax javanicus. The sequence continues at coordinate 27,287,824 of CM056193.1, forward strand.
ACTCCGGACATCCTGGGCTCGTCCACGGCCTCTGTGCACACCTGCGTCAAAGCCACTTTCAACGTGAGCACAGCGTTAGCATTACAGCGCATTAACAAAAGCCCTTGCGCGTGCCCCTTGTGGCACTTGAGTTACTGCAGAGTTAATTTTGTGTTAAAGTTGACATGGCAACAGAGTCTGTCATGAAGGAACAGTTCACCCAAAATTAAAATTCTGTCCTCATCTACGCACTTCATGCCAGTGTAAACACTGATGAAGTTCGGCCATCTACTCAACAAATTTGGAGTGCATCAGGGTCCGTGTACTTCCCGGCCATTCGTTTTTCGTTTTTTGAAGGTAATGAAAAAACGAGAACAAACTGATTTCCGTTTTTTGTTTTGATGTGGGCAAATGAAAAAGAGCCATCTCCCGATTTTCGTTTGGAAATTGGAAATCGAAAAATGGAAGATGAGTCGTTATCGGATTTTCTATTAAATGATTACTAAACAAAAGTCGGGAAACGAAATACAGCCAATATTCTTAAGAGCTTGCTCTGACCTGATCTACTAGTAATGGAGGAATCACTATTGACCAATCAGAGAGTAGTGACGTCAATATAAACAAGCGCACGTGGAAGCAGCGTTGATGTCAACAAGCATTATGTCGCTAGCTGGCATTGTGCTGCTACATAAAATGATGTGCGAAATCCGTAGCTTGCTGATTTCTGTTTTTTATTGTACGGTATTGTCACTTGTAATCATAAGTTCTCGCCGGCAATGGTCAGATGTCAAAACAGTGATATGTCTCAGGCAATGGATGTTTGTGCTTCCGACGAACACGGTTCCATTGTTTGACTCACGTTACTTTAATTAGCTGGTTAGCTAGGTAGCTACTCTCCTGCGCGCTGGCGAACATTACGAACAACAGCTGTATAAAACTTGCTTCCAGTTTATTAAACTTGACTATATTGCCATCGGTAACCAGAAACTACCAGTCAAGTATTTTTACATGATTTGTGACTGTTTTATTGACTTAGTGTTAAATCAGAGTCGATCGTAATAACGGACTGTTTTTCAGTTTTCTGCACAAAAAATGCAAGGAACAATTCGGCTGTTCAAGAAACGGGTAGCTATCACGATCAAGTCGGTAAGGGCAAACTGGATACTCGAAACTTCAGTTCAATAACAACCAAAATGGAGCAATGGATTTCGCAGGTCTTATTGTAGGAGCGTGATGTTGGCTAACAGTGGGATACGTCTTTCTAGTCTTCTCCCAACTTACTCATATGCTGCCTGCGATTCACTCACTAAATCTAAGTGTGGCACACCAACTGGAGGCTGTCATGCTGTTACAGTTACTATGAACTTGATAGCGATAGCTATGCGTTTCTTGAACAGCCGAATTGTTCCCCGCATTTTTTTTTGTGCAGAAAACTGAGAAATAAACTGGAGCGATTTTTATACAGCGGTTGTTCTTCATGTTTGCCAGCTTGCAGGAGAGTAGCTAATTAACAGAAGGAGAGTCAAACAATAAAACCATGTTTGGGAAATTTCAGACGCATTTTCCGAGACGTATCACTGTTTAGTGACATCACTGTACGATAAAAATGGAAATCATTGACCTATGGATTTCGCACGTCTTTTCATGTTGCAGCACGATGCAAGCAACATAATGCATCTTTCCCTTTTTAGTGTAGCTCTGATATGTCTCAGGCAATGGGTGCGTGTGCTTTTCACCAACACGGTTTTATTGTTTGACTCAGCTGGCGAACATTATAGAACAACCCCTGAATAAAAATTTCTTCAGTTTATTCAATTTCTCAGTCTTCTGCACACGAAGCGCGGGGAACAATTCGGCTGTTGACGAAACGGGTAGCTATCACTATTGAGTTCGTAGTGACCATAATAGCACGACAGCCTACAGTCCGTGTGCCACACTGCGATTTAGTGGGTGAATCGCAGCATAGGAGGGAGCTGGGAGAAGACTAGAAAGACATATCCTACTGGTAGCATCACGCTGCTACAACAGAAAGACCTGCGGAATCCATTGTTCCGTTTTGGTTGTTATTGAACTGAAGTTTCGAGTATCCAGTTTGCCCTTACCGACTTGATCGTGATAGCTACCCGTTTCTTGTGATAGTGATTCCTCCATTACTAGTAGATCAGGTCAGAGCAAGCTCTTAAAAGAATATTGGCTGTATTTTGTTTCCCGACTTTTGTTTAGTAATCATTTAATAGAAAATCAGATAACGATTCGTTTTTCGATTTCCAATTTCCAAAGAAAATCGGGAGATGGCTCGTTTTTCGTTTTTTTTTGCCCACATCAAAACAAAAAATGGAAATTAGTTCGTTCTCCATTTTTTCATTACCTTAATCAAAACGAAAAACGAATGGCCGGGAAGTACTCGGACCCATCAGCACAACTCAGTAGCCATCTTCTCCAAAACAACAGAAGTCAATGGAGACTCGGTCATTAGCGTTCTTTAACATCCAATAGACAGGCAAAAATGATCATGAAATTACTCCATACAGCTTTTGCAGTATAATCCAATTTTCTGTAAGCCAAATTGTAACACTGTGACTGGAAAAAGTCTTGTATTACACCATTATGTAGCACTAATTTTTACTGTTGAGGTTATGTTTAAAAAAAATTCATAATTTCTATTCATGGATGAACTATTTCTTTAAGGAGTGTTTTAGCTCTGTAGAGTTGCTGCAGTGCAGTCTGAGTCAACATCGACACAATTCAAATACAAGTAGTTTTTTTTTTTTCTCATATGAACGTTTTTGTGGGTTTTTTTTTTTTTTCAAAGGTATTTGTTTGTTAAACGTAACTGCACTTGATACGTTAAATTTTCTCCGGCCGCTGGCAAATCATGTGCCGTTCTGAAATGAGTCGATCGGTTTCAAAATGTTTCATGCTGCCGAGCGTGAACAAGAAAGTAATAAAATTTACTCCTATAAAGTAGGATGATAAAACTAAAATGTAATTTTTTTTCTTCTTTTTTTCCAACAAATTTAAGGCCTTTAACAAGTGCAAGAGGGAGGGTTTCCGGCTCCAGACGGTAGACAAGGCCCCGCTGGCGAAGAGGCGGAAGATGAAGAAGACCAGCACCAGCACGGATACGCGGAGCAGCTCCAGCGAGAGCTCGCACTCCTCCTCTTCCTCACAGACCCCATCCGGAGACATCCCCCCACCGCCGCCCGTCGGGACCCCGTTGGCTCTCGCTCCGGACCCTGAGGACGACCCGCTCCGGAATTCTGCCAAAGAACCTGCGCGGCCCGCGTTTCACTTCTCTGAGTGAACGGGAATCGGTTGAGAATGGCGGAAGTGACATCATGGCGTTGGGATGCTTCTACGGACCGTCTGATTGACTGACGGGCAGGAGGGAGCGTAATCTTTTAGGCCGCAATGGTGCTGGCACACACTGGAATTCCAAATGCATGGGAGTGTTCCCTTATGCTCCCAAAACCTTGCATGCGCCGACCCGCTTCCTCTTTCTCCAGCCGTGGCTAGCAATAGGCAAATGGATCCACCAGCTCCCGGCATGTCCCTACTAATCGCTATGGTAACTGGCTTGAATAAGCCCAGATAGTTCGAACTGCTGGGACAGTGAATGGGTGAATTTAAAATGAAAGAGTATTTATGGGAAATTATATATCATGTTGTTTGTGGATCATGTATTTTAACTTGTCTATTTAGTTTGTCTTTAAGTGTCTGTCTGTGGATAATTCAGACCATTAGGCATTTACATTTTTAGTACATTCACGCAAGAATATTTTGGCAAAAAAATACGTAAGTTGTGTAGTTTTGTTTCAGATTAAAAAAATGTTGACACCTCAGCTTTGAAAATTACTGTAGCATCAAAAAGTAAGAATCTGTTCATGTAGCATTTAAACTAAATTCTCATACCTAAGAGTTTTTTTTTTTTTTTTTTCTAGATGGAATGCATAGTTTATGGCTGTACAGTGCTGCTCTGTGATTGGACAGCATTGCAGAAGCCCTCTCTGTTTAGGCTCAGCTGATTCTATGTTACGCAAACATTGGTGAACTCAGACACTGCAAGCACCATTTATTTATAAATTGTAACACCACAAGGTGCTTTCTGCAGTAAGGTCACGAACCTTGAAGAAAATGATGCTCATTTTCGTGTTGAATTGGCCCCAGGACATACAGATGACACCATAATTAATTGGACAGTGACACAGTTTGTTTTTGTTCTGTAATCTGCCCTGAGTTGAAAAGGATTCAGTGACAGTGGGGTTGAAGTGCTGGTCTTGAGCTTTATTTGCAGGGTGTTCTCATCCATATTGGAAGAACCGTTTAGCATTCACAGCACCCTTTGTATATAGTCCATCCCCCATTTTGCAGTGCATAGAAATAGTTAATCATGACATAGAATAAAATAATCTTTTTTTAATACTTGGTCGCATGTCCTTTGCATGCAATGACTTGTTGAAATCTGCAGTGCATAGAGGTCACCAGGCGCTGGGTATCTCCTCTGGTGGTGCTGTGCTTGGCTTATACTGAGGTATTCTTCAATTTCTGGTCATTTTAGGGATGTCTTGCCTTGAGTCTCCTCTTCAGCGTGTAAAATGTGTGTTCATTAGATTCAGATCCAGTGATTTACCTGGCCAATAGAATCAAAATGACATTAAATGTTTCACTGTCCCATGAATTATAGTGCTCACTCTATGTCACCCTCATTGTCAGGCTTACTGTAAGAGGGGTTGTGTTGATGTATTATTGGGAACAGTCATATGAGAGCTGGCTGTGGTTATTTTCCCAGAAACAACCTTGGGGCAGCAGCACTGTAAGCCACCTTAAATCTCTTTCATGCTCCCATGTTATGTCACCAGGTGCACAACCGATAAACATTAAGAAGCCATTTCAAAATTTCTGCATTGTGACATCACAAGAGGGGACAGACCTCCCGGAATAATGGTGAAACTGATTAACTGGTTGAAGTTGATCAGTCCTCTGGGCGGTCACTTCCCCATGCAATGTCACCATGGAAAGAAGATTGAAATGGCTTATAATGGCTAATTGGCTGTGCCCTGGTGACATAATTGGGGACCTTTAAACCTTCTGTAACCCTTATACATGCTGTCATATTTATGGGTTTTAGACGGTGCAATTTTTAAGGGGAAGGGCTGTTTATGTGCCATATCTGCATTTTGGTGTGTTTGGATCTTCCGGGTAACTTCAGTTAATAATGACCGGACAAATGACTGCACGGCGATGGGCATAAATATGCATCAACATTAAAGTGAGACAAGCACAGCAATAATTCCTCAACTTTCTCTGTGCTTCAAAACCAGAGTGCCAACCGTTATGGAGAGAGCTCTATGTGGCTATGGCTTTTAGTTTTTTTTAGTTTTTTTTTTCATTGAACGAAACAACTGTGCTACTTTGCTTTTTAAAAGTGTGTTTCTACTGAGTAGGAGTGTCATTTTAGTAGTACAGCAGGCAACAGGAGACTTATTTATGACTGAAAAGGGCGTGTTCTTCAAAAAATCAGAGCCTTTGGCACGTTGGGTGTAATAAAATTTTTTGACTTCAGTTAATTTGACCCAAAGTTCTCTGTTTGAACATTGTAAGTCTCTAGGTGTAAATAGTTTTTTGGTTGAAATATTTCAGTCCTGCTTTTGGGTATAAAGATGTACCCTGGAAAGTGAACCTTCCTATGCAAAATCATACGGGAATATCACTTATTAAAGGAAATATCAGTGCGCAGCTGTGTTGCTGTGCTAATTTCTGTCCGAGTGCTTTTCAGATATCACTAAAGCATTATTTCACGTTTTAATGTGTGTAGGATGTAGTGCTGCAATTGCTTTTTTTAAAACATGGTGCAGCACAATAGTTTTTTGTCAAATAATTATAATTTACTAAGCCTATGAATTACTGTGGGCACAGCTGGCCTATATCTGGGCTGCTTTGCTGAGCCTTGCTGCATTGCGCTGGTGGTTACTTGTCTGAAACGGAACAGGCTCATTGGATAAAAGTTTAGATTTTTTTATGGCAGCAGGGTCAATGTCTTTCAAATGTTCCCTGTCTTGGTTTCTTGGAACTAAGAATTGTGAAATTATTGGTCGTAAAATAGCTTTTTTTTTTCCCCCCTTCAGTTATCAGCACCTTTACTTCCTTGTACATTATTACTTTATAATATGGATAGAATGCTGGAATGACCAGCCATTTTGGCTGATAAGGACCAATTTGGGATACATTTTGGTGGGAATCAAGGCAATTGTGTTCCCTTGTTTCCAGAGATCTGGTGGAGGGGGGATTAAACTTGGGCAGTTGAGCCTGAAATGTAGCCCATAAAGGCACCCCTCCGATGCGAGCACTGACTGTACCTCTGCTCCAGGCACTTAGCACTAACCCCTGTCTAGGTCCATGGTAGGCTTCAAGAACTGAGAAAAATTCAAATACTTCTGTAACTTTATGGTTTCTTGGTATGGTATGCAAACATGGATGACATCCAATAATTCAGATATCTAGGGTTCCTATGGGTGCTAGAAATCCTTGAAAATGCAGAATTTTGACATGGTGTTTTCAAGGTTTGAAAAGTGCTTGGATTTTGAAAAAAGTGCTTGAAATTGTTACTTTTAATTATGTTCTTTTGTAAGAAATCAGAATCTGACTGAATAGTTTGATACAGTGGGTGCAAAAATTACTGGCACCCCAGACTGGCAATGCACAAAAAATACAAGAAATATACCAACAATATAATTAATAAGTTTTTGCATTTGAATCTGGAAAAAGTGTAGGAACCCTGGATATTTTCTGAAGGTGGGTATTTTAACCTCTTGTTTGTTGGATGCACGAGAGGCCAGTCTTGCAGCAAAGCTGAAAATTCCTGAACCTTGTAATGAGTTGTTCTGGTGTGTCTAAACTGGACCCCTGGGCAAGTGATTAACACACTTCAGTGCAATATTGAGAACTGGTTGGATTGGAAACTTTGGATTTATTCTCTAGAATACCAGTCAATTCTAGATTGAAAATTTTCCTGTGTTTTCATGCTTGTGGTATTTTTGAGCTGTCCTGTTATGGCGTTTGGTTTGTTCCAATGGATTGATAGGCTTAAATTTGCAGTACCAGTCAGTACTGTTGGCACTGCCTGGTAACCTCTTGTCCTGCCTTATATTTTCGTGTGAAAGTGCAAGTTTTGGTCCCAATGCCACCACTCTTTCAGCTGAAGACAATCAGGACCGTGCGTTTCTCACGCGAGCGAGTGTGAGCTTGAGCCCTTATGGGATCAATATTAATGTCTTTTTTGAATTTTTTTTTTTTGTCATGTCTGTTCGCTGCAAAATATGTACAGTGAATTATGTTTTTTTTTTTTTTTAATTGGGTATTTGTATACTGAGCAACAAAAGAAATGCAAGTTAGCTAATTAGTGGAGGTATTTGCATGGTCACTCAGTCAAAGTGACAGCAAATCAAAGAACTGTTTGAAGAAATTGGTGTAAATGTGCATGTGTCAATATAATAAATTAGATTTTGATAATTTTGCACACACTTAATTTCCGGATAGTCATGTATTAACTTGCAGTTATTTTTTTGCTCTGTGTATTTACGATATCCAAGGAGCTGTTCTATGCACGCGTTAATGATGTAAGCTACTGTACAGTAGGTGGGTAGTAAGAGGCGAAAACGCATGCATAGCAATATTTCAGTCAGGCGTAGGCTTTCCACATCTGCATTTTGATTTGATGCCACAGGACAGCTTGGTGCGCTTGACTTTAGGCTGAAAGCGCAAACCGAAAATGAAATGCCCTGCATTAGTGGCCGGGTTTGTTTTCATGTTTTTGAGAACGCTTGTGGCTGGCCCCGTGAAGTTTTTCTGTATTGTGGCTCCCTTTTGTTCCACCGCTGACTGGTGTTATGCCACTGAAGCGGGATTAAATTTTCCTCTTGAGCGTGTTTTAACAATGTATTAGTTCACCCAGATTTGGGTGTTGTGTGACAGTTTCCCTCTGAAATTGTACTTTTTGCTTTTTAATCAGAGGTGCAAGCCATTTTTAGGTGAGCAAGACTGCTTAATCGCTGTATATTATGCGCTTCAGTTAGTACTTGTGTGGGTTAGAAAAAAATTATCCATTAAACTTATGTACGAGTTGACTTCTAAGGAAACGTTGTTATTTGAGTCCTTTGTGAGTAACTCACAAATTGGAATCATTATTTCTAAAGGGAACCTGTTTCAAAGGGACTTTTTAGCCTCGTAGAAGCACATTTTAGTCCTTGGGCCATGAGCTTATTGCTGGATGTGGCCCTGGATGATTGGTCAGATCCATTGACTCTGGCACACTGCCCAGCTCAGCATTATTGGAACATGGTGCAAATTAAATCACCAACTGTTAACGTATTTAAAAAAAAAAAAAAAAAATGCTAACTGCGATGCTGAAAAGTTGTCTCGCTCATTGACATTTGTAGTGATATTCCATGAGAGGATTTTTAATGGTGTTATTAACTGTGGAGTTTGTTATATTTATATGCACTCCAAGGTTTTGATTTGATTGAAGTCACATGGTCCACTTGATGCAGTGTAGCACAGAAGTACGAACCTTTGTGGAAATGCTAGCTTGTTTGTGTCTCAGCCTTGGTCTTCATTTTAAATGCTAGAGGCACCTGTTCTGTGAAGGCTTTTGATCAGTGAATGCTTTTGGCCTGCAGTAAATGAACATTTTGGGGCCAACGTGCTTTTCTTCATGTTAGGAACCGATTGGGGGTGAACTGTTGGGATTTTTCTTTTTTTTTTTTTTTTTAAAGAAATTGCTATTTTAGTGACGTAAATTATTGCTCCTCTTAATTTTGCCAAAGGGAAAAGCTGCTTTTGCAGCAGGTCTGGTGGAACCAATCAATACAAAACCTACCTTTCAAGGTCTGTTTATTTTTTAAACCTCGCTGAAACTGAATATTCTTCTTAGTGTGTAGTACTCTTCGTAAAGCAATTCAAAGTGAGGTGCTTCACTTTCATAGGATTATGATGGTGCTTTTTTTTTTTTTGTCTGCTAAAAAATAATGTGCCACAGCAACAATCCTCTTCAGAAAGCAATCCAACAATCCCTGCTCAGTTCCTGCACCTCCACTGGTCTCCAGACTCACTGTGGAAACTGCACTGTGAAAATTCATTTTCTGTTTGGACCTCCTATCCCTTTTTTTTACAGCCTAGAACTTCTTCATGGTGTAATTGCATGAAGTTTGTTTTCAGCCCGCTTGGCCGAAAGGCCCAAAGGGGCTTATGCTATGCTCGGGGTCTTTAGTGGTGGTCTGTCGTACGTGCGTCCGTCCATGCGTGCGTAGACTTTTGGCTTGTCTGCGCTCTAGCGTCTTCAATTTTTCACCGATCCTTTTCATATTTCATATGTGTATATATGGTCATAAGGCCTAGACCAAGTTCGATTTTGAGCCGAATCGGACCGATACTTTGGCCAATAGGGGGCGTTCCATTTTGGCCATGTTCGGCCCAGCGGGTGCAGTGGCTTTGCCTCTATTTTTCTTGAAATGAAATTGGCATGGTTCCTGAAATTTATGTCTGGAAAGATGGTCATAATTATTACCACGCCGATGGTGAAGCTGGTTTATTTTGCTTAGGAGAGAGTTTAGGTTTACTTCTCTTCTTTAAGGCACTGCTTTGCTGATTAGTGTTTTTTTTTTTCTTTCCAAAAATGCACAAGTTTTCAAGCAGCACTGTTGGTAGGATTGGTTGTTTGTTGTTGTGCCAAAATTAGAGGTATAAAGATTAGGCATTGAATGGACTGAAGGTTGTTTTTGTATTTCATCAAGGAAAACTACTGATACATTACAGAGTTTGAGTAGAGAATAGATCATGGATCTTAGAGTAGGGGTGGCCAGCTCTGATCCTTAAGGGCTGGTGTGTACGCAGCCCTTTGTCTATATTAATATTAAGGACGAAATGAGCGAACAGGTTGTTAACACCAACAGTAGTTCACTCAGACTAGACTAAAGATAAATATTTGATTCTGGGGCACAAAAGCAGTCTTTGGCTGTTGTTTTTGCTTTCTTTTGGAGATGTAGCTAAATGTGACACCGCAGAAATGTTATGGAAAGTAATTAAAGCTGGACATTGGTATGGAGCCATTAGATACAGTCCTGATTGCCCACGTCTGTGTGCTAGACCAGTGGTTCTCTAACCTCCACTCTGGGCACTCCAGCCAGATCCAAGTATTTGCTATATTCCACCTTATGTGCTCTTGATGCATAGTTGCATTAAATATGCTTAAGGTGGAATAGAACAAATGCCTTGATCTTGGGCTAGGCAATATGAACAAAATCAGATATCACAATATTTTTGACTGAATGCCTTGATATCAATATTTTAGGCGATGTTGTAAGGATTAACACTGGTACTTTCACAAAATATTTGCACATTGAGATTGTCGATGAACATTCATTTGTTATGTGGATATGATGACCAAGCAGGCACAGGCAACAGCTAGAACAGTCTAATAAAAGCAGAAAACTACATTCCTTCACTGTAAAGCAGCCTTTAAAACCGGGAACAATGAACTTGTGTTATGTCACGATATTACAATATCCAAAATCCCAGTCCATGTCGTATCTGGGTGGTGTACGCAGAAGAGAGGTTTAGGAACCGCTGTTTTTGGCAATTCTGTAAGGCATTTTCCAGTGCTGTCCAGCAGGGGGAGGTCTTTTAGTACAATGATTTTCATTGGGGTGTGATCAAATCAAGGTGGATGGTTGGTTTTCAGTTCATTTTAGCTGTAGAGGCAAGGGATGGATGAAGAAAAAAATAAGGTTAAAGTTCAGATTTTTCCACTTCGGAAAGCACAGTGTCATCTTTTTGCAGCAAAATGTACTCTTTAGATAAGGGATTTTACAATACTTACACAACTATATTTTTTGTTATCTAGCTGGGCTAGAGCATAGATTTATAGATTTATTAACTTATTGATAATGAAACTTGGTCATTTGTGGCTGTCTACACAAGGACAAACCAAAATTATTTCTCTCTATGTCATCTGTATATACTGTGTGTGTTAAGCCATAATAAGATCGAATCATATTAAATTTAATTGGACTCTGTTGGTTGCGCTAGGTAGTTAACCTAGAGTTTTCACAGAATGAAAAAATTTTATTTTAAAAAAGCTATTTACAGTAATTAGGTACTCGGAGTATTTTAAAGAGACTATTTCGATAAGTGAAATGAATTTTTATGTGGTATTATATGGTGTAAATCTCTGGTTATTAAATGGTTTAAGGGTGAAATGAGTATTGATCTGAGAAGAAGAATGTGTGTTTTTGTCCCGTTGGAATGTTTGTATTGTTTATCGTGGTCGAGACTTGAACATTTGTGCTTCAATGTGTTTATGCAAGAGGTTCAAGAAAGAGGGTTTAAAGGGCTTAATGTTTTGAAACCTTTATATCAGATGAATGGCAAAATAATGACGGTACTGTTTAATGTAATATGTTTAATAAAGTCTACGTTCACATACATGTAAGTCTCGTGATGTTTATCTCGGCAGACACTGACGCTTTAGTCTCGTTTTTATTCGTTTATATTTCGTGAAAACGCCAGCAGAGGGCACTGTCCACCTGCATGACCAGCTTGGCCAATTTTCTCCCTGTAATGCATGTGTATGATTTAGGTCTTATCGAAGTAACTGGCGAGTCAAGTGCCGCTTCTCTTGCGGCAGACCAATATTATGAAGATGAGAAAGTGGCAAAGTGCTCTTCTCTCAGTTTAATATAGATAGCTGTGTGAAGCATTACCAGAAGCCAGACGGCCGGGATAGATAGAGCTCTTGGCTTCTACTTGCCTCTAATGAATGTTGATTTGCACTGATTTCTGTCAGTCGGTTACACTTGTACATGATGTATATAATGTGGTCTCATTATGTTGAACCTTGGCTAACTGCTGTATGGCATCTCAGGGCCGTGTTATTGCTGGGTGTCTGGGATTCCTAGCTAAGCTATGCTCTTAGCCTTCAGACGAGTGCCTGCGTTTTTCTAACTGAGGTGGGATTGACTGAACCAGCAGGAGCCCATTTTCTCCTGCTTTTTGAAGTATTTGGAGAAAATTGAGTTAAGTCACTGTTCCCCCCCAATCCCACCCCAAATTGCCCAGCTGGACTGTAATTCATGCATTCATAGAGCACCCACAGGCTCCCACTCCTGCTCCTTCAGGGGATTTGGAGCCCTGCCCAGGGAGGGGCTGTTGTCATGGAAACAGTTTTTGCCCTTGCGCCTTGTTATTGAGCTCCACTCCTGATTGGTGCACGTGTTTGGGGTTCGGGGTTTGGAAGGCGGAGTCACCTTTGTACCTGGTACAATTAGAGGTAAGGACTTTTTAATTCAATTTTATTTGTATAGTGCTTTTTTTACAGACAACTTGTCTTAGAGATATGTTGCAAAAAAGTAGAAGGGGAAAAAACCAGGCCTGAACCTCAAATTTGCTGACAAATCGGGTCATATTCCTAGCCGGGAGAAACTGCCGAATGGCTGTGATGAACTCCACAATGGCGAGAAATTACGAGGGGACAATGGGCTATGGAAGGACAACCCAGTTCAACTTTTAAAAGTGTTCACTTTATGTTGCAAAACAGTCCCGATATCCTCCTGTACAAAAAGGACATATGGGGTCAAGGGAATGGAGAAAGTTGTTCCTCCGTAAGGTTTTGATATGGTGACCTGGGTTGGGGTGAACGTGTGTAGTGTAGGGGCGGTGGGGGGATGCTGCTGTAGACAAGTGAAGGAGTTTTTTTCGAGGGAAGCGGGGGAGGGCAGGGAACCAGATTGGGCTCGCATTGTCTCCTCATCCCCCCTGGTGCTGAATGTTCAGATGCTCTGCCCCCCCACTCCTGGGCCTTTTTACCAGTACCCTGCATTCCGACGGGCCACCAGGGAAGAGGCCTTAACGGTGGGGCGCCCTGCTCCTGGGTGGCCCCTGATTTGGGGGGGGTCCAGGGTCGAAGGGGGAGGAGTCGATGTCTTATTAATTGACTGGGCGGTTTGGGAGGAGTGCAGTCATTGGGAAAGGGCGACATTCCTTCATGCCTCTCTGCTGAGACCGCTGACTGTGGCGTACGTTGCTATGCAAGGCTCCTGCTCGGAAACCACCACCCCCTGTCCAGTGTATTAATAATGTTCGGAGCAAATGCATTTTTTTCCTTTTTTTTTTTTTTTTTTCCAGCTTCCGTAGTCTAAAATTTTGTATTTTAGCGGTATACCTGCAAGGCCATTTTTTCCCGATCATAAAAAGTGCTGTCACTTGCACATGGTGAAAACTGAATATATTGACCTTCCCTTTAATGATGGCTGACAGTCTCTGAAAACTGTTTAATTGCCAATATAAAATCACGGAGTGAAATGTAGACAAAAAAAAGTTTTTATCTGTACAGTGAGCGCTATAATTCATTGGACAGTGACACATTTTTTAAAATTATTTTGCTTAAGTTGGCCGAGTCAATCAACTGATCTTGCATTTTATGTTTGGAAGGGGAAACTGACCCCAAAACAAGCAGTTACTGAAGATGGCTGCAGCGCACGCCGGGCAGAGCATAACCAGGGAACGTACCCAGTGCCTGGTGATGTCTATGTGTCACAGACTTCAAGCAGTAACTGCAGGCAAAGGATATATGTGACCAAATGTTAAAAACTCATCTGTTATTCAACATTATGTTAAACTGCCCAATATTTCTGATGCGTACAGAAGTGATGGGACCGTGTACTAAAGGCGCTATCATCTCTAAACACTTCATCTGTTATGGATATAGACAACATCAAAGCTCAAGGTCTGCACTTCAACCTCATTGTCATTGTATCCTTTCAAACTCCAGAGTGCTAGAGAACAAAACCTAAGTAAGTGTCCTCTATCCGATGAATTTTGGAGAATACTGTATGTACAAGTTTCATGGAGTTCAAACAGATGTAACAGCTTTGAATCTGAAGTTAACTGTAGGCGTAGCACAGGCCTTCTCAGGTTTGGGCGCGGTGCTGGGAACCCTCCATGTTGTCTCACTACCCCTCCCCACCCCCAGGTGTCACAGTCCTTAACCTCATTTGCATGCGTCCCAATCAGGCTGGAACGGACGGCCATTGTTTCGCCCAGATTCGGCCTGGTTCCATCACGTTTGCGATGCTTCCCACAGTGCGATCTCCACGGTTACAGTACGGAATCCTCCCTGTTGCTGCTGCTATGTCATTGGAGGGCTTAGTGATTCTCGCAGTAAAGATTGGGGCAGAAAAGGGGGCGTGGCCATCAAGATGAGGGCGGCTGGCGGGAAAAGACCCGGGAGGGTCGAGCCAATGGGAACCCAGAATCCAAAATCCAAAACTTCCCCCCAGACGATACAAAAACTCTGACTTTCTCCTTCACACACAGTGGGCACATATTAACATACCTCTTGTCGGCTGTGTGGGGACAGCAAAACAATATTTTTTTGGCGGGGTATTTTTCAGGCTTTTATTTTGACAGGATAGAGTGGTGTAACAGGAAGAAAGGGGAGTGAGTGACAGGGAAGCTGTGACAGAGGTCAGTGGCCGGATTCGAAGACCAACGTTGCGGATTCTGTATTACATCCGCAGAGAGTAACGTGTACACTCTTTAACATTGTGTCCCTGTCCAAGTACTCAGCTACAGACACATCACAGGACCTTAGAATTATAGGGTTCTGACTAACATTTGCAAAATTTTGAGGAATTTACTTGCAAAGTTTGGCCGCTCAGTGTACACTTAGGGAACTGGAACTTTGTGATTCTGATCTAAACCCAATTTAACAAATGAATTGAATACCCATACTTTATCATTAGATAGAACTATTTATTACCAATTATGTGCAACAGTTAACTCAATTTTGACCAAAATGTCAGTTGGAACCCTGTAATTGTAAGGTCGCAATCTGTGTTACTGCCTTACTGAACAACCTTAGCCAATGCGTACAGCCCTATAAAGAACACCTTACCTCTTCAGAGCAGCTAGTCACCCACATCCTGCCAACTTCCACAGTCTGCCTCTGTAATTAGCTGAGCTTTGCCCCTCTTGGCAAGTCCTCGCTAACAATTGGAGCATTACTTAGCAGTGTGTTGTAAATGGACAAGTCCTCCTTGGTTAAACATGCAGAACAAAGCAGGCTAATTTCCCTGCCCCACAGCTTAATGCTCCCAGGTTAATATGCACCCCTGTAGTCTAATTTCCAGCAAAGGTTTGCTGTGGCTTGACATCGTACCTGACCGTTTTCCCCTGTGAGGTCATTTGGGCAATGAGTGCCAGAGAGGAAATGGGCAATGTGAGGTGAAAATGAAAAACGTTTTCAGACGGTCAGCTCTTGAGATATAATCCCTGGAGGCACCAGGGTGTCCAGTGCTTTATCAGAGCCCGTGGGGGGGAGGGTTTGGGGGGTGGGAGGAGGGGTGTAAGTGGTAGCGTCCTGCATCCATCATGTAGCGGCAGGGCTACACTGATTGAACTGACCTCCTCGTCCGCTAATCTGACCTCTGTTTCCTGCTGCTTTGTGCTCCACACAATTTGAACGCCACCCTAAAAGTGTCATGGGGTGGGGTGGGGGGGTCGCCGGGTGTGTGGGGCTCTCATGGGGGTGGCAATATGTCAGAACACCCCACCACTGTGAGGACTGAAGTGGTCGAATCTCTCAAATGAGCTGCCTAAAAATACCAGCGA
Source organism: Gymnothorax javanicus (assembly GCA_029692085.1). Lineage (NCBI taxonomy): Eukaryota > Metazoa > Chordata > Actinopteri > Anguilliformes > Muraenidae > Gymnothorax > Gymnothorax javanicus. The sequence goes on from CM056193.1 coordinate 27,303,466, forward strand.
TCATATTTACTGGTGCGCGCCACACACATTCTGTATATCCCAACACGGTACCTCTGATTACTGACCGTGAGTAAAGGTAATTTAAAACCTAATGTTGCCCCTGAGAAATGCAACACACCATTTTGTCACTTCGCTTTGTTCTTTGAAAGCAGAACAATCAGTGTAAACAGCTAATCTGTCAAATGCAGAAGCTCAAAACAGAGCCGTACGATTGACATTCTGATCACAGCCCAACTGCCCAGTGACTGGCTGCCAAGAGAGGCTGTGTCGAACAGAAAACGCAGTTCATTCAACTGAATCCTCTACAAAGGCCCATTAGAAAATATGCCACAGTGAAAACATTTGACTGTAACATTATTTTTCTTTTGTTTTAATTAAATGTTATGATTTAGCATTGTAGTTTTAGAACAAGTATGACACGGGGACTCATATTCCTGATTGAGTGCATTACTTCATTTATCTTGCACACCTGTTTTTTCTGTAATGACTGCTAAAGATTCAAAGTCATTTATAAAGGAAAAACATGACAAAACTTGACTGAGGCCAGGCTGCTGTCTCTCAGATCTTTAAACAGCGACAATATTTACTTGTTCAGAATTCACCGGTATCCTTTCAATAAAATATTCAAAGCTTGCTGACATAGTTAGCTGGACCGCAGCAAAGCAGGAGCTGGCCGTATATATGCAACAGTTTGTGACTAAGTGACTGACTGAGGGAGAGATGAAGTCACTCCATTGGTCAGTTGAGTGTTAGTTTCCCCATTGGCCATAACTTTAAAAATTAATAGCTGTGAACACAGTCCAGCTACATTCTGGGTTTTGACATGGTCTTGCATAATAACATGTATCCTCAGGATTCTATCTGCGTCTATACAAATGCCCATTGGGATGCCCATGACTATGATGAATTTGTCAGAAATATCATCTGAACTTTTACTTAACCAGAAGGTCAATTATTGCTCAGTCCTTTTATATTGTATTTTCTGCCCAACAATATTTTGTTACTTGCATTTGTATCCAATGTTTTCCTTATTTTCCGCAGAAGAAAAATGCACATCAATGAAGGCGCTCATGATGCTTGCAAACATCAGTCCTGCTTCACTGGAGGTCTGGTGGACGCGAAGAGAATTGCCGAGGGTTTGAAGTACCACATGGTTACCATGACAATGGTACTTTGCCAGAGGTATTGTGTGCAATTACCCAAGTCTGTGCTCCTGTCTGCTGTTCCCTGTGATGTGATTTTCCTTTGAATAAGCATGCGTATATGAGTACTTTTAATGCATTGTTTATGGTGTGTTCTGCCTCCTCTCTCTGGGAGAAACACGGGTTAACCTGGTGATTTGTTATACATGTTTCTGAGGTTGTTATAGAAGGGGGTGAAAAAGCTTTTTAGCATGGGTCAGCATTAGAGGAATTCACCACTCCTTTAGACAAGCCTTTGCTACACATATCGTATTAGACACAACAACTATTTGTTGAGAGATTTGGACCTTGATTTAACATGATAAGTATTATTCCTTTTGAATATGCATGTTTAATGTTAACTCACAAATACCACCAAATAAAATTTTCCCCACAGAAGTAAGCCTCTGTGATGGAGGCGGAATCATAGTGGTACCAGCGTGTGTGTGTGTGTGTGTTTGTGTGTGTGTGTGGTGTGTGGTGGTGGTGGTGGGGGGGTGTTCAGTGCACTGAACGAGTATTTAGACAGTGGCACCGATTAAAAACACCTGAAGTCCTTCATGGCCAGAAAGATATGCATGTAAATATCCACAAATGAAAGCGGACCATCTTTTAACTTCAGTTCAATTTTATTTTTCGCAGAGGGACTGTCGTAAGGATGTTTTACAGAGTAAAAAGCGGCAGTACTCTGCCTAAACCATAAAACAGCTAGTGAGAAAAAAAAACAAACAAACCAAAAAAATTCCCTAGTACAAAGAAAAAAATTTTAAGAAGTGGTGAGAAAGCTCTCCCCAGTGGAAAGAAATCTCAGGACTAGCCTTGCTATAATGGGGGAGCCCATCCTCTGCCGCCTAGCTAGTCAATGAAAGTCAGATTAAAGACTGCTTAAAACCTAAATAATTTGCTCTGCTCTGCTCTGCTCTGGTGTAGTCACGGATGTGTACGAGTAGTTTGTGCATGCGTCTCCGTGCGGGTATATAGGGTGATGAAGTGTTATGGGCAGAGATGGTGGGGTTGACATCATCATTCTCATTTGCAATGCTAATAGTCAGGTGACAGCTGCCACCTTGCTCCGAGTGCGATTGCTCCTGAAAGGAAATAGGAAGAAACAAAGGGTGAGAATAAATAGGTTTTCCCATTATCTTCCGGCCTTGCGTGTGCAAGGAGCTCAGGTCCTTGAGTGCGTGAATTTAAATGTAGCCTCTGAGAGAGCAAGGACAATTTCAATAAATATAACCATTTAAAACTCAACAAAATAGTGAGATCTGGAATGAAAAGCCGGGAAATGCATTATTTGAAGCCCTCTCGTTGGTGACAAAAACTATTAAAATACAAATCTATACAATCTCGATGAATGTGGTGGCAAATTCATGTGAAATGGATTTCTGTTATGTGTGTACACAAGGGCCCTGCATTTATATTTCATATATGTGCACTAAATATACAGGCAGCCGAAGCTCAATGTTCATTGGAAAAAGCATATTTTTCCTTCATTTGGCTATGCAGTCAACAATTTCACGTGAAGCAATTTGCATGTGCTTCAATTGTGGTTACTTTATTTAAAGGATAGTTCTCTACATGTCGTAGCGACAGCTCATTGGACCTTATATTGAGAGCTAACAACAACAGATTTCAAATGCAAATACGATGCATGAAATCTAATTATCTGTCTGCTTGCTTAGTGAATGAATGTGGCAGTAACACACACCTGACTACAGAGCAGCTGTATAGCCAATTATCCAATTACTTTAAGTCCCTTAAAAAGGGAAAGACCAGGTATCAAAAGTGTTTTAATTCCAACACTCCTCACCCAGTTTGGATATAAATATCTTAAAATTAAAGCTGGAAGTCCCAAGTTTGAGGTCATATTTGTTGTTAAATTTAATCTTCAATATTCTGTGGCAGCTAGCTAAAATAACAATAATTTTGTTGGTATTCAAACATTTATGGACCTGACTGTCGTCTTGATTCTTGATTATAATCACCTTTGGAATTTATTACTGTTTGTCAATAAAAAGAACACTTTTGTGCAGTAGTCAAGGAAGCATTTTTCCTGCTGAGGAATGATTGAATGATTTAAAAAAATAAAAAGCTGCAAAATTTGACCAGACAAATTTGGTAATTTATCTTTGCTTCACATATGAATGCTTCACACATTTTAGCCACAGTCAGATCAGTTTCAAATCCGAGGAACAGAATCTTTCATAGCACAATGTCCGCATTGACTCTGCAGCTGTGCAGTGTCCGACTCCTGCTTCAACTGTGTGGCTGGAGAGAGCAAAAAGATGGTAGTTTTGCTGAAATAAATCTAGTTTCTGGCCAGTTGGCTCCACCTAGTGTTCAGGAGGAACTACCACACATGATGTCACTTCACTTTCAACTCCCTTCCCATGCACATAAGCTCTGCATTCCATGTTAACCACTTCCTTTGCACTGTGGCTTCTCTTGTACCAATTATTTATTGATGGACGCTTCTCATGTGCCAGTAATTCTTTGATTATCTCCATTGGCCTGATGATGAATAAATCAAACTCCAGATCGTCTATAAATGTTGCTGAAGTCCTAAATGTCAACACACTACCAACCATTCACAGCTGTCTGACCCTTCTCCTCAGGCAACACAGATGAACTGCACTGTAGGGTCTTGTTTCTTCTCCTAATATCAGAAGTGGATCACAGAAAGAGATGGCGGATCGAGCAGCCTTGAGACTGGAAGACAAGCTCACAATCTACACCCCTCGCCTGCTTGGAAGACACTGTGATCCTGACATTGACTCTTGTCAAGATTGTCCCAATAGATTTGGTGTTGGTTGTGATCCGCCACAACAAGCTGTTGGGTCCAACACAATGCAGTAAATGTCACCATCTAACTGACTGTTATGTCCAACCTGATATACGAATTCAAATTTTCCTCAAATTTGTCCATTCTGAATAACAATATGAAGGTGTCTTAAAATATACAGCCACACACATAAGTATTTGGACGTTAATAAAGTTATTGCTATTTAAGTTGTCTACCACAGATATTAAAGTTTAAATGAAATGGTGAATATGAGGCTATTTAAATTCAAATTTGGTCGATACTGTTGGAATTACTGCACTTTTGATACATGGTCAAGTACTCCATGGCCAGGCATGTGTTATTCTCTCATTGTTCATCTAAAAGTAAGCAGATAAGAGTTGATTTTCTGTGTGACACTTGCATTTGTAATCACTGAGTGTAAATTTAAAGAGCTGTAACTGCCAGTGAAGCAAGCCGTCATAAGGTTGTAAAATCAAAACAAAACCATCAGAGAAATGACAAAAATGTAAGGCTTGGCCAAATCTGATGAGCTCAGGAACACCAAAAGGCCTGAAAGATCAGGAATGATAAATGTAATGGATGGCAAAATAATTACTTCCATGATGAAGAAATACCCCTTCACAACAGCTTTCCAGATATAGAATACTTTTCAGGAGAAAGCTGCATTTGGTCAGAGGTAATAATCAAGAGAAGACTCCACCAGAGTAATTTATACCACTCAATAGATCGATAATCCTTAAAATTAGGAAGTTAGACAAAAGATAAAAAGCTTGTAGAGCTCTGGAATCCGATCCTGTAGATTTCTAAAATGAAGATCAACTTGCACCAGAATGATGGAGAGAGATGAGCATGGAGAGGGGAAGGAACTGCTCATGATTTGAAGCATACTGCCTCATCTGTGGAGTGTGGTCATGTGTGGGCATGTATGGCTGCCAAAAGAACTGGTTCTGTTATATTTATTTTATATATGATTGCAAACAAACGCAGCAGGATGAATTCTGACTTGTATGGGCTATACTGTATATTACCAGCTCAGATTCAACCAAAACTCATTGGGCAGGGTTTACGCAAAATTTTAGTAAAACCTCAAATCAAAGCTGAAAGTCTTCCCATCAAATGTATCTCAACTGATTCATTTTCAATCCATTGTGGTGTTGCACAGAACGAAAATAATGAAAATTGTGTCACAGTTCAAATACTTATGGACTTGACTGAATATACTCTGAAATCTGCAACACTGTAAACATATGTATTTTCACACTAAAGATAATTCTTTCCACTTCCTGGAAACTCACTCTTTCATCATGCACCAGCAGGTATAGCGTTGATGAAATGTGTCTGTCAATTATCTGCTTATGTTTTAATCAACATCATTTCCTACCTGTTCAGATCTGTTAAATTCCAAATGCCAGTCACATTTAATGTCAATCAAATGGAGTACCCCTTCTTCAGAAAATATTGCTGAAATATTTGTTTTGCTTGGATACGCCTAATATGACCAAAGTTTGTTCTTCAGTGGCTTCTGCTTACGGTGTCATTAAGCTCATAGGGGCAGACATGGTCGAGCAGCAGAATAGCTGGCAGCGATGGGAATTGGGAACAGCGTGAACTCCCTCCAGTTCAACTGAGTCACAGCTCTTCAGGTCTCATCACATTCAATTTTGTCAGAACAAAGTGTTGACCCTTAGTTTCTCCTTACCACATCAGACTGTCCGTGTGAAAACTCACATTTTGGTAATGCAGACACCTCAGGATTTGTCGCCAGCTAACTAATCAAGGCAGGAGATTATTGATAAAGGTCAAACTTTTTCTCCAGAGGCATTACGTTGCATATGAAGACCAGAATGGAAAAATGATCAGTCACATTTTCACGTTGTGGAGAAATGATGAATTGAAAATTCAAAACGATCTTAGAAACAAAGCACTGAAAAAATATGCAATATATATATTATAATAATATACTGTATAATATTACTATATATTATTATACATATTATAATAATACACAATATATAAAATATACAAAAATGCAAAATTTGGATTCTGAACTCCTTGTGGTCTTCATGTGTTTCCATGGAGAAAATACAGCCTGCACCATGTTGAAAGGAAAGTCACGCAGATATTACCTCTGTAAGTGCACTGCAACAGAAAAACTATTCAGCATATTTGACAAGAGCAACTCAAGTTAGTGTGCTTCAGGTCCCTGCAGCTTTGTTTTGTCCCCAAAAAGTGTTTTCCAAAGAACTACAAAAGAAGTGCACTTGGAATTTAGGACAGGTATCTGTCCTTGTCGATGGCTGGACAACTTAATAGCTATGTTCAGAGACAAACGGCGCACATAACCACAAATAAAAGGTTTTTTTTTTTTTTTTCTGCTGTCTTATTTTGTGCTCCTCCTTGCTTGTCCTCATATTAATATGTCTTCCTTCAAGAGGTGAAATGATTCCAAGCACTGATCCAAGCATCATAAAGTTGTGGCACCCAGCATGCCAAGTCAGACTAAATTAAAGGAGCTGCTTCACAATTACTGTGCAAGCTCAGAACTTACAGCCTAAGAAAGTGAATCTGCTTGACTGCAAGCCATAATCTGATTCTATCCTTGCCATTCCATCTTTGTTTTGCATTTTATTTAGCTGTATATACTCAGTCAAAAAAGAAACTTCACACTCATAAATTTCTAAATATTTTCTTGAAACTTAATACAAGAGATATTATTATTATTATTATTATTAGGGGTAAATGCGTTGTCAAAGACATCATGACACACAGCAACTCCGACATGCACAAGCATGCAGCACGTGCGAGCATACATCAAGGTAAAAAAAGCATGTTTCCTCGTGTTTCCTAGTCACGTGACCTTATGAGACACGTGCAATTGAGCCCACGTTAGCACGGTAGAGTGACATCTCGGAAAAACAAGTTCTTACAGTCAATTATCCGTTGATTTGCAATGCCACGACTGTCAAACATTCAACGTGAATGTGCCATTGGCATGCTGAATACGGAACGTCGGTCACTGACGTTGCCAGGGTTATGGGATGCAGTCGACGGACTATCCATGATCTTCGGACACGTCTCCAACAAACTGGCACCACAGCAGACCGACCTCGTTCGGGTAGACCACGTGTGACGACACAAGCAGAAGACCGACAAATCGTCTTACGTCATTTATGTAATCGATTTCTCACCGCAACGTCCTCTAGGAATGAATTGTTTAGAGGTCGTGTGACTGCCCAAACCATACGTAATCGCCTGCGCACTGCTGCCGTCTCCATGCACGCCGGCCATATCGTGGACCAATTTTAACCCAGTTACACCGGCGTCAACGGCTTCTCTGGGCACAACGACATCTGAGATGGACTCAGCGTGATTGGAATAGGGTCGTTTTTAGTGACGAATCCAGATTCACTTTGCACTTCGCTGATGGGAGAGTTAGAGTTTGAGGAGACGCGTGAACGCAACGCCCAGTGTTGTGTGCAGGAAGTGGACCGTTTTGGGGGCGGTAGTGTTATGGTTTGGGGTGCCTTTAATGGTCCTGCCTGCTCCCGACTGATGGTCGTTCAAGTAAACCTAACTGCTGCAGGATACAGAGATCAAGTGCTCATTCCAGAGCTTTTACCATTCATGGCAGCTCATGGCCCAGGTCTGACATTCCAACACAATAATGCCAGACCTCATACGGCCAATTTAACGCGGAATTTTCTTAGGAATGCTGGCATCAATGTCATGGAGTGGCCCACAAGGTCTCCCGACCTTAATCCCATAGAACATGAATGGGATGTGTTGGGCAGAAGACTCCGTCAAGTAAGGAACCCTCCACAGAATTTGCAGGAACTTGGTGCCATGTTGGTTCAATTATGGCGACGCATCCCCCAAGCTGTGTTCAGACGCATCATTCAATCCATGAGGAGACGTTGCGTCGCAGTTGTGAATGCTCATGGAGGGCATACGCGCTATTGAAATGCTTTCATCAAGTTGTAACTTACCATTTTTACTCTCTTACATTTCCGTAGCATTTCCGGTGGAACTGGTTACATTATGAACATGATGTTTATGGTACACCGTCCTTAATGGGTACAGAATGGAATTAAATCATTATTTAAAACCACTTTTCTTGTATGTTCAACTTATCGACCTCCAAACGAGTGTGAAGTTTCTTTTTTGACTGAGTTATTTACGCCTACATTATGCTTCTAGTATGGGAGCTATCTATTGAAATTCAAGGATTCAAAGCGCTATTTTAAGCTTTAGTCAAGCTGTAAGAATGTAAGCTGGTTTGCCATAGCAAATAATCATAGAAGAAGAAAAACACCTTCCAGATTTTGACATGCAGTTGAGTGGATTTACTTCATTCAGCGTTGTGAGCATATGCAGTAATCGTGACACAGCTCCCTTAAGAGGAATGCCACAGTAAGTCAGTATGCAAACCACAGTAAATTTGATACGACCATCAAAAACGAATACATTACTCAAATGAAACACATTGACCTCGCAGTATTGTGACAACGAGGGTTTGGATCACGGTATTACGGTTCTGCTTAAAGTTCCTTGATGATACTGAATGACAACACATCAAGCAAATGCCAACTGTTTAAAGCAGCTCCCCTTGATCTGATTGCACACTGGGGCCACAAAATGCAAAAAGGACCAATTTTAACTGAATTCATTTGGAGCTAAACTGAACTGAATCAGAGCTTATTCAAATCAAAGCTTTTACATTATACTCATAGCAGCACAGAAACAATTTAGTATCAAATCCCCTGATCCGTCGAGGTTCACACACGTCTCTGCCCAGTACACAGAAAGCGTGAGAATTACTCACTCACATAAACTGTCACATTATGAATTGTTGCAAATATGGTCCTCCCATCCATACACACCTCCCTGGCTTTTTTCTATTATTTCGCTAAATTAACAGGGATTTTTGATCAATCCTGACCGCCACAGAGAACCACACAGTGAGCTCTGGTTATCCAATAAAGTTTGTGGCTGATGTGTGAGGACCCATGTGTCCCCTTTAAATCAGACTTGGATTACCTGACACTCAGAGGGCTCTATTTTCGTGTCTTCGCAAACAGAAACAGATGCGTCAGTGATGTTATGCACACTTTCAGCCATTGCAAGTGGCATATTTATTGTCTTTGTCCAGTTTGGTAGTTTCCTGCTCTAAAATTAGTGTCTGCATCTCAAGGGGTTGGACAACGAAAATGGAGATGTTTCAATGAATAAAGCTGGTGCTGAGCAATTTTTATGCCTCAGACTTCGCTTGTGTTTTGACTCACCCAAACCACTTTTTATGGCAAATGTTGTCACGCTAAGTTAGTTTCATGGGACTGAATTCCACCCAACAGAGCTGATAGCTAATAAATGCATATCATCTCATTCCCATTTTCATTTTCATAATGTACCATACTAATAATGCTAACAAAAGTATTGCAGGGTGTAATTGGAAGGGGAGGGGTGACTATTCATTTGAATATTTCTTTTCATTGGGGGAAATAAAGATAATGAAATTCAGTCTCACCCTTGTATTAATACCGCGACTGCCATTTTGTGGACAGTTTAAATAGCCTACATGTTTTCGTACAAAACAAATCACTTGGTGTATCAAACTCTAGCCCCCCATACACTTCCATGCATAACTATTTTGGAGTTCAGTTATCAAAGGACCAGTGGAGGTGCCGGTAACACAAGTCAGAAGCTCGTTTTTCACCTGACAAAATAGCCAGTTTGCTATGGCACTGACGCACTGCTAACGATCCATTAAACTCAAACTTTTCACTGAAGCTCCCGCTTTAGTGTGGTTCAAAGAAAGGAAAAGCTTTTATTCATACTGTAAGACAATGTCATATACAGCACCCTCCATAATTATTGGCACCCCTGGTTAAGATGTGTTCTTTAGCTTCTAATAAATTCAGTTTTTTTCTGAATAATATAGGACCACAATGAAAAAAAGAGGAAAATCCAACCTTTCATTCAAGTGCATTTATTCAGTGGGAAAAAAATCCCAGATTAAGAAATAATTCTTTTACATCAAATCATGTGTGCCACAATTATTAGCACCCTTGATGTTAATACTTTGTACAACCCCCTTTTGCCAACAAAACAGCACCTAATCTTCTCCTATAATGTTTCACAAGATGGGAGAATACAGAAAGAGGGATCTTCGACCATTCCTCTTTGTACAATCTCTCTAAATCATCCAGCGACCTGGGTCCTCTCCTCTGCACTCTCCTCTTCCGCTCACTCCACAGGTTTTCAATGGGGTTGAGGTCTGGGGACAGAGATGGCCATGGGAGGAGCTTGATTCTGTGTCTGGTGAACCATTACTGTGTAGATTTGGCCACATGTTTAGGGTCATTATCTTGCTGAAAGACCCAGTGACGACCCATCTTCAGCTTTCAGGCAGAGGCCACCAGATTTTGATTTAAAATGTCCTGGTATTTCAAAGCGTTCATGATGCCATGCACCCTAACAAGGTTCCCAGGGCCTCTGGAAGAGAAACAGGCCCACAGCATCACCGATCCTCCCCCATACTTCACAGTGGGCATGAGGTGCTTTTCTGCATACTCATCTTTTGTGTTCTGCCAGACCCACTTAGAGTGTTTGTTGCCAAAAAGCTCTATCTTGGTCTCATCTGACCAAAGCACACGGTCCCAGTTGAAGTCCCAGTACCGCTTAGCGAACTCCAGACGTTTACATTTATGATTGTGAGTGAGAAAAGGTTTTTTCCGTGCATGCCTCCCAAACAGCTTGTTGGCATGTAGTTAGCGCCTGATGGTTGTTTTGGAGACTTTGTGACCCCAAGATGCTACCATTTGTTGCAATTCTTTAACAGTGAGCTTTGGAGAACTTTTTATTTCTCTTACCATCCTCCTCACTGTGCGTTGTGGCAAAATAACCTTGCGTCCTCGTCCAGGCTTGTTTACCACTGTTCCAGTTGTTTTAAACTTCTTAATGATTCCTCTGACAGTAGATATGGGCAGGTGCAGGCGAGTGGCTATTTTCTTGTAGCCATTGCCTGACTTGTGAAGGTCGACACACATCTGCCCTACTTGAATGGTGTGTTCCTTTGTCTTTCCCATGTTGAAGAGTGGATAAGAGAAATGGCCTCTGTGTCATGTCATATTTATACCCCAGGGAAACAGGAAGTGATGAATTACTAATTAAATGTTCCTAGATACTCCGATCAACTTTGTAAACTACTGTAGAAATGACAGAAATACTTCAATTACATTTATTTCCTAGGAATTGTTAGGGGTGCCAATAATTGTGGAACAGGTGATTTTATGAAAAATAATTATTTCTTAGTCAGGGATTTTTTTTGCCTTTAAATTCACTTGAGTTGAAGGTTACATTTTTCTACAATTTTTAGCGTGAGAGTATGGTTCTGCAATAAAAATTGAATTTAAGGCTTTTAACACATCTTAACCAGGGGTGCCAATAATTATGGAGGGCGCTGTACATATTCAGTATCTGCTAGCCACAGTGCTTCACTGAAGCTACATCACACGTATATTGAGAGAAATATTCAAACCCAACACGGCATGTTTTTATGACCATAGCATTACAAATGGAAAAATGGAAATATCAAATGGAAAATATTTAGATCTTTTGCATCATTTAATATTTCCCAGTAATTCAGCAGGAAATATTTGGGATCATCGGAAACCTTTGGATCCCCTCAAAAGTTTAAAATATATTTGAAGTTTCACAGGTTTTAATATAAAAGTTGAATTTGATGAATCCATGTATGGGTCCATAGGTTGTAAGGGGTTAAAGGGAATGACAACGGCTAATCTGATTGCGCTTAATGGAACCAAACCCCCACCACACCCACAGGTATTAAATTCGTGTAAGTCCAACCTTTTTGACAATAGTGCCACAGCTGCACTATGGCCTCCTGTCACAAAATTACTGGCACGGAGTAAGACACGCCCAGTTTTGGTCTGCAGTACCGCTGTCAGTGCTCAGGTAGTCAAAATAGGGCCAAGGCATTAATATAACAGCCTCCTTTTTTCCACGGTATGAAAAACATTTATGATAATGCAGCAGTTATCTGAGTAGAATAGACATATATAAATTACAGCATTTAAACAGCAATTTGTTTTGTGTGGTAAAGGACTGATCATCTCTGAATTCAACTTATGGCGTATTGTACAGGTATATTAATTAAACGTTCGTATACATGTACACAAGCCTGCTAGAATGCATGAAAGACCAATGGAGGGCTCTCGAATGCACAGTCTGTTAAATAGTCAATATGTTGCAGCTAAACTGCGGTTAAATTCAATCATATAGATTTTTATTCTTATGAAACCATAATCAATGCCTGAGCTACAAAACAGTCCATCGTCTCAGTTTTTTCTATGCCCTTACTGATTGAAACATCTATTTATGTTTTTAAACCGCTCCCACTCTGGCTACATTTAAATTTACCCTCTCAAGGACCTGAGCTCACACAAGGCCAGAAGATAATGGAAAAACCTATTCATTCTTGCCCTTTGTTTCTCCTTGTTCCCCTCTAACAGTAATCATGCTGCACACAAGGTGACAGCTGTCTCCTTACTATTACTGCTGCCATAGAGCAAGGCAGAGTACCATCCCCCCTCATAGAGCATGTAGGCTGCATGCACATACACTTACACACTCACACACACACACACACACACACACACACATATACTAATAAAGATTTATCAGTATTCACAAAAACTCATTCAGCTATGGCTTGCCTCTTCCTGTATCCTACTGTACGCAAACACTCACACACACACACGCACCACCAGCACCTGCATATAAGCACACACACCTTCCGCTACCCTCCTCACTGTGTTCCCTTTGTGTTGTCCTTTGTAGCAGTTTTGTTTCAGACATATGGATGGGTTCAGAGGAGCCAGGCTTCTGCAGCTGAGGTTTTTGTCAGGGGTCTCAAAGGTTGCGGGGATTGTGTTCCTCACTAATTCCCCTTTTCAGTGTCTTCAGATCAGAGTCTATAATGATCCAGGCAGCCCTGAGCGAGATTAGCATGCCGCTACGACGTGTGTGCTGAGATAGAAGAGGCAGAGCTGGAGGAGGCCAGAGCGAGAGGAGCCCATGTGCTGTTTCATATGACTGCGCCAGTCTGTAAATGAACTTCGGATGTGTGAGCATGTGTGTCTGCGTGTTTGTGAATGCTTGAAGGCAATGGTTTTGCATTGATTAATTCGCACAAGATTCCAGTCATACCCCGTGTTAGTTGCATATGCTAACTCTAACTGAACTCTAAACAAGTTTGTGTTATGGCCTACGCTTCAAGGGTGACAAAAACAAGACAATTGAAGTGACAGATATACAGTGAAAACTCCTCCAGCCAAGATCTTTATAACAATAACAATAGATAGATAATCAAAAACAATAGAATAATGATAGATAGATAGATAGATAGATAGATAATCACCAGAGCTGAATCCAATTTTACATGCATATACATGCTGAAGAGGAAACTGAAAGCAAGAAGCAATAAAATTACATCTTGAGTGACAAACTTCAGCGGAAGCCCACTCACCTTCCATCAGGCCATACAGTCTCAACATGCTTGGGTGTTTACAAAGATGCACATTTTTTATATGCTTAAGAAAATGTATTTTCTCTCCAGAAAATAACAAGTAAATGTGTCCTCTCTTTAAATAAAATACAAAGCCATCCTGTCAATGAATAAGGAACAATGCAACGCTAATTACCTGGGCAGAGAGTGAATAAAAACAGCTGATAAAAAGCTGCAAAGGCTAAACCTTCCAAGAAAAAGAGGTACTCGATGAGTACATGTGTCTTTTGCGGATTGGTAGTTCACGGCAGGCTAAGAACTTTACTTAATGACTTGCAGACTTTCAACTTGATAGCAAGGTGTCTACTTGTGCATGGGCAGTAGACACAAAATCAAATCACTGAAATTATTGAACTGAAATGTTCAATTGGAAAAAGAAATAAACCCCAAGGAAAAGTATGTTCATTTGGCTCCTGTCCAACACCTACATCTTAAGAACTGGCTCCAGGTGTTATTGGGAAATTGCATGCATGACTCTCGCAATCAATTTTCGGGAGTTCAGTTGTACAATTTACAGGACATTATCGGGAGTTTGCCAGTACTATTGTTCCAGGATTGTGAGTTTGCGTAAGTGACTGATAAGGAGTTATTGGGAATTTGCATATGTTATTGGCACTATGTTATTGGGCAGGATTGACACAGAATTGAGAATTTGCATATGTGACCTATAAGGAATTATAGGGAGTTTGCATACATGACTGACACTGAGTTATTGGGAGTTTCCATACATGACTGACACTAAGTTACTGAGAGTTTGCCTGTATGATTGACATGGGGAATCACTGGGAGTTTGAGAATGCAACTGATGAGGAATGATTGGGACTCAACATACAGCATATGAATGATACACCCAGCAGAAAAATTCACATAAAAAACTTGTGTTTTACACGTGTAAGGTTACGTGTAAAATGTGTCAAAAACAAATGTTTTTTATGTATAAAGTGGGAATTTGAAATCACGTGTAAAACGTGTAATAATATATGTGGATATTTCACAAACTTTACGCCAGTTTTACGCGAATTTCTCCTCAAGGTGGCTAAAAGCTCACAAATATTCTTTACTTTTATTTCACCAGGGATATTCCATTCACAATTTCTTCATTTCTAGGACATTGTGGAAGAGCTTCTTTCAACACTACCTTAACCCAGTCAGAAGTCCAATCCTCAGCGGGGTCTCAAACCATCAACTTGTCAATCACAAGTTTAGGTTCCTACCATTAGGCAAACCTGCTGCTCTGATGTCGAAACAGCAGTGGTTTTTTAAATAGCTGAAACTCATGCTCCCCACGTTTGTGGACAACATTTATGCAAATCATTAAGGAGTAAAGAGAAGAATTCCGCGCAATAACTTGATAAATGCTAATCTCATGTTTTATGGTGTTACTCAAAATATACTTTCACCATGTACCAATGTGTACTAGTCAGAAATCTGCTTTTCTCATGACATATTGTTTCTGAATCTACAAACCCCAATTCCACTGAAGTTGGGACGTTGTGTTATACGTGAAAAAAACAATACAATGATTTGCAAATTTTTTTTCAACCTATATTCAATTGAGTACACTACAAAGACAAGATATTTAATCTTCAAACTGATAAAGTTCATTCTTTTTTTGGAAATATTCACCCATTTTGAATTTGATGCTGGCAACACATTCCAAAGAAGCTGGGACAGGGGCAACAATAGACTGTGAAAGTTCAGGAATGCTCACAAAACATTCAAACATTGGAACATTCCACAGGTGAACAGGTTAATTGGAAACAGGCGAGTGCCATGATTAGCTAAAAGGAGTATCCCCGAAAGGCTCAGTCATTCACAAGCAAGGATGGGGCGAGGTTCACCACTTAATGAACAACAGCGTGAGCAAATAGTCCAACAGTTTAAGAATGTTTCTCAACATGCAATAGCAAGGAATTTAGGGATTTCATCATCTACAGTCCATCATATCATCAAAAGATTCAGAGAATCCGGAGAAATCTCTTCATGTAAGCAAGGCTGAAAACCAACATTGAATGCTTGTCACTGTCTGTTTCTCAGGCGGCACTGCCTTAAAAACGAACATCATTCTATAAAGGATATTACCATGTGGGTTAACACAGTTTGTCACTACATCTAAAAGTGCAAGTAAAAACTCTAACATGCAAAGCGAAAGCCATATATCAACAACACCCAGAAACGCCGCCGGCTTCTCTGGGCCCAAGCTCATCTGAGATGGACTGACGCAAAGTGGAAAAGTGTGCTGTGGTCTGACGAGTACACATTCAAATTGTTTTTGGAAATCATGGACATCGTGTCCTCCGGGCTAAAAAGGAAAAGGACCATCCAGATTGTTATCAGCGCATAGTTCAAAAGCCAGCATCTGTGTTGGTGTGGGGATGTGTTAGTGCCCATGGCATGGGTAACTTGCACAGCTGTGAAGGCACCATTAATGCTGAAAGGTACATATAGGTTTTGGAGCAACATATGCTGCCATCCAAGCGACGTCTTTTTCAGGGACGTCCCTGCTTATTTCAGCGAGACAATGCCAAGCCATATTCTGCATGTGTTACAACAGTGTAGCTTCATAGTAAAAGAGTGCGGGTAGTAGACTGGCCTGCCTGCAGTCCAGACCTGTCTCCCATTGAAAATGTGTGGCACATTATGAAGCGCAAAATATGACAACAGAGGCCCCGGACTGTTGAGCAACTGGAGTCATACATCAAGCAAGAATGGGAAAGAATTCCTCCAACAAAGCTTCTACAATTAGTATCCTCAGTTCCCAAACGCTCATTAAGTGTTGTTAAAAGGAAAGGTGATGTAACACAGTGGTAAACATGCCCCTGTCCCAGCTTTTTTGGAACGTATTGCAGGCATCAAATTCAAAATGAGTGAATATTTCCAAAAAAAAATAAAGGTTATCAGTTTGAACATTAACCCCTTAAGCCCTACGCCCTGGTACCAGGGGGCAGTGGTCATGCATAAGAAAGACAGCATGTTTCCAAATCACAACATTGTCATGCGGCATATCCACATTTTGCGAAGAAACTAGGCAAAAAGCTCATGTAAACCATTTTTACCTCAACCGAACTCAATTCAAGCACCAAGCAAGTAAATAAGCATGTAGCAAAACATAGGATAAAATCATATCAGCGCTGAATCGCCAGAATTTCTCCTGAATTTGTGCTATGCATAAAAACGATACCTCAAATGAAACAGGAAAGTCCACAGAATCCAACGATATGAGCCCTGTCATTTTAAACCGACATCACACTCAAAGAACAGTAGGCATACACTTTACAGTCTACAGAGATGAGCAAAGAAATTTCTTACCTTTGATATGTTGTAATAAAAAAACTTTGAGGGTAAATCCACGCTTGCTATTGTTAGCTCAATGTGTCCGTGTTATAATGAAACTAGATCTGCGAGTCTCAAAGCATGTTTTTCTTCTCCAGCATTGCTTCAAAGATCTCAGTTCCTCAGCATTCGGCTTGTTTGCAATGTATTTTCCTCTCTGTGATCGGCTTGTGATGCAGTCAGTAAGACTTTGCCGGTAGCCATTTGATTCTATGGCTTCTGACGTTTCCAACGAGCCCTAAAGCACCTTTATCGCACAAAGCTAGCCTGAGCTAGAGTCTTGCGTTCCCAGTGCGTCAAACCGAGTCCATGGGCCATTCGAATGTACTTAAATAGCGCGACAATATAAACGCTTAACAGATTTGTTTGTGGTATTTTCGGTATAATTATCCGCTAAATATTCAACCATCGTTTTCAAAGTCGTTTTCTGACAGAAACGCGTGAATACTGAGGGCACAACAGTACAAACAAGGTGAGTGACTTGTTTTTTGACTCATTCTTTATATGGGCAATTTCAGAGCAACATTACTGTCAAATGGTATAGCCTAGTGGTTTGGGTGTAGGGCTTCAGTGCAGGCGACCAGCGTTCGAGTCCCTGGTCAGGCGTGCTTTAGTAAGACAATAGTACCAGTTTGCTTGTATAAATAATTGCTGGGGTTTTTATTCTTTTGACTTTTTTCCCCATTTTTAAACCCTTTTTGTATTCATAATCTTATTAATTTGCTTTTTTAAAAAAAAAAAAAATAAATCTGCTCCAGTGGAGCCAAACTTCATTTTCTTTGTATTTATTGTCTTTGAATGGGAAATTGTATAGGCTATAGGACTGGCGGAAATAATAAAAATTATAAATTGTAAAAATTTAAAACTGGTTGTATTTGGGTGGAATGTATGCCTGTAGTGACATATAAGTGAAATTAGATGAGTTTTACAGTTTAATATTTTAGAAATCTGATTTGGCACACAAGGTACCCGAATTGCCAATTTGGAGAAGCCGCCTAGACATTCCTCTCTAATTTTGTTCTGATTTACTTGATTAGAATAAACTTTGGCACAGATAATAGTGAGATTCTGTGCTGTCAATTTTTAGAGGTTTCAGACTGCAGCTAATTAAGTTTACAAGGAATATAAGTAAAAGTTTTTTTGGTGCAGCATGAGATCTTTGATTTATACTGTGTTCCATCTTCATTTCCTCTGACTCAGTGACATATATACTGATTTTTACACCATGGCAGAAATCCCAAATGGTTTTACCTTTTTTATGATACCAAGATCATTCAAATGGACCAAATAGTTGCAGAGATATAATCATTTCATTTTGGGCTTGCCTTTTCAAAAAAGAGGCTCAGGGCTTAAGGGGTCAAATATCTTGTCTTTGTAGTGTACTCAATTGAATACAGGTAGAAAAGGATTTGTAAATCATTGTATTCCGTTTTTATACACGTTTTACACAATGTCTGAACTTCATTGGAATTGGGGGTTATATCTAAGGGGAAATTTAACTTAAATATATCATCTTTTTATCCCCCTCTTTCATATAAAACATGAAATTGACAAAGTGAATGTAGTTATATGATGAATTTTAGGAATATTGTGTACATGCATGACAGAATTATTGAGAGTTTGTAAATATGACCGATACAGTGAGTTATTGGGAGTTTGTATGACTGACGGAATTATTGGTGGTTAGTATTTATGACTGAAACATTGAGTTATTGAGCGTTTTCATATTTGACTGATACCCTGAGTAGCTGTGAGTTTGTGTAGGCTATTTGACTTCCTCCATGAGTCAATGGAAATTTGCAAATATGAAAGACATGTTGAGTCTTTGGGAATATGTGAATATGACTGAAACATTGGGTGTATGTGTAAGTGAGAACAGTGAGTTACCAGGAGTTAGCACGTGAGAGTGTGACATAGTAAGTTATTGGGAATTTGCTTATATGGCTGATAAGGAATTATTGGGAGTTTGTTAACAGAATGTGACTGACGCTGGGAATTATCAGGAGTTTGCATATAATAGGGCTGATACTGAGAGTTTATTTCCATTACTTACAGAATTACTGGGAGTGTACATATTTGACCTAATCCAGGACTTATTGGGAGTTTGTGTATATACAGTAACTGACATGGTCAGTTATTGTGAATGTGCATAAATGACTCAAACTGTGAGTAATTGGGAGTTTGTGTATGGCTGATATGGTGAGTCATTGGGAGTTTATGTGCATGACTGACACAGTAAGTTACTAGGGGTTTGTGTGCAAGACTGACATGAGGGATCATTAGCAGTTTGCAAGATGAAATGATGGAAAACCATACCCCTTAATAAAGCACATGTGTACACACACACACACACACATATGCACATAAGTTCATTTACAGACTGGCGCAGTCATATGAAACAGCACTCCTCTCTCTCTGGCCTCCTCCAGCTCTGCCTCTTCTATCTCAGCACACACGTCGTAGCGGCATGCTAATCTCGCTCAGCGCTGCCTGGATCATTATAGACTCTGATCTGAAGACACTGAAAAGGGGAATTAGTGAGGAACACAATCCCCGCAACCTTTGAGACCCCTGACAAAAACTTCAGCTGCAGAAGCCTGGCTCCTCTGAACCCATCCATATGTCTGAAACAAAACTGCTACAAAGGACAACACAAAGGGAACACAGTGGGAGGCACTGTGTGGGTGTGTGTGTGTGTGTGTGTGTGCGTGCGTGTGTGTGTGTGTGTGTGTGTTAGGGGGAAGACCTAGGTGGGTGTCTGAATGGGTTTATTTTTCTGGATTAGTGTCTTATTGTTTGGTAACAATATGTGGATTTAATTATAGTTGTTTTTTTATCTATTCTTTTTCTCTCTCATCGTCCTCTTCTCTACCTTTGACATAAAATACAGTATACATTTGGACAGTTAGATAATCCAATTCTTTGCTTTAACTGTGTGCTCCAGCAAGTCAAAACCAAACAATAAGTTTTAGAGGTTAAAGTGCAAACTGTCAGCCTTAATTGGCAGATATTGTCCCCCATATTGGATGACCTTCAGAGGAATAGCAGCCTTTTCATTGGTTTTTACACAGCGGCCATCCACGTAATAATGGACTGCAGTGTACATGAAAGGAAAGTTTAAAATACTTTCAGGGTCCATTTCAAAATTGGCTCCATCTGAGGTGATTATTTTTATCTGATATTTCCTGCTCATCACATTTGACCTTCTCCCATTCTGTCTTTTATGAAGTAATTGACCACCCACCCCCCAAAGACCCCCTGCGATGCCCCATTATGGAACATCCCTTTGTGCGTGGAGTGGGTGGAAGTGCCCCCCCACTGAGAGACTGAACTACTGTACAAGCAAAGGGGAGGGGGTCCAGAGGGACAATAATATCACTTACTAATGGAGAAGGAGGGGGCAGGGAGAGGTTGAACCCAAACTCATGTCTGCTGCAGCTGACTTTGATTCCCAGGCTCTACACCAAACTGGTAACCACATATCTTTCAAATATTCACTTTTTTCACATTGGTTTTTGGCATAAAGAAAATAAATCGACCAGAAGTTTAATTATCAGCGGTAGAAAATATATCCTCCAAAATTCATTTTACCAAAATGGTACTATTTTCACAGTCAAAAAGAGATTCGAACAAAATGTGGCCTTTCTTCCCCTCTTCTGTCACTGAGAAAATATTGCTGCATTGTATGGACTTTTTCAACAAAATATCAAAGCGAATGATAACTCTTGAAACGCTCTTTGCTCAGTACAATGGCGGTGAGTTAAATGTGTCAGTGAGTTGAGGCTTAACTTATCGACATCTTAGAGTATGGACCATATAGCCAGTGTTAGCGGGACTGAAATTCTTCATTTTCAAACTTCAGACCATGCTGATCTTGTAAGACTGAAACCATCTTGGTCAATCTGGTGAATCATGACAAGATAGCTTTGGGAAACAATTATGGCACCCATCAACATGTTCAACATTAATCCAACTCTAGCACATGTTCAGTGTTATTCCAACTCTAGCAGAGTCCAATAGTAAGTCTTCTGTCATCATTTCTTATCTCACCTTGAAACACTTGAAAATTCCCTGATACAGGAAAAATCTTGCCATTTGACAATAATTAGTCCTTCCAAAAAACAAAGAAGGTACAGCTGAATTTTATGTAAACCCCTCTCACATGCTTTTTAGGCACCTAGTATGCTATTTTTTCCCTCAACTGCGGTATGAAATTGATAATCATATATTCTGTTCCACCAAACCTCGTCCTACCGTGCCTGCTTGACAAGGCAGCACTGACGCATCTGCTCTGAATACCAGATATACTTGCATACATCATTTTCTGTATAAAATTCAATACCTAACCCACCCCATTACCCTAACAGAGGCGCGTCACCCCAATTCAGTGGTGGCAAATACGCCATGTAAGGTGGATGCGACGAGGTCGCATTATGCGTCCCTGCAAACCCGAGCGGGGCAGTCTGTGCGGAGGCCGAGGAAGCCTTTCATTACCGTCTGTCTCATTAAGCCTCCGCCATCCCCACTGATTGCCTGTACAAGCCAGCACAAGGCCATAGGCTGCAGCCACACAAAGGATTATGGTAAAAAGGGCCAACTGACAAAACACCTCTCCCGGTCCCTTTATTGTGCTCATTTGCATTTCTATCAGGGTTATATAGTTCATCATCAGGCATTTTTTAACCCCCTCTACTTCAGAAGGGGTCAGGATTTAAAGCGATAGTGCCCATCCTTCCCTCTGCCAGATATTTGCCCCAAATGATCGGAAAATAAGCCAGAGGCTTTTAAAACTGGCACTACCAGGCCCAATTTGTACCATGTAAGAGTATTCTGCATCTGACAGAACAGGGAAAATATATTTTGGAGGGAGATTTGTTTTTCGAATAAATTTTTTGGCATCTCCAATCACACCCGAGTCTGGAATGTCTAATCGGCAAACTTTGTGCAAAGCAATGCTCGTAAGCAACTCGTGCTGCCATCTCGGGAGAGTGCAGACAGTTTGCGGTTCTCCTCCAAAATGTGTGCTTGTCAGCTGCCACTTCTTTACGCTCGCAGCTTAAACCTTGCAACCTCAGATCAAGGGCGGAGGAAACGCAAACTTGTGCATGGAGGCTTAGAGTTTCACTGTCGAGAGCCCGGCTGGCCAGCAGGAGGCGCTTGAGCAACAAACAGTGCTGATCCTAACTGACTATATCCCTCCCATATCCTCCCCCGACAGTGCAAAGCAATTATGCTCCGCTCATAAAGGGCTGTTAACCACAGTCGGCACTGGTACGGCTCGGATTCAGACCCTTGGAAAGATATTTCATCCAATCATTTCATCGTTGAGCCAAAAACTCCAATAATTTTTTTTGATTGTAGCTATACTTATCTCTGACATTAGGCCATTCTCTAACCATGTAAAATGCACCTTCAGTGAGCCACTTTGGTTACAAGCATCTGCAAAATGTATTAATTGTAAACTGTAACTGCTCCTAATAGGATTAATTGAGAGGTAGAAGGACCCTGGGCTATGTGGATTCAGAGGAATCGAGGTACCTCTCCATCCCAGCAAGATATAACTGCCAGCTTGTAGATGCATATTCCAATAGTCCATGGGACATATAGCAAAAATTCTGCCCTCTGACTGTTCCATCCATCAGCGGTGGACATTTCAGGGATCGTAAATCCTGGCATCTTTTACTTCTACGTATGAATTCAGCCAGCTGATTCCAATACTCAGTTCATTTTCCTGACTGAAATTTGTTTTATTTCGCAAATCCACGTGGCTGAAACAAACAAAAAAATAAATAAACAATAGTCGGCCTTTGTTTTCTTAACCAGGATTGTCCACTTCTGCCTAAAAAAACCACAGCTGTCTGATTTTGCTCATTAGTCGTACCTTCTAGCAGAAGAATTGCAGGCGTGAGCAAGTCCTGGTGGGCTGAGGCAAAATATTGGGGCGTACTGGGACTGGGGTGTACTAGGACTTTACATCTCGGCTTATATAAACGGACCCCTCAGAATTTCTAGGGCTGGACCTTCAGCGCTGCTATAATTGCACTTTCATGCCTGAGATCCTCAGGGTAATTAAGGGCCACATACTTCAACTTGTGTCCTGCCAGGAAACGTAAGGTCATGCAAGGGGGGAGGGGCATGGAGGTTCATCACCATGGAAACAAGGAAAGCTGAGTGCTCCTGAAGATGTTGTTGCATGGCAATAGGGTATCACTTATCAGGCTGGTATTGCAATTTGTAACAGGGAGCCTAGTGCGATGAATCTGAGAAGCTTCATTTCCTATTTCAAGCTCTTTGCCCTGTTCTCACATCTAATAACCATGTCCAGTGGCCTTTTGCCAGTCTTTTTTCCATAGGAAGATGGTGGTTATTCTAAGAAAGAATTGGTGGTACACAGTGTTCAGAAATACACAGAGTATGTGCTGGTTTCTGAGATTCCAGTCTGTTTCTTTTTACTTTCCCGTCCGCATCTCTCCAACCCAATTATCCACTATCCCACTCATGTACAAAGTAATCACTGGAACAAAGCTCCATACCGTTTTCACCAGCCTCCATATCTACTCCTCCATCTCCCAGCTGTGCATAAACCCAAATGCTGGAGCCTATTAGCCAAATTGAACTGGGGAGTTGCTCAAATTAGTCCCTGTGCAATGTAGCCTTTCACTTCCTGCTTCTTTATTTTTTCATTTACAAAGTATTTCACCATTGTCACAAATGCTGCCTCGGAAAAGCATGCTCGTGATCCGAAGTTAATGCTTCTGCTTATTGATTTTTAATGTGTGTTCACCTTTTGTTCAAAAAGCAGCTGAGCATCATTTGTGTGGATGTGGACCGTAGCAGTAAGCTTAATAGACATACTAAAAATAAAGATATACCTTCAAGCTTGATGGGTTTATAGCACTCACCTCAGAACAGCTTCTTTTCCTGAGCACATGCTAAGTGCATTTTCATAGCCATTGAACCCATTTTAGGCAAGATGACAGGATCTGATGTTTCTTTTCTAGTGTAAAAAATAGATTTGGGAGATGTAGTTCCCCAATTCGTGCAGTAGGTGGCATGATTGTGCAGCATAGGCGTGAAAACATTCAAACAAGCGCACGGCGCACATACCATAATTCACTTTCCCTCTCTCTCTCTCTCTCTCTCTCTCTCTCTCTCTCTCTCTCTCTTTTTACCACACATTCTCCTATTGTGCTTAACTATCTTACTCAAGCACAAGTACAATTTAACTGCGCATTCATAAACAATTATCATTTTGGCAGTGTAACAGATTCCCTTTCATCAATTACATGCAGCCTATCAATATTAACCACATCACCAATAGTTAGTGCCACCAAGTAAGAAAATGGACTGGACAAATTGATTATGCTGAATAAAAACGGATTTGCAAGCATTTAGTTTTAAAGTATGACATTCAATGACTTATGTATTTCAGCAGTTGAAGCTACAGGCCATCAGAGCCAATTAATACTATAAGCCATCATCTTTAAACTAACCAAAAATAGGTGAGGCAGAGTCATTTAAAATGATAATGGTCCTGAATGTTTTGTTTTTACCCATTTTCCAATCTTGGTATGGACCCATCAGCCATCAGCGTTTAAATGGCATTGAATGTGGCATCATTGGGCATGTGCACTTTACATCAAATTGTTGCCAGAAAATGATTGGACAGCTGAAAACATCGTACACTTTTCCAACAGTTTGCAATAGCTGCTTTCTAGGGACTAGAGACAAAATTGAGAGTCACACCAGCAAACACGCACACACGCACATACACACACACAAGGCTGTTTTTATTTGAAGTGCACAAAGGCAACAGAGTAAAATTAGATGCAATCAAGTAGAAAGGAATTGGCAGCTAATGTGCAAATCCTATTAAATTGTTAATCACGCAAAACACATCAAAACCAGGTATTCAATGTAATTACCGATTGTGGTCCCTACCTCTGCTATTTGAAGCTCGCTAGTAGCGGCTGCTTCCGGTCTTCAGCATTGTTATGAACGCGAGAGCGAAGCGCTGTCGGTGGAGCGCAGAAACCGGCTTTTACCTGACCTTGGTTTGGCCTTTTTTCCCCGGGAGAGGAGAGCGTGGGGAGTTTGCAGTCTTTGTAGCGGTGACCTGCGTTTGATAAAATCATCGTGGTTAAAGGGCTCGCTGAGGATTTCTGCATGGTGAGACGTGAATGCGGTTTTTTGGAGGGGCGCACTTGAGCGCCCTTCTCTTGAACTCCGAGACGCCAGAGAGACACTTGAGGCCTGTCACTCAGCACTGGCCCTACCGCTGCTGCCACGGCGACGGCGTTTTCCTGCCAAGCATGAGCGGAAGAAGAGCATCGCCCGCTGGGAGCTCTCTAGGTGAATGCGTCTGACACAGCTCAAATAGGTTCCATAATTAATCATACAGTTACACACGCACCATTGAAAGTAAGTAATAAGTACCAGTGCTTATATGAACTAATGTTAATTGTAATGCGGAACTATAAAATCGTTTTTTTTCCTTTTTTTTTCAAACCAGCATGTTGATGGGCTGTGTTCTACGGTTAATTTCAAGCAGTAAGCCAAACAGTTAGGGTGGATCTCAAGCAGTAGGCCAAACAATTACTAAACTGACTGTTCAAAAATAACACCCACCATTTGAAACTTCTGAGGGTGGCCTTGACATACAGTAGAAGGGATCTTTGGATTGTTTGAGGTTATTTTTATCATGTTTTTAATGTTTTATGACATTTATCAGGACTTGATATAATTCTGATTGAGAATCTGTATCATTCCAGAAAGATGATGGGGGGGAGGGGTGTGGAAGAAAATACAATACAATTAAATGATTAGCGCACTGCGGGACCACTAACAATTAAAACCATTATGGAAATTAAAATGACATTATGTCACAGCAGAAAGCCGATGGTGCCGGTGTCGTCTTTTAAAGCAATTTTCATAATTCCAATAATTGAAATTATGCCATATTCATTCATTTGCCGGGTGACGAGGGCTAAGAGCGGACACTAATGAAATGCAATCATTAGCATCTAAACAAAGTAATTGGAAAGTCCTTTATCTCCGGGGATAGGTGATAAGGCATCATCACCCTCCTCCATCAAAATGCAAAAACAAGCAATTAAACTATAGACAAAGATGAGACGGGCTTGTGGATCCAGGTCTGGGCACGTTTGAAAACAGCACTGATTGCCTTGATTAAAGGCCCTGCTCCATCCTCTGATTTGTTTACAGTTCATGTTTCGGGGATCTTGAGTAGAAATTCTACCTAGTTGTATTTTTTTCTTTTTTTTTTTTTTTTTTTTTTTTTTTTTTTTTTTTGAAGAGGAAGGAGAATTTTTATGTACATTTGTAAAAGCCAAAGCCTGATTTAGTTTTAATGTTGAATATCTAATTTTTGTACTTGGATATCATGCAGCTTAAATGGCAGAGAAATATAAAAATGCTATTTCATAGTGATGAACTGAACTGCGTTGATGTGGTGTAAATCACAAAGAAATGTTTTTCCATTTGTCAAAAGCCTGAAAAAGCAGGAAATTAAATGTGTTTTCTGTAAAGCTACCGCTAACATCAGTCAGTTCTTCAGGTGTTTAGCATGAGCAATGATGTAGTTACTAAGGTTAATTAGTCACATCCTTTGGAGAGCATAGCAATGCACTCTAGCTATAAGGATTCAGTATTTTTCGCTTAGTTTGGCTTTAATATCTACGCATGTCAACGTGCAAAAGAGTATGACATGCGGGCCCTTTTGAAGAAGGCTTGAATCTGAGAGCTCTTACACACCTTATTCCGTGATTTAGGTATGGTACAGTGTTCTGCATGCAAAAAAGATAAGAATATAAAAAGTCATAAACTTGGAATTATACTGTTTCTTCCTGATTTTTGGGATGGATCTAAAGTAGACATCCTTATATCTGGTTCGGGCAGATGCCTCCTTGAACTCGACCAATCATATAATTTGCCCAGCCCTGGCTGTTTACAAAACGAGCAGCTCTGACTCATATTGTTCTCTTTGCGACTGAATGAATTCACATCACTGTGACATTCACTACTATTCTCTCTCACTTTTTTGATTTAGCTCTTGGCACCTGCATGTATTCCAACTGTGCATCCCCTGACTGAAAATGCTGTAATGTTGCATGGAGGTGAAGATGCGTAATACTTGCTCTTTTCTGTGCCACTTTTGTACCTTTGCTTGTTTTGGCATCGATTATTCCAGTGTTAATGTGACATCATCTGAGGGGAGGATGTCAATCAGATGTTCGCTGCAACCATGCCCATACAATCTGTGGTAATGCTCTGAGATTCTTTGCACCTCTTCTTGTTATGTCTTATCTTAAGTAATTCTTTTTTTAATTAAAACTTTGGATGCTTCAGAACAAAGTCTGAAGTCTATCGAGTTTAGAAATCTGAATTCAATTTTGAAGATTGGTTCGATGTTTCCTGTGGCTTAAAAAACAGCTGGGCGGTGTTTTTTTTTAATTGTGGTGGACATGCGTTGGGCTTTGACAGATGAGCCTGATCAAGCTCTGTGCTAATAGTACACCTTGAAGGAATGCTTACCAATGTTAGCAGGAGGTCCAAGCATAATTAATGTAATTTCCTTTCAAGGTTTTTAACTAATGCAAATGTTTCACAAAAATGTTCATTTTTGTGGTTAATGTCCTTTCCTTGCACAGGGAGTTTTCTTACTATATCTCCGGATGATGAGCTGGGGACAAATTGGATAAATAATCGTTACGCTGAGTCCGCCGAAGCATCTGCCACAGCGTCCGCTGCATCCATAAAGAGAGTTGCTTGGAAGCTCTACAGACTACAAATTTCAACGGATTTATTTCCTATTTGGCATGGGCCTTTGTGTGTAGTATGGTCATGAGCCTGTTGATTTTGGGAGCGATAACGTAGGGGGTCCGGGGATACACGTCGACCAGCGGGCACCCGACTGGTTATTATGCATATAATTGTCAAAACAGCACATAGCAAGCAATGTAAACTTACATTTATCAAATGTTATTAGTTGAAATCTTTAAGTTAAATTTCTCCCCTCAGCCTTAGGCCTACCAGCAGGTAGCCTATGTAAACTCCATTCATTCAGTGAAGTACTCTGGCTAGCGTTAAGTTGGCTTGCCTCTCACGGAATGTCTTATTAGTTTCTCTTCGCGAACAAAAGTTCAGGAAGGCTGAATCCCACTTCTGCTGCACGCATATACTGGTGGCTTGCAAAGCCAATGTGAAACTTCAGGGTCTGCCATAGCAGCTGCAGATGGTGTGGTCTGTACATTGTGTTTGGTGGGGTTGGACCCAGTTTGGTCCTCAAACTGGCTGGTGGCCTGGTGTGCAATTCTGTTCCACACCTCACCACTGGCAGCTTATGATGCCCACTGGAGGTTGTGGATGTCATAAAGGGCGAGGAAGTTCATGATGGAGTCTTCGTGGTGTTTTTGTGGTGCCCCTCTCTCACAATGGTCAACGGATAGCTCAGCATACAACTCAAACTTTGGCAGGTAATGGTACTCCAACCTGGAGACATGCCCTGCCCAGTGCAGTTGGAACTTGAGGAGCTTGGCCTCAATACTGGTGATGTCTGCCTTTTCCAGAACATCAACATCGGTAACAAAGTCAGACTAGTAGATGTGAAGGAACGTACGGAGATAGCACTGATGGAAACACTTAAGGTTAATGACTCAAGGCTTATGATTATAGAGGAGGGTGATCATTAAGACAACTCAGTGGACTTGGACCCTCATATCTTTCCTGAGATTGTTGTTCCAGACATGTTTATAAAGTCTACAGACAGTCCTGTTTGCCTTAGCCAAACAGCTGTCCACTTCCATGTTGATCTTCACATCAGAGGAGATCACACAGCCCAGGTAGCAGAACTGCTATACTGCTTTAAGCTCTGTCCGCCCTCAGAAGCTGCTGGGGATTCGGTGCTCTTCATGCAATGTGGGCTGATGGAAAACTTCAGTCTTTATCGGACTGACAATGATTGTGTTTATATGCAGGGCTCTCAAGTCTCACGCATTGAGCGTGAGACTCACGCATTTCAATAAGTTCACACGCTCTCACGCCACACATGACATTTCTCACGCTGAGAAGTGATAAAATCGCCGCACATTAGTAACATAGACTATATATAAGAGAGATTAGTAATCTATGAGTGGATGAGGTCAAGGCAGACTGCTCTGCTTGAATCAGCAACCTATCAGCCAATCAGAAAATAGTATTTCTTGTTGCTAGGTGAAATAGCAGCGCCGTAATCACGTCCTCCACACGCGCGCGAATGCTGCTTTTGTGTGCACACGTCAAAGAATAGCTGGTAGTGGAAGCCCGAAATCAGGTAATCACTTCAATCACTTAATTATTTATTTATTTTACAATAGCTGCTTATAAAAGTCGACGAACTATGCAGGATATTTGCTTTATGGATCATTTTTTGCCTCAATTTAACAGCTTTGGACGGTTATGGTTAGATGAATTGACTTGTAACTTGTAACGGGGAGAGTGGGGGCTGCCCTCCATATAGTGTATTTTGGCTGAAAACAAACCCTGCTCCGATCCGATGTCACTGGTGGTACCGCAACATCTCTTGTTTGTGACAGAGAAAACGATACAAATACACCAAAGATTTATTCAATTTAGCCTTTATTATACTGGGGAGTCCCACTGAAATAAAAAAGTACAGGTATGGCTAAACATTATCTTGTTCAAAATCTAACAACTACTCCAAGGGTAAACGCTAGTAAGTTGAAATCACATTTTTAAGTTCATGTCAAATAGCATTCGCGAATGCCGTAGCTGGCCAGCTAACTCGTATTCGTGACGCTAAGCACAGCTGTTAGCTGTGTTGTAAAATGCTTGATGTTGCGAAGTAAAAGGAAATATACACGCAACATGCAGATATAAGATAGATACTTGTATATCGCAACGTTTAATTGCTCGCCTACTTGAGCTACCACTTCTGACAACAATGTGCGACGGATAACCCGGTCAGCATTCATTCTGCAAATAGCCTACAACGCGCACAAATCTTCCGCGACCGATCCTGGTGTGCCATCTAGTGATAGAATATTGTAACTGCGCGCATAAATTTGCAGCTCCACGTCCACTGGCGGACATATCTGCACAAAGATACACCGTTGTTCTTCGCGAACGCGCCAAATGCGGATAATCCGTAAATGATGAATTCAATTAATATTTTAAATTGAAACGATTAACTAAGTTGCCAGTGTCAAAGTAACGAAGTGAAAGTATACTTTTTATTTTTTAAATGTAGTAGAGTAAAAGTCCCCATTTAAAAAAAAAAAAAAAAAAAAAAAAAAAAAAAACATAAATAATATACAAATCCTCAAAAAAAAAAAAAAAAAAAAAACAACAACTTAAGTGTTGTAACGAAGTACATGTACTTAAGTTACTATGCACCTTTGAAAACGGGAGTATCATGCACCCCCCCTCCCGGAGAAAATCTCACGCTAGCCTGCATTCAAAACTTGAGAGCCCTGTATATGACGTTAGAGAACAATGTTTTATTCCGTTAGTTCGTATAAAACTGGACTTTTAAAATGCACGTCTATACATGTTAGTCTGAGTGGAATCAAACTAAATTGAATTTCTCATTGGACTAACACACCCAGATAATGCCTTTATTAGTAAGATTACTCCTCTATCTATAAGCTTGAATCAAACCGAACTGGACTATGCACTCTGCGCATGCTCCTCAGTTCATAGTGCAGGGCTTTGACCCGGAAGTCTTGAGGACATGTGAACACCAAACTAATTAGCAACAACTCTGTACTGTGCACTGCTAGCAAGTACGTACAGAACAGTAGCAATCCTCATTTGCAATGGTACTGGTATGTCTTGGGGGCTCATGACTTCTTTCATTAATCCACATAATTTATCGAATGACCTGCACATCATCCGAAAAGTTTCCTTCCACTCGCCATCGGAAAACTGATTCAAAACGACTCTCTCCCACCAGTCTTTGTTCCTGACCCACATCCAACATGCACAGGAAGCCCAGGGTGTGTTTTCTTGAAAGCACAGATGCCAACTTTCATAGTTGGAATTGTGAGTGACAAATTATGTGAGTTGCTGACTTAGTTAGCCACTATGCTTTTGGGAAACCCACCCTGGGGTAGTAGAGAGGGCACAAAGTGGAGCATAGCAGAGGTTGCGCTGCTGGAGCACTCTAGGAGCATACAGCATTGCCACCAGGCTTCAACTAACACTTTAACCACCAAGCATAGCGTGCATTTCGACTGTACGAAAAGCATTGCGTACAGCACGTACAAAATATACAGGGGTGCGTTTCCCGAAAGCACAGATGCTAACTTACATAGTTGGAGCCAATGACTGTGAAAGGGCAAACTATGTAAGTTACTAACTTGGTTAGCAACTATGCTTTAGGGAGAAAGGCCCCAGAGCCGTATAGTTGTGCATCTTTTCACCGCTCAACGTGATGCTACCAATTTGCTGCCAGCTAACATGTTTGTTGATTGTTTGCTCTGTGACGTAATGGGTCAACTAGAAAAAGGTCCAACAAGAACAAGCTTAAAGGGGACATATCCGCACCTATCATAGCAGAGACGAACATGCTTCGGTCAATAAAATTATTTCCTAACGTGCATTGATACTGGGACAAGAACAGTAGTCTGATTAAATGGCCTAATTGAGCTATAACTGCAGCTTGACTTAACTGCGCATGTAAACGTACTGAGTGAGTCCAAAGATTTGGGCAGGTTCCACAAAACGAGATGTTAAAAATTGTTGGACTGAGCTACTTGGGGTGACAAGTGTGGCGTCTTCGGCAAGCTGGAGCTCTCTTATAAGCTATTTAATTTTATTTGTATGGGTTTCAGGCCCTCAGGTTGATCAGGTTCTAATTAAGTTCTAATTTAACATGTGCTCTGAACGTTATTCTTCAAGTTATGCGGAGGTATTAATTAACATTACCGACTTCCATAATGTAAAACATCCATCCCGACTAGCCCCGTAAATTTATTTATACACATAAGCAAATTTTTTTTTTGCAGGTCAAAAAAATTTTTACAAAATAATATTTACATGAAATTGACTTATGTAAGTTTGGCAGACAAGACCTACTGTCATCTCACCAGCTAAAATTATTCTGCTGACAAATAGTACTAGCAAAGTTAATAGCCTTACAGTGAAAAAAGTGTTTGCCTCCTTCCTCTGGTGGGCACCACTAAACAAAAAATTTAGCTTTGATAACTTTTTCAGTCAGTGGATTAGAGGTTAACTTTGAGAACACCGAACTGATAAACATCTAAAAATTTAGCAGAAACTAACAATAACTGCTAATGCTATGAATTTAGCATCAGTTTTCTTTTTTGGAGCCAAAATCTTAATGAACAGACCAAGAAAGAGCAATACACATGAAGGAAGAAATAAAATACTGTTGACTGTTAAAGCAGCAATTTTCCGACAATGAAATAATAGGCTATGTAGTTTCATGTACAGGCTGTGAATAAGTAAGTCGCACATCAACCATGCACATTTTCCTACAGCAGCTAGGTATATTTGCGTATTTATCATCCCCCGTAGCTTTCATTTAGATTTGCTGTATAGAAAAAAGTACTACTAAGCATCGCACTGGCTCACCGCTCCATGCACCCTCAATCCTGTGCAGATCTCGGACCTACAATTGTCACAGGTATTATTGCACTGATGCACCTGTAACTTTATTGTACAGAAGACCGGTCATGACGATAATGCCTACAGATTATTCTATGTGCAGGGGAACAGGCTATAAAAACACCAAACCTCGAGGCGTTATTTTTCAGTCTTAACCGGCAAATGCAGTATGGGCAATGGATCATTGCAAACATGAGATGTAAAGTAGACATGCTCACAAATAAGTAAAATAAATAAACATCGTTCTCAGTGAGCATTTAGTTCTAGTGGACTACGGGAAAGATATCCATTTGGAATCCCTGAGTTCTCCTCCTAAACATATTCTGAAAGATGTAGCCATCCCATCCATTTTCTGAGCTAAGCAATTAACGTTGATCAAGACTCACAAATGCCCTTGAAGCCCCAGCTGGAGAAGTCAGGATGACCAACACTTGCAGGTGGGTAAGCTAGCCAGATAGCTAGCTGTTTTCTAATGTCAGCTTAATGATCTGGGGAAGACTTTGTGACTGGCAAACATTTTCTCACTTCCTAGCTAGCTTCAGCCAACTCGCGTTGCAACCGTAAGCTAACATTACATGACAGAAATGACGCTGACCGTGGAAAAACAGCATGGTTAGACATGTTGCCGAAACAGCTGGCAAAATTTTCTGCTTGCTCTCCTGCTCCAGTCTGCTATTCCCACAAGCTAACAAAAACTTTGCCAGATGACCAAAAGGTAACATCAGACATGGGGTCTAGCTTGCTTTGTGGGAAATGCATCCTCACCCATAACGTCCTCTGCATGCATATTTTGGGATGCCAATTCTGTTAATGGAAACATAGCTTACATTAGTTCGCTAGTTAATACAAAAGTGACGTTTCTGAGTGAAATCTTGGGCATGCACTCTTTGCCGCCCAGAGGTGGAGACTAGCAGAAAATCCAAGCTGAAATAGGTTGAATGTACCTCCAACCAAGTCACTGTATGCATAAAATTATGACACTGGAGTGGAAGTAGGCAGATTTTGGGGTTGATTTCCTGAGACATAAAAAAAAATTGACAAAAACTGCATACATTTTTCACATTATATTCCTAACTCGGATAGATGGAGATGAGGTTGAAAATCAGCAAAGTGCCCCTTTAAATTAAACTTTATTTACGGAAAAAAATGTTTGCAGACTAAAAGTTTGGGGAACTAAATTTAGCAGAAGCTTATTGGTCTGCTAAGGGTTTTCAAATTTAGCGGAATTACTAATCCGCTAATGAAAAAGTTGGCTTTGCTAATTAGCAGTTAATGGATCAGCGGAACCATGCCCACCACTGCCTCCTTCTCAGTTTCTGTTTTTGTCATTTGTCATATTTAGATGTTTCAGATCATCCAAATAATTTTAATAGGCTATATGACGACATCATGTACAACGTCAACGACAATGTCAGCAAACACAAATTACAGATTTTAATTATTTAATTAAGGTGAATTTTATCATTTTTTTAATTTTTTTTTTCCCCATGTGGAAAAAAAATGGCTGATTGCTCCGCCCTTCCTAAACTGCAGTCAGATATTTGCATTAGCTGGCAGTGAGTCTTCTACATCGCTGTGGAGGAATTTTCGCACACTAGTCTTTGCAGAATTTTTCTAATTTAGCCACACTGGGGGGGTGTTGTTCAGGCATTAGCTACCTGTTTAAATGGGCTCTGTGGCAACAGGAAAATCTTTGCTCTAATCTTGAAATCATTTCCGTTATATTTTCATGAGATGCAAAGAATTTTGAGGATCTTTGAGTGTCTCGTGTTATCGTTGTCCTCCTTGCACTCGAGAATATTGCAGTTGGTTATTTCATTTAGATCGATTATTGTTTCCTATTTGTGAGCTGTTTGTTTTGAAGTCCAAACGAGTTCATAGACCCAAATACGTTGTTTATAATTTTTCGTTCTTTTAGGTTCATTTATTAGAAGTCTATTTCAAACAAGACTCTGCTAGTTTGAGTTTTTATTTTTTACTGTTATAATGTGGTACCACAATGGCAAAGAGAACATTGATGATTTTTTTTCCTTTACACAGCCTACATCTCTGATTGCTTTGCCCTCTTCTCTTTGCAGAGCAAATGCTCTCACACTTACTAGAGATACTTGTTCCCTAAGGGAATATTATCTTTGTCAGTGTTAGCTTTGCAAGGAAGTAAGCTAAAACAATAATTTTTTTTTTTTTTTGCAATGAAAAGAACTATACCTGCTTTGTCTCCTCTGGAATCATCTTTGCATTTGTCACCATTAGTTTGAAGTAAATCTGTATGATTCTTAGTATCATTATATGTAGCGAAAGCTCGACAGCAAAACACTCTACTGCGGCCTGTAAAAATGGTATGTAGCGTTCCTGTTGTGGTAACCAATTGGGAATTTTTTTTTCAATGGACCCAACTGCAGCTGTTAAAATAACCCCTTGCATTCCCTGCCGGAGAATGCAAGTGGAATTGCAGATTAGATTTGCAGATCCTATGAGAGGGCACACAATGGACAGTCTCTCCGGTTTGTTTTTTTTTTTTTTTTTGTAAGATAAGACAGCTGGTAAATTTTAGTCCGCTTTCTTGCTAGGCTGATAAAATGATCTGGCCTTTTTATGTGGTGCCTAATCAAATAAAGAGGCCGAGTGTAAGAAAAATTGAATTGCTGGAATGGAGAAGAAGATTACTGAGAGAGCATGTTTCTAATACTCCCATACTTGTTGGCCTTCCTCTTCATGTTTACAGTGGTTCCTCCTCGTCTTCTTGCTCCTGGGTCCCCAATGGAGGACATTGTTAGAAAAAAGTAGGGAGGGTATGCAAGAGCCATTGATGAGTTCTTGTTTCCTCCATTGCCATTTACCTAATTTCCTCCCACCATTTTGCTTCTCTTTTACATCAAGAGAGAACTTCTCTCTAGAGATTACATCTACGCTACTCCCTTAGGTTTGCAAGGGTTCTGAAGATGGCAGCACTGGGGCAAAAGGATTGGGAGACCTTTACCGTTCATGTGAATGGAAATCAAGTGGCTTTCCCCCTCGTCTCTGGACCTGTAATGTTCTTTCTACAATTACATCCTGTAAATTAAGCACTTTTGGAGGTCAGTTTTTTTCTTTTTCTCATTTCATCATTTTTCTTCAATCCTCCCTTTTCTCTTATTACCTTTCTCTCCCTCTTTCTCCCACTCTTTCTCCTTTTTTAAAAATGTCTTTCTCCATCACAGTAAATGGAAATACCGTCCTTGGTCTTTCAAAAGATTCCATTCAGGGTTTTTTGTGCTCTTGATCTGACCCTGTGACAGGCATTAAGTTCAGCCCATTATCACGCCAAGCAGGTCTGCTTTTGAGGTGGGAGGTAGCGGCTTGAGTTTTATGAAAAGGGGGGGAGGGGGTGTCTTTTCCCCCATCTACTCAGATTGAGGTTTTGCTTTGGGTCAAAGAAGCATTAGTAACTTCTCCAACCCATGTATGTGAAGGTAGTTTTTCAATAAGGTGGTGCGTTCGCCGCTAGCTGCCTACCATGCAACACAACTTCAACCTGAAAGGTAATGTGCCACAGCACGAAAAACCCCCTTAGTGCTTGTTTGCTTTGACACTGTTGCACCTAGTGGTGGAAGCGGGTATTGCCCCACATATGACCACTTTAATAGTTGTTACAAATACACAAGCACAGATGGACATATTTGACAATGACTGTACCCCTTCGAATAATTGTTTTTTAGGGTATAAAAATCTTTCTATAGCTCAAGGTTTGCCAATACCAAGATTTATATATGCCACAGTTGATGAGATTAGACCCCATTAGTGGTGGCTGTGATGACGCTTAACTTTGTTAACACTTTCATTGACGCCTCTATGGCTTCTTTGTGCTGATGTTAATCATATTTGACCTTGTTCTGCTGAAGCTGACCACACCACTGTAATTTCATTTATTGGTTGACAGGTGTAAGTGCCAACCTTGGATATGCTCGACCTGACTTGCTAGTGTTTAGTGCTGTCATTGTTGACTGAAGACCTTCTTTGTGCTTGTGAAAGGATTTTGTTAGCGTGACCTTTGGTTGAGTATAATTGTTTACAGTCAGAGTCATAAGTATTTGCATCAATCTGGCTCTTTATGCCACTGCAAGAGATTTGAAATTAAATAATCAAGATGTGCTTCAAGGAGTGACTTTCAGCTTTAATTATGGCTTTTGTTAAAAATAGTGAATGAGCTGGGTAGGAATTACAACAATGATTATACATGGCCCCAAATTTTAGGGGTTCAAAATATGTGGACAAATTAACATAAACATTGGGCCATTGACAGGCTGAGGTCTGTAACACATGGTCGTCACTAGATGTTGAATTTTCTCCCTGGTGATGCTCTGCCAGGCCTTCACTGCAGCTGAATTAGTTCCTGCTTGTTCTTGGGGCATTTTACCTTCAGTTTTACCTCAGCAAGTGAAACAGATGCTCAGTTGGATTCATGTTGAGTGATTGACTTACCCAGTGTGGAACATTCCACGTCTTTGGCATAAAAGGTCTTGGACTGCTTTCACCGTATGCTTCTGGTCATTGTCAAGCTGCACTGTGAGGCACCATCCAATGAGTTCTGTGGCATCTGCTGAATCCGTGTAGCGCTGTGTGTTTATGTTTGTTTGTTCCCTCATTCAACCCCTTTACCTTTGGTTCACTGATCCCCAAGTTGGCTTCCAGGGGGTTTGTAGGTGCACAAAGTCAATGGAACACAGTCCTGCATCAACTGGACCATGGGAAATAGTCAGAACTGGCCCATCGGCCGGAACCAGAACACCTATGGGCACGGAACGTCTTGGAGACAAGGGAGCAAGACAGCCATGTACTGCGTCCACAAGAACCCCCAGACAAGCCTTGGTACTGAGTCGCTACAAGGTTCAGTTCTGGAAATCTTATTATATCTATGCTACGCTGTATATTGATGTCCAAGACATGACATTACATATCATTTCTGAGCAACATAGCTAACTTACTCTGGACTCTGTGTATTGATGATTTGCTGTTTGCGTTGCCTTGTTTATAGAGTACCAAGCTTGGTAGCTTCTTTCAGCGGCAGTGCATTGATGCCCAAGATTTGGAAATTGATACTGAACTATGAGGCGAATCTCCTGAGAAGTCAGGTAAGTCCTCTAAAGTTTAAATGCTGATTCACCATTTGCCATTAGCATGCTAATAAAACACCTAGCTAGCCAGCTGTGGTCACAGTGTATTGTGTCCAAGATATACAAATTAATGTGAGTCTCATTACTTATTAATGGCTCATTAATATGAGTTAATATGAGTGGCAAGAGTCTGAAGTGCCATGTATCACTTTTCCCCCGTCTGGCTTTCGCATGTTCGTAAAGTCCTTTGGCTGCTTGCTACACTCTCTGTGTATTGATATTCAAGATACTGAAATTAATCCTTTGCTAGCATTATATATTGAATCTCCAAAGAACTTGCATTAGAGTTTCAAAGTACAGTGGCAATAGATTATGCCTTGTTCTATGCCCTCTATGTTTATGCTGGTGAATTCCTCTCTTGATTGTTGAGATAGACACAGATCAGAGGTCGCATTACACTTTCTGATTGTCCGTCATTGTGACGGACAAGGGCATAAAAATTCCGTCATAATTAATTATCCGTCATTGTAATTTTATTTTTTAAAATGATATTCGTTTATTTTTTTTGGTAAAATAAACAGAATAATTTATAGATTACGCATTAGCTGATGCCGACAGTGATTCATGTAGACACACATTGTGCACTGTTAAATACAGCACTGCATGGATTTTCGAACTTACTGTTGTATGAACTGTATAAAATATCAAAAATGATTTCTACCCCCACATAGTAACAGTGTGCAAATGAACAATGCTTTCAGTTATTGCTGGGCTTCACTAAGCCTAACAACCGCAGTCTCGCTATGCGGTCCTACGAAGCTGCTTATCAACTCGTTATGTCAACCGCGGCTTTCCCCACCTAGATATCTGCGTGTTCACATAACAGAGACGGCGTTTGTAGCATATGACCAATCGTCCACCGGCAGCAGAGCAGCATATTTTACAAATAAAGAGCAAATGATCATATTACTAAAATACGAGGAATACAGGATCATACTAGAGATGCCAAGTCTGATGCATTCGGCTTGAGTCTCTTGCCTCTTAGTGGCATTGACGTTCCTGTGCCGTAGTCAGCAATTATTCAATCAATGCGAACTGAAGAAATTCATTCGCGGAATTCAAGTCATTGTGCATTAAGTTAATCAGTTTCACACGCATTATGGTGGATTTCCCTACTAGTGACACGGAAATTGATTATGACTCGAGAATTCTCACGCTTGTCTTTACTGAAGGATTGAAAGCAATGGAATTGCATAAAGACGTTTCAAATGGTCTTATTTCATTTAAACAATTTAAAAGATCATGAAACACATGCATTGTTTCCAAACCCTGAGTAAAGAGAAGCACGGGAAGTCCGGAGTCATAATCGCTTTAGTGAGGTCCACCTTCACGCAAGTGAAACTGAAACTTCAATGCACAAGGATTTTAATTCCGCGTGAGAATCTCATTAATATTCATTGAATAATTTAATTGAATAATTGAATTCATTGAATAATTGCGGACTACGGTGAATAAGCCTAAAAAATGCGTGAGACCTACGCCGAATGCGTGAGACTTGGCATCTCTGTCATACGGATCAAAGACAATGCTCGAGACACTATGACACCCACTACCAATTGGACTGGGGTGTGAATTACATTCTGTCAAAATGACGGACGGCCTTCAAAATATTCGGTCATTATTAAAAAAAATCCGTCAATGACGGAAAATATTCGGTTAACGCAACCTCTGACACAGATATGCCTACCTACCTTATGGAGAGTCCTTCCACGGAGGTTTTTCTTCACCAGTGAAAGAAGTCTTCTGTCATCTTCCACAGTTACCACCTATGGTCTTCTTCACCTTTTAGTGTTCCTGAGCCCACCTGTGCTTTTTCTTTTCTCAAATACACCAAACAGTTTTTTTTTTTTTTTTTTTTTAGTTTAAATAGGGCTTGCTACACTGGTAAAAACAACTCTTTTGACTTCATGTTTTGAGTTGATAACATATTATTCCAAATGGAAATGGGAGTTTTTGAATTAACAAAAGACCTTTTATCTGCTAAAATGTAACTGCTGTAAAAAGTATTTGCCCCCCTCAGAATTTCTTCTTTTTTTTGTTTGTCATTTTTAAAAGTTCAAGATCATCCAGTTAATTATGATGTAAGGCAAAGACAACATAGGTAAACACAAAACATGAAATGATCATTTAATTTATTGAAAGTAAAGAGTTATTCAAAACCTATATCACCCTTGTGAAAAAAGAATTTCCCCCCTGTTGGTGGAATTCAGTCATAAATTCCTTATTATTGCTTATTTGTTTATTAATTGTTTATCCTTGCTTGCTCTTGATTTAGTATTGATCTACTTGTTTATTCAGTCATTAAGTGTTTATCCTTGCTTGTTCTCGAGTGGCCTAGGTGACCTAGGCCATGCGTGATTGCAACTTTTATAATCTAGCTTGTTCCTATGTAAAAGCGTCATGAAGTGTGTTTACTGAAACAGTGTGTTCCTTCTGAGCCTGGAGTGTTCTAGACAAGACCCAAGGAAACATAAATTTCTGCAGAGGGAGAAACTTTTTAGGATTACTGGAGCCAGACTTACGTGGGATGCGCACGCACGCAGCTGACGCAGAGGGCGTACATCATGACGTTCATGCTTTTATATGTATCCAAAGCAAAGGAGAGATTCCTTTGTCTTTTTCTTGCCTGTAACAAAGACCCTACTTGCAAGCAGTAAAGGATGCTATTTACTCACTTTGTCTTAGTGTTATTTCTTTCAGAAATACAATATCAAAATTCCTACAACATTGGGGGCTCGTCCGGGATTCCAATATCTGACCTGCACCTCCCTGGAGAATCGGCGCCAACTGACAACAGTGCACAAAAATCAAATTGAGCATTTGTGCAGGCTCTTTGAATGTGTACCGAGGCCAGGAGGGAGGAATTCTCCAGTCTGGGAGAGGAGGGAGCGGGTGAGTGACGGGATTTTCCTGAATTCGGTTTTATTAATGTGAGACAGAGAAATTAAAGACTAAAATATGGGACTGTGTTGTTGTAACAGTAAAGGGGGACTGTATTGATGTAACTGTTGCAAGTACTGTTGTGGGACAGATGACTTGACTTTGACTGTGACTGAGGAGTGTGTAGAACGTTGACATAATGGTTCGGGGAATCATTGTGGGTCTGTGACTGGGGAGTGTGTAGAACGCTGACATAATGGTTCTGGGAATCATTGTGGGTAAAAGAATTTGGGTTTAGTAAACAGCTGAGGCCTGCACATGCGAGTAAACTTGTGAGTGATATAATGAAGCGGGCGGATGATGACGAAAGCTGTTAAAGTTTGGTTATGAAGCAGCACTTCATTGGCATGAAGAAGCTGAGTATTAGAGATCTAAGTTGTATGTGGGAAAAACAGTCATATTGCTTGAAATCGCCTGAATCGGGCTCAACATCAAGAACGAGAAAATCATTTGGCATGACTAACTGTCCCAGAGAAGGGGTTAACATCTGGGGAGCCATTACCCTGTGATGAAACTAATTTTTTTTTGGATTAATGGCAGCACCGAGTGCTTTGAAAATGTTGATGGTAAATGGCACACCAATTTATTACTGCAATAACCCTACAATGGAATTTGCACGGCACACGAGTTCGTCTCATGGGGGAACCGATTGAATGCTATTGAAATAGAGCATTGTCTGCATATGTTATCGAAGCAACAATGGTGTCAGATCATAAGAAAATTAGAGCCTTGGATCTTTTCCAATGTGAATGAATGTGAGAGAGGAAAGTGCACTGAGGTGTGTGTGTGTGTGTGTGTGTGTGTGTGTATTCTGAGCTCAGATTGTGTGTGTGGAAATCAATGTGAATAAACCTAAGTCTGTGAGTGTCTGTAAACAACTGCATGGCTGGCATATTTGTTAGTTCTGTCTTTGTTAGATTGAATACAGTTGTCATTTCATTCCATGAAGTGCTTATAGATGTCTACAATAAAATTAGCGTTCGTTCAAGAATTATTTAAGGTGCCCGTAAGTGTTTCTAATGTTGTGGCTAACTGAATTGCTTTGAGATGCAGGACAAACCCCAATATTTAAATGCTCTAATATTTGGCAGTAGTAATACATTGCAGAGAAAATTACCAGTGATATCCTCTATGAGCATGAAGTAATTACACCATTTGAATTTGTTAAATATTTGTAAAATTCTAAAGAGCTAGAAAATCTAAGCAGTTTTCTGTAAATAATTAGACTCTGTGAGATTGGTGCGTAAGAAGACACTATATACAGTAAGAAACTGTGTGCCAAATTTAACTGAGAGTTTTATTAATAAAAATAAAAAATCAAGTGAACTCTTGTGGGATTAGAGACTAGATGGGTTTTTGGACAGGGGTGCACAGAGTCAAAGCAGTGCAGCGAATGGAGCCTTACTGACCGAAGCAGATAAGGGAGTACAGATAGGTGAAAGGTCAACATGCAGAAGTCAGAGAACAGAGGATGATGCATTGTGATTGAGCAAATGTGACTGGAAGCTTTCCTGACCAAAGAAATGCAAATGAATTAATGAAAGATCTTTTCTCCATTTCAAACAGGAACTGAGTGTCAACCAGTGATTCTACACGAAAAAAAACTAAGAGGGGCATAATAACCTTGATGTGTTTATTCAACTTTTACAGGAAAGGATCCAAACGAGTGGAAAAACAACAAAATTATGTTGATGAAGTATTTGTTCATTATCGTTTGTCTCTAACTCCTCTTGGAACTTTTCCACAGAGAGCTCACTGCTGAAGAGAAGAGATGAAAATAACCTTGAGTGAAAGTGATAAGCTGGCCAGCTGGGGATTCAACTGTGGGTTTTCAGCTTAAAAGTTTACCTTCTGAAATAGATTTGGGGAAATACAATTCGGAGTATTAAACAAGACTAAATTGAGAAGGTGATACCACCGTATAATTGAAAAAGTCCACTAGTAACGTGATCACATATTACTTTTCTTGCTGTTTCTAAATTTATTTTTGATTTAGTGGACAGTCAATGAAAGGTACTGACTGAGTTGACCTTTATGTGCTGGGAGCCCAACAGGAAAACTGTTAGTTGAATGTTAAATATGTACCAATTTTTGTGAATAAAAAATTTGCATATTGTAACATAATCTAAAGCAACTCCACCCGGTTCTGCTGATGACATGGAGAATTGTCACAATGGTCGGGGCTAATAAGCCCAGACTGTGTATTTCCTCCATGCTCTTAGCGGAACCCTAGACTGAGGTGGATTGCTTAATCATAATTCATGGAAAAAAAAAAAAAAAAAAAAATTTTGTCCCCATTGTTTACAAGAAGTCCTATCTAATACTGCTCCATGTCCTGGACTCATGGACACCCCTCTATCAAACCCTGAGATTGAATCTGTGTTGATTGTGGCCCTCTGCACACCAAACATGCTGACCCAATCAGTTTGGCTGACGCCTTTGCAGACAGAGAAGCAAGGGCAACAGCCAAACACACTCTTGTGAGGCTATTACACCAATCTGAGGACTCAATTTCATGTGACCTGTATCGAGCAGAGCATGATGCTGCTCCCCCACAAGAAAAACGTCAATGGACATCACATGGAACACACACTGATGACGGGTGGGTAGGACCCAATGGTAAGCCTATATTGCCGAAATCCCTCTTCCATATTGCTGCAGATTTGGTGCATGGGCAGTGCCATGTACCAAGAGGAGGGATCAAGGGATTAATAGATCAAAGTTACTATCACTTACTTACTAAAAAAAATTTTCTAATTAATGTCCAACATGACAAAGTTATAACACATGGGACACACGGGGAAGGGTAGTAGTACAGAAGGGGGCAATCCCTACACCCCCTGGGCCATTCCACACGTTTCATACATTTAACACCGTGTGCGGGGAAGAGGTATGCGTTAGTATTGATATGGTGTAGAAGCTATAGATGCAATCACAGTAGCAAAAATCCTGAGTAGAGAATTTATTCCTAGGTGGGGGATTCCAAAGGCATTGTATAGTGACAATGGGCCAGAATTTAGGAATTAAGTGTTGACCCGCCTAGGAGCAAAATTGGGAATAGGATTGAAAAAACATTGTGCATATCATCCACAATCAGCAGGATTAGTGGAGAGAACTAATGGAACCCTGAAAGCAAAATTGCGCAAGGCCATGGCAGAAACTTAGTAGAATTGGGTTGCATGTCTGCCATTGGCATTAACGATGAACCTGATTACTGGTTGTGCATATTTGTGTGGACGCATCCATTTTTTACATCCTGAAGGATGTTTTTTCCCACTCTTCTTTGCACAGCTGTTTTAATTCAGCCACATTGGAGGGGTTTTGAAAATTAACGGCCTGTTTAAGGTCATGCCACAGCATCTCAACAGATTCAAGTCAGAACTTTGACTAGGCCACTCCAAAACCTTCATTTTGCTTCTTTTGAGCCATGCAGAGGTGAAGTTGCGTGTGAGCTTCAGATCATTGTCCTGCTGCATAACCCAACAGAACTTGAGCTTTTGGTCAAAAACAAATTTGCTGGATATTTTTCCTGAGGACTTTTTGGTAGAAAGCAGAATTCATGGTTCCATCAATTATGGAAAATTGCCCAGGTTCTTGAAGTAGCAAAGCAGCCTAAGATCATCACAGTACCGCCAACATGTTTGACTATTACTATAATTTTTGTATCGTGGAATGCTGTGTTAGGTTTATGCCAGATGTTACAGGACCCATATCTATGAAAACCTCCCCTTTTTACTCAAGAGTCCAGGTATTGTTATCCCAAAAGTCTTGTAG
Organism: Gymnothorax javanicus; assembly: GCA_029692085.1. NCBI lineage: Eukaryota > Metazoa > Chordata > Actinopteri > Anguilliformes > Muraenidae > Gymnothorax > Gymnothorax javanicus. The sequence continues at coordinate 27,347,884 of CM056193.1, forward strand.
GGTCATAAAGATGTCTTTTTTTGTCAAATGTGAGATGTTTTTCTTGGTCAGCAGTGGTTTTCATTGTGCAGCTCTGCCATGGATGCCATTTTTGCCCAGTCTTTTTCTTTATTGTGGAATCATGAACATTGCCCTTAACTGAGTGAAATTAGGCCTGCAGTTCTTTAGATGTTAGTCTGGGTTCTTTTGTGACCTCCTGGATGAGTTGTCAATGCACTCTTGGAGGAATTTTAGCTGGCTGGCCACTCTTAGGAAAGTCTACCATTGTTCCAAGTTTTCTCCATTTGTAAGTAATGGCTCCCGCTGCTGTTTGCTGAAGTCTCAGATTCTTAGAAAAGTCTTTGCAACCTTTTCCAGTTTGATAGATGTCAGTGGCTTTGTTTCTCATCTGTTCTGAAATTTCTTCAGATTGTGACATCATATGTTCTTTTTTTTGCCTTCCTCACATTGCCAGACAGGTTCTATTTAATCTACGTTTAGATTTAAAAGGGCTGGCAGTTGTCAGGACTGGACTTGTCCTGTAAAATTGGACCCAGACCAAAATACTGCAGCACAGGGCAACCCCCTGTATTGCAAACTGTATGTCGGAGCACCTAAGTGGGCAAAGGCGATAAATATGCCTTTGCGATAGATAAAAATGTGCACCAAGTCATTACCACATGCCTTTCTGTTTCCGATAGCACGAAAACTGAGCCTATAATGTAATTGTATTTGAAGTCTGGGCAGGGGCCCCCTTTTATATTGTTAGTATCCACCAGCTCTCTGGACTCTTTGTTGGAACCCCAGGCAGTATTCCGATAGGCCCCATTTTCTCATCCACATGAAACTAGGCAGTGGTGGCACGCTTCTTAATGGATTCTTATCTCTGCATGGACATTTTGGGTTTATTACCTGTCTGATAGGGGAGGGGTATAGTTTTTGGTGGCATATGTTTGTTTGTCATTAGTTAGTTAGCTTGTGTGTTTGTTTGTTTGTTTGTCTGTCACTAGTTTGGGTGCAAAAATGGTTTGAATTTCGGTCAACATGTCATGGTTCTGGATGTTTGTGCATGTGTTTTGGACTTTCTTTGTGGCTCTGGTCCTGGGACGATATCGTATTCCTGTTCAGTCGAATTCTTTACCCAGCTGGCTGATTGAACTGGGGTGGCGCTTCCCCGGATTCTATATAAGCCGGATGTTCGCCACGCCTCTTTGCTAGAGTGTCTGTTTGTAGCTAAGCACTATAGCCGAAAATATCTGTAGTCAGGTTTTGTTTGACTTTCTATCTTCTAATTATTGGAGTTTCTTCTCCCTTTTTCTATCTCTCTTTGCTTCCGTGGTTCAGACTATTATACGTCTTTTGGAAGCGCGAGTACTTTCGTTTGGTCTGTATTATTCTCTGTGTTCGTACTGTGTCTGAGCTACTCTCTTTCCCTCTGATCGTTGCCCCTGGCCTCCGTATTCCACTGGCCATTACACAACAGGTGAAGGTCAAGGTCACAAAGAAACAAAATCTGCTCAATTAAATGTATAAATGGGTTCAAAGCTTGCATTTTTCTATTTACTTCTAACCGTATGATACAGCGTGACGTCATTACGCCTGTTCGCGCTAGGGGTCAAATGTCTGGGAGGTCCCAGATTAAATAACACCCAAAGCACTTAAGTATCACTTTTTGGCAGTTTATGTTGTGCCTGGCTCCCCTTGTTCTTTTGGTGGCCATTCTCAAGCTAATGGCCTGTCTAGAAGTACTTTTCAAAGGTCTGTACTCGGACCCTTTCTCCTCTGCATGAAATGATTTGGGTCTGTCATGTCCTACATTGAATCCTCTTACTTTTCTTTAAGCTGATATTATTCTGCATTCCCTCTCTTCCTCCTGTTCTGGTCTCACAGGTTTTAGTTTGCCTGAAGGACTTCTCTCATTAGATGTCAAATCTTTCTTCATCAGATCATCAGTCTGACCAGGGCTGAAATTCTTTCCAGTCCCCCTGTCAGCACAGGGCTTATTTTGTGAAAAGAGCTGGTGGTTGCAGGCTCATCTTGCTGCCCCACTGTAAGACATCTGGTTTTACCAAATAAAGATCTCGTTTGATGGTCCTGGCTTTTAGTCCAAGGTGTGCGTGTGTAATCCCTGTGTGTATAAGGGTTTCTTCTGGGTACTTTGTTTTCATCCACAGTACATGAATGTTAACTGTGAATGAAAAGTGTCTTCAATATGTTGAAAAACTATGCAGAGTGTGCTCCTGACACTTACCCAATGTACAGTATACTAGGACAGGGATAGGCTCAGCACTCCAGGTGCAAGCAGTTTAGATAATGCGTGAATTGACGGAAGTTTTTGATTGAAGACATTGCTTTTATGTGAATTTATTGTCTTGCTGGGCTCAGACACCCACACAGGGCCTTTTCAGGCAGGACTGAACCCTCCATCTTGCTAGACCTCCAGCTCAGTTTGAATTTCACATACTCTGCTCATGAAGAGCAGTTCTGATGAAAAACAACCTTGAAGTAAACATGGATCATCACCTCCTCCTTCCCCTTCTATGTTGTCGGAGTGAGTCAGTTGGGCATTATTCAGTCCTCATCTTTGATTTCACATGAGGTTGGTTTGCTCAGCCCAAATCTTTTAACCTGAAAGAATCATAAAAGACGTTAGCCGTAGCTGGAGAAGTTGCTTTTCATGTTTCTTTATAGCCATTGAGAGCATCCACCCTTTGACTGGCAGCAATCTTAGAACTTGGCCTTTATAGAAAGCTGAACGGCTTTCTTTGCGCGTTTTCCTCTGCCTGTTTGAAAGACACAAGCCCTGCATCAAGGATATTTGGCTCCCGTTCTCGGTGCTTTTTCTGGAGTTTACCTGTTTGCTTGAATGTGTTTTAATTGCTTGTGATTTCACTTGTTGACGTTACCCGTACCTGGGAAGGAGCAGAATGGGGCTGAAAAGGCAACGACGGCGAGAACAAATGGTGGAAGAATGCGTTTGATTAGCCCAGGTCTTCTCGCACTGCAGGCCACCTTGAAGCGAAACCATTGTGTTCATTAAGGCTCCGTGAGGAAGTGCCGTATGGTAGAGGGAAGAAAGACGAGTGAAAAAATGAAAAAAGAGAGAAACATGCCGACTGACATTTTCTAATCAAATACGGCAATCAGGAAACTGCCAGCCAACATTATGCCATTTACAATTCTTTTTAATTTATAATCAAAAATTGGGAGGTAAAAAAAAAAAATATGTGGGTCATTACATCTCTCTTTACTGCCCCTGTTAGAGCAATGAAGAATTAATCAGAGGCCATTAGACTGTATTTACTCCCCGTGATGGAGGCTGCTTAAGCAATAGGCCTGTTTTCTGCCTCTTATTTCCATTTGTGCGCAGAGCTGGGCCTGATGTGCTGCAGTACTGCTGAATGTGTGTGATGGAGGTGGGAAAGAGTTCACTCAGCTACTGCTGTGAGGCATTGCATGCCCATGTCTTGGCATATGTATACCTGTATGAGATTGGATGTGTGTGAGCATGCGTAAGTGTGTGTGAGCATATTTAATGTACATACTTGTGTGGACGCTAAGGGTATAACCTTCGGTCAATGTTCTGTCATCTGTTCACAACAGAAGTGCTGGCACAAAGTGTTAATCATTGTGATAATGCAGAAATGCATTATGGGAAATTGAAAAATCTACTTGAAAAATGCAGATGGGGATAAGATAATGACAATTATTGACATTTTAAATGTATTCATTTAATTATTTTCCAGTTGCCAGTTAATAGCTGTGAGCAGTGCAATGGTGAAGTGTGTGAATTCTTGTGAAATAAATTCTTCCTGAAATTAGGTTGTGCTTCAATGTCTGTCAGTGAGAGCATGTGTGCTTGTGTATCTGTGTCTGTGTTTTTTGTGTGGATGTGTGTGAGGATGTGCTTGTACAGTATAGTCAAAAAGGCTTTGAACTGCCCAAACTAGCTTGCTGCTGTTGCTCAATTCATTCAGTCAACTGGCGTTGAAATGTTCGCTGCAGCGGCAAAACAGAGTTTGGCATCTAGACTCGTACCCCATCACTCCCCGCAGATAAGTTTACATGAGATATTGGGGAGCGATTATTAAATATCCCCCTCCTTGAATCGCCACCTTATCGTGGTGGAGGGGTTTGAGTACCTGGATGATCCTAGGAACTATGTTGTCTGGGACTTATTGCCCCTGGTAGGGTCTCCCAGGGCAAACAGGTCCTAGGTGACAGGTCAGACTAAGAGCGGTTCCACAACCCCTATGAACAAATTCATATCAAGGACGTTCACGTTGCCCGGATTGGCGTCACCGGGACCCCACCCTGGAGCCAGGCCTGGGGTTGGGGTTGGCAGGCGAGCGCCTGGTGGTCGGGTCTCCACCCACAGGACCCGGCCGGGCACAGCCCGAACGAGCGACGTGGGCCCGCCTTCCCGTAGGCCCATCACCCGCGGGAGGGTTCAGAAGGGGCCGATGCATTGTGTTTTGGGTGGCAGTCATGGGCAGGGGCCCCGACGACCCAATCCCTGGACACTGAATCTGGTTATCGGGACATGGAATGTCACCTCACTGGGGGGGAGGGAGCCTGAGCTTGTGCAGAAGGTCGAGCGGTACCGGCTAGAGATAGTCGGGCTCACCTCCACGCACAGTCTGGGCTCTGGAACCCAACTCCTCGAGAGAGGCTGGACTCTCTTCTATTCTGGAGTTGCCCGCGGTGAGAGGTGGTGGGCTGGTGTGGGTTTGCTTATAGCCCCCCAGCTTAGCCGCCATGTGTTGGAGTTTTTCCCGGTGAACGAGAGGGTCGCTGCTCTGCGCCTTCGGGTCGGGGACAGGTGCCTCACTGTCATTTCGGCTTATGGACCGAATGGCAGTGCAGAGTACCGGCCTTCTTGGAGTCCCTGGGAGGGGTACTGGAAAGTGCTCCAACTGGGGACTCCATCGTTCTGCTGGGGGACTTCAACGCCCACGTGGGCAGCGACAGTGTTACCTGGAGGGACGTGATTGGGAGGAACGACCTCCCCAATCTGAACCCGAGTGGTGTTCTGTTATTGGACTTCTGTGCTAGTCACAGTTTGTCCATAACAAACACCATGTTCAAACATAAGGGCGTCCATCAGTGCACGTGGCACGAGGACGCCTGAGGCCGGAGGTCAATGATCGACTTTGTGGTTGTGTCATCTGACCTTTGGCCGTATGTCTTGGACACTTGGGTGAAGAGAGGGGCTGAGCTGTCCACTGGTCACCACCTGGTGGTGAGTTGGATCTGCTGGTGGAGGAGGAAGCTGGACAGACTTGGCAGGCCCAAACGTGTTGGGAACGTCTGGCGGAACCCTCTGTCAGAGGGGTTTTCAACTCTCACCTCCGGGAGAGCTTTGACCAGATCCCAAGGGAGGCTGGAGACATTGAGTCTGAATGGACCATGTTCTCCACCTCCATTGTTGATGCGGCCGTTCGGAGCTATGGCCAGAAGGTTTCCGGCGCCTGTTGCGGCGGCAACCCCCGAACCTGGTGGTGGACACCAGAAGTAAGGGATGCCGTCAAGCTGAAGAAGGAGTCCTATCGAGCTTGGTTGGCTCATGGGACTCCTGAGGCAGCTGACAGGTACCGGCAGGCTAAGCGTGCTGTGGCCCGGGCAGTGGCGGAAGCAAAAACTTGGGTATGGGAAAAGTTCGGGGAGGCCATGGAGGAGGATTATCGGTTGGCCCCGAAGATATTCTGGCAAACCGTCCAGCGCCTCAGAAGGGGAAACCAGTGCCCTGCCAACACTGTTTACTGTGGAGGTGGGGAGCTGTTGACTTCGACTGGGGATATTGTCGGCCGGTGAAAGGAATACTACGAGGATCTCCTCAATCCCACTGACACACCTTCCGTAGAGGAAGCAGTGGCTGGGGACCCAGAGGCTGATTCATCCATCACTCGGGCTGAAGTCACTGAGGTAGTTTGGAAACTCCTCGGTGGCAAGGCACCGGGGTTGGATGAGATCCGCCCTGAGTACCTCAAGTCCCTGGATGTTGTAGGGCTGTCTTGGTTGACACGCCTCTGCAACATTGCGTGGCAGTCGGGGACAGTGCCTCTGGACTGGCAAACCGGGGTGGTGGTCCCTCTATTTAAGAAGGGGGACCGGAGGGTGTGCTCCAACTATAGGGGGATCACACTCCTCAGCCTCCCTGGTAAAGTCTATTCCAGGGTGCTGGAGAGGAGAATTCGGCCGATAGTCGAACCTCGGTTTCAGGAGGAACAATGCGGTTTTCGTCCTGGTCGTGGAACACTGGACCAGCTCTATACCCTCCGCAGGGTTTTTGAGGGTTCATGGGAGTTTGCCCAACCAGTTCACGTGTTTTGTGGACTTGGAGAAGGCATTCGACCGTGTCCCTCATGGCATTCTGTGGGAGGTGCTTCGGGAGTATGGAAATCCGGGGCCCTCTACTAAGGGCCGTCTTGGGTCTCTGTATGACCGAGCAGGAGCTTGGTTTCGCATTGCCGGCAGTAAGAAGACCTGTTTCTGGTGCATTTTGGACTCCGGCAGGGCTGCCCTTTGTCACCAGTTCTGTTTATTATTTTTATGGACAGAATTTCTAGGCGCAGCCAGGGGCGGAGGGAGTCGGTTTGGGGACCACAGGATCTCATCTCTGCTTTTTGTGGATGATGTTGTCCTGTTGGCTCCTTCAACCAGGACCTTCAGCATGTACTGGGGGCGGTTTGCAGCCGAAGTCTTGGCGGCTGGGATGAGAATCGGCACCTCAAAGTCCGAGGCCATGGTCCTCGACCGGAAAAAAAGGTGGCTAGCCCCTCCGGGTTGGAGGAGAGCTCCTGCCTCAAGTGGAGGAGTTTAAGTATCTTGGGGTCTTGTTCACGAGTGAGGGAAGGATGGGCGTGAGATTGACAGGCCAGATTGGTGCAGCGGCAGCAGTAATGCAGTCATTGTACCGATCTGTTGTGGTGAAGAAGGAGCTGAGCCGAAAGGCGAAGCTCTCAATTTACTGAGTCAATCTCGTTCCCTCGCTCACCTATGGTCAGGAACTTTGGGTCATGACCGAAAGAACGAGATCTCTGATACAAGCGGCTGAAATGGGTTTCCTTCGCCGGGTGGCGGGGCGCTCCCTTAGAGATAGGGTGAGGAGCTCTGTCACCCGAGAGGAGCTCAAAGTAGAGCCGCTGCTCCTCCACGTTGAGAGGAGCCAGCTGGGGTGGCTAGGGCATCTATATTGGATGCCCCTGGACGCCTTCCTGGGAAGGTGTTCGGGCATGCCCCACCGGGAGGAGGCCCCGGGAAGACCCAGGACACGCTGGAGGGACTATGTCGCTCGGCTGGCCTGGGAACGCATCTCGATACCCCGGAAGAACTGGAGGAAGTGTCCAGGGAGAGGGAAGTCTGGGCATCCTTGCTTAGACTGCTGCCCCCGCGACCCGGCCCCGGATAAGCGGAAGAAGATGGATGGATGGATGGATGGATGATTAAATATCTCCTTCTCCAAAACTGGTTGGATTCAGAGCCTAGTTCTTCTGACGTGATGATCATCTATCTGTAGGCCTGCTAACCGCTGCCATGGCCGTTCCCCAGTAGCTCCTCGGCCACAAAAGGAATATACTATCTGATGAATCTGCTATGTTTGGGCCTAGACACCAGCTTCTGTATAGCCATTCCCCATGAGCTTTGTGGCTGCAAGGAGAATATTCTACCTGGTGAGACTGCTATGTGTTGGCTGGCAACTGCTGCCATGAACATTCCCCATGAGCTCCTTTGCTACGAGAGGAATTTTATTTATTTATTAAATCAAACCAAACCCTGAAATGGGGAGTTAATATGTAAACTTAAAAGGAATGGCAAACTTAAAACAACAGAATAACCTTGGTTCAGTTTTAAAAGTAAACACACACTGGGAACAGGATAGGGGATAAAATCCCACCCTGTCTGGAGCCTCTCTTAATGAGAAACTCATCACTCTCACTACCTTGAAAACATACACAAGCTTTCAGGTTCTTGTTCCAAGAGTACAGTAACAACCAGGGATCTTATTCCATACTTAAAGGGAAAAAAAAAAAAGACCTTGATGCCAAATAATGTCAAAACACTTTTCGGCATCAATGCTACAAACAAAAATTGGAGAGCCCCTTAGGGAAAAATACTTTAATGTCTCATATAAAAGAGAACTCGCTATTGCCGCATCTCGACCCTCATTGAAGCAAACCTGACAGGGATGATTAACATCTTCAGAAACAATTAAAAGTTCAAGCAACTAAGACAAAATAGAGCTCAGTGCAACAGGTCAAAAGTTTGATGCTTCATTCTGACTAAGAAATGGCTTCTTTAATATTGGAATGATGATACCACTCATAAAAATATTAGGTTGTACATGCAAATTAACCATGATACGAAATAAAACGCACAGAGCTTCACACAGTTTAGTTGAGTTGACAAAAATTAGATGTTTAGCTGAAACATCATCCAGTCTATAGAGAATATCATATGGGCATTTTCATATCACACGCCCTATCAACCCGAGTCCCCAGTATCAGCCCGAGAGCTTTAGCTGGAGGGCTGACACTGGTCAAGTGTTGATACACGGTGTGATATGAAAATGCGTATATGATGTTCTATTTATCATATAGTGATTTTGACCATAATTAGTGATGCATTTTATCCAAAGCATTTATTTCAGGTTATTGTTGTCATCATTACATGCCAGTAGCGCTAGTATTTGCTTTTAGTCAGTAGTGTTTACAAGTCAATGAAATGGCTAATTAGCTAGCTAGTATGCAAACACGATTTTCTCCATTAAGGTAATAAATTTGCATTTCTATGATAGCTTATGCATGAACGTTTTAGTACAGCCCTTTGCATATATATTGCTGCAAAACGCTGCATTATGCATGCTGTTTACAAATAATTTTGTTTCAAGTTCCTTTTCTATAACATAGTCCAGTTCAGAAATTTCAGCCACTGAGGAATTAATGAGTCTCTCCGCCATGACAGCGTCTAATCAGATTCTGAAGCGATGTGTTGCCAGCGACGCTTGTGGCTGTTGCTATGGCAATGGTTGCTGCCGCTGATGCAGGATTTTTGCCCGGCGGGCTGATACAGCCTCGTCCCTCTCGCTCGTATCACATGGGCAGATTCCCCTTATTTATAAGGAAGTATATGATAAAGAGCAATATTACACTTCAATTTCTGAATTATACCATGTATCCTATCTCAGGAAAAAGTTGTCTCTGTTATCTTTTTGGCTCTAATACATGTCAGTAACAAAATTTGAGATTTGTTGCTGCTCTTCATTTAAATTTGGAAATGACCCCATGATTGGGCTCAGATGATCAGCGAAGGATTATGGGCTGAAACAGGAAATCACTAATTTGCCCCGTTTAGACTTTTTCAGAATATTCCAGAATGCATCTGAATTTCCCTGCAAATAAAACTTGTCCTCATCTGATATAGATTTATCTATTACGTTGCAAGTGCATTTTGAATATTATATTTAGTGAAGCTGCTTTGTGTGGGCCTATGCACCAGCTGCTGTGTGGCCATTCCCCATCAGCTTCTCAGCCACAAGGGGAATATACTATATAGTGAACACAGTAGACTCCTGTGAACACGATGACAGATGCTTAGATGGGGGAGTACGCTAACCCTGCAAACCAACTATGCAATAATAGGATTAGACATTGAAGCTATGAATATTTATTGATACAAGTGCTTCCAATATCGGATATTCATGACCCATTAGTGAAAAGCCGGGCCTCTCAGGCCAGTTATCAGTGCATCAAGGTACTGAGATAAAAACTTTAGGATTTAAATGAGACTGCTCATTTATTTTGTGGACCAAGCATTTGGGCTGCAATCTCTTGATGAAAGGAAACTGCCTACATCCTCGTTGACAATGTTGATGGCAGCTTCATTGTCACTAAACACCAGAGTCTGCTTTACCCCATTGTTTCCCCAAAAGCATACATGTGATCACAATGGGTATAATTCAAACAGTGCTATACATTTTATTCTGGAGGGGATGATGACTGCTCTACTGGTCAGGCTTCTGAAAATTGCTTTTAAAAACCCAAAACTGAGGAGGAGAAGCGGCATCAAAGAACTTGAGGTTTGATGGAAGTTGTCATTTAGATTCAATTCAACTTTACTTGTTTAGTGCCTTTAACAACTTAGATTTATCCAAATTGTTTTACACAGAACAGGGCCCAAACCCCGAAGAAGCTAGCCGAAAGGTGACAATGACAAGGAAAAACTACCCAATACGAAAAAACCTTGGGCAGAACCCAGCTCCAGAATGGGGGAACCCAACTGCTTGATGTTGACCCTGGAGAATGGAGAAGACAAGCACAGAAGAATCATCAATTGCATCATATAGCCTAAATGCTGGCAAAATTCAGTGATGTAGTTGAAAATACAAAATGACGAACAATGCCAGCTAGAGCAAAGATTTGGTTTGCTGGAATGAGACGGGCGGTGGGCAACAGTGGTTCAGACCGAATCTAGTCCAGACTTGATTAAATTAATTTCAATTTGTGGCATTTAAATACACTGCGAATCACTGCACCTCTTCATGTCAATTAATTTTCTTTCAGCACACTGCACAATTGGTCCTTTTAACTCAATCAGAACTTTTATTGCTAAGTCCAAATACACTGTTGGAAGTAGCCAGTTACCTTCAAAGGTTAGCAAGTTAAATTCGACTCAAAGTCTAGTGGGCGTTGCTCACCTGAAAGTTAATTGAATGCTGTGAGTTGTTTTAATGCTGCTTCGTTCCATTTCCATGAACCAAACTCAAGATTTAACATAAAAAAACTTGTATTTCAACATTTTTAGTTCGTCATCAGATGACACACGGCCATACGCGTAACTTGCTGGGCAATTTCTGCCATAATTTCTCCTGTGCCCCTTGTTCATAATGCATGTTCTTAAAGTACCCATGTTACATTTTGCAACACCAGATACAGGTCTAGCCCTCCAAACTGCAGCAGTTAACGATAACAGATGAATATAAACCTGCAAATTAGAATACGACTTAACTCGGCGAAGTATGGAATGCTCAATCAAGATTTGTGTTGCTGCATTTTATTAAATTGGAGATGACTCAGATTTACTTGTTTTATGCCACAGCAAATACGAACTGAGGAAAATTTGCTAACAAATCCGTCAACTGAAGTTTGTAGTTGGGCTCGTAAAAATAACACGTTACAATAACTTAGCTGGGGAGCAGGTAGCCATACTGGTGCAAAGCAGTGACGTGTGCACAAGCAGAGGGAGAGCTGGGAGATTTTCTCACCTTAAATACACTGCCATCTTGGGGGGGCGTTTGAAAAGGATAAAAATAATGAGATAATTGAGCTGCTCAAGTTTACTGCCTGAACTAGCTAGCGCACATTATTGAAGGGAAAAAAAGCTATCCAACCCTACCTGACCTTGTTTGAAAAAGTAATTGCCCCTTAGTTACTAAATTAACCAATTAAACAGATTTCATTGATAATTGGGTTCAATTTCATGTGACACACCTAGGCATGCTTACTGCCAGCCCTGTTGTATCTAAACATTACTTAAATAGAACCTGTCTGGCAAGGTGAAGTTGGCAAATAGCTGCTTAAGACAGCCCAGCTCCCTTCAATCAGTCCGTGTGATCCATCTAAATGTTGGTTTTAGATCCACTATGTTGACTTTATGGCACACGAGTCATACGCATCCCTGTGCTAATGCGTTTCTTCACGTATATCACCTGAAACTGCAGCCATAAGGGAGTAATTGTTTACTTGCTAATGTCTGAGGCATCCAGCACGCATCAGAAAAGCACTTTGCCCTGAAAAGATGAGAACCGAGATTACAGTATTTTATCGTGTAATCAGAAAGCCCTTAAACCTGCGATCTTCGCTGTGATAGGCCTTCGAAGAATAGGTTTTTTTTTTTTAGAATTTATTTTTTCATAATTCTTAGTTTGTATTCTTTAACTTGTTTTCCTTCAAATACCAGTATGTATATTGTTACATCAGTGATCAGTAATAAACCCCATCCAGCCATTACATAACCCACTTATTCCTGGGCAGCACGATAGCGTTAAGGGCCTATCCCAGCGTGCAGTGGGGCGAGGCAGGAGCACGCCCTAGACAATTGGTCAATCCATCACAGGAATCACTCATCTTTAGCTCTTACCTATTTAAGAGTCTCCAGTTAGCCTGAAATGCATGTCTTGTGGCTGCAGGAGGAAACCAGAGTACCTGGGGAAAACCCATACAAACACAGGGAAAACATGCTCACTCCTCACACTTGAACCCTAACAGTCTTGCTGTGAAGCCACAGGGTTACTGGACTCTTTGTCCCTGGACATTTTGTCCCTCGACTTTTTGTCCCCATACTCTTCGTTCCTGAGGACCTTTTGTTCCCAAGGACTTATCATCCCCAGATTTTTCGTCCCCTAGTGATAATGAAACGGGCCACCATTGCAGGCAGACAGACAGACAGACAGACAGACCACCATGATATTAGGGTTAGGGTTATAATTCAGGAAGAAGGCAAAGCATTATTGGGGACGAAGAACCCAGGGACGAAGAGTCCGGGCACTAAGTGTTCATGGGGACAAAAAGTCCACGTGGATGAAGAGTCTGGGGTCGAAAATTCCAGGACGAATAGTCTGGGGACGAAAAATTTGAGGACAAAAAGTCTGGGGACGAAGAGTCCTAGAGCCGAGGCCACAGTGCTACCTACTGTAACACCATGCCTCCCCAGTATAAATCTAAAAGTCCATCAAAAGTATTAATCTAGTCTACTATCATGTTTTTGATATTATACCTTAATCGGTCAAAGAAACTTGATATTTCTTCATATTAGGAGTGTGGTATGTGGTAATCATGAGCTTTATATTGCAGTGTCACTTAAATCGCACAGTGAAGTCATGTATGGTGTGTACCAGGGCAGGTGGATTTTACTTCAAAGCCTCTGGCACAGTGAATCGGCACCATTGCTGCATAATCTGTGGCTTAAACAACTGATAAGAGAATAATGGGAGACTTGACATGCTTTATGTGGCTGATATGAGCAAATAATTAATGATGTTTACTCAAGATAATCACGACTTTCTGCTGAGAGATGAAGAAAAAAAGAGCGCATTGAAAGTTATGTGTGTTGCTTTTGTTTAGGGAGATCTGGAGACTTGTGTTTGTGGGTGAGCATGCGTGTTTGTGTATATGTGACCACGCGTGTATGCGTTTGCTCACTTGTCCGTGAGCGTACGTGCATATTTGTGTGTGTGAATGCATGTGTGCATCTATATCTGTGTTTGTGTGTGTGTGTGTGTCTGTATAAGGTTATGTGCATTTGGGTAGGTGTATGCGAATGCCTGTGTGTGCTCATGCGCTTGTTCCTGTATTTGTGTGTGTGTGTGTGTGTGTGTGTGTGTGTGTGTGTGTGCGCGTGCGTGCGTGCGTGCGTGTGTGTGGCTTTCCCCTCTCTCAGACGGTTAGGGTAGTTGTGCAATGTTGGACCAGTTGGAAGACAGACCCTTTTCCCAGCATGCTGTGCTGCCCAGTGTACATATAGACTGCACACTTACACACACCTTTGTCCATTATGCTATGAAAAAACCCACTGAGAGAGGGGAGCGAGCAGGTATGAGGTGCGCACACAGTGTGTACTCAGCACACAGGCCAGGCAAACAGGTCAGGGAAGAAATCTTGGCTTCTTTGAGTGCACTGTTGTCCTAGCAACCCGCAAGTATGTGGATTGAAGGAGGGAGGGGTGAGGATGGATGGATGGATAGGGAGCGGGGTGTGGGGGGGTGGTAGAGTTAGGGGGCGGTCGAGGTTGAGGAGAGCGGAATTGAGATGGTGGGTAGATTAAATTGCGATCCCCAAAACAGCCATTAAACTTGTTTGAGAGCCACGAACGACAAAGAGCGGCTTGGCCTGTCTGATGCATGCTCTCACCTACATTTCACCTGTCCTTTTTTACTGAAACCCCCGAAAGACTTCATTACTGACATTCACAGATCTGTCCCTTCATCCTGTGAATGCTCTTTCCTCTCCCTTTGCGAATTCCTTTGTGAAAGCAGATGGAAAAGAGAGGTTGGAGGTTGTATTTCTTGTGTCCTCCTTTAATAAAATCGCAGGAGCGGGTTACCAGTGCAGCGCTCCTGAGAAGAGGATGACTCACTGTCTTAGCGTTACTCCGGCTTTCAGTTTTATGAAAACCGCAGACGCACTTGTGCTGCACTGTATTTTGGGTTTTTTTTTTTTGTTTTGTTTTTGCTACCCCTCTTTTCCTGTGCTGTCTTTAGCACTCCTTTCACACTGTTATGGTTTTTTTTTCCTGGAATTTTTTTTACTTTTATCTTGTTAATTTAATGAAAAGGAGTTAAAGAACCAGGGGTTGAGAGGAGAAAATGTTTCTTATGCGAAAGAGAGGATCTTCACTGAGACTCGCAGTAGTGCCTGCTGGCTTTTTTAGAGTTACGATGCTCAATATATGCATGTTTGTCCTTATTTTCATTTCATTAGCAAATGACTGTATCGCAGAAATGGGGGTTCGACAAGGACTTCATGATAATGAAACCCTGAAAGAGACTACTAGTCATGGCTAATTTGATAGTGAGGAGAGGTAGGGAGAGAGAAGCAGAGTGGGGGATGGAAAAATATAAAGATAGGGAGAATGAAGGAGAGGTAAGAGAAAACAGTGAGAATGCAGGAGATATGGAGAAAGCAGGAGAGAGGGGTGAGCGAGAGGAGCAAAGAGATTGAGAGGGAGAGAACATAGGAAAACGGGGGAAAAGATGTGTCAAGTAACCAAGGGGATCACAAGTGTTCGGATACATCTAACCTGGTAGATCCAGCGAAAGCTTTTTCCTTGCAGTGATGTAGCCTTCTAAATCTTCACACTTCCATTGACCTGATGCAGCCCCGCCCACTTTATTTACTTTTATATCTAATTTTTCTTATGACTTAAAAAAAAAAAACTGTTTAGGCGAAGGCAAAACGTTTTTGTTAGTGGCTTGCTTGCTAAGGAAAATTAACAGAAAGCAAAAAGTTAAAATAACCTCTCCCACCACGCGCAATACACCCTACATTTTATTTATTAATTTAATTTTTAAAGAATTGGCGTTAAACCTGCCAAGCGGGCAGTAAAAAAATAGACGATTCAGCCCATTCTGTTTACCACAACTGTACCGCTGTGATCTGAGTCGCTTGCTGAAGCAGAAGTTTGTTAACAAAATAGCTTGCTGTCTGGCGTCCCTGATTTTGTGATGAAAAAGGCAAAAAATCGACCTGGTAAAGGAAAAAGAAGAATATAAGGTGTCTATTCTGTTTGACCCCTCCTGAAAATAAATGCCAAGCTGAATCTGAGAGTTGTTTGTTTCTTTGATGAATTCGCCGAAGCCTTGTTTTTCTCCATTAAGTATGAAGGTTGGTGACACTTCGTTCACAGAAAACCTGAATAACTGAGATGCAGGTACAGTAGTTGGCCCCAATGGACCAGGCGACAAACTAACGACAGCATACTGTATCAGTTCACTACAACAGAACAGCTTAAAGCCCCCCTCTTCACATCTATTAGAGTGGAAGATTTAGGGGGGTAACTGAGACAGGTTGAAAAATTCCCTCATGTGTAACATCTCACTGCAGCTAATTAAAAAGGTCTTCCGGTCAGGGGTTTACTGTCTCAATCTGTTAGTGAAACCATTTGGCTCCCTGCACCTGGATCTTCAGAAAATGGCGACTTCTCTTCACGCCTTGTGAGATACTCACTGGAAGAAGAGCGCAGGATGAAGAGACGTGGAGACTCGGCAGCTGATTTCAGTGGGAACGTGTAATTTTCTCATTTCTTTCCAAAGCCTCCGGCCTACACTAATTAGCGAGGGTTCAAACCTCGGATTTTCTAAGCGTGAAAAAAAAAAAAAGATATGGTGTATGAGCTTGCATGTGGGATTTCAATCAAGGACATACTCCCACACCCCCCAAATCATGTCTATATACATAATTCATACGCCTATAAAGCCATGTAACCACCAGCGAATTACAGCACTCCTCAAGGAACAAGGGTGTTATTATATTTTAAACTGTACTCTTGGTTATTGCTTCATGAAAACACTGCGGTAACTGATTTCAGGTCAGTCTCTGGGACTTGTATGCACTTATCTTGTATCTCTCCAGTGCGTTGTTGTTCTGTTGTAATGTTTACTTATCATTTGCTTAGCATTAGCATCAGACATAGGGTCTTGACGCCTGATTGCGTGACTTCTGTGAGAGGGATCATTGATCTAGGGACGGAATCTCAAAGTGGCATTCATTCTTATCAACTGTTGCTCATTATATAGCTTTCCTTGACTGAATTATTGCAATTTGCATAGCCTAATGGAAACCATTAAATTGCTGGTTTAAGCTGTTTTCTGCTCTTTTAGCCAGTTAACCAGCTGTGCTTGAGCTGACTGGCCAGTGTAGTCTACTGGTCCACCAGTATGACTACCAGCTTACCAGCATACCCAGCCTGGACCAGTTAGAGACTAACTTTCTCCTGCCACAGACCATCAATGTCCAGCAAAACAGCTTGAAAACATCGTTAAAAAAAGTTTTAGTCCAGAATTTTCTGCCGGCCTGTTGCGTTACCTCACTTTTCCACAGTATCTAGCGCGATAGCTGCAAATAATATCACACCATTCCAAGCCAAAATGTTTTTAAATGATTAAATAATTTGAAAGTCAGAGTAAAAGTTTATAGAGGTAAAACTGACCCCATCCCCCCTCCCCCCCAGTTGGCAGCAAACAAAGTCCTATGAAAGTAGTACCCTGTACATCCATAAGGGGGCACGGTCACACTAAAATGTCACTGCTGCTCCCTGACAAATGGCTTCAAATGTGTCGAGCTGAACAACTTGAGGAAGAAGTTATTTTGATTGCCATAAATTCCACGGTCATTCTAAGTGATGATGATTTCTAAAAAAAAAAAAAAAAAAAAAAGGACAAAAAAAAAACTAGCTTTCCTCGCCTGTTTTAAACTCAATCTGAGGCACACAAATACCGCACCCTTTCAGACTGCATTGATCACTCCCTGATCCCCAGTCACGAACGACATCATCCGGGGGGATCAAGTGCGCATGCAGCCGCGCATTGTGCTTTCGTCTGAGGACAGAGCAAAGGTTGCACACATGACTGCGCACTCCAATGAGGGGGGAGACGCGGCACATTTTTAACAGCCATTTTGTGTTGGGCTGGGAATGGGCACAGTATCGCTGATGGGCTTGCAATTTAATAGCAGATATAACCGTTTACAAACTCCGATCCTCATCCCGAAGGCATTTTGTCCATGTCATTTGAGTTTCTGCATGTGTGCACGGTACATGCACATGCCTGTGCATGTGGGAGTGTGTGTCCTCTGTCGGTGCATAAGTGCCTGCGGGCTTGTGCATTTGTGTCTGACTCTGTGTACGAGTGCGTGCACGCGTGTGCTTGAGTGTGTGTGTGTGTGTTTGTGTGTGCGAGAGGGCGACAGGGAGAGACTGCGAGTCGCGCCAGGCAGCCCGTGGGCTCCCTCTCATTGCTTAGAAACCATCTATTCTCCGTCAGTAATCAGAGCTTTGCCTTCAGGAGCCCGGCCAAGGCACTCATCCTCGGCCTACTCTAGAGCTGCTTTAATTAACCATCATACCACAGATGGGATCAATTTTTCTTTTTTCTCCTCTTTCTTTTTTCTCTCTTCCCTCTGTCCCTATCACCCCGACTCTCTCACCCTTTCACTCTCTCACATGCATTTTATCCCCATCTCTCTCACTCTCTCTCTTTCTTTCTCTCTTTCCCTCTCCATCTCTCAGATGTTTCTGCCTTACGCTCTATTTCGACCGTACACAAGTCCCATAATTGCTCTGGAAGAGAGCCAGCTAACAGGCAGCAGGTTCTCTCTCTCTCTCTCTCTCTCTCTCTCTCTCTCTCTCTCTCTTCCATCTCCCTCTCTCCATCTCTCTCACTCACCCTTCCCCCTCTCTTTAGTTTTCAGTCTGCAGTCCCTTGCTTCACCTGTCTGTAGCTGAATACCTTATTTGTGTCAGGATCTGTGGAGTGCCATCCTGGATTAACTAAAGCAATATGAGATTGATTTCTGCCTTGTGGTTTAAATTGGGCCCTGTGTTCTGTGGGTTTGTGTATGTGTTTATCAGTGTGTGTGTGTGCGTGTGTGAGTGTGTGTTTATCAGTGACTGTGTGTGTGTGCGTGTGTGTGTCGGGGGGGGTTCTGTGCATGGCATTTCCCCTTAGTGTTCAAAATAGCTTCTCTCAGATCCCAAGCTTTCTTATTTCGCCCAAAGGCCACGTCTCTCAGTTCAGTCGTCCAGCCCCCACCAGACAGGCTTATTTTCCATCACTTAACCACACGTTGCTGTAGTTATACTGGACTTACCTTCTGCTCCACGGCTGTCAAATCAGAATCATGCCTCCCCTGCATTCTAAGCTTCAGAAATGTCGAGCGATTGCCCTCTGTGTGATAGCTCTCCATTGATTATTCATGGACTTGGATTGACTTTCATGCTGTATTATGGATTGGTTGCCAAGCAGTATGAAAAACAGCTATAGTTGTAATAGAGAGTGTGAATGAGTATTGATGGTGAAAATAGATTTTGACTTGGGGTAAGGCCTTCAGCAAAGATTATCGCCTAGAAGTCTAATGTTGTCTCATTATTAAATTTTTTTATTCAGCTCTCAGTCTATAGGCTCACTTATATGAATGGATGTATGCTTGAATGCTTGTATGAAGAAAACTTTACTATTCTATCAGTCTTTTGTGCAGGTGAGTTAGATGTTGTGGCATAATTTGCATTGATGCAGTTTATGTCATGCTGTGCAGTGTTGAATTCTAAGGAGTTGAGTGTTGTCCTGTAATTAGCCTTGTATTTTGATGCAGTGAGAGTTTTGCTGCACTTGTTATGGATGACAGTGTAGTGTTGTTGTGTGTACATGTGGCAAGAGTGTCATATAGTGTTGTTTACATATGACAGCAATTTTTGTGGTGTACAGGAGTGTTTTTGTTGTGTACAAGAGATCAGGAATGTTGTATAGTGACGTAATGTCTACAGATGACAGGACTTTTGTGCTGCAATGTGATTGGTGCAGGTGACAGTGTTGTATTCCACATACTCGAGTATTGAGTTCGCTGTATAAACAACACAGGAGTATTGTTTTGTGTTGTTTATAGGTGACAGAGCGTTGTCGTGTGTACACAAGGCAGGAGTATTTTGTTATGTATGGGTGATAGTGTGTTGTCTTGTGTATATGAGACAGGAGTGTTGTGCAATAATTTGTTGTGTATCCGTAATGAGAGTGCTGTATTACGCTGTGTTTCAGTGACTGCAGTATTATTTTATATTGTGTATAAGTGACAGCAGTGCTGTGTTGCATTATGCATCGGTGTTATGTTGTGTACAGGCAACAACAATGTTGTGCTATGTTGTGTATGGGTGAAGAAAGTGTTGTATTGTGTCGGTGCGAGGAGTTGTAACCCTGTTTAAGAGCGGCAAGAAGAGCTCTCATTGTAATGTGTTGCATAAAGGTAACAGAGTTGCGTTATGTTTTGTTGAGGTGATGTCAATTGTGTTATAACATGTACAAGCAATAGCATTGTGTTGTGAATAGATGATGGCAGTGTTGGGCTATGTTGCGCACAGGTGACTGTAATGTTGTGGTATGATGTATTGCGTAGTGATTGTACTGCTATTTTATACTTTACATGAGACAGGAGTGTTGTGTTATGGTGTGCTGTGTAGAAGTGACTGCTGTGTTGTTTTATATGGTATGTGTGATGGTGTGTTGTGTTATGGTGTGTTGTTTGCAGGTGATGGCAGTTTCGTTATAATGTGAACACGCAATGGAGTATTGTGCTGTGAATAGGTGATGGCAGTGTCGGGCTATGGTATGCACAGGTGACTGGAGTGTTTTGTTATGATGTGTTGTATAGAGTTGTGTTATACTGTATTGTATATGTGACAGGAGTGTCGTGTTATAGTGCTTACCCATATGATACTCAAACTTTCCCATTTTGGAGTGAAAGATAATGCGTTGATGTAGTTTAATAATTACCTTCATGATAGAAAACAATTTGTGTCTTAAAATTGAATGAATTCTTGCCTTCTCCCTCATATCATGTGGCATGCCGCAAGGCTCCATTCTCGGGCCCTTGTTATTTTTAATTTATATAAATTATCTGTCCGATGCTTCAGATAAACATTCTAAGATATTATTTGCTGATGATACCAGCATATTCTATTCACATAAAGATGATGATACTGTTATTAAGGTTTTTAATGAAGAAACTGGAAATATGTGTATTTGGTTTCAAAGTAATAAAGTGTCACTCAATATAAAGAAATCAATTTTTTTTTTTTTTTTGGTGTCAAATCTGACACTTTTCTTTCTTCGTCCAAAGGTTTTACTGACAATATTCCAGTACCCGATGTCCAGTCAGCGCGTTCCCTTGGAATTCTTTTTGATGAATCTTTGTGATGGAAGCTTCATGTAATGGCTATAACAACAAAAATTGCCAAGAGCATTGGTATCTTGGGAAAAATCTATCACCTTGATTAATGCTGAGGTCGCAATGACTTTATATTACTCAATGATATATTCATATATTGATGATTGTAACTTAGTCTGGGCTAGTACTCTTCAGACCAAACTTGAGCCGATATACTGCCTTCAAAAATGGGTAGTAACAATAGTAAGATATGTGCATCTAAGGCACTCCTCTCAGCCTTCGTTTCTGAGGTTGGGCATCCTCACTGTTTATCAGGTGAACCACCTTCAAATTAGTTTATCCGTTTGCAGTGCGCGGAATTGTTTCAATATTATCAAAATTTTCATATGTATCCCACACGAAGCTCTGGTCTCCTCAGAGCTCCCTTTTTATGTGCCTTTCAAGGCTAATTTTGTGTCATTTATTGAGGCTATAGGACATGGAACTGCTTACCTCCACACATATTTTGTGCTCGCCTCCATTACCTTTCAAGAGAGCTGTGAAAATTCTTTAAACTGAGCAAAATATCCCTTATGGAGATGGCTGTCTTAACGGAGTTTATTTGATCGTGAGGGAGGATGTGAATGTGATTGACATTCACATGGATGTTTGAGTGAGTGTTAATGTTTTTTCTTCCTTCTTCTCTCTTTTTTCCCAGAATGAACTCCTTTGTCTCATATATTGAACACATTCTTATTTAATCTTTGTGTGATTCTGAATAATTTTGGAGAATGCCACTTTCCAAGTCCCTTGAGGGTTCCTTGATTCCTTGAAGGAATCTTCTGCAGCATGTTTTTTTTTTTTCTTATGTTTTTAGGCACAATATCATCCTCTTACATGAGTAAATAAAATGCTATTAAATGAAAATGAAGTGTTGTATATAGGTGACAGCAGTGTTGCATTATATTGTGTGTGACAGGAGTGTTGTGTTATGGTGCGTTGAGCATAGATGATGGCAGTCTTATGTCATATTGTATACATGTGGCAGAATCATTGTGTTCAGTTGCATGCAGTTGTGATAAAAGCCCAGTTGTGGGCCGGTATAACAGCAACAGAAAGAGTCCTCATTGCGATGTCATTTCCTGCTCCTGAGTTGCATGAGTGCTTGTTGGCCTGCTGTGATTGCCTCTCTGCACACCACTGTCTAGGCATTGATAATGCCACACCGGCTGCATCCCTGAAAGCAAAACGAGATCAACACAATCCAATTTCTTTTCCTCAGTGATGGAATAATTCCACAGCCAGGACCCCGGCTGCAGCCGTCTGAACCCTGAGCGGCATAAACATCACACCCGCCATTACGGCCAAATCATGCGCAAAGCCCTTCGCCCTGCCTGCTCGCTTTATATGGGATGAAGAGGGGAGATGGGAAACCGGGTCCATCGTCAACGAGCTCTCCCGAAAACACGCTGAGGGTTCGACAGTCTGGGCATGTGTCATGAAGCATACTGCATTCAGGGGTGTTCTAAGAATGGATGCAACATTGTAAATGCAATATGCATGGAGTGGTATACTAGAAGTGAGTAACACAGAGGGTTCAATATCTGTTGTTCATTAAGCACAAGATGCAATATTATAAGTGTAATATACAAACTGCCGTGGGATATTAAGAGTGAGTTACCCAGAGGATGCAATATCTGCTATTCCTTAACCCTTTCATGCATGGAGGTCACTACAGTGTCCAGCTGTTTAAAAGTTTTTTTTTCTCTATATATGCCCGCAACTTTGGGCACTGCTGCATATAGTCCACTCTAGTGGAAGCTATTGCATCATCCCATACAAAAAATCCCATTGGCAGGTAATTGCAATGGGAAAAAGTAGTCATTTATAGAATAAAGATAGAAAAATAGTTTTTTTCAAACCTTGTTTTACATCCCTAAGGATGAATAAAACCACTTGGTAAAATATCCTGACTGAGTTTATCATAATTAATGCATGAGAGGGTTAAACACAAGATGCAATATTATAAATGCAATATACTGTAAATCAGGTGGGATATTAGGGGTGAGTAACAGCGGATTAAAGATCCATTGTGCATTAAACAGAAGATTCAATATTAAGGGTGCAAAATACGTCAGATGGAATATCACAAACGAGTTATGCAAAAGATGCAATAGTTGCCATGCTGTACACACAAGATGCAACAGTACTGCTGTACAAAAAAAACATGCATAAGTTTTGTTTTTTTATGTTGACTACAAACCTAACTTTTGACAGTATTGTGGATAACATACATGTCTTAGCCTAAGTTTATTTTGTCAAAAACATGAAATATAAAGTTTGTCATGTGTAGCCCATTTAAGATACGGACCAAAAAATATTTTTATACTCGGAGTAACAATAACAACTAATGGCAATTTACCAATTTTTGCACATTTTGAAATATACAGGCCTGCTTTTGTCACAATGGGGATCGTAAACCAAAATCATTTCCATTATACAGGGTTTTATTATGATCAGAAGGAGGAAAACATTTTTGGTGAAATTTGGAGTGAAATTCCAAATTTAATTCTTATCATTACACGCACAATGTTCAGGCTCTATGACCCCAGAAATGGTGCATAAAGTTGATTCAAACAGAGCCGGAGGGTTTAGAGAAAATTGCATGCAAATTGTGATGTGAAGGGTGCATTGGACAAATACGTGCATTGGACTCAAAATTCAACACACAAGGTGGATTATTTATAATGTACTGCATTGACCTGCATAAGACAATGTGTGTTTTCCCCAAGTCATTGCACAGCACATATCACACCTAGAATCCTTTGCACCGCAAATCATCAATGCACCAGGTTATGCGCATCACAGAACCCCTTTGATCTCATTCCATTATGCAAAACGCATCTCGCCCAGAATGCATTGCGGAGAGACGTGCCCACATTCTAGCAGGCTCTCCCATCTAAAACGGCTCCAAGCACTGCAGAAACCAAGCAGGGAAGTTCAGCGAGGGCCGGGTCAGCAGCGGGGGTCACACTCGGGCGAGCGAGGGGTGAGAGAGAGAAAGAGGAAACTCCGAGAGGGACGGAAAAAGAGGCTCGGGCTTGAAGGGGGGGGAAGAGTTTCTAAATTTATCTGCTAAAAACTTCATTACAATCAAGCAGTCTGCAACCTCCACACACACACACACATGCACACACACACCTCCCACAGTGGGGCCCCCACATAGTGACAGTGTCAGGAGAAGAAGGAGTGCATAAGTGATTTCTGCAGATGGTGACATTCAAGAGGCTGGGGTGTGGGGGGTTTGGGGAGGGGGGTAATCAGGCAGGGAGTTAGCAGGCCGTCTCTCCTCGCTGGTGCCCCCCCCACTCCCCCCCTTCCCTCCCTGGTGGGGGCTGGCGGGGTGAATAGAGCAGAGATTAGCGCCGCGGCGGGGGGCCCCCTCAGATTCAGGTGCACAGTCTAATGGCCGTGAGGAGTGCGCCGAGACGCCCCGAAACGACGGGAGAGGAGAGGGGACTCGCGCAGGTGCGGCAGGACGGGATTAGAGATGGAGAGAGAGACAGGGAGGAAGAGAGAGAGAGGGAGGGAGAGAGAGAGAGAGAGAGAGAGGGGTAGAGGTAGAGTGCAGGACCGGCAAGTTTTGCAATATCGCATCAGATCCTTATGCAGTATATGTGCATTAACACACTACTTCAGGCAGTCTGTAAAAGCGCACTCACACATGCACACTACACCTGTACTTGTGTAAATGCATTCATAGACACACACACACTACACCTGTACTTGTGTAAATGCATTCATAGACACACACACACACACACACGCAAGTTCAGACACTTGCTTATTATTTGGTTCTCTCATTCTTTATTCATATCTAGTCCTTGACTATTGACTGCAACTGCTGCCATTATGGATAATTAAACATCAGAGTATGTTATTATAATTGTGACCTTGTAAGTATGTAAGCACGTGTATGTGTGTTTATGTGTGCCCCTGTGTGTTTGAGGACTGCTGTATGGTTGTGGCATGTAGCGTATGCTCTTTTATACATTTGTATGTGCTTGTGTGAGAAAGCGAGCGAAAGAACTACAAGGGAAGAGAGGCTGTAACGGTGAAAGAGTGTGTGAGAGAGAGAGAGAGAGAGAGAGAGGAGGAAGCAGTGTGTGCAAGCACACGCGGGCTGAGTCTCAGGGCTCGCTGGGTGTCCTGTAGGGGGTGGGGGTTAGCGGTTGACGGCTGGGGGGCCGCGCCGGGCCCCTGCTCCTAAGTGTCTCATCAGCATCCCGCTCAGGCCCTGGGGCTCGGGCTCCGTCTGCGCCCCGTCTTGATTGTAATTGCCTGAATTTGGCTCCCGCTGATCCATCCTGGTGCTGTAACCGCTGCTTTTTAACTCTCCGGGGCCAGATAGGAGAAGAAGAATGCGCCCGCGCCCTGAACTCTCCGCACCGCCGTTGACATCGACACGCCGCAAGGAGAGCTGCTCGAGAGCCCAGAACCACTCCTCGGGAATGAGACCAAGTCCAGAGGTTAAGCAGGAAAATAAACTCCTACAGAGTCCATTTGATATCCACTCCGGCAAGAAATGGACTCTGTGACAGCTAATTTGACTCTATGAGTTGATTCAACTCTAAAGATTTCAGCTATTGCTACTCTTATTGTGAATTTTGTGACTGTGGTCCTCACAAATAAAGCCCATCTAAAATATGTCTACTTGTCTCTGTCCATTTGACGCAATGATATAAGTCAGATTTTGGCAGCTTTGGTGCCCCGATGCTGAGGGTATGCTAATGTCATACTTGTTGCTACCCTTGGGTCATCTTGAATGGGATTTTACAATAATCTGTTTTCCTGGGGAACCATTTGAAAATGATTCTGGGCTTTTTCAGGTCAAACTGCATGAGAATAATAAATGACAATTTATTGGCAGTAGTAGGCAGTAGTTGTACAACGTACATTCAGAAATGGATAAATAAATGCCAACTTACTTCTCAACAAATAGCAAGGCCCATGAGTGGAGAATCGCACTACATTGACTTGACCTCGAGTGGAGTTATTTTTAAGTTGCGGCGGACACTACAGAGTAAATTGAATAATGATAAAAATAATAGAAATAAATAAATAAAACAGGGTAAATGGGCCTATGATGTTACAAAACCATAGAACACTTATATTCACACAACCTTAATTCAGAAAATGCTGGGAGAGTAGGGAAATTGCACATAAAGTCTCAATCCAACTTCAATGAAGCTATAGCTATCATGGCGCATGGTCTGCTGCAGCAACATAGTTTTGCACTCCTGTTTACCTCGCCTTTGTGTGAAGCCTAGTCAATCGTCTTGGAAGTCTCGTCATATAGTTTCTCTGTCCATTCTATTTTTGCCCAGTTACGGTCCTTACCGTGATGATTTTACTTGACCGAAGACATTTATAGGGCTTTTCCACTAGCACCTACTCGGCTCCACTTGACTCGACTCTACTTGGTTTTTAGGGTTTTCCATTAGGTGATAGTGCCTGGTACCAGGTGCTTTTTTAGGACCTACTTGGCCGGGCTTCCAAGCGAGCTGTGTCGAGCTGAAAATGTGACGTCAACAGACTGCAGGCCACTGATTGGCCAGGGAGTGATGCTTGCTATAATGACCCCACCCAAGTTGAGTTGATACTGAATTGTAATGGAAAACGACCAAAATCGAGTAGAGTCGAGTCGAGTAGAGGCGGTTAGTGCTAAAACTGTGTAATGGAAAAGTGGCATTAAATTACATTCATAATTCTGTGGATCATTGGCAACTCTCAGACATTATGGTCCGAGCTGCACGACAACACTGCACTCACTTACATTCGGACATAACTTCTCCAACTACAATCATCCACCCTCTACAGTATCAAACCATCCATTGTCCTCCTGAGTGACATCAGGCCAAGACAATGAGGATGACCGGAAGGGGTCAATGCCAGATAAAGGAGGCAATCCTTCAGACCACATCTCACATCTGCAATCCTCTCAAATGTTCACCCTCTTCGTAACAATGGTGACAGCCTTCATGGCAAATGTCTGGTGGAGAGAACTTTCAGAGAAGCCTGCATCATCACCATAATGGAGACTTGGTTTGACAAGCCTGTCCCTGATGCTGAAATTAGCCTGCACAACTTCACAATCTTCAGGGCTGACAGGACAAAAGGATCCGGAAAAGCAAGAGGTGTCAGGGTCTACGTCTTCATCCACAACAGATGGCGCGAGATCATCAAGGTCCACAGCAGGGTATGTACGCCTGACCAGGAAATTCATTTCTCTTTGTCCATTCTATCACCCAAGAGTTTCCCAACATTGTCATTAGCTGTGTTCATATGCCCAGTGCTAAATCACTGTAGCAGCTGAGCTAGAGGCTGAGAATGCCAACAACATGCTAACAACCCTCTACGATGTGTAAAGTAATTGAAAGATTTTAAGAATTTGGAGGAATTTCTATGCGTGAATTGCGAAGGCTCAAGTCTTAACTGAATACTTGTACAAACGTAATTTTTGATCACTCATATGGCCCCACATCAAGAACTGTCATTTTCTATTAGCAATATAACCACAGTCGCTCAGGATTACTTTGGAAAATCTTTGACAAGTACAATTGATAGGTACAGCCACAAATGCCATTTCAAACATAACTGTGCAAAAAGGAAGCCTTATTTTAACCATGTCCTGAAGTTCTGCCAACTTCTCTGGGCTTCTTTTAGAGCAACATATTTCGCCTAAAAGACAAGGTCTTTTCCAGAGATGCCCATAAACATTCCAATAATTTCAATAAATGAACAGAGTTTGAGGTTAACGGAAACTCTGTTACAATTGTAAATAATGTATATTATAAATATAAAGAATGTCATAAAATCGCTTGGATTTATACAATTTTTACTTTCAAGGCATTTTTGGTTACTTACATAAATCGAGATTCTGTAAATATTGGCTGTGTGTGAGTCATGAAGCCTCATTATCATGTGCATGAAATGCAAGAAGCATTTTGCACATTCGCTACATTGAATACTGTAGTGTAATATAAATCCATTTATTATTTCCTGTGAGGTGTCTATGATATTGTTTGGAGGAAACAAGTTCAGAATTAATTTAGGTTACATCTTCGAATTTACAGTCAGAAGGAGATTTATTGTCAGATCAGTGAGAAAGGAGAAGGAGGTGTAAAAACACTGACATTAATGAACGTGAACAGGGCTTTGACTGCTGAAAGCATGCTCGGGGAGTTAAGAAAAAGGGCAAATGCTACGCTATGCGAGAATAATGCACTAATTATGTGTGGCATCATCTAATACTGTAACAGCAGTAGTATATCATAACATTAAAGGGCTATCATTATTGCAAGATTCTCGAATAATGGTGGGTCATTACAACATTAAGCGCTATTATGTGTATGTGTGTGTGTGTGTGTGTGTGTGTGTGTGTGTGTGCGTGCGTGTAGAATTGCAGGTTCACCATTATTTTACGCACTCTTTGTTATAGCTCCATCGTAGCTTCTTGCATTTTTTCTACAGACAACAGCCCTGTATTTGAAAAGATGTTCAGTTGAATTGTGTTTTTATCAAGTAGTGTTCACCTCTCTATGGTTGGCAAGGTCATCATCCTGAAAGAGCTCCTATGGATTACTGTACTACAGAAAGGAAACAAAAAGACTAAGGGAAGACTTGAAAAGATAGAATCCACAGGCACATATGAGCGGATAGATATGACCGTGGTACAATCCTTAGGAGTAGGACCAGTGAAGGCAGGTCAGGGGAAGCTATTCTGTAGACCCCTGCATGTGTCCAAGTCAGGGGGTGAGACCAATCGGCCTGATCATGCTCAGTTTTTGAGACTGTTTAGAAATGTCCCTCACTCGCATCACTACATTTTGGTCTAGTATAGGTCTTAGAGACCCTGTTCTCTATTCAAGCCATAGGTAACTTAAACGTAAATACACAAAATCAGTACACAAAATACACAAAAATATGTTTCTGTTCATCTAATTGTGTTCCCATATGCCGATTGATTCGCTTAATGAGCTATTTCGACAAAAGAGAAATATTTTGCGAATGAATCAGGACATCGCTTTTCACCAAGCCCAAGAAAAGTCATTGGCTGACATCTAGATGGTTTCTTTGGGTGGGACACACAGCAGCCAGGAGTGTAGACAGAGCCTGATTACACACACCTCTTCAGGGGCTTGTGACATTCCTGACGTTCCCTGCTGATGTACTTGTGGCCAGATTCTCTCTTCTCACTGGAAACTGTGGAACAGGGTTGGATTCTAGAGCGGCACTCAGAACACTGGGAAACAGGATTATTTTTATTTATTTTTATCTATTGCTGCATTTTTTTTCCATGTCCGTAAAGCACTTTGTGATGTTCGTCTGTGAAAAGCGCTCTATGAATAAATTTTAATGACTTACTTACTTACTTATTTTTAAAGCTCTTCTCTGTTTTTACTAGTCTGTGGTGATCAGTGGTGGCCTGATCAGGTCACAACTGAGAGTATGCCGCCACCCTGACACTTGCACGATTTTTGTCCCCGCAATGCCATGCAATGCGTCGTGGCAAGGCATGCCATTTCAGTGGTACGCAGCAGAGCCTTGTTTGCGCCCTGTTCGCGCACTGTACACGCATAAGTTGCACACTGTCTGCGCAATGCGCGGCCAAAAATGCGTGAGCACTTCGTGAGAAGTTCCTGCCATGCGTGAATGGTTTGTAACGTGCGCGAACTATGCGTGAGCTGGGCGTGCCATGATCACGTGAACAACTCGTGACAACCCCCTAACACGGCACGCATTGACACGCACCGTCGGCAGTGTTCGCGCCGAGTTCGTGTAGTGTTCACGCATGGTTCACACAAGTGGCACGCACATGGCACGAACATTGCATGCCGAATGCGTGCCGAATTTTTGAACATTTCAAACTTCTCTCTACGACATGGGACGCACCCCCGTACCCCTCACACACTTCTCACGCTTGTTCCCAAAGACTTTAATCATTGCCACGATGCATTGCGTGGCATTGCGGGAACAAAAATCGAGCAAGTGTCAGGGTGGCATTAGACTCCGTTTATCTCATAACTGAATTGCGCAATTTTATAGAAAGCAAATGTAATTTCCGTGAGTGCCTGAATAGTAATTCCAAATATATGTTAGCACTGAGCTACAGCCATCACTCCGCTAACTTACAGTGTGGTCAAGGTTTCGCTTTCGTGTTTGAACTAGCAACAATTTGCATTGATTACTCTCATGTCATGAGTTGGGATATGGGGAAAATACTATAGTTATGTGATATAAAAAAATATGGAACAATGCCAAATCACGGTTTTCTTCCACTGTCAACTGAGTGACTAGCTAATGTTAGCTCACTAGCTAACTAACTAATGTTACATAATGGTTGAATTTTAATTAATGATTGAATCATTCCATATTTTTAACATGCCATGCCAAATATGGTACATTTTCCACAGTTATTAAAATTTAGTACATTAGTTCACCTTTTCTGGTCAGATTAAACAACATATCCCAATTGTTTTATGAAATCCATTGGCTGTGTCAAAATTCATTTTTTAATTTGTGAAAAATTGTGACATTGGATCAAAGTGCAAACATTGTGTCAACTTGTTACATCTAATTACCTCCGCCAAGGAGGTTATGTAATTGTTGGAATCTGTTTGTAAGTTATAGTTAGCAACATTACGAAAAACTAATGGACGGATTTACACAACATTTTTACAGTAGGTGGGAATTGGTCTAACTTGGATCCCATTAGATTTTGGGCTAGATCCGAAAGGGATTAAGCAGCTGGGGGGACTGCTGGGCCTTGGCGGAGGTATGCGCTCTCCGAGTGCTCTTGTTGTTTTAAGTTTTCTCAGCTGATTTTTTTTCTTTTGAACAAATCAACTCTTTTATACGGCACAGAAATGTAATTTCATTGAGGTAGATTAAATGGAATTCTCTCTTCACATAAATAGCAACCCATGGTCACTTTTTTTAGCGTGCTGACCAACACTAATCGTATGATTGTAGACTATTATGTCACAATATTTATTTATTTTTTTTCCCTAATGTAACATTAAACATTACATGAATATGAACAAAAATTTCTGGCAAAAACTCTAGAAGCGAGCTGTGTCAAATGCTAAAAAAGATGCATTGACTTTAAAATCTGTATGTACAGCCCTCCTGTAACAATAGTATTTCTGGTAATGAAGAGCGGACTAGTAGCCAACAGGTGGCCTTTTTAAGGCTCCGTAGCCAGCATCCTTGGGACAAAGCATCTATGGTAAAAGTGTCAGAATCTGATGTTCTCCAGGATAAAAAGGCTGTTTTCTCCCTTTTGTTTGGCTAGAAAGATTCGGCCTTGTTCGCCCATTGTTCAGGCACAAACGAGCAACAGTTTTTTTTCTTTTTTTGACATGGTGCCATAGATGAATAAAGACTGGGTTTGGCCAGTCAGAAAAAGGTTTTTGAGGGTCGGACCCATTAAGAGCTTGTGAATTATGAATGGATATGAATCTCTTCTCCCGAGCAAGGCGAGCGGCATAAAGCTCCAAGCTCTCGAGCTTTCAGCCAGCCCAAGTAGTCCTTTCACGTGCGGAGATGGAGTTTGAAGGACAATAGGCCACTCTCAGAATGAGGAGGGACCTGGTAGAACACAGGCCCGATTCGACCCAAGGGCATTGTCTGGCCGGGGGAATGGGTCTCAATCTCCACAACCCATCGGAAGTGCCATAACGTCAGGAAGGAACCAGATCAGGGAGGTGGGGGTGGTTCCAACAAAACGCAGCCACGTCAATGCCCCCGGAGTCAAAAGGAATTTTCCTCCTCAAAACTTTTTTTCCCCCTCAAATGGGTATTTTCTAAATGAACAGTTGAATCAAACAAAGCACTTTTTTTTCAGGGTAACATTACTGCTAAAAAAGGCAGACCCAAGACTGCTTCTCAACACAACACGTTATACCCTTGCCATGCTGGTAAAAGGCTGTTCATTTACGCTCTCCCTGCCCTCCCACTTGTGCTAACAGTACATGCACTTTCACTATTTAACTCTGAGTGGCAGAAAGGTAGCCTTAGTGCTCAAGCCTCACAATTAAAACAATAACATTTTAAATCAAGATCAAATTAACCAGCATTTGGTGAAGTCTACTTCCTGAGCCCATTCTACAGCTCAGTGATTGGCCAGGCTGCAGGTGATGGAGCCAGAAGAAGCCATTGTTTGAGTTCATAATGCATTTATCCACAGTTTCATTTATTAGTCCATATTATGCGCAGCTTTTTAACAAAGACCCTGGAAACAACAGATCCAACTTGTATTATAATATCATTCAAAGGCTGCCCTTCCATCATCTTGCGAACAAGGTTTGTGACAGCAAGAGAGAGAGAGAGAGAGAGAGAGAGAGAGAGAGAGCTTACAGGGCAATCTTTAGAGGACAGCTTTTGACCTCAGTGACGCTGCAGTTGCCTTAATACGTTATTAATAATGCCTGCATTCTCCTCTGAAAACTGTCACGTCTAACAGTTCAGATGTCACAACATCATGGTCAGACAAAACCAGTTAAATGGTAGACATAATTTAAATACTATGTGAAAGGAGAAGGTAGACCTCATTTACAAGTAGCATTTGGCAGCGTTTGGCAAATATTCTATCGATATAACCTGAATCTGTTTTATTTTTGTTTTTTTACAATGGAACAATCCCGTTGCTAAATTGTACCTTGAGGCAGTTTTGCTCTCCCGGTTATTAGAATGGGTGAAATGTTGTGCTACATCGGAGAACAGAAAGGAGCAATATGTGTTTTTGTATTTTTAAAAAACCTGTATTCAACAGGCGTACTGGAAAATACGGTCACAGCTATAGCAGAAAACACACTGTCATGTCAGATCACTCGGTATTAAGCCGTCTCTTCAAACCGCTGCACTCGGACAAAGCTACCTGTTACCGGCTGTCCACGAGCCGACGGCAGCTGGACGAATTTCACCTCACTATACAAAGTGTGCAATTTTCGTAAATGACGGGTCTCCGTGGGCTTGAGAACGATGTCCAATTCAGCAACTGAGATTGAGTAATCAGGTCGTTTGTTGCAATGACAGGCTTCGGGTATATCGGCACCTCAGCACTGTCAGTTGGTTTCAGTTCAGAGTCTCCCAACTGTGTCTTGTCTATGGCTGAGCACTGAAAGCAGACGAAATGCAACATCACAATGAAAAAACAAGCATTCTGTGAAAATTCAATTTGAATTTCATCGTAATGTTACAGACTTCAGAACATGATTAAATGCAATGCATGTGCAAAGGCAAGCCATTTGTGGCCCCAATAAACACTATATACTTGTTCAGTATAAATCATGTTAATTAGTCCAATTTATTTTTCTTACAAAAAAGGGGGGGGGGGGCATGCAGAAAAAGTCTGTATACATGCAAAGATCACACATTTTAAATGTAAATACCCACAAAAAGGGCTGACAGTCTGCAGTAGTACTTGATCTTTAGAATTCTGATGGAAAACTTGCCCTCTTGAAGGCAGGGCTTGGTTGCAATCACCTTTATCTTATTTTCATGTCATTTACCCTATGAGATCTACGGACTCAAAAATGGGTTTGTCAAATGCTTTATTCAAAATTGCGTCTTTTGGCCAATTTTAAATTCTAGTAGAGATCCCAAGCTTTAAAGATCCCAAATATGTCCTGCTGAATTACAGGGAAATGCGTATAAAATGATGTATGAGATCTAAATAGTTTCTATTTGATGTAATGCTGTGGCCATAAAAACATGGCATCCTGTGCTTCAATATTTCACTCAATTTAAGTGTGTTGTAGCTTCAGTGAAGAACTGCAGCTAGTAGATACAACATACAAAATTGTGCTACAATCAGGAAAAAATACTTTCTCTGACTTTTAACCTACTTAAGAGAAAACTCAAGTGAGAATCACAGTTTAAGGTGTAAATTTTGTGTCAATTCTGACCCTTGGTGCTCAAGTGTTAGCAAGGATGTGCACAGACATTTTGAGGGGCCGTTGCTCAACCTGGAAAACGGGCACCTTGTGATGCGCGGACCTCAGACCCTCTAGGGGGTCCGGGGGGTTTCCCCCTGGAAAGAATTCCTACAGTCTGACTCCTGCACAGTCAGTTACTGTCAGGGGGTGTAAGAAGGGTTCAAAAAGGGCTGTTGCTTAAGCAATAGCAGCAGGAATGTGTGCAGGTCCATGAGTATTAGAATGCTCAATACCCGCTATGTATGGGATAGAATGCCAAAGAAAATTCACTGACGGCTTGTTCAAAATGTGCTTAAGTCAGGGATTGGCAAATCCAGTCCTGGAGGGCCTGTGCATAAGGAACTCTGTTCTCACTGATTATCTACACTAAATTTGCTAATAAGCTTTACAAACAAGAATGTTTACTCACAGATTACATTGTTGTGATTTGCTTCGTTAAGGAGCACAGGAGCAGCCTTTGGTGGTTGTTCTGGAGTTTTTTCTAGAAATGCAGCTATAAAGTCAAATATCATAAATGGCATTGCCAGGTGTTGACGAGAAATCCAGGAACGAGTATGATCCTCTCAGCCCGCCTCAATGCTTAGTCTTGTTTGTGGAAGTCCTAAGTGGGTCAATTCTTTAAGGAATACATTTTCTTAAGGTAAAAATATAAACTACCTTATTGTTGTGCAACATAAATCTACTGCCATAGATTCCATCTACTTTTAATGCTGTGCATGATGTACCAGATTGCACAGGACCTAAAATACGAAAGTATTGCAATCCAGTCTGAACACTTCAATGTGAAATAGAGACATCGTAACCATAGAGGAATAGACGCTGCTTTTTCAAACTGAATAGAAACAATTTTTGGCCATGAAATGTGTACTGAAATTGAACTCAGGGCATCACATGATAATGCTGCGAAGGAGGGTAGAGAGTAATGTATGTTTTTCCTCTGATGTGAGCCAGGGATATTTTGTGCCATTAGGATATGAGCGATAATCTCAGCCCAGTACAGCAGCCTGAATGATATGCTTTATGGTGGTTAATGAGTATGTACTTGAACTTAAGAATATCTTGAAATAAACCAATCTCGTCTTTGTTTACTGAACAAATTTGAATGAATCAGGATTTAAGTAAATATTTTTAGTTCTTAAAAACATTGTCGGGATGCGATTGGATTGGTTAAGGAGGGAAATTAAATGAGGGGTTAAAGGTCATTGGATCAACATTGTAGCAAATTACATTTTAAGTCAAAGTAGTCTGGAGAGGGAGTATTGTATTTAGCAGATGGAATGACTTTTTCCGCAGGGAGGAAAAGGGGCTGAAGTTGGGATGGGGGTGCTGGGAGACAGAAATGAAATGCAAAAGCTTTGTCCCCAGTGCCATTATCAGTTTGTTTGGGAATTACCCTGAAATGCACTGTGGCCCCGCATCAGAATTATTGCTCTTCAGCTGTTTGCCCTCTTAGTTACTGAGGGCACTGTAATCTCTGGGTAAATAAACGTCTTTATCCGCTGGTAAAAGCCTTGGTAATCCATCAAGTGCGTGTAATATAAAGTGCAAACTGTCCAATGTTATTAACATGGCTACTTTTAACGAGTATTTTAATTTGACTCTAGAATGTTCAGATTACATCACAGCACTTTATATGTACTTCTTATACATACACAATTCAACATAAGCTGTCTTCAGAATGCACACTTGTCCACTCGTTCACTCACTCACTTTGTAGTGTTTTCAATATAAAATATTCACTGCATAGTGCTTTACTGTATATGAGAGTGAGTAAATATTTCCAATGCAGCCAAAATGTTTGGGACAAATGGCTTCTCAGTTTTTTTTTTTTTTTTTTCATTTCTCAGTCATGTTTGATTGTTTCCTTACTGCAGGTATAAGGCAGAGCCCAATGTGCGTGTATATTTAGCGTCAGTGCTTCTTCTGACAAGGTACCAGAAACGGCCTTATGCCTTGCCTATTTGTTAGCCCCTCTGTAGGAGTCTTGTGGGTTTAAGTTTTCCTGACTGACCATGTAAATAGTCTCTGTCAGACAGCCAGACATCATGCATGACTGCACCCTGTCGCTCTATGAGGGAAGTCCCTAGCCTAATTGTGTGAAAATGAGGTCCCCTGTTCGAAACACAACCCACCCCCCATGGAACTTAATGCACATAAAACTTCACTGTTTAGAAAGGGCAGTTAATTTTGACCTTCAGACTCTGTCAAGAGCTTCTCCTCCCCGTTCTTATACCAATAAGAAGGGTTGAAAGAGATGAATAAGAGTAGAACTTTGCTGTGCTAAACCCCAGTCCGTTATACAAAGCAAATTATGCAACCAGCGGTCCAATCTTGATTTGAATTGATTTGAAGTTGATGAATCCAGCTTGTTATATTTGTCGGTAACTTGTGTTCTATTCTACTAAAATAACAGAATGCAGATTGTGAATATTTTTCATTCAAAAAAAACCATGAATATTGGGGACTAAATTATAGATTTTACAGCACATTACACACAGAATACAGAGCTGAAGTTGTTTACCCTGCTCTTTAATGTGCAATCGGCGCAGGGTAATAAATGCCAGCCACTGAGTAGATTGTTTTATCAGGAATCCTGTTCAGAACAGACCCTCAGTAATGATATATTTTGCTTTGTTTTTCTATAAGAAGTACAACAAGACAAGACCCCTTTGAAATAATCTGAAGAAATTGAATCTTGTGCAAGTGAGAAACCGCACTCGTTACAAATATCCACGTGAC
This sequence comes from Gymnothorax javanicus, assembly GCA_029692085.1. Taxonomy (NCBI): domain Eukaryota; kingdom Metazoa; phylum Chordata; class Actinopteri; order Anguilliformes; family Muraenidae; genus Gymnothorax; species Gymnothorax javanicus. Next base: position 27,384,011 of record CM056193.1, read on the forward strand.
CTTGGTTGCAGCAAATGTGCAATATAATGTCCAACACATGCCCAACTTAAACTTTTATGATGAGCAGCCATAACCCAACCTTTGTGGCCTGCAAAGTTTGACACTTAACACCATGCTCAGTGGAGCAATCAACAAGCGCATGTTTCCATCACAGTTAATAATGCCAGTATGATAAGAGGGAATAGATACAAGCATATGCATAATGAGATTGATAATTTTCCCAGTCCTTTGAGAAGAGAAGGGAGATAGTATATGGTAGGGATTATTTTTGGTTGGTTCAACATTTGTACATGCAGTGTCATAAAAAAAAAAAAAAAAAAAGCCTGATCCTGATTCTATATTTTTGCGTGTTCATCACAAATGAGTTCCAATCTTCTTGCAAAATGTAACATAAGTAAAAGAGATCAGGAAACACAAAATACAAATTTTGATCAAACAAATGATCAGCTCATTTATTGAAAGGGAAAGGTTATCCAACACCTATATCACCAAAGTTAAGAACTTCCCCCCAGAAACGTGATTGGTTTTGCAACCTTTGGTAGTGTAAGGTCACACATCCAGCCTTCAGACTCAACGGTCTATTAAGACCTGGACCGCATTCTTCAGCTCCGCAGCCATCGCATGCATCTGTTATTCATTTCCACTGTGCGGTAGTATTGTGCTATTTAAGACCGAGCCTCGCACTTGGTCTTTGCGAAGTCTTGTAAGCTACATGCCTATGTTGTATTTCTAGTCTTGTATAGACTTATTCCGTGTATTGTGCGTATATATTATAACTCTTTAACTTTGTGCTGTTTATTGTTGATATCAGCACTTTAACTTTATAATTAAGGAACCACGTTTCCTATTTCCCTTTCCTATTTAAGCAATACATTGTTACTGTAGCTAAAGCCCAGTTTTGTATTACTAATAGCATAATTAAGGAACCTCATTTCCTTTTTGTTTCATATTGCTATGTGTGTGCCTCCCTGCTGCGCAGGAGGCATAATAAATACAACCAAGTCCATCCTTGCACCTGAGTCCAGTCCTCAACTTCCTGTCCTCTGTGCACATCATCAGTGTGCGAAGCACAACCCTTACAGGTAGCCACAATCGCTGCTGAGCATTTCAGATAACTGGTGGTGAGTCCTTTACATGGCTAAGGAGGGATTTAGCTGACTACTTTCCAGAATTGCTTTATTTCAGCCAAAATGGCAGCTATTGAAGTATGAAAAGTCCTGCCAATGCTTCTCAATTGGGAGCAAGGCCACTCAAATCTGTTTTTTTTTTAATTTTTTGACATATACAGAGCTAGACTTTCTCTCATGTTTTAGGTTGTGGTCTTGATGCATAAAGTAACTTAGCTGAACTGATTACTGGAAGTCCTCATTCAGCACTGAAAAAAGTAAAACTTAAAATTTCTTCCTCAATTGGTCACATCTAAAACTTTTAAATTGACTTAACATAATTTAATTAAAATGAACAAACTTTATATTATATTATTATGTTGAGTCAATTTAAAAGTTTTAGATGTGACCAATTGAGGAAGAAATTTTAAGTTGATCCAACGTTTAGCTCTTTTCAGTGAGGATTTTTCTTTCCATAAGCTGCCCTGGCTCTGAGGCACCAAAGCATGCCCACACTATTACATTACCACTACCATGTTTGACCATTAGTGTGCAATGTTCTGATGCTGGAATGCTGTTACCTTTCCTTTCTTTAACTCATTGGTGCACATAACACTATCCCAAAGGGGTTGGGGGTCAAAGTGTTATTTTTGGGCAAATGCAAGACCAGCTTTAATGTCCCTCTTGATTAGCATTGGCTTTTACCACACAACTTACCCATGAATTCCATTTTTGCTCAGTCTTTTTGGATGACTTTGTCTTAGGTGAGCAATCTGCAGTTCTTTGGCTGTTTGGTTTCTTTTTTGACTTCCATGATGAATTGTCAATGTGCTCTTGGAGGATTTTTGGTTGACCAGCATCTCCTGGTAAGATTCAGCACTGGTCCACGTTTTTTTTTTCCATTTTGAGACGATGGCTCTAATGCTGGTTTGCTGTAGTCCCAGATTCTTGGAAATAGCTTTGTAATTCATTCCATATTGTATTTCACTGACTTTCTTTCCCGTCTTTTCCAGAATATCTTTTTATTGCAGCATAGCGTGAGCCTTCTTTACACTGGACAGGTTGCATTTAAGTGATTTTTAGATTCAAAAGGGCTGGCAGTAATCAATCCTGGATGTTTCTTGTCTAGTTTTACCCAATTATCAATTGAATTAGCTGACTAAGGCCCAGTTCACACATACCTGTATATTTTTAAGAATGGGGTTTTCCTCTTTCGTTTTCCAAAAAAAAAAAATTTCTCCATCCACACAAAAATGCAAAAACACAATTTAAGTGCTGTCAAGAGCATGCCAAACCAACAGGTGGCAATGATATAATTTAATGCAGTGGCAGCCAATGGACAGAAAGCAGGGAGGAGGCAAAACATGCCTTTAAGTTGATAATTAGTCTTGATCTGTTTTCAATCATTTTTCTTAATTAAAGATACTTTAACTCACCTCTCTCAGGTGTAGCCAATTTTTTTCGTTAACAAGAGAAATAAACCGCTTCATTTGGACGCAAAGATGTGCACATTTCAATCTTTGTTTTCTTTTAGACACTCACAAAGCGTAGGTTTGATGGCCTGCTTTGCAGGATATGACATAAGTTAGAAATCCAGAGTAGTTTTATTTTCATTTTTTTCGTGAGGGGTGGCCTATTAAGGCAAGTGAGTAAAACATTTGTATTCACCTTATTATTTATAATGACAGTTCATTAAAAAGGAAGCTGTGTTTAACTGCAAATGAATTATTCATATTGTCAGATGAATGTTAATCAAGAAATTGAAAACAGGTCAATAAGTTTCAGTTTCAAAGGATGGTTGGTACCCCCCGCCTTGTTTTTCTGTGCAGCAGCCGCCACTGATTTAATGTAAGGTGATATTGGCCGGTCACGAGTCTTAAAAGCTCGTCTCATAAGCCAAAAACGACTCAATTTTCCTTTTCTGCACATGAACTGAGGAAACTGAGTTTCAAGATATCTTCACCTTGGAAGGCATTTGACTGAAAATCGCAGTTTGCGTGTGGACAAAAGGCAAACAAAAAGCCACGTTTTCAAAAATACCTACATATGTTTCGACTGTGCCTGGGTAAGCAAGATGGCAATTACTTTTCCCTTCAGGGCCAGTTTATGTTGGAAAACTTTTTTGCATTAATAAATAAAATGAATCATCTAAAAGTTGTATTTAGTGTTTACTCTGGATGGCTTTGTTTTATTTGAAATTCTGTCTGTAGATTTCAAAGGATTCAAAGTAATTTGTATGCAAAATAGAGAACCTCCGAAGGGGGCAAATACTTTTTCACGCTACTGCACTGCACCATAGGCAAAAAGGCACCTGAATCCTTTCAGTTTCCCTTTTTTTCACTTGTTTGCACGGACCTGCCAAAAGGGATTTAGACCATGAAATAATTCCAGAAAGCTGGGTTAATGAGCAAGCCAGCTATCACTTGTAAATATATTGGGTCTTGAATTCACTTGGCAAAGCTAAGCTGCAGCTTGGTTCATTACTATGGCAGCACTTTCAGGTCCCACCGACCCCGTGTAGTGGAGGATTTTTTTTTCTATTCATCATAAAAGTAACTTCCTACAGATTAGTTCAGCAGTTCATGACAATGTATGGGCACGCTGAGGGAAATGCTACTATAATTGACTGCTTGAAACTTGCTTGTGAAAAATAGGTATATTAGGGCAGGTACCTTCCCTTGAACAAGTCCTTATAACTGAACATGATCCTGTGACATGGAAATGTGATGGCCAAGTGCCCCTTAGTGACTAGGGTGGGTCAAATAAGGAAGAAAAATTCCCTTCACAGGGTTAATAAAAGTTTGCACTGCCCAATTCTTAAAACAAGTAACATTTCACTAAAGGACTGAATTAACACCACCGACAAACATTGTCCACTGCTTCAAAGTATGGGTTGGACATACCTTTCCTGGCATACAATATCAGTTTGCAAAGAATTTAATCTTCATTTGCACTGTATTAACTTTTAAAGAGAGCATATGTTTTCATTAATGCTGTTAAAAGTACAGGCCCGCTGTCCCTAAAGATGGCAAGGAGATCTGTGTTCACCAAAAAACTGTCCACTGAAGCCTTAACTTTAATTGGTAAAATTTCTCTCGAAAATGATAATGACATGTTTCATACCATGTATTTCACACTTCTGTTACCTTGTAAGTAATTAATTGTTGCATTCTTCTGTAGAATAAAAACATCTCTGAAAGAGATGCAGTGTGCAACCAGTAAAATGCACTGTACTGAGAGCTTGTTCTGGTCGGTACACATTGAGTGCTGAAAGGCTTCTACAATCCCAACTGTCAGTCAGCAAAACAAAGCCAATGCATGCTTCATTTTGCTGGGAGACCCGCTGTATTTCACATGCTGTACAAATTATTATGTTATTAATAAAGTAGGAAGGGTATTTTTCATGGCGATCTTTCATTTCCACATTGTACAAGTCCTCCATTTGTGGCCACTAGCAACCGCGGTCAGCTCAATCTATTAACATGATCAGTGTTTATTGCTGTCAGGGAAATCATGCTGCATTTAGCCATGAGTTGTGTCCTGCGCTTGTGGTTGTGATGGCGTTTGACATACACTCAGGTCATGAACTTAACCAGCACTGCTCTCTTGTATTCATGCTGAGTAAAAAGGCAACCCCTCAGACTCACAAAGCCGTCACTCGTGGGAAAATTCGGCCTGAGGAGGAAAATCCGGGTAGCGAAAAATAAAAATCCTGAGATGTTTTTTTTTTTTTCATTCGCAAACACATTCAGTTGTGCTAAATGGCAAATTTCAGAAGGAAATTCTGGAGAGGATTTTTACCTTCTGAAGCTGGATTTTCCTCCTCTGAATTTTAATTTGGTGCTTATGGAGCGATATGTATCAATCATGGTTTGGATAGATTCCAATTCACGTCAAACAAGTTACTGAATGCAGGTTAGCCAAGTGACTAATGTTAAATTGGTCTATGGAGGGTTTTCAAATATTTTACTGAGTTCAGTTTTGTCAATAAGTTTTTCTTGCTGGTGTCAGACTCTTGAAAATTTTTTTCACGTTATGCGTATGGAAAACCAAATCAGGAGTCTACTTAAAATTAGTCTCTAGAAATCTTTTCATAATTTCTGACGGGGGAAAAAAAATGTCCCAATGGGAAATAAAATGTTTATATTTTTTTTCCCCAATGAATTGTCCGGATTATTGTCATTTATACAATATCACATTGGATATGTCCTCAACATTATCACTATTTAAACATTATAAGCCACGTAGGCAATGAACTGCATTTAGTAGTTAATATGGCAAAATAAACAGAGATAAGTGTAGAGTTCCTCTGCCTCCAGAACAGGAAGTTACTGTCAACCCTGAAGCCAAGTCAATGCTTAAGACTCAAAATCAATACAGTTAGATTTCATCCGCTTGGTCGACAGGTTGAGTCCCTGGCTGTAGCAGCAGTACAGGACCTTTTGTTGTCATTTTCAAAGTATATTGTATTCAAGTGAGTGAAATTCAGACCTACCTGAATTTAATTCCTTTTTTCTGAAATGCATCTTTGAAATAATGACAGTTCATTCTTTGAGAGTGGGCATCATTTCCCAAACTAAAAATAAGCATTTGTTTTCAATTCTATATGATTATTTTCGGTGCTGGCATACTGCTGTTATTTTCCTGGTGTTTTTTGAAAATATACTACCTATGAATTATATGGCACTGCTGTGTATTATTTGCTCCCATATATATGATATCCTTTGATTTGTTTTTGGTTCTGAAATGTTCATCTCATGGTGAAGGAGCTGATTTGTTGGCAGCTCCATCTACTGGAGCCAATTTGCTTGCAGGCTTTCAAACTCGCGCAGTCAAATTCACACTTAATATGTGGTACTGAATATAAATTCAGTGGTTGCCTAATTCCTATGACTACAAACCTCGTGCCTGCTCAGAAATTATCTGAAGCCCAGCTGAACCATTTCAATATTCGTCCAATCAGGTTTGTCTCCCTTATGGCTCAACGGTGGCGAATACAGCCTCTCTTGCTGCAAGTCAGCATGACCTCTAGCCTGAGGAAATTAGCACTCTCTCAAACATTGGAAATCTGGGTGGTCACCCCCTCCTGTCCTGCCTCAACACACACACACAAACATGCACACATACACAAACACACACACACACACGCTCGTTCGCTCGCTCGCATGTACACTGTACAGACGCTCATATCATTTGCAATCCCACCCATGCTGCACTCGATCATATTTCAACACCGATGCCTCATTTTCATTGATCTTTCAACTGCTAGGGTGCGGTAAATGCAGATTTTCTCCAACTAATCACTGAGTTCAGCTGTGTGCGTGTGAATGTATGTCTGTGTGTCTGTTTGTGTGTGTGTCAGTGGGGGAGGCTGAAAAAGAAAAAAAAAATCACTAGCTACGATGATGTCTGCATTTATGAGGCCAGAAACAAATCAATTCACAATCCAGTTTTCAGTTTTACGGTAATAAGAAGGCATGCCAGGCCTGCGCACATCTTTCTGAACAACATACGCAATTATTCTTCAAAAAAAAAAGCCACAAATCTTAACTAGTGCTGTTGCTTGCATGCCAAAGAAAACACTCCAAATGTATTTTTTTTTTATTTGACAACAAAAGAGGCCTGCTTCATCTTCATCGTAATGCAATTTCTTCAAGTAATAAGCATCCACTTCATAATCCACCGAGGACCTGCGTCTTTTTCATGAGTCTCTTGTGCTGCATTTGGCCTCTCCTATCCCAGAGTATGGTATAGTGATTTCAAGCACCCTGCTTTTTGTGCTGGATTAGGTTAACAAGTCTAGACACGTACCACCGTATGTGCCAGCGCACTGTGTTTCAAATGACAGCCATCAAGCAGCACTTATTTAATGGACTTAGCAAGTGGAGAACATACAGTGCTCTCATCATTGCATAAGTAAGCTTAAAAGAATACTCCGTTTGAACTGTTAATAAAAGACTTTTTGAAATACAGGCCACTCCAAAGAATAACTGCATTTACATGTGGTATTTTTACTCAGATGTATGCGTACAGTACACTATTTTCATAAAAACACAAGATGAACAAAGCTGTCTGGCCTCTGAATTTTCTGCTCTGATCCTGAAGGTATTTAAAATGTTAGTCTGCCTCTCTTCCATCTGGGCCTGGGGGTTCCCTCTCACTCTGGTCAGTCCTGTCATTGACCTCAGACATGAGAGTTCAACATGGCATAATAGATGGAGGAATCGTCCCATTTTGATAAAATTTGGCACTGCGAATCGTCAGAGTACGTCGTATCAATGATGCGATTTGGGAAAAAATGGGAAAACGGGAGGAAGAGATATTGTGGGATATTTATATAAAGTAGCTACCTTATGAATGATGTCATAATGCACGTAACTTTGCTGCTTAATTCATGAAATAATTATAATGTTTGAGGATGGCACAAGAAGAGCAAGTCCTGCACTTTCAGAAAATACCACACAAGTTGGACATTGGCGATGCAAACTTAAATTTTGTTAAATCTGAGGGCGGTCAAGCGTGTTACAAGTAACTGCTGGAAGTGCGGTCACGTGGTGTCAATGTACAACATGGCGACAGCCCCTGCCTGACCAAAATAACGGGGGTAACAATGGTGCATGTTTTAGGGCGGGGCACCAGACTAGCGCAAGCGTACAAATCGGACAAGGGCACTCAAAGTACATTTACTGTTGTCATCCTGAACCCTCGAAGGCCATCAGAATTCCCGTTTGAGTCAAAAAAAAAAAAAAAAAGTTTAAGTAAACGTTTTGAAGGAATGTGTGAAGGAAAGGGGTCATTAACAAGTCCTGTGGATTGAAATGTCAAATTAGCAGAGGATGTGTGCAGCTGTAAAATCTAATTATGCAAGATTCCAACAGGATTCAAGAGGATCCCTGTACGTACAATCAGAAAATTATGCAAATGCAGAATTTCAAGAGGATTCCTGTAGGTTCATCATCAAAAAGTTACAGGATGTAGAATTTCTCAACTCAAGAATTCAGGAGGTGAGAGGAGCTAATCTGCCCGGAAACCACAGAAGAAGGCATGGGCTGAAAGCGCCAGATGTAAACGTAAATGTTGAGATTGAATTTAAATTATTATCAAGCTCAATGTATTGTGCAATTTATTGAAGTGATAATAGCCAGCTACTTTACCATAAACAATTATGCTATGCTCCTGCTATGTTCAACTTCTGAAACAGCTTGGAATCATGGTGCTACATAATACTTACTGCAAAGACAGATGCATTTTCTTTCTCTGGGGTACATTATCTGTATTTTGGGAATTATAAATTCTGTTATTATGATTACTATTTTGGGGTCCCATCTCTTTTCTCTTGGAATAGGCTTTGGTTACTTGTACCAATTATAGTGAAACATTCAGGAACATCTGCTTTATGCATCTGGAGTTGGCTGTAGTTGGAGCTGACCGATGAGAAAACACTTTTACTAAAGGAAATGAAGCGGCTTTGGAGGTACTGATGCAAATTGAAGAGGTCAATACAAAAATGTTATATCAATCAGTGAATGATCACACTCTGCCAGTATTTTGAAATGCTAACTATTTATTTGAATTGTATGAGTAAGGAAAGGCATTACATAGTTGGCTTAGATGCATTATAAAGACCTGCCTTTGCAATTAAATCAAGATTTTGCAGAATATTTGCTTTTGAGTGGGTCAGAAAAGATGTTAACATCAAAATAGGTGTTTTACTTTTGATTGGGAAGAATGTTTTCTTATTCAAGGCGGTGTGCTCTCAGACCTTTTTTTTGTTTTCTTTGCAATGATTTGCCAGAACTTTGGCAGAAAGAATTCAGAAAAATGCAAAAAATAAAAATAAACATAAAAATATACATAGCTATTCATCGAGGCTGAAAAATACATACACAATCACAGAGGTCAGAATATTTGACAGTGATAAATTCAAGCAAGACACCAATGAGTCCGTCCTTCCCCTGTTCTTGTATTATCAACAAGCTCAGGGTCAGTACTTCCCTGTTATCAATAACCTTTCGCCAATAAATGCATGAGCACTTCATCTGTCGTGGCTTAAGTGAAATAGGACTGAAAAGAGAAATTTCATTGGCAATGACAGTTTATACTCTGAACAAAGGTGAAAACAGAGTTGACACTGGCCTTCGATGCTTGCAAGGAGTAATGAAACAAGTATAAATACGGGATTGAGTGGTTGTCTTTTGTCTGAAATGCCTTTTGTCCAAGCATAAGTGTATGCTATGGGATTGCTTAAAAGCCCTAAATACTTTGCTGGGGTGAGAACCTTGAATGAAGTCAAGCATTTTAATATGACTATTAAGACCATCTAGATTTGAATACTAGTTTAAATATTCAACTGGGTGGTACAACATAGATGGCGACAATTAGGCAGATTGAGATTTAAGCTTGAATAGAAGCAGAAATAGCTGGTATTCTATAGTTCTCCGTGAGCAGCCTTTAGAATATTTTGCTTTTAAGCACAGGCTAAAAGATTTGAATTTACTTCGTATGACATAAATGCAACATGTAGCCTTGTCCAGCAAGATGTCTTTTTTCCTTCCAATCCATCAACATTTTCAATTTTCTATGAGGTTCAAGCTAAATGTTTGTTGGATTTAACAAGGGTCTCTCAAATGTTGTCGGCCAAAAGTTTGAAAACTTTTGTAGTTGGTGCAGTTGAGGGAAAAATGAAAACACTGGCTCAGTTTCTGTCGGCTCATATCTTTCAACCTGAATGTATAGAGTGACTGACATGCCATGCTTTAAAAAATATGTGCAATTTAACCGATAAAAAAAACATACATTATTTTCAAAAACAATGTAAACACTCAATATACACTGTGAGGTGTACATGTGAAATATGAAAATAATTGCACCTATAAGATGAGAGCGGGAAAATGCATCCCATCTTGTTTTCGTATATGAAAATTGTAGTTCACATTTGAAAAAAATAAGTCACATTGGAATTTCTCATGGTTTCCTGTCACTTCAGTTATATGTTCACATATGCGAAAAATATGATGTGCACATGTGACATTTTTTCCCCAAGTGAATATATGAATAATCTTGCGAAAATTTGCTGGTGAAATGGACATTTTTGAAGGGTTCAATTTCACTATTTTTATTTTGTTAGGGAAGTGACAATTGCCATTGAATAACAACGCCATGTGAATTAATACGTCAGAAAAGTAGGACGTGGTTATAATGGTTTTGCAGGAGCAGCGCTGTATCATGGATTTATTGAGTGCATTGTATGCAAATTGAAATATTCTGAAAGCAAAGAACACATTAACTCACTGTTGCCATTTTGCACTTACCTGCACCTGATGTCCTCCTGCGAGGGGAACAGAACCAAAGCTGACGGAAAGCATGTTTTATAATGCTGCTAAGTACATGGAAATAATCAATGCAATTAATTAGTTTGAGTTAATTGCAATTAATTTCACTAATCAAAATAAACGCTGAGCAAAAGGACAGTGAAATTGGCATTATTATGGACAAAACCAGTAAATATACATTAATTCATATTTTTGCCCATGTTAAACAAAACAGCATAAAAATGACATTACCATAATTTACCACATAAATTGAGTGACTAGTAAGGTATTTAAAAATTGAGTCAGGTAATAAAAAAAATCAGAATTATTGCTTAAAATGATAGCATTAACTAAGCAAGCCCTATGCTTTTCAATACAAAGCAAATTGAATTAAGCAGACTGCACAAAAATTACATATTCTTATTACTATACAGGAAAATTCACTGGATCGATGGTCCACTGAAATGGAACAGCCCGCACAGTACAATGTTAAGGGCGAAATACACTCTTTCATTGTATAGATGTTCCCTCCTGGACTCACAGAGAGTGGAGTTGAATTCACACTTGACATTTTACTGTGGCCGATCAAATTAATTCTATGCGGCTATATTCAGCCAAACTGTGCGTGCTGGGAATGGTTAATGGCATCACTTTATACTGGAGCAGTGTGGGCAGGTCATTTCTCCATGAGGACGAAACTTAAAATATTAGGTGAGCAACACAGAGGTGACGTGGGGGGGTGGGGTTGCTGTGTAAGAACTATCCCTGAATATAAAAATTCCGTGCTTATTCTTCAAAAATGTAATATCTTTGTCAGAACAAATTCACTCTCACAAGTGCCACTTACAGGATTGGCAGGTAGCACTCACAGTACAAGCACCATTGTTTGGGAGTTACTGCTCTGCGCAGAAGTGCACTTCAATATTAAATAATAATAAAATTAAACATGGAGAGATCAGCATTCCATGTTGAGCAATTTTGTGTTTTTCGGTATAGTTTAAGGGCGAATGAAGATCATTTCCATTTTTACCTCATCCACAGACACCATCATAATTGCCCTCACAGCAGCAGTTCAGCTATATGGGAACCACAGCTCTTATGGTGGACTAAGAACAATTTGCAGGATATTATTTCATTATTCAATCCTCATGTTTGGTTCAATTTTCAGACAATGTGTTGGGGTTTAATGTGTACTCATGTATATTCTTTTACGAGTTCTTGACAGAAAATAAGCCAAGGCAATGGAATTTCTGATTGCAAGAAATAATCATTTTTCTTTAAAAGAAAAATTTTGTATTTTGTGAACGGGTCATTTTGACCTGAGTAGTACACAATTGAAAACAAAGGTGAGAACCGAGAATAAAACATTTCTGGCGTGAATGAGGTAGTCTTGCAACAGTGCATTCAAGCTTCACTTGTATGTCTGCCATATTTCTGAAGACATGGACTGAATCTCTTCCAGTTCCCTTGTTCTGTCTCTCTGTTCTGCGGGAGCACATTTGACGAGCCAGCTTTGCCGGTTCATAGAAATGTTGTCCATCAAACCAAGGTGGGGTCTCGAAGGGGTGGGAAACTCCCCACAATGCAGTATTTTTGTGGCGAGTGACTGTGGGAAACTCTCCCTCCGCTATTCAGTCATTTTTTCTTGCCTTTTTTATATAATGAGAAGAGGCTGATGAATCCAACAACAGAACGAAGAATTACCGGAACAAAGAGTGGCCTTTCAGTGCCCAGCTCAATAATGCTCTGGAAAGGGTTAATCATTTTAGGAAGAAAATTTTTAAAGAGACCACTCTCTCTCATTATATCTTGGATGTTTTTTTTCTTCTCAGGGAGAGAACTGTATCACTTGACATCTTTGACATACTGTGCTCAGTTGTATATTCCCACGCAGTCAGAAGCAGAAAATTAAAAGCTCTTAAGCTGTTCCGTGTTAATGAGTTCATACTGCCAAGGACTAAAGTGAAACCTGAAAATGGTGTCGATATATGCACTCTCAAAATAAGTATATTTGATAATATTGCATTTAAAGACTGTTTGTTTATCATTTTACTAAAGGGTTAAATGAACATAGAAATAATACATTGGAATTTCATACATTTGATAATATATAAACAAATCATGATATATGATGAGATTTAAACAAATAAATAAACAAACCATAGTGTAGTTATTATTTATCATCATGAGTATCAGGTGGCTAGTAGTAAAATTGTTCCCAAAATTGTAAAATATTGCTTTAATAGTTATAATAAGATTATTATTATTATTATTATTATTACTACAGTTGATGTTTTTGTTGTTGTAGTTGTTTTGCACACACACACACACACACACATATGTATATATGTATGGATTAAATTACTGTACTGATATACATTAAATATGCATTAAGCTCTGGGGAGGTGCTTCATGACACTTGGGTTTTATTAAGTGGCCGTATGTGTGTGTGTGTGTGTGTGTGTGTGTGCACGCGCGTGCGTGCGTTATGGCCTGTGAGTGGATTATTCACTCATATCTGTCAGATGGAACAGGGCAGCTCCTGGCCTGCATGCGTGTTGAGCGTATGAGTGCAGGAGAGGGCGAGTGTGCGAGCCGCCAGCTGAAAGAGGACTGCGACTGCTCTCCCATCAGCCACCTGCAGAAAACGCAAGGGCTCCCTTGTTTACTCCTTCTGTTCTACAGGAGCAGCGAACGGCATAAAGGGGGTGGGGAGAGATGGGAATGAGCCAGAGACCTCCGGAATTGAAGTCAATCATTTCTTCCTGGATGAGACCTCCTTTCAACCTTTTTTATTTTCTTTTCTTTCCCTCCTTAGCTCTCCTCTGACACAGGAGCAGAATAAAATGCTTTCCCTCCAAAGACAGTGAGCCATTATATTAATGAGTAGAGATGGTGGGTGGGGTGTGGGGGGGGGGCTTTCCTTTCCTGGTCTATCCTGAGGAACAACTCATAGGCCCTACCTACCCCATCCATCCCCTATTTTCTCAATGTACCACATTAGGCCCAGATAATACCACCCAGCCCTCCACTGCAAATCAATGAAGACCATAGTATCCCTTGCTTCTCAATAAGAAAGTTCACCCTGAAGCCCAGGTGCTCGTGGAAGCAGTCAAAGTGTGTAATGCAGGGCACATTTACAATGCCATCCACTCAGGCGAGGTCATTATATTTATGTTGAATAATAGATCGTCAAGGGTACATAATTTCAAATTTAGTTTTTTCTGTCTTGTGGTTTTGTTGTATCATAAAATATACACTCCAAAAACTGAAAATTCTGATTTTTATATATATATATATATATATATTTTGGACATACCCACATTTTTCTTACAATACATGCTGAATAAAGAAACAAGCACCCCTCATCTAAAAAAAAATAAATAAATAATAATAATAATCCAGTTCTTAAATCAATCAATCAAACAAATCAGCATTTTTGTCATAATTTCTGAGCATATTTGTTTTTCTTTTACTGGGGCAGTTACGTGGCTATAATGAGTTTGCAGCTGAGCAGCCGTCCAAGTTCCCAAAGATGTGCTGTGCTGCACTTGTGGTTATTTGCTTTTCACTGACCTTTTTGCCCAATAAATCCCAAAACAGCTTGATTTTAATTTGGCCGTTGGAAAAAGGAAGGCACTAGTTATTTGTTTACTTTGAAAAATATGGCTTCTTTGAGAATTCCAAATTTTTGGACACTATTCAAACAAGAAAATTATTCTTTTTTAACTTCTGAATGTTTACCTCTGACAAGATTCCCTTTGAGGTTATATAGAGAAGTTAAGCCTTCTAAATTTCTCTAAAAACAGAGTGCTGTGACATTAGCAAAGAGTGTCCAAACTTTTGACTGGTACTGTATATATATATATATATATAATAGATTATTGATTATAGATATATAATATAGACAGATTATAAAAAAGTCAGGTTGACAGCTCCCAGGTTTCGACACCTTAACAATGCTATTTTTTAACTGCAGGGGACTTTTGAATAAATACAACAGGGGAAGAAAGAGCTGATTTAAATGAAAAGAACCAGCAGGCAGATTGTGAGAGTCAATCACACAGTTTCAAGATCCGTTTTAGACTCATTAAATGGTCTTAATCGTTCTAAATCGCCGGCTTTTTTCCAAGCTTATTTTCAGAGGTTTATGGGTTGATTGTTCACCCCTGAACACCCCCCGCCACCACCACGACCTCCCACACACGCATACTGTGTTGATGGAGTTGCAGAAAAGTATCAAGGCCTCTGGAACAATGCTGGAGTTAATTTCCAAATCAGCTTGATCTCAACAAATTTTATTGGGGTGAAAAGTTGGTAAAATGACCTCAAGACATCCAAGTTAAAACCTGGCTACATTTGGTTGAAAAGTGAAAGTTCCCTTACTGACTAGGATGTAGCCTGTCTACACAAATATCTTTGTAAATTCGGTTCAGTCAAATGAAGCCTCGCACAGTTTACTTATTTATTTATTTATTTATTTATTTTCAAGGACAACCTACGGGAACTAGTCCCATTTACAGGCTCCACCATCACACACACATGCACTCTCACATAAAACAAAACAATATAAACAAAAAACTTCAAACCAATCTAACAAATTAAAAGAATGTCACCCATTCAATAAAATTTTTCGTATATTTGACTTAAAAAACGTTGTGGCAGAGAAGGTATCGACAGACACATTGTCACTCAAACTGCTATTAAGGTACTCATCATTCTTATCACAGGAGAATATTTGCGTACATTTATTCGACTACGCCCTGGGTTAAAAGTGGGATGTTGTCTTAAAACTCTCATCGGAGCATTAAAACTAAATTTACTTGAAACAGTTGGACAGTCATAAGAAAAATTGATACATTTATGTAAAAACATGATATCTAAAAACTGTCATCTGCCACTCAATAAGGGTATACCAAAATGTTTACACTACTCATTATATCTAAAGCCATCTTATTGCTGGCCAAACTTATAGCACAAAAATTTGACGAATTTACGCTGCTCTCATTCAAGTTGTTCTACATGAGTTGAATGGCAGGGATTCCATACGACAGAACAATACTCCAGGTGACATCTAACATGGGTGTTATATAATAATATAATACATCTCTGATCTCTAAAATTTTGCACTGACCGTTTTATAAAACCGAGCATCCTAAAACTCTTATTTACGATACATTGTATATAGTCATTAAAACTGAGATCACTGGAAAGAGTAATACCCAAATCCTTTACTTTTGTAACTCTAGTCAGAGGTGTATCACTGACCTTATATTCATACAGTATCTGATTTCTTTTGTTTGTGAATGATATAGCCATACACTTAATAACATTGAGGTACAACTTCCACATTTTATACCAGACCAACAACTGATCAATATCTTTCTGTAAGAGCATACAGTCATCGGGCGTTCTTATAGTTCGGTAAATTTTAGCATCATCCGCATATAACAAACATTGAGAATTAGAACACACATTTGGCATATCATTTACATACAAAATAAACATAAGTGGTCCTAAAAGGGACCCCTGTGGGAACCCTGAAGTTACAGGCACCCAGGATGAGCAGTGTCCGTTTATTACAACACGCTGTACTCGTGATGACAAATAACTACATAACCAATGTATCAACTGGCCACAAAAGCCATACCCTCTCAACTTGTGAATTAACAATTTTAACAATTTGACTAACTGTATCGAAGGCTTTAGAAAAGTCTGTGTATATGGCATCAACTTGTATTTTTTTGTCAAAGCATTCAGTAAGCATTCAGCTCTGGCAGGCTAGCAAAGTGAGGCTCTTTGCGCGAATCAGATGATTCTCAGCTGAATGATTCACCAACCACAGGTCAGTTACAGAGCAGGCAGTCTATCTCAAATGACCTCCATCTACACACTTCACTGTGGGCTCACAGCACATGGGCAGTTACACTGAAAAATGTTGTTTCTGCAGCGGTTCTTTAGCAAGGGTTGAGGTGCTATATAGCACCGCTGCCACACAAAGCACTTTTTAAGCCCCTTTATAGTTCTTTAGAGATTCTCTTCTAGTTGTTTACCTGATAAACTAAACTAAACTAAGTTGAAGAACCTTTAAGCCCCTGTATTGCTCTTTAGAGGATCTACGTGCTTCTTAAGCTATGTTGGTTTAGCTCACTGGGGAAAGAATAAAAACACTACATTAACATAGCTTACAAACAGAAATATTCCAGTGCCTCCGGCTGAGAACACGATAACCTGTCTGTTATCACTGGGAACTTCAAAGCAGGTAGTCCATCATATTCCATTTCTGTTTTACACCATTTTGTTTTAGAAATGGTTCTCGAAAATGGGTGCCATATAGCAGTAAAATGAGTTCCCCAATGATAACGAGCCAGAGAACTACTTTTGGGTGATATTTTGTACCATTTTTGTTAAGAGTGTAAAAGGAAAAAATTCAGAAAACATTTTCAGCAAATCTTCAAATGGGGAGGCTTTGTAACAACCCTTGGGGGTCCTTAATTGGTTTCTTCCCTGTGCCAGCTGTATGCCTGTGTTTTTGTTTTCTCTCCTTTAATTGATTTATTGTCTCGTTTCCTCCCTTGCTCCCAGGTGTTATTTGTTGAATGCCTTGCCCCTTTCGTGAATATCCTGTCTTAATAAGTTAATTGTCATTTCAGTATGGTTGCTAAAATGTCACAATTCATACCTGAGTGAAGTTTCCAGTCAGTTTTTAGTACAGAGCAAAGCTCTTCTTCCGTGTGTTTTTGGTAAATTAATAATAAAGAAAAAAAGTAATTATGCTTCTGAGTCTTATTTATAGGAATAAGCACCTAAGCCTTTATATTGGTATCCAGGGTTGGAACCACATTCTTGTCAATCCATTGTTCCAGGCTATTCTTCTGAGTCATTTTATTAGGAGCACCTCCCAAGCCTTCATCTGGATTGTGACTAAGTTCTGGCAAAACACTTCACTTCTACTGTCAAGCAGTCCTGCTTCTGCGCAGGTATTCACCAACTGGCTTTTGCCCTATAACGGCCACTGACCTGGGCGCAGACATGCCCCTACCCTCTCTAGTCATCTCCAACTTAGCTGGACCGCTCCTAAACAGTTCTATCCAATGGCCTTTTCCCACTTTTATTACCGTATTCCTGATAATAAATGCTCCCTTGTGCATTGTATTCTGAATCTACATTTAGTTCCTTATCTGGATTGTACAAACTGAGTATTTAGCATAGTCAGCAAAAATTGGTCTCTATACTCTATAGAAGTCCCCTTACAGTATATGTATGTATATGTATCATTGGGCTAATTATGACAATTGGCATCATTGGTCAGAAGTTGGCATTTTGAGGAAATGTAGAAAGCTCTTTACACCTGCACATTGAGTATGACAAAGTAATAATGTTGTATAAGGAATAAATAAAAAAACCTGGCACAGTATTTCTTTTCATTGCTATGCTGACAATACTCAGTTGTGTTTTACACAAAAATGCAATTGCCAACTCTCTCTACAGACTTTGTTTGACCATCTTACATTAAAGACTAAAAGAACGTGCTTCTCCTAAACTTAATTTGTCCTCTTTGGCTCCCGTTTTCATTCAGAAATTCTTGGCGTAACATGGGCCGCCAATACTGTCTACATACAGTATATTAAAATGCGTACCAGAAATCTTGAAAAGCAGCTTCTTTCATTTGAAAGCCATAGTGAAGATAAAGCCTCTCCTATATTCTCATCATTTTCGAAAGGTAATTTATGCTTTTATTACATCACAAATCAACTTTTATATAGCCACATGTTCATGAATCAGTCAGTCATCCATCTCTTGCCTGCAGTATTTATAGAATGCTGCTGCTTGGCTGCTCACTGGGACCTGCAAGCAGGAGCACATATCTCAGGACTTATTTCTCTCTGTTGGCGAACTGTTACTTTTAGAATCAATTTTAAGGTTTTTCTGTTTGTTTTTGTCTGGACAACCAGCCTTATAAATGCAAAAGTCTGTGAGTAAGTAACTGGCAGAGTGACGAGTAAGTCAGTAATGAAGTTTCACCATTGGTCAGTCGAGTATTGGAGTTTTCCCATGGGCTGTTGCTCTTTCAAAATGAATAGCCGCAAATAGTCATCAATTACACCATCAGGGGGCTTTTACAGTGAGGCGCAGACAGTCCTCAAATAGATGAGCATGCTTGCTAACTTCATTGGCTCAGAATATTGTTTTAAATGGCCAGCTAACAACTATAATAAACTAGTTAGCCCAGCTTGATTGCGTTAGCTTGGTTGCTCCAAGTTAGACTACTTTGACCATATAATGTTAAACTTGGATCTGAGGTTATTACAACCTCTACTTGGAATAAGTTGGGATGGTATGGAAAATGCACATAAAAAAGCAATGAATTCTAAATTAACTTTGACTTGTATTTCATTGCAGACAGTTTTGTCCGTTCAACTTTGTTTTATTTGTCAATATACAGCCACCCCCCTCACTCAGGCCTGCAACGCACTCTAAAAAGAGATGGGACTTTCCTGATTTGGAGTCAAACTTGGAATATTTGTT
The DNA here is from genome assembly GCA_029692085.1 of Gymnothorax javanicus. Lineage (NCBI taxonomy): Eukaryota > Metazoa > Chordata > Actinopteri > Anguilliformes > Muraenidae > Gymnothorax > Gymnothorax javanicus. Next base: position 27,402,957 of record CM056193.1, read on the forward strand.
CATTTGTGACCATCAAATGACGGCGAGTGCTGTCTCAAAATCAAGTTTGAACAAATTGAAATAATTGCTTTAAATCAACAGGAGACACAATGGAAGAGTTTTATGTCATCCCCCCCACCCTCACCCACTCCACTCCACCCCCTGCCACCACTGCAAGTTGTTGGCCAGGAATACCAGTCTGTCAACTCAATCAGAATAGAATGTGGCTTTCTTTTTGTTTACAATATTTCGCAGCTGATCAGACCACCCTAGTATTTAGCAATACTTCTTTAACTTACGGCTATCATGTGTTTTAACATTCTTTTTACCTACCTGGTGAACTAAAGTGACCTGTCACCAAATCTTGCTTAACTAGCTGATTTCACTGTCCACTATTAGCTTCGCTGCTAAAAAAGCACATTTTACTGTTGATTTTTGTGGGATTTTTCAGTTCACTTTGTGCTATATTCAATTGCACTGGGACCTGACAACTTAAACCAGGGAAAGAAAGGGCCATATCCATCGTTTCAGAACTGTTACGTTAAAACTCCATTTCAGCCTGTAAGTTTCATCACTCAAATTCTCTTCCTTTCTGATAAGGGCAAATGACCATGCCAGTCTGACAGTCTCATGCAGACTGTACATTTTGAATTTAGACATATAATTAATATGAATTAATTAGAATTTCTCAACGAGCTCAAATGATGGTTCTCATTTCAAATTAAAATTGACAGTCCGAGTTCAGGCAGGCCTCAAATAGGTCCTCACAGACATATAGTCAGGCTTGACCTTGTCTTGTTTAAGCTTTACATGGTCAGGTACCCACTTATATCTCAGACCTGTATTACTCCCCTACACCCATTAAAGATCACTGTTGCCTCCAGACTAATTGCTTTTTACCATCCCTCGATCTCTACACAAGCTAAGGGGGCGAAAGTACCTTTTCGGTCTCAGCCCTGAAGCTATGGAACTCTCTACCCCTCAACATATCATGTGCCCCCTCTGTTCATGTTTTTAAATCCCAACTCAAACCCCATCTTTTATACATGGCTTTTGATTGGGGTTAAGATCATTTTATCTCTTCAATACTGGCAACTTATTTTAACCTTGGAAATTCTATGTTCGTTGGTACATGTTTTATATCATTGTTTCATGTTTGTAGGTGGTTGTTTCTCACATTTTCTATGGTTACTTTGCCATTTCTGTGAGGATCTTATGTTGACAAAGGTTTTTAAATGTGCTTTGTAAATAAAGTGACTTGACTTGAGCGAAGTACTTGTCTAAAAGTAAAAATGAATGCAGGTGTTTGACACAAAGCCAGTTCAAACTAAACTTTTATGAAGCTGACTTGAATTGATAGCACTCATCCTAGGTTAAGTGTATTAATTCTCTGGCATTCTGGAGACTAAAAGGTCAGACCTTTATTATTAGTTTGGGTAGGAACAACAATCGATACAATTTTCTCTCAAGGATATTCAACATCAAATTTCTATTACACTTGCATGGACTATCTAAAAATTAAACAGCAGCATACTTTAATTGGCACCAGGCTTGAATATGCAAAGAAATAGGTCTGATTCCCTAGTTGAGCAATGCCCATGTATTCTTGATGTTTAAACTTTTGTAGTAACATGATCTGAATTTTCTTTAGTTAAAACCATCAAAATAATTTATTATAGGCACAAAATAATACAAAGTGCTCAGGAAACTATTAATTCTGGTAAGTTAAGTCAACTGTATGAGTCAATTCTCTGAATGCCTCAATTTAATACTTAGACTTATGAATTGCTCATAGGCTTGGAATTGCAAAGGTTAAAACTGTGGATGGACTGCAAAATCAAAACTTGTTTGGAAAGGCTAAATAGGCATTGGACAGTCAAGCATGTGCTTAAGAAATGAAGTAACAATCGTACACTTACAGGATTCAACTCCAGCGTAGACCTGATTGGACTCCTAATGTAATCATCCAAGTATTTTCTTTCATGTTCCCCAAACTCTGAGGGAATCATTCTCATGTCCATTCTTATCTAGTGCCGCTTCAATTAGCAATTCAACTTCAAAATTAAACTAAAGGTAGAGCACATACCTCAACCTTGCCATATATCTGTTCTTTTGGTGACAGAATATGTTCCAGATCACTTCCAAAATTAAACTGACTCTTCCTTGGACTACCTCTTATCATCCTGCCAAATTTCATGCAAAACCATTCATAACTTTCTGAGTTATCTGGTCAGAAATATCACACAGATCCACGTTAGACGGATATATTTTAATTCTTCCGGATCCAGAATCCAGAATATGTTTGGGATCACTTCCAAAACTGAATCAACCAATCCTTGGACAACTACCTATCATACTACCAAATCTCAAGACAAACCGTTCATAACTTTTTGAGCTATCCTGTTAACAGACAGACAAACAAACAAACAGGGGTGAATACAGAGTTTAACTTTACCTGACCCTGGTTTGGTCCAATTACTACAATTAAAATTTATTGTGAAATATTAAATCTGATATTTCAATTTTTTTTAATCAATCTAAATACGGAAAAAGAAAAAAAAAACGAGAAAAAAAACCTTTAGTTTTGTTATTGGGAGTAACCTGAGTTAAAAACTGTAATTTTAATATCTAAAATCTTCTTCAAATGGTAAGAAATAAGGTCAGCAAATGCATTGGAATTGCATGGCTTAGAGCCAGGCATGTACACAGCTGTTCACATTGCAGAGCTTTAAGCAGCATTTGCGAAGTTAAGCAAAAGTAAATCACAGCTTACCAGCTCAGGAGCAAGGATGTTCATTGTGTCTTTTAGACTATTCCCAGTTCGCCAGTCACAGATAAAGGGATATTTTGGCTTGGTCAAACAAATAATTTGTATGTCAGCATATGTGAGATAACTACAACATTTTTTTTCTCTGCATGAGCAAGTTATAAACCTAAATTGTCCTGTAATGTATAGATATGTATTGCCAGAAAAAAAATAAATAACTAAATAAAATACTCCTGATCCATTCATTTCTTTCAAAAATCAGTCTGGAGTAATGAATTGCGGAGATTATTTTGCATAGCTAATATTTGTGTCTCCTGTTATCACCTACTGGCTAAAGGAAGGTTGCTGCATAACATTCCTAATACAAAAAAGTGGCCTGACGATGGCATACAGAATGTTGAGCATAAATTCTAATTTCAAAATACCAAATAAACCATGTTTCCCAATGGGTAATTATTTAACTGAATTCTAACAGGAATAAAATATAGTTATAATATAACTATAATATAATATGGTGCATATAATATGGCTCAGCACATAATTCCTTATATTTTCTGATTGGTTAATGTTTTTGGTACTAGGTTAATATTATTCAGTATTTCAAATTGATTTTTCAAGCATAACATCTCACCTTTTTTTGCAATAAAAAAATAAATAAAACCTGCAAACCAAAGAAAAGTGGCACTTTTGATAATTTAGAATTAACAATCATGGTCCAAAACCGCTACCTAATAAAATTTTGGGTGCTTGGGCATATTTCCTGTAGAAATCAAGTGAATTATCTTTATGGGTTATTGATTCATAATGTGGACATTGCGAACACCAGATCAGCCAAACCAGGAGAAATTATAAGAGGCTAGCTTGTAAAGCTCTGGACCATCTTATTTGTTTTTGGCCATTAATATGCTTATAGGGCAACTCAGTTGCCAAAGCCCTAGAGTAGTTTTCGGCATTCTAGTTTTTCTGAGAGAGAGTACTGGCTGGCTCGGTGTTGCCAAGAATGAGGCGAGCGTCTTTCTTCTTCCTCAAGCCCCCCCCCCCCCCTTCCCCTTTGGGTGGCTGCACCTGTCACCTGGGATCTCCTGCTCGCACTCAGGATCCATTTACATAACCCCATTTAGTGGTTCACAAATCAGAGCCATTTGGAGATGCTAACAGGAACCAAGGGTTCTAATTTAGCCTGCCTTTCACAGTGGAAAATTGGGAGGCTGGAGCCCACAAATAGAGACCCAGGTCTTGGCTCTGATTGTTGATTGTGATGGTAAATGTACAGATGATTAGAACAGATTTTCCCTTTTATTGATTTCCTGCCAAAACACAGCATGTCATGCTAACGTGTAGGGAAGCTAGAAGGGCGGCAGCAGCAGTAGCGGGGGTGGGGGTTGGGGGGACAGCCCCTGCTACAGGGGTTTTGGAGTGACATCGCACTCCTCTCTCAGTTATTAAAACACTACAGCCGAACTCTGTGGTCACCACGCACCACTGCGCTGTATGTGGGCAGTGGGATTGGTGGCCCATATCTCTGCACAAATCAGACAAAAGTAGAATTCCACCAAAAAATTTGTTGTAAAAATTTCATGTCACTAAAAGTTTGATGAATGTTGAACTTATGGATATTTTCCCATTCTCGCTTCAATTTTTATATGTGACATATTTGAATTTTTTTTTATATTTTACTTTTTGTAACTATTATTATTATTATTATTATTAATAATAATTATTATTATAATTAATAAAATAAAAATCTATAATATTATTATTAATCATCATCATCATCATCATCATCATCATCATCATTTCTGGGCCTACCTCCCAGAACTTCCCCAAACATTATTAATGTGTAAGAGATTGCTTTGAAAAACATGATAGCCTTGTACAGATTAACTCAGTTAAAAAGAAAATCTCAAATTTGATAACTACAGAAATTCAGTATGCCACACAAAGACAGTATTGTTGTATACTATTTGTCTATCCTGCATCCAATAAAACTTTTTTTTTTTAATTAAGAGGAAAACAACAAGAGAAAAATTCTTTTTTTAGTTGTTCTACTGTAGCCTGATCTTAACTGAAACCAAATGGGACACCATTCCAAGCTGCTAGCTGAAAGTGGGCACATGGGGCAGTCCCTGATACACCAGCTTCAGACAAGCAGTTTCCTGCAGGTGTCCTAGTGGCTTCCAATCCCACAACCAAAAAAAAAAAAAAAAAAAAATCAGATGATTTTACTATGTAAGTAATGACTTAATTATGTGAATTAGGCAGAAACTGAACACCATCATGGTGTTGCCAGTGGCAGACAGGCTACACATTTGTTTGCCAGACTGGCACACAAATACTATAACAAGATTACGGTCAACAAAAAAAATAAAAACAGACATTTCATGACATACCTTTAAATATCTCCTCCATGAGTCAACTGTGGAGAACACTGCGCTATGCAATCATGTGAAGCACTCACCCCACCCCACCCCCCTGTTTATTTACAATTCAGCAGCATTGTTAGTGGTGGCATCTCATTGCGGAAGTCAAGTGCATAAAAATTATGCTCAATCGACATTCGATTTGGCAAGGATACCGCTCATAAAAATGAAAAGGCTGATTCAAGTTTCGACTCGCATCCCGCCAAACTTGTCACTTGGAGGTGGTTTAAGTGGTTGTTTTTTTTTTTTTTTTTGGTGGGTGTGCATGTGGATGGGGTGGGGGGCTAATTAGTCAACAAATCAGGCCCTTTTCGCTTGTCTAATCGCATATGTTAGCACTTCACCGTTTGATGGAGGAGTGCACTAGGCGGCACAAGAGTATATTGCTGCTTGACAAACTCTAGTGCGCCACGAGCTGTGCCAACACTTATCAGATCATACCGCCACTCCAACCAACCCTTACTTCTACTCAAGCCCGACCATGATAAATAAAATATACAGCCGGTGGGGGGAAACAATATAGATTGGGGGAGGGGGTCTCATGGCTTTGAACAATCTGTTTGAGGGACTTAGCGCCGCCCAGCCCGCCACAGGGGTCACAAGATGACAGAACCAAAGAAGAAGAAGTGCATTGCACATTGCAGATAAGAGGCCTCTCCTGGCAGGAGTTTTGGAAATGCATCGTTTGGTGCAGTTGCTTCAGATTAGATACTCTTAGTAGTTTCACTCAAGTATAATTTATGACAAGTGTGTGTATGAAGTGAGAGGGGAGGAGGCTTCAAAGTGCTTTAGGTTCTGGAATGGATAGCAAGCTCTTTAGCAATAGCAAAACAAGGATAAAAGTGGATAGGAAGTGGACTGACAAAGGGTTCATGTCAAAAATTTATTTTTTAGTGAATTAAAAAATATCTGTAATGGTAATTTTGATGTTAGTTATTAAGGGTGGCTGTCACACGTATTAATGAACTGTGTTAACACGCTCTGTGTTTTCAAGGGAGAAGCTTGTTTCAGTGATTACCTTTCCTAACATGAACTTAACATGAACTCAAGGCAGACATTTATGCAGAGTGGCATTTGAGAGGCTAGTGAAAGATGAGCACATTAAATATTAATTTACGTACTTGTTTTACTGACTGATTTGTTTATTAATGTCAACAGCTCACAGAAAACAGAAATTTGTTTTCTTCATGTGATAAAGCATAAGAGATCTGGTAGATGAAATATTGACCTTAAATTCATGTCAGGGAGTTCATGATGTAAAAAAAAAAAAAAAAAAACGTTTTGTCTCATCTATTTACACTTAAAAATAATGCAGTAGATGACTTCTCCCTGAATGGCACATCTGATATTTCGCCTCACATCATAGAAATATACTATTTTGATTTTTCTGAGGGCAGTTTTTTTTTATATATCCTGCACATTTATAAATACCCAATATCTAATCTGTCCATTCAAATTCAGCCACTGGCGCCATGATACCAGCAGGGCATAATTGCAATTTTTATCCAGAAAACAATCAGATTCTTTAATATTCTGTGCTATATTTGCTGATTTTTTTTTTTTTTTTTTTTTTTTGCCACAAACATTTTAGTTTTTATTTAATGAAATAGGATCAAGGTTTATTTATTTATTTAGGCCGTTCACTTTCATCAAAAATCATGATAATGTACGTCGAACGAATGCAAAACAGTGGTCATATAGCTACATTGGTTATAAGGAAAGCATGCGCGATTGAAAACGTCTAGCAAATTCCATTTATTTATTTTAGTCAACCAGGAGGTTATGTTGTCCATTCAAAGCAATTGATTGAGAAAAAAGAAATTACCTCTTTAATGGGTTGGCTCCAAAACCGAGACAACAGATTGGCAGAGGTGGGCTGTCATTTTCAGCCTACGGAGAGCCGCACGGGCACACAAAGCTGTTGTTACTGCAGGAGCCACATAGCTGTTAAATTAGGTCTAATGAACAAGTAATTGCTGGAGATAGACTGGACGGTTTCAAAGCAAACAAGGATTCTAATTGATTTGCATTTTCCTGCTTTTCGGCCGTCTTTATTGTCCAGCACCGCTATTGATTAGCCTCTGTGTGTATGGCTCCGCATGGGTTTCCCTTCATTAACAGATAACAGGTTACTGATTACTCTTGTCCCAGGGCTTAATGTTGCCTAATGTCTACTTTGTTCGGGTGTCATGTCGGAGGGCAGCAGGGGTAATGTGAAGGTGGGTGGGCGGCGATCGGACCGCGTAATCACGGTGGCGTCAGCAGGCCGACTGAAAGGGGATCAGTGAAAGGGTTAGAATAGCAGACCCCCTCCGTAATGGTGTGCTCTCAACTAAAACCCAGCGCGGGGTTTCCTCTCGGGATGAAACCCCTTCCTTACACGTCCATTACAGAAAAAGTCTGATCTCATTCTAAGACGGGACGCCCTGTAGAATGCTCACTGTTAATTCAACACGCGTAGAATTCACAGTGTCCCGAAGGGATCAAATGAGGGCAAAACTGACCACATCCGAGCCTAACTCAGAATGCTTTATTCCGGGTCAGACTCAGTCCCAACATCAAACAGTTGAACTATTTCTTTTAAAGATCAAGAACATGCCCATTTTTAGCATACATGTTACATATGAGCTTAAATCAATGAAATTGAACAAGGAAACAAATTTTAATGAAGTACCCGACTCCATATATGTAGGCCTACGCACTTAGAAGCACACGCCCACATTTCTAATAAGCGAATGTATTGCTCACTGTATAATATAACGCACTGGTAATGATCAATATTGATAGTAAAGATCTGATCTCTGAACTGCATTCATGCAACTTCTATTTTAGCTAAAATTGAATATTTTACAGTACAATAGGCCAATTAAGCGCCAACTTACATTTTCTAGAAAATCTGCCGACCTAACTCTTCAGCTCTGTAATCCTTATTACTAGCTCTTTACAAGTTATGTTTTAGCTAGTATGGCCCTAATTGAGAGCTGTAAATGACAGGAACATGTAAGATATTGGGGCCTCTGATTTTATTATTAATTAATTAATTTTTGTGAATACAACGATAAATAAGTAGGCCAACAACAACTCGGCCACTGCTTTTTAAGGTCTTTTTTTTTGGCCATTCGATTCTAATTTGAGTGGAGTTGTTGGCTTACATAATCCAGTATTTCAGTTAAAAGTTAGCCCGAAAACATCTCATTTAAAAGAAAAGATTAGACTTATATCTCGTCCACTATATAAACTCTGAACCCGAGGAAGATATAATCTGAACTATGCAAAAACATAGGCACAGCATTTAAAACATTTTTGGCCTGAAAATTTAGAATGTTCAGATGGCAGCCTCTCTCATGTGAATTCGAAGATTACTGTTCACAGACAGGATTTTATCGAGTGTGCATGGCTGCATTCATACTTCCCTACAAGCGGTGGGCCAAAATGTGCACACTTCCTATCTTCTAAGTTTCATCTTGGAGACCCGTGGTGCAACCAAAGTATTTTGGGATTTTTTATTTGACGGGATAACCACGTCTTCTGCAGCAGCAATGGGCAATGAGAAATAAAATAAATCCTATGCTGTGCCGTTTAATTGCCGCAAAAATACAATAGCTATACAAAGAAAAATTGCCTCGTTGCAAAGGGTGAATTGCATGTTAGCTAATTGTTAATTTAGTCGACTCGCACTGGCTAATTATGGCAGCACCAACGAGCTATTTGCATGATGGACTAGCCACCTGCCTCCGCGCAAGGCGGCCGCTAGCGGAGCAAACTATATAATTAGTGAACAGCGGTTGGGTATTTTTTTTTTTTTTTACTGTGGTTCCTTTTGTGTGGCATGAATACTCTGTAATGACATATTTTATTAGGGGACAAATAGAACCCCTCCCGTTGGTTCTAGGACAAAAACGAGTGTCAACAGGTCCTATTGATGATAGACTGTAGAGCCTATACCCCAGTCCCCCTTGTTTTTTTTTTTTTTTTTTTTTTTGTTACGTTACTGTGATTTGTCTCGTAAGGAGGGTTTGGAAGACGTCCTTGCCTTTTCAACTGAGGCGATGTATTGGTCAAACATATACTTAGAGCGATTCTTTAGTGTCTGAACTCATCAACCTGTCATGTCATCGGAATGCCAAGGTTATGTGAAATTGGATTTTGTGATTGCTTGTTAGGTTGTTTGTTATGATCATTTCCCTCTTTTCCCGCTTTCGCAACAATCACCCTAAATGGACACGGTGGTAGCCTGCCACCCGTCCGAAACATGGAAAAAGAGATTCAGGCTGCAATTCACTGCCCTTTGGGATTTTAATTAACCCCAGTGGCCGTCCATTTAGCCCTCCCTTGGGGGATTGGAAAGGAAGCCGGATTTAGCGACATTTCAGACACTTCATCTTTTGGTTGCGCGACGAGGTAGAGTTTACACCGGAGACAGAAACCGGACTCAAAACGCTTGATTTGTGGGGCGATTTGTGATGTTTGGTCGTGTCATGTTTCACAATAAAAAATCATTTTGGTCGAACAAAGAGCATACATTGCTACAAAACACACAGAGACGTGCGCGCGCACGCACGCACGCACGCACGCACATACACACACACACACACACACACACACACACACACACACACAGATATCTTTCTTACCCATATCCATTCAGCGCAAACGGCCTGAATGATGCGCTTCAGGCTGCGTGGTGGCATCTTTTCCCCTGACTGATGTGGTTCATTATAAGGGCATTAAGACATAATTTGTGTTTTCTCTCTTGACCGTGGCCTGCAGAATGGGGTTTCATTGCTGCTCTGCTAAATACATTTATCCAGTTCAGTAAGCCCGTTGTTAACACGCGACTGAAGCCCAGTAGGAGGTTTCAAAGTCCTGCAATTAAGACCCATTATATTATTCCTAGCCGTTTGAAATATATGCTATTTTGGTGCTGTTTTCAACAATATGCGCTGCCAGCCAAGCAATCAGCCCACATAAAAGTAAAGAAAAAAGTTTATCAAAGGAACAGAGAGGGGAAACGATTACTGACTATTTTCAAGGAGACCCAAACTTAACACGGTTAGTTATGGCTCAGTGGTTGCAAAAGGACTCCCGCTGATACAGTAGCTATACTAGAACATGGGGGTACTCGGGTTTCTTGCGCACCCTGCACTTTGGGCAGCCGTCTTTGCCTGCGTTGTTGCATCACTGCTTCCCATAAACACAAAGTAAATACAGCGTGTCCTAAATATCCACAGACATTAACCCATATACTCCACACTTTTGTTATTGCTTTCAAGTGTGGTCCCAATATCGCCCATGGCATCGACACGTGTCCATGCAAATAATTCAGCTTACCAAGAATACGCTGTAAATGATTCATTAATGCAGGGACAAACAAAATGATATTATTGAGATGCAACGCAGGCTCAAACTATTGTTGACCGTAAATCCTGATCGGCTCGAGAAGTGCCATGTGATCAAGGTACAACGAGAAGCACAATCTCATGTGAGATTCCACATATATCATAAACACCTGTTCATTCTAATAAGAATGATGAAAAACAACCAAAGATATAATGGAAAACCCTTTTATATAAGAGTTGAACGACATTTATACAAAGAGTGGGATCATTTATTACATGCAAATTACAGAAGACACCGGGAAAAGACCTCACGCTTTTAGCCATTTGCTCAATTATAAACAATCGACACAAAGTTCAACAGGCTAAATATGTTTAATCCACAAGCAAGCCACGTGTATAATTTGGCTATTGGTGCAGTTCTAAAACCTTCCAGTCACAGTTCAACCTAAAGTTACAAAGTGCAATTTTAACGTCTTTTCCTGACTATGGGGCAAGTTGTAACAGACCAGGGGCACAATTCACCAGTGTCTAAATCGTCGAGAGATCGACAGGTGATAGCTTTGTTCTTAAAGAGAGATGTGGCAATCAAACTTTCCTACAATTTTCATGTTTGATAGTCCTCGACAAATGGTCTATATTTTGTCTAACTGACTGCACGACAATAAATTTTTTCGCTTAATGTCTCGGAAAACATGGCTAACAGCGAGTACCGTACACTGTCGTATAGCAGTCTATATAAGCCAGGAAAAGAACATGAAATAGGCCTATACTACATAGAATATGTAATATTACATTAATTATTGCGTCCTGCATTTAAAACATTCGGGGACATATGGTATCATAGCGGTGCGACGTGACCCGAGCTGTACAAGATGATCCCCTGACTGGCTTGCAGTTTCCGCTTGCTAGTGTCACGGGGTAAAACTACACCATCTAAATACTCGTAACACAAATGCTCTACCACCGTCTGCGTTCGGACACTTAATGGGTTATCCTACGACAATCAAAAAAAGTTAGGCCTACTTTTGTAGTGCAAACACTTGCGAGTTGAGCTAATCAGGCGTGATGAGGTCATCAAATCAGCCCGTCACTTACATTTGAGAAGCGTATTGCTATATTACACAAGTTTAAATAAATACACAATTAATGCAAGGTGCAGCTAAGCATAATTTCAACGTTTCAACATATCCCCTGTTAGGTTGTGCCTCGGTCTCACAATAATTTCTTCGCTAGCAGATGCTCTGTCTGGTATTTCTTCCTGGGAATTCCTGAGAAAGAAAATCATATTCTCAGTGGAATTTTCCCGTTAAAAAAGTTTACAAAGGCACTTCAGCCGCTATGTAATGAAGCACAGGTCAAAAATCATTGTTATATTTATGTAATCAGCTATGGAACGTCATTATGAATACACAATTCTCGTATTTTAAAGGAAGAAAATGAGTTTAAAAGATGGTTGGGGATTATGAATGAAAGATTAAGAATGAGAGCACATCACCTAATAATGTTATAGGAAGAGAACTTGAAATTTGGAAATCCAGTTCGCAAAAACTTATCCCATTCAGTGCGACAATGTACCAACTGATGGGGCAATTCCCAAAAGTGCACGCCACAACTTTCATGTGAATAACAATGTGCTGATACAAGATATCACGAAACGAACAAGGAATATGTGCCATGGAGTTCCTTCTTTTATTCGGCATGACATGTAGGCTATTCAATTACGATGGACACCCAATAAACTGAAAAGTGTCACAGTGTGCACCGCTCTCCCCATTGCAAAAGACATCAGAGTCAGAGTCTACAGATGCCGGGTGATTACTCTTAGTGCAAATTTCCCTATTTTATTCGAGTAATATAAAAGGCCAACTTTAAAATCTATTTAGACAATTCTTCTCTCCCTAGCCACTGCTTCAACATTTGAAACGGCTGATTGCATCCATGCAATTAAAAGAATAATTTTCAGTCGAAAAACAAAACCATATAAAAGAAAAAGGGAAGGAATAAAATGCGTTTTTGTTCTCCCAGGAAAAGCTCTATTCAGACTGCATTGAATGCGCAGCATTTCACCGCAACAACAATTATACTGAAAGGTCAAGTATTACAGCATCTTGTACTCCGTTCTGCATGCTAAGTATTTCACTTCGCCAAATGACCCTCGGCTATGCTTCGTTCACAATGGCTTTAAGAAACGGATAAATGCAGGACAATTAAAGTTTTTTATTTCCTTTCCCTTTTTTTACGAACGATTGACAATAAGATTTACCAAAGGAGGTGATTGCAGTTACAGTATAATTGTCCTATTTGTAATGCGAATTAAGGTATGCTTGCTATACCGAGAGCTTAGTTATGCTATTAAGTATGAATGAGAGGATGCGAGAAAAACAGCCCCCACCTTTCCAAAAGGCATTCTAACCAATCACCTTAGTGGGAAAGGTTCTCGCTATGTATGCCTCGTATTTTAATTAAAATATTTTTGTGAGCTTTTTGTTCCCCAGCCAAGTGACCAGCTGAGCCACTCCGGAAATTTTGTCTACGACATCATTGGCGGCTGCCTTTTTTTCACATGCATTATGGTATCAGAGTATATCGTTCTTCTGAACACAGAAGAATGTTGGAGTGAGTGCAAGGAGAATTTGTAGTACAATTTGCAGTATGCAGTAAGCATGTCATGGCATCAGAAGGTACAGGAACATGCGTATCGATTAAACAATTTATAGACACACACACACACACACACACACACACTGCCCGTCCAAAAGAAGTCGCCGTTTGGATTTAATTAAGCAAATATTCAATAGCCACTGACTGAATTTTTATTGCAGTCATGAGTACGTTTCAGCTGGCAGTTATTCTTGTTAACCTGACTGATTCAGTGCGCAACTTCTCATTTCTTAAAAAAAAAAAAAAACAAAAAAAAAACGTTGGAGGACGTATCTCATGGTCGTTGAAAAGATGTGTCTGTGTTTCAAGAGGGGGCAAATTGTTAGCCAACATCAAACAAAGAAAACAACCGAGTAGACTGCTGAATTCGCTGGAACTGGGTCAGGAACTGTCCAACAATTTACGGAAACCTGGAAGGATAGTAGTGAACAGTCAACTTTGCAGAAGAAATAGGTTGGAGAAAAATCATGACTGATCCTGATAGGAGATCACTAAACTGCTTGATGTAATCTCATCTTTAAAGAAGTCAACAGTTGAACTCATGGCTATTTTTAATCATGAAAGTAAAAACATTTCCACACAAACGATGCAACTAGAAGGTGGAGGCTTGGGACTAAACAGTTACATGGCCACAAGAAAGCCACTTGTTAGTGAGGCTTACTGGGGAAAAAAAAAACTATTATTTGCAAGGAAGGACAAAGATTAGACTGAGGAGCGATGAAAAAGGTCATGTGGTCTAGTTTGTCCAGATTTACCGTATTCCAGAGTGATGGGCACATCAGGGTAAGAGAGGAAGCCCACGAAGCAATGCACCCATCATGCATTATGCCCACTGTTCAAGCCTTGGGAGGCAGTGTTATGATCTGGGGTTACTTTAATTGGTCAGGTTTAGGTTAAGTACTGTTCTGCAGCAATAAAATGAATTCAGCAGACTACCTGAATATACTGAATGACCAGTAACCCATCAATGGACTTTTTAATCCCTGATGGCACAGGCATATTCCAGAATGACGAAGCCAAAACTCATTGGGCTCAAATTGTGAAAGAGCGGTTCATCGAGCATGAGGAATCATTTTTACACATGAATCGACCACCTCAGAGTCTGGACCTAAACCAGTTGAAAGTTTTTGGGATGTGCTGGAGAAGACTTAATGGAGAGGTTTGACTCACCCATTCTCAATCCAATATATTGGCCAAAAATGTATGCAAATCTGGCCAGAAATTAATGTTGTGACATTGTATAAGATTGTTGAAGTAATATCATAATAAAATGTGTGCTGTGATTAAAGCTATATATACATATCAGCAAATGCTTCATGTTTCTCAATTTTATTTAGTCAACACTGGTACTGTCAACATGGAAACTTTTATCATGTTAGCAGCTTATTCAACAGAGATTGAAACACATTGATTTATGGCAATAGTTGAGTGTATTAACCTTTGTGTATTTTCTAAATTTTTATAGCCAATTATTGTTTATCAACTGGGGAAGCGTGGCCATGATATGTTTGAATTTTGTTTCCTGAAAATGAAATTATTGTATTGTGATATCATGCCTTGCCTCCACTGGAAGGTGGAAACATGATCATTTGCTTTGAAATACTGGCATGCACACTATTCCATTAGCTCAATTATGGTTGCTTTAATATAGAGGGCATCAACAATGGAAAGAACATCCTCTTTTATGGTTCTCAGCCAGCCAGCGTCTGATTTAAATCCAAAGGTACTGCATTGACTCGAGAATGGGATGAATAAAGGACAAAGAAAATCAGAGGACAAGCTCAGTCTGAGAAATTTGGCCTGCTCTCCTATGGAGTGGTGATCTGCAATTAATCAATCAAAATACAAATAAATAAACAAGCAAGTAAATAACCAGACTAGCAAATACATTAGCATGGTAGTCATAATATATTGCCAGATCATGCTAAATGAACTGAACAGAGGGCCTTAGTTAAGAAGGCAGCAATGAGGGTCAAAAATCAAAGCAAATTGAGTCAAAACATCTACAAAATTTTGGGTGTGACAACTGTTTAAAGGGGACCTATTACGCTACATTTCCAAGTTTATATTTTGATCTTGAACCCCCTTAGAGTACTCCTGATCATTCAAAGTCAAAAAAGGGTCCTTATTTAGCTCATACTGCCATCCCCAAAAAACCCCATTTGTAGGCCATTGCAGTCTCTGCCTGAAACGCCTCGTTTGGACGGCTCTTCCGCTATGGCCCCCACTCCCCGTGTGCCCACTTTCTTCTGATTGGCCAGCTCTGTGGAGGGCGGAGCTGGGCGGGACTCGGCAGAACGCAGTTTTCCGGGTCCGCCTCCCTAGGATGAAACATGAGACGCGGTGCCATCTGAGCTAAGAAATTCCACAATCAAATGCTGTACATGTGTATAGATCTAATGAAATGAATTTGTTCTAATAAACACAGCGGTGAAAGTGGAGGATGCAGTGCGAAAGTCTGGCAGCTCAAGCTCAAATTTGCTATCTACCAATGGCTTCTATGGTGAGTACACTGGTCTTTCCACTCTATAGCTAGGATTGAGGGAAAGCTAGAATCCACCCCATACAGACACATTTGTAGAACGGGTCGACATACCCAAGTGTAGACCGGAGACTGTAGAAATCCGGTGGGTCTGAGTTTAGAGGGAAACATGGACATTGAGGAGCAGGAAAAAGTGGACCAACAACTTATGGACTGCTTAGGTGTGTATTATAAGGACCTGTCGTTAGCGTGGAGTAACGAACAGCTTCTGCGCTGGTATATGACGGAGGGGCGAAAGCTCCAGGGCTATACAGCCTTTTCGGAAATTGCCCATGGTAATGGTTTACTTATTGCGTCGGAATGACCAGCGTTTGCTCACGGAAAATCGGAGCGATAAGCCGCTTTCACACCGGACGCAAAACAAATTTTTCGCGCAACAGATTACATTCAAAGTCAGTGCATTGTCTCCGCATTGACTTTGAATGTAATCTGTCACATGAAAAATTCGTTTTGCGTCCGATGTGAAAGCGGCTTAACGCACCCATAACGCGTGTATTCGCGTCTTTGCACTGACTTTGAATGTAATCTGTCGTGTGAAAAATTTGTTTCGCGTCCGGTGTGAAAGCAGCTTTATGGATAGTATGCGACAGCTAGAGAGAGCTCCAGTTATGTTATGAACATTATACAGGTTTTGCAGACCGTAAGTTCTGTTAGCGTGGACAGTTGCTTATGTGAAGCTAGCGAATCACTTCTACAGGAAAGAATTTCCTATTCAATCTCCGCCTTTTTTGGCTTTTTATTAGCCAGAACAATTTCTAAAGGGGGATGAAATTATGCCATGGCAGTGCAGAGAAATCGTTTGTTATACCAGACATGTTAGAGCTTGTGCGTTTCGCGATTGCTTTCACAGTAGCATCAGAGACCTAGCCCAGATATTGATGAAGTATCCAGCTGACCTCAGTCATGGATAAGTGAAGCGATCACAAGCAGCCGTAAACAAACCCAAACACCTATCCCAAGCTCTGGAAAACCTACGTCTGGTCTAACTGCAGCCTTTTCAGCCCAACTTTGCAGACACATCCTGCACCTCTCCGGTTAACTTCAACTGTAGTGGCTACAATCAGACAACATTATGAAGAAACTGCCACATTGATGCTTACCGAAGTAACACAAGCATACCGATCAGGTTACTGCATAAAAGTTAACCAGGAGCATTTTTAAGTAGCGCAGCACCTGAACTAACATGCAGTATCTGGTAACCAAGCGGTCATAACAACAACAGAGACGAACGTTACCCTGCAATACAGGTTTTACAGGCAGCAAGCTCCATTACCGTGGACAGTTGTACCAAGCATCCATTACAAACAAGTATAAACAGTTAGCTTCAAATGAGCCTTATGTTCACACACCTTCTGTTGAATTTCCCCTGATATTACTCTTGCATATTTAGGAAACAAACATTAGCAACAGTTACTTGGCTACATTAGCCGCAGTGCTACAGCCACAATCAACAGGCCATCACGTTAGGTAGGCTTATACCGTAAAAGCAACTTACAGCTTCCGCTTCTGTGAGTCAAGGACAGTCACGACCGATACAGGCTTTATCTTCAGATATTTTACAAAGCCTGCATTTGAGGCCAGTTGTTAGTGCTAACTATCGTTAGTGGTCCTGCTAGCCACCCGTAACACGTTAGCTTCACTTACATTATTTGCTGTTATATCGTTACTTACAGCTTGTGGCTCTGAGCGCTCGATCGATAACTACTTCAGGTTTGAGAAGCAGCTGAAATGCTTATCCAGCGTCGAATTATCCTTTATTGACAAAGCTATCTTTGGTGAAATGCTGAGCACAAACAGCTAACGTTCCCTTTGGCCGTGGCTGTTTGCCACCAGCAAACAAAAAAGCTACCCACTGATTTCTGGTGGCATCATCTTTTGGAAGAGAAATAGGTGCTTTTCTACGCGTCCAAAAATAAACGGACAAGCAGCTTTGGGAGAGATACTGACAAAACTGCACCTCAAATGATCTGCGGTTCTTCTATCGTATTTCCAAAACTGTAGACGCTGCTAAGGCATAGTATGATCCGCGGTTGTTTGTGCCTGCTAGAATAGTTTCCGGTGTGGGCAGGTCCAGCGCCGTGATTGGCTCTGGCTAGGTCTGTATTAATTGGATGGCACAACCTGACGTCAGGTTTTGCCCAGATCTCGTTAAGATCTCGGGACAAGCTGTTAAGAGAGGAAATCACGTTCACAAAATCACGTTCTTGGATTACGGCAAAACCCCTGTATCTTATGTTTAGAAACTTTTCAGAGGTTGAATATGGACATCCAACATTATTACATTACTTATATGTATTAAAAGAAGGATCAGCATAATAGGTCCCCTTTAATATGTTGTTCGGAAAAAAAAAAAAACACATCAGTGAATTCAGTAAAAGTGACCTAGTGGACCATTGAACACCCTCTACAGTAAATAATATTATTAGCTGAGATATTCAGGTAATCCGAGGAAATTTGTGTATGAAGGATGAGGTTAAAAATTAACGCTGAGGGCCTCTGGTCTTCAATTCTTCATAGACTGCTTTATTGAAAACTAGCATGCTGTAGTGATGGATGTGACCACATAGGCAGGGACCACATTAGTAAGTGTTTACCAATAAATACCATTCATCATTGTGTCCATAAATGCAAGTGAACACAATACTGGACACCAAGGAAGCCATATGTCAGAAACGTGCAGAAACTCAGTTGTTTTCTCAGCTTGAGCTCATCTGAAATGGACTGATACACAGTTGAAGTGTGTTGTTATCGGACCAGTCAACCTTTCAAATTGTTAACTGTAATAGTGGATGATGGGTTTACAGAGCCAATGAAGAAAAGATCCATCCGGTTTTTGATTAACCTACAGTTCAAAAGCCGGGGTCTGTCATGGTACAGTGGTGTGTTAGTACCCATGCCATAGGTAACCATAGAACATCTATGCAGGTAAAAATGATGCTGAAAGACATATTGTCTTCACAACCCCATGGCTGAAGAAGTCTTAAAAAAGCACATTAGGGAAAATGCAAATAAAATCAAAAAAGGGCTGAAATCCTTTTACCAACTACTATATTGAAAATGATGCAACACATTGTTTAATGTCCAAACATATGAATTTAAAATATGCAGTGTGATGACTGCAACAGAGTCTTAAAAAAGTTGGCACAGTTACATTTTATCTCTGCGTAACATCATTGGTTGGTCAAGTTTACCATGTGGAATATTTCCTCATTCATCTAGTATACAGATCTTTAGCAGCGCAATTTTAAGAGGCCTTCATTTCCATGTGTTTCACTTCATAATGCTCCATACATTATTAAATAGAAACAGATCAGGTCTGCAGTCAGGCCAATCTAGTCACTGTTCTCTCTGCTAGTGCTGCCATGCACGTATAATTTGTGCAGAATATGGTCTGGCATTGTATTCCTGGAAAATCCAGGGACAGCCCTGGAACACACAATGTTCTCATGGGCAAATTTTGTCAAAAATGAACTGAAATCTCTGTTTATTAATGGTACGTTCGTAAATGTGAATTTTGCCCATGCCCTATGCACAGACACACCCACGGCAGCTGTTGTTTTCAAAAATAACTTGAAAATGTTGACTTGTTGGAGCTCAAAATATGCTTCCACTGTGTTAATCTCCATCTCAGATGTAACCAGTGACAACTGAAATAAGGTGAGGCCATAAAACATCCCTTAAAGCCAATGATTGGTCTTGAATTGTTGCCTGTCATTTTCCTTGAATAACAAGTTTTCCTATTCGTAGAATGATCCATTTGAATACACAGCATCCTTCTTGATGAATGTGATGGTATATAAATCGTAAATTGAATTCAGAAAAGTGTTTTTTATACTCGGTATGCTTCAACCTTCCATGATTTCTTTTAGCAGACACTGCAGTGCAGGCCATCTATCCGCCTCTGGATTGTTTAATAAGAACAAAGCAAACCAAGATTAGCCAGATAAACCATTAAGCCAAAACATTAAAACCACTCACAGATGAACCCGATTACATTGATTATCGAGCAACAACAGCGAATGTCATGGTCTTCTGACAGACCTTTGATGTTACGCAAACATGGTTCTCATAGTCAATTCGTTGGATTTGGGAAAAATGGGACCTGAGTGACTATCCCAAGGGCCAAAGCAAGATGAGTGGGTTTGAGCATCTTCAAAGCGGCAAGGATGCCAAGGTACTCCCAACCAGCATTGGTGAATGCCTACCGACATTGGTCCAGGGGAGGACAAATTATTTACTGACGCTAGAGGCTGATTGATACACGAGGCTGATGAGGGTCATGTTGTCTGGTCCGAATCGACAGAAAGGCTACTATGACGCAAGGTGCAGAGAACATTAATGACACTTACATCAGAAATGTGTCACAACACACCGTGCATTGCAAATTGCTGCCTATAGTGCTTTGTAGCTACAGACCAGTCAAAGTGCCCATTCATTCTAACCCCAGTGTACCACTGAAAGCACCTACAATGGGCACGTGAGCATCGAAACTGGACCTAGGAGCAATTGAAGATGGTTGCCTGGGCCAGCAAATCCTATTCTCTTTTACATAATTTGCATCGGCCTAGTATGTGAGCACCATGTACCATGGGATGAGTTTGCACCAAGATGCACTGTGGGAAGAGGACAAAGTGTTGGAGGGAGTGTAATGCACAGGGAATTATTTTGCTAGGAAACCCAAGGTCTCAGAAGTCAAGTGGAGTTCAGTTTGATGGAGATCTCTTTGAGGGGGACCAAAGCAAATTTAGGCAGGTTGCTTTAATCTTGAGACTGCTTAGTGTATATCCACAATTTTGAATTATGTTGATATGGAATTTTCATGTCTAAATGAAGTGTGCTATTTTTCATCTTACCTTAACCTTCATCCTACCGGCCAATTTTACATACACAAACTACCAGGCGGGGTCCGTATGGACCCCAGGAGGGAATACCTTGAAATCAATGCAGTAAGAACAAATTCAATGCAGCAAAGACACATAACTTTATTGAAGAACAAAATCCACTACTGCTGAATATCAATGATGTACAACCCCAATTCTGAAATAGTTGGGACGAAGTGTAAATTGTGAATAAAATCAAAATGCAATGACTTTCAGATCACATGAGCCAATATGTTATTTACAATAGAGCATAGATAACATTTCAAATGTTGAAACTGAGACGTTTTACATTTTCATCCACAAAATGAGCTTTTTCAAATTTTCTGGCTGCAACAGGTCTCAAAAAAGTTGGGACACAGGAAAAAAAGCGCTTAAAAAGCAATTGATATATAAGTGAATCAGCTGAAAGAACATTTAGCAAGTAATTAAGTTAACTGGCATCAGGTGTGAAACATGATTGGCCATAAAAGGGATGTCTTAGAGAGGCTGAGTCTCTCAGAAGTAAAGATGGCCAGAGGCTGTCCAACCTGTGAAGGCTTGCGAAAAAAAATTGTGGAATTCTTTAAAAACAATGATCCTCAACGTCAACTATACAACATATAGATCCGACCGAGCAATCTGATTGGTCAATTAGACGTTTAGAATGTTCTCAAATGAGCAAGACAGTACGGGTAGCCTGTGCTCAAATGAAAAATACCTCATCAATGAAAAGATTACTCCGCCTATCTTAGTTGCCTAGGCCATTGATTAAATTAATTTTTCAATTTGTTTGCATTTGTACATTGAAATGAACATTTAATAAATCAACACATCTGTGAAAACTGTCGTCTTCATTTCAGAGGTAAATTGCTAATGGCCTGAAACGGTGATTAGCGAAAGCCCCCGAAAGGTAGGGTTGAAATTATATAACTCTGTTCAGCCTTCATGTTACAGGTTACTTTTGTTTCTTTTGCTGCTTGGTTACATTAATCGGAGCGAACGTTAAATTGGAGTGACGCACCCCCAGCTGAAATGAAACATCAGCTGGTGAGTTTATTTTAAGACAGATTTTCGTTCTGGTGCCGACACTGGAAAGCCGTTGCCTATATTTAAATATAACCGTTAATGTAAGTTCGTTCGATAAAGATCAGCTGAGTCGTTGTGAGGGCACCTGTTAGCTTAAAAATGTCTGAGATGTCGGCAGAAGTATGGCTATCAGTCCACGAAAAAATGCTTTTTTCCCAGCGGGTATTCTAGTTACAACATGATTGAGCTAGCTAAGCAGTTTTGTGTTGCTATGTGCGGTATTTATTCAGTTTTGGGAAATCACGATGTCTAGAAAACATAAGCCAAAATTGGCTGGCTGATAAGGACTTGTTAACGTCAGATCTCATGTATTTACACGGAAACGGAGAGAATTCTAAGCTAGTAAAAACCTTTTATATTTTGAGAGCGAAATGCTCACAGTATAAATAAATTTTGATTATACAATTTATATTGTTGGTAATAGTTGTATAATCGCATTATTACACTTGAGGGTGTGCTTGACCGTCATTCTTGTCACTTCAGTGATGCTAACGGCCTGACCGCATCACTGTCGTGACAAGAATGACGGTCAAGCACACCCTCGCGTGTTATAATGCTTAAATTGAAAAGGCTTTGAAGATCTCATCATCGACAGTGCATAACATCATCAAAAGATTCAGAGAAACTGGAAAAATCTCTACATAAGGGACTAGGTCGAAGACCTTTACTGGATGCCCGTGATCTTCGGGCCCTCAGACACCATTGCATCACTCACCGGCATGATTCTGTCATTGACATTACTAAATGGGCCCAGGAATACTTCAAGAAACCACTGTCTGTAAACACAGTCCGCCATGCCATCCACAGATGCCACCTAAAACTCTATCATGCAAAGGGGAAGCCATTGTTGAGCATGATCCAGAAGCATCGCTGTGTTCTGTGGGCCAAGGCTCATTTAAAATGGACTGTAACAAAGTGGCAAAGTGTCCTGTGGTCAGACGAGTCCAAATTTGACATTCTTGTTGGAAATCATGGGCGTTGTGTCCTCCGGGCTAAAGAGGAGAAAGACCACCCCTCCTGTTATCAGCGTTCAGTTCAAAAGCCAGCAACTCTGATGGTATGGGGATGCATTAGTGCATATGGTGTGGGACACTTGCATGTTTTAAAAAGTACCATGAATGCTGAAAGGTATATAAAGGTTTTAGAGCAACATATGCTCCCCTCCAGACAACATCTATTCCAGGGAAGGCCTTGTGTATTTCAGCAGGACAATGCAAAACCACATACTACAGCTATTACAACAGCATGGCTTCGTAGTAGAAGAGTCCGTGTGCTGAACTGGCCTGCCTGCAGTCCTGATCTTTCACCGATTGACAACATTTGGCGCATAATTAAATGAAAAGTCCATCAAAGGAGACCCAAAACTCTCCAGCAGCTGGAAGCCTGTATTAAACAAGAGTGGGATCAAATTCCAATGGCTAAACTCAAGAAACTTGTCTCCGCAATGCCCAGACGCCTCCACTCTGTGTTAAAATGAAGAGGGGATGTTACACCATGGTAAACAGGCCCCTGTCCCAACTTTTTTGAGACCTGTAGCAGCCATCAAATTGGAAATGAGCTCATTTTGTGGATAAAATTGTAAAATTTCTCAGTTTCAACATTTGCTATGCTATCTCTGTTCTATTGTGAATAAAATAGGCTACTGGCTGGTGTGATTTGAAAGTCATTGGGTCTCATTCATGAAACGTTAGTAAATTTGTGCGTTGATTTGCACATAAAAGCCTACGCTACCTAAAACCTACTCCGGATGCATGAACGCCGCGGGAAACTCAGATCCGATCGTAAACACGTGTATGATCATGAATGCCAATCCATCGTGAAGTGACAGTGCGCTCCCGGTAATCAGCTATCAGCATAAATCCCCGCCCATGAATTGCCAATGACCATCATATAAGGAGGTGTAGATGCATCCAGTCGACCTGTCAGTCATGGCGCAAAAAAATAAAGAGAGAGCAAGAAAAAAGAATTATTCCGAAGCGGAGATAGAAATAATTTTGGGTGAAGCGGAGTTAAGAAAAAACATCTTATTTTCATCTGTTAGCGGTGGTGTGACAGGGACAGGCAAAGCGAAGGCCTGGAGGGAGGTGACAGATGCCTTTAATGTTGTCTCTGTAGTCCAAAGAACCATGTCCGAGGTGAAGCGTAAATGGTTTGACATGAAACTGGAGGCAAAGAAACACATAAGCGCACACACACACGCAAAAAAAAAAAAATACATCAGCCACAGGAGGAGGAAGCTCACAGTCACAACTCGTCCCACGAATAACAAAAGGTCTCAAGTGACATTCCTGATGAAACCTGTTTTTCTGCACCACGAAGTAATACAGCGGCTGTAGTACTTCATGGTGCAGAAAAACAGGTTTCATCAGTAATGTCACTTGCGACGTTTTGTTATTCATGGGACGAACTGTCAACTGCAGACGAGCGCATCTCTGGCATAATTGGGGAGACCTCTCTGTCAGGAATTATACCCGACGGAGACAGCGACATGCCTCCACTTTTATTTTTTTTATTATCATCATTCAACATGTAGAAAGAACGTGTAATCTATTGAGTCGATTCACATAGATAATTCACAATCATGAACCTAATCTAGATCTTAAACCTGCCAATTGCCAACTAATTTAACTAAATGTGTTATATTTTCAATCGTTTGTCATGTTTAGGCTATATCACGTGTTTCAAAGGCATCTGCGTATTGTGTACATAACAGAGCGCAATATGAATTAAAATTGTAATCTCCAATAGTGACAAGCATTACTTATGTGCATTCTTAAATTTACACAAGCACTACGCGTGGTCAGCAGCATGTGTAGCTAAAAAAGATCGGAGCTACTAAAATATTGATGAATGCGGAGATGCACGTAAATTTCCGTCTCTGCGGACAGTTTACACACAAATTTGTTCTGCTCACGTTTCATGAATGAGACCATTGTGTTTTGATTTTATTCACAATTTACACTTTGTCCCAACTATTTCAGAATTGGGGTTGTATTATAAATGCAATAACATTGCAATAATATTGCAATATCTAGCATACAATTAGCAAATTATAGCACCACAAAAGAAATGTTGGCATTATATACATGATTTTTGCAGCTCATGCAGCCGTAAAACATTCTGGATTACAACTTCTGTCTTTTCTTAAAGAATTTAAAACAAAAAAGTAATTGTAAAATAATTTAGGGCTTTTGTTTTGTAGTGTAGGCCTTAAGGCCTCTGCTGCTGTGTATCTAGCTTGTCTTTGTCTGTTGGCCATTATGAATCTGAAACAACAAAAAAGAAGTTAACTTTCAGTGTGCTATTCAATTATAAAATAAAAGATAAGTTTTACTCTGGGGTCCAGTTGGACCCCAGTAACAAATTAATTATACCTTCACAATGCAAAAAACTGATCTTCCAGTGCTTCAGTGTTTTAATTAAGACATAAATTCTGACAAATTCATAAAACAGTGAGGAAGGATGTCACATATTTTCAAAATGGCAAACGAATATATAGGTGCGGGGTCCAGATGGACCTCACTTGGTAGGATGAAGGTTAAGGAGGAGAACAGGCCTCACCTGATAGTGCCAAGTGTTTTTGGAGTTTATGTAATGCCAATTTAGAAAAATGAAAGCAGGTCACAACTAATCATCAGTTTAAACGGATGTCTTATGCTTTTTATATTTTCAGCTCAGCAACCACCGTAAGATAGCACCAAGTCTAGAGAAGTCGGTGGAGTTTTTTGGCAGTGTTGATGTATGCCTTCAGCTTTGCATTCTGTAGCATAACCTTGCATCTGCAAATGCAGGGATGAATGGAGTTGCCTGACAAAGGTTTACAAAAATATTTCCAAGACCATTTCTTAAAATCTGCTACAATGACATCTGAGGGATTGGAGATCATGCACATTCAGAAGTGGTTTTCAGCTTTGTCTTTTATGCACCAGGATTGGAGTGGATTCCGTCGATCTTTTAATTATATTAAACATTGTGGAGAGTGAAATTCAAAAAATTCTATTGATCTGTCTTTGGGGAAGCTTAGCCCAAGTTCAGTCTCAAACCAGCACCACTGACTTCCCAAAAGCACTGGCATACATTATGAGTGTAGGCCAGGTGTGGTGATAATGGCACAGAATGTGTTAAAGCTAACAGCATGAAGATGGACTATAGGTGGGAAGTGTGTGGCCCAGAACAGTCTTGTGATCTCAGGTCACTTGTGGGATAAAGTTTGGCACCATCACATGTCAGGATTCTCAAATACATAAACAAAGATTTACTAATATCTTATAATTTCACAAATATATGTGAGGAATTGTGAACGTGCTTGGCAATAATAATTAATGAATTTTACAATTTGGAAAGCAAAATTCTGTGCAATAAGTCAAGATTCTCTATTCTGATCCAGGCTTAGCCTTGCAGAAGCATGGTGACTCTGAACATAAAATTTGCCAGATTTTATTTCTTTTTTTTTTTTTTGGTAGCAATCAGATTGTAACCTTCAGGTGTCACCAACTTATTTATATGACCTCAGTACACATGCTTCCTGACGGAATTTCTATTTCCTGTTGAGCGTGCATGAAAACCACGCTAGACTGATAGTAGCACTGTTTCTACACTTAACCAGCCGTGAGGTAAGTGATGTTAGCTGCACAGCCATTGTATATGCAGCTTATCAGTTTGATGATATACCTGTACACACAGGCACACACACACACACACACACACAGGCTCAGGGCCTGATTCTTGTTCATGACCCTGTCTCCACACTTTTCTTGGGCCATTTCTGTCCTGTGGAACATTTTATTTTGGAAAATATATAAATGTAAATACTTTTTATGCAGAACAAATAAATTTTTATCCATCGCAATTGCGCACAAACAGCTGCAGACATGTATTTAATGTGGACACATGAAGGCAGGGCTGCATGCGGCTCAGTGGTGGTTAAAGGCTAGTTTAAAATTATTTAAGGCTAAAATCCTGTGCCAGCATAAATATCTGTTTAGGCCTCGCGCCTGGCTGGCCACGGGCTGCTGACTGGCTGAGATTTGGGCCTGGGGTAGCCCATGTCAGTCTTTCAGGCCTTTTGGTTTTCCTGAGCTTGTTTTCCTTTTCGTAGATCCCATATTGTGGAAATTGATATTTCCATTCATTTTTTCGTAGTAAAGCAAATCAAGGCACAATATAAAAACTTTGCAAGTTTCAAAATGCTCAGTCCACAGAGAAAGGCACAGAGCCTGTATTCAGAAACTGTGCTCTTATGACACACCATTTGGACTTTCGGTAATTACCTGCTATCACAACTATATTCTCTTTTGCGTAAGCCCACCCTAAACCTGACCAACTATCCCAGCTACACCAACCAGTGCTTGATACACCCATTGAGCGCAAGTTAAAGTTACGAAAAAACTTTGGACAATTAGACCCGTAATGGCACCTAACACCAAGCAAACATATAGCACAATTCCGCCCCTCATCCTCTTGTATAAGCTTTTATCCAGGTATGTTACCAGGACAAAGAGTTGAACTGAAAAAATAATGATAAAATCACAAAAAAAAAAAATTTTTTTTTTTTTTTTTTGGGGGGGGGACACCAAATGCTCAGTTATGGACTGCAAAGACCAAGATACCATTAAATGCCTTCATTTTCTGCCAGCATTGGAGGATACAAAGAAGCTGTGGCTTTGATTTATTTTTAAGGAGAATCTTTAGCTAGCTAGCCCAGCATTTCTAATTTATGTTAATATTTAAATTGAATTCCAAGTGAGACATAAGTATAACTTGTATGACTTGGTTGGTCATGTAGCTAGGTGCCACCCTCAAAACTGCTTAGCATACGCACATTAACCTTCTATAATCATTTGTGATTGATTGATCCTTAGAGTTTGTTGCACTAAAATGCAGTGAGCTTTGATTTGAGCAAAAAAAGTATGTGTTGATTACCATTTTGAGAATTGCACAACACGCAGTGACAAGGACTCATAATGGCGTGAAAGAAAGTTGTACTTGCTTGAATGGGGTAGTATAAATGAGGATAAAAAGTTGAGTGAGCGTTTTTGAACATTTTCATCTTTTTTCAATTTGATTTGTCTGAACTCTAATGATGCATTTATTGAAATTTCTCAAGTAACTGATTTGATTCATTTTTAATTACCATCTTTAAATATAAATGCTGGCAATAATGATCTCAGTAAAAGATGAACGTCTCCAAAGCTCTGGGCTCAAATGTTTGAGTTGTTCTCTGTATACGTTCCTTGTGATCATTAAGTCTGTCTAAAGAGATGCGGCTTCCAGATTTAACCCTACATTAATTCTACAAATCATGTTGCCCTTCAGTTTCCTCCACTTTAAAGTGAAGTAAGATTTTGAAATTAAAAGCAAGGTGTTGTGGTAAAAATTCTGCAATGCCAATGACATGTTACAGTCTCAATTGAAAACATATGGCATTGACTTTTAAAATCTCTTGCTGTTAACCCTCAGTGAAGAGTTCAAAGGCCCATTGGTGATTCAAGCCATCATAAGGGTAGAAATTAAAATAAAATCATCAGAAATTATGCTGCATTATTAGTCACAGAGCTAAATGCGGATGTTTATTGTTTTCAGAAGTATAAATTAATTGAGGTAAATCTAGGTAATCTATTTAAGTAAATCTGGAAGAAAAGAATTTGAAGCATAAACTGGACTGCGTCCATATTTTGGATCTTCAACACTGCACCTCTGAAGTGTAAAAAAGCTGGCATCTATGAGGCTTTATCAGCTCAATGATTGACCTCATTATGTGTGCACTAGGGGAAGCAAGAGAAAGTGACCATAAAGCTCAACCAGAAAAGGCCTGTTAGAATCCTTGTCTATTTTATCATTTAAAATGTCTGATGACCTAGTTGATTTTTTTTTTTTTTTTTTTTTTCATTTAGTTCCATGGAATTTGGCCAACTCATGAAGTGGCCAGCTTGTAAATGATGTCACTGTGAACGCAATATTTTTTTTTTCTGACAGTATAACCTTGGTCCAAGGCTGAGAAAATGTTCAGAAGCAGTCATAAAAATCTGTGCTATTTGTGAGACAGCAGGCAGGCAACAACCCAACCCCCTGTAGTAACAAACAAGCCATGTATCCTCCCTCCAATAAAACAGTGAGATGATGAAAAAATAATATCATATATTAAAGATGGGGTATAGCATTGTGACAGGAGTATGGTGAGGAGTAGTCTGACCCAGAAATGCTCCTTTTTTATTTTTTCCGGGGGAACATACCCCCAGACCCCAAAGTGAGGCATGCGGTTCTTGGGGTCTGTGTATTTGAACCCTAATTTGGCACACGTAATTCCACTAAACATCAGCTCATGAAGTCTTTTAACTACTGATTGAGATGTGCGTGTGTGTGTGTGTGTGTCCATATGTGCACATTTTTAAAGTTTGAGTGAAAGATACAGGAATAGTATACCTCCTGCATCGGGAATGCGCAGCCCTGATGTTGGCAGTGTGGAAAGGTAAGGGTCCATTAGCATTAAAGACAACAGACTGCAGTCCTCATCAGATTTTCATTTTCAAAGATAAAATATTGGATATGGAAGACAAACAGAACAACAAAATTGAGCAGTAGCCACTAAATGCATCCAAAAAAAAAAATCAATATGGTATTAAATGAAAAGCAACTTCAATTGCAGTTTTTTTTCTTTTTTTTATTTTGAGCAATATGTATGTTATCACTCTGTCATCGCTCCTTCTCTTTATGATCTATGTTAGCGACATACATTTCAGAACCCTGGACAGCGTCATAGACAAAGGAAACCTATTTGCCAAAAGCTAGCGGCCCACCTATCGTCAAATTGACTAAATTTATTCGAATTTCAATTACTACCTGTAAGACTATTTGAAACATGAGCTAAAATGCGTGCGGGTCGTCGTGTTTTCGCACAGCTGTATCCTGTCATAGACAGGAGGATGCAGTATGTTTCTGTGTGTTTGGTGCCTTGCGCATGGGCAACAGAATACTGAGGTTAGCCATCCGATTTAAGAATCTGTCTGCCAATTTACGGTTGTGAGCACATTTGTTGTCCAGTGATTCAAGGCCAACATGAACACCATAGCCTCCAGCAGTGGCTCTCTGCGCTCCTCCCTTCCGTCCAGTCCGGTTTGAACAATTTTTTGCAGCGCATGGGACATATTTAAATGGAATGAATGAATGAATGAATATCCAGTGTTTCCGTTTCGATCCATAGCCAATTTTAATTGGTCTATTTCCGAAAGCTACAATGGGAGGGGATACCTAATTCAGTTTGCTACTGGCGCCTATATAACCCGTGGGTCAACCATGATGGAGCGAAAAACAACAGAACAGTTACCATTGCGTGTATAGCATGAAGAGGTTTGGTCAGCGCGTGCTCATCGCTGTTTCAACATTTGAACGGTTCACGATCAATTAGCCTATGTTAATGACAGCACTTGATTGGACGTCACCTAATTTATTTCTAGGATTTAAACCTTTCTCTTAAAAAAGGTTTTTAAAAAATAATTTTTGGCTTTTTGACTTATTTAAATTGAAAATGATTTTGCAATAAATACTGACACTGTGACCTCAGTGATTGAAATAAGATATACATATCTTTTAGCCAGGAAATGGGAAAAAATGTAAAAACTCATCACTTTATTAAATGACTGTTGTAATATGTATGACAAGTCTCTTTCATTAAACTATTCAGTATTCAAGCTGCTGACCTCAACGGTGGAAGCAAGCGAAAAAAATTTTTCTACATGTAGCCTAATGCATTATAATCAGGCTGTAGAGAATAATAAAATGTAAATAATCGGATAGAGTTCAATGAGCTCTATAAAACAAATGTGCACGCCGCATAATTTACAATTTAGGCTATTGCTTGATAATGGATTTGTAGAGCCAGACATAGGCTATTTCACGATGACACAGTTACAAATATTTATACATATATAGGCTATATTTAAATAGGCAATTTACGTGAAACAGGAAGTTGGGCTGTTGTTTATGATCATGCAACGTCTCCAACCAAAATTCACCACAAAATTATTATAAAGCCCCCCAGACTGATATTCGTTCTAAATTTGCACTCAGTTACGATTCTCTTGAAATGCGGGTCTAATTGAGAACGGATTCACTCGGAATTGCGCGAAAGGAGCCAAAGGGCGTGGCTATGGTTTTACAATGTGTCAGTTAAAAGAGCGAGATGAGAGCACACACGCTTCCAACAAGTCATTCTCAATAGCTACAAGCTCCACACAAAGACCACACACCGAGTCTAAGACATGCAAATCTAATCCGCGGTCATTCACAACGGTCCTGAACAAAACGCATACTAAAACCTAATAGAATCTTAGTAACTTACGTCTGTGAGATTACATTCTAGAATTAGTGAATTTGCGCAAAGTTTTAAAGTAAATGGTCAGTCTTCTCTGGAAGGAACAACGAAACAAATAGGCCCAGCAGAAGTACAAATGTTTAATCATCTCCGGTCGTAGGTGTTATAGGCAAATTCCATTCGTCTTATCCATTTTCGGGATTCATTGCTTTTGGAAGTGATGTCCGTATCATGGAGACATTGAATAGTCACTAATGAGTATTATTAAATAGCAATACTTGTTGTTGGGTTTCTGAAACGAGGTATAGCATAGGCGTACATATGTACGTTGAGATGTACTGAAATTACAATTTCATATTGACTAACCATAAATTGTACAATTCCATCATGCGTATAAGCTAAACAAGTGTTTTCAGTCATGAGCGGGACAGTAATATTTCCAGGCTGTTTTTCCGTCGAATTAGCCATTCATCTGTCAATTTGGACAACAATTTATTTCATTTTCACAGAAACAATATTTTTCTTAAAATGTATTAACTGATGCATTTTACGCTGCCACTTATACAGACATCACAGACCTGGCATGGACATTTAGCAGGCCAAATAGGTTGGCCCTATACACTTTTGCTGTAACATTTATGTCACCAAGTAAGACATTGTACAATAAAGTTTGCTAAATTACAGAACAGTTGCACTCGCCTACTCCTTACAGCGAGTGGACTGGTCCGCAATGTCAGACACATTCTGTGATACTGGCAAGATCAATCCCGGCTTCGTTTTAACAAACTGGCGTGCAAATGGTCGTCGCTCAGGAAATCAGTGTTTGTTGATCTGCATCTGTCCCCGTCGGACATTGGGTCCTATTAAAGATAGAGTGTAGCCTATGTTCACTATTAGCCTACCTCAAAAGGACCATTGACCATGAGAATTTTATGGGAATATTAACTCCTGATCTTCCGATGTAATGTCCGGGCATCTGTATCATTTTGATGAACCAAGAAAAGATCGAGATGGGACTAACTATTGACTCCATAAGAGATGAACCAAGTAGGGGCCGAGATGAACTAGCCATTGACCGTAACATCAGTGAGAGCACCCCCGCCGATTACAGAACCGCTATATCATTGCAATTAGCCTTTATCAATAGGTGAGCAATCGAAAGGGTGTCTCATGATCTATCCAATTAAAGCAATTTCAGGACTATGGGATTCAAACGAAATGCATTTTCACCAAAGCGAGGCGTGTGGGATCAAGGGTTACTTTAAATGTTCAATTCTTAATCAATGCTTGATCATGAACACAAAAATGTGTCATAATTATTTCTTTGCTCATAATTTTCCATTCTGTTTTCATGAAAGTTTTCAAATTCAGTTCACATGAGGCGCAGCAGTCTAAAACACGTTAGAAAGCCGTGAAAGAAATCATTTATGTTCTTCTTGAGAGTGATAATATATACGGTGCACAGCCACTTGAAGAAAGCGGTGGAACAGCAGTCGGATTGGGGGTACGAGGTGAGATCTTGAAGCACTGAGCCTAACCATAGTCCCAGGCTCCACGTCTTGAGCAGTTAGTCAAATTAGTCCGCTAAGAGGAAAATACACGGGCCAGAGTACTCCCATTAGTAGGATTTTAGTTGATGAATAGTCTTGCAAATGATTGAATATAAGATTTTCTTTCTATTCTACACTAGCGCCAAAGTTGCACATTGAATTTTAGTGTGATTATTTAGGATATACGTCAGGATTCATTTTTGGAATCACCATGCCCAGAGAAAACGAACAGCTCCAAGTGTTATCAAAATATGACAACTTGTGACATGCGCCTACGTCTTTTCGGGGCCTATAATGCACCTGCTAATATGGAATCAGTTTGCAGAAACGTTCAGGACAGCGATGTACGGCGGTTTTGAGTTACAATTAATTTAATCATATGAAATGATGGGAATCACGTGCACAAGCACATGTCGCCTGAGCCTTAGCTAGTATCTGAACTGCAGGCTGTGGAAATACTTATTTTTTCGGGAATTTCACCAAAGGTAATTCTGATTGAAAGGACCAAAATTCAAAGAACAAGCTCATTACAATCAGCCACCTCATTAATTCCAGTGCACTCCAACGCTTAGTGGCGCAAGGTCGCGCTGGCAGGCTGCGGCTCTGAGCCGAGTCTAATTACCCACAAGAAAAACTTCCAACATTTTACAGACTTTTCACACAAAGCAAGTACATAAATATCAAGAAAAAATATATGATATAGACATTTAGTGAAATTATAACCGACAATGTGGGAGTGGACAGCAGAAAAATAGCGTCTCACCTCCATGCCACGTTCTGAGTAAAACCTCTCTATTAGCTCTGTGTCCCCCCCCAACCCCCACCCCCACCCTCTCTCTCTCGCACACCTACAAACACACACAATAACCCCCAATTCTTCTTTCTCTCCCTGGCACTCCCTCACTCTCATCTTGAGACTTATAACAGGCATATAAGCGATATTGGAATCTGATGTATATGACTGGCTCCATCATGTGAAATTTTGAAGAAAAAAAACACAAGACAAAGAACCGCAGAAAGGAATTCAGTACAACTGCAACAGTTTCTTTGTCAGGACATAATTTGTGGGTCGCTCGTGTGTCCATATTCGCACACACCAAGGAATAATAAAAAAGAAAACACGGAATGCCATCATTTTTAACCATTCATCCCCCTAGGTCAACACTTGAACCACCATTCTGACAAATATAGTAGAGCTCGTATGCGCAATTAACTTTGTCCACCGTGATGGCACAATATTTGCCCATTCCTCTTTGCAAAAATGCTCAAGCAGTGTCAAGTTAGTCGGGGAACAACGATGGACAACAATTTTGGGATTATGCTACAGATTTTCGATTGCGGTTGTAGCCAGAACTCTAACCAGCCACTCAAGGATATTTATAGTCTTCATTTGAAGCCACCCAAGTGTTGCTCTTACAGTGTGCTTTGGATCATTGTCCTGCTGAAAGACAATCACTTTGCCAGTTTCATTTTTTTCTGCCGAGGGTAGTGGGTTTTCTTACAGGATTTCTCTGTATTTTGCACCAGCCATCTTCCCATTATTCCCGCGGAGACTGTACTCCTTACTAAAAAACATCCCCATAACACGATGGTTCCTCAACGTTACTGCGCAGAAGGGATGATGTTTCCTGGCCAGTATGTATTGTATGACTGTATGATTGTATGATCTGCATGTGCCACACACTGAGTATTCTGGCCAAAAGGTCTTCCTTTTTTCTCTTTTTTTTTTTTTAGAAGACTTTTTCCGCATTATCAGTGTGACGTTTTGCGAATTCTTAACTCTTCAGAGGTAAGTTCAGAGGCAAGGATTTTATTTTTTTTTCTTTTTACCCCTGCCAGGGCTACTTCCTGGTCACTCTCCCCTGAAGGCCCACTTTGTGGAATATGCCTAGCAGAATGTTGATCTGAATTGTACTACAGCCGCTGACCTCTGCAAGACTTTCTGAGTCACAGTTGGCCGTACTGTAGCTTGTCTTCCACTTAAGTTTCGGGGGGCGGCCTGATCGAGCCAATGTGGTAGTAGTTTTGGACTTATTCCCCATTCGCAAGATGGACTTCACCAAGCTTCAGCGAATGTCTAGTACATTTGAGATTATTGTTTTATTATTAATATTTTTTTTGAGATTCTCCCTTCTCCTGATTTGTGCCTCCATATGACCATATTCGTAACGTTTTAAATACTCTTTGGTCTTCATTTTGAAGCCCCTATTATGCTATCGGAGCGAAAAGAGGGAAGGGTGTTCATTCCACAGGTGAATTTAAAACGGGTGCACGGATGATTTCTTGCAAATTGTGTGGAATTGATTGAAATTTATTGTTCCTTAGAGTCACTGTAAATAAATTGATTGTGTCATGTTGCATAGAGGTTTGAGTGTGTGTGTGTGTGTGTGTGTGTGTGTGTGTGCGTGCGCGCGTGTCTGAGAGTGAGTGAGTGAGTGAGCGTGTGCGTGTGTATTTTACTTTTTACTGCGCACTACGGTTGTTTGTGACAGATTGAAATGTTTGTCGATACTTTCATAAGCGTCTTATACAGGGTTTCTGCATTATGAAAACCAACTACATAGTTTTTGGGAATAATAATAATAATAATAATAATAATAATAATAATAATAATAATAATAATAGTAGTAGTAGTAATACGACAATGATCCATGATAAAACGTGCACAGCATCTGAAGCGCATCGACTTATGGTGCATTTCCAACGCCCAAAACGTTACAATCACATCGTTATTTACATATTATTATTATTATTATTATTATTATTATTTTTGTTGTTGTTGTTGTTGTTGTTGTTGTTGTTGTTGTTGTTCAAAGCACGCCCATAATCGTTAGGCCAGAGGACCTATGTACATTTGAATCTGTCAGTGGCCTTTTCAGATTGTAGAATTTATTTTATCCTGGACGCAGTCCAAAGACCTCCATAACTCCTTAACTATTATAGAAATAGCACGGAGAAAAAAACTGAGAGATGAATGAAATAAATAAAATAAAAAAATCTTTTCCCAATGGATAGGGCCTTATTTTTGATCGTTACGCAGGAATTTAATACATTCGGACTGTTAACTAAAACCTGTCCATATTAATTTCGGTATCGAAAACAGCATCATAACGCGTGCACAACATTTAAGAGAACGAGGCGTTAAGATGAATCGGTATTAGGTTCTTGTGGACATATATATTGCATGACATTTCCTTCATCCCCAAGAAATAATTAGCAAATAAAATCTTCTTTCTTATTTAGCTAGCAAATAAAAGTTTCGATACAGGCTAATTTTAATGGTCGACACCAAGATGTTATGTGAATTCAAAAAATATTTTACTTGGCTGGGCGGGACAAAGATACCACCGTTACCACAATGCAACAAGAAAACCACAACATGCATTGAATAAATGTGGGGAGTCATTAGCGACAGAGAAATAAGTAAAGAAAACAATCTAATAAAAACCATTCTGTTATTTGAAGTTGAAAATAAAAAAAGAAATAAAGTTTACAAAGCTGCAAAAAATATGGGCTTTTGAATATTTTCTCAAATCCTCACACCATCACGAGATAATCAGTAAAGCCAAAAATCCCATCGCTGCGTAAAAACTGTAATTCATTACATGGAAATAGGTCAATGTAAACAAAAAAAAAGTCAATTTAAGGATTGGTTTCCGACAGTATATCAATCTAGTTTTAAAATTTAGAGGCCTCGAATGGTCTTTCCATCATATCTGGGCACTCCAAGTAAAAGCACTCTTCGAGAATAAGTGGGTGAACTTAATTTAGTCAATTGGTTAGGCCTGTATATGTTGCAGCATTCTAATGTTCGATGTTGAATTTACTCTTTATGAGAAAATTCTGTCCCAATTGGACTTACATAAACTTTGAAAGAGTTAAATCACCAGCGGACATTTTCAGTGTGTCGGGTGCAGATTATCATCAAACAGGCCTAATATTGTAAACCGAATTTAAACATTTAGACGCAGTAGCTGCACAGACATGTAGGCGTGGAACTTTCATATTATCGCGGCACCAAGTAGGCTAATCAGCGTTTTTGTAATTATTAGTCTATGGCAATTTACATGTTTGGTCACTAAATATTCGGCGTGGAATTACCTCTTCATGTTAAATGTCCAAAAATAATAATGAAATAATGATTCAAAAATAAGCACTTCGATGCCCACGCAAAACGCAAAAAGAAATTGAAAATATATTCACCTATTCACCATTGAATGCGGCGTCAACTGAAGTTATGACTGTCTGCATACCTTTGTTAAGTAGCTGTGATTTGTAAAGAGGTCTGTTGGTCCGTAAGCAACGAGCTTATTTCCATCTACTGCAAAGATCACATGCAGTAAGAGCAACAATATTTTTCAGCCGAATTTTTTAAGGATAAATGGGACTATTTGGACTGGGGTTTGCTTGATAAATGTCCATTGTAAATTGTTTATTTTAAAACGATTACTCAAAAAGGCACCCATAATTCAACCTTACTTGTCGACAAATGATATACACACAGACAAATGGTAACACACACACTCACACACCTTGCTTTAAAGGCCGAACAGCAAGTTTACCTTACTTGATCTTTCGGAGATAAGCTTATGTACACAGTATCCCATTAATATGAGTGTGCAGTCCATGAGACCGGGTTTAAAAAAATCTGCTTTGTATGTAGAGCGAGACACAGATGCACTGCTGTACTCTTTTCATATCCAAATACAAAGCAGCGTAAATAGGTCAGTGGTTGTTGACCATAGGGTTTGAAGAATAACTAAAGCGAGCGCCTCGCGGCAACAATATTAATATCCAAATGAAGGAGTTGAGTAACCTTGTCCGAGAGAGTAATCGTCACTACCCGTGGACTTTGGACTGTTTCTTACTTCAAGCAAAAGATTTCTAAGTCGTTTACATAACAATGGTTTTCGTTTCTCGCCCAAGCTTCCACCTTGAAAAACACGCTGAATTACCTTCCGCGTTTTTTTTTTTTTAATCAATTAGGCCTATATCAAAAATATTCGAAACGCAAGCATTGTAAATGCATGAGTTTGTCCCGACATAAAAGCAAATATTTAGTCAAGGGCTCATTACTAATACGCTATAGGCCTGTTCTCTGGAAAGTGATAATTTGCGCTCAATAAGTGGCAAATAATGCACTATTGGCTGATCTTCTCTGAGTTCTTTAGGACTGTAAGATTATCTAATTCTTCCTAAATTTAAGACCATACTCCCAAACCACTATATTATTATTATTATTATTATTATTATTATTATTATTATTGCTGCTGCATTCCGACAATACTTATTTTACATTTGACTAGTTAGTGTACTTTTGGCGGGTTGGATAAATTTTCTACCCACAAGGAAGTCTGGATATTTTTTTAATTTTTTTTTTTTACCGTAAATACTAGTTCAATAAAGGGGATGGCAATTTATTTTCATAATTTATTAATATTTTGTACTATATTTATGGCAAAACTATATACGATACAACAAAATTAAATTTACAAATAACAATGGAACCTAAATATGATACAAGCAACTTCAATGGCAATAAAAACTTTGTACATACAGATTACTAAAAACTATGTATCCAATTGAAACCTTTTACAGAAATATACAAACTACGTGTTACATAAAAAGCTATTATAAATCAGAGACATTTTGTCTCCCCTTTAAATAGTTTAGGAAAGCCCAACCCTGTCCCTGTTTCAAACTGAATTTGAAAAATTCTCTTCAAATAAAGACACAAAGAACATGTGGACCATTGCATTGTTCCTCTGAAACAATTTTTGGGCGCTAAAACCGTCCACGGCTTTCTGAAAATAAATACTTCCAACTTCGACGCTTTCAGGAGCTTGCGCACCCACTTTGTAACACTTATTCTTGTTTTCATAGTCTTCTTGATTCCCTCTGTCAGTTGTCTACGAATCCAAATGAAGGTAAACCATTGTTTCTTCAAAGAAATTATAACGGAAAAGCTTTCGCATTCTGACAAATTCACAGACAGGTGCTCTTGTTTATATTATAGTTGTTACTGTTGTCACCACGTCCTGCCATACAACAGGGCCGAGCACGGAAGCGCCGCGCCGTACTCACTGCTCGAAGAGTTCAGGTGAGACAGTCCCGAAACTTGGGCCTGGAGTGACGGAGGAGAAGTGGAGTGCTGAACTAAATCTGGAGAGTGTCCGCCGCTGACCACCTGTTGGGTTTGATGCTGGCCCATCGTCGAACTGTTACTGGATACGATCATGACGTTGTTGCCCTGTTGGTGGTGGTTCTGCATAGCGGAGCTTGGCGTATGAGTGCCTCCCTGACACGGCTTGCCGTCCTTCACCAGCACAGGTACTGCCACTCGCCGTGGCGATTGTTGTTGTTGCTGACAGGAACCAGTGTCTTGTTGCATTTGCTGCTGCGACACTTTGTCTTTGGCCTGTCTTTTCATTTTGTATCGATGGTTCTGGAACCAGATTTTGACCTGTGTAGGAGTGAGGTGGATCATGCTAGCCAAATGTTCCCGCTCCGGCGCGGAAAGGTATTTTTGCTGCTTGAATCGCCGCTCGAGCTCATAAACTTGAGCTTGTGAAAAGAGCACGCGCCGTTTCCTCCGCGGAGCACTGGACAGCGGGCCCATACCTTTCCCCACGTCCGCTAGCGAGCCGAGGCTTCCCATGCCAGTCATGTTCATCCCTGAGGACGAACCCATGAAACGAGAGACTGGAAAAAAAAGAGATAATGTCTTATTGCTGAAAATACAAGCATAATGCATGGGGTCGTATAAGTGCCGTGAAAAAGAAATAAACAATAAAAGTTGCCATATAAAAATGGGAAAAAAACATGAAATCGCCTACATTCATGTGGACCTGAATATACCCCTCTGCTCACATCACTCGTGATATTTTGATGCATTTATATTCCTTCTCTCTCATACAAATGCATGCAGAAGAACGATGTATTACTTCATTCACAGTAGGTCACTTCATTCATTTACAAACTAAGTTCTGTTTTGTTGTTTCTGTCACTTTTTTTGGGAAAGGGCGGGGGAGATGGAGTGAGGGAGTAAAAGCATATAGTATCCAAATCCATAAAAAATAATCCAATAAATATTGTAATCGATTAACTGAAAAGCAAAGTCCAACAATAAAAGTTATTTTTCATTAAAACGAGCAGAACTAGCACACATGACCACCCGGTGTTTAATTGAGCTATGTTTGCATTTCACGTTTTCCAACACAAGAGTGCGATAGCACCACAATAATAACTTCCGGCGAAATTATTAAGGAAGAGAATAAACTTTTGATGTTAATAAAATTTATATAGAAATCACCTTCCAAAAAGAAAAAGAGGAATTCCGTCTGACGTAGAACACCTTCATGCACAAAGAAACGCCCGATCGAATAGGATAACCCTTTCATTTCAAGAGTCAATAATATGAACTAACAAATCGTAAAAGGTTGAATGCCACTTACTTGTAGAAAAGCGGGGGTCTGGATTGGCTCCATACCAGCCGGTGGCCGGCGTGCTGTTTCGCATGCTGTCCTGGTAAGGCGGAAGCTCGCTCATATTAGCCAGGTTGCCGTTACAGTAGCTCCCCATTGCGGTATGTGATAGCTGCGATACCCCCGCAGCAGCCATGTGGTAAGTTGCAGATACAGTCCCGTTGTGTCCCATATGATGCTGCTGCATTGCTGCCTGCGAAACCTGCGGTTGTCGATACGTAGCCAGAGGAGCCCCTAAGTTGTTACCCTCCATACTTACTTTCTTGTAGCTCTCCTCAAGGGGACTCAAGATATCGGAAACAGAAAAAGGAGTCGTATGCTTGGGGCTCATCGACATTGTTCGGCGGCAGGAGAGAGGGAAATTAAAAGGCAGGGCAAATTCTCTCCCTCTGTTTTTTTTTGGTCAAAGCCCTCTGTACCCGTTGTCTCTACGTCGATGCTTCTGGATGAACACCTATGAGAGTGGCTGAAGTCCGCCTTAATTGGATTGAGTGGAGGCTCAGGGCTGGCTTTCGTTTGTTTCAACTGGGCGCCAGGTTTAAGGCTGCCATCAGAGGCGGGGCATCGGCAGTCAGGGCAACAATACAAAGCCACCCTATCTATCTCATACCCCAGCATAATTTCTACGTGCTGATCGCGAGGTACCTTTGAGTCACCCCCCATGGCGAAGGGCTGTGCTCCCAATTTAAAGGTGATGTCTATCTGAAATTAATGAACGAGAGTGTCTCATGCCAGATAAGAACTACTGATAAGATTTTTTAAAAACTTCACATTTATTATTATTATTATTATTATTATTATTATTCCCCTGTTAACTGTTGTACCATGTTATACGACTACGAATACTACCAGCCTGTTCCGACTACACTATTATTACCACCAATAAAAATCAATAATAATAATAATAATAATAATAATAATTTTATTAATTATAATATTATTCTTATTATAAGAAGAAGAATAATATAAAATAACAAGTGATACTTGAAAACAGAGGGCACAAAGTGAATAAATGGACATTATTTTAACATTATTTACTTTATTCTCGCACATGCACGCGTACCCCTTACTTGTGATGCGGGTGGTATGATGAAAAATAAAAATATTCGCATGAACAGTGGATGTCTGAACAGTTTATCCAAGTCGAACCATGGGAAGTCTTCCGTATACAAAACACACCAGCACCGCAGGACAAGGTTGCGGAAAGGGATGCTCGAGAGATCATCCTCTCCAACAGGTGGATTTAACCACCAACGGGTCATTCAAGCTACATAAATCTCCCAGGTATACCGCGCCATATCTCCGGAACAGGAAAGCGGACAGTATCGGAGCCTGTAGCGTGCAGGCGTGTAAGCAAGCTAAATAGAGTCAAAATAATGACTTTAACACTAAATTTGGAAAATACTCAATAACGAGAGAGTTCATAAAAATAGCTAGATGTATGCATTGTCCAGCAGATCGCCTATTGGCCTTGTAGAAGGAATTTGATAAGACTCAGTGTGGTACCTGCCTACGTCATATTGCTACACCGTGAACGCTCTCGAAATATTGAGGGTGGAGCCCCCTGTTTTAGGAGCTTATTTTCTGAAACCTAACGGTTTTGGCATTTATTAAGTTTCAACATATGGATAACTGTGATTTTCGCGGCATTTTTTTTTCTTTTTTTGCGTGTTAATGCAGTTTTTTTGTTTGATTTTTTGTTTTGTTTTGTTTTTTTTTTGCAGGATTAACGTTAAGCAAGAAGCTGAGCCGCAGATCGTGTTAGGTCATGAACGATGCGTCCAAATGAAATGATTCAAGTCACATTACCCTGGCCTACTCAGAACAAGAGCAAATTATTTCAAAAGCTTTGTTTCATGAAATCACTATTATTGCTGCCAACAACAAGGACTTTTAAGGACTTACTGAAGCTTTGCGAAAATGACTTGATACCAAACGTGAAAATGCAAACTTTCGAGGGCTTTTATTCTCCGCAGTGAATAATCAAGAGTTCAACAAGTCTTTAAGACAGCCACATTTACATTCAGGAAAACGTAGTAAAGTGCTACAGTGCAGTGAGACCAAAACTGTGCCAGTCCTGGATAAACAGTTAAGAATATTTCGAATATGCACCAGAATATTAAGGGTAAGATACGCCATTCGCAGCGTTTAACACGCGGAATAAGACGAAAAAAAAAAAAACCTTCGAAATAGACGTCTTACACAGCTGAAACTCACAAGAGACTTATTATTATTATTATTATTATTATTATTATTATTATTATTGAAGTTGTTGACGTTAGTTGAGGGGTAGAAGTAGCCCAGTAGCTGACAAGGTATCAATCAGGATTAGCAGCAGTCGTTTTGTAGAAGTAATACAAGCTACCTGTATTCAGGAGTCATCGTCATAATATAAAGCGACATATCGTACGCAAAGACGCTAGGAAAAGGTTATCCATTCTGCACACGACTTCCTGCTCTTTAAACATTGCTCACCCGCAGTATGAACTAATATGCGACTAAATAATTGGACGAGATGATGTATTTCTTTTACCAGTACAATATATAATAAACCAACTACAAGAAAAGAATGAATTAATCATTAACTGTGTAAGTAAAAACAAAAGAGAGAATGTTACTGGAGAGACATCTTCAAGATAAACTGAAGTTTACGAGGGTACAGGGTGCTTGTGCTCCAGTGCAATCCACTCTTGTTTTTAGCCTGCCTTGCTGAATAGCCCGAGTACCTTGAGAGTGGTTCTTGGTCATTTAAATCTGCGTTGCTATTATTGTGCAATCCCAAAACAGAAAAGGTTAGGACAGTACGTTAAAATGATAACCAAAGCGGTGATCTTTAAAATATTGATGACCATTAGGTTGAAAACAATGCAACAGCACTTTATTTGATATGTCACCACATTAATTTTATTGATTTTTCCAAAGAAATACATTTCAATTTTGAGTCTTGTTACTTTTTTTTTTTTTTTTTAATTGGGACAGTAAAGTATTTATCACGTTGTATGGTTGCCACTCCATTTTATGACACTTATAAAACACCAAGTGATTTAACATTTCAGACAAAATTTTGTTCCATTCATTCTACAAGTGCAACCGTACAGGGTCCTTGTTGTCACATTTTGCATTTAAAAATGCACCTCATGTTCTCTACTAGGGACAAGGCGGGACTGCTGTTAGGCCAGTCTAGCACCCGCACCCTGTTCTGATGCAGCCATGCCTTTGTAATGTGTACAAAATATGGTTTGTCTTCCTGAAATATTCATGACTTCTTGAAAAAGATGTACTCTTGAAGGCAGCACATGTTCCCCCAAAGTCTGATTGTAATTTTCAGAACTAATGATGCCCTTTCAAAAGTGCAAGATAACCTTGACAAAGGCACTGACGCAGCCCTATACCATGACAGAGCATGGCTTCTGAACTTGCTGCTCATAACAGTCTGAACTTCTGGTCTTCAGTTTTGAGCACACAGTGTCCATTTCTTTCAAAAAAGACTGAAAAAAATAGTGTCATCAGACCACAATATACATTTCTATTATGTGATGGTCCATTGCAGATGCCTCCAAGCTCAGGGAAGTCGACGCCACGTCTTTGCACTGTCACCATAATGCTAACTTTTTGCGCTGTAAGACTTTTAACTTGTGATTCTCATATAACTACATATTTTAATACTTGACAAAGGCTTGCCAAAGCAATCCTGAGCCCATGTGTTTAGATCACTTTTAGACAAATGACAGTCCTTGGTGCACAGTGATCAAAGATCACGGGTATTCATCTCAGGTTTGCCCCTTCCCTCTTTACGCACAGAATTTTCTGCAGATTCCTTGAATCTTCTAATTATGTTAAGCACTGTAGAGGGTGACATATCCAAACCCCAACCAACCTTTCTTTGAGGAACACCGTTTTTGATTTTCTCACAGATTTGTGTGCAAATTGGCGATCCTCAAAGCATCTTTGCCCTGATGGACTAGGCCTTTCCTGGATGCTGCTTTTGTATCAAATCATTATTAAAATCACCTGCTGATATCAGCTGTTCCAAGTCATAACATTGTTCATGTTATTTAATTAAGTACTCATCCTAAATTTGTGCCATCCCAACTTTTTGGCATGTGTTGCAGGTCTGAATGGCAGGAATGGATGCATTTTCACTAATAAAATTAAGCTGACCAAACAAAATACTGAATATCATTTCTGTGTGCAATGAGAAACAAGTCAACAACAACAACAACAACAACAAAATACAATGGCAAACATCATTAATGTCAATTTTCTCAGACAAAGACACCATAAACCCTTCAAGTCTTCTTTTTGAGACTTAACAGGCTCGGCGCACAACTGGTTTACAGATGGCAGATTGAAACTCCATTGTAATTTACACAGAAACACAACTGTGAGTGCCGGGTGTCCACCCCAAACTTGTAAATGTTACTGCAAACAGGTATGAACACCATCAGTTCCTAAATGGAGGCTAAATCTTCAGCTGTGCATATGCAGGTCAATATTCTAAGCCTGACGTACCCCCATAAATGGTCTATTTATGAGTAGGGAACACATTAACGGAATTACCGAGTCTCATCTAAACATTCC
Organism: Gymnothorax javanicus; assembly: GCA_029692085.1. Taxonomy (NCBI): domain Eukaryota; kingdom Metazoa; phylum Chordata; class Actinopteri; order Anguilliformes; family Muraenidae; genus Gymnothorax; species Gymnothorax javanicus. The sequence goes on from CM056193.1 coordinate 27,447,535, forward strand.
GCGTAACGGAGGTTGCGTTACGCAAAGATCCATTCACGTGTCTAGTATGTCTACGGCCTACGACAAATTTCACGACCAAATTAATTAGTTGATACCCCCATTCAACTAGTTCAATCATGAGATGCTGTATATGGGCATTTTATACGTAGGTATTGTTTAATTTTTCATGAAATAAACTAAATAGAGTTTTCTATACGTTTCTCGAACTGGATGTACAAACTATAATAATGCAACATTTGGAGAAATAGGCTATTGAACTTACAGTTTATATATATATATATATATATATATATATATATATATATATATATATATGTGTGTGTGTGTGTGTGTGTGTGTGTGTGTGTGTGTGTTTATTCAAGCAGCATACAAGGTTTGGGCTATGTAATTTTCTACTGTATTGTCAGAGAACATGGCTGTGAAAGGCTGGTTGTGTATTATCAGGGAAAATTAATATTGCTGGGATACATGGCAGGAGTTGGTTGTGGATATACAGTATTGTATTATTACTGATTTTGAAAAATCAAAGGCAGTAATAGCACATGAATGTTATGTATATGGTTAATGTTTGATTGCATTTCTGTTTCAGCTGGAAACCAAATATTTTAATTATGGCACGTTATCAGTTAATGGCAGGTAATATCACGATAGTTAAGTTGTGCTCAACTTCTAGGTCATTAAAAAAAAAAAAAAAAACAAGAAGCTGTGGCATACTGTGTACTCTGGCAACTGTGAAGTAACTGAAGTGATCTCATCCATTGCATTGTGAAAACAGTGAGGAGTACACACTGATGTACAGACCTAAAATATCAACGTGGAGATTACCATTCTTCTGGCTACCAACAATGAGCAGTGAAAATTGTATATGAGTAAATAGCTTAGTTAAAATTAAATTAACTTAACTACTTAACTACTATCATTCCAACAGTAACAGTGATCTCTCTCAGAGGAGGCAGTGAAGTTCCAGAATTAACTCAGGGCAATACAATACTCGGTTGAAGTGCGCATATATTTATATTGTTATATCTGCACCAACAAACTATTCAACTGTACAAATAATACCTCGGCACTTGTGAATTTGCTTGAATATCAGAATTTACTTGAATGTTCCAAGTTACCAAATAATTTGACTTATTAAATAAGATATAAATCCTTGCTAATTAGCATAAATACCAATCCGATTCATTAGTTAACACATATAAGTTGTTACAAGGAAAGAAATAAGTGCAAAAGAGGGGGGAAAATAACATTTTAAAGCTGGATTTATTAAAAAAAAAGTACTAAAGCGACGCATAAAGATTAGAAAAATGCGGAATAAGATCAAGCTACCACCTACCAGACTGCGATAAAACCTGACAGCAAGTGTAACACTTGGAAAATAATAGCACTGCATAAGGGAACAGTTATTTCCATGAAAAAAGTAGATCCATAGTTTTAGGGTTATTTCTTCATTTTAACAGTGATAAAACCAATTATCTATGCACAGGTTGCGGACAATAAGAAAATGGCTCAAAAATGAACTCATTTGGCATGCAACGTTATATTAGGGACAAAGTTTTTTTTTTTTTTTTTTTTTAAGTGCCTTTAGATATCTCAACGAGTCCTAAATGGTCATTTTCTCCACAAATGGATTTAAAGAAGACGTGACTTTTGTTAACCTGGCAGCTCTTACATGTTCAAAAAATAAAAGGCCAAAATAGTTTTTCAGCGCAGGTGTACAATTTAAAATCATAATTTATGTTCAGCGTGAGAAATTACGGTGACATATCATCAGGCAGTATAAGAATTTACAGGAAGTCATCAAAGCAATATACAACGACATGCCGGTCACCATAAGAAAATAATTGCACGCCTAAGTGGTGTATTACGGCCCGACGCAATTCATGAGAAAATTTTCACATTAACTGAAGCCCCATTATCACGTTGATAGTCAGATAAAACTATTCTGCTTGGACTAGAACGAAGGAAGAGAGAGAGAGAGAGAGAGAGAGAGAGAGAGTATAAAATAGGTGGTATAGACGATACGGCCGTACCGTGCGCGCGTGCGCACTACTGATTAGAGACAGGATTGCACCGGTTTTCTGATTGGCTGACCCACTCTAAACCTGTAGGAAGTTGTAGTAATTATGCAAATACTTACACGCTTTTAATACCATGGATCAATATATGCCACTGCAAAAATGTATTTCCTAAAAACACAATAAATAAGGAAAAAGCTGGAGGTGCCCAATTTTAGCTACTTTTGTCTTCAGCATATAGCTGAATAGTTGCTCAACTGAAAGAAAGATTTTAGATAAGATAAGATACACTTTATTGAACCCTTGGGGTAATTTGTCCTCTGCATATGACCCATCCTATAGTTAGGAGCAGTGGGCAGCCACTGAGCAGCGCCCGAGGACCAACTCCAGTTCTAATTCCAGTACCTTGGTCAGGGGTACTGGTAGGAGTATTCCAATAATGCGTGTTTTTGTGGGTGGGGGAAACCGGAGTACCCGGAGGAAACCCACGCGAACATGGGGAGAGCTAAATTAAAGGTGTAGTCTATTCAGATATAACTGAACGAGGCGACAGTGAATATTATTCACCGTTGAAAGCAATGAAAATTAATACATGTGAAAATGTGTACGTCCTTGAATTTCGTTCAAAAGAAATAGGCCTATGCATTAGTTCTGACAGGCCTTGTTCACCTTTTTAGAATGACAGCGTCTTCTGGTGGCGATACAGCGGACGGCCTCTCTAAACACCTCCGTCCGCACTTTCCGAAACTGTTTCGGAATCATAACAACAGCGAGTGCTCAGATCAATTGCAGAAGGTACAGTAAGGTCAATCAACCTCTTCTGCTCTTAAGTGATTTTACGTCTTCGCAGATAAATACGATGAAAGCGCACAGAAGCGAGGGTACCATCATTCATTCTATAGTAGCCTAATCATTACAGCTGTATAATATATGCTATTTTCTATTACTCACAGACAAGGCGTCATTAGGGAACTGACAGGGTGATTCCTGCTTATTCACCGCACAACACCACATGCTCTGCAGCACACGCACATATATTAAAGGTTAAATGTCGCTTTACTTCCCCTCAAAAAAAAAAAAAAAAAAAAAAACTGCATTACATTATGACCGCTAAGCAGACACTGTTCACCGCAGCGACCAAGATAAGTGAACACTGTGGCAGTTAACCTCAGCGAGTCGTTTGCAAGACGAAGGCTCAAGCAACTGTTAAGAGCTTATTCTTTTCTCCAGTGTTACACAGGCAGAGAATAAGAATGTTCTCGCTTTATACCACGGTTGCACAAATGATAATGAGTTCTGAAGTGCAAACAGACCAAATTACTCACCCCCTACCGTCTATAGGCTAGGTGAGCGCACCTTACCGCGATAATTAGGAAAAATTACAGCGCACAAGGTACATGCAATTAGAATCATAACATGTTTCCACGGGGACGTATTCGCCTTAATTGCTGAATTTCAAAAGCTTTCTTAATTATCTAAATCAGGACCTCTTTTATGTTCTGGTACATGGCTATTATGGTCAATTAACGTCAATTAGCTGGGATGCTTTTACTAATTCTTCAGTATATTGCAGTTCATTATCGCAGACTTTCAGAATAGTGGGCCTATAACATAAAGTTATGATTTTTTTTTTTACTTCGTTAATACCTCCGAACTTATTAAACTACAGAAATGTAGAATCACGTTTAGATTTATGTTGTGCTAACGTGCAGGTGAAGGACTGAATCACCTTCACGAAATGAAAGATATCAATCAAAATGAGGTCGGAGTATTTTAAGCATCGACGTCTGTCATGTACGTAGCTACTACTTGAACTTTTGAGTCAGTAAACGAGTCGTCCTAACTTCATATTTACATGAAATGAGTCGAATAATATAATACCAATTTAAGAGCACACCGAATTATGATCAATAACATGTCCAAAGCCAACGCCAAGCACAAAAGTCATTTGAAAGGAGATAAAATGATAAGATTGCTGGGCTATGTCACTAATCAACCAAACGAATGAAGTGATCAAAATTTAAACCTGATAAACTCATCATTATTCATTGCTCATAATTCAGTATCACGTCTGTGTGTGTGTGTGTGTGTGTGCGCGCGCGTCTCTGTGAGTCTGTCTGTGAAGGTGAGAAATGGTGAGAAATCGCGTATGTTATGCTACCATCTAGCGGTGAATATTTTTATGCCGACGTTTCATTCTGCTCATCATGTGCAAACTGTCTTTTAGCCCAAACTGTATGCAAACAATAAAAGTTTATTCAATGAATAGGCCAATAAACAGGGGCGCCGTATGGGAGATAAAAGTCAGGACGATTCTAATTATTCTAATTTTAATTTTCTGGGCCCATGACTGAGAGGGGGGCCCAGAAAAAATATTACAACATGTGGCTTTTGATGATGGAGCCCAATGTGATACCTTTTCATGGGGCCCAAAATCCCTCGCAGCGCCCCTGCCTGTAGACTAATGCATTATGTTACCCAAGTATTTGTCAATGAATTACACGGAGTTTTTGTTTGAAATATTTTCATTGGTAAAAGCGATCTTGGTCCACTGTGTTCAGAGATAGACGTTCGCGCGCACAATAGAACATTGAATCAATGTTTTCGTATGATTTACGTAGGACATAATGTTCAAGCTATTTCAGGCTATTTATCGTCGATATATTGCATATCATGTATATGCAATATATCAACAATAAATAGCCTGAATCTGGAAATAGAATTTCGCAGTACTTGGAGTCCATGAGATGTTCATTGTTTAAATGTTTAATGAAAGTTTATGTACCGCACGTAACTAAGAAAAAGTGTTCTTCATATGATCAGACGTTTCTTAATATATCACAGCTGTTTACCGACAGAGTATCATCTTCTGTTTCGACATGCTTTATTTAAAAAGTCTGATCTTTAAGAGGCTTATTGAGCGAATAATGGAAATTTTAATACGATTGGGTGCTGAGGATGACATAGGATCCGTCACGTACCTTCCACTTCTTCCTTCTGAAGTGAAGGAATTTGTCTGTCCCAAAATTCGACAGTAGGGGGCAGCGCATTCCATCAAGAATGGAAACAAAATGACGTTAATTTATCTCCAGAAAAAAAAAGATAATAAAAAATAAAGAGAAAATAAAATAAAGAGAAGCTAAGCCATTAAAATTTCTTTAAAAACAGAGTGTTGTGACAGTGGCAAAGTGTGTCCAAACTTTTGACTGGTATGGTATATCTAAGAGGGGGGAGGGAAGTATAATTTAAAAGGGAATATCAACATACAAGGTATTTAGTATCCTTAGTAGACAACATGGCACAAAGGAAACAGGCAGTAAAAGTAAAGGGAAAGCATGGCAGAAAAGTTGGAGGAACGTATCATCGTTGGAGGAAGGAAAGATTGAAGGGTGCGATAAATGAACATGATAAGATATTGGAGACAGCACAGAGGCCAAAACAGATTTTTAGCGAGGGCATGGACTGTGTCATCCTTAACATTAGAAAGGCGAGTGAAGGGGGAAGGAAGAATACGCATCCGGTAAGAAACCCAATTAACCAGAGGAAGCTGAAAAAGAGTTACCCTATACATTATAGTTAGGTTATGGCTGAACTGATAAAATTGATTTTTCCATTAAAAAAAAAAATTAACATCAAATACAATTGTTCTTCAATTTAGATTATTTGTTTGGAGTCCTTTTTAACCATCAGTGACTGTCAAATTTTACCAAATAAGCTCATACATACATAAGATGGCAGAGCTATTCTGCCGTACGCGCTTTGGTCCAGCCAGTGACGTTGTCCACTCCAGTTTTTTTATATCTCTGTGCCAAAGACCGTCTGCTATTTTTTTTTCCCACATCTTTATTGACATCAGATATACATACAAAGACAAACCGAAGCTTGTTTCAGCGTCTGTGTTACCGCAACACGGGGTAACACAAACGTTTATATACAATAGTGCGAATAATCGCCTAGGCGTTTAATTGAACCGGCGTTTAATACGCAAAATGAGGTCTGACCCCGGCGGCTCTTTGCACACAGGGGCGTGCAGCATATTGGGCAGCATTTACACACAACTTCCAACCAATGAGCAAAATTTCAGGTCTCTACCATTTACCCTCTCACGGGAATTTGCTAAAACATTTCTGAAGAAGAAAAGAAATAATAAATATAGCTGCAAGCGGCAATTCCGGGGTTCAAGCCAAGAAAGACCATTAGTAGTTGAAAGCTTTAACAGCTTAATGAACAAGTTTTGCCACTAAACGTGGCCATGTCCACCGCCAGGTGACGGAAATCGACTGGGGTCGGTGTATCACACAAATACACATTGAAGCCAATAATGAATAAAATCGGTCAAAGTGTTCTTGAGATTTCGCGTTCACAACAAACGGGACGTGACGGAAGGACGGCTGGACGGGTGGACTGACGGAGCTGAATACTATGTCCCCTGGCCCTAATACACCTTGACATCAAAGATGAATGGAATCGGTCAAACCGTTCTTGAGATATCATGTGACAAGGTATTTGTAAGTGGTAAAATGGTTGTAATGACCTTGAGAACAATGCCAAGGTCAAATAAATCGAGTGGGCTGTGAGCACCCCCCTAATACACCTTGACACCAAAGATGAATGGAATCGGTCAAACTGTTCTTGAGATATCGCGTTCACAACAAACGGGACATGACAGACGGACGGACAGATGGACAGACGGAGCTGCATACTATGTCCCCCGCCCCTAATACACCTTGTGACCACAGATGAATGGAATCGGTCAAACCGTTCTTGAGATATCACGTTCACAACAAACGGGACGGGACGGACGGACGGCTGGAAGGATGGAGCTCAATACTATGTCCCCCGCCCCTAATACACCTTGACACCAAAGATGAATGGAATTGGTCAAACCGTTCTTGAGATATCATGTTGAAAAGGTATTTGTAAGTGGTCAAATAGTCGTAATGACCAGTAGAATAATGGCAAGGTCACGTAAATCGAGTGGGCTGTGAGCACTCCCCTAATACACCTTGACACCAAAGATGAATGGAATCCGTCGAACCGTTCTTGAGATATCTCGTTCACAACAAACGAGACATGACGGACGGACGGACTGAGCTGAATACTATGTCCCCCACCCCTAATACACCTTGAGACCAAGGATGAATGGAATCGGTCAAGCCGTTCTTGAGATATCACGTTCACAACAAACGGGATGGGACGGACGGACGGATGGAGCTGAATACTATGTCCTCCGCCTTTAATACACCTTGACACCAAAGATGAATGGAATCGGACAAACCATTCTTGAGATATCATGTTGACAAGGAATTTGTAAGTGGTCAAATGGTCGTAATGACCTTGAGAATAATGCCAAGGTCATGGAAATCTACTGGGGTCGGCGTATCACACCAATACACTTTAACACCAAAGATGAATGGAATCGGTCAAGCCGTTCTTGAAATATCAAGTTCAGAACAAACGGGACATGACGGATGGCCGGACGGAATGATTGGGAAAACTATTTACAATTTATAGTCTGATTTGTGTTATACCACGTTGCTTTGTTTTGCATTTATAGCGCCCCCTATCGGTCAATTTGAATGAAATTTTCAGGGTGTGTTTCAAGTACTTATATGAATATATTCTGCGAGTTTTATGGTGATAGGACAAACAATTGCTTATTTATAGTCTGATTTGTGTTATACCACGCCGCTTTGTTTTGCATTTAAAGCACCCCTTATCAGTCGATTTGTATGAAATTTTGAGGGTATGTTTCAGGTACCTATATGAATATATCCTGTGAGTTTTATGGCTATAGGACAAACAATTGCTGATTTATAGTCTGATTTGTGTCATGCCATGCCCATTTTTTGCATTTATAGCGCCCCCCTATGGGCTGATTTGCATGAAAATGTCAAGGTATATTTCTGGTACTTATATGGACATATCCTGTGAGTATTGTGATAATTGGCCCAATGATTGTTCAATTTTGTCCATTTATGTGCTAAGCCACGCCCCTCCTGAAGTTCATTGGTCAATATCTTGGAAACGAAATAAGATTTCAACAAGCCTTATGCGAGCTTTGATAAGCTTGGTCCAATGATGATCCACAGTGAATTTTGAAGGAATCGGACCTACGGCCTAGAAGGAGATCTCAAAAATGTGTTTTTCAAAAAATTCAAAATGGCAGAAAATCTAATTGGCAGACCTTAGGCATCCTTATGGGAAAGTTGTAGAGTTTGGATCAAGGAATGTCTGTACCAAGTTTCATGTAAATTGGACTTACAGCGTAGGAGTTATGACCTTTAAAGTGAAAAACTGTTTTTCTTGAATTATAGCGCCCCCATCAGGCCGATTGAGTTAACAATACCTTGGGCAGCATTTAGACACAACTTCCAACCAATGTACAAAATTTCAGGTCTCTACCTTTACCATCTCACGGGAATTTGCGAAAACATTTCTGAAGAAGAAAATAAATAATAACAATAATAATCATAAAATATAGCCGCAAGCGGCAATTCCGGGGTTCAAGCCAAGAAAGACCATTAGTAGTTGAAAGCTTTAACAGCTTAATTAACAAGTGTTGCCACTAAACGTGGCCATGTCCCCCGCCAGGTGACGGAAATCGACTGGGGTCGGCGTATCACAAAATTACACATTGAAGCCAAAGATAAATAAAATCGGTCAAAGCGTTCTCGAGATTTTGCGTTCACAACAAACGGGACGTGACGGACGGACGGCCGGACGGATGGACTGACGGAGCTGAATACTATGTCCCCCAGCCCTAATACACCTTGACCCCAAAGATAAATAAAATCGGTCAAAGCGTTCTCGAGATTTTGCGTTCACAACAAACGGGACGTGACGGACGGACGGCCGGACGGATGGACTGACGGAGCTGAATACTATGTCCCCCGGCCCTAATACACCTTGACCCCAAAGATGAATGGAATCGGTCAAACCGTTCTTGAGATATCGCGTTCACAACAAACGGGATGGGACGGATGGACGGTCAGACGGATGGAGCTGAATTCTATATACCCCGCCCCTAATACACCTTGACACCAAAGATGAATGGAATCGGTCCAACCGTTCTTGAGATATCATGTTGACAAGGTATTTGTAAGTGGTCAAATGGTTGTAATGACCTTGAGAATAATGGCAAGGTCACGTAAATCAAGTGGGCTGTGAGCACTCCCCTAATACACCTTGACACCAAAGATGAATGGAATCGGTCAAACCGTTCTTGAGATATCGCGTTCACAACAAACGGGACATGATGGACAGACGGACGGGCAGACAGAGTTGAATACTATGTCCCCCGCCCCTAATACACCTTGACACCAAAGACGAATGGAATCGGTCAAACCGTTCTTGAGATATCACGTTCACAACAAACGGGACATGACAGAAGGATGGACAGACGGACAGAGCTGAATACTATGTCCCCCGCCCCTAACACACCTTGACACCAAAGATGAATGGAATCGGTCGAACCGTTCTTGAGATATCATGTTGACAAGGAATTTGTAAGTGGTCAAATGGTCGTAATGACCTTGAGAATAATGGCAAGGGCACGTAAATCGAGCGGGCTGTAAGCACTCCCCTAATCCACCTTGACACCAAAGACGAATGGAATCGGTCGAACCGTTCTTGAGATATCGCATTCACAACAAACAGGACATGACCGACGGCTGGACGGAGCTGAATACTATGTCCCCCGCTCCGCTCGCTATCGTGGCGGTGGGGGACAAAAACCACTTTAACCGTTGTGTTGCAGGTATTTATGTGGACCTATTTTGCCAGTGTAATGACAGGACCAACAACTTATGATGTATAGTCTGATTCGTGTTATGTTAGGCTTTCAGGCTATGTTTCAGGTTCTTATGTGGACATATCCTGTGAGTTTTGTAATGATTAGAAAAACTATTTATGATTTATAGTCTGATTTGTGTTATGCCGCGTTGCTTTGTTTTGCATTTATAGCGCCCCCTATCGGACAATTTGAATGAAATTTTCAGAGTATGTTTCAAGTACTTATATGAATATATCCTGTGAGTTTTATGGCTATAGGACAAACAATTGCTGATTTATAGTCTGATTTGTGTTATACCATGCTGCTTTGTTTTGCATTTATAGCACCCCCTATCAGTCAATTTGAATGAAATTTTCTGGGTATGTTTCAGGTACTTATATGAATATATCCTGTGAGTTTTATGGCTATAGGACAAGCAATTGCTGATTTATAGTCTGATTTGTGTTATACCACGCTGCTTTGTTTTGCATTTATAGCACCCCCTATCAGTCAATTTGAATGAAATTTTCAGAGTATGTTTCAAGTACTTATATGAATATATCCTGTGAGTTTTATGGCTATAGGACAAACAATTGCTGATTTTTAGTCTGATTTGTGTTATAGCGCCCCCTATGGGCCGATTTGCATGAAACTGTCAAGGTATGTTCCTGGTACTTATATGGATATATTCTGCAAGTTCTGTTATGATTGGCCCAATGGTTGTTGAATTTTTTCCATTTATGTGCTAAGCCAAGCTCCTGCTGGAGTTCATTGGTCAATATCTTGGAAACAAAATGAGATTTCAACAAGCTTTAGGTAAATTTTGATAAGCTTGGTCCACTGATGATCCACAGCAAATTTCAAAGGAATTGGACCTTTGGCCTAGGAGGAGATGTCAAAAATGTGTTTTTCAAAAAATTCAAAATTCCGGAAAATCGAATATGGCGGACCTTAGAGGTCCTTCCAGGAAAGTTGTAGAGATTGGACCAAGGAATATCTCTACCAAGTTTCGTGTAAATCGGACTTACAGCGTAGGAGTTATAACCTTTAAAGTGAAAAACTGTTTTTCTTGAATTATAGCGCTACCATCAGGCCGATTGAGTTAAAAATGCCTTGATCAGCATTTACACACAACTTCCAACCAATGTGCAAAATTTCAGGTCTCTACCATTTACCATCTCACAGGAAATTGCGAAAACATTTCTGAAGAAGAAAAGAAATAATAATAATAATAATAATAATAATAATAATAAACCAGCACAAAAACAATCGGGTTTCAGCCCTACGGGCTTGAACCCCTAATAATAATAATAATAATAAACCAGCACAAAAACAATCGGGTTTCAGCCCTACGGGCTTGAACCCCTAATAATAATAATAATAATAAACCAGCGCAAAAACAATAGGGTTTCAGCCCTATGGGCTTGGACCCCTAATAATAATGATAAACCAGCACAAAAACAATAGGGTTTCTGCCCTACGGGCTTGAACCCCTAATTAGCCAGGACTAATTGTAGTCAATAAAGGGATGGATATTTTCCCCCAAATTTTCAGGTCTAGCGCAGGCCCTGTTTGCCACTGAAAGGCTCAGATTGTTATCATATAGTCAGCTGTGATTCAATTAATACCTCGTGCATGCTGGCCTTCTTGTTTTGAGAGTTCCTATATGCGTTCACGTGCACTGAAGCCAGTCAGCACAATAACTGCAGCTAACAATATTACCTCCAATCTGTCTACAGCAGGTCTCTCTGTTCCTAAAAAAATTGCATTTTGCCTCAGGAAAATTACTTTGGTCATCCCGGGCAAAAGGGTCTCTGTAAACACTGTGGTCTGCAAGGCACAGTGTGCGGAGAGTGTTTTCATCCATCTGGAGCACAATTAGCTACAACGTCAACGCGTCCATGTCCCGCAAGGGTAGTCTATGAAAGCTTTGCAAAATTTATCATGTCCAATTATTTATTTATTTATTTATTAGTTTAATTAATTAATTTATTTATTTTGGCCAGAATTCGGAAATGCGCAACAAAAACCATTGTTTATTTTGTCATCTTTGGGATATCACTAAGCTCTCTGTAATCCAACCCTGTACTCAATACCTCCCCACGCGGCTTACTCACGTAAACTCAGTTGTCCTTCCGCAGAAACATGATTTTAATGCAAGACTTCCTGAATGAGACTTCCGTTACTTGCTATCCACCTTATTCCTGAGGGCGCTACTGTAGATATGATGTTGGGTGCAACTTCTGGTGGAAGTAGTTTTTATCGAATGCTAGTCAAGAACAGCAGCGTTTCTTTCAGTTAACTTAGCGATTACAGCTCGTTTTTTTAACAAATTAACTTGCTTTTCTTAAAATGTCCCTTCAGAGCTCCGGCACCTATTGTGCTGTTCGAGGCTGAACTAACAACCAGAGGAAGGTAAATTTATGGTTTGATCAACAGTGTTTTGAACGCGCACCCAGAACATAGGGGATTGTCCTTGTGTTCATCGAAACGGTTTCCATCGCCTACCTACAGAGGAGGAAGCCAGAATTTGGCTGAAAAACCTGAATTTGAAAAGACCCCCGAAAATGTTAGGTGCTCATTTCATTACGTCGACAAACAACGATTCCTACTTTATGGCAAGGCTCAGACAGACCGCCACAGAGGAGACGCCGGGTCCTCAGAAGCATTTTGACAGCACTGCCAGGAGTGCACAAGGTATGATTTCACGCGTAGGGAGGACAGAAAATTGTTGTATGCGTCCAGTAATGCCCGTCAGTGTAACTGTTTCATCCTGTACAGTTTAAGATGAGGTTGTAGAAGTAGCAATAGTCTACTACAATTTGAAAATAGCCTACTCTGTTCCAAACAATAGTCTTGCACTCCAAACCTCATTTCACTAAAATTAAGAGTATGGGAAAAATGGATTCACTGTGTTTTACATGTTATAGTATTGGATTAGCTAGCAACTTAATACCGTATAATGTAGTTGGCTGGAGTTGAGCTAATTTGACTCGTACTGTCAGATGGCTTAATTTACTCTGTACAACAATCCATTATGTTTCATATGTAGAGCAATATTTACCGCTGAAATATAGTGTTTCCTTCATAAATATTCTCAGAAAGTACTTGTATATCTGTTTTAAGGTACATAAGGTCATATACTACCTCCTTTAACAAAACGCGACTGATCTTGTTGCTGTAGAAGTACTGCATATGCTTTGGAGCTTTGTAGATTGTTCATAGCTTCGCAGTCTGTGGCAACGGAGTCGCTAATGTAGCCAAATGCGCTAGTGTGGCCACTGCTTCAGGTCATTCTCCCATTCTTCGATAGTAGAAGGCAGCGGTACCGTAACTTTGTCCCGTCTGAGGGCTAAAAGATGATGTTCCCTCATATATTATTTTCCAATCGCTTAAGAAAAAGAGGATTCGCGTGAGCCGCTACCATCGTAAACAGTTCAGTGACAGGATGCAGCGGAAGTCGCTCCCAGAATTCGCACAAGGGATCATGGGACGTGGGAATAAGGTGGATACGCACATCTATCTTTGTAGGCATCCTTTGCATGACAGGCACATGTAATAACAACCTGAGCCTTTTAGTGGCGGCAAAAAAAAAAAACTTTTAGTGAATGTACTTTGACGCAGGCAAATTACCTTTTGGATTATACTGTAACCATTTTGCAATTATTTCTAATAGCATTTACGCTCCGCATTCGACGGATTAAAAAAAAATGTCCCTATTAATCATCCATCCATCCATCCATCCATCCATCTTCTTCCGCTTATCAGGGGCCGGGTCGCGGGGGTAGCAGTCTAAGCAAGGATGCCCAGACTTCCCTCTCCCTGGACACTTCCTCCAGTTCTTCCGGGGGTATCCCGAGGCGTTCCCAGGCCAGCCGAGCGACATAGTCCCTCCAGCATGTCCTGGATCTTCCCCGGAGCCTCCTCCCGGTGGGCCGTGCCCGGAACACCTTCCCAGGAAGGCGTCCAGGGGGCATCCGATATAGATGCCCGAGCCACCTCAGCTGGCTCCTCTCGACGTGGAGGAGCAGCGGCTCTACTCTGAGCTCCTCCCGGGTGACAGAGCTTCTCACCCTATCTCTAAGGGAGTGCCCCGCCACCCTGCGGAGGAAACCCATTTCAGCCGCTTGTATCCGAGATCTCGTTCTTTCGGTCACGACCCAAAGTTCCTGACCATAGGTGAGGGTAGGAACGTAGATTGACTGGTAAATTGAGAGCTTTGCCTTTCGGCTCAGCTCCTTCTTCACCACAACAGATCGGTACAATGACCGCATTACTGCTGCCGCTGCACCGATCCGTCTGTCAATCTCACGTTCCATCCTTCCCTCACTCGTGAACAAGACCCCAAGATACTTAAACTCCTCCACTTGAGGCAGGAGCTCTCCTCCAACCCGGAGGGGGCTAGCCACTTTTTTCCGGTCGAGAACCATAGCCTCGGACTTGGAGGTGCTGATTCTCATCCCAGCCGCTTCACACTCGGCTGCAAACCGCCCCAGTACATGCTGAAGGTCCTGGTTCGAAGGAGCTAACAGGACAACATCATCCGCAAAAAGCAGAGATGAGATCCTCTGGTCCCCAAACCGGAATCCCTCCGGCCCCTGGCTGCGCCTAGAAATTCTGTACATAAAAATAATGAACAGAACCGGTGACAAAGGGCAGCCCTGCCGGAGTCCAACATGCACCGGAAACAGGTCTGACTTACTGCCGGCAATGCGAACCAAGATCCTGCTCCGATCATACAGAGACCGCACGGCCCTTAGTAAAGGGCCCCGGACTCCATACTCCCGAAGCACCTCCCTCAGAATGCCATGAGGGACACGGTCGAATGCCTTCTCCAAGTCCACAAAACACATGTGAACTGCTTGGGCAAACTCCCATGAACCCTCAAGCACCCTGCGGAGGGTATAGAGCTGGTCCAGTGTTCCACGACCAGGATGAAAACCGCATTGTTCCTCCTGAATCTGAGGTTCGACTATCGGCCGAATTCTTCTCTCCAGCACCCTGGAATAGACTTTACCAGGGAGGCTGAGGAGTGTGATCCCCCTATAGTTGGAGCACACCCTCCGGTCCCCCTTCTTAAAAAGAGGGATCACCACCCCGGTCTGCCAGTCCAGAGGCACTGTCCCCGACTGCCATGCGATGCTGCAGAGGCGTGTCAACCAAGACAGCCCTACAACATCCAGAGACTTGAGGTACTCAGGGCGGATCTCATCCACCCCCGGTGCCTTGCCACCGAGGAGCTTCCGAACTACCTCAGTGACTTCAGCCCGAGTGATGGATGAATCAGCCTCTGGGTCCCCAGCCTCTGCTTCCTCTATGGAAGGCGTGTCAGTGGGATTGAGGAGATCCTCGAAGTATTCCTTCCACCGGCCGACAATATCCCCAGTCGAAGTCAACAGCTCCCCACCTCCACTGTAAACAGTGTTGGAAGGCACTGCTTTCCCCTTCTGAGGCGCCGGATGGTTTGCCAGAATCTCCTCGGGGCCGACCGATAATCCTCCTCCATGGCCTCCCCGAACTTTTCCCATACCCAAGTTTTTGCTTCCGCCACCACCCGGGCTGCAGCACGCTTAGCCTGCCGGTACCTGTCAGCTGCCTCAGGAGTCCCATGAGCCAACCAAGCTTGATAGGACTCCTTCTTCAGCTTGACGGCATCCCTTACTTCCGGTGTCCACCACCGGGTTCGGGGGTTGCCGCCGCGACAGGCGCCGGAAACCTTACGACCACAGCTCCGAACAGCTGCATCAACAATGGAGGTGGAGAACATGGTCCATTCAGACTCAATGTCTCCAGCCTCCCTTGGGATCTGGTCAAAGCTCTCCCGGAGGTGAGAGTTGAAAATTCCTCTGACAGAGGGTTCCGCCAGACGTTCCCAACAGACCCTCACAACACGTTTGGGCCTGCCAAGTCTGTCCAGCTTCCTCTTCCACCAGCGGATCCAACTCACCACCAGGTGGTGATCAGTGGACAGCTCAGCCCCTCTCTTCACCCGAGTATCCAAGACATACGGCCGAAGGTCAGATGACACGACCACAAAGTCGATCATTGACCTCCGGCCTCAGGCGTCCTCGTGCCACGTGCACTGATGGACGCCCTTATGTTTGAACATGGTGTTTGTTATGGACAAACTGTGACTAGCACAGAAGTCCAATAACAGAACACCACTCGGGTTCAGATTGGGGAGGCCGTTCCTCCCAATCACGTCACCTCCAGGTAACACTGTCGCTGCCCACGTGGGCGTTGAAGTCCCCCAGCAGAACGATGGAGTCCCCAGTTGGAGCACTTTCCAGTACCCCTCCCAGGGACTCCAAGATGGCTGGGTACTCTGCACTGCCATTCGGCCCATAAGCCGAAACGACAGTGAGGCACCTGTCCCCAACTCGAAGGCAGCGACCCTCTCGTTCATTGGGGAAAACTCCAACACATGGCGGCTAAGCTGGGGGGCTATAAGCAAACCCACACCAGCCCGCCGCCTCTCACCGCGGGCAACTCCAGAATAGAAGAGAGTCCAGCCTCTCTCGAGGAGTTGGGTTCCAGAGCCCAGACTGTGCGTGGAGGTGAGCCCGACTATCTCTAGCCGGTACCGCTCGACCTCCCGCACAAGCTCAGGCTCCCTCCCACCCAGTGAGGTGACATTCCATGTCCCGAGAACCAGATTCAGTGTCCAGGATTGGGTCGCCGGGGCCCCCACCCATGACTGCCACCCAAAACACAAGGCATCGGCCCCTTTTGAACCCTCCCACGGATGATGGGCCTACGGGAAGGCGGGCCCACGTCGCTCGTTCGGGTTGTGGCTGGCCGGGTCCTGTGGGTAGAGACCCGACCACCAGGTGCTCGCCTGCCAGCCCCAACCCCAGGCCTCGCTCCAGGGTGGGGTCCCGGTGACGCCAATCCTGGCGACGTGAACGTCTTTGGTATGCATTCATTCATTAGGGGGTGTGGAACCGCTCTTAGTCTGACCTGTCACCTAGGACCTGTTTTCCCTGGGAGACCCTACCAGGGGCAATAAGCCCCAGACAACATAGCTCCTAGGATCATCCAGGTACTCAAACTCCTCCACCACGATAAGGTGGCGATTCAATCATTTTCGACAAAAAAAATGTGAAAACAGGGCCCAGATTCAAAAATACCAGAATTATCCTTTAAGTTACAGCAACACAAAATTAATTAATATCAATTTGTTATTGACCACTGAAGCAAATGCCACCTGAGCTGATGAATCATCAGAGGAGTGTCCAACAGCAGTTGATGCTGGCTGTACCCACTTTTTGGTTTAATTCCCAGCGTTTGGGATGCTTGAGATGTTAGTTAGAGTTTTGTCACTGAAGTAGGCATTTACCAAACTGATGCCAACCAGTAGCCATGAACCTGACCACTCACTTTCATATTAGTTGTATTTTTTCGTACTTTAGCACCTGCCTTTCTGAAAGACTGCAATCGGGTCTCCATTTCATAGTCTCCCATTATGCTTTGAGATAAACCAAAAATGGCTAACAGCAGCCAATTAACCATGTCTGCACCCCCTGTCACTACCACCCCCTGCTTTGCCAAATCATGCTAAAGCAGTGACTTAATAATAACAAGCACATCAACATCTTCAAGAGTTAACCGTGGCTTTGATGACATTTAGGAAAGCACTTTGGGCTTGCTCAGGGGTGCAGCAGCACGGTCCTACTAAGGAAACAAGCCCAGGTCCTCAGTGTTCAAGCTACTTATTGCTGTACAGTATTAATTCTGAATGAATAAAGCTTCCCTCCACATTCCTTAATTAACAAAATTATTCCAGGAGAGGAAAGAAGCCAGTCGCCATGCATACATGTCAAGCTAACTCAGTGATGGTTTTCAAGAACTGCATTGAAATTCAATGCTCATTAGCCTGTTAGCTAGCTAGAAATTCAGAAACCTGAATGTGTGCTGTAGCAGTGACTGCCTGCTCTTTCAGCCTGCTCCCAGAGCCTACTGCAGGACCATAGACAGCAATGCCATATTTCTATGGTTTTTACCCATTTAAGCGATGACTCCCTCTGTTAGCTGTTTATAGTAGAAATTCAGCCGTATTAGGACCAAATGCTCCCAATGTACTGAAAACACTAGGCAATCAGTCATAGAGGGACAAACATGCTTTGAAAACTGATCTCAGGAATCAAATTTGCAAAAATGTATGAAATCCACTCGACAATTACACTCGTAGTTTTGTGGCAGCCGGGGCGACAGACACACCCGCCATCCACATCACACCACCAGGACCATCGATTCCCCTCCCCTTATTGTCACCCTCCGAAAGCGCCATGGACAGCACTTGCTGGACGGACCTCCATTCAGGACCCCTGACAACGCTCTACACTGGACAGCTCCCTCCAGTTGTGGCCAGCCCAATGAGAGGGGCTCGCCAATTGCCTGCTGCACCAGGCCGCACACCTGATCCCCGCCGGCATCAGGGAAACTGGCGATATAAAGCCAGCAAGGCAGCAGAAGAGGACAGGTTGGCCGAAAAAGCGCTTCGCAAATGCACTACTAACTGATGTTCTTTCTCTACTTTCCTTATCAGAGTCCAGGGCAAAGAGACAGGGGACTCCGAGTTTCCGTTCCCACCAGAAAGCCTCACTCTGGCCACTATTCTACCATGTGACAGCAGCTAAAAGGGTCTTTTCCTGAAAGGGTCTTTGTTCTCAAGAAGTTTATGGTCTTTTAGTTTATTCCTGGAAATAGAATAACCACCCAGCGGACAGGACTCCAACCAACCTATTGCCCTGTCTGTGCCTGATTTCCTGGTGGTTTGCCATAACTGGTGGAGAGTGTAGGCACTGACACAGGCATAGATAAAAGGGTCATGCGTCCTGGATTGGCATTGATTACTGTGCCAGCCCCCGCATAAGCACTTACCTTGGCATTATTGCAGTGTTTTTTTTTCTTTTCTTTTTTTCTCTTTCTGATTACCTGACAGGGCCACAATGGAGGACCTCATGCGGACGTTGGTGGAAACCAACCTGGGGGCCCAGTGGGCTTCCCAGGCTGTGGCAGGCAGGTGGCTTGATTAGTGAATACCCAACAAAAACGACCCCAACAGGGAAGAGGAAGTCCCTGGAATTATGGACGAAGATGACCGAAGAAGATGAGGCAACAGCTCCATACCTTTGAAAGAATTGCAGAGAGAGAGAGAGAGATGTGGGACCTGGATGAGTGGGTCAGCATAATTGCTTCCTTCCTGATGGGAGCAGTGCAACAGGCGTATTTCGATCTACCTCTCTCTGAAGGTCATAACTATCTGCCTCTCAAAGAAGAGATCCCTCTCCTCTCGGGCCTCTCGGTGTTGCAGCAGCTCAAAAGTTCAATACCTAGCTGCACCAACTCGGACTCCCTGCATGTAGCCAGCTAGCTGAGCTGGCCCGGATAGGAGCGTGATGGCTGCCACCGGAGCTACTGCCTGCCAGCAAGATCGTCGACCGGGTGGTGATGAACCACTTTATGGGGGCATTACCGTACAAGGTGAAAAAGCTGGTAGGGCAGCAGGCCCAGGCCTCACCAGAGGAGCTGGTTAGCCCTGTGGACTGGGTGAAGGCCACCCAAGAAAAGCTGCAGGGACCTGAGAGACTCAGGGCCCGAAGAACCCCAGAGAGGCAACCCACTCATCTTAGCCCTGCTAAGGGGGACATTGGTGCCCCACCCAAGCTAAAGGAGTGGCCCTTCTCGGCTGAGTGTCCACCTAAACAGGCTCCTCCTTGGCTATTAACCTTGCGATCATCGAACAACATCACCATGCCCAACAACCCAGGTGCCATGGGCCCCCAGCCAGGCCGGCCTTCCAAATGCTTCATGACCCAACCCACCCCAGTCCCTAAGGTGGCAGTGTCCCAGAGGTACCGGGTCAGGGTCCATGGTCAGATGGTGCTCTTGGACTCCAGCAGCGCCCTCATGCTTATTCAACCGTGGCTGGTACCCTCAGACGCCCCTTTGGGTGGCCAGCGTGTGTTAATGTGTGACCACGGTGATGTCCATAACATGCCCGCGGAGAGGATCTACATGGAACAGCCCCGAGGCTCAGGGCCTGTGGAAGCAAGGGAGGTGAAGGACCTCCTCGTGTCATTACTGCTTGGGAGAAATTTCCCCAGGATTGAGAAAATATGCCAAGACAGGAAAGGCGGGCCTATAGCATCCAAGAAGCTAGACCGGTGGAGATGAGTCAGCGGAGATGGACCCACTCCTAACATGGCCTGGCTGGGGGAGGGCATGGCCGCAGGGCACGACAAGGGAGAGGCAGATGGGGAGGGTGAGAGTTGAGCCAACTTCTCACTGTCTGACTTTCTCACCCAGGTCCAACCCAAGGGAAGATTCGGAGTGGCTCAGCTCTAGGATGACGACCTATGGCAGGTCAGGTCTCAGGTGTAGGAAGTGAATGGAGCCCACTATGGAGGAGGAGAGAAACAGGCCCCTTATTTCCTAGTAAAGAACGGCCTCCTATATTACACCATGGATGAGGGGGGTGATGTAAAGGAGCTATTAGTAATATTGCGCCCCTTTGTCTCCTAGGTGATGACCCTCAAGCATAGTTACCTGCTGGGGGCTCACCTAGGACTACAAAAAAACCCTACAGTGCATAACTGGTCAGTTCTTTTAGCCAGAGATCGATGGGGAGGATTGGAAGTTTTGCTGCAGCTGTCCCACCTGCCAGATGACCTCCCTTAAACCAGGTCCAGCACCCTTGGTCCGGCTGCCTGTGATCGATGTCCCTTTCCAAAGGATTGAGATAGACCTGGTGGGATCTCTTCCTCGATTGGCCGGGGGAATACACCACCAGGTACCCCGAAGCTGTGCCCCTGCGGACAGCCACCTCTAAGAACGTCACCCGAGAGTTGGTGCAGCTGGTGAGTTGAGTAGGAATCTTCGCCAAAATCCTTACTGACTAGGGTACCACTTTTGTCTCCAAGGTTATAGCTGACGCATGTCACCTGCTGCGGTCAAACACCTCCACACCACCGTGCACCATCCTCAGACGGACGGCTTGGTTAAGCGCTTCAAGCAAACCTTGATGCACATGCTCCGACGGGCCTCGCTGTGGGCAGTACTCTACTACGTGACAGCAGCTAATTCCCCAAAGGGTCTTTGTTCTCAAGATGTTTGTGGTCTTTTGATTTATTCCTGGAAATAAAATGAACGCCCAGTAAGCTCGACTCCTGCCAACCTGTCACCATGTTTTTCCCAGCTTTTCTGGTGGTTCATCATGGTTAATCTGATTATTCACTGCATAAACAGTTTAAGTTGTTCAGAAATATAAATTCAGGCTCTCATAGTTACATGACAGCACTACAGACTGACACAGGAATAGAATATGGGAAAATTAAGGGCAGAGCACACCAAATAGGGAGTCTTTTTTTCTGCATGGTAGACCTTAATATTTTCTGCAAAACAACGGAACTACCGCAATTTTTAGATTCTTAGAGAAACATTTCAATGTGGGTGGTACGAGTCTTTTTATTGAGAGAAATTTTGCAATTTTGAGTTGGAAAGCTGACTGATTTGAAGCACTCCACATCAGTGGAGGAGCCTTCATGCTTTTTCATGAGCAAGCTTAAACACGCATACACACACACACACACACACACAAATATATAGTAATGAGCCAAAACAATAAAATCACTCACAAATTAGGTAAGTAATGTTCATAATCTCATAATAATGGTTCAAGTCAAAGGTCCGCAGACAGACCTTAGATGGTGAGTGAGCAATCAGTTCTCGTAATCTAGTGTTGGGTATGGGAGATTTCAGACCTGAACATTTTTGACAGGGGCCAAATTGTTATGGCCGACTGAATGGGTCACAGTCTGGTTCGAACAGACAGAAGGGCTACTGTGGTACAAGTCACAGATGTGGTACAAGTTTAATGATATTTACATAAGGTATGTGTCACAGGTCACAAGGCATAGCACCCTGCAGTGGCGTAGCCAGCGGGGTGCCAAGACACGTCCCTTTTGACTGCAATTAGTAGTTCTCAATCATTTTCCTTTATTGACGCGTTTTCCAATTGTCTTAATTGGCAACTGAAGACACGGTTTCTCTCCATATGCGATCTAACAGCAATGAAATCATGGGCTAAATTCAGTACAGAAAAATAATTTAGTTACTTAATAGGCCAATGCTTTGCAATGATTGAACTGGCCCGCGTTCCAATGAAACGCGGACTTTCAATCTCGGTATTGTGTGGGTTGGAAAAAAAAAAGTGGCATTCGGCAGTTAAATAGGCTATAAAAAGCCGGTGGCTCAAGCTATTTGCGTGAGAGTTGACAGGTATGCAATTTTGAATGACGTTGATTTAAATACAGCAAATACTCGTCCAGATGAATGATTGTCATCTTACCTACAAAAGTAATTGGGGAGAACAAGCAGCAGCTGTTAACTGTGGAGTGCTCTCGGAGTGAACCTTCTGTTAATTATGAAAATGACTGAGAACAGGTCAGGACTAATAATTGTTTTAAACGGAAGTTTTATGCAACCCAATTTTCTGTTCTTGTTCCGCAACTGTACTGAATTTAGCCCATGATTTAATCGCTGTTAGATCGCATATGGAGAGAAACCGTGTCTTCGGTTGCCAATTACGATAATTGGAAAACGCGTCAATAAAGGAAAATGATTGGGAACTACTAATTGCAGTCAAAAAGGGACGTGTCTTAGCACCCCGCAGGCTATGCCACTGCCCTGTTGCGTTTAGCACTTCGCAGCTTCAGACCAGTCAGAGTGCCTAGTCTAATCTCAGTCCATTGCCGAAATCTCCAACAATGGGCATATGAAAGTTGAAACTAGACCCCGGAGCAATTGAAGAAGGTGGACTGGACTAGACAGTCCTGTTCCCCCCCCCATTCATGTGTATCAGCCGAGTATGCTATCATCATTTATCAGAGGAAGAGATGGCACCTTGATTTACTGTGGGAAGGCAAAAAGCTGATGGAGGGAGTGTGATACTCCGGGAAATGTTCTGGGGCCGTATGCATGGGGAGGGATAACTTTACCCCCAGATAACGCCTATCCTCCGGATTACTATCCGAGGGATAACTGCTGTGTGCTCTCCATATGCATGAGTCAAGGATTATGTAGGGAACAGTTATCCCAGGTTTACACGCAAGCGCTATTTTTAGAAAGGGGGAGTCGCTGTGTTTTATAGCATTCTGCGCATGTCTGTACGGGACTCCTCATGACACACTTGCATAACAACACATTTCTCATTTTATAGTTGTACAACAAATAGCTATTTTCTACAACGTACAATGCAGTAGGTGTCAGTTGTTTCACAACCGAAGTGGCAGTGGAAAAGTTAACTTTCTGACACCGAAATCTGTGTTCTTTTGGGGTAAATCTCGGTGGAGCGTACAGTGCTGTTAACAGCTAATACATGTGCTGTAGCGAACAAAATTAAAACTGAAATTTGGACCTGAATTGCCGCAAAGGTGAATTCGTGCGGCTTCAGACTTGAAAGATAAGTGGAAGTCTCTGAAAGCAACTGTACTAAACAGGCAGCGAAACCAGCGGAATCCGTGGAATAAAGCCGCTATCCCCAGTTGAAACCGGGTATAACTTTATCCCCAGATAAGGACCGCGGATAGTGCTATCCCCTCTACATGCCACTTTTACCTCGCTATCTGGGGGATAGTCTCTATCCTCCGGATAAGTCACTTATCTGGGCGTCATGCATACGGCCCGTGGAGTGCAACTGAATAGTCCAATACCATAAAACTATTTCAAATAATTTGTCATCTCAAATATTTAAAAATGAGATTATCTATCTATTATGCTTACTTGACAATGTTTGCACTAATAAATGAGAACGTTGATCACAGGACATGATTCAGCACTGATCGCAGTTGAAAAGATAATAAATCAATGTATGGACGGACTGTTGGACAAATGGACAGATGGATGGACTCAGCAAAAATCAAGAGTCCCTCAATCTACCCGTCGAGTGGCAGTGGACTTGTCAGGTTTAAGAGGTGATTAGGACCCAAGAGCAAAATCAGTTATTTGTATTTATTAAATGAGTTGAATCTAGAAAAGGTTTCTCGAAAATGAAAAACAGGAAAAGGCCCTTCGCCACAAAATATCCAATTTCAGAAAACAATCCTAGCACAATCCAAAGAGTTTCCAGAAACAGGCAAGGGTCAGAACCAAGGGACAGTCCATCCAGTGAAAACAATCACACAGGCAATCCAAGCCACAGCCGTAAAAAAAAAAAAAAAAAACTGAAACAGGTGACAGGCCAGGTTCAAAACAGGTAGGTTTCATACAAGCAGGTTCAAGCAGACAGGTTTCTAACACGAGACTTACTAAGAGAATGGTCTTGAACAATCTGACAAACTAAAGGCAATGAAGTTTAAATAGGTTTAGATAGGCTGGATCTAATGAAGCAGGTGAACAGAATCAATGACAAAGCATAGACAATGGGAATCAGGTGATCTGAGCAAAGGGTGGGACGAGAACCAAAACATGGGGGAGTAAAAGCACATGGTAAACCAAAATAAACAAAAAGCACATGGCAAACCAAAACAAACAGAAAGTACAAGACAGACAAACACAAAAAATACCAGCAGGAGGTCACAGTCATAGAGTCTAAACAGGGGTACTGACAGGACTGAAAAGCAATTTTTTAGAATAAACTTCTAAAAAGAAAATGAGACTGAGGTCAAGGTCACAAGACAAAGGTCGCATAAAATGTCCTGTTGAGGTTGTGGGTCAGTCGGGCCAAATATTAAGTCTTGCATGACCACTTTCTGAACATGGGATTTCCTCCTTCCGAAGACATCCTCAAACTGCAATCCAGCAAAGAAATCTTTTCAGCTGTTATCCTGCACCGGAAATGTAGGGATTTGGGTGTAACCCTGCCTTCACTATGTTGTTCTGACAAACATGAGCCATTCACTGGCGGAGGTCTCTACTCAGTGATCAGCAAGTGTAGGGAACAGCAAATACTGTATCTTCTTTCCGGTTTTAGTGTTATTTACCAACACATGTTCAACAAAGTTTTCTCTATACAACCAGTACAGTCTCTGGAGGTGAAGTATTGGCCAAACATTTTTACCCAGGTCACTTGGCACTAAATGACACTAAGCCCCCTCATTTTAATGCCTGCATTAGTTTTCTTGACTGGAACTTAGTAGGTTTTGATGAGCTACATCAAAATATTGAATGATTATTCAGAAAGTTGAAAATTGCAAAAAAAAAAAAAAAAGGTCAAGGTCAAATGGAAAAAAGTCAAAGATCATAGGTCAACAGAACATTCAAAAGGTACAAATAGAGGATGTGGCCTGCCTACAGAAGCAATTTTGAAAGGTCACTATGCTCCAAAAATGAAAAAAAAAAAAAAAAAACAGTGATAGAGGTCATTGCTGAAAGGACAAAGGTCAGAGGTTACAATAAAGGTTACAAATCTGAAGCTTTGGTAAAGGTCATAAAGTCAGTGTTAAACAGTGACGCTGCTGCATTTAGTCAGAGTAGTGGCTCTGGATAGGCGCACATACGTGAAGAGGCATGCATGGGCGGGCATGGCTTAAATCAACAGTCCCCCAGCCAACCCTTTGGGTAGCAGGGCACTAAAGAGCATCTATTGAGAGGCAGAGAGGCAGCTCTCTGGACAGAAAAGCCTGATTAATGAGAGGGGTCAGACAAGAATGGCCCTCCTGGTTCAAGTTGACAGAAAGGCTACTGTTACTCAGATACGCACTCTTGACAACTGTGGTGAGCACAATGTACATCATGTCAAACCATGCAGCAGATGGGCTACAGTCTTGTGCAAATTAATTGGCTAAAGCAGGCTGGAGTGGGAAAACCAATAAACAAAGGTTCTCAGGCTTTTATTACTTTATAGCATCTACATTCAGCAGTGAGTATATGAGATGTGTCCTCCACAGTTCTTGATAAGCTGTTCCACCCATTTTGGCATGGAGCTGACCAGGTTTTTGCAGGTTGCCTTGATTTCTTCATTGTGATGCCACACCTGGACAACTGCATCGATGACTTTTAGTGGTGCAGTCCTTTTGCTGCAGCCTTGACTTGATGATGGACCTCAGATTCTCAATGGGATTGAGGTCAGGTGAATTACCAGGCCAGTCCAACACAGTTACAGTACAGTGTTGATGATGCAATCACATTAGTTGCATCATAAAAGTCAAGAAAATTAATGAAACATGTCTAAAGGGTTCTATGCCGTGATCTTTGAGGTGGTTTTGTAAAACCTCCATCAGTTGGCATGGCTATTTGCACACCATTCAGCTCATTCAATTGACAAGCACCTTTATCCAATTAATTCGCACATGACAATACAACAGAAAACTACATTAGGTTCCATTTTTGTCAGCAAAGACAATAAATCTGTGGTTGTAGTGGCCACAGGCTCACCAAAACCAAACCATCGAAGATTGTTGAAACATTGCCTAATGAATCTTGATATCTCTGTAACCTGCAGACGAGAGGGTCAGAATATAGTATCAACAGCATGAATCCACAGACCCAAGCTACATTTCATCAACAGCGCAGGCTGGTGGTAGTCGCGTAATGGTGTGGAAAATATTTTCTCGACACACTTTGGGCCCCTTAATTACAATCAATCATTGCTTGAATGGCAGAGCCTTCCTCAGTATTGGTGCAGACCACATGCTTTTGATTTATGGCCACACTTTACCCATCTACAGAAAGTTACCTCCAGCTTAATAATGCTATCACAAAGAAAAGGTTATATCAAACTTATTTAGTGAGCATGACAATGAGTTCAGTGAACTTCTATGGCCTTCCAGCTGCCAAAACTTAGTCCAATAGAGGCTCTTTGGGATGTAGCAAAACAGCAGATTTTCAGCATTAATGTAAAATTGACAAAGCAGCAAAAACTGTTTTATGCAATCATAGCAATATGGACCAGAATGTCAAAGAAATGTCTCCAGCATCTCATGAAATCCATCTCATGAAGAATTGTGTGTTTTCTGAGAGCAAAGGGAGGCCCTGCCTAATCAGTACTAATGAGGTATTCCAAAAAATGAGTGTATATCACAGTCTATCCCCTGAAATCTCCTGCCTGCATGAATGGGTTAGGGCAGCAGATACAAATGACACAAAAATACTATCACTGGGAAAGGTAATGTTTGTTGATTCTGATGGAGAGACTGTGGCTGTGATGCTGGAGCTACTTCACCATGCAGTATTTAGCTCTGTTTGTTTCATGTCTTAAATACTCTTTGTTTTGTTTTTTTTTCTTCTAGATTGTTGGAATTTCTTTCTCCAAATGTGCCCGCATCCCTAACCTAGCGGCGGTGTTAAAACCAGGGTGAATAATTACTACTATGAATCTCTGAATGCTTGATAACTCATTTAAAAACTGGTGAAGAAAACACAAGAGATGTACTTTGCGAAACAAATGTGAAAATATCACAAAAGCCTGAAAATATAATATTTTAAAATATACGCCAATGTATTCGCCCATTACAGCTCTTCATTATGTTCAGAAAAATGTATACTTGCCATTGGCTTGCTTTACCAAAATGAGTGTTGCAGCCTTATAAAACATCCCTTAAACAGTTTTGCCAACTTTTAGAGTATTAATTAAAAGTGAACAAAGGAAGACAAACATTAAACCCCATTCATCAGCCTGCCTTTGCCTCTATCCAGTTAAAAACAACGAATAGCAACCTCTAAAAGCCCGTCTTTGTCATCCCATGAGCCCAAAATGTTTTAAAACACCATTGTGCCGTTAACACCCATAAATTTGTCACCAGACACTGATTAAACATCACCAGAATTGAAACACAGAGGATTTGTCCTGGTCTCTTTTAGAGAGATGGACAATGCTCCTTTGAATAGGAGACACAAAAAGAGTGTTTAAGGGCAGATACTGTGGGCTAAGGGGTCCGGGCAGTCCCCTCCATATGGGACGCAAGGTGGCCGATGGGACAGGACAAAGGACCAGGTGACAGCGACGATGCCATTCTGTGTCCCAGGACAAGCAAACAACAATTTAAGGGTCGAGAAAGCATTAAACGCTTCTTCAAAAATTCACGCCTCTCGCTTTATTTTCCGGGCACCCGACAACACTCGTTTCAATTCATGGAATGTAATGCAGGACAGAAACGAAGTATAATAGTGCTTAACCTCCCAGACTCAACGGCTACTCCTTAACTCTCACCGGGACAACCGCCATCCTGACATTAGCCGCCGTCATTTGGAGGACACTCCGTGCGGCTAATAGAAATAAACTAATTTATACAACCGAAGCCGCACACTCGAACTCGACCCGTACACAGAAATTAAACAAAATTATAACTGAATACATTTCTGCATAGTACATCTATACATTCCTCCTTTGTGAAAGAGAAATGTTGTTTCTTACAACGTAAAAACGTATTTTTTTGTTCAATTCACACAAGGCTGCATGACGGCTGATGACTGAAAACAGCCCTTATATCAGGGCTGCCCTACCCTGTCCTAACTCCAACTGGTTCTGCTAATTAGCGGCCCTAAGCTATTATATGAGATGAGCCTTGTTTCGACAGGAGTGAACACCTACAGTAGGCTTACATTATGGTAAGATCTCCAGGAACAGGGTTCGGCAACCCTGCTGTTAGAAGTCTTACTTCCGAAACATTAAACTAGTATCTAGTCCCATTGAATCTTAATTCCTACTCCTTGACTATGAGAACCCCCTGGATATTTATGCCCTTTCAAGCAAAAACTGCAAAAAAAAAACTGTGACAAGGGAGAAAGTTATGCTTCATGAAGAGACCATAGTTAAACTTATTCATCAGAAATTATCTGCAATACTCATATAACAATACGTCAACTGGTTTACCTCCAACTGTAGATTACAGTACTGTTATTCATAGAAGTGTAGTCACATCCGAGCAGAATGCTGTAAGCTATGATGCTTGCTAAAGAAATGTAGTTTAGAGTTTTTGTTATCCGACTAGATATTCACGTACTCAATCATATTTTTAAACAATAATATTTGTAAATCAACACCAATATTGGGTTAATATATTTCAAATATGATACAAATTGTAAATAATTCAAATTGGCTAATAGTTCTCAAATAAATTGCAGTCAATAAAACAATGCACAAAACAAAAAATAAAAAATAAAATTAGACCAATCACTCAGTTTACGTATTTTATTTCAATAACAGCCAAGCAATGCTGTATTTGCTTCAAAAGTTACTAGAGAGGATCTACTTGTATAACCGTTTAAGTTCTGTGAAATCGAACAACATGAACACCCCAAATAAGCATTGATGGAGCACAAAAGCAATGAACAGGGGAAATTATCAAAAAGTCAGTTTATTCATATAGTGCAACATAACATACACAAATATTTGCAATAAAATAAGCAAAAAAGAAAAACTGGTTTGTTTGAATCGAAGTGTCAATACAGTCAGTTCTACTGCGGACTATATTTGTCTCAGATACAGTAATTCATAATTTTCAGAAATATAATATTTTGTGAAAGCATATGAACAAAAAACAATATTTAAGTATATCAGGGAATTCACATTTCAAATTAAAATATATAAAATTAGGTAAGGGCCGACGAGAAGAACGAAATTTAAGAACATAGTCCTTTTCAAGTAAAACTATCACAACAGCATGTGCAAAATAGTCCTTCTGCAACAAATGAAAGTATATTTTTTCCTTGTTCATCAAGTTTCCGAAAATGCTGGTAAAGAACACAAGCACGAGAGGGGTCTTACGCGGAGCCAGAGATTCATTCTGAATAGTTTTGAATAGTCCGAAGCCGACAAAGTCTGTTTCACCAAGCCCATTGATGTTTCGAGGCCACCGGGGCTGTTAAGTGCTGGTATCCCGGAAACATTGCAAGTGGCGACTGCTGAAAAGACTGGTAGCCGTGGCTGTTGAAGGATGGTGCCGATGTTACAAATGGGATGCTGCAGCCTGTTTTGTCTGTGTCGATTATACATGTATACGGCTTTCCATCGCGAACTAAAATTGGAACCACTACTCTACGCACCATGGGAGGTTGGTTGATGTCGACGGACCCCTCGGTCCGAGCTCTCTTCATTTTGTACCTATGGTTTTGAAACCAGATTTTCACTTGCGTCGGAGTGAGGCTCAGAAGATGCGCGAGGTGTTCTCGCTCCGGCGCTGACAGGTAGCGCTGCTGTCGAAAGCGTCGCTCAAGCTCGAAGGTCTGGGCCTTAGAAAACAGAACGCGGCGCTTCTTCCTTTTCTCTTCCGCTTCACATTCAGACGGTTCCGATTTCTTGGTAGAGTCTGGCAATGTCTCCAGACTACTCTCATCAGAGGCTGGTAGGAAGATAAACATTTTATTAAATAAATTAATGTCATACCAAGGTAAATCACAAAATGCGAAGTAACCAAAAACACAGCAGATACTGAACTTATTTACAAGAGAAAAATGCCATCGACGTAACAAACAATGGAACAGAAATAAATGAATAAATAAATAAATAAATAAAAAGTGCTAAAAATTATTGTTCATTAATTCGTCCTTGATTGATAAAGCACATTTACTTCATGTCTTAGACTAGAGTTGAATGAGATGTGCATCACGTGTGTGATTAAGGACTACTGCTATAAATAAATAAATAAATAAATAAATAAGACAAGCATCTGCAGTGGTTAGCCATGGTTTTGACTTACACAGGCAGTGGCCCCGGTCGTTCTCCATCCAGGAGGAAAAGCTACCGGTGGAGCAGGGGAGCCCAGGACAATTTTGAGGCACTGTGTCAGTGTCATGCTCAGGTAAATCCAAAATACTCCGCACTGTGAAGCTAATTTTAGCAGAAATAGCCATCACTTTTAGATTAAAAAAACAGGCCACGTCGACGCCCCGCAATATCAACCGATACTGGAGGTAGTTGTGTTCAGACAGCAGAATATCCACTTGGAAATGACTGAAGAGAGGCGCACGTTGTCACACAGGGACCTCAAATGGCAGTGTGGACACCAGAGGCGGGATGCTTATATAAACAGATGTCAGGGCCACAAACACTGGCCGCATTCAGAGTCGTCCTTCCATAAGATGCTAAGTACCTGAATGGCTCAAGTACCAAAATCTCAGTGAGGGTAGGTGTAAATGCGTAAAAGAATACCCCGTTACCCACACAATGGCCGAAGGAAACACTCCTCATCATTACATATTCTGCCCGATTCGCCAAAAGTGGGGAAACAGATAATGGTAATTGTTGCGACTGAATCACGTCTTGGGTGGCAAGTGACAACAAGAGACCCCCCTCCCTCCTCAACAAACATCGCCGATATTTGCATACAAAGTGATCCATTAGCGTGATATTCCGAGTTGTTTTAGCTAATTCATTAGTGTGCTTTGTCTTCGTAATTGCACGTATGCATACAAAACAGAGAAGACGTAAAATAAAGTGCATAGGCATACAGGGGCGCGCGCGCACTACAAACACACACACACACACACACACACACACACACACACACACACACACACACACACACACACACACACACATCAGTAATCGACCATTTTATTTTTTATTTTCTTGGACCTGCATGCTTCGTATATTGTGCGTTATTTTTAAGGATTGCGAAGGCGGGCTAAGTAACTGGCCTATTCTTAATAAGTTAAAAATAAAAACGTCTGCCACTGGCCTGCCAACAAGACGGTCTTCGTCAGAAAAAAATAAAGTTGCATTGCGGTTCTTTTTATGGCAATGTGGCATCTGAAACAAAATCCATGACCTAATATTCTTCGATAAATGTAGGCCTACTATGCGATCAATACAATGACGTCCCGAACAACTGTGACGGCCTCACTTGCATTGCAGGTGCTTGAAGGACAGGTGACTCAATGTTCCACAAGACCTCGGGAGTTTAACACCAATCTCATTTGTCTGAACTCTGAAAAGAGAGTAGAAGATAGCATTAACTGGTTTTAATGTTCGAGCTAATAAAACGCCTAATGATACGCGAATGTGGCAGTGGCCTAACGCTTCACACTCCTTTTTATCATTTATCCCGTATCGAGGGAACAACATATGAAGAGTTTGTTTCAAAAACGCAATAAGTGCCAAAATTACAAAAAAATTGAGATAATACCAGACAGCGATAGCCCTGTGCTTCTTACACATGGTGCAAAAATCCGTTTTTAGAAATTCGTACTATAAGGTGTATTTTTTCATGGTCAAAGTTTGTGTTTTTCTATAAAATGCAATAGGTACCAACATAGAAAAAGCTGATTTACTCAAAATGAGTAAAATGGATATATTGCGTTTTGGAAATAAACTCTTCATTCAAGCACACATAGGACAACACATGTATTCCACAAATAAAGGTGTTGATGTCTCTCTTGTTCTATTTTAGGATGTAGGTCTATGAGTTTTACATGCAATTCTGGCGTGGGCCCACGCCCCATACGTGCACGTCAGGACGTAAGTCCGCGAGCAGTGCTTTGGCGTTCCCATGCAGTGTTTCAGACTGTCACATCTGCAGCGCACCGAGGATGACAGGACAGCAGCCATTTGTCCAAGGGAGAGGATCTGCCTCCCAAGCGTCCTGGGTGGTCGCACGAAAAGCTACACAAATACATGCCAGCCAGCGCAGGGGAACAAAGAGGGAGATGTAGCCCTACGTCCTGAACCCGTTGGAAGCATTTGTTCCAGTCAAGACTTTGCATTTGTTCAGTCCCAAAATAATACGTGATTGACGCCTTCCCACAATGTGCTTTAACTTTGTGGGATAAATCCGGGCTTGTTCCTTGTTGTCATGGTTTTGAATAGGCCTGAATAGGATTCTGGCCACTATCTACTGCTCCACGTCTACTGCCGCCAAGACTATACAGAGATATTAGTTATGCGTTTCGAAACTGAATTAAAAGCCTTTTAGTTTCCGCTATCAAACGAAATCGTTGGCTTTAATGAGTTGACGCCGAGAATGGCGAATAAAAATATTCAATATAACATCTGAATATGACTTGAACGAATTCCAGTTATATGATAAATCATTTTAATTTCAACATTGTTCGGGCAGTTTAACTGCTTGAGATCTGCTTTAACATCGGTGCCACGTATTATGATAGACTAGGAGTTCTACAAGCAGTTACATTTACGGCAACTGTCTCCCCAGGATATTGTCGCGGAAATAACACCGAAACCCATCGGTGAATGAATATCAAGAGGACAAACACGCTAAATTTATTCAGTGGAGAGACATGCGCTTGCTAAGCTCACAGATTAGGCTACTGTAAGGTGCCACAAGTATCCTTAATTTACGGGGGACTGTTAATTTAAGTGCAAAACCCAACAAGGCAAAGAAAAGTCATTTCCAGACTGGAGAATCCTCGTCACAATGACCCCTCGGAGCCTCTTAATCTATTAAACACCCACACGGAGAAGTGCGCCTTACCGAGAGGAGGTACTTCCAAACCGAGGGCCCTTCACATCCAAATATTTGCGTTCATTATTAAGCACTGTCCCAACAAACATAATACTTTACCGACTACATAGGAAATTAGGCTATAGGCTATGTTCAGGCCACTTTAAGGTTTATGAGGATTAAATAGGCTTCATCACATTATTGCGGGTGATGACATAGGCTATCAATAAAATATAGCTACTACACTCGTCTGGGTCCAAGTTAATGTGGCCGAATTACGCATCAGTTTAATGACCAAATTTTCACATGCATGCTATCGTTTAAAACACTGTGAATCACGGGAATGTCTGTATAAGCAACCATACAAATTGCCTATCGAGGGTGTTCTCTATAAATCTTCAATAATTAAGCTACGTGTCGTGTATTTTGCTTGTATGACTGCAAACAAGTAGCTAGGCTATATGTAACAAAGAAGTACGTTAATGACAGACATAACCCATTTGCTGAGGGTGGAAGCTTAACCGACCCAAGTAATACATAAGGAAAGGCCATCTGAATCTTTATCACCCCAAGAACTGAAACAAACACAGCAGAATCAGAACGCGTTTGTTAGGTTTTGACTATTTAGGCCCGAGTATTCTGTACCGTCCTAAATCTCGCATAGGCGCGCTGAGATGCACAGAGAGGCAAACA
This sequence comes from Gymnothorax javanicus, assembly GCA_029692085.1. Classification (NCBI taxonomy): domain Eukaryota; kingdom Metazoa; phylum Chordata; class Actinopteri; order Anguilliformes; family Muraenidae; genus Gymnothorax; species Gymnothorax javanicus. Next base: position 27,481,362 of record CM056193.1, read on the forward strand.
TAAACGAATGTTTAGATTTCCGAAACAATAGTAGTTCATTTGAATGTTTAATAAGTGTGTGTGTGTGTGTGTGTGTGTGTGTGTGTGTGTGTGTGTGTGTGTGTGCGTGCGCGCGCGTGTGTGTTAAAAATGTTTACTGAACAAAACATCACGCGAGGTTTATCCTGTATATTGCAATGTCACATTTTGTCGTGTAGGCAGACAAAAAACATGATACTTTACCTTCCCTATTTCAAAATATTGCCTGTAAATCTTTCTGAAAGTCATCTCATGCGAAGAAGTGTCTCCGCAACCACGGAGACGAGCTGCTTTGTTTACCAAGCAATATCTTATAAATATTTATTTTAAAACATTGAACTGTATCAGATCAATTCCAAAATATGCAGATGAATACAACTAAAATAATGAGAAACAAGCCTCATTTTGATGAAATTGGAAATTAATTCAAATTCAATAAACATCATGCTCTAAGCTTGCACGAAAATGAGAAATGCTGGCAAATACATCCAAGCCCAGCTGATCAAAATCGCAAAGGGTTTCAGCGAAGGCCATGTGCACCAGAAAACAATCAGCCTTACCAAACTCATTCATAAAACAGAAATTATATTGACAAAGGAGAAAAAAAATCTTTCTTTGAGAACATCTTGTTTGCCAATAAAATAAAATGGCCCTTGGATTGTTTTATAATGGTGCAATCAATACATTTCTGAAAACGTTGTTCCAGAATTTACGCAAAGAAAGAGAAGGATGCCGAATGAAAACTCAAGACATGCATTAATTTTGCAATAATATACACTCAGTCATTATAATGTATTTGATGTAAATTCTAAATTTTTAACTCGTATATGTATTGAAAAACTATTGCATGCAGATTAAAATAACATTAGGCGAAGCACTGAACCATAACATGTTGTCAAATGTCCAGAAATATGTTAAAATAGCATATTGCTCTCTGAAGCTACAACTGTTCCCGCACCCTCCCATCCCAATCAGTTGAGGCATGTACAAAGCCACCTCCTTGGTGACCACAGTATTTGCTTAGAGGACTAAAAGCATCACCTCTGACCTCAACGTGCAACCAAAGAGGCAGGAATGAGTTTCTTGGGCTCCTGCAGAGTGGTAAAAAACACTGGGAAAAAAAAAAAAAAAAAGAATAAATAATTAAATAATTAAATAAACAACTAATGAAATTTAAACACCTATTAGAATATGCATTGTGTCCATTAATGTTTTCTATCAATTAAATACTGTATATATGCATTATTGAATTTACTGGAGATATACATGTAGTATTATTGCTATAATGAATGCCATATTCCATCTGCAAGCACATTATACAATTTAAAAAATCCCAGTTATTGTTTTTGTAGCCTACTTTTGTTTTTGACTTAACTGAAAAAGTTCATTGGATTCACTTAAAAAATTGTAGACATTGGAAATGCATTATTGAAATGGCTATAAAAAACAGAAATTATCTTCTTTGGGCTAAATTAACCATCTCATGTATGACTTATGATAAACTCAGGATTTTTTACTAATATGCAGCAGTGCCCAAAATTGCAGGCATATATAGGGAAAAAACACTTTTAAACAGCTGTACACTGTAGTGACCTCCATGTATGAAAGGGTTAATCATGATTGATCGCGTTTAAAGTGTAGAAACACAACTTATTTGTGCGAATAACACATATAATTACTTTGTCACAGTATGTGTTGCCTTGATCTGCTTCAAAGGAGGAAGGAGGGTAAATAAAATGTATATAAATTAAAACTGCTGCACTGAAAAACAGCACCATTCGTCCAATTAAAACATTAAAAAAGAGCAGAATTATATGCTATGAATCACAATGCAAGTTTTCCTTATGAAAATATGTAATCTTCAATGAATCTCTGTTCAAGGTGCAAAACTATTTGAAATGGGAATATCATCAGGAAAAATAAAAAAAAAACACATTTCCCATTTTTTAGCCCCTTTTGTTTCTTCAGTGCATTCTAGTATCAAGAAGTCAACAAAGGTGACATCAAGTCTACTTCAATTTTTCAGTTTTGTGCTGCAAATTATAATTTCAATCTGAAGTGAGAACTTGAAACTTTGTGTCATGTATTTGGGGGGGACAAAGAATCTCTGCATAGCACATTTCAAATCATCACTTCAGTCTTAGATCACTTCAATCCAAAAATAATTCTAAGATTTTCTTGAAATCTCACCTTCATAAAACTAAAACTAATTTGTTGGCTGAAATCCTCAAGGAAAATAGTTTTAAAATTTGATCGAAATCTGGATACATCTACCAGACTAAAAACACAATAATACATCATACTGAGTATAAACAAATGAGCATGATCTCACCTAAATTCAAATGGCCATCCCGAATCCTCCCAAAAATAAACAAAGAGGAAAGCAAATTTTTGATCATCATGGAAAATGTTTTGAATGGATGCCAAAACTATGATGTTCACACCATGATCACTAAGACTCAAAACCTAGCTTATGCAGAGGTTGCTAGTGAGGTAGCTAGCATTCTACATGGCATTTTTTGGATGTGTTATCTCAATCCCCTTTGTCCGAGCAATGGGTCACAAAAACACGATTTTGTACCTATTGACTAAGAGCAGAAGCTCTCCTAATTGATTCTAGACCCCGATGTATGCTGCATTTTGTTCAACCTTGAAAACAAACATAGGATTTCAATAAGCTCTTGTTTTATTAAGCGCCTTTCATGTTTACAGCAGTTATTTACCTTCTTAAGCCACATTTTGAAAGAAATATCCATGAATGAATAGTGATCACTCTAGATTTTAATAATTCATGATACATTAAAACTGTAGCAAAATGAAATCAACTAAATGCAATATTTACATATTTGATTGTTCAAGATTATCAAAATGAACGTTTAGAATGGACTAACATCAAATTGAACTATCATTAACCTCTAAATTGGTGTGATCAAGAAAAAAAAGCAATTTCATACTGATAATGTAGCTGCAGTAGAAAGGTATGAGAGATAATAAGAGTGATGATAACAAGTAAATAATCAGGATTGAAGATGGGCTGCATTTCATCAGTAGTTCCATTCCCCCCCATTCACTTACTCACAGTCCTTGGTATTACGCCAGAGGTGTAAAGTCCGGGTTCAGAAAGTAAAAATCCTCCCCCGAACTTTATTCCAACCACCTGGATTTAGTTCGGACAGGAGATAGAGCCAATTTGAGTGATCAGCTCATTCTGTGGGAGGGAGAAAAACTTGGCAGGACTTCTACTTTCTGACCCCTGGATTTTACAAGTCTGCCCCATACATCACACAAAGGCCACTTGAGCAGCAGAGGGAAAGTAAGCGGCGGATGAGCGGAGAATTTAAATAAAATTTACTTGCACTCGTGAATAATAACTGAATTTCGACATGATTACTGTTATTGCCCAGATATTACTACTTGTAGATTGTTTGCTCAGACATTCTTTATGTTTGTTGCAATTACAAACATCTGTTTCAATTAAGTGCCGTAAATCATGGGCTTGATGTCATTGCTGAAATGACGAGGAACTGCAGCGCACTGTGGCTGACACGAAGCGGTGAGTGACTATCGTTGATAACTCGCTCCCTCAGCCCTCGAGGGGTCGATCTCACAAAGTTAATTTGAGTTGCCCAGTGAAATCGAATGACACCTGTCATGGCGGCGGGGATTCTCCCATGAGGAAGTGCCGCGGGGAAGTCCACGTTTGCATGATGAAGGGCTTATAAAACGCAGCTAAAATCGGCTTTCTTTGTGAGACAATTACGATACAACAGTACCCTCTAGTGGATACAGCCATACACTTATTAAAATACGACGACATTTCTTGTTGAGTGCATACTTACATTTAACCCTTTCACTCCCAAAAGTGCCTTAACGCACTTACATGTGACTGTCACAAAATCCCACAAGCGCAAATAGGCAATCTGTGACGATACCCTGTTTTACCAATCAAATCTTTGGAATATTAATATGAAAATAAGGCATTGTATTTCTGCCAATGAGAAGAGATTTGTATATAAGAACGATAAACTTTTTTATGTTGTTGAACTTAAAATCTCCTTGTTTTTGGGATATACCTATTTGAAAAGGAGTCTCTAAAAAACACAATTTCTTATCCAATCCTCTTAGGCAATAAGGACAGTCGAATCACTGGGACCTTGGGAGTGAAACGACTCAATATACATTAAAAGAATGTATTCTCGGGGTAAACAATTTCTAAGATCGTGTAGTAGGCTATTATAATACACATCATGTTAATTCAGCACCTATTTTGATAATCAACTGGCATCAATTAAAGGAGCGGTTACGAGTGTCAAAACAGGATAAACACAAAACAAGATCAAAATCCAGGCTATTCATCACTTTTCAAAAGAAAACCCTTCCATAGAAACAAAGAATGGAGCAAAGAGGACGAAGAAGAGGTTTCTTGAATTCTGACATTCAATAGTATAATTGGTACTTTTGTCGAACCACAGATGTTTACCAGCAGGTGGCATTGTTTCTCGTGGCAATGGAGGTGGCGAACAGCAATTGATACTTCTGTGATCTTCAATTCGGTAAACAGATTCCAGAGTTGACAAGCAGTGACAGCACTCAAAATTTGAATTAAAGTGAATAATAATGAGTTGGACATTATGTACGCCGGCGTAAGTGTGTGTGTGCGTGTGTGTGTGTGTCGTTGTCTCGCATTGGCCTAAGCACCAGCATTTTTTTCTTTTTACAGCAAACTTGACAGTATGCTCAAGGACCGCTCACGGATGCGATGATTCACAATTTCTGGAAAATTTAAAATTTTATTGACTTGTAATATCACTCCACTGGCTGCTAACTCCTAACGCTTCTTAACCGGCCGGTGGGGGCCGCAAGTGATCAACAATTGCTTCAGTTTGGAATCTTATTCCCTCAAGGGATAACAGGGCAATGCAGGTAGAAGTCAGCATAGAGTGCAATCTTCTCGTTTCAGTATACTTGTCCAAGGTAAGAGTTCTGTGAATTAATTTCTAAATAACAGTAAATCTATTCATCACCTTTACAGTTTTCTCGAAACAGAAAATCTGTTCACAAACATGTAAACCTATAAAGTAGGCTTTGCTCACACCCGGTTAAACACAAAAGTTAAGTTAGCATAAAAATGCAGCGAAATTTAGGCCCACCCCATGAACCATATAACACACCTTCCTCCCAGATATAATTTCCTTGTACCAATAAGTTGGACTTTGTTTCTGTTGAAAAATTATAGATGTCAAGTCAAATTACGTTATGGAGCACAACGTAAGCTCCACATCGGGGAATATCCTTGTAGGCCAATAAGTGTTAGGAACTCTTGTCGAATCAACAGGGCCGATTCTTCATGTTAAAATGATTTCTTGCCATCTTCCTTTAGCATATAATGCACATACGAGTTGTAAATAGTCATAATGGCACCGTTGTCTTTCCTTGAAAATGACTCATTTCTGAAGTTAACAGGAGTGGGATGGATCTCGAGAAATGTGCGCGACAACATGAAGTTGGAAATTCTGTCCTAATCGGCGGAGAATAAATGTTTATGTTTCCATCGGAGCTTCAGTGCAAATAAATAAATAAATAAATAAATAAAATATATGATGCCAAGAATACATGGACATTATGGAGGGTCTATTGGCCTCAGCGCGCAGTGAAATTAGTTGAGGCCAGTTGACTGATTGATCAAACTAGTTTGTATTAGACAGTCATGGTAATTTAAAGCATGTTCTATTGAACTTAGGAGAAAATACATATAGCTTGATATATATTGATATCAACCAAAATTGAAATTCTATTTTGATATAAATTTTGGGCCATATCGCCCAGCCCTATCGTTAAGTGAATACCCGGTCATCTTTATCCTCCAGGATACCGCCATTTCATCACGGTTATATGATCCATTATGCTTATTGGTATTAGCCATGTTAATATTACACTTTCCAAGTGTTGGTACAGATAAATTCCACCGAGGGTTAATGATAATCAATTTCAGGTGGCACCGATGACCTTCAGTGCTGGTTAAAACATCATGAATATTTTAGTGTTTCCTTCTTCACTGGAAACTCACAGTGACCTCTAAAACACGACTACGTCCTTAACATCGGTTTCATCATTTCCTTGCAATTGTGGCTAAGGCTAGAATATACAGGCATTAAACATATGAAACAGAATGAACATGACTACTTGCATCTGAAAGTATTTTACCGGCTTAAATTTTTTTTTTTAATTATTTTTCATTATACCCAAGTTCGCAAGGAAGTAAGAGATGCGGTTTGAAAATATGGATGGGTCATAAGTTGCAGGTACTCCAGTTCATTTCGTCAGGAAGTTGGCTCGATGAATCACCCATGGCAAACAACTTCTCTATGGTTCCTATTAAATAAACGTATTATTGTTATTATTATTATTATTATTATTATTATTAGTAGTAGTAGTAGTAGTAGTAATAGTATTAAACACCTGCCGCCCATATTTGAAATCTTAAATATATCATATACCCATACAAAACAATGCAGACCCTAACTGGGCATTGATTAATATTTTTTTCACCAGTAAAATTCCTCGCTGAAATGTTGATAAGGTGGAAAATTAGTGGTCAAAAGACCACAGCATCTGCTAATATGAAAGAAATTAAAAAAACTTCCCTGTTACGTGGCACTGCAAACCGGGCGCGCTCATCAATATTTTGTGTTTTTGTCAATTCCTTTTGCAATTCCTTTGCATAACTGACCGTGACAATTGAGTAATGAGATGCGAAGAAAATGGTCTATAGCCAAACGTAAACAAAAAAAAGTTTTGTATCACACAAAAACAATTATCATTTAACATTCAAAAATGCCTTTTATGCTGTTGCGTCGGCCTGTGGTATAAAAAGTTTATAGGCTCTATGGTCGCTTGACGTCAAATAGCCAAGTCGTTCAAGGCTGCAAGGCTGCTGAAGTAGGCTATGCAATAAATCAGAAAGTGCGGATTCGTCCTATTCATGTTTAGCCTATTTATTACTATCGCCGGTCGCACAAGATTATACTCAAAGAACGCCCCCCCATTACAAAAACAATTTGATAAAAACGTTTAAAAACGTTTGATTAATTTCGCCAACGAATCTGAAAAAAAAAAAACAATGAAAGAATCAGTTGTTCCACCCGGTGTAGGCTAATCGTTACAGAAAGACGACACCAGCAAATGAATCAGCATTGTTTAAAATCAGCCGACGAATTTAGGCCTGAATTTGTTGTATCTAAGGAAGCACCATTCCCTCCATTCGCTTTTCAGGCATTCTTTCTGTAATCTTTAAAGGAACTTTCTCTTGCCAACTGAAACAGTCATGGACATATTTAAATCCATACATGAAATTAAAAAAAAAATTTTGTTCCTCTATTTTTAGCTAAAATGGTACATAAAGCAAGTGCAAGCGCGAATCAGCTGTTTTTTAAACATAAAACCTAATTTATTTCTAATGTGTTTTTTTCCAAGAAAGCAAAGCATTCAGCAGTCGTGTGTGCGTGTTTTATTTTTAATATTCATCACTCCTTCACTTTAAGTGTCCCATGAATAACGTTCAGTAAATTATAACTCAGTTGTATAATTACCACCCACAAGCAGTGGCTTATAAACAGTTTCTCAAACCGTTTAAACACCTCATAGAATTTTGTCTACCGGAGATTCGTGAAAGTCTTTAGAAATCTTTTCGTTACATTAATCTAAAATCGTCCTTCAAGATATTGTTGGCTGACAATGGCAATTTTTCTCGAATTGGAACTCGAGACACCATTTCGCAACAATATAGGCCAAATGAACCATTTCGCTATACATGACATTATTCGAGATTAGTTACTTTTTATATTATACCAAAGCGTCCTTCATAGAAAGAATACATCTATGCATAAATCCTTCGTGTTAGGCCACATATATTTGCAATAGTCTTGACTATACATGTATCATTATCATAATTTTTAATGTAGGGCCTATTGATTTTTCATCGTTAATTGACATGAAAATGAAATGGGATCGTGATAAAATTCCATATTAATATACTGACTGAACTGATGATGTTCAACAGCAAAATAATAATTTCGGCAGGATATAGTCTATTGTATTCTTTATGCTATATATTATATCATGATTCTCCCCCATGGCACACGCGGCGGAGTATTTTCTGTAGAACTGTATTGTTCAAGAAGCACGATGAAGCCCTCGATAAAACATGAAGAGATTTGCGATTCTCTCACATTGTTAGGATCTGGACATAAATAACTTGAAGAACAAAAAAAAAAAAAAAAAAAACCGCGCGGGAGATACAACACACTCCTAATAATTTTTAATGCTTTTTCCGGTGAATTTTAAATTGTAGATCACGACCAACATCATAGGGATGATGAGGAATATTGTGCGTAAAAGTAGCCTAGTTGTTTCATTACTGAGCTCTATCTCACTTCTTCGGTCATTAGTGTTACACGGGACCGCAAACTGCAGACGGTTTGAACATCAACAAGTTAAGAAATGCAGTTACATTTTGTAGGTGGTCGGAAAATGTGTATGAGGTACGCCGGGGTGGGGTAGGGGCCATACCGTTGGCCATGTTTAATTTCCTAGCATGCACCCGATGATCTACAGTAATGGCACACATTATTCAAATATTAATGATATCTCATTTGTCACGAACACGTTGTCAGTATTGCTGAATCGGCTGTAAGCGATGGTGAACACATTTTTGAATAGGTAAAGTCCCAGTTGTTTTCCAGTGGAGGGCGCCAGTAACACTGTCCGGTTTGCAAAATTCTTCGTGTGAGGATCTCACAGTTGATGCGCCTGGAATTTATCCGTCGGCCAATGACCCAAGCTATGCATAACTTGAAATGGGCGACCACTGATATTTTTTGTCAAAATTACACTCGTTAAAACAGGACAAATCGTGCCCGCGACGCACAGTAGACACAGGGTAGGCAGAAAGCTGATACAAGAATAGTTTCTCCTTCAAGATGTGCAGGTTGTCCGGCAAAATATATATAACCCCAGTATATTGCTAGTGCACAAACTACCTTTTCTTATTTTCGTTAGTTAAGGCCCACTTGAAATTATCTCAAAGCTTGTGTTCAACACACTTTGTTTTGAGTAGTGCTTTTTAATCTTTTTTTTTTTTAAGCAACAAAGACTTTACAGCTCAGCTAAGCATGATGTTACCTACAATATTAAGTCTTTATGCAATGTTAAACCTGATGCCGCATTAAGTTATGTGAACTTGTTTCTTCTCTTTAATTCCACATGTTATAACAAGCATTATAAATTGAACTCGAGTTTATGTTTTCAAAAGTTAAAGTTATCCATTGTCTTCACGAACTGTGAGTTGAATAAAGCTTATCTTCAAGTTGAGTTAACTCACATTTAGCTGAGTAAACACAAATTTTTAAGGCAGCCAGTAAACTTTCCTCTCCAAGTTTAACCACCTTGAAATATATGACTGTGATGTGAGCTTGTCTACAGTACAGTATACAACCTTATCGGTAATTAGGCTACTTAGCAATACTTAATTATTATTTCTAAGCATCATTTCGCAAAATTGCATAATCCATTCCTTACAAAAAGAGTCGTCCCTCTACTTATCAAGCAACTGTCTAGAGTGATAGAAAATGATCGTAAATAGCAGAGAGTATCGTGCAGGTATCTGTCTAAGTCAGGCAAGATAGGGACTCGCAGTAGACGGAAGTTGGTGCCTCTTCAATAACGGGAGGTAGACAGCAAAAGTATTTGCTAGCTCATTATATTTAAACTCTTGCGCTTTTATGCTTTCTGTTCTCACGGCTTAAATATTCATCTTAAATAATAAATTGCGCATGTTTGATGCACGTGCACATTTAAATCCGTTTAATTGCAAAGAATAAAAAGTTCATGAATGCAAGATACCAACTGTAACACAAACCTATTCGAAATATATTTTTATTTATTATATATACAACATTTTACGCTTCACTACAGGCAATCATGATTATAAATGTTATACATACCTATACAGTTGATATATGCATTATTTCGCAAAATTTTATCACTCAATCCATACAAAGAGAAGCTCGGTCAGTGATGAAGTATTTACTTTTCAAATAAAATATAGCCTAATCTATGTCAATATCATACAGCTTGGTGGGGCTATGCGATAACAGCACGTTTCCCTGTGAAGCACAGTAACTGTAAGATGATGGCAACATGTTTTTGTGACAAGGCATCCCCTCAAACTGGCATGCAAATACAAAGACGCGCGCTGTGGCAATTTGATTGATTTGGGCAACTATTGTTGTTTTTATAAGGGAACAAAGCGCCGTTTCATGCGATAATAGTACATTTGCTTTGTTCACAGATAAGATCACACAAATAAGAATTCAGCCTACACTCAGAAAGTAGCAAAAGTTTAATTGCATTGAATGATATGGAAAACAACTAAACTGCTGTTAAATCAGTCATGAATGAATGAATGAATGAATATTCATTATTGTTTCAATTCTGACATTATTCACGTCTATTTATACTGAACTTGTTCATTGGTACGCTATGTTTATTCATAATGTAAACTGTATAGTAGGCTATATCTTTTTACCGTCTATTAAATGGCGCTTTCAGTAAGCTGTAAAGCATTTCGTAATTTCGTTTCATGACACTTTTGCAACATTTAATTTATTTAATAATCTTTAACAATGAGGCTTGAACAAAAAACTAATCCAATTCTGTACCCGTACTCAAGACACACAGGCACACTTCTGAATGCATTTTGCACAAATGAGTGTGCTTCGAAAATGTAGTTGGACGAAGATCTCATGATTCTCTGTGCCCTCTTACTGCATATACAAATCCCATGTATGCCTACTAGTCTTCCTAATACGAGCGCTTTTCGCAGTGGCAGTCGCATGGACTGTAGTCTTAAAGCTAGCAGCGACTAAGTGAGTATGAATATCAAGAAGTTGTCCTGGGAACTGAGTGGCGTAGAATTACATGCATACAGTTACGCTTGTCACTGTATGAAACACGAATATTTTAAAATAGTCTCCCAGTAGTCAATGTGCACAAAAAATAAAACATTGGCCAGCTGTATTCAGCCCATATTTTGGATTAGCACTAACTAACAAAGAGCAATGATTCTTCTTTGCAAGCTGTCGGTTTAAATAACCCAATGAACTGAGTGTGTAACGAAAAAATAAGGCTTACTGCTACTTAATTGGCCGAAGTTGGGCCGGCATAGATTGAAAGTAAGCCATTGTTTTTCTATGGCCTAGAATATGACCTCAGCCGTGCTTGGTAGCCAGGCATCATCGATACCAAGAGTGGAGATCAACATTTTTTGAGTTACTTTATGTTTCTCCTAATTTATATTTACAAATATAAATAAAATTAACTACATCTTTAACAAGAACAACGGGCCAAAGAGACCGGCGACTGATCACAGTGATGAATTCAAATTGACATAACTTAAGGTAAATGCAAAACTTATATACAAACAGGTCTATTTCGCATTATTAAAGAGCACGGTGAATCGTTAATAATAATAATTATGATGATGACGACGATGATAATAATAATAATAATTATTATTATTATTATTATTATAATGCATTTTGTAGGACAAATATCGACCTTCGACAAATTTAAATGACTCCTGAGGCCTAAATATCATGGCGTAAACTCCGAATCAAAAATAGTGAAGTTGCGATTAATTTGTGTAACACCAACACACACACACACACACACACACACACACACACACACACACAAACTATTCAACCAAAATGGCTTTTGATGTTTTTATGTTGTCACTTGTGTCACTTCAGACACGCCTACACAGCTCTAAAATCGGTGGGATGTAAACACATGCGAATGAGAAAGTAGGCTACACATGACCGCAGAAAAGACATAAAAAGTTTATACTACAGAAATCCACTCATATCAAGTATCCAAGGATTTTAAGGGTGAATGACACACATGCTTGCCCGTGCGCGGTCTGATCCTCTCCGCGCCGTGAGCTCAGAGAGGCGCCGCACCTGCGCGCAATTTGGGCCAAGAAGCGCGCAACCGGATTTAAGTCTTATAGTGATGGCTTAATGTAAGCTTCATTAGCCAATACCGTGACCACCTACGAGGGAAATTGGACATTTACGTATAGCGTACGGTCGGTAGAAAAATTAGAGGCGGCTTGAATTTCCCGGTTGAGCTCCTTTGTCTCCTGGGTGTGACCTTAGCTATGAGCACCGGGGTGCCTCACAGTGGAAACATGAGTATGTCCACTATCCGATAAACATTACTCTTTATTGAAAGGCGACCGAGAGAAAACGAGATTGGCAAACGAGCTCTTCCGAAATAGAGCCAAATTGGGATCATTCATTGCGCTACATGGATGAAGAAGAAACGCGGAAGAAAGAGAATGGTGCGACGGCACAGAAAAGAGACAAGAATTCATAAAGAGACAAAATTTTGTCACGGTCCATGTTATGAATTGTCTTGTCCCCTCAGATGAAATGTTAACTGCTAATAAATGGCTGAAGTTATCAAAAAGTCGTGGCCAACAAAGACATAGGAACAACTACTTTTATCATTCAGCCCACTTTGATTTAAATTGGCGAACGTGAGATGGTGATATGTTTAGCAATTAAGAAAAATATGAGCAGTTTAGATTTCGTTGATCTCGGGGAATCTGATTTTCATAACGAGAATTATGGGCATAAAGCGCGAAAGACAGGTTAAAACGCCTTCGTGTGATCTTCAAGCAACACAGGGTACAAGCCCGAAGTGTGAACAGGAAGCAAAGACCGAAATAACGGCCAACACGCATTTCTTCAGTTGTCAAAACGTTAAACAAACGCTTTAATGCGATAGCATACAGGCCCATTGCCAGGTTTCAGGGGTACTTCTGCTATTGAGTGCGAAACAGCACTCAATAGCAAAATTATTAATTGCTTAAATTACTTTTAGAAGACAGTACCACCAAAATGCATCTGATTTTAATTATCACATAAAAAGCACAGAAAAAATATATAGCGTTGGAATGCAGATTAATATCCTATAGGCCATAATTATTGGGGAAAGAAGCTTTTTTCTTTTTGTAGTTTGAAAAAGATCAAATGTGTTAAATGTGTGTGGACTGCCAGAATTATCATTATTCTTTTTTTTTCATAACATTACATTGACTGCTAAGGCTGAACTAAATTCTGAATATGGCCAGACAAAACTATGCATAACAAGATAAATAAATATACTGATGTGCATCTTAAACCTGGCTTAAATCCGCCTTTATACAAAAAAGTAATTAGTCTATTTTTCTGAGTTTTACCTGCAAAAACTGGCAGTGAACAAACATATATACATATATACAATTGTGTAAATTCTGTTGATGTCAAACGTCGTGATCTCCGAATACATGCAAAATTTTCTGCAATTGGATGCGGTTTAAAAACTGCTTATTTCTGACAGAATAGCTGCAAATTGTATGCATTATTTGATCGGCTGGTATTATTTTTTTATCTTGCACAATGGTGCAGTAGGCCTACAGCCATTCCAAATGAGAGTAACGTATCCAATATGTTAATGGAATACTTTAATATATTTCCATTATCCTCTTTTCTCAATAGGAAAGCAACTGCTATCGGCTGCTTGTATTATTAAGCCATAGTTACCATCGAGACTTTGACTGAAAAAGATTCTGTTATTAAAGATATTGAGCTGTACAGTTTTAGATATTACGCAGGTAGCGCAGTATGTGTACTAATTTACCATTTTACTGGTGTTAAAACATTTCAGTACATGACAGCAACCTTCCCTCATTTCGACATGGAGAGGAAAACCCCTATTCCTGGACCACATGTCATGTCAATTTTTTGGCCAATAACAATAGACCTCATGCGGAAATCAAAGTCTGATTGGCGCTCTGGTCTTCAACAAGAATGCTTTTTTTTACAAGTCCTGCCCATGGTTGAATTGGATTGAAATGTAAGCTTGCCCCCCTTGACATCAGGAAACAGAACTCGATTTTTCCTCTTGCTACAATCATTAGCGCTGCGAACAGAGGAACTGCGGACTTTCATTTCTGCTACCGCGGTTTGGGGGAAAACAGTTAAGAATTAGAAACCGAGGACGGAACTGGAAGGTATCCATAATAATTGGGGGACTCAACATGATGGGTAAGTACAGTTAAATGAAAAGCTTTTGCTATCGATGATCATCACTGACGTTACGTCTGCGCTACTTGCATTACGTTAGCTTTGATGAGCGTTCAATCGTGTTCTTGACAAATGCTTTTGACAAAAGTTTAATCATGAAAAACATGAACACCGATATCTTAGCCATGGATAAACATTATGTTACTCCAGTTTGTGTTTTGTGGCGGAATGAGTCTTAAACTGTGTGTAAAACGTTTTGTGTCGGCGTAAAACTAAGGTTTTGAAGAAAAAAATACGTATATACTCGTTCTGCATTAATTATTTGAAATACTGAAACTAAACCTTTTGGCATTATAGCCCTATTTAACTTTTAGTCGTAAACTGCAGCTCGCTTTACATATGGTTTGGCATACTGAGATGATGGTAGCCCGTTAGACACTAGCTATTCTGCCGACATGTGTAATACGTATGAAAACTATAATGTGGTTTCATATCACTAAGCAGCCTATGCATATATTAATGTGCTTATTAACCTTACATTGTCTCACACGATTTGGAAACCCCAGACTTAAAGGCTGCAGCAGAAACATCTGTGTCTTATTAAACAAATAGGCCTATAGGTAGTCAATAATAATTGTTATGAAATGTCGCCTATGGAAGTTATCTCTTTTTGTTATGAATTCCTTGCCTTGTGTGCGTCTCTCTTACACCAGAGCCTGCCTTTGGGGAGGTGAATCAGCTAGGCGGTGTATTTGTGAACGGCAGACCGCTTCCCAACGCCATCCGGCTCAGGATTGTAGAGCTCGCTCAGCTAGGCATAAGACCATGCGACATCAGCAGACAACTTCGGGTTTCGCATGGTTGTGTCAGCAAGATTCTGGCCCGGTACAACGAGACGGGCTCCATACTCCCGGGGGCCATTGGAGGCAGCAAACCGCGCGTCACCACACCCACTGTCGTCAAGCACATCAGGACTTACAAGCAAAGGGACCCTGGTATTTTCGCTTGGGAAATTCGGGACAGACTTCTGGCGGACGGCGTGTGCGATAAATTTAACCTTCCTTCAGTAAGTTCTATCAGTAGGATTCTTCGCAACAAGATTGGGAATCTGTCGCAGCAGAGCCAGTATGAGTCAAGCAAACAGACGCCTCACCCTCCACCACAGGCATCGCTTCCGTACAACCACATTTACTCCTACCCGACTCCCATCTCAGCTGCGGGAGCCAAAGTACCAACTGGGCCGGGCATGCCCACCCTGCCTGGACACATGGCAATGCACAGGATATGGCCGTCTTCGCACTCGGTCACCGACATTCTGGGCATTCGATCTATAACGGAACAACAAAGTAAGCAATTCCTCCGCCTGTTCTACAGAAAAAAAAACATGCAATGACACTTGGTTAAGTTTACATTTTGTGAGAAATGAAGGTTTCAGTGCCTCTCACTTAAGCGCGTTGAACTTGAAGCCATCCTATCTGTAATGGCTGAACGTGCATTAGCCCATTTAGTTCAACAGTATTATTTTAACATGCATGAGCAAATAATCTGTACTGGGTTATAACATTTACGAAAAATATAAATCCGGGCCTCGTCAATATGCTTACAAATGTGATAATCCGAAACTCGAAACAGAGCGCAGAAGCCCCTCTCTCAAAATGTAAAAATAATTGGTTGTATATGTTGCGTGTGATTTCAAAGCTGGGCGCCAAAAGAGCATAAATGTAGTTCAGACGGCTGCATGAAAACAGATGGTTCGGGGCTAGCAGTAATAATTAAGGAGCGGATGTAGAATATTAGTGGGTATAGGACATAGGAAGAACAGCACAGAGGAGATGAACTTAAAATCAAAATGTAGTGTTCGAAACTGCCATTTCTCACTGGAAGGCATTTTGCCTTCCCCCATTTTACAAACAAATCCGACAAGGAATATATTTGGTCACTTTCAGACCGGAACACCACACCCAGGAACTGGTCTGCACGGCCCTCTATCCAGCGCCATCCATTTGATCTCGTTTAACAAATAGCAAATAGCCTAAACGTTGCGTCACTAAAGATCGTAGCCGGTAGCCCACCAAGTCTACTGCACATATAACAGTTCATAATGTCCTCTCAGCTGATATTGCACAGTTTACATGGAGATTGCACCGACGTATCGTCTACAAATGATAAAACATTATTAATAATTTCACAATTGCTTACAATGTGTTTATTCGGTAATGCAGTTGATCTTCAACACAAACATTCTCTGGAAATATTTAGCGCAGAGTCGGAGCAAATTCTAGAAAATCCAAAACTCTTGCTACACTCTCGTGAGTGTGTTTTATTCGCAGGGCAGTGCAACTAACCCCTCTCCAAAAACCTGGGAGGCTCGGGTCAGCCCATGTTTCAATTAAACTGAGACAATCTAAACAACATGATTTTTGCTCCTATTTAAAATCAATGCAGATAGTCATACTCAAGAAATCACGGTAAGGAATTGTTCTCAAATACTGCCTTTCTAAACAATTTATGCTTTCCCAAATTATTAGCAGATGTTTGTGGCAGGTTTCGAAAGTTGAAACAAAATATAACGTACGCTGAAGTCTGTTAGGCCTTTGAGGGAAACATTCTCCTCCCTGCAGACTCGCTTATCTGCAGATATCCCAAATTTACTAATGTATAATATATAAAATGGTGAATCAGTGAAACTTTGACATTAAAGTAAGCTACTTTTTTTAAAACTAAAAGCGCGATAAACAAAAATCGTCTCTCTCGAGGGTCATGCTATTTTAACATTTGACCCATACGTAGGAGGCGGTTTTAAATTATAAGGCTCGTCGACTATTGAGAAGACCAGCTGATTGTTAAATGATATACTCGCGTAAAATGATTTCTGCAAAGTAATGCATTTTCCGAATCTACTGGCTCACTTTTAGCTTCGTTATATTCAATGTTTACTTGCGGCATATATGCCCAGGCCTCAATCAGGCCTATATATTTGTTTTAAGCGGAACAACCCTAAAAGATAAATAAATAGAATAAAAGACCTGATCTGACTCAAAAAAAAAACATTTTTTTAACGATTAGTTCGACAGTTTTAATACTTCACATTTAGCTTTAGTCATGTACAGCTCTATCTTGAAGAGCTTGCCTACTGAGAAGCCTAAAGCAGTGGGAAAATTCACTTTACGTCGTCGCGCCATAAAGCCAAGTACGTGATTATGTGATTTTTGTTCTAAGAAAAAACAGCTTTGATCATTCTCTTGCTTGAAAGGTATACACATTACTTTGAAATCTGGACTAGGAAGGAAAATTGATCAAATGCATATCCCGTGTTTCAACATTGGTGGGCTAACATTCTCCAATTTAAACTCTGGGAACCGTGTATAATATAATATTCATTACGCACAAAAGGGAAACGATTTCAGTAGTCTTAAATATAATTTGTCACAACGAGAAGACAGTCGGTTTATGTTTCTGCTATATGTCTTCGTAACATAAATGCATTTGGGCACTTATTCACTGCCGACATGGCACATGTAGGCTATATAAATGCAAACTCGAGGGTGCCTATATTCAGGCAGGTGACGTCCTCGCGTTTGGAAAGCAAGAAATTTCTTCTTGGCTGTAACTGGTTAGGTCCAGCTATAGGATATGTGAAGGCCAAAGAGAAAAGTTTCCGAAATAAGGCCAGCCGTGCATATATATATATATTGAATTAAATTTCAAATGTTAGGCCTTTATTGCCAAATGTATGCATGTATGGGGACTACACGCCTAAATTATGTCTATTAACTGCGTCACATGGGACTTAATGGATGTGAGTCCTACTTGGAACAGAAACATTAGTGAATATGGATCACTGATGTGTGTTGGTATATGGGCGCTGTTATCAAATTTATTCTTTCTGATTTCGCTCTCCTCTGTCTCTGTTTCATTCTCCAGTTAGTGACAATTCGTCATTTCCCAGTGCCAAACTGGAGGAATGGAGCGCTTTAAGCAGGACTAATTTTCCTCCAGCGAGTTCTCCTCTAGTCAATGGTGTGGATAAAGCGCACTTAGAACCAGAGGCAAAATACACGCAGGTAAAAGAAAATATCCATTGCTCTTCCATGAAAAATCATTCATATTAAAATAGCTAATTTAAGTAATTTTTGTCCTCATCTTAGGTAGTCGTATAGCAACCTTCCTTTTCGTTTTTAAAAACTAATGTATTATAAAATTGCTAACACCACTTTTTTCTTCTAGCCTATACACAATCGATATAGATCCGCTTAAATGAATTGCCTCTCTGGTCAGGGGTGGATTATATGTCGTGTGTGTGTGTGTGTGTGTGTGTGTGTGTGTGTGTGCGTGCGTGCGTGCGTGTGTGTGTGTGTGAGTGTGACTCGCTACTCATGTATTTGCAAAATGTTATCGTGTCATTTTTGGATTGTGTGGATTCTCCATAATTTCGAGCATCTGGTACACGAAAGACATTAAAAGACAGTATTATGGGGCGCGATTTGCCTTAATGAAATATGTTGACTTCATGTTCTTCATATTCATACTTTTCATGAATTTATCAGTAATTTTGGTTGTAGAATTGGCGCAACAAAACTCTTAAAGAGGCATAATATGTAATAGCTCTTAGATCGGGTTTCTTGTTTGCAGATTGAACAGCAAATAAAAGCTGGGGATGGTTACTAAATATTTGGTTGTTTTATGTATTAAATTTCGGCTGAGCAGAGAAGAGCGAAAGAAAGATATTATGCTTTAACCATTGGCTAAAGCATTATGGTTACTGGAATTGCGAGAAAGTCTGCCATATGCTAATAACAACCAATGCAATTATATATTGTGTATAACCTGTCTTGCACTTGTAATTGAAAGAGAAAAAACATGATGAAATCCCCCTACTCTCACAACGAGTTTGGGGATGGATACTGGCAATAGCATAATCAATGCGTGATGGACAGCACATGCATTGTTCAGATATTCTGGTGGCACTAGGGACATGCGTTACAAACTTAAAGTTGCATTGCTTCCAATGTGTTTTTCATTGACGAGGACATTTCACTGACGAGGACATGAAATACATTTTTGCCATTTTGATCATTGTGCTGGCCGATGTAGGCTCTACATTGTAATTTGTTTGCAAAGTAGCTTATATGAATGAACAATGGCATTAATCAGCATACATACTAAAAATGTTCAATAATTTAAATTAAGGAGCTTCACTGAGTTGTGAACATGATTCATGCAATACAGCACAGGATTTAGTTTGCGTAGTTTTGGATTTAATGCATTTATTTTATAATTACCCATTTCTTTTTGAGTTCTCATACTTAGTATGTAGGCAAATATAGCTGGATGTTTAGATGGACTCGCTAATAGGCGGTTTTTTTGTCATTTAATTTGCACATTTTTGGATTGAGCGCATTTATCTTGTAATAACGCATCTCATTCTTAGTCTGTTTGCGTATATAACTGGGTGTGTAGATAGACCAAGTGATGGGCGGTTTTTTTGTCATTGTATTTGTATATTTTTGGGGAAGTTCTGCTTAGTTAGTTTAAGAAGATTAATTAAGCAGTCATGCGCCCCTGATAAATAAAGTAGCCTCCGTCGCCAATAATTTTATGAGTTATTGCTTTCACCACTCGCTCGACTCCAAGACTTCTCGTTAGTTTTTACTTGTATTATGTTGCAGTGCAATTTTCGAAGTACCAAACATTTCGCACAGACCTGAATACACATGAATTAAGAATCATAAAAAATGCAAAAACCAAAAAAAACATCCGTTAATTAATTTCAATTGCGGCCTCATTTCATATATATGGCACGACATCTCTAATTGATAGTTTACATCCTGGAAATCACTGAGTTGCCGCTTTCTCTCATGATGAAGGGCCTACTCTCTCTCTCATTTGCCATGTAGGCCGACCAAAGATTGTTTTATATTCTGGGAGAATGGATAAGCCCGTCTGCCATTTCAGTTGGGAGGAGATTTCATATCTTCCGTGTTAAACCCTGGATATTTGTGTTGTGTTTTTATCATTATTTGCCTCACATTGCAGAGTTGAATGATAATCGTAAATTAATTTTGCTTGTCACTTGGCCAAGGTTTATGGAATTGTGCCAGATATTGATCCTTCCTCCCTCTTTAAATTATTTTCTTATTCAATACAACTTGAATAACTCGAATTCTTTGAAATTGACATCTTACATCTCTCTCTCTCTCTCTCTCTCTCTCTCTCTGTGTCAAACTTCTTCCGTTCGTATCATGTTACTTACCTCCCAGTTTAATTTTTCTTGATATGTTGCAGCAATTCAATGAGAGCCCACAAACTGTGGATCTATGGTATATGGCATAAATCCAAATGCCTCCTTCCATGCAATTCCAATAAAAACGGTGAAAAAGTGTTAATGTCACGAATTTTGGAGCCTGAGCATGTGTCTTGAAAAATGTGTCTGGGGAATTATCGATGTGTCATCCAGTAGTATAGGGACTCAAATGAGCCACTTAAATGCATTATTCAGCTGAAGTAAAATTTTATAACTAGATACAGATATAGGCCTACACGTGGTAGGCTACCACTTTGAACCAACATTAAACTGAGGCAGTTGATTTTACAATGCTGTAATCTTCTGTATGAATAATATAGTAGCCTGTTGGTTTTCAGGTAGGTCAAGTCTATAGATTACACCGGCATAAAAAACGAATCATTGACTTTTCCTCTCACAGAAATAGAAGTGCCGACTGTTTGGCAAAATGTTAATACCAAAATTGAATGCTAGAATAAAATCGCACAAGACTACCGTGCTGCATTTCTCATGATTTAATAAGCTAACGCATTAACGAAACTTTATCAAATAACTTCCACATTTTGGAGTCGAAAACGGAGGTTTCCTCCCCGTGGAACAAGGGTCATTTAACCCTGATTTAAGAGTTACTACCGAAAAAAATATAAACAGAGGTAGCAGATCGGATGTGCTGCTTAAATTGCTTCCGTTGTTTCAACATATAGGCCTATATTTTCCTGAAGTCCGTAGGCAAACTGCATTTGCAGCAGCACGAAAAAAGCCGTTTTTGTATTGGTATTCCGCTTGCATCACAAATACAACATAGTCTACATTTTTTAAAATGTTTTATTAAATGTTGGTAAAAAAGCTAGGGGCCCATATAAAATATTCAGTAAATTAATGATGAATATACATTATACTCGGCATTCCAAGTGTGGGAAATGGAGAGTGAATTTAATGCTTCTTAAATGCATGGGTCGCTGCTGAAGAGGCTGGCATATCGAGTTGATAACTTAATCACTGTGTCTGCGTGGCCTCTTCTTTTAATTTGTTGGACAACGTCCGCGTCAATTATATGCCTTCAATTCTAATTGAGACAAGTACTAAATACGAAGATTTACAATTTGAGTAAATACGCAGTGCCTTGGTGTCCAACTCGCGCTACTCTTTCGTCCTCGATAAAAAAAAATATTAATAATCAAGGCAGGCGACAGCTTGCGCCACTTTGGGTTCAAGATAAGCTGACCAGAAGGGCTACATTCGCAATAGGTCTCCCCATACTAGTCCAGTGTAGTCTATCGATGCAATCCTCTCAATCCTATGCATGGACATTCTTTCAGTTAACCATGCACCTTCATTAGAGCTTGTTTTCCTTGTCGTTGCTGTTTCAATAAAATATTTGAGTTAAAAAGCCGCTAAATGTGCCTTGCGGTTGTCTTTGTCGGGAAATGAACAATGTTTATCATTTTTCTTCCAGAACGATATTTGTGTGACGTGAAACGAGAGTAACTCAGATTTACACTTTAAATAGGCCTATAATACCAAATCGCTGTACGTCAGCGGCAGAGTCTGCTAAGGCAAGGTAGCCTAAATTATATGCCTGGCGTAAGACGGACCTATGTTGGCAATATGGGGCATTACTTTTCTCCATCCAAAAACATATAAAGTAAACGTGATTCTTGATAATTGAAATGAATTGATTATTTAATGATAGGCCTGAATCGTCGAATAACATTCATTCTGAATTTATTTTTAAAAATTCTGGTGTTGTGTTTGTAGGAAGGTAAATTTGATATGATAAAATCTCCATCTTTTATGTAGCGACATTATAGGAATGCTGGCTGCGTTCGATGTCATATTGTCCAGAAAAAGGATGAAACGAAACTCTGTTCGATAGCAATAAAACTGTGCTCCGGTTGCTGCCAATTTGTGTTAACTTCGGAGCAATGAGCCAATGTAACGGCTACGGTCAGTCTACCGTACGTGATCCAAAAATAAATAAATAAATAAATCTCACAAAAAATACTGTTCCGTAATCTCCGACCACCCACAAGGTATTTTCATTTTCTTTCTTATGTTGTGGAAGTTAGGTGAATACATTAAATCATGTAGCTATTTTTATTCTGCCAAAAGTCCAGCAAAAACATTACACTCAGTTTGCTCTTTCTGCCTCGCCTCTCTGCATTGCTGTTTTGTTTTCGTTTTCCGAACTTTTCATTTGCTCCTGTCTTCCCTGTCGCTTTCTCTCGCGATGTAGGGCCTACTCTCTCTCATTTGCCATGTAGGTCCATCAAAGATTGTTTTGTATTCCGGGAGATTAGCTCCTCTGCCGTGTCAATAAGGAGAGGATCTCATATCTTGAGTATTTGTGTTGTGTTTATCATCATGTCTCTCCTTGCGAAATTGACCGCAAATTAATTTTGCTGGTCAGTTATTCAAGTTTTGTAATTGCGCTAGATATTGATTTTTTTTTTCGTTTTTAATATTTGAATTATTTAAATATAATTTGAATTATTTGAAATTTACACAGTCTCTCTCTCTCTCTCTCTCTCTCTCTCTCTCTCTCTCGATTTAGACGCCGAATGGATTGCCCACAGTGAACAGCTATGTCACGGCTCCCAGCATCCCTCCTTACCACCCTCCCACCCAAGTGTCGCCCTACATGGGGTACAGCGCCACCACGTCGGGCTATGTGACAGGCCCCACATGGCAGCCAGCCAGTGGCAGTGCCCTCTCTCCCCGCAGCTGTGACATTGCCGCCCCGCTGGCCTTCAAAAGCATGGCGGGACCGCGAGAGATGATACACCCTGTCACTGCCTCCGTACTCTGATGGGACTCGCCTTGCGCCGTCAGGGCAAGGCAACAACGGATTAAACCAACAACAAACGATTTTCACTGAATGCGCACCCTGTGCACCACTGCCTCTGCTCTATTCAGACCGACGTAAAAAAAAAAATGGCTCCACTTTTTCTGCCATTGCCTCTTCTTCAATTACACTCTAAAGAAGATGTGTTGTTAGCGCCCACCCCTAAAAATGTCTGTTAGGTTGGGAAATAGGTTTCCTTCCAGCCTAGTGCACCAGTGTGACTTATCTGGACATATAGTGCACACCGGGACTTAGATCACTGGTGACACAGTCACCCTGTGACATGCCCACTGGCTTAAATTCAGTTATATGAAAAATGCAGGGCTCTTTCTCTTCTTGACAGGTTTTTTGAGGAGCTTTTCAAACGATATAGATTTTTTAAAATAATGAGATATTTTAAATATTATGGTCAATTCAGCTTGGTTTTACGTGCTGCAGGAATTGTTCATGCCATTATTTTTGTTGGATGGTATTGTTTTTGGAAATAGAAACAGATTTTTGAAAATTTTTTAAAGCATTTATATGTATGCTAAAACTTCTGAAAGAAGTTATCCTCGTTGTTTATTTATTGGACTGCATGGTACGTTAAACAAAGTGCAATTATAATCCTTTTCTACATCATGGGAAATTATGCACTCGTTACCACCAGCGTTTTCCTTTGACATTTTATCAATGTATTTAACAGTAAAGCTGCACATTTCCAAATATTGCATTCTGACCGTGAATGTACCTTGTTAACATTTGACTTACAGCTGTATGTGTATAATTGATTGGGAATTCTCAGCGCAGGCCTATGTTGCTTCTCACAGTTTTTATGACGCATTGAGCCCAACTGAAAGTAACACAACACCTCAAACAAGCAATTCAAAAAGTGGTTTTAAATGGAGGCGAGACCAACGATATTCGCCCTCAAACCTAAATGTGATTTCTAGTGGCAAAAAAAAAAAAAAAAAAAAGATTTGAATGGTTACTTTGCAATTTTGATTTTAAATTCAGTTTTAAAATGCTTAAAATAGGCCTTATAGATCAGTAATAATTGCCTTTGTGTAAACCGCGTTTGTAATTATGGAGATGGAGATTTCTTTGCACGGAATTTGTGTTGTTAGTAAATACAAAACCATATGCTATTTATTTTCTGAATATATTATCCTGTTTTGTCGTTATGTTTTTGCTTTCCGATTCCTCCAACTGCCACCCTCAGGATGCGTAAGCAACCAACGACATTTTGTCCCTAATGGATTTCCCAATTATTTTTTTTCATCCAAGCTCTTTGGGTTTATTTCATTACAATTACTTAGTAAACAGCTCTTGTGCGTATTATTATCATTATTATTACTATTATTATATTTTTTACGCCGTGAAAAGTAGCCTTTTTTTTTTAAAATGTGGATCGCCAAAGCACATTTCTCTATTTTCTTTATGTTCGCCCAAGTGCATGTGTGGTGCTGGAACAGAGCGTTTCGTCTGTCGGCCTGCTTTTTTCACTTACATCACTTGATGAAATGTGGGAGACAACGTCTGTACTAGTACACTCAGCTGACAGAGGAATGATTTTTTAAAAGGAAAAAGTTATCTGGGACCGCAGAAACACAAACACGTGACATGACTGGCATTTGGCAGACGCTCTTAGAAATGCATTCCAGTGTCCCTCGAGACAGACTAGGACACTTTTGCGAATTATACTTGAATGTAGGACATAATTATTTACAGAGCAATAGGCCCACTGACAATGGAGGGACATGTTAGCCCAATAATACATTCTCGATGCCAACAAACCTGTAACATTTATAAAACTATTTGGGCTGAAGGAAAAAAAAAATCATAACTGCTTGCACACTGTTGAAGATAGCCAAACGGTCAGCCGGCAAATCATCAGGACAAAAATCGTTGTTAACATAACCTTTGTTGAAAATTAAACACCAGTATGTTTCACAGAGTGCAAATAAAAGACATGCAATTCATTACAGCTCTAATCAAATGACCGAATATGTCACATGAACGTATGTAGCCAATAATAAATGCAAATTGAATTGTATTATTTAAATAAAAACTCCGGATAATTTATGCGCATGGAGCCACAAAAATGCAACTACCCTCACATTGAAGGTTAGATATAAGACGACCGCTGGGTTTCATTCAACGTGGTGTCATCCGGATTCATTTCAGAAGCGCTTAATTAAACAACTTACAACGAATGCATTTATCTCCGATATATTTCCTACGGGACCTATTATCATACTCGTGAAATCAACCATACGCATGGAGAGAGGCGAGGATTTCTTGAAACCCAATACAAGCCCGAATTTGACTCAGAGTTCAAGGTCAGTATGCCAGGTGAAACAAATCTTCCGCCGGCATACAGCCAGAGTTGCTGCGGAGTTGGAACCGTCGACATCACGAACGGAACTGGAATATAAACAGACCACATTCTAAATACTCCCAAGTAATCGGCAATGCGGACTTCTAAAGAACAAAAGGATAAAAGTGAACATTTAGCCTGCTCGGAGGCTTCCTCTTGGTGTCTCACACGCGGAAGGGGTGCTTCACTGCCACCAGTCAGGTCCCTGCGTTGCACCACGGACTGTCCCCCCCATAGGCTCATTTGACTTGGAAAACACTTGCAGCTTGCCTCGCGGTCACGGACCGTTGCTCGCAGATGACAGCGCTCTCTCAACAGTAACACATGATTCAGGAGTATCAGCTGTATTTGGCTACCGATTGTTAGCACGAACTGGCTATTCTTATATCGCAATTTGATTGGTTTTATTTATGTTGACTTTATTTAATACATTGAGACAAAGGGAGATGGACCACAACACGATACTTGTATTTTCTGTGAGCACCAAGAGCCGTCGACAAGTTGGATAATAAAAAAATAAAAAAATAAAAAAAACACGAAAAATAAATAAAAATCACCAACGTTGCAGACTCCGGAGTCCCTACTGCAAAAACCCAAAACCCCTAAGTCTAACGCAAAGTGTTGCATCACTGAAAGAACAAGCGGTAGGCCTACTCGGAAAGCAGCAAACGTTAGGGCGCAAGGCTCCTCACAGCGCTCGGTTCTCCTGGAGCCCTGCCAGCTATGTAGGAGGAAACAGCCCCCCTATATGAGCCCCGACTAGTATTAAGACGATCCAGTTCAAATCTGCGACATAAAGCCTACCCGAGGTCATCGCGATCGTGCGTCTCAGGCAGCAAGTTCAGGATCTGTCAACAATATGCGCCTTGTCTCAACCGAACATATCTTTAATTCCAATTTCAATCTCACTCAATCGCAGCTTATAAAAATGTTTAAAAGTGAACTGAAAATAGACTTCCAAACCATTAAACACTGCCCAAATAATTGCGCAAGTCTTAACCTTATTCGTAGAAGGTCAACCAAGATGGAAAATGTCTGCTTACACAGTTGGAACATATAGAAGAGCTGCAAGCGCTCCTGCTTCTCAGTGCTGAAAGGGGGTCAGATATCGGTAGCCTACTGTGATAACTCAGGTGAGAAATCCTCGCCGCGCGGCTTGATCCCATCAGAGAAGCCAGGACATCTCACGCTGTGTCAACAGAAATACTAAGAGCTCCCCCCAAGCAAACCTACAGCTCTGAATCCATTGCCAATGATAATGTTTCGCACTTCTCGAAACCGCGGGGGTTCCGGGTCACTGGCGTGAGAGGAAGGGAGGAAACGGGAGCAGTAATTTGGTAATTCTCCGGGATTATGATCAGATAAGAACACTTGACCTCTCAGGAGAGCCAGGCTCCTCTGGATTATGGCAGAAACTATTGCACTGTGGGGAAATAACAGTGATCACAGAGTGAAGCAAGTGATGCAGAGGCGATGAATCCGCTCACTGTAGCCTCACCAAGAATGCATACTTTTCAAGTGCAACCGGGATTCTTGTCAACAGTATTTCATCGTGTTAGGTGTTCTCAGTCAAACAAGTCGCTTGCATTATTATTTTTTTTATTTTTTAATCGGTTTAACCCTTTGTAATGATGAACTACACTTTGATAACATTTGCACAGAGTCTTGTTAACAAGAAATGTGAAACAGAAAGCCTCGATTGGCCGATTGTGGAAAATTAAGAATGAAAAGAATGATTTTAAGGGCAAGAGCGTTTGGCACATTTAATTCTATTTCATTTGTTTGGAACATTTAAACTTGAGACTGACCCAAGGCCCTTTACACAAGACAAAACCTGAAAACGCTAGAAGCAAGCAAAAGGCGATTGCGGCCATAAAAAAAAAACATCAGAGTACGAAAAAAACCTTGGGCAGGAACCCGGCTCCAAAGTGGGGGAACCGAACTGGGGCGCGTTTCCCAAAAGCGTAGTTGCTAAGTTAGCAACGTGCATAGTTCGTCCATTCACAGTCAATGGGTTCAACTATGTAAGTTAGCATCTGTGATTTCGGGAAACGTACCCCTGCCTGAGGTGAGGTCTGGAGAAATGAGGAAAGAATGGGAAGGAGAAGACTGGAGAGTAGGGATGGGAACACAGGAAACTATTCACAAGGGAGGAGAAGAGCAGAGCAGAACCATCAAGTGCATTGCGTAAAATAAATGCAAGCAAGTTTAATGCAATTTACAAAGGTAAAAATGAGAATGACAGTAACATATGTCAAGCGATACAGAGTGAGAGCAAAAATGCGGTTTAAACCCATTTTAAAAACTCAAGACTTCTAAACGTAGGAGCTGCGACTATAACATTCAGAGAAGGGCTTGCATGATTCTGCAGGGTACAGGGGCCTTCTATTCAGTGCCAGGTGAGAGAATTTCAGGTGGCCTCCCGTCCGTGTGCACACATTTGCATTTTTTCCCCTCGGTGTGTTATTTTAATATGAGCTACACTCAGCATTCTACGTCACTCAGGCTCAGAGTCTGAGAAGTGACAGCCGACATTACTGTGAAAAAGTATTTTCCCCATTCCCCAATGCCTTCTATTTTTGCCTGTCATATTTAAATGATTCAAATCATCCAAGTAATTTTAATATAAAGCAATGGCAACACGATTAAACACAAAATGCAGTCGTTATATGACCGTTTCATTTATGGAAGGTGAAGAGTCATTCATAACCAATATTACTCATTAACAAATTTCTAATTACTGGTTGTGCCACCCTTAGCAACAACTGCAATAAAACGTTAGCAAAAATTTGAAATGAATCTTTTACATTGCTGTGGAGGAATTTTTGCCCACTCTTCAGAATTGTTTTAATTCTGCCACCATGGAGGGTTTTCAGGCATCAGCTACCTGTTTAAGGTCATGCCACAGCATCTCGATCCAATTCAAGGCAGGACTTTGACTGGGCCACTCCAAAGCCTTCATGTTGCTTCCCTTGAGCCATTCAGAGATGGACTTGTTGGTGTGCTTCAGATCACTGTCCTGCTGCATAACCCAACTTCTCTAGAGCTTTGGGTCAGAAACTGATGGCCAGACATCCTCCATCAGGATTTTCTGGTAGAGGGCAAAATTCATGGGTCCACCAACTATGGCAAGTCACCCAGGACCTCAAGCAGCGAAGGAGCACCAGTCAATCACACTACCACCACTGTGTTTGACAGTTGGTACGATGTTCTTACTGTGGAATGCTGTGTTAACTTTACATCCAATGTAATGGGACCCATGTCTTCCACAAAGTTCCACTTACGACTCAACAGGCCACAGAATATTAACCAAAATTAATAGGGTCATCACAATGTTTTTTGGCAAATGTGGGACAAGCCTTTGTGTTTCTTTTGGTGAGCAGTAATTTTTGCCCGGCAACTCTCTCATGGATGCCATTTTTGCCCAGTTTCTTTCCTACTTAGGAATTGTGAACTCTGACCTTAACTGAAGCAAGAGAGGCCTGTAGTTTAGAAATTAGTCTGGGTTCTTCTGTGACCACTTAGATTAGTCGTCAATGTGCCCTGGGAGAAATTTTGGTAGGCCGACCACTCCTAGGACAGTTCACCCGTTCCAAACTTTCTCCAATTCTAGATAATGGCTCTCACCATAGTTCGCTGGAGTTCCAAAGCCTTAGAAAT
Organism: Gymnothorax javanicus; assembly: GCA_029692085.1. Taxonomy (NCBI): domain Eukaryota; kingdom Metazoa; phylum Chordata; class Actinopteri; order Anguilliformes; family Muraenidae; genus Gymnothorax; species Gymnothorax javanicus. The sequence goes on from CM056193.1 coordinate 27,510,659, forward strand.
GGCTGGCAGTCATCATACCTGGGTGTATCCAGTGAAATTGAACCCAATTATTAATTAAATGTATTCAATTGGTTGATTTAGCAACAAATGGGCTATTACTTTTTTCACATTGGGCCAGGTAGGGTTGAAAAGCTTTTTTCATTCAATAAATAAAATTAACATTCGAAAGAAAATTTTGTGCTTAGTTTGGGTTATCTTTGTCACACATTAAAATTAGTTTGATGTTCAGAAACATTTCAGTGTGACATACAGTATATGCAAAACTTTCACAAATTCGGAAAGAGGAAAATACTTTTTCATAGCAATGTATGTTCAGTTGGCACCAGGTCGATGCCAGTCCACATTCAGTAAACTGTAGTCACGAGTTGCGGAAGGTCAAAGTAAAGCTCTCCAATGTTCTAGGTTGCAAGTTCTCCAGCGCTCTTTGTGCCAGAAGATGAACAGCACTGAGCCTGTGGTGGGCTCGTGTATAAAAAAAAAAAACAAAGCAAAATGAACAAAGGAACAGTTTCTAATGTAGAAAACATACTAAAATGAGCAGTGGACAGGTGCAAGCCAAGTGAAATCAAAATTGGGCCACATGACTCTTCGCTGTTGAAGCTGTACAAATTGTCTAAGGCACAATGTTCCACATTTTATCAGAAAATCAACAGGTAGGTTGTTCCACGCAAATTGGGGAACCTGCCTCAGTTCCTCTGTTGGCTGCCTCAGTGATGCCGAGGTGAGAGCTCTGCAAAGGTTATAATGTTGTTGTTGTTATTATTATTATTATTATTATTATTATTTTACTATTTTTTTAATTCTCTAGCAGTTAATTTTTGAAGAATGAGTACTTGTAAATCTAAAATTTGTTCTTTTGTACTGAAACTCATGCAGATAACAAAGCAAAACAAATAGAAAATAACAATATAAAACCTCAGACTAAATTTATTCTTAAAAATCCTATGGGCATAACCCTTTTGCACAGCACTCTAAATTGGACACCATGCCTGTTTTAGATCCTTTTAAATAGGTGGCATGTTCCTTGTTCACATAGACCAATTATCCACACCAGAGAAAATCGTGAAATTGCATATTGATTATTCAGAAATTGCAACATTTGGCTCTAATGATAAGTTTACCACAACATAAAAATATGAAAATATAAAATATGATCACAATATTAATGGTTTATGAAAATGAAATAGACCCTACACTGTCAGAAATAGGGGTACAGCAGGAGTCCATTTCTGTTCCCCAAGGTACATTCAGCACTTATGTATCCCCTAGGGCTAATTATAGGAGCTCAAGGTACCTGTGTGAACCTTTTTAGGGTCTAAAAGGTACTTTTATGTTCCAAAGCAAATAAGTACCCACTTCTGAGGGTAAAAGAACAGTACCTTCAAGGGTACTGCCCCAGTGACAATCCTTTTACCCCTAAAGGTACAAATTGGTACTTTTTTTTCCTGAGAGTGTAGAGTAAGTTAGTAAGTTCAGTTTTCAAAGGGTCATGCACCAAAAAGGAGCCCGTTGCCTAGCCTGCATCAGCTGACAGGACACTAAAAAACATAACAAAACGAGCAGCGATGCCAATTCACACATGCCATACAACGACGAGCCGAATAAGGACACAAACCAGCAGTAATACAAAACTTTGGCATATTTGACACTCCAAGCATAACGCACCCGCATACCCTGTTGGTGAGCATTCAACAGAAATTGAGCCAGAGTAAACACTTCGTCTGTAAACAGGTAATGATGTCTGCATTCATCTGTCATAGAAAACAAATCAGGACATTTTGCAGACATTTCAGAGAAAAGCCCATATCTAAGAATGTGACATAATGGTCAAAAAAACAAGAGAGTGCATTTCATTTTCCATCTCTCCCAGATCACACAGGTGACACTTTCTGTTCTCTGAAATTGAATGGAAGAGTCCAGTTTCCACAGCTAGAGGCAAGATACCACATCTCAACAGGGCACAGATTGACCTCTAGCTCTGGTCAGGTTAAGGGTGACACAGAGCTCAGGATGGTAAATACTCTTAATCAAACTATAATTCACAGTTTAAGTTTACACAAAATTTCTTCTGCCCATTTGCTCATAATTTTTAAATAAGATTGTTTTCATTTGACTAGTACAACAAGATAATTCATTTCTACACGCATACGAAAGACCTGCTTTACCGAGAATTCTTGCAAGCTCCCTAACCCAAGAATAATTTTAAGAAAAATTCCAACAGAAAAATTTGTATGTTCCCAGGAATGTTATTTAATCGACTCCAGAATCATGGTATCGCCCTTTTGCCACAATTCACATGGCTTCCATCCCATGTCATCACACACTGTAAGTTTGGGGATCATTTTATGTACATCCAGGAAATGGCATGTGGCTATCTTCAGAACTGTGTCACATTTTATTCGCTTACAATATCCGCAAGAAATGAGCGAAGATGAAATACACACGGTCGCTTGAACGAAAAACAATGTAACAGAAGAATGTAAGTATACCTGGACCACCACGGACTCACCCGCAAGAGCCTGCAGACCGAGAATTGCTGCAGCTCGTTTGGTGTGAATAACTGCTGATGAACTTCCTGAACGTCATCAGTGTGCATGTTAACCTTTGAAATACATTTAATGAACCAGACTGTCACAAATCTGTCGAGTAAATTCAAAGAGCACAAATCCATTGAAGTGTCCTATCATAATTTCAGACAAACCACAGTAAAATTATTTACATAGACAAAACAATGTTACTTTAATTCCTGAAAAACCTTTTCCTTTTTATTAATTTAGTGTTTAGCTCAAAATCTGTACTGCCGTCAAAGGTTTCTGCAACATTGTGCTTCATATAATATAAAACTGAAGATGTAATATTAAATATTAGGAAATTAAATTTAACAAAGTGAAAATGGATTGTATAATAATACTGACTGATACTGGCACACATTGATGTTATCACAATATCTGCAAGCTCATATATTTTGCTCAAAGTATTTGAAATCTTCCAGCAGTACATATCATTATGTAGTTCAGTGAAGTAAATCATGATATATGCCTGCCAAGCATAAATACCAGGCCAATTTCTGCGGCAGTAATTTACAAGATGGCTATTGCATAGTACTTACTTTAGAAAACACCTGGTAAGATACACTAACAGATTTACGCAAACAGATGCAAAAGGGCACAATGTGAACCAGCGAGAAAGCTTGCAGAAAACGTATATTTATAATGATGGGCCAATCCACTCAGCATGCTGTGTCGACAACGCTTTCCGAATTACTAAAGCCAACTTTCCAACAGAAGAACATATTTTGTTGGTCGGAAAACCATAACACCAAAGCATTATTACTTCATAGCAGTAATACTGGAAGAAATATTGAAGACTTTTAGTGGTTTGGACGAGACAGGGTGTTTACAAACTCACTATGAGGAACATTGTAATTTTATATACATATATACTCCACATTTCTGCTAGTCTTTCATTGCCTCAGCAGGATACATACTACACTCACTTCCAAAAGCCTCAAGTATAGACTCATCAGTCCATAAAATCTTACTCCATATCTCAGCTGTCCATTTTCGGTGCACTCGTAGGTCTCTGCTGTTTATTTCCTTTTCTGAGCCGTGGCTTTTTTAACAGCTACGGATTGCTTTCAAACATACAGCGCTGAGTTGCATTCTCATAGAGTAGGACCGGCAGGAAAACTGGTTCATTTGGAGCTTGAATTTCTCTAAATTCTCAAAGAGAAAATCTGTAAGTACTGCATTTGTGATTGTGATACTTTCGGTAGTCAACCAGGGTTTGAACAGGTCCATTTTCTCTGCTTCTGCCTTTAAATTTTTTTTACTTCAGTTTTGGAAACTCTTTTATTCAGTAATTTTCCTTCAGCTTTCATGCATTTTCAACATTTCAATCTTGTATCTTACATACTATACTGTCCTTGTTTGGCTTGCATTGTCTGTGGTGACTAAATTGTTCTGAGGACTGTCTCTATAACAATTTCTTAAGCTTTTAATGCCAAAGATTATGTTTTATACCTAATTATTAGGATATTTTACATATATATTTATTATTTGTACAGTGAGTGTGTATGTGTAACGCTGTGTTGCTTTTGCTGCCCTGAGCTGCTGCCTATCTTGGCCAGGACACTCTTGAAAGAGAGATTTTAAATCTCAAGAGTTTTTATTCCTGGTTAAAAAAACATTCAATCAATAAAAAATACAGTAACATCAGAGGCATCTCATCTAGCTGTTTCAGTAAAGATGTCAGCAGGGAAGTAATAATAGAATAGTTATTGGAATGTCACAGCCGCCTTTGAAGGCCAAGGGTCCCAACATAATGTCACTGACACTTCAAGTCACATCACTGGGTGGTAGGTGGCTGTAACAACTCATAAGTGGTGGCGGGGTACTCAAAAGAGCAGAAAAAAAACTTTTTTTTTTTTTATTTGTGATATGATTTTATATGTGACAGTGGAGGAGTCTGCTTAAAGTTCTCATGCACTGAGGAGGATTTTCACTGACCTATATAATTTGTTCTCACGCAGTAGTAAGCAATAACTAAACAGAATCTGCAAAAGGATTGACGCTACTTTTTTCTTGAGAACCCGCATTTATGCTATTCTGTGGTAGAGGGAGGCCCAGCTTACCAAACCGAGCCTTCTCGGGCTACCTCCTCCCATCCCAACCAGAAAACTACAAATGAGGGGCGCTTAGATCTACATGCAACTTGGTGAATGATTACAATGAGTAACATATGGGAACGGGGCTAATTTCTACTGAGGACTGATTGCTCAAAGTTAGCCAACAATCAGACAATGAAGGGAGATGAATGTGGAGATGTTTAGAAAGATGAGGTCTCACATGAATGCAATCATATCATCAGGATTAAATATTCATAACTAAACAAGACATATGGGTCTGTTGAAATGGCAGGAGGAAAAGGAAAATAAATTAGTTTGAAAATGACTAAACACTGACATGGCAAAGAAAACATTTTGAATCAAGATGAATGTTAATCTTCATTTTAGCTGGAGTTATGGAAACAAATATGACTTTCAGAGACCACCAGGGAGAAAGGGGCATGGAATAAGACATCACGTAAAAAAAGGACTCAAAAACCATCATTTATTTTCCATTTATTGGCAGGTTAGTTTGCTTTTATCATTATTATTTTTTAATGAGACATGCATACAAAAAGTTGTTAAAATTTTGTTGTGGGGGTTCACTGACTGGATGAATAATGCCTGAGGACTCGAGACTCTGGTCAGGTGACTACAGAGACCTGTACTATGGAACACAATGAGACATTACACAAAATAACCTCCATGGTAAATTCAGAGTTAATTTCACGTGAAACTACATGTAATTTTAAAAAATACTGCATCATAGAAAGAAGTGCTTATTAAACAAATGCTACGGGCACTACAGGTCCGCCGAACCGACGAGCTTTACATACTCAAACTTTGGATATTGCTGGTGCAAGGTTCCTGAGTTGATCATTCCGAACATCTCACAGACGTATAAAAGGCGAGATAGCTGAGGTAGCCTAGCAATCGCAATACACGCGCATCGTACGTGATGTGCTTGATGGTCATCTATCATCACCGATATACATCCGCTACAGTCATAATACAACAACCGAGCACCATGAACCTTCATGAAAATTTGAACCGCATCAGAAAACGAGCTGGATGGTATCCCCCCCCCCATCTGTTTGTCAGTTCATTAAAGGTCACTTGTGGTGGTAACAATCAATCGGTAGATGTGTTTACACGCTGTGGACTAAGGTCCCTGGTTCCTGGAGACATGTTGAGAGGGCAGCCGGCAGCCGCTAACTGGGGCACAACACTGGGCAGATAAGCAGGGCTCAATATGGACCCCTGTAAGTCAAAGAAGTTTCCAGTTGGGTGGGAAGGCAGTGAGGTTTTGTAAGTGAAATGTAGACCAGCAGCTTTTGCTCTTAGTAAGACATGCACATGCCCAGTCTATTCCAGGCAGAAGCTTTGGCTTTTGAGGGAGGCTATTTTTGAGGATGAGGGGTGGGGAGGTGGTTGGGGGGCGGGGGGTTTGAGTAAGATGGTGTCCGCTGGATGGCTGGCTGGTTCCTCATCACCAGTTCTGCTTCAGCCAGCGAGAGACGTACTCGTAGACCAGGAGCATCACAGCACCACCTACACGAATGAGAGAAGTATCACCCTTACAGCTGCTTACAGATGACACCTGCGTTGATGTCATGCTGCACAAACTACAGCAGAGATATTAGTTCCTTTAACGGGCAACTTTGAGCAGAAAGAGCGGTCATTACCTGGTCCAAGTCTCATGACCTTGGGAACAAGTCCTTTGTACAAGGCCAGATATCTGGAAAAATGAAACAGGGCATGAGTAGGAATAACATTTAGAGCCAGGGTGGGGAACCAAGCTCCCAAAGGCTGTGGCCTGGTGTGTTTTAGATGTCTAACTTCTGTAACACACCTGACTGCCTCACTATCAAGCAGCGGTCTCATTATCAAGCCCTTAACAAACTAAAGTCATTTGAATCAGGTGTATTAGAGCAGAGAGACGTCTTAAACTTGCAGGGCTGTGGCTCTACAGGAACAAGGATCCTTACTGCTGATTTAGAGTGATTGACCTGTGTATGCTAGTCCAATGCAACGTTTTCTCAGAATGTGACTGGAAAGTTTTCTCCCAACACTGCTGTTAAAAAGCAGCAATGCCTGTGTTGGTTCGGAGGTAAGTTAACAACAACCTATTCTGATTCTCAGCCTAACAGCACTCAAATTCACCCTCTCACTAGTTTTCTGTTAACACAGTTGGTGTTGAATATGTGATTGCTGGAGTTCGTACGTAGGCTTTTCTTAGGTTGAGCAGTGATTCCTGGTCTTCTCTGTCTCTCTTTCCCTCTCTGACGAGCCAGCCTTGAGAGGCTAATGGCTGCCGATGTCCCATACCTGCCGTAATGCGTTCAAGCTGATCTCATTTTACGGTCGCTCCAACCCCCCGACTCCCCCCCCCATCCTCCGGCTTGGTGTCAATAAAGCTCAGCCCACTTCCTCCTCACCCCTCTCTCTGATTAGACCGACCCGTGGAGCACCACGCTGCTCGTTAGGCCCCGCTTAACGACGGCTCCCACGGGGACCACTAATTAACACAGACCGCGCAGCCCATTGCCAGGGCGAAGGATCGTTCCCCCCTCTGCCCTCGGAAGGGCTCCGCACCGCTCTAAAACAGCCAAACCCCCCCCCACCCCTGTGCCCCCAGGCCTTTAATGATACATGCCCCCCGACTCCTCACACTGCAAAGGAAAAGGAGCAAATCAAGGCTCCTACAACCATAAAATAGAATTTCCCTAAACCGTCCCATGTGGCACATCAAATATGAGCGGCCAGGGCCGCGGCGGCAATTACTCCAGGGAGACGTCGACGGTTTTGGGTCAAATGGTGGACAGCCATCTTGGAAAGCGAGACACTCGGAATATTTCGATATGATATGCCTCTCGCGTACACATTTGGTTTGGCAAAGCTTTTTCCAGATAAAGGTTGAAAGCATTTATCGATGGATGTAACGGGTCATAGGACGAGGACCGCCGTGAATAGACCAAAAAGTGCAGAGTCATGCTAACGACCGCCATGTGCAGGGGACCAGATTGAGAGGCGGATATGAATCCGGGAAGGCAGACAGGCAGCGTCTGTGAAACAGACTGACCCATCGTTGGAAACGAGGCTCGCCCCAGACAAATTCTAAATCACAACAACATATTGAGGGAGAACAAGAGAGATTGAGAGAGGAACCAACAAAAAAAAAAAAAAACCACATGACTGAGGAACTCCTGTTGTGGGAATGAAGGAAACCTGCCGCAAATCGAGCGAGTCCGCATTAGGTCAGTATTAATCATGCAGGAGGAAGCCGGGATGCAGTCGAGTCAGTCTGCCATGGACTGCCTTCCTGCAGACTCCAGCCTCCCAGGTCCGACATCAAATAAATTCAACATGTCACCAAATATTCAATTACATCTCACATGCTTATATTCCGCTTTATCAGATCACCGTACAGCGCCTCTTGGGGCTGCGCCTGTAATTCGGTCCAGACATCCGAAACAGTGCGCTATCCAGTTCATCGTGCGCACTGCCGGAGTTTCCCTGAAGAAAGTGAGGAAGTGACTCCAGGTATCTCATGGACTCCACTGGTAAGAGCGCAGCAGCACACAATCAATTGAAGAAAGACAGTCCATGCACCGTGTTAACACTGGAGGTACTGGCTGAGATAGCAGAGAGTCAGAGCGAATGTGTGTACATGTATGCATGAGCACACATAAACTTGCATTGAGAACGGTGTGTACACAGTGCGCATGGACAATTTCCTCCCCTTCCTGACTTAGTGCATTAGCTTTTTGACACTCAATGCCATCAGCACCGAGTGCGTGGTTGGCTCCGACTCAGTTCGAGAAACTTTGAGTCACTCGACAACTCAAAAATCAAAATTGTTTATTCAACAAACTCGAAAATATTCCCATCACTTCTCTAAATTAAATTCATAAAGAAGCCAAAAAAAAGAATCCATTAATTCCATAAAAAAGACGTCAAACTGGAAGTCAAAAATTTTATTCAAGCCACCAGCCATTTCATGGGATCTCACCACACCCACATTACCTGCCTTAGAAAGCAAAAGCTGGGGTGGTACCTGAGTGTGCACCAGTAAATTTAAAACAAACTTAATTTGAATACCAAAATATATGCTCATAATATTTAACGGAAAATTGAACTATTAATTTTAATGGCTACAACACTTTGTATGTTTCGGTTTTGGAGCACCAGCAAAGTCCAGACTCCCAATCAGATGATGATTAGGGCACTATAATAAATTTCAAGCTGGTTAAACTTGAAAAGGGAAGTTCACCTGCTGCCTTAAATACCAAAGGTAACTCAACTTGAAGATAAGCTTTACTTCAGCTTAAAAATTAGTAAAGACAATGGGTAACTTTAAATTAAACTTTCGAAAACACATAAAATTGAGTTTAATATCTGAAACGTGTAATGAGAAGACATAAGTTAATCGGGCTATCATTTTTTACCGTGCCTATATTGCTGTCCATACACCATGTGCGATGCTACCTCCGTGTCTGCATGTCTGAGTGTAAGAGACGCCCCAGGGCGTGTGCAGGGTAAGAGGAAAGGGCCTAAACACCAGCCCTTAGGGTCCTCACCCCTCCTCGCGGTACACCAGGCCCATGGTCTGGAAGCAGCTGCGGTACTTAATCTCCCCCGGGACGGGCTGAGGGCCCTGAATTCGGCTCTTCGCCACATCGAAAGGGATGTTCACGCACGAGGCGACTGTACCCGACGTCAGGCCGATGGCAAACTTCCGCAGGAACTCCAAACCGGGGTCCTGAGGAAAATAAACAGGAAAAAAAATATTTTTTTCAAAATGATGTCAAAATGCATAAATACAGATTAAAACTGAAGGGGAAATATCAAGAATTTTTTGCGATGATTTGCTCAGTCATATGGTTCTTCTCCATGAAAAAAAAATTTTTTAAAAGAAGAGTTTTATTCATTGATTTAAAAACAAAGATTAGTTAAGTAATGAAAAACACTTGCCCACCATCCCAAATTCACACCAAGTATGCGCCTAAAAACATTGGCCTTATAGAGGATTCAATTTTCATACAACTATCAACCACAGGGCCGATAAAATTATGAATGATCACTCCTCCAGACCAGGGCTTATTGGAATTCATTCACACTTCCCATTTAATCAAAAATACAATTAAACATAACAGCAAGTTACTATGCGTCAACAGCTATCCAAAGTGAATATTTACAATTGTTGGTCTCCATTAGTTCTTGTTGGAGATGCCTTTACACTGAATGACCCAATCTAAGAGATCGAAAAGGACAGAACCAAAGGGATAAAGTTCTACTAACTGAAAGGCCCACCAAGCGAGCTTAAGAGTGACAAAAAGAAAGAGACCGAGAGAGAGAAAGGGGGGGAGGTTCTGGATTTGACTGCAAAGTCGGCATGAAAGCTCTGATCACTTAAATGGTAGCAGGACCACATTTCAGCTTCCTAGATGAGCCGTGGCTCTGTGATTGGCCAAGGCGGAGCACATAGCGAGGGGCTGGCCGAGACGGGCTTTATAAACATGCAGGCGGATGAAGGAGGCATCTGGGTATAATTTGGGTAATTGGGCTGCGCTTGGTGCAGGGGTATTACTGTATCGAAACAGCCCAGATCCCTGAGCCCTCTGACAGCTAATTGGCCAGAATATTTTACAAATGAGAGAAGCCTTCAAGGCCCAGCCCTGCCTCAAACGCTGGTCCGTGCACAAGATCCCTGAAACCGGAACAGAAGAGTAAGTCTACAGGGACCCCAAACTTTGAAATGGGGGGTTCAGCCCCCTGTAAGTCCTTGTCCTTCAGTCTGCTCCACTGCCTGTCTCCAGAAGCACACTTTCCCAAAGTAACAGCACCCACATTTGCGTTTACCACCTGCCTAACATCAGAAAATGGACTGTGCTATCCATCGCTGGCAGTTCCTGGTTTGAATGATTATTACTGGCTCACTCTCTCGCAGTCGCACTCATTTCTCTCGGAGGCGTTTGGCAGGTAACGGGGTCCACGATTCACACGGTGACTCCACACCTCCACTCCTTTCCCAAACATCTCAGGGTGATGTTTGGATGAATGAGTCACACGCGGACGAAACCGGACTCGTCTGCTTCAGTTCGTGGGGGGAGGGGAAGGGCGCTTTCAAAGCAGATCGCTGCACAACGCTTTCGAGCCGCAACAGAGGCAGACAGCTCGTTCGCGGTGACGAGGGAAGAAAATGATGGAGCAGGCAGGCGGGCGGGCGTGCAGGCGGAGAGCAGGGAATGAACCCTACACGGCGGCCTGACCGCTACTCCGCTATGCTAAGCCGCCGCGCAGCAGACCGAAGAAACGCAACTCCCACTTCCACCTGTACCTAGCCCTGCCCAGATTTACTGGGACGGCACAAGAGCAGCAACAGCAACTCTTGGCCTAATCCCTGGCCACAGCTGTACAGCCCTTCGTAAACCAGGACGTATCTGGCTTAAATAAACCAGCTCTGCGGCGTCTGGCAGGTCATACTGCCTTTCCGAAAATAAAACAGACAAACAAAAGGTACGCATCATCACATCAAATGCCCGGCCGCTCCATTGCGCGCTCAGTACATGTGGCAAATCTGCAGCCAGGGAAGAACACATAGACAACGACAATCACAGTGATTTGCATCAAAGACATGGGTGACCTGAGACGGTAATCCTCAGGCTGACATGCATTTATATTGGTCTGCCCAAACTGCCTGTAATCCTTAAAGACAATAAAGAAAGCAATGATTTGTGTACTCGTTGTGTCTTACAAGTGAGTGACTGTCATTCCCTTTCATCAACATTATCCAGGAATTGCCTGGAAAAAGAGCGAAATTTGAATTTTCGTGAACGCAGCGCAGAGTTGTCCAGCGAATTACAGTTTTTATTACAGAAAGAAGAATAATAGCTGCAGTCATGCCTTTACTGTAAGCCAACATCCCTGAAAATAAGGACAATGTCTGCTTCCAATTAGTTCATTTGGGTTAATTCAATGCTCCCTGCGCTTAAGCGCATAGAGGAGCGTATGGTAACGTTTCCATTAAACAAAATTAACTTTTGTTTAGAAGTTGGGGCAGTGCCGGATGTGTAATCTGAACCTTTGAGGATGTAAGGAAGAACAAACAGAAAGGTATTAGAGTGAATGGGATTTCATATACGCCCGAAACTCCCAGTGCGTCCTCTCCTCGACTAGTGGAGCTCAAATGTAGCAGCACTAAAACTTCCTGTCGTTAGACAGTGTGGCTGAGATTTATAATGCTTATTTTAGCCACATAGATGTGCGCTGTGAAAAGGAGGACTGGATTCTGGAAAATCAATACATGCAGAGATTCAGAGAGCCACAGGTCCATTGCTAAGTAAGCACCAAATACACATCAGGGGCAATCCCATCTGATCTGATCTCGAATGACATTTCTCATTTACACCCACATACATATGGGCTGTTTCACAATCAGGGGTAAATTCTAAAATATTGAAGAAATTTAGCTTTTTTTCTAAAATTATTAGCAGCAAGGTGACATTTATCATTCATTTTAAGTTCTGCTATCACTGACTAATCTACAGAAGCCGTTTATTTGATGAAAAAATGTCAAATGTTGAAAATCTGATAGTACGATATCTATTTTTTTGACATTTTGGTGTCTCATTTTCTTTTAGATACATTTGTATTCCTCCCCAATAAAATACCACTGCACCCAGTAGCTTGTGCAGTCATTGGTTAAGAAATGGGAAGGTTTTTTAAGCTACAAATTATATTTGGGGGGTCAAAAAAGCATTGATTCATGAAAACTTGACTTTTTCTGCCAAGACATTCTCTCCGTCAAAAAATGTCTTCTCCGGAAATGTTTTCTAGATTATTAATATTTCAACAGAGGAGGGGGGTAAGTTTGGATGTATTGTATGATTTTGACTCCACACATTCATATGATTGCGCATGAGGAATGCTGTGTCAGTATATACACTGGTCATTACACTGTGTACCATGTTATGAGTATATGTTCTTTGTCCATCAAAAACTTGCCTTCTCCGGAACTGGTTAAAAAGGTGGAAATAGGCAAATAGTCATTTGTATGAATTTTAGGAGAACCTGTGAACCCAACGCTCCAAAATGTTCAGCATGTGTCCTCAACAACATATGCAAACAAATAGGCATCAATTTGATTCTATATTCCACATTTGATTTTTGGGGGTCCGTGAGACAAACTTTGGTCGCTGATTGTGAAACAGCCCATACGTACACTTACAGACACACAGGCGTACACACTCACACATAGACACACATGCATGAACACATGCATACATGTACACAAACAGACATACACTCTTTCATACAATGCGCATAAACACTAGCGCATACACACAAATATACATTCAATATACCCGCACATAAATGCATGAACACAAACACACAAATGCATGAACAAAACACACGAGTGCGCGTGCGCGCACACGCACACACACACACACACACACACACTGCATACCCCCATCCAAAGTCATACACAAAGGGACACTCTCACATGCACATATGCTCGCATACACCCATGCCAACTCACACACATACTGAGACTGACAGACAGAAAGACACACGTCTGCGCACACACACACACACACACACACACACACACACCTGGCTGGCAGGGATGGCATCCTTCACATTAAAGTAGAAGCCAAAGTAGATCATGTTGAAGACGCCATGTCGTCCCAGAGTGGAAGTCAGTCCCTTGTTGAGTCCGCGCAGGCCTATGCCCTCTGACTGGATGATGCGGCGGGCTTGGGCAAAGGTGGAGGGTTGCTGCAAGGGGTCAAAGGGCAGAACGTGCGTCAGAGCCGCAAGGGAGCAACAGTCGAGCCACGGTTGCAGCTTGAGATGACCCCCCACTGAAACTTCAGTACAGAGACAGCTATGATCAACACCGTTAATAAATTAACATTATGAGATCACAAAAAGCCATAAGACTAACAGCTAATAACCAAAAACTCTAAATAACACCTGGCGTCAGAAGACCTATGGTACTTCTTTGCCATTTTTAAATGAACACTTATACTTTATTTGAAATTCTTTTCCAGTTTCATGTTTTGTAGTATTTTCATGATTCAACGACTAAAAAAGGTGATTCACAACCTATTTGCAAAAAAAAAAAAAAAACCGTACCCCTTGTTTTTTTTGTCTTCGCAGTTCCAGCAAACTTAATTTTAAGCATGAACGTAATTAATTAATTTCATGAAGTAAATTTAGATTTTTTTGGCCCTGAAAAAATTCAAGCTTACGAAACAATTTTAGATCAACATTCAAGATGTCATTTGCTTTAGAGAAAACTGCGAACAAAAAAAACAAAAAAACCCATCTTTTTTTAATACAAAGACCTAACTCTACAAAAGTGTCTTTAAGAGGATTTTCAGCGCTGTAAAACGCTCCTGCACCTTTACGGTCATTTTTCTTACCACTTTAAACGAGTCTCTGTTGGCCTGCAGGCTGACCTTCACCACCTCAAAGGGATTGACCACAACTGCCTCCGTCAGACCCGCACCAAGCCCCGCCATTGACAGCGTCTGGAGAGGGAGGGACAGACAGACAGACAGACAGACAGGGCAGGACATGGGTACTCTGACTGCGACTCTCTGGAGTAAAAACATACAGAAAAACAAACAATACCTGTACAAAAATGGGGAACCGTGTAATAGAAGAGGAATAAAAATAGGGAATAGAAAGGATGAGGGGAATTGACACAGAGGCTGACAGCTAGGAGAGGCTTGGCTGGGATAATCACTATTCTCTTTTGTGAATACTGTTTTGTTATTCATTTGGTCATTTTATATAACAATAAAACATACTCATGAAAATACAAATTTGGCACTACCACATATAGAACAAAGTCGCATTGACTTGTTATGAAAGTTGAGTGGTTGTTTACAGAATAGGGATTTCCTCCACGGGAGAGTAGTGAATGGTAAGCTATTGTCCTTTAACTTCACAATTAAGAAAAAAAAAATGAAAGAAGACTAGAAAATAAAAGGAAGTGACGGAAAATGAAGAATAGGGTGACAGAAAGATGTGTGTGGGAAGAGAAGCTCAAGAAAGGGATGTCAGATCCAGATCTGAGACGCTTCCCTTTGACAAAAGGACAGCCCAATCCAAGTGAGAGTAAAACAATAATAATAATAATAATCTCATTGTTTCACAAGTTAGCAAAAATGTTCCAGTCAACCTGGGCAGTCTGATGATATACTCAAAGATTATTTTTGACGCGATGTCGAGAGGCCATAGTCAATGGTTTTGTGGCGTGCTACAGTGTGTTTGCAGCTTCTCGAAATGAGCGCGTTCCAAATTAATAAGTAATTACATTAATTAGACAGAAACAGGTAACAATAAGGTTTGTGCAGCTTAATATAGGAGGGTTACAGCAGAATCCCGGAGTGTAATGTTCGGAGATAATGCAAAGTTGCGCTTCATAGGTGGCTATATTCAGATTTCTGTGGCGCCAGAGGTTTTGGGCCTGATTAAATTATCCCAAATTTGACGGCAGAACCCCATAAAATTATGTTTTAACCCATTACAAAATGGAGGCAATGTTCGCATTACATCTCTCTTCAAAGACTTCTACAACTCCCACGTCACATTCAATAACACGACCGCATTTAAATGCAATGGTGCATTTAGAGACAATGCGATATGCTGACATGACTTTAAAACGGAACCTGACAACCTGAACTGCATTGCGAGGAAGCAAGGGTAATTTTGTTTTTCCCCGCAAGTATATTTATTACTTGATATAAATTGCACGCACACAGTTGCACAAAAATACCGCACAAGTATAATGGCAGGAGTGATACTAAGGTGGACTGCAGGAGTTTTGTGACACTGACAACAATGACGTTGATGATGAACCTCTAAACAAGGATTAGTGATTGAGAGAGAGAGTTTAAAGAGAATGATTTTCTCAAGGCCCCATTGTCCAGGCAGCACATTTCGTTGCAATATTCTTCAGTAGGATAACTATGAACACTGTATTTAAAACACTGTGCATTTGACAAAACATATGACAATGTGCCGTACTTAAGTTCTGCGAAAGGAAGTTGCATTCATGGATTTAAATTTTTCTTTCACTGCATGTGCATCATTTGAGACATTTCATGTCCTTCTCTGCCACTGAAGCAGAGAAATTAATATTTTAGTAAGCAGTGTCAAATATGATTGTTTCTTCATAACCCCCAAAGGATTTAGGGAGTCATTTTCACCCACGGCTATAGTCCTTGATGGGTTAATATTTTTCAACTGTCCCTGTCACTCAGGGCTCTTGGAATCACCTAAACCCCCGTATCCCGAAAATGGTGCCCCCGGGTGCACTCATGCATGGGCCTACGATGTTATGACAGCGATAATCTGTGAAAGAGGACTGGCAAAACAAAATGGTGGCGTCCAAACTTACACAAAGTTAATGGCTTCATACCACAATGCACGCTTATGAAATCAACAGATTTTAAATCCTAACCCTCTAAATAATGGATAACATTTTAAGGATTATCAGGATTTGACGATTCTTACTCATTACAACAAACTGTCACTCAGCTAATTACCACACGAGCAAGCAGTGCCAATATTTGTTCCTGGAACTGAATTAAAAGCCTATAAAATATGCTTAACAAAACTCAAATTTCAACATTTTATTTACTCAAAGGGATGATTCATTTTTCTTTTAATCCCTTCATAATCACAGTTCGAGCATGTTTTTCTTTTGAATGGCCCTGACAGCTCTGCTGTGCAATGAGACATATTGTAGATATTCATTGAAATTCTTAAATACATACTGGCCTTTCAATTGCTGGAATAGGGGCATTTGGGAATTTGTGGTCTAATGCCAGAAAGAAGTATTACCTAAAATTACAAAGCAGCTAGTACAGAAATGTTCTACTTCCAGAGACTGCATGTATGCATAACATACGATTATTCTTCAAAAGATTCCCTTTAATCTTATTTTCAGTTAGAACATAAGTCTTCCTATTGGGCATGCAACTTGAGACCACAACACTGAAATGGATATGAGCAATACATTGAAAGGGAGACCTGTGTTTATTATTGGGAATGAAGACAATAAAAAATTTCATGTGTTTAGCCTCTGGAAACATCCTGTAATGTCACTGCAAAAGTTCCTTTGGAGTCACATGACGGGAGCATCATTGTGTAAGACCACCAACTCTCAAAAGCCCCAATGCCAGTCACTGTAAAGCAAACGGCTCATCAGAAACGGATGTATCAAAAGTATTGTTCACTGCACACACACAAAAATCCGTGTGGGCCAGCAAAATGCATTCTAGAAAAGTCAAATAACAAACAAATGTAACAAGAAGGCAAGCACTTTCCTTCAAGTGACATAATACTTCCAAGAACTGAGAGGGAATGCATAAAATAATTGAAAGAAGCAGTAAGAATTGGTGGAGGATAAACAGTAAAAACAACAACCTTTGGTCAACTTCAGCAATAAAATGGCCAGGATCATTTTTGAAACCAAATGTCGGAAACTTTAAGTCTTAAGCAGGCTATGGAGTTAAATACGAAACACATTTTCAGTCTAAACAAAAAATTACCTCAAATAAAATATAAAACTGCGTAATTGTATGCCTTTTGCGCACTCAAAGCAATGTTAATTCATCCACTGTAGACAAGAAAGTGTTCCATTAGTGAAGACCGACAGGATTAAGAGCAGGGACTAATGATATTCTGTTTTGCACTTTCAAATAGAGGTCAGATTGAGCAACTGGCGGGGAGGACGTTCAATCATCGTCACGACCCGGTTACGTGCATGGCGAGGAGGTCAAATTTGCGTGATTTGTTTGTTTGCCTTTTCATTTTTTTCCGCTCCAAGAGGCAGTTAAATATGGTGATGTCTCTCGTGGACAAAAATTCTAAAAATTGACTGTTATTGTAAATATTTTTTGTGGACCGGTGGGGTAAAAATTAGGAGCAGAACACAGTATGACACATAAGACCTGGAATTTAGTGAGACCATATAACAAAATACAATCATGGAGGCGATATTTTTCGAGAGTGTGAAGTTCGTATTTGTGTGAATGTATGCGTGCATGTATGTACATGCGTGTATTTGCACGTTTTTTTTTTTTACCAAAAGTCGATCAATATTTGTCCACAAATGAAAGACCGTCATGGTAAACAGTCGCTTCATTGTTACCGGTTTTACAAAGGCGAAGGTTCACTAGAGGCGAACTCTCTGACTATAACTCACCACTCCGCAAAGGGGATTAGGTAGCTGGGCGTGAGCTCAGGGAGCTGAGCAATGGGAGATGTCACAGAAGTGACTGAAGTCAATTACTCTACAAGTGTCTTCGCCTTCCTCACGTCATAGCCTGGGGAGCCATCTCCGAGGTACAAACTTCACAGTTTACCAGTCAAATATTTTTTTTCTACAATGTTTCTATTAATCTGACATTCATTCATCAGTGAAAGCCCAATAGAGCTTGAGCAACACGGCCACTAAATTTACACGACGCGCATTAAAAATCTTACATAACTACAGTATTTCAGGGGGCAGGCCCCTCGGGGGGATGGGTGATATGTAATGTGACGGCGGGGGATGATGGATGAGACAGGTAAACAACCATCACGGCGTTTTTTATTCCCCCATCTGCGCTAATCGACTGGGGCCGCCGAGCTGCTTTTGCACACTGAATCACGCAGAGAAGCTAAAGGTGAACTGTATGTCAAACACACATCCTGATGGATGGTTTCTTCCAGTACAATGGGTTTGTGTTTTCGAGATTTTCCACCAAGCGTGGGGGGTGGGCTGGGGGATACTACAGAGATGTTATGTAAAATAAACACTGGACAAGAGGCCCAGATAAAGTGGATTTAGGTCTGTTTATGAGACTGTATATATGTGGTCCATTTTGCGTGCTTGTGTATGAGAACATACAGTGCTGCCCATAGGTACTTGGACAAAGATAAAAAGGACTGAAATTCTGACAAGGTTTTCACAATATGGATGTGTACACTTACACACTAAAGTTGAGAGTTACTACTGTAACATCATATTCATTGCTGTCACCCTCAATGTGCTGGAATAGAGAGAGAAAAAGCAAAAATTGTGCCCTTGACTGAATATATATTGACTGCGCTTTGCATGGGTCTGTATGCATACCTGTGTAAGTGTATAGGCTCACGCAGTATATGTTCACGCAAGGTTCTATGAGAGCGTGAGAGAGTACAGAGGACGTCTCAGTCGGTTTGAGGGCTTGTTTGTGTGTGTGTGTGTGTGTGTGTGTGTGTGTGTGAGAAAGACAGAGTTTGTGTGGGCCTGTATAGATATACTAGTGAGAACGATCTCCTGAGAAACATGGCTGTAGTGAGGACATTCGGGGTTGTGGGGACCGTTTTGGTGGTCCTGACAGAAGATTATGGAGGACTAAGTTCAGGTTAAGGTTGGATTAGGGTTAAGCAGTATAGTTATGGTTTGGGAAATGCTGTACAGAATGAATATAAGTCAATAAAACATCTTGACGAGTAAAGAAATATTCACGTGTGTGTGTGTGTGTGTGTGTGTGTGTGTGTGTGTGTGTTCTTGTACTTGTCATAATGTGAGAACCAGAAAATGTTTTTTTTTCCCCTACAGAGTGGGGACATCTTTGGAAAGTGAGGACATTTTTGTATGTCTTCACAACTACAAAGGCAAATTGTGGCTTACTAGTTAAGGTTAGGGGTAAGGTTAGAATTAGGAATAGGTTAAAGTTAGGATAAGGGTTTGGGGTAGCCATGCATTGCTGATTGTTAAGATTAGGGAAAGGCTGCAGAGACGCACAGAGAGTGAATGGAAGTCAATGAAATGTCCTCACAAGGATAGAAGTACAAGGATGTGTGTGTGTGTGTGTTTGTGTGCGTGTGAGAGAGACGTACCATTCCGGGAGTCAATGGGGTGTAGCTCAGGAGCTTCTTGTACTGCTCGAAGGTGAAGAACTGCAGGAGAGCAGGCGTAAGAGCGGTCAGGTAAAGGCCATTCAAGAGAGCTGCACTGCTGACTAACCTCCACACAGTTAAACGTTCAGTCACATCAGCTCTTACAGTCTATTAGACCCCACTCAGGCAGAAGTTGGGTCACAAGGATTCTATGAGAGTTAATCTTACTGTTTAAGAGTTGACTCAATATCTAAATGCGCACACTGGGCAAACACACAACTCGGTCCTGCGTCTGTCCTGTAGATGGAAAGATGAGCCAGTTGATGCTGATCATCACTCATAGGCCCATGCATATCTCAGTCACAGCACCTACACCGCAGTAGTGCAAACAGCAAACCCTCTGACACATACTAAAGCAACCATTTACAGGAAGCAACACGCAGGCAATGCCCCATGTCAACCTGAACATCACATGTACTTTTTTCCTGAGAGGGCAACTCCACATCACATCAACAGGTTTTAGAAAATTTTCTTGACTGACAATCTTGGATTTGCTTCATACAAACCTCTATATCTCAGGAACTACAAAAGACAAAAACCAAAATTTTTATACAATAGTTGTAGGGTACAATTACATTATTTACTTAAAGTATAAAGCAAATCCAAGGTGGTCAGCCAGGAGGCCTCTTTTAATTTGACTTGGAATGACCCGAAATGGATTTTTACAGTTAGTTGAAGGGCAAATGCCATATGGGGAAAAAAAAAAAAAAAAAAAAGTGCTTTTTTCAGAAGGCACTGATTTTCTTTTCTTTTTTTTTTTCCTACAAATCCTGACAGCTGAAAACTTGTCAAAGCAGATCAAATACTTTCAAGGATAATTCAATATTTTCTTCAAAAGTGGTTTTGCTGGCAAGTACCATCCCATCCACCCATTACCACTCGGCTACCGCTCGCATTCACATGAAAACAGAGTGATGAAACGACAGGGGAAAAAAATGTGGCCATGTCAAATTATATCCTTAACATTAAAGCAACTCCGCCAGCTCTCAGAAACCAAACTGCACCACAACAGATGGTCCCGTAAAGCGGCATACCAACCAATAGGGGGTTTCCATGGAGAGTTCCAGAACTCGGAGCTCTCCTGACTGAAAGAATGTCCTCAGTACTCGATCATGACCTCACAGTGGTATGATTCTAAATTTGTTTTATCCCTGTGTAGACATCTCACAGCCGCAGAAACGCCCGCAATGAACACCATCACTTTTCACTCGGCGTGTTTATTTTAACACGCCTCGCTACAGCATCATGTTATGCGAGAACTCGAGCGTGGTGGCGAACTTTGGGCTAATGAATGTTAATGAGTGCATCAAAGATACACAAAGTTCCTGACATGAGTGCTACGAGAATATATCAGGACTAGAATCAGCCATAAAAGCTTAGAAAACCTTAAGGTCAACAGCAAGTTAGAATATTTACAACGACAAATATGAGCAGCAAGTAGAAACGACAAAAATGCTTGGGCGTGATTGGTCCCTGAGTGTGTTTGTTTTTTTAGTACACACCACAAAAAGCAAGAAATGCAACTTATGTCAACAGCTGCACAACACAGCACGGGTCACGTGGTTAGATGGACGAGGCAAGGAAAAGTAAGCAATTCCTGTGAATCGAATGCAGATTTACCTTGACTGCTCTCTTCGGGGTCTCGGCCAGGATTGGGGGTAGGATGCCCTTGTAGAAGCCGTACACCCTACAGGTCAGAAAAAAAAAAAAAACAGGCTTCATGCAAGATAATGGCATTTCCCATAGGAGCTTTCCAATGAATTAATTTAACCCTTGTATTCTGCTCGCGTAATTGGAGCAAATATGCAAGGGGGTGGGTGTAGAATGTGTTATCAATTAAAATGTATTCTTTTATGTTTCTCACTGAATATAAGTCAGGGCAATAAAGATCAGATTAAAAAAAAATTCAGGTTTCAAAAAAAAAAAAAAAAAATTTAGCATCATTGAAAAATAAACAAAATAAGTTGCAAATTGATAGCGAGTCATTTTGACTTAAAAAAACAACAAGTAAAAATACCATTAAGCACAACTGAAATCATAGTATGAATAAATAATAAATGACAAATACACATAAATCTATCCAAATTAACCAAGAGTTTGGGGAGAACAATCACAACATGCTATGACATGACAATGACAAAAACCACAGAAATATGTTTTTGGATATGATATAGCAACAGGCAATAACTTTGAGATGGACAACATTTCAAGACAAAGTCGGGATAGAAATCTTTGGTTTCACCTGCATCACTTTCTATAGTTTGAACGGATTGTGTTCAATAGTAGAAAATGTGTTTTCAAATCATGCCACCGCTATATTGCTTTAAACAGTACAATCATCATGTTTCCTGAAATCAGAACCACTGTTCTGCAGTCAACGCAAATTTATATGCAAGAAGTCATATTTCTGAATTTGACCACAACAGCACTGCCGCTGACACACAGATAACTCAGGTAATAGATGATTCAGGGCATCACCATCATCCATCTTCCAGCAGCTGAACAGTGACAAGCAATGCAAACATTTCCTAACTGCCATTTTAGGGACCGGCACTACTAGAACAGGTATAACAGGTCAGTAAGTCTTTAAACAAGCATACCGCTAAACACTAAGCCTATGTAAGTCTCTGTAACAGGGGGAAAATGGGCAAAAGACAAACAGGGAGAGTGAACAGAGAGAGAGGACCTTCACAGAGGAAATATGCTTTCTCTTGCCTAACAGGTTTACAACAAACAGCATCTCAAGGACTGTTGAGGTACACTGGTGTAGCACGACCAGAACAAAGCTGGTAGTGAGGAAGGAATCCCATTGTGTCGTCAAAGTAGCATTTACTTCTCAGAGCTGATAACCTGGCACACGGCTGATACATTGGGCGTATTTGCATTAGCTAATCCTCTCCGAGTTCACATTGTTCTTGGACAGCACACTGGATTGGTATCAATGTTAAAATGAGGACAGACAAGGGATGCCTACTGACAAGTCACTAGGTAACTGATCTGGGGACATTTGTTTACCGTAGGCATATAGACTTTCACGCAAGCAGGAACAAAACAGACAATATTAACTGATTCTGGATTCGTATCTGACTGACCAAGGCACTCTATCAAAAAATAAAATCATGAATTTATGCCATTAAGGACAGTAATGATTAATGGTAACTCCATTCTTCATTATTTTGTGAATCATAAAGATCATACAATCATACGATGTCTTCTGACTTCAGTACAATAAGCTGAAATACTGCATGCCCCTGAAAATAAATAATAAACATATCAAAACTTGGCAAAATACACTATAAGGGTGTTTCTACAGAAAAGGGCACAATTACAGTAAAGACGGTCCACCCATTTTTTTGACAATGGAACTTAGCTTTCCTATTCATTTGGGGGCTAGAAATATTGGGCATGATATTTGCAATTAGGGGCAACTTTTTAAGGGACACTCATTCCAATGACCTTGACATCCAAGGTCAGAGTATGACGCAAATGTCCATACCGTAATCATTCAAAATTGAGCCAACAGAAAATTAAGCAGAAAATTAAACCCTTTTCACTAATGACTCAGACTTGCCACCAAGAACAAGTCTTCTTCAGTATTTCAAGTTACATTAGAAAAGCTATTGGTTCAGGAAAAAAGGGATTAACCCTTTCCCCTCGACCAAAAGCAGGTGTCCTTTAAGTTTGGTTTTCCCTGTCTTTACCGTAATCAGTCAGCTATTTTAGTTCTATAGCTGTCCACCAGATGTCAATCCTGCCCCAAAACAAAAACAACAACACAAAAGGAGGCCATTTTGAAACCTTCTGGATGTGGTGGCTGAGTGTCAAGGCTCAGGTAGTATTCGAATTTTTACTTGTCACACAAATTAAATGTCTTTGCCGTAATCCTGAAAATATGTTGTTGTAGCTAGTGCTTCTTTATGAGGTTATGCTTGATTAGAAACCTTTTCAGAGAGGTAGGAAATAAGGGAAACTTCAGCCCTCACATTGGTAGCAAATTTCCATGGGGCTGCATTATATGTCTTTACCGGCGTCTTTACCGTAATCAACTGCTCTGCCAAGGTATCCAGTATTGTGTATATAAGTGGAAAAAAATCCTGGAATGTGGAAATTTATTTTTATCAGAGTCCAACATGATGTTCTCGTGACAAAAAGGTTTTCAAATTTGAACTCGGCTTCTAAAACTAAAAAAAAAAAAACTACTTACAATACATACTGCAGTTACATACTTATGACTGTAGTCCAGATGATACTGCTGTTTTCCATGTTAAAAATTTTTGTGTTTCGAGTTTGCATTCATTGAAAATAAACTTTTTATGCAGAATATTGATTCACTTGTATATTCACTGTCTTGACGCATGCATTGATTGTGATGGGTGAAATATTTGAGGCTCTGGCAAAACAAACTATTTTGGAACATATAAATTACTGGTACTTTACAGTATAGAAAAATTATGCAGGGGCATGTTGGAATATAGTTTATTGGCATTTGGGCCCTACCCCCAAAATAACATAGTCTGCAAAAATTCCTCACCCTTTACAGCCAGTGCATGTTCGGACTGCAAAGGTGGAGACATGCCTCCTCACGCTCAGACTAGAGTTCACAATGAACCTTTCAATGCCTTTGAAATGTTTGAATGACCAAAAGATTCATGCCACCTATTTGAATCAATTTTATTAGTATAGCACTTGTTACAGAAAATGGTCAAAGAGTAATAGCAAAGGCACAGAGCATGACCTAGGCCCAAACACTTAAATTGCATGGCATGTAGTAGAAAAAAAAATTAGAAAATGAGAAAAATGATACACATTATTAATTTAGTCTTTTAGATTTTATTGTACTTCAAGTGAAATATACCCTATCTTTGGCTTTATAGAGCTGGCAAGTCATCAGAAACCAGATAAAATAAAAAAATATCCTTAATCACAAACAAATACCACACAGTTCAGTGGCTCGCAACCAACACGTGTATCCCTGGACACTCGTACTACTCATTGACCAAGCAATATTGAAAGATCATCATTTGGCCTTGATCCTAAGTTCAAAGCTCAAGTCCAAGGTCACAAACCAATACATACATTGAAAAAAGTATTCGCCCTCTTCCCAATTTATTTTATTCTTGCTTATTTGACATATTTAAATGACTCAGATCATCAAATAACTTTAATATAAGATTACGGAGATGTGAGTAAATACAAAGTGCTGTTTTTAAATGATCATTGATCAATGATTCATTGAAGGTAAAGAGTTATTCCAAACCAGAATCGCCCATGTGAATATATCACCCACCTACAATCAAATGTTTGCAATAGTTGGCAATGAGTTTTTTTTTTCCCATAATTTTGGACAAATTTTGGGCCGGTCATCTGAGCAGAATTGTTTGCATTCAGCCACACTGGTGGGTTTTCAAGTATGAACGGCCTGTTCCAGGTCAGCACATTCACTGGGCCACTCCAAAACTTCATTTTGTTTCCTTTGAGCCATTCAGAGGCGGACTTGGTTATGTGCTTCGGATCATTGCCCTGCTCCATAACCCAAAATGCACTTGAGCATTAGGTCACAAACTGATGGCCAGGCATTGTTCTTCAGGATTTTCTGGTAGAGAGCAGAATTCATAGTTCCATCAATTATAGCAAGTCCCAAAGGTCCTGAAGCAGCAAAGTAGCCCCGCACCATCACACTACCACCAACATGTTTGGTTGCTGGTAAGATGTTCTTGAAGTGGAATGCTGTGTTATCTTTGTGCCAAATGTAATGGGATCCATGTCTTCCAAAAAGTTCCACTGTTAACTCATCAGTAGACAAAATATTATCTCAAAAGTCTTGGGGGTCATCAAGGTGTTTTTTGGCAAATGTGAGACTAGCTTTTGCGCTCCTTTTGGTCAGCAGTGGTTATCGCTTTGCAGCTGTCCCATTGATCCCATTTTTGCTCTGTCTCTTTCTAATTGTGGAATTGTGAAAATTGACCTTAACTGAGGCAAATGAAGCCTGCCGGTCTTTAGATGTTAGTCTGGGTTTTTTAGTGACTTCATGGATGAGTTGACGATACGCTCTTGGACAAAGTTTGGTAGGCTGGCCACTCCTGGGAAAGCTCATTATTGTTCCACCTTGCCATATTTTTTTTCCATCTGTAGATGGCTATCACGGTGGTTTGCTGGAGTCCCAGAGCTTTAGAACTGACTGAGACCCTTTCCAGACTGATAGATGTCAACGACTTTGTTTCTCAATCAGTTACTGAACTTCTTTAGATTGCTGCATCAAAACCTGCTTTTTGCCTACTTTACATTTTCAGACAGGTTCTATTTAAGTGATGTTTAGATTCAAAAGGGCTGGCAGTTCTCATGCCTGGTTGCATCTAGTGAAATTAATCAAAACCGTCAATTAAATTGTTTAATGGGTTCATTTAGTAACTAAGGGGGCAATTACTCTTTCATATACCGAGAGGTAGGGTTGAGCAGCTTTTTTGCTTCAATTAATAAAATCATCATTTAAAAACTGCATTTTGAGTTCACTTGGGTTACCTTTGTTAAATATCAAAATAAGTTTGATGATCTAAAACATTTCAAGTGATAAATATGCAAAAATAACAGAAACCAAGAATGGGAATATATCCAAGCCTTAGTAATATTCTGTAATTACATGTACCTCACAAAATGCTGGATAAGCAATCAATGAGGCTGATAATTGATATTCTTCATTGAACAGATTAGCTGTGACTGAAACAGTCCAGACTTTTGGGCAAATGAAGCGATTTTGAATGATATGGGTCAATCTTGGGTGGATGTGGCTGCATTAGGCAATGTTGTGTGGTTTATGCAGTAAGTAAGAAGCAGGACATTATCTGTTGGGCCTTGAATCCCAGGTCAAAAGTCTAATCCAAGGTAAAGTACTGATGAGCAAAAATATGACTTCTTATCAGTTCTTAATACAAATCTAATCCCTAAATGTGACAGTAACTGAGGTATGGGCCATTCTGACTGGCTTTGTCTCGATCAAATCCTTAATCAATTATTTTGTAAATTATGCGCGGATTTTGACCAAAATCGGCAAGCGTCAAGACCTCACAGTTACTTATGCCTATGCCAAATATAAATAGAATTGGTTGACAATGGTGACCAGCAGTTCAATCACTAGACACCTCTATGGACGTGACAGCAGCGGCTGACATGGTGGCAGTGAAATGAACGTAAATCCATAGTATCCCCAACTCTGTTCGGTAAGCACAATGATTCTGGGCCAATGGGAAACGAGCACTAAGACGGAACCATGTTAAAACAGCCAGAAGCTGATCAATCTGCCCAAGAGGTGTAACTCCCTCTGTGATGCAGTAATCCTGTTATTTGAGGCTTAAGAGATTACACAGTGCAGCTGCCACTCAAATTAAATGGCAATAATCGGGTGCAACAAAGGCATACATATCACAGCCAAGCTGACAACAAAACACAGAACAGAGATTAGCTGATATTACACAGCTGCTTGAAACCATATAATAATCAGCAGTACAGTCACTTCTTTTAATAGAAGATACAATATCAGATTCGCCCCTGAAAAATGGTTTTAGCTTTGACGTCTTGAAACCACAATCACAAAACGGTCCACGCAAGTTATTCATTTGTATTTGAATGCTAATTGTTAGCATGGGTCAACTTAAAAGTGGTCCAACCAGCAGGTCACTGTCAAATAATGACGCTAACAGAGATCCAAAAGGGCCAAAAAGCCAAATATGCAGGTACATTGGTCACACAAATGGCAAAATTACTTAAAAAGAAAAGCAGAAGGGTGTCAAAAAAATGACAGTATACTATGACAAACACCAAAGATGCTGACAGACACTTAGTTGACCAACTGCAAATAACCACACAACAAAAGTTCTTAAAAATCACCACATTAAGTAAGTTAATCAATCCGTATCTGATCTAATCTCAACAAAAATAATATGAGGTAAGCTTTGAAAAGCTTGTGTTTATGACAGTGTGACTGATGATTTGCATACAGCAATGATACAGTTTTTTTTAATAAGCCCCCATGATAATACTATCAATGCTATAGTAGTACTTTCATATTCTAATAGTTTAAAGCAAACAAATCATATGGTTTTTAGCTAAATGTCAGTTCCAGGAAACAATTTTTCATAGGTGGATACCAACAATCACGATCTAGAAATACGAACACTGCTACTACTACTACTACTACTACTACTACTACTACTACTACTACTAACAATAATAATAATTCTAATAATTATCATAACATTACAGAGGAAAAGGGATTTTCTAACTTGCATTGATTGTATTTGCAAGTCTGTTCACTCAATAAGCTGTCAGCCACTGAGTGCCCTCATTTCCATAATTTACATCATTTTGGCAGTGGCAGTATTGTGTGACACATCTCAATGCAAACAAATTAAAATGCTTTAAAACACAGCCTGGCATCGGTCCTGTGGAAATGGAGTCAATTTTCACAAGGTAAAATGTGGAAGGACCAGAATAACACGTATAAATAATCACTAGTTAATAATCACTAACTAGTTGCTATCTTTCAACCAAACACAACAAAAATGCCCATCAGTGATAACTGGATATGAAAAAACCAAGGCACATTTGCCGAATTTCTCTTTATTATATAACATAGGGTGATGTTTCAGAAGCCACCAGACAGCCCTGGAGCTCAGTTAAGAGAAACATAAACATATTCGCAGTCATGGGCAGCAGAGTACATATCAACACAATGTACAGAGTCTGCATTATCATTATCAGTGTATATCAATTCGTAACGCAGTTGTGCTTACATGCATGTGCAGGTCTGTGTGTGTGTGTGAGTGTGTGTATATAAGAGTGTGAGAGCACGTACGTGAGGGTAGCACACAGCATATTGACATAGAACACACGCGAGGCGAGCGGTGATCCAATCGCGTGACTGCGACGTGTGAGACGTGTAACTGCTTTATTATGGAAACACGTCGCAGAAGTCAACAGAGATGTTCTCGGCTGATTGCAGCCGAGGGTAAATATTACTGTTGCCGGAAACACAGATTGGACGATTACCTGGGGCGCATTTTTTTCATAAATACGATTGTATATTTTTCTAAGGGTTCTCAAGCTAAGAGAGCGCCACAGTAAAGCCTACATATGGCTCAGTAGGGGATCCTCATTTAAGAAAAAAAATAATTTCAACATCTCAAGCAAAAGCAGACTATAGCAAGGTCTGAACAAATTTCGCTGGTGACAAAATTTTTATGGGTGCCAATTCCTACACTGACCAATCCATATGACAGTGAAAAGCACAGAGAGTCAGCTTTCATTTGAGCGTGTATGAGGCACAAGAATTATATCAATGCATTGCAAAATACAAAATACATTCTTGGAAGAAAAATAGTCATCCTACCTGAACACAGCTCAACTGCATTCTTACATGCAAAATTAAACATTTTTTATGCTCTCCTGTAAAGTTTATCATTTTAAGGATACGAGGTTTTATCAGCAGGCCGACGATGTATCTACACCATGATATAAGACAACGTCTGGGATGCTGGATATGTGATATGATGCAAATGTGTTTTCTGTACTTGCACAGTCATCATATCCACATTACTAATGACTTTTAAAATACGTTATCAAAAATCTCACTGTGTAAATATTTTGTGAAAGCATCATTAGTTATTCCTACAGTATCACAACAATATAGACATCGAAGTATTCAGTCAAAAACATTGAGATATTTGATTTTGCCCATGCTGCCCTGCCCTGCCCCATGGTGAACATCAATGCGGGGCATATCATGTAGGATTTAGGAACTAAAGCCCTTTAAAATTGTGCTGTCCAAGTATTTACGACCCGCGACCTGACTGCACAACACTGTGGCAGGAAAAGATCCACAATTGCTGGCCACGTCCCCACAAACCACAATATACAGCGCTTAGCCAGAGCGGAAAGAGGAGCACAGCCCGAACGGAAGCCCACCATGCAAATCCTGCCCACAGATTTCCTGGGTGCGGTCGCTCGGGAAGTCATCAGGTGCGAAAGTACACTTTTAAATTTGTTACAGATAGACCCTGGGTTACCTGCAGCCATTTGAATGTGGCTCGATTTGAATCCTGCTTTGATTTCAAATGTAAAGTACCCAGGGGTCCCCAAAATGGCTTTCCTAAACAAATGGCCTCGCCGGGGCTGATGTCCGCTTTGATGCCAGCTGCATTTAAGGGCCTCGCCCGCCGCCCACACTCAGCCACCTTATTTGGCTCTGATTTTCATCAAACTCTCTTCCCCCTTCCCTCAATACTGCCAGGGTTGACCCATCTCTCTCTCCGTCTCACATCTCACACATATCATAAAATTCACCCCGAAAATCAAGAGCGGTAATAAATAATGAGTTATCATTATTACGCATGATTTCTGTTTAATTACCATTATTACCACATAAAACTTACTGACCCATACCTGTGGAACTTCAGGCATATTTTAAATTCCAGTGGAGATCCAAAGGTGAGAAATATTCATAAAATGATGCACAAGAACTAAAGATTTGATTTGCTATGGCTATAAAAATGATGTCCTGGGTTTGAATATTCCTTGTAACACAAGTGTGATGTAACTTCAGCAAAGCATTGCAGCCAGCAGATACAGAATATGTTTGCCACATTTTCTTACAAAGTGGAAAAAAAAAGCCTTTTCTGCGTCTGAACCAACTTAACTCATTCCCTATGGCAAGCCGCTGCCAACGGCGCGGTGAATTCTACCATTCCCTATGGTAAGCCGGTGCCAGCGGCGTGGATGACCATTCGCAGTCCGATGAAAACACGAAATCAGTTGACGATCGCGGTCATGGGCCACCTGTACTTCAATACTTTATATTGTGTAATTCTCGGGAAAAGTATTCCGTACAAACGCGACAATTTTATATTAAAGTATTCCGTAGGGAATGAGTTAATGGAAAACTTAAGTGAAAAATTAGAGTTGAACCCTAGTTCTGCCAGTCGCCGACATACAGAGGACCAACACTCGTTTCCCTGTGTGCCAGTCGTCGATATATCGTTCCCTGGTAGCGATTTCCCTGCATTCCGGTCCTCAATAAGCATTAGCCCAGAGGCAGGACTAGGGTTAAAAGGTTAAATACTCAAACTGCACCAAGAAGATCTGGGCCAGGAGCTGTGTGCACCCAAGAACATTCAGCATCCATGTTCATTGAAGATTTTTCCCCTCAAAGAAAAGAACTTAGAGATACAGTATACAGACGCAATGTTTAGTGTATTCTCAATACACTCTCAATTGAAAAAGCCGAGTGCCTCTCCAAGTAAGCTAAAAAGTAAAAAGAGGGCAAATATAAAAGATTAAAAGAACAGGCCCAACGAAGGTGAGGATACCAAATCACAGCACTGAAGCACAAGTTGAGTAAGTCTGCAAAAACATGCTGCTTACTGAACTAACTTCACTTCTGACCACAATTGCACATTTCGGACATGCACAATACCATAATCAGCCAGTTCTCAGAGCTGCGATGTCAGCACTCGTGGCTCACATACGCGAGCAAATATGATGTGGTCTGTGGCAGACATATTCAGGCATTACCCCTCATTAAACAGCATCAATCATACAGGCTGACATTGAGATTCATTCCACTGACAAGGGAAAGTCCGAGAGCCATTTTGCATTTGGGATGTGACTGGTTAGCTGAAGAGTGTTTCTCTATGAAGTCACCTGGCCATTATTATCAATCAACGAGCAAGCTGAAAACTGAGCGCCACTGAAGAATTTCTCCTGTTGCAACACGATGTAGAACACGCACCTAAACACACACGCATGCGAGCGAGCACACTCACGTACAGCCAGAGCCAGAAAAATAGATGGGCGTGTGAAAAAACAGGCACACAAACACGTTACACGTAGACCTACAAACACACACACGCGCGCGCACACACACACAGACACACACACACACTTGCATACACACAAACACAGCATACATTTATGCAATCAATACACTGTTTTACCTGGTTCAAGTCAGGTGTTTCATGGGACTGTATCTTTCTGATATTTTACCAAAAATTGTATCTCAAATACTGCCAAAACAGCAAAAATATCTACATATTTTTCTCAATCCGACTTAGTAAAAGTGGGTGATTTCATTGCCAATATGTGCCGTGAAATACATGCCAAATGGCATACATGGATATACGTACACTCATTGAATTAGAAAAAAATTATTTCAGTCTCAAGTTTCAAAAGTCCATGTACATTTAAAATAAGTCAGTGTTAACTAGCAAACACACTGTGGTAATGCTGTAATATTTCATTTTTTCTTCCCTATTGTGGTCTAATTGCCACATTACGGCAAAGCCTCAAGTTCCTGCCAACAGCCCACAATATAAACGTCAGGCTAGTTTTGGGGCCCTGTGGACATAGGAAGTTTATTTTTAATAATAATTACGCAATATGTGGCCGTACCACAATTTGTATATAAAATATGGCTAAGCGGTTTGGCCTGGAGTTAATCTGCCGCTGGCTACAAGTGGGTGATTACTGCAAAAATACACGGGAAGTGATAAGTGGTTTGCAAGGATGAAGAGCTGCTGTCGGCAAGGGGTAGGCAGACAAAGGTGCTGAGAGGAGGGAGCCTGAACCCTTTCTGGTGTGAAGTCACAAAATGTGATGAGAATATTCCTATCTGTTCATTTTAAAGCTAAATGATAGTTCCAGAACATTCCAAAAATCCAACTCTTCAAATGTTAAAACCAGACTGGAACCTGAATCACCTTTCACCACCAGTAATTGGTCTAAACTGACTTACTAGCCAAATAAAGAGTTTACATACATTTAGACATAAATTTATACACAGACGATAAATTTATAATGCTCAGCTGCGCCAAGAATATGATTAACAAACTGCCCAAACAATATTTAAAAGGTGGAAAAGAGAGAAGGAGAGACTAATAAAATCAGCTGTCTGTGGAACATTGCGGATGAAAAATAAATAAGCACTATATAGCTCCTGTAATTCAATTTCTCAAACGCTTTAATTTCTGAAACACTTTTAATTGATAAGGGGAAGATTAGACAGTGATGAGGGGAAACTAATAATCGTACGTAGGCTGATACCACACACCAAAAATTTGATTTTCTACATAGCAGATATCCAATAATATAGAAACTAAACCGATTTTATGTTTAAAAGAAAAAAAAAAAAACAGAAGGAAACTAATGTTAGGAAACTGAACTAATGTTAAAATAATAAAACTACTACATTCAAAACTATTAAAATAATGCCTTGTGGCTTGACTTCACTGTACACTCTCAAAGCAGTAACCCTGCTTAAGGTACAGATTAACAGAATCTGTGGCCCTAAATCAGAGCTGAGATGGAGCCCTACAGGTTAGTCGATCTCAAGCAACAGGACTGAGAATCCACTGCGGTATGAAAGTGGGTTGTGGTATAAGGGAGCTGGTCATGTATTAAACCACACAGTAGAGCACATGTACGTGATATTAATTTTATTTCAGGATTAAACTCTAATCTATAAATTACTATTTTCTTACCTGAATAAAAATATAAATATAATATGTACTGATGGTGATCGGTAAATCACTGATCTGCTCTTCTTTGAATAACAAAGAAAAAAAGCTGGTAACACTGTCCACGAAGAAAATGCAAATTATGCTTCCAATATCCATTTATACATTTATGCTGTCACATGATGCACTTCTAGGGCGCTATATTCACTTCTCATAACTCCACACATGTTAAGGTAGTAACAGTAACAAGAGCCATTATAAAAGCTACAGTATGAATATATCACTTCTACAACAAACTATAAAGCCACAGAGTCCAACATAAAACTTGCACGGACCTGCTTGCCAGCAAGATAAATGTCATTATGAAAGCTCTTGTTAGTGAATTTGTTCACATAATTTTTTATAGACACATATATCATGAAAGAGCCTAAAGCAATGAGAAGCAACAAAAAGGCAGTTCTGATGAGGTGAGAGGGTAGGTGTGTCATCTGTGTGGCACCCTGACAGAGACTGATTGATCGCAGCCACGGGTCTATTTGTTTTACATTCATTCTAATTAACAAGTGAAATAAGTTCACCATGGTCTGTTGCTATTCCAGCTGACAGTTCCAGTTTGTTGAACCAGCGTGTGCTTCTGTGTGTGCGCGCGTGCCTGTATGCCTATGCGCGTGCGTGTGTATGTGCGTGTGTGCACGCATGCGTGCTGACAAGTGTGTATGAATACATGCTGGCAAGTGTGTGTGCCTGTGTGTGAGTGTGTGTGTTTGTGTGTGTGTGTGTGTTCGTTTTGCTTGCTTGTATGGCTTGAGTGAGTGTGAATACAAGCGTACAATGAACCCAACCCTTGAACCCTTAGCTTGAGCATGAGTGTGTACACCTAGAAATGTGTATATGAAGACCACAAAGGAAAAACTATAAGTCAAAATTTTAGATTTTTGTATATTTTATATTTATAATAATAATCATATTACATATTATTATAATATTTTATATATTTTTTTGCATATTTTTTCAGTGCTTTGTTTCCAAGATCGTTTTGAATTTTTAATTCATAATTTTTCCACAAGGTGAAAATGTGACTCTGATCATCTTTCCATTGTCCTCATATCTCTGTGATGGCATATTTTTATGCACAAAAGGCATGTATGGAGCAACATGATCTGAAAAAGCCTCCCCTCCCCCCTACACTTACCTCTTCATATTGAGCCCACCAAGAGCTCAAACAGCAGGTACCCACCTAATGTGCCAATAGAATCACAGCACCCCCATTCACCCAGTACCTGTAGGAGTCGGAGTGGGGGATGCGGAAGCATTGGGGGGAAGAGTGAGAGCCAGGGGCCTGTCGGGGCTCATGCCCACCAGGCAGTTCCCACCTGTCACCAGCCAGCTCCAGAGTGCACTCATACACACCACTCACACCGGGCCACTTTTATATCACTATAAAGCTGTCGCCTGTCTATAAACAAACGGAGGAACACAACGCCTTCTCAGAGGTCTGTGCTCTGTCAGAGGACTGGGACAGGGAGGGAGGGAGAGACCGAGGGAAGGAAGGAGGGAAGGAGAGAGGGCAGGAAGGAGTCAGGGAGATATCAAGGGAGAGAGAAAGAGAAGGCCATCTCCTTAGCCGCACGACTTTAGATTTAATTCCATTAAAACTAGAAATTTCCTCCAGGATTCCGCATTCAGAAAGGATTGGAAATATTCACTGACCATTGACCTTAATTTAACCAAAATTTACAGCACAAAAGAAGTCAGAGCAAACAAAAGCCACGAGGCTAGTTATGTATGTATTGGACGTGCGCGTTATATTACTTTGGAGTTCCGTCCAAGACGTTTCGGTTGGGTTTTGGTCTGCGGTGTTTCTGAGAATACAGCATCGACTACTTTTCCAGATAACTCCAACAGCATGCACCAGGCCCACACCACAACATATTGCTCTCAATTATGGATCACCGCAAATGATAATTATATTCACCTCGAGGCAAGATCGTCTGTGCGTACGCATTTTAAGAGACTCGTTTAAACGCAGTTAAGGGCACAGAGAGTTTACTGTGGAAGCCTCTTCAGAATGAAGACGTACTGAAAAAGACAAAGCTAAAGCAAAGCAATGAACAGATGGGTTTTGCTGTTGACATTGAACTTGGTCTCTGTATCTTGCTCCTCCTCTCACCCGCTTGCACGCACACTCACACGTACATATAAACGCCCACACTCACACACACACACACACGCATCCTTGTACATCCATCTCTGTGAGGACATTGCATCGACTTCCATTCATTGTTTTGGCGTCTCTGCATCCTTTCCCTAATCTTAACAATAAGCAACACATGCCGGACCCAAACCCTTATCCTAAACTTGACCTATCCCCAATTCCTAACCTTAACTAATAAGTCACAATTTGACTTTGTAGTTGTGAGGACATTTGAAAATGTCCTCACTTCCCAATAATATGCCCACTCCATTGGAAAAGAAAACATTTTCTGGTTCTCACTTTGTAGCAAGTACAAGAACACACACACCGACACACAAACGCACACAGAGTGGGCTTCTATTTATGGCTGAATCCCATATTATTGCTGCACACAAATGCATGGAATGCACATACAAATACATGACACGACTGCTGAAGACGGTAGGTCAGGGAAAGGGCATGAGGGTAGAGGACAGACGTTTGTCTACACTGAGAAGCACAACAA
Organism: Gymnothorax javanicus; assembly: GCA_029692085.1. NCBI lineage: Eukaryota > Metazoa > Chordata > Actinopteri > Anguilliformes > Muraenidae > Gymnothorax > Gymnothorax javanicus. The sequence continues at coordinate 27,546,418 of CM056193.1, forward strand.
AAGTGAACTCAGTGACACACAGAGACTGGGGCACCAAGGGTAAACACACAGGCACAAACATACAGCATGCTCTTCTGGGGTACACATTTGTGTGCAATGCGTGTGAGGGGTGGCTGGTGCACGCCAAGGCATAGACCACACCATGAATTGGAACACCGGGAATGTTAGCAGGATAGGCGGAGAGCATACCCTTCGTTCCGAAATATGGTTCTGAAGCAGTGGCCAAGGCCCTTGTATCCGTGCGGATCGTCGGCTCCTCTCTGGATCTGAAACCTGCAGGACAGACAGACAGAGTGTTAAACCAGCCCGCTCCTCTTCTTCTGACAACAAGGCAGGAGGTCAAATCCCATCCATCACAGGGCATGGGGGTTCAGGGTTTAAATCGCAGAGACTGCACCCTGTTGCATTATGGGAAGCTATGTGAAACTCCACAGCTTCCGGTGGGAGTGAGGGAAAAGTGGGATGCTTTATCATGTGCCGTTATAACATTTATCCGCAAAACACATGATTGAAAATGAAGTCCACAGCAAGAATGTTCTGTATGGGAACAAATATGAAGCATTTTCAGATTTGGAAACAGGAAGAAACGAGACGAAACGGTCCCAGGCTGCTTCTCTTGCTGCAGTGGTTTCAACAGGCATGGATGTAGCAGACTTTCAACACTGCTCTCTCTGTTCTGTACTCCTACCATCGCCCCCCGACCAGCCCTCCCATTCATCCCCTGTACATCGCTCTGTTCCTGCAGCTACCATTCATTCACACCAAGCTTTCTACACGCTTTCTGGGCCCCCTACATTCATCAAACATGTACATATTTCATCAGCGAGCGTGGTCACACCTCCCGAGGTCCACAGAGACGCGTTCCCTCAGCAGGCTTCCTCGTACCATCGTACCATGGCAGCTTCGTCACGCCTTTAAAAAATAGCATCAAAACCGCAATTCATTTTGTCAAAAAACACCAACTTGAGGCCGCCCCTCTGGCTGGAAGTAATACATAACCGCTTTCCTTTCCTTTCCCTCGTTTTTCTGGGCTGCCTCCCCCTTTTCCCCTTTTGCAGTCTTCCCCATTCCTCTCCCTCGTAGATTTTCCCCCTCCCTCCTTTCCTCTTTAAAAGTAAGGATATCCAATCAAGCTTGTCCTTCAGTTGAGATTTCTTGCCATATGATGTTGATTACCACATGCCAAAGATGTTGCTGTGCCCTGCGCAAACTAAAGCTCCAGTGAGTAACCTTCGTTCTCTCCCACAAAGCCCCTTGTACCTTTTCTATCACAAATCTATCCTTTTTGTGCTCTGGAGACTCTTCAGTACATCCTCTGCTCAGTGCAGAATTTGCTTAATCCACTGCTACCAATTAGCCACCCCTCCTTTAACAGCGATGTTTTGTAGTGAACTGTTAGCGCTGAACACGCTAGTAAGAGTTCCATAGTTGTGTGTAAATGGCTAATAAGAAATGACCGGTAGAGGTGAGACTCAAGTAGCAAGCGGTCTAAGAAAGCGGGCACTGGTATCTCTAAAGGTGTTTTTATAACCCAAAACATGTCGCAGCGGCCATTTCTCCATGGAATGTGTAGTGGGGTCAATGGAGGGAAGTAACATGCTGACAGAAGTCATGTTACGACTGCACACATAGATGCAGAAGTTCACAAGCTCTCCCAACTTTATTCCTGAAGCTACTAGTATACACAAGACAAAGTTGCAACACAGTCTCTTATGTGCTCTTTTTTATCTTTAAAAAAATCTGTAACGAGTCATGAGATAGGCTCAAGAAGTGTCTGTAGTATAAAAACAAAATGAGGAATAAGCCATTGCTTTACATTTTGGTGGGTTGTATAAGACTATGCAACTGCTAAGATGTATCTGCTGGATAGTAAAAACTGATATAAAATTCCTTGTCCTGTCATGATAGTGTCCATCGCGAGTCCTACATGCCATGGAGAGAGTGAGGAGAAAGGGAAAAGGACAGAACAGGAGCAGGACAAACTGCGCTCATATGGATTTGACGGAGAGGCCGAAAGGTCGGCAGTTTGTCGTCCAGACGGGTGCCGGCCGGGCCAATAAAGTGTGGGGAGGCCCCAGTCAGCGGCAGGGGGACGGCTCTTCAACATCACCACAGATTAACATCTGAGACGGATGTTCTCTCAAATTCACTTTTGTACACTAAATATAGCTTGCAACCAGAAAACCCTTAATGCAGTGCAGTGTTACATAAATGTCAGAAATGAATGACTGACATGTATATAAAAAAAAGAGCATCTGGCAAAGAGTGAGAGGGTTTGTCAGGGGGAGGGGGGTGAGTAGCTAAGGCTCTGGAAGATTTAAGACCAGTGGGCCTTGTAAACAAATTTAAATCTACCTTAATTAAAGGCACATGACTCTAGGGTCAAGGATTGCAGCAGAGCCTCCCCTCCTTCTCTCGCCCCCTCCAACCAGTCCCCTCGCCCCCTTTCCATGGGGCAGTTGGACCACGCTCCCTTCCGCAGTTCCTGACTTCACTGCTGACCCTGGGGTCAGCTCATTTCCGCCTGTCCCTCCCGCACCCCGCTGTAAAAAAATGGAGACCTCAGCAACGACCAGGAGGACATACAACCCAACACCTCAGGAGCTGAAGACGACTCAGGTACCAGAGAAGCTCATGGAGACTCAGGAACCAAGATGTCGATGATGGAGACCTGGGTATCTGAGAAGCTAACTGAGTCTGAAGAACCAGGAACCTACAGGCCGATGGGGATTCAAGTACACGGGGTTGATGGAATAAAGACTATAGAATTTAAGGGCTGATAGATTCAGAAACAAGGAACTTTCAGGATTATTGCTCTAGAACAAGGAACCTGAGGTCTAATGGAGAACCTGATGGATTCTTTGAAACCTGAGCCTCTGCTGAACACTCAATTACCTGAGGCACAGGGAGAAGGAGAAAGATACTGGAAGCACGATGGAAATTCCTGAGAGCTTGGAACCCAAAGAACTGATGAAGAATTAAAACCAGGAAGCTGAGGGACTGTTGAAGACTCAGAAGCCTACGAGGCTGGTGGAGCCTACAGAGAAAAGAACGTCAGGGACTGACGGAGACACCAGAGCCAATAGACACACAGGGACCTCAAGAGCTGGAGGAGACTCAAGCGCGAGGGTCCACTATTTTACCTCTTTGGAGCGCTTACATGGGGAAATAACAATGGTCCAAGCCATCAGGAGCGAGTGACTATGGTAGAGAATGTTCAAGCACCAGAGCATAAGATTAGCCTACGCAATATGCTGAAAGAAGGAGAGCAGAAGTTAATCTGATGACATTGAGGCTAATAATTTTTAAGGTAGTAAGGAGTGGGTGCACTGCTCCCCGATCTCTAGAGGCATCTCTGAGGTTCTCAGGCTCGTACATTCGGCCTGAGGAAGGAAGGATGCCCCGAGTAACCTACAATCTGCTCTAGCTCCAGTTCCGCCTACCTGAGGGAAGGCCCAACTCGGGTGCACAGACCTGTTTAGATTAGTGGCTGCCTTTGTACTTGGGGCTTTACAGGCCCAAAGCTGCCGTAGGACAGCCATGAGAGGATGAGTATAAGGGCAGTCCTGCGCCACTGCTGACAGGTCTCTGCTAATCCCAGCGTCTCCCCAATAAAAAGTGTCCAATTTCGGGGCCCGCAAAGCCGCTAAATAAGCACTGGGCGGCTCTTTCAGTCCTTCATAGACCACGGGGCAGTGCTTTTGGGGTCTGGTACTGATCTGCACCCGTGTCCTCATGTCGGGGCAAGAGGGTCGGCAGAACGACCCCAACTTGAGAGGGCATGCCGTTAGGCGGGGTCCAATAATGATGGTGTTAAAGCAGGCAATGAGAGGCCGTTAGCGGGTTGATCAAAAGGCTGGGGGTTCAGGGTCTAGTTGAAGAGGCAGGCGGATGTTTTAAAAGGTCTGTTACTTAGCCTCGTCAAATAAGGGACATTCCCTATTAATGTTGCTTTTCTGGTCCTCAACTGGTGTTACATAAAAATTGGACCAATTCCACAGCTTTTCATTTGATATCACTGTTGCCTTTTACGCCCTCAGTAACCAAAGTGCTGTATTCAAACAAGTGCATGTGCAGCTATAGTTCATGATTAAAAATTGAATTAAGAATCTTTTTTTTCCCCATTCTGTCCAATATTTTCTGCTCCATTTCAGATATTAAACTGTAATGTGTGGGAACTCAAGTTTCCCCTAAAGGAGAATAAAAATCTATTGATCGACCAACTAATTTGTGAAAAGAGTTTTCAATTATCCATTACATTGCATCCTCGGTCAGCTCTATTGTTTCCAGTAACCAGCAGAGCCAGAGCACAAGTCAAGAATATTCCGGCAGTATATATCCCCACCTTTAAGGGTTAAGGACAAAGAGCTAGGCTTTTCCACAGAGGACCAAGAGCACACGAGGAAATCCAGAAGGCAGCATAAAAACAAAATCTATGCTTTACAACCTGACAGTTAATTTTAATGAGCGAGATCATAAAGATGGCAAAAATCCATTGCATTGGTCCAAAGAGTTAGCGGGGAAGGCAGGAGTGTTGTAACCCAAATGATCCGGTATGACAGGCAAGGGCAGCCAATCAAACTCAGAACAAGGCAACTAAGGCCATATATTAAAAATAAATAAATAAATGAATAGAAATAGCTGCTTAGGATCCCTGCCCACCCCAGAAAAATCCTCCAGCCTCAAATAATTTTTCTTTATTTTGAAAAAATATTTTTTTTAAATCACACCAAGAAACAGTGAGAAAAACTGTCAGAATCCATGTCCATGCAGCAGATGATCCGCTCGACTATCAGACACTGTGCAGCCTATGAGTTACGCAGATCTGGTTCTTCATGTTAATCCCATCTCTCCTAAGAGTGAAATATGAACAAGGTCCCTCCTTCCCAAGGCAGTTTCAGCCAGTTGGCTACTTTTTATGATACCTTCACAAAAACAATCCGTACAGCAAAAACTCTAAGTTAAACAAAATTCTGTAACAAAGAAAATTTGTAGGACACATATTGGACTTGCACCTTGTCATAGTTTTAATCAATAAAATTATGAAGAGATCATAACAAATCTGTTGTGACTCCAGAGTACTGACATATTTACAAAAAATAAACTCGGTGCTCAAAAATTATTTTATGATTACAGGCTCTGGCAAGAATCCTTCAGAGCCTGATGCGTTTGAATCACTGTCAAATACAGGCCTACCAAAGAAAACTGCCAAGCTGTAGCAAAAGTTTGTCAGATGTCTACCTTTTTCAAATAACCAGCAACACAAAATCGAAAACATGCCACATTCCCGCCTAACTTTGCACCACAACAGTTTGAAGTCGATACATTTTCGCCAGAACCAAACTCAAAAAAAATCGCATGGCCTGTAACAAACCCAGGGACGAACCAAATGAGTTTTCAATAGTGTGTTGCTGGTTCTTCGAAAAAGGTAGACATCTGACAAACTTTTGTTGCAGCTTGGCAGTTTTCTTTGGTAGGCTTAAAATATGTTTTATGCCATTTAGCCGACTAAAAATCGAGGGCAGAAATATCAAAATTTTTGAGAGCAGCTATGCCATGTGATAATGCAAATGTCATCTGTAAGCCTTGTTCCAATGGGTTAAGACAGGTTAGCAACCAATTGAAATATAACGCAAATGTTTTGATTGGTCTAAACATAGCAACTAAGAGAACCATTTGGCCCTCTTAGAAATATGAAAGTATAATGGGAGAGTGCCACTGAGCACTCTTAGGAGCTAAGGGTTAATACATGTACTTGTGATTTGGATTTGTTGAAGTATTTATATCTCAAACATTATAATTAAAATTAATGATTATAATTTAAAAAAAAAAAAAAACCTCCCACCATCTTGTGAAGGAGGCTAACCAACTAATTTGTTTCATATAACCTCATCAATCTCAGCGCACAGGTGATCCAAGTGGAATGAAGACTGGGCAAGAAAAGCTGAACTAAACAAAACAAATGAAATAATACATTGAACAATAAAAACAGAGTGTCAAACCAGGTTGCTGCTGCCTGTTTTTTTTTTCTACACCTGGCCAAATGACAAAATGAAGGATTGCAGAACATTAGCCATTGAGCAACATTCACTTGGGATCTACTAGCAGTGTGCTGCAATGTTCTGCACTCACAATGGGTAATGGCATGTTCACTCCTGACTCTCACCACCACCCTGACATTGCCATCATTCCAATGCGAACTATATAACATAACATAACATTAGTGGCGAGAACAGGCCATTCAGCCCAACTAGCTCGCCAGTTTCTTTTTACTATTGTGAATATATCACTTCCAATACTCAATGACTCAATGGTATCTAGCTTTAGGTCAAGCCTGCTCTTAAAAATTTCCAAGGATTCTGCCTCAACAATATGGTCAGGCAAGCTATTCCACATCAAAATAACTCTTTGGGTGAAAAAATATTTCCTAACATCAGTGCTAAATTTACCCTTGGTCAACTTGTGACCCCGAGTTCTACTAACAAAACTTGGCCGAAGGAATCCTACATAATTCACTTTGTTAATCCCTTTAACATATTTAAAGACCTCAATCAGATCACCCCTGAGTCTCCTTTTCCTAAGACTAAAGAGATTAAGGATCTTCAGCCTCTTCTCATATCAAATAAACATAATAAATTAAGTTATTCAACAAACTTATTAATTTCCACTTAATTATGGAAATATGCGTTGAGCAAAAGGTATCATACAGTATGCTTGTTGACACATTAAGCTTAAAGACTGACAATGTGGGAGTAAAAAATTATAAATACACTCAGACTGTCACAGCATGTCAAGCACACAACCCACGCAGGCAAATTACACATTCAATCACACTGACAGGTCAAGTTCCTCGTCCATTCTAATACTTCGTTTTTACAGCACTGCACAAACTGTATTCCATCATCCCGTGGAAAATTATGTCAAAAGACCTGCGGTTTTGTCAAAAGTTAAGCCATTCAAGCAACAATGTAACTAGCGATACCTAGAAACCTCACAGGACTTGACACAAAACAAGAAAAAGTCCTTATTCATCAGGAAAAAGCATGAATTGCAAAATAGATTTTACACCAGAAATCTTCAAATCTAGACCTTAAATCCAAATCCAGAGCTGATTTTTTTTTTTTCCAGAAAATTTTTTGATCAATTTATACTTTACATTGGCCAATAAGCCTTTGAGCATACCTCCCAAAAGAGGGGACCGTGGAAAACCAGCAGTTAGCAGACTGTTATTCAGGACTGTTATTCAATGATCCCGGTTTTACAATTGATCAAATGTTTTCAGAATGCAGAAATGTATTCTCCTGGTCCAAGAAAGAGGTCAAAGTGATATTAAAATAAATGCAAAAAGAGATGAAAAGGTGAGAGAGTGAAAGAGAGGGAGAAATGGGGGGATGGTGAGAGATGAAGGAGACGCAGACAGGACAGTGATAAACTCCTGGCGCTGGTGACACTGCGGGGGTGACACTGCAGAGGGCAGGTCTGGGTCAGTCTTGGGTTTGGTTTCACTGGCTCCATGGGACCACTGGGCCCGGGGGCAGGAAGGGGGGGGGGCATAAGTAATGATGCAAGTATTGTTTGTGTGTAGGTGTGTGTGTGTGTGTGTGTGTGTGTGTGTGTGTGTGTGGAGGGCTGGTGGGCATCCCGTCTGCTCTGCACCAGGATGTCACCATCCCAGCCTGACAGAAACATATGACTCCCCTCTCCTGCTCAAGCTTGCCCCCCCCCCCCATGTGGTATTTACTCCATATTTACCCCCACCCCCTCTGGACAAAATCCTCCTGCCCTGCCCACTGGCACAGAGGGGACAAAGGCCCTTCTCAAACCCAGGACTGGATACAGTCCACAGACAGGCAGCTTCAGCAGCCATCTCCACTGCGCTTTGGCAGTGTCGGAAACTCCAGGGGTGTGAAAGTTAAAAATCTAGCTCCGTGTTTCCACCAGCCAGCCATTTTCACCAATTAGTTTCATCACTTGGCTGATTAGCAAATCGCTAGACTCATTAGCAAATCCAGGTATTTTTCACCGAAAAACAGGAGTGGACTTTTTCTTTCCAAACCCCTCTTTTTACTCTCTGGACTCAGGCCCAAATAAACCCTTGAAGCCTACAGCATTATAGAGTTATTTTGGGGAGTTATAAAAATACAAATATCTTTCTCCACCCCCACCATACACAAACACATAATAAGCACATAATAAGCTTAGGCAATCAAAACGTTTTATGTGTCCAAGACAACCTCACAAATTTTTGACATTTTTCCATTTCTGCACAGCAGAATGTAACCGCGGCAAAAAAAATTCAGAGGACAATCGATGATAACTCGATGCACTTCATTTAATCACTAAAACCTGTTCGCCCTGAAAGAACCTCCGGGAGCTTCCAGACAAATGACATCTTTCCTGACAAGTAATATAAACCCCGACTATCTCAGAGTATTTCTCCATGTTTTACTACTGAACATTACAACTTCAGTACACTTTGAAATCCAGGAAGCTTGATATGCAGCTAAGAAAAATGAAAAAAGAAAACTTTTTTTTTCAAAATGATGGAAAACTCACATGGCAGTCAGATTAGGTCAAGACTCAGCCAAAATGACAGAAAAGATGGTGGTTAACGTGCGTCTCATATCAGACGACGCAGCACATGTCGATCGGAGGACACGCTTTGAGGTAGCGGTAACAATCGCCACCGCTTACAAGCGGGCACAGCCGTGCGCAAGGAGGAACAGCTGCTGCGTTTAGCACCAGGAAACCAGAGCTGCAGAATTACGACTCTTCCGTTATACCGCTGCTCTCTACTCACAACTGAAGAAAACGACGACACAAAGGAGAAAAAAAAAATGGTGGAAAATGTGACTGGAGAGGCAGAGGGCATCCTGGGTAGGAAACAAATGGGTTTTCATCGACCGCTTTACAGCCGCTTTAAAATGGGCCATTTCAGCTCCCTGGGATGTTTTTTAAATGCAATCGTCAAGTTTGGAATTCAATGCCATCTGTTTTCTTTTCTTTTTTTTTGACGACACCGACTTCCATTACACCCATTTAATATTTGTCCATAATACCCAATGGCAGGCACATGCACCGAAGGGGTTTATGAGGCCTTGAAAAACACCTTTCTGACAGGACTAAAATGGCCCCCTCCAAACATACACACACACACACACACGCACACATCCTAGTACTTCTATCCTTGTGAGAACATTACATTGACTTCCATTCATTCTTTGTGTCTCTACAATCTTTCCCTAAGCTTAACATTAAGCAACACATGCGTAACCCCAAGCCCTTACCCTAACCTTAACTTAGCCCTAATTCTAACCTTACCCATAACCTTAACTAATAAAGTGGGATCCAAAATTACTGGCAACCCCAACTGACAATGCACAAACAAAACAAAAAAATATAAACAATATAATTAGAGAAATATGGAATGTACCAACATATGAGAAATACTGGACTTTATGAATTTTTTGATGTAAACAACCATAATCAGAACAATCATTTATTACTAAATAAATTTAAATTTACTGTAGGGTTTTAATTGATTTGCAAATCATTGCATTCCGTTTTATTTACATTTAGCACAGTGTCCCAACATTTATAGAAATGGGGTTGCAGATAAAACTTAAATAAGTGGAATTTAATACCTGGATTAATTTTGGTAGATGTTATTTAGAATAATTTTTAAGGGTGCCATTAATTGTGAAACCTTGACTTGGAGGAATTGATTTTAATTAAATCAGTAAATTATTTTGGTTGGTTCTATTGCAACATTAATATTGTACAGTATTTTCACACGTAGTTATTCAGAGTTTCTCATAAATATAAATTTTTTGAATTTTTTTTAAAAGTATTGTTGGTACATTGCCAGTCAGGGGTGCCAGTAATTTTGGAGCCCACTGTAAGTCACAATTTGCCTTTGTAGTTGCGAGGGCAGGTGACAATATCTTCCCAATAAATGTCTCCACTCTGTTAGAAAAATACATTTTCTAGTCCCCAATATATGGTAAGTACAAGAACACACACACACACACACACACACACACAGACATGCGCACACACGCACACACAGAGCTATGTCCCATTCAAGAGACTGAACCAGTTAAAAGGACACCTTGTGCTTTACACAGAAAGAATAGTAGCTTATGTCTCTTTGCTGGGTCACAAGATCACAGCTAAGAGAATGAGGCATACAGGATTAGCTGCCTTCTCCAACAACTCTAGTCATGAAAAATGCAGGATTAACATTTCTCCAAACAATACAAAAAAATTAAAAATCACAGTGTTGAGGTTTGGAAACTTTAGACAAGTCTAAAATAAACTGCTTTGAAGACTGACCAGATTAGTGGAAAAACATACCCTGTTCTATACTAACAACAGTGATAATAATTCAAACTACATTCACTTTTCTCCTGGAAGACACTGTTGCCTTCATGAGCTACATTTGCTCAATAACATCCCCCTTATGCTACATGCTGAGACTTGAACCATGGATGTAGATTGCTGCAAGAACATGAAACGCCATATTGCCACAGATTCTCGACACCTCAGCTCTTACCAATGAAGTGACCAGATCGTGTAGCACAGATTTTTTTTAAAAAAGGAAAAGTTTTTAGACCAATTTATTTTTCATGACTTGACTGAGAACACAGAAGTGTCTGTCAATAGGTACATTCACGCTACTCGTTAAGAGAATTAGGGCTGTTTCACAATCGGGTAAATTCTAAAATATTGAATAAATTTAGCTTTTTTTCTAAAAATTATTAGCAGCAAGGTAACATATATCATTCATTTTAAGTTCTGCTATCATTGACTAATCTACAGAAGCAGTTTATTTGATGAAAAAATGTCACATGTCGAAAATTTGACAGTACAATATCTTTTTTTTTTTGGACATTTTGGTGTCTCATTTTCTTTTAGATACATTTGCATTCCTCACCAATAAAATACCACTGCACCCAGTAGCTTGTGCAATCATTAGTTAAAAAATGGGAAGGTTTTTTAAGCTACAAATAATATTTGGGGGGTCAGAAACGCATTGATTCATGAAAACTTGACTTTTTCTACCAAGAAATTCTGTCCATCAAAAAAATGTCTTCTCCGGAAATGTTTTTTACAATATTAATATTTCAACAGAGGAGGGGGGTAAGTTCGGATGAATTGTATGATTTTGACTCCACATATTCATATGATTGCGCATGAGGAACACTGTGTCAGTATATGCACTGGCCATTACACTGTGTACCATGTTATGAGTATATGTTCTTTGTCCATCAAAAACATGCCTTCTCCGGAACTGGTTAAAAAGGTGGAAATACGCCAGACACATGCTGTTTACATACACAGAATTACACTAAATCACTCAGAAGCATTAATATTTTCAGAAAAAAACAAAAGTGTGTACAAATATAATTTAGATGTCCCAAATTATCACTATATGTTGTAATGTCAAAATATGTCTTCTGCGGAATTTCCATTTAAGTGTTATGAATTGGGTTATCTCAAACTGATGCACATACTGCAGTTGAGTTTCATAGTTAAGGTGCTTACTGGAAGATAATCACTTGTGTCAATGAAAAATTTCAGTCATATTGGTCCTATGATCTAGTTTATCAAGTCTTGATTGTTATTCTCAGTTAGTGTTACTCAAGATGTTGTGATGTTTGATGGATCCACAACACACAACTAGTAGTTAATACACAAAATACAAATTAGTATAAGCGAAGCCACTTTTGTGGACCATCACACACTTTTTTCTACAAATGTATGGGTTATCAATGCCTGTCAAAAATTGTGTCTTCTCCGGAAGAAATTGGGTAAAAAGGCATGTGTTCTTAAACTGCGTGTAATTTCATTAATAATGAACATAAACTCTTCATTTTTTCAATATTTTGCTCTTCATCAGCACTATTATTTAGGAACAATTATTATTCTAGTGACAGTCAAGTGGCTTTACAAAGACAGTAACTGAAATGATTTTTTTTTTTTTTTTAATTTTACTAAAATCGCCAAAAACATGTTATTTAAATGTTTTAGTTTATAAACTTGCAAACTTGAACAACAAATCACTGCATGATATGATTGAATTAAACAATATCAGTGAGAAAAAGAGTGTGTTTTACCATAAATGATGTGGTAATGTTCATATGAATGAAATAATATTTTATCAGAAAATAACTGACCTTGTTTGAATTTTGCATGAATTTGTATGAATTTTAGGAGAACCCAAGCTCCAAAATGTTCAGCATGTGTCCTCAACAACATATGTAAACAAATAGGCATCAATTTGATTCTATATTCCACACTTGATTTTTGGGGGTCCGTGAAACAAACTTTGGTTCCTGATTGTGAAACAGCCCATTATGCCGATAGCCCTTTTTTCCATACAAAAAAATACATTATTAAATACATTTACGTGGCCATGAATTCCAATGTGGGCGGACATGACAAACTATTATTTTATATGGGGTCTAATGCTTATAGTTAAAAAGACAGACAGATAGACACGCACGCACGCCAGACATACAAAAATACACACATACACTTACATGGAACATAGACAGATGCAACCTCGCTATTCTCACAGTCTTACTTTTCCATTCAGCTCACATACAACACAGCTGCAGCTCTTGAACTAATACAGACGATGAACTTCCCCTCTCTGAGACAAAGTCGTGTTCCCCTCAGGTCGATCTGAACGTACCAAGCTGAAATAACAAAAGGCAGCACAAAACAAACAGAGAGTCTTCACGCAAGGAGCACACAGACTTCTGTACGTACACTCGGCTCCAACGCACGGGAAAAGCTTGAAGCATTCGATTCTAACCTGAAACACGCTGGGATATTTTCGAGGGTTTAATCTTGTGTGGCCAGCAGTGACTGCAGAGCCCTTTGGAGCTGGAATAGACACCCGGCTCTGGGCAGCAGGACAGGAAGCAGGAGTAACCATGGCAATATGCGAACTGACAGAGTGGTCCTGCGCTGGGGTTTCTATTTTACATGCATAAATGTATTAATGTTAATGCAGACACAGACACCTCCAAAAAGCCTTTTACTCACTCACTCACTGGCAAATCCTTACACTCTCTCATTCTCTCACAAATGCACTCCGCTCATTCCTTCATTCTCTCCCTCTTCCTTTCTCTGGCACTCACTTTCACTTTCCCATACAAATACAGTAGGTAAACTCTTACATTTCAGCTCGCACTTTAACTCCCTCCTCCACACACACAGGAATGCTCTCTTACACACTTTCACTCTCACTCCAACTCCCTTACACACACACACAGGCACTGAAACACACACGCGTACACGCAGTGATTTGCAGGGCTGAGGCCAGGCTTAACCAAGCTCCCTTAAAGGAGCTTGATTAAGAGAGCTTAGGAGCTCAGCAGGCCGGAGAGCTTTAAAGCTAGGGATTAGCCCTCAGCAGCGGTATTCCCTGTCTAGCCTGCTGTTTTACCGCTGCTTTTGGGCTCGTCCCAGCAGCACATCAGGGTTCAGCCATCAGTTGGGGGTAGAGACGCTAAATCGCAGACGAGGCGTCACCCAACCCGAAAGGGCAGGAGGACGTCGTCCGTCAAAGTGGTCGCATCAACCAGGCCCCCCTCCCGCCTGGCCGTACCCCCAACTTGCTCAGGCTTTCATGTTCACCATGATGAATGGGCAACGTTTTCATGGCAACCCATGAAGCCGCAGCACTTTCCTATCACCACACCAATGTGATGGATGTCACTTGAAGGCCCTATCAAAATGACAGTAATCCCACCCAGCATTGAGAGAAGCAAATAATTGATCAACTGATCTTGGGGGGGACATGATGAAAACGTTAGAATGGGTCATTCGGAATATTTCACCAAATTTTTGCTGATATCTTGGGCAGAACTTCGGCCCTTTAAATGGACGCCATATACTGAGCACCCATTCTGGGGGCTGTAGAACCACTCCACCCCAAGCATGATGGGAAAATACGATCATTCAATGGCCTTCCTATCCTATATGAGGACATAATGTCCATTTTGGACTCTTCCAGTCTGGCACACAGTTCACTCACACCCAGCCATTCCACAATACCTGCCAGGTGATGCCGAATATTGCGACAAGTCGTTGCATTCTTCACCCTGGGCACTTTGTATATCTGAATTTACATGAAGCGGTTCAGTGATCACGAGCAGCAAGGAAAACTCCCAGATTTGCGTGAGAGGTTGAGCCCGTGTCACCAGTGTCACTGAGCAGGGCACAAGGTACAATAATGTCTGGATGTGTGGCTTCGGCCATTTCTTTACTGTTAAAGGCAGCGGTTTGCAACCATTTTGGTGTTAAGGACTCTCAAAATGATGCAAATAATGATGTGGACCCTTATTTGAGAAGATGCAGTCTCAGGAATCCCTGTCTGATCAGATTTAGTTATCCAATAGCTGTCTATACTGAGGATTGGCAGACTAACAGTCAAGGGTGTGAAACCTATGCACAAAATAGTCTTTCCTATACTTTTTCCCACAAAGCGGCTAACTCCTAGTCAATGAAATAACAGTGAAACTAAAATATTCCATATTTCCGGGAACCCCCCCCCAAGGACCCCCTTTAAGGACCTCTGGGGATTTCTAGACACCAAGTTGAGAATCGCTGATTCACAGCACTGCTATCCTAGCGTGTTGCTGGAGGTCTACCATCCTGTCTTCCTCGATTCCCACCCTGGTAAAGTACACCTTTCTCAAAACCAATTGATCCCATTTAGCTGCTAATTATAGAGCAAGGTATGCCAGATTAAGCTTGCAACGAGAACCTACAGGATGGTTGATCCCCAGGAACAGACTTGATGACCACTGCCCTGGAGGGATGAAAAAAAGGAGGGTTAAAAAAAAAATCATTATCACATGGCTGTAGCCCAGCTCATGAAATATTTTTGCTACTACTCTACGTACATATCACTTTTGCAAAAATTTTGCTGGCTGAGAGTGTGGGAAAAAAAAAAAAAATCACTCCGGGATACATCATGCTGATAATATTCAGTCGACCTGAACACCAAGTGTAACGTTAGTTAAATCGGTATGGCTCAGCACTGTCGCAAGCCAGCCAAATGCCACTCACAAAAAGTTCACATTACTTAGCTAGCTAGCGTGCACGTGGTACTTTTTCATAACCATTATGTAACATTCGTTTCTTAGCTAGCAAGCTAACATTAGCTTGCTACTCAGTTGACTGAATTTACAAACCATTGCCAATTCAAACGTTAACGTCTGCGACTAAGTGATTAAGACAGCAGAGCGATGATGTTATCTCAGTGCTAACATATGATGGGTGCTCGTGGAGTAAACTCGTTTCATAACTTTCACATGACAAGCCCACTTGTGTAAGATCCTCTACTTGATAACCAAAATCAAGAAGGAGGATGACTATGTGGTCATTAAAACCATCGCCATCGATTCCCATTTCAGCAGAACACATAATGGTGACCTTAACAGCCAAAAGAGGGAAAATAAATAATGAAAAATTTTAGGTTTGATTTTGGACCATATTGTTCATTCTTTTTTCCACAGATACAATAACGTAAAAGCTGGTGAAAAACAGTTGGATGGTAGAGTGAGAGAGCAGTAAAGAGAGAATGAGAGAATGACTGAGATAAAATGAAACAGACAGAAGCAGGGAGAGAAAAACATAGGATGAGAAGCGTATATCAAAATGACAGAACTGACACAAGTGTGTCCTCAGCAATAGCTGAACACGGACATAAGTATTAGTGTTGGGTGTGGGGGAGGGGGGGGGCAGGAGGTAACACAACCCCGACGTAAAGCATAATCTCCACTCTATTCCCTCGTAATGAGTGCGGGGCTGATCAGAGTCAGATGGGACGCCTCGAGCAGGAAGCCCTCAGCTCAAACGATGGCCCGACACCCTTTGTTGCGTCCAATTCAGCTGAGACCAGCCCGTGACCCATGTAACTAGGCGGTTTCCAGGTTAATGAAAAGCTGTAACTCTGGCTCCGTGTCTCTATGGAAGCACAGGGTCTAGTAGTGCCTGCTTACACATGTGACAAGGGCCAAATTCCTGTCACTAATTAGGATCAATGGAAGTGTGTGTGTATGTGTGTGTGTGTGTGCATTTGTGGGGTGGCAATCACAGGGATGCAAGGCAATTACGTCTATTTAATTTAATCTTATTTTCTATGAAATTAACTTTGAAGTCCGTGACATGACGAGCGCTAGGTTGCGCTACACACCATCAGCTCGGTGCTGAAAGAACGCCCCAACTTTTCCCTCAGACAGCAGGTATACATGGAAGTTATGCAGCCTTAGATTGTTAAAATATGCTGGAACTGGATGCGTACTTAATAAAGTAACCCATGCAGTAAGAGCCGTAAGTAAATTAAATAAAACTATTAAGTAACTAAATAAATAAATGTTCAGCGGCACAAAGTAAGACGACCAGAAATATCTACCGTTTGCACCAAAACATCACCACGGTGATGTTTCAGTGCGACAATCCCTTCGTCCTCTTCCTCCAACTGCCTTAGCCCCAGTTTCTCTCTCTCCCTCTCCCTCTCTCTCTCACTCTCTACCTCTCTCTCTACCTCCAGACTAGAAGTCACACTCCAGGAGAAAAACTTAAATATATTTGTATGCTTCACCGTGCTCCCCTTGGCCAGGGCCTTTGATTCTGTGGCGGCTGTAGAAAGAAAGAGAGGAGAAAAACGATTTGCTCCAGTTGGCTTCCGCGTTAGGCAGTGGACATTAAAGTGGGAGCCAGAGTCTAATGAGAGCCATTCCTGCTGTACGCGCCTGAGCGGAGGTGCGTTTGTGTCCGACTCCTTCAGCGTCCGCCTCCGATCCTCTCACTAATAGACTACAGCTCCCTCAGAAGTGCTCCAATTACATCAGCAGAGCGTGACGTCTGAGTGTGTGCGTTTGAGTGCGAGGACGGTGCCAGTATGTGTGTTTGCGTGCGTTTGTGTATGAGATTAGGGTGCCTGCATGGAAGCATGTGTGTGTGCGCGCACGCCTTCATGTGAGTGTGTACGCATCTCCGCCTGTGAACTTTATGACTGCCTCAGTGAGTGAGTGAGTGAGAGAGTGAGAGAGAAAATTCTTGAGAGGACTGATAAAGGCAGCAAAATAAATACAAAGAGGGAGGGCATGAAAACATGCAGCACTTTGTATGGAGGCCATAAACCATCATTGGCGTTTAAAGCCATTGACTAGAGCAGCCCTTCCCAAAACTCTCCTGGAGTACCACTGCGCCTGCATGTTTTAGGTCTCTCCCTGCTCCAGCAGGGGTGATTCAAATGATTCGCTCGTTATCAAGCAGCTTCATGGATTGATAACGTGCTTATCATTTGAATCACCTGTGCTGGAGCATGTAAAACATGCAGGCAAGCGGCACTCCAGGAGAGGTTTGGGAAACACTGTACCAGAGAATCCTCATCAACAGCAATGAATAATCAGCCATCTTAAAACAATGAGCTGCAGCAGAAACTCTGATCGATGTCTGCTGCTAGCAATGCTGTGAGCAAGAATTCAATGCGAGCAGCAGAAGTGTCTTTATTGGCATGGTAAATCTAAAGCACATTTTCTCCCCTGCTTTAAATACCTCAGCAGTGAGTCAGCCCGTGACTGGCATTATCCCTTTCCTATGAAGAACTAATGGCAGATCAAGCACAACCGCCCACACAGACATGTGATATCCTTGTCTCTGAGTCCAATGCAATAGACAGCATCCCCATTTGATAAACAAGCAAAATTTACTTACTTCCTGGGTAAACAATCTTAAAATATTTAACTCACCACCAAAAAAAAGCAATAACATTTCACCGTTGAGGGCATAAATCTGCTTCGAAATTAAGGCATTGTATTGCCACCATACACAATCCAGTGGGTTAAAGAGTATAACTTAAAGCAGAGTCATATATATATATATATATATATATATATATATATATATATATATATCGCATCTAAAATGGCATTTAGAGCTGGTTTATTAGACATCAATCATGTTTGTATGGAGAATCCATTCCATTACAGGCAGTTCTTCAATCCATTGCACAGATTGCTGGATTCACACAACATTCAGTCACATAGTCACACCTATGGGCAATCAAAAGTACTTTTGTACAACTCCATTTCCAGAAAATTTGTAACACTGCAAAGAATGTAAATAAAAACAAAATGCAATGATTTGCAAATAATTTAAACCTTATATTTAATTGAAAAAAAGTATTGAGACACCATATCAAATTTTGAATCGAGATTTTTTTTTTGAAAAATATCTGCTCAATTTGAATTTGATGATAGGAGCGTTTCAAAAAAGTTGGGACAGGTGCTGTGCTGCATCATCTCTTCCTTTAACAACACTTTTAGCGTTTGGGAACTGATGACACCAACTATTGTAGTTTTGAAAGCAAAATGTTTTCCTATTCTTGCTTGATACTGGATTTCACCCTTTGCAGCCTTCTTTGTAATATTTTTTGTTTCATAATACACCAAATGTTTCCAGTGGGTGACAGGTCTGGATTGCAGGAAGACCAGTTTAGCACCCAGACTCCTTTACAATGGAGCCATGTTGTTGTAATATGTTTAAAACGTGGTTTGGCATCGTCTTACTGAAATAAGCATGGCCTTCCATGAAAAAGGCCTCGTCTGGATAGCAGAATATGTTGTTCCAAATCTGAATAACTAAATCGTTCAGCATTAATGGTGTCTTCAAAAATGTGCAAGTTACCCATGCCATGTACACTAACGCACCCCCATATAATCATGGATGCTGACTTTTGAACTGTGCACCAATAACAAGGCAGATGATCCTCTTTACCCTGGAGGACGCAGCGTCCATATACCCCAAAAAGAATTTCACTTTTTCCATTTGTCAGACCACAGGACACTTTTCCACTTTGTCTCAGACCATCTTAAATGAGCTTGAAATCAAGCTTAAATGAGTCGGCGACAGCATTTCTATATCTTGTTTATATGGGTTTTTATCTTTACGTGATAGAGCTCTAACTTGCATTTATGGATGCCCCAAAAAACTGTTCATTGACAATGGTTTTCAGAAGTGTTCCTGAGCCCACGAATTTATTTCTGTCACAGAATCCTGTTTGTTTTTGATACAGTGTTTGTTTTTAATGCAATGCTGCCTGAGGATGTGAAAATCATGGCCATTGGTTCTCAGCCTTGCATACAGGGATTACTCCAGATTCTCTAAATGTTTTAATGACATTATATGCCATAGATGATTATATTCCCCAAATCTTTGCGAGTTAATGTTTGGAAACGTTACTCTTAAATTGATCGATTTGTCCATGCAGTCTTTCACAGAATGGTGAAGCCCTTTACAGCAGAAAGACTCAGCCTCTCAGGGATGCTCTATTATTACCCATGGCATGTTACTGACCTGTTACCAGTTACTCTAATTGGCTGAGATGTTCTACCTGGTGTATTGTTTCAGCATCATACAACTTATTCAGTCTTTTGTTGCCGCCGTCTCAACTTTGCAACACGTAACTGGAATCTAATTAAAAACGAGCAGATATTTTTCAAAAATAAAATTTCTATTTCAACATTTGATTTGTTGTCTTTGTACAATTTTCAATTGAACATAGAGTTTAAATGATTTGCAAATCATTGAATTCTGTTTTAATTACATTTCACACAGAGCCCCAACTTTTCATAAGAGGGGTTTGTATACTATTCGACTGGGATGTGTGTTTGGATAGTGGGAGGAATCCAGAGTACTCAGAGGAAACCCATGTGAACATGGGCAAAAACATGCTAACTCCGCACAGAAATACCCCAGACCTTACCGATTCAAAACCACAACCTTCTAGCTCTGAGGCAACTGTGACTACCCACTGTACCACGGTGCCACGTGACAAAATATTTCTCCAATCAAAATAAAATTTACTCAACCACTGCTCTCAAAGTGCGTTGAGAAGTCAACTAATAGTTCATTAACTTCAACTGCCATAAAACAATTTTCAAGTAGTATGCACATTGAATTAAATGTTTGAAATGTCAATATAAAACAATGACTATATCAATGATTAAAAAAAAATTGAAATGCACAATTTCACATAATTTTAATGACAGTGATCATTAAGAGAGGTTGTAATATATGACCAATTTAGAGTAAAGCATTATTTCCAAATGTTCCTCATCAAAAACAGCTGATCCATCCATAGAAGTCCAATCAAGTACACTTTCCTGCAGCCTAGGACTTTATTCTGCGCTTGTAAATATTTTAAACTCTCACAAGGAGCTAAATCACATTTTTAGTATCCGAGTTATGAAGCACAGCTGATCCTAAATTATGCAATGCAATCAACGGGTTTTGCAAATCGCACTGCACAAGCAGCTTTTCTGCAATACAAGATTCGATTTTTTTTTTTTTACATTTACTGTAAATAGTTGATACTGGAAATCTCTTGAAATACTGATAACATGGCTTTTGTTTATCTTAAAATTATTAGCAAGAAAATGATACCCCATAGAAGTATGGAGCCTTTAAAATCATTAAAGTTAAGAATCTTCTTCAATATCTCCTTTTTAAAGAGGAAAACATCGCTGACATATATTTCTGATATTTCTACATGTGTTTTATGTCTGATGGAATGCACACAGAGTGATTGCTATGTTTATTTCGATTAAACTCAAAGCCGCAAGGACCAAGAGGTATTTTTCTAAGCATAACCTGGCCAAGAGATGAGGGAGAATTCTATTTCAGGGGCATTTTCCATATGAGGTCGCGCAAGGCAATAATTTGGTACAATCCCGACTCGGAAAATGTTAGTACAGTATGGAAAATGCATACAAAACCATAAAGCGCAATTTCAACATCTAGATTGACTTATATTTCATTTAAGTCAGAATGGAGACAAGGGGCTCTAATTTCTTGGCGCAGCGCAGGGTGGCGCAGCGTGGCGTAGCGTGGCGCAGCCCACGCAGTGGTAATTTCGTCCGGTGCAGCCCGCGCAGTGGTAATTTCGTGCGGTGCAACACCGTGCGAGCCACTTTGGCAATTTGGTAGACGGACCTGCGCCGAGATGGGTGTGGCGGCGTAGTAGGGGAGGTGTCACATATTCATCAAGACGCAGTGACAATTTAAGAGAAAAAGTCTCCGCTGAAGTTGCCCAGAAAGCTCGCCAGCTCCAACCTGGTTTACTTTCTGTGCAGTGGTAATTTGGCTGACCGGGCGCACATTGCGCTGCACGCGTCGAAACCTCACAGGCAGGTTTCCAGAATGTCAGGCACATTTCAATGCAATAAATAATTACAGCAAGCACTATTTAATGTAACTATCTGAATCAGGACATAAATTATAGTATCTATATCGATTGTCCTGATGTCAGATTAAAGGCGGTTGGCACGCGTAATGGAAACTCGACCTGGCTTAATAAACGCAGCTGAATCTGTGATGCAAACTAACGACTTCACATCTTTCTCAGCCAACCACAAACTGCCTATATAATGCTTGCGTTCTATGCTCAGTAAAGCCGCTTGCACACTGGACGCGAAACGAATTTTTCGCACGACTGATTACAAAGTCAATGCAAAGACGCGAATACACGCGTCTGTTTATTTGTCTGTTTTCTTCCGTTGAAGATAGACAACAGTCTTTATTCGGTCTCTCTTTTGAAAATTAGTCAGATGGATCGAACAGATTCATGCTTTATTTCCACACCAGATATAAAATAGTGCTTGTAGTCAGTGACCAAATCAATTCCATGACCATTGACATTGTAAATTAAATATCGCATGCGCTATCAAGACTGTCCGACGCGAAATGCAAAATACTCCATGTCCGGCAGCCAGCAAAAAGTAAAAGTATTGATATGATAACAGATTTATAATGAAATAAAGAATAAAAATATATTACCAACAAACAAAACATCCAAAAAAGATGGCCCGCGAATAAATAAATCGCAGTATTGAATGGATGTTCTGTTTGTTGTTAAAATGTTTTTTTTTATTCTTTATTTCATTATCAATCTGTTCTAATCGTCCTCTTTTTTTTTTTTTTTTTTTTTTTTGGCTGTCAGACACGGAGTATTTTGCATTTAATGTTCGACAGGCATTCTACATTGTTCCGCGCCAGTGTCGACTCACTTTATTGAGCAGAGCTTAAACAGAAACATTGGTTGAAATTCTCGGTACTCATCTTGAAGAACTGAGCCCTCTTATCAAAACATTCACGTTTAATATCTAAAAGATTCAGTAGATTTGAAGAAATTAAAAACAATAATCGACTGTCGGACACGGAGTTATAATGAAACCATTCGACCGTCAGACACGGAGATATATTAAAACCCTGCCAGACTTTCGGACACGTAGACACTGCGTTCAACGCAGCAAAGCAATCTGTCGTGCGAAAAATTCGTTTCGCGTCCAGTGTGCAAGCGGCTTAAAACTAATATTATTGTCACTTAGGTTTCATCGTTTTTAGTGGGGGAAAGGAATACAGCCTGATTGCTATGATCTCGTACTGAGTTAAGATCACATATTGAAAATAAATGTGTTACGTATCTTGCATTGTGGTCCATGCATGTTAATCCCAAAATTTTAAGCAGCAACAGGGTGTAATAATAGGAACACGCTATCCATCGTTTCTCTTCCCAATGATGCAGGCAGAAGAAATAAATGAGCAACCGTCGTATTTCATTCCAACTTCATATGTTTGAATGATCTGACGTAGTTTTGTTTTGAAATTCCATTCAAGTTCGCTAATGGTAATAATTCGAGAATGCCTCATATTCGTAATGCTTAATATAAACGTAAGCGGTGCAGAAAACATGCCTGAAGCAGCAAAGTAAAATGCAACATTAACGCATCATGCAGATATAGGACAGAGGCTTCTTTATTTCAACACTTTAAAGGTGAGGAGAGGAGCTCATTTTATTGGTGAAGAGTTGACTCGGCTGTGTTAAACCCACTTAAGCCTTTTCTCCTCCCTCTTTGCCACTTGCGCCGGCAGGAGGGGCAGAGGAGTACTTGCGCCAGGCTACGCCAGGCACGAAATTGCAACATACAACACACCCGCCTGGACACACCCGTTGGTCTGGTCTCACAATTTAGAGCCCAAGATATTTAATGCTTTGTCTGGTCAACTTCATTTTATTAGTAAGTATACATCCATTCAGGCCTGCAAAATATTCCAAAAAAAAAAGTTGGGCTACATCAATTTAGGACCAGTAATGAGGTTAAACCAGATTATATATATATATATATACATATACATATACATATACATATACACACACACACATAGAATAATGATGTGATTTGGAGCAGCTGATGTCAGCAGGTAATCGTAATTATGGCCGGGGTATAAAATCAGAATCCAGGATAGGCCTAGAGTATCAGGACCAAAGATAGCCTGAGGATGGCTAACTTCTTCTCAAATGCATGAAAAAAATCATTCAAAGGATTAAAGAAAAATAGGAGATGATTTGGAAATTTCACCCTTTTACGATGCATAACATAATTAAAATATTCAAAGAATATGGAAGAATTTCTGTGCGTGAAGGGCAAGGCGTAAGCGTAAGCAGGTTACCCCTGATCTCTGATCACTCAGATGACACAGAGTCAAGTACAGTCATTTATCGGTTAGAAAAATAATATGAAAAGTTGGTTTTTGGGAGTGAAAATATGTCCTGTTGGTGCTCCTTGGATATGGAAAGATTTCCGAAGTCACAGGCAAATCATCCACGGCAATCAAAGTAGGGTGTAGAAATTTAAAGGCTTTATTAAAACGTGGCTATAGTATATTAAAAACAACAACTGACGCAGAAAAAAGCCTTCATCAGGGTTTGTAATTAAAGCTTTCTCAGCCACAACATGTCAAACATTTATTTGAATATACTATATGCAAAGGATAACATACACACACATACAGAGCTTCCTGGACTTATTGTCAGATAATAACTTAACCGTGGAGTACGTGAGCCAATTCTCAAAGCCAGCCTCACCCATCCGCACCCATTTATTATGGAATACTTGAAGAATACTCAAAACATGTCAGCTGTAACATTAAAGACTAAAAAAATATTTGCTCACTGGATTTCATTTGATTAGCCAATTGTAGCCAACATTTGTATCGATTGCCAGAATATAGTACACGATTGCCAGGAGGCAGACACATACATACAATTGAAGAGTCTTCTAAACTTAACTGACAAGGATTGCTGAAGACCTCTTTCCTTGAAGGTCGCGGGCATCAGAGATCCAAGTAATCCAAATTCCCTGCCCATTAAAGTAAAAACATCAATTTCCCTGGCCTTGTATGCCCACTGGCAATTCATTCAATTACTACAAACTCGTATTTTAATTCCAAAACTGCATTTTGGTTACAAGTAATCGTGGCCGCAGTAGCAAAAGGTAGGCTATACAACAGGCCGTGCGATCACATTACAATGGCCAAAGTGCACAGTAGCCTATACAGCCAGAGTGGTCTCTGAGGTGCATTGTATTCCACAATAAAATACAATCAATGTTCTGCCAAGACCTAGGTGATTTATTTTGGTGGACTGTGAAGAATGCCATTTCACTCTTTTTCTTAACATCATGAATGCACCAAAAAAGTCCATTTAAAATTATAACAAAATAAATTAAATGCTTTATTAGACCACTCTCGACAAAATAAAGAAAACAAACAAAAAAGCTAATTAGGTGGCACCATTCTCTGTCGTGTACACTAAAGGCCCGATATAAACTGGCAGCATTGGAATTCAAGTTTACCCAACCTAATAAAACAGATTGTCCCTCCTTCAATCGCATCTATTTGCGACTGTTGCATAGTCCATCCATGCATTTAAATGCATGCAGAAGTCCCACTCCCATTGATGGATTGTGTTTGCGATAGTCACTACGCGATAGACCAAAAAAAAAAAAAAAAAACGGGCCCTTAATACGTTTTCTGGGTTCCACGCTTAAATCTTCCCTTTTATCATCATTTAAGTAGCAATATTTGAAAATGTTCTTGCAGTGTTTGCATTCAAAGTAAACTCAATCCCATTAAAATATTGAAAGGATCTGTTGGCCATTTATGTTTGTACTCTGTGGGCTACGCAGTCCATATTCTAAAGCCAAAAGTAGAAACGGTTTAATTATTTTAGGTATAGTTTCCATTCGCTTTACTGGAGGTTAATTATCATAGCTGTTCACAAGCACTCCTGTAATGTCAACACAGGTTGTGGTGTAGTCTCCTGATGCTAAGTGGTACTGGCACTATTATCGTAACAGCCCAGCAAGTACAAAAAGAAATGAGCGCATGCACATGTGTGTAAGTGTATGTGCATGAGTGTGAGAGAATAAGTGTACACAAGTGTCTATACATTCAAACATTTGTGTGTGCATGTGCGTGTGCGTGTGTGTATGTGCGCACTGGAGCATAATGTATTTGGAACGGGACTAAAATCAGATCCATGTCAGTGGTGACCACAGTTGGGATTCCAGTTGCTATCGTATTATGCACTAGCAGTACTCAGTGACCAATCAGAAATCAGAGGCCCCCACCCTCCTCATTCACAAGAGTAGATAACCATGCAGCTTAGCAGAGCGACTGGATTCATGGAACCGCTAGCAAGCTCACTGTGGCTTTGAACATGCGAGTAAAAATGACTTTGGCATTGTAGATCGATGCGACTACTGCATTAGGGGCGGATGTAACAGCATCATAAACCAGTGAACTGATGCTCATGGCTTCTCCAAGCTAAGAGGAGTTGGCTAGTAACCAATGTCAGTCGGGTGTGAATAGCAGGAAACAAGCAAGCTCGCAGTCTCGCAACTTCCAAATTCCACGTTAATTTAACTGCAATTCTGTCGATAAACACATTAATGTAATTCAGGCAGAGGTGTTTAATGCTAGTGTAAACAGATTAAAAATTCAAGAGAACTGCACCTGCTCAAGGAACTCATTTGCATTTTAGCCCATGGAGGCCAGCCCAAAAGAAACACAAGGGCAGGCTTTTGTGTTTACATAGCAAAAAAAAATGGCATGGCAACAGCACAGTGTGTGTGTGTGTGTGTGTGACTGCTCAACAAATATTGTACCTGCAGTCTGCATTCCCAGTGTGCATTTAGTTGGCGTAGCACACAGGCAGTCATTTGTACATTATGTTCAAAATCACCCTCCTTCACTGTTCTCAGATGACAAAGCTGTGGCTTAGCTTGAGGGAAACAGGCATGAAAAGAGTTCCAAAACATAGTGGCCTCCAGATATTACAAGCTCTTTGTCCAGGAAAATGACTGCGCAAGTGAGAGCAGATCCATTTTTAGTCCTCGTTTCCTAAAAGCAAACCACATAGCAGCGCTTGTACAATTTACAAGAATGAATAAAGATCATCAGCTGCAGTAAAGTCTGTGTATGGAGTTAACATGCCTCCACCTCTGATAGCCCCCAGAGTCAAAACCTAACAAATGTAGATAAAGTAAATTCAAAGGCCTTTTCTTAACTCACCACGTGTTTAGAGCAATAACTCATGATTCAAAAGTCTAATTAATACCTCATATTGCAGTAAGAATTAGTTAAGACAACAAGTCGCATTTAAGCGGTCACAAAGCATTTCAGAACGCCGTAAAGAGTAGGAGTATCTACTCATTATGTCTACAATATTCAATACTGCAGAGATCACTGGTTCACAATCCTTGAGGTCCATAACTGCTTGTTTTCCACCCTTCCTTTATATGGGAGTCCTGACTAAATATGCTGGCCAATCAGAATCATTCATAGTTCAGTTGATTAGTTTATTACTTGGGGGGGAACCAGGACTAGATTTGGATTGAAAAGACACAAAATCGGCCCAAGACTACTGAACTGCTAACGCACAGACACTTAACCTGATCATGACCAGCAATGGATAGTTATGAACACGCATTAAGGATTATTACAGAGCTGATGATAATACTGATGAGCCATGGCCTTCATTTTTCATCAGAAATCTAATTTATCTAATAAAGGACAAATACATTTTTGAGAAAAATATGCATTTCAGTCAACATACAATAAAGTAAAAAGTTTACTTTATATAAAATTATGAATGTCTTATTTGAAACACTACCTGCTATTGAATAACCACAGTCATGCAAATAGCTATATACGTACACAAACAAACACTCACACATTCATACGCACAAACACACATGCATATAAAACTGCTACTCTTCAGGACAGGTTTTATCACTCTTTTAGGAGGAGAATTACAAAGAAAATAGAAAGTGCCCTTTTAACCCTGACCTCGTATGAGCAGAGACAGGGCGCAAGGTTTATCTGTAATAAACCCCATACCTACTGCGGGCCATAAATCCTGCCCCAGCACTTTGGGGTATCTGATATCTACGGATGTGGCCCTCCTCAACCCATCCCACTGCGCCCCCCCCGAAACCCACCGTTTCCTCTCTAAGGTGGTGGCTTCCCTTCAAAGAGCCAGCGAGTTCAGCCTTAAAAGGCACGCCTAGAAGTTTATATACCAAGAAACTGCTGCTGTAAATGACAGACAAGTGGCATAATTTATTGAAAAATGGGAGGGATTTATGGCCGGGCGGGCGGGGGGGGGCGGGTGTCAGGGTTGCGCTGGAGTCGAGCCAAAGGTCCCGGTGTGGCTTGCCAGAGACCGTAAAGCTTTAGTGCTGGAGCATGAACTGTTTACTGCGTCAGGACGGGTGGCTGTAGAGCCCTGCATTAGGCTGAGCCTAGTGATAGAGAGTGAAAGTGACTGAGTGAGAGAGAGAATAGGAGCGAGAGAAAGCGAGAATGAGAGAAAATTAAAGAGAGAGAAAGAGAGGGAGTGAGAGAGCACAAGACAGGGTGCGAGAGAGACGATATAATGAAAGGAAAATACAGAAATGAGATTTCACTCCCTTTTCCCTTCTGCACCATGGGTTGTGCAAAGGAAAAAAAAAACTGGATAAAATTTATTGGAGTAAAGAGGGAGAAATGTAAAGGAGCTGTAATGCCGAAGAGCACCGAGGGGAAAATGGAAAAATGATGAGTCTTATTTCTGGCCAAATGCGTTATGGGCTTTGGGTATATCAGTCCACAATGCAAAGCACAGATGAGCAAGGCTTGAGAGTGATAGAAGAAGAAATAAACAAGAGCTGATTTCATAGCATTAATGCTTAAGTGCAGCACAGACTGCCGGGAAACGTATTTCCTAAGTCTGGGTGGTTTCAGTCGGGCTGGCGACGTAAATCCTCGGGAACTGTGAAATATTGAAGATGAAGACAAATTTGAAATAGTGACAATGACGACACACCGGGGAATACCAGGGGGCAACGGAGGAAAAAGACATATGGTACGCTGCTTCCAGGAGGTTACATCGTTTAACCGTGGAGCTCCAGCTAGCACGCGCCCAAAGGGAATTCGGCTGCGATGAAATGAATGATGTCGCGGAGAATGTTCAGTTAAAATATCGCTCGGTAGCAGGCCACCTTGCTGGAAGCCGCATCCGAGGCCCTCACTCATAGTTTTATTGTTTTTTCATGTGACACAAGGCGTGCAGCGCTCAAGTATTCTCCCTGGATCGGACAATGGTCTGCTGTTAGACCATTAGCGCAATAGATGTCTGTAATTTAGTCATGCCAACAGGGGAGCCAAAAATCGCACTTTAACTACCCTTTTGAGCAAGCTGGCCTAATTAGCACCGAAGAACACATATACCTGGTTCATTGGGGCTGAGCCACAGTTAACTCTGAAATAAACAAGTGGTGCCAGGCACAGCATACCCCACCCGAGGGACAAGCTTTAGTGCGTTTGGTGTTGAATAACTTGGGACCCTCTGACACTCGACCCCTACCGCTAATGAGTCTAATGACATCACACTTTAGAGTAGCATATGGTCAGAAGAATTGAATAATGCATGGTTTGAATCCAGTTAGAAATTAATTTGAGCAAATTTAAGGAAGTTATCGAGAAAAAAAAAATATATATATATTTTGGCTTTTCAGTGACCTTGATCTAATTTGGTCCAAAATTAAATAAGATGATCCTAGACCACTGCACATCTTTCTCAAACACTCAGTGAGATATGAGAAAACCCATTTTGCGCTGCACTGCTCACAAACTGCTCCACTTCCCCTTCATTTTACTGTAACAGTTTTACGCAGAATGGATATTCCATATATGATGCAATTTTTGTACTAATTATGAGCAGTATAATTAAGGTATTTATTGTTGTGTCCTCGATTTGTCGCACTTCGTCATTGTTGTGAATTGGCAGATGCTTTTGCCTTGCCCAAGGGCTCCCTTGAAAAAGAGATTTCAATCTCAACGGGACTTCCTTGGTTAAATAAAGGATAAATAAATGCATAAAACAACCAAACAGACAAACAAACCAGCAAATGCCATTGAAACCAATACCATTCCCCCTTTGGGTGAGGGATTAGAAAAAGAATAAGCAGTAAGCTCAAAAGCAAATACTGCTGAATGCTTTTGAATGTGGTGTCAATGCTACGCTAATACTTGCTCCAGAAAAGAAAAATTTATTTTTGTTTTTAATGAGGGGTGTCAAATAGGATAATATTAATCCAACACAATGCATTTCGACAAATCATTTTGTGCAACCTTTAAAAATCTTCTATTAACAGATGTATTGTACACAAGCTCATCTGGGTGTTCAATCACATCCAACTCAAATAAAGTGTTACCTCTCTCCCTCCTCCAAGATTCTTGTAACATTTTAATTTCCATTGCTTGCATAATGGCAGTACTGACATTGTGGATATATGACTATACCCACAGCGAAGTAATTCAAAATATCCATGCTGTAAGACATTATTAGTGGCCCTCAAAGGAAAAATAAAGACCTTTTGGGCATTTCAATTTCCTGGAAAGTTTAAAATGTCTCAGCTTACCGGGAAGGTTAACACTAACCTCACAAGTCTGACACAGGCTCTTGAGTACAAGGGCTGGGATAACAGTGCTAATGCCAGTATACCAGGCAATGCAGTCAGAGGGATAAAAACATTTTTCTTCCATTGCATATCCCCCCCGCTCAATATTTCCCAATTAAGATGAGGCTAAAGATTCAAAGATATCAGATGCAGTAAGAGTGGGCTTTGACTGTGGTGCCAGTTGAAAGCAGTTACTGAGAGTGCAGTTTATGTTCATGACAGAGAGCAGTGGCTATCAAACACTCACATCTCTGACACGGCTCCACCGTTTCTCGGTGCTGTTTCCCACAATCAAAGGGGAAGGTCAAGTGTGTTTGCTGGCAGGGTTTGTTTCAGGTGCAGACACAATAACGCAAACATCATCAGAATAAGAGTATGCTGAAAAACATTCTGCCTTAAGGGTTTTAGTCTTGCAATAAATGTCTTCCCTCAAGAGGAAAATGAGCTTTTTTCTTGCAACAGCTTGACTGACAAAAGATTATTTTCTCCATGAATGATTTTATTTTAATCTTAAAAGGAGTCAAATTCTCTCTCCTCATTTGCAAAATTACGGTCAAATGAAGCAAAAAGGCTCAACCCCAATTCAGAAAACATTAGGGTGGTATGTAAAATTAAAATTAGAACTGAAAACAGAGAGTGAATGATCCTTGATCTGTACTACATTGAAAACAAAACAATAGTACATTACTGATGTTTCACCACATTAATTTAAGAGCCAGTTTCTGTTGCTATGAACCAGGGAGTGATATAGCATGCTCCTGGAAATCACTGATTTTTTTTGTGGGGGTAGATATATTGTCAAAACTGACAAAAATAACGTTTTTTATCCGAACATCCCTTCGGACAGGAATTTACGGCCCTTTTAAGGGTCAAGGTGAAAAGGGCTAAAATAGAGAAATAGTCAAAATCTGGAATATGGACTTGAATATCTTGGTGCGCCTTCATTAAGCCTCCTTGATTCTTTGGTATATGAATATATGGGTAGATTACTTTCACTTTGTGTTATAATTTTCAAGGCTTACTGAGGGCGCCGCCTATAGGTGGCGCTCCAAATCATGACTTTTTGCATTCTGGGCTATGTTTGAGGCCATCCCAGAGTCTGCGCCCTCACAAAGCCTTGCTTATTTTTGCATATTTGGATACATGGGGACTAGTTCTTTCCAAATTTGCATCAATGCCGGTGGCTTAGTGAGGGCGCTTTGGTATAGGTGGCGCTTTTTAAGCCGAAAATGCAATTTTAGGTGATTTCATTTGACCATATCTCGGTGTGCGCCCCAAGGATTTCAGGAAAACTTGTTTTATTGTGTTCCTCTATATCTCTGCTATTCATGATAAAAATATCAGGGTGGCTTTTTGCCTCATTTTAACCCCACACATGCCAGAAATGGACATATTTCACATATTTAGCAATCAAGCAAAACCACCAAAAAGACCAACAGTCCCCACCAACCACTGGGGATGTGTTGTCAGGACATTGAGGCAAGACATTTTTTTCAAATTAGAAACAATTTATTAAAACATTCAAAAGAACTTAAAAGTCAGAAAAAATAACAATTTAGGTATCTCGAAGGTGCTGAAGAGGACGGGAGGCTAGATGGCATATTTCATTTTCGCCACCAGCACTGAATAATGATTGAATCCTTACATGTATATTGTTCAGAGCAGGATAAAACCTGCCACCTGCTGCCTGAGCCCCCCATTAACGCACTGGAAAACTAACCTTTTGTCTTTCTTGATTAAAGGTGGAGTGTTGTCTAGTGTGAACGTTTTGGCATACAGAGGGTTAACAAGGCAAAAAAGCCACCCTGATATTTTTATCATGAATAGCAGAGATGTAGTGGAACACAATAAAACAATCTTTACCGAAATCCTTCGAGGGCGACTGAGATATGGTCAAATGAAAATCACCTAAAATTGCATTTTTCGGCTTAAAAAGCGCCACCTATACCAAAGCACCCTCACTAAGCCACCGGCATTGATGCAAATTTGGAAAGAACTAGTCCCCATGTATCCAAATATGCAAAAATAAGCAAGGCTTTGTGAGGGCGCAGTCTCTGGGATGGCCTCAAACATAGCCCAGAATGCAAAAGTCATGATTTGGAGCGCCACCTATAGGGGCGCCCTCAGTAAGCCTTTGAAAATTATAATGGTAGATGAAAGTACTCTACCCATGTATTCATATACCAAAAAATCAAGGAGGCTTACTGAGGGTGCACCAAGATATTCATTGCCAAAATCCAGATTTTGACTATTTCACTATTTTTGCCCTTTTCACCCTTACCCTAAAAAGGGCCGTGAATTCCTACCCGAAGAGATCTTCGGATAAAAAACGTTATTTTTGTCAGTTTTGACAATATATCTACCCCCACAAAAAAAATCAGTGGTTTCCTGGAGCATGCTATATCACCCCCTGGTTCAAACTGGTCCAAAGTTACAGAAACTGGCTCTTAATTTATTTTTTTCAAAATAAACACTCAACTGCAGCTTTGAATCTCACAAAGCTTTTAAAAAAGGTAAGACAGTTAAAAATTTACCTCTTTATAAAGTTGTCATTTCTTATCAAAACACCTCATAAATGTACATGGACTTAAGACACCAAGTGATTAAGTGTTACAGGCTCATTTTGTCTCCTGAAGGATTAGACCATTCCTGGATGCTGCTTTAGTAACAAATAATGATTACAAACACCGGCTGACATCAGCAGTTTCAAATCGCATCACTATTAAAATGTATTTCTCACTGCCAGTCCCAAACTAGCCCCGCCCAAATTTTAGGGAATATGTTGCAGGCCTGAATGACAGGAATGGATGCACAGTATAGTGAAAAAGTATTTGGCCAATTTAGTGATTTCCATTTTTTCTTATTTGTCATATCTACATGTTTCAAATCATCAAACTAATTTTAATATAGAACAAAGACAACCCAAGTAAACACAAAATGTAGTATTTAAATTATCATTACCCCGCCCCACCCGAAGGGGGAGGGCAAGGGGTATTGCTTTTGGTTCGGTTTGTTTGTTTGTTAACACTTTAGCAGCGAAACTAATGGCCAGATTTGGCCCAAATTGGGTTTAGGGATTGCCACTGATCCAGAATAGATGCCTATTGAATTTAGGAAAAGTAGGTGAAAGTATGTGTGAGGGGCGGGGTTTGTTATGCCTGGCACCACTTGTTAGATTTATTGAAGGTAAAGAGTTATTCAAAACCAATGCCACCCCTGTGAAATTTGATTGCCCCCAAAACCAAATAACTGCCTGTGTAACCCTTGGCGACAACAACAGCAATCAAACATTTGCAGTAACTGGCAATTAGTATTTTACATGGCTGTGGAAGAATTTAGGCGCACTCTTCTATAAAGAATTGTTTTAATTAAGCCATATTGGAGGGCTGTTGAGTGCGAACTGCCTGTTGACAGTGATGCCACCACAACTCAATTAGATTCAAGTCAGGACTGACTAGACCACTCCAAAGCCTTTTTTTTTTTTTTTTTTTTTTTGAACCATTCAGAGGTTGATTTGCTTGCATGCTTTGGGTCATTGTCCAGCAGCATAACCCAACTGTGCTTCTGGTCACAAACCGATAGCCAGACATTCTCCTTTAGGATTTTCTGGTAAAGAGCAGAATTCACGACTCCACATGCCATGACATGTCGCCCAAGTCCTGAAGCAGCAAAGCAACCCCAGATCATCACAAACCATCAACATGATTGACTGTTGATATAATGTTCTTATTTTGGAATGCAGTGATAGCTTTAAACCAGATGTAATGGAACCCATATCCTCCAGAAAGTTCAACTTTTAACTCAGTCTACAAAATATTATCCAAAAAGTCTTGGGGGGTCATCAAATTATTTTTTGGCGAAAGTGAGACGAGCCTTTGCGCTCTTTTTGGTCAGCAGTGGTTTTGGCCTTGCAGCTCTCCCATGGATGTCATTTTTTCTGTCTCTTTCTTATTGTAGAATCATGAACACTGACCTTAACTTAGGCAAGTGAGGCCTGCAGTTCTTTAGATGTTAGCCCTCCTTTTTATGTGACCTCTTGGATGAGTCGTCAATGTGCTCTTAGAGGAATTTCGGTTGGCCGGCCATCGCTGGGAAGGTACACCAGTGTTCCATGTTTTCTCCATTTGTAGATAATGGCTTTCAACTTGGTTTGCTGGAGTCCCAGAGTCTTTGAAATGGCTTTGTGACCCTATGCAGACTGATATAGGTCAACGACTGTTTCTCATCTGTTCTTGAATTTTTGGACATCATGTGCGACTTTTTGCCTGTTTTACATTGCCGGATGGATTCTATTTAAAGTGATGTTTAGATTCAACAGGCACGACAGTGATCATGCCTGGGTGTATCCAGTGAAATTAGACCCAATTATCAATTAAATTTGTCTAATTGGTCGATTTTGCAACTAAGGGGGCAAGTACTTCTTCAAATCGAGCCACGTAAGGTTGGATAACTTTTTTCTATCAATAAATGAAATCACTGCTTAAAAACTGAATTGTGTATTTTTTATGTCATCTCTGATGATTTGAAAATTTTTACTTAGCACTCAGTTCCCAAACTCTTACACAGCATTGTTAAAATAAGAAGTGATGCAACACAGTGTAAACATCTTTGAAATGTATCTAAGGCATCAAATTCATAAAGAGAAGATATTTTTAAAAAAAAAAAAAAAACAATTTCTCAGTTTCAACATCTGATATGTTGTCTTTGCACTATTTTCAATTTAATAGTCTAAATGATTTGAAAATCATTGCATTTTCTTATTTTACACGGTATCCCAACTTTTTCGGAAACGGGGTTGTAATGCAAAAAGAAATTCAAATGTAGACATGGAAAAAGAGTAAATGGTTGTCAAGGTTGACTTTTTGATGTATATTTTGTCTTCTGCAGTGAGTGATCTTTAGTATGGCAGTACATGATGCAGCAAGAGGAGATGGGTTGATCTCGTTTGGGCCCAGCGTTCCAGCCGAGGTCGTTTAATACAGTGAGCAGATAGCTGCCTGTCTCTCACAGGTCACAGGCAGGGACTAACAGGCGCCCAGCATTTCTCAGTAACGTTGTTTTTGTCGATAGTGGCAGTACAATCAATCTTGTAGGCAGAATACAACGAGTCTCACACTGCAGGGTCGTGCTTAAACACTTCCAGAGCAGCTGAGCTCTCCCATTGGCTGCTCACCTGTGGCACACCTGGCGATAGCGGCCGTGACCTCATACTACCCGTGAACCACCATAAGCCTGTCTGTCAGCAATAGCAAAGCAGCTCTCATTCCCAGCATTTCTACACAAAGGACCCAGATTTGCGTCACAAGTTCTCTGTTATCAGTTGTGCACTCGTCATTTTTTTCCCCCTGCATATCATCAGTCATCAAAACAAATAAAATTCTCAGGAGGAGGGGCGGAGCTGAAAGCTGCGGTTTTAGCACCGCGGGTTCCTGGGCCATATCTATTAATTGTTAAGCAATGGCTCATTAACTGCACTCAAAATTCCAACAGGAACAGGCAACAGTGCATTCTACATGACACCAATTACTAGTGAGAGGTTGTACAAGGGAAAAAAAAAATTAAAAATTTTTAACAACTGCTTTACCCTTACATTGACAGACGAAATATTATTTCTGTTAATTTTCAGAAAAAAAAAAAATTAGGATGCTTTAAATTGAGTAATGAACAAAATGGTCATGCCATACTGGTAGCCCTAGTCTCATTGAGCAGAAAGGAGAAACATTTCAAGCTTTATAATCAGACTAAATTACTTTAACTTTCTTAGAGTAAGATGAGGCACCATCAGATGTCCTAGATTGTTTTAGGCTGATGACGGAGTATTCGCTAAATAAGGGCAGATTGTCCTCTGCAGATAATGAAATAAACTTCTCTCAAACAACAGATCAGCAGGCGAGATAAACCATGGTGCAAATCCCAAAAACCAGTGAAAGGTAAAAAAAAAAAAAAAAAAAAAAAATAAAAAACAAGGCACTCTAGTACTTTTTTGGGCTTCTTACTTCTTTAGGCAATTACAAAAGAGTGGTACAATGCAGCACGATGTTAAAAGTCTTGGAAAACATTACATATCACGTGTCGGGTGCCGAAACGTTAGGGATTTCATCACACTGGTCTGTTAAACAGACTGAAGAAGAATAAAAAAACAAAAAAGAGAAAAACACATTTGGCCCAAAGAAAGTGCACAAAAACTCTCACGAAAAGCTTTATTTTCTCACCGACAGATCGCTGTTCTCATGTTACACCCACAGAGGCATACAGGCTCCGTCAGCTGTCTGTCAGCTCACTCTCTCTGCGCCACCCCACAGGTGAGCCAGTCAGCAAACACACCTCTCCCCTAACAGGTGCTCCCATGGATTAGGTGCAGTGGAGTCAGGAGGGGCGAGGAGGTGAGGAGGGGGGCTTAGTTTAGCAGTGGAGGGAAGGGGTGGTGGTGCAGGGTAGAGCCTGGGCCTCAGCTCCTTCTCTTGCACCCTGTTATGGTGGGGGGACAAGCCTAACTGGTTGAGCATGAATACTAATACATGTATTCCTCCACTCCTTATCTGCCAGTGTTGTTCGGGGCTCTTTCATTGGCCGGGGTGGGAGGCAGGGGGTTAAATAGTGAATGGACACTCACCTGGTCTTCACCACATCCAAAGGGTGCATGAGACAGATCTCCACCAGACCTGAAGAAAAGATAACACAAGGGTTTGTTCACTACTGTCACTCACACGCATGGCTTTTCACAGTTGAGTTATAATTTGGTTGGGGCAACGGTAACAGTTCCCCCCCATTGATTTTAAAGTGCAACAATTCTGAATGCAATTAATGACTGGGAACAGTAATGTTCACAGCACACTTCTGTAACATATTCCCCAAGTCGCCAAAACAAAAGCAGACTCAAATCTCCGACTCCGTCATTATGAGAAGTGGAAGATGATGGAGGAGTGGTAAGTTAATCTTCAATATGAAGCTCTGAGTCATGTTATAAACACTAATCCATATCTTCCACCTCTTTCCCCTAATGCTGCAGCCTACGGCCTATGCTACCAGACAGTGGCGAGAACTGCAATAGCACACAGTACACTGGGCCATCACTTGGGAACAAGTGGAGCATTTAAATTCTTTAAGTACTAGACGAAAAACAGCCCAGCCTTGCCTCCCATGCAGAACAATCATAATTACCCCCTAATTTTATTCCTACCATAACAGGGTAATTATCCTCATTGGTTACAGTGGCCAAGCAGACATGATGGATGGCCGTATGCGCCTGTGTCTGTATGTGCGCGTGTGTGTGTGTGTGTGTGTGTGTGTGTGTGTGTGTGTGTGTGTGTGTGTGTGTGGGTTACCCTTGCTCACTCCAGCACAGCTTTCACGCACACAAGCCCAATACAGTCCTGCCTGCGCTGTTGTGTTCCTGCTTCTCGCACAGGTGAGGTGGGGTTAGAACCGGAAAAATTCCCCCATTACGGCAAAGAGTTTATGGAATGCACATGTTATGGACGTACAAAGTCGATACAGTGGCGTTTGCAAAAAGATCTGGCAGCTATTATGATAAAGAAATAACAAATTACCGCAGACGTTGTCAGAAATCTTGTTTAAGCATAAAAGCAGCTGCATCGATTGACAATTGTCAACGTATGTCTTAGAAGCATAAAACGACTTTGATGCTTGCACTTTTTTATTGGTCTTTGTCCTCCTTTTTTTTATTAGAAGGTACATTCTCTCTGAATGTGAACCATGTGATAAATGCGAGCACCATACTTGTATTCTGTCATATCAATAATTTTCTATTTTCCTCACATTATTATTATCGGCAACAGGAATAGTAGAATTATTCAAATCATCATAATTGTAATTATAATCATTTAGTAAATGAGTTCATGGCACTGTAAGTTACTTAATTACTCTTTTGAACTGCTCACATTTGTCTTTAGGGTCTCTTTAGAAAGTAAATAAACCTCAAAGGTTGACTATGCTAACAAATAATGACACATCAGACAGTAAACACAACAGAGAGTGTGAAGGTGTGATCAGCAGGTGCTGTTCGTGTTACAGGAGAGACGGACTCTCCTGTCTCGAGTGGAGCCCACGCTGTGTTCACTGCATAGACAGCCCATCATTGTGGCATCACAGTGCTCCTCATACATGTTGTGCAAGACTTCTGTGGCCAGAGTACAATAGTTGTGGACCAAACAGCCCTCGAAAAGTCTATGTCCATCATTAGATTTCAGGGTCTTCCAGCCCAACCGCAGGTATGACCAACCAGACGAGAGCCAAGGAAAGTTTCTTACAGCAATACACACACTAAAACCAAAACTATTCACTATAATGATTTCCCTGTCAGATTTAGCTTGTGTACACAGCTGCTACCCAGTACAATTTTGGTTTAATTGGCTTAAATTCTAACTGTACTGTCTGTAAACAAACCAGAGGCTCCTAGGGGCATACCCAA
The DNA here is from genome assembly GCA_029692085.1 of Gymnothorax javanicus. Classification (NCBI taxonomy): domain Eukaryota; kingdom Metazoa; phylum Chordata; class Actinopteri; order Anguilliformes; family Muraenidae; genus Gymnothorax; species Gymnothorax javanicus. The sequence continues at coordinate 27,584,722 of CM056193.1, forward strand.
GAAAGACATTCTAAAAACATGAGATCCAGAAATTATGGGAATAATGAAAAGACTAATCGCAGCATTTGATGAATTCAGCAGAACAACTCCAATCAAAATATCACTGAGCCTAATTAAGCCAAGGCGAGCAGGTGGACGATACAAAAGAATTCACTGGGATTCAACACTTGCTCACTGACAAGGATTACAGCACTGCACCAAACAAACCCTGTGAGCTCCCTTCAGTTAACACCACAAGCTGGACAGAGCACCTCCCACTCCCAGTAAGCAAAAAGATGCCATGCAGCTAAGAGGAAATCTACAATAAAACCGTGAGTATTATCCTGCCTGGTTAGGCCCCAAAATTCAACCAATATTTCTCCACGACTTTGATATATGTGTAAATTTGAGTTTTACATTTTTTATACAACTCTTTTTGGCATATCGACATTTCCGAACACTGAATAATAATTCTGGGATTTTAATCTTGGGCTTTCTCTAGTTTAGGACAAATGTTGATTGATGTCCTACTGAGGGTGAAAAGACACTCCACTTGAAGTTCATACATGGAGAAGTACTTGTGAAAAGACAATCTCTTGATGACCTTTTCATTCAGACAGATGACAAAGTGAAAGCTAATAGCACTGAGCTAATGTAAGTACTTGGCAGCTAAAGAGAAAATCTGAATGAAGCCACATTTCACTAACCAATCCATTGTCACCAAAATTTTTTTGTCTTCTTTGTTTCTATTCTGCCCGATTTTTTCTTATTTTTTATTAGTAGGAGAAAAACTACAGGAATACAATGTTGAGTCTAAATATAATATAAGTTAGCAGTGGCGGGGTCTATTTAGCAAGTAGTCGCATTGCCGGCAGAAGTTGGGTAATGAGGCAATGGAGAGTAAGGTGCCCTCACACAGCAGATGAAAACCGGGTGATGCACTCTGTGAAGCCAGCACCATGGCCAAAAGCGACAAACATCCTCGACCATCGAAGCCATGGATCAAACTTGACGATCGTTTGCGGAAAAAAAAAAGGACATCCAGGGGTTAGAGCATATTTCCCACCTCTGATGGATTCTGGCTTCAAGCCACAACATTCCGCAAAGATCCATTAATAAGTCATAGCTGCAGGCAACCGTTCTAAGTAATTAATTCCAATTTGGCTAGAAGGAGGGTCTCTTCAGCTATAGCTTGGCTGTGTGTCAGATGACGGACAAAGGAGTGTGACTGCGCCAGGAAGGACAGAATTGCATCTCAGTGGGGTTCGAAAACAGGAGTAAAAGCACATTTTCTGCAGTAAGGAAGTGAATTGTTTTAATGATGTTATTGCAACGTATCACAATATTTTAAAATTGAGAGAACATTCAAGTAACACTGTGAGAAGTACTTCATGCAACACATGGCAGTCCATGAAAGTATGAATAAGTGAGCTATGGAGGGAGTCAGATTCATAGATGGTTAGAGGCCACAAAAAATATCAGAACACAGGATTTTCCGAAGCTGCAGGACCTAATTTGATTTCCTTTCTTGTGGGTCCAAATTTGGTGCCCTCAAACGTATGAAAAAAATAAAAAAAACAACAGTTGTATCATACTCTATACACTTAAACAGACGCATAGAGAGAGTATCCCACGTTTCAATAAACCGACTGAAACGGTTAACATGAAAGGCATCACTCAATTTCTACTAGCGTTAGAAGTGCGCTATCAGGAGATGAATTAACGCAAAATGTTAAGCTGAATGGCGCGGAAACATATTGAAAGATTTAACACAGGTGCAGAGCATTCAGTTGTATAATCGGAACATTGCCATGCACTTCCTCATTGTAGAGCGCTTTGACATTTGAGAAAAGTGAAACATTGGATGCCTTGCTTGACAAACAGCATGAAATTGACCACAGCTCATGGTTGGAGAACATTTTACTTATTATTCAATTCTTTATTTTTGCAGTTGCACTGAGCACATTAAAAATGCACAAAAAGTAAGCTACATACATATATTTGCTCACAGGATAATGCTGAGACTGACGTGCAGTTTGTGACAAGCTTATCTGGATTTCATGCCACAGATTGGATGTTGTGGCAAATGGCCTCTTTCACTCACTTTTGAACATCCTGAGCTCTGATAGGGAGTGATTCATGTTAGTTCCACTGCTGATCAGACCCATAAGGTCCATAAGGTTTAAATATCACAAGAAACATGAGAAAACTGCCCCAGAAAATGTTTTAAATCTACAAAAAGAAAAAAAAAATCTCTAAGGCGAGACAAACAGCTGTAACAGGTATAATATCATGGGCAAGAAGTAGGCTGCAAAAAGGAACCCTGCTCAGAACAGCACACGATTCGGTACACTGTACAGTGAGAATTGTGCTAATGCGACACTATAGAGCAGGCATGTTCAATCTTATCCAGAAAGGGTCAGTGAGGGTGCAGGCTTTCATTCCAACCAGCAGTTACACACATAATTCTGCTAATCACTCCCCAGAGTTTGAAATAAAGAGCTTGATTAGTAGCATCAGGTGTGTAATTGCATGGCTAGAATGACACACTGCACCTCCACTGGCCCTTCCTGAGTAAAATTGAGGATGCCCTGCTGTAGAGGGAGGGATGCTGGAGCGTTATCTCTGGTCCTTTGAATAGAAAACATTGAAACCTGGAGAAAATCTGCATTTGGATACAGTTAAAGTGCACTTTATGGCTATATTGGAAACAGCGCAAGTCCATACACAAATGACCCCGAACCCTTGGACGGCGGAGATGGCTAATGCTAACCAGCCAGGTATGACTCCATCTGCTCCTCATTCATTAAACACCGTAGCAACACAAAAATGACTTTTTGCTGTTACCATCTCCTTTAAACAGGTGAAATATTTCATTTATCTTGATCCTGAGAGTGATAACCATCAACTTTCAGCGTGAAAATGCAGAAATTAAAATCTGCTTTTCCGCACGTGAATATGTACAAATGCAAACATCCTGAATAACTTTTGTTACTTTTAATATAAAATCCGACATGGAGGCAGATGTTCTGAGTTCTGAACACCGAAGCCATGCTTTTGATCTCTCGACAACATCAGAGTAAACAGTACAGCGGTGTCCCTATCACATTGACAGAAGAGGCTGCCATTAATTTGCAGCTGTCATCCATTTGCTTCAATACAGGCATCTTCAAGCCTCCTCCCTCGGCCTGCCATCTTTAAGAGGGACCGTCTCAAGAGTCCGTAAACATGAAAATGACTAAAAGAAAAGAAAAAAAGAGAGGGAATTTTATTGGGTTTGCGGTTTTTTTGTTCCAGGTCCGAGTCAAAACTAATTTCCCGCTTGCAAAATGAACTGCAGTGACTCTTGTAATTTTGGTCTTGCACATGCTGAGTCATTTAACCTTTCAAAGTACTGTATTAAATGAGTGGCTGTTACTTTTGTTCGAACAGTAAAGTCTTTTGTTTCATTTCATGTAAAATTAACGTTTGTCTTTGTGGCGTATGGAGTCATTAAATTAAACTAAAATATTATTTACTCTGTCATTTCTTGTGAGGGATATGAGAAAACCCCTCATCCATGCCTATAAACATAATTGGGTTATTGACCTAAAACCCCACAGGTTGCCATTTCATAGATAATACTAATGGAAAAGCACTACACCAAGACACTTTAGACATGAGGAATGCAAGGAAATAGCACATTGCTGGGCTCAGTGTTGTAGCGTTGAAAGTTCTGCTAAGACAGATAGAGGGAGGGGCCTGTGAATGGGGGAGGCGCCAGAATAGAATGAAGTGCTCAAAGTGGGAGGGTCAAGAATAAGAGGGAGGAGCTTGTGTAAGCAGGAGAGGCTACTGGAACTTGAACAGGACATCAATAAGAAGCTGACAGGGAAGAAAAGACTGTAGGAGGCAGGTACATGGAGTTTCTTCCAGTTATCCCTGAACAAACAAAACTGCTGTTACCCTAGAAGCCACTGAGCTCACCTTCTAAAGAACACACACACACACACACACACACACACACACACACACACACACACACACACACATGGGTATTACTGCATGCCACCTCCTCAAACAGAGCTTTTGAGAGTGAAACTTTTGTCCAGTACTGGACTCAAAAAACATGGGTGCACCAATCCTGCTTTCACGACAGGGAATCCACAAAGGACAGGGACAGGGACCATCTCTGTAAATGTGACTACGATACAACTGAGCCAGGACTTTGGTAACAGACAAGCTACTGCAAGAGCTCCATAACTTCCACCAGGAAGGTGGAGGACCTAATGGGATACATTTTCCCAGTAGCACAAGGTTGTATTTCACTTGCAGTTAAAGCAGGTCAGAATCTTTTTAAAAAAGTGAAGCATAGCACATAATGAGGTGAAGTGGGCCACATTCGCTTTTGCCGATGTATACTTTTTATAAATGCAGGGGTCACAGATTAGAGCTTTAACCAATGTGGCCAGTATGACAATACTCTTCAAGTGGTGCATGAGAGGAGCCAAAGACCATGGCTGCAGTGGTTGCACTAGTCACATGGTAAGCAGAACTCAACACCACTGCCCAGGCCATTTTGCCCCCTATTAACCCCTGTTTCATTGTGGGCTGCTCTCGCTGTCAACAATGGCTCCTGTTTTAATGAGACCTGGTGCCACTTGGGTACAGTTTCACACACTTTATGGCGAAACCATTACCGTGCACTGATACTTCCAAGTAATGTCACTAAAGCAATGTTTTGTTTTATTAGTCAAGAACCATCACAAGTCAAACTCAACTACAACAGCATGCATGCCATCGCATGACTAAGAACAGTAGAGTTTGCTGATAGACAAAGTAAAATGATACTTTGAAGGAATGATGAACCCATAATTAAGATACTCCATTGGAGACATTTTACAGACCACATGAAAAACAATTTAACAATGTGATTTGTGATATAGATCTAAATAAATCTCAATTTTTCCATTCACAGGTGTTAAGACAAAACAATAGGTCAGGAGCCTCAAACTGGTCCGTCAAAGGGCTAAAGGGCCACAGGTTTCAAACAAACCAAGCAAACGCACACCTGATAAAACTAATTTAATCAACTGATCTAAGCCTGCATGGATGATTAGTTGTATCAGATGTGCTTCTGCTCGGTTGGAATGAAAACCTGCAGCCCCTTGGCCCTTTTACAGACCAGTTTGAGTCCCCAGCAGTAGGTTCAATAAATACAGAATATGGCAACTGAATAGTTAAAACATAAAGAGTAATTAAATCTGATAGCTTGCTGGATTTTTTTCAGAAAAGGCACCGTACTGATTCGTAGCGAATTCTCCCCATGCTTTATGGAATAAATTAAGCCGTAACACAGTTCTCTTTTCCTTGACAATGAGTATTACACATTTTTCCTCTATGCAGTAGAGCCAGTTATTCCATAGTTGAAGGGGGATATTTCTGAGGGTTGATTGGAAGATGGAGTTCCCTGCAAACAGAGCTCTGGCTGACCTTACCAGTGTGTAAATGTACTTCAGTGGGTGATTATCACTAAGTTTTAAACACACAGTCACACTCCACTTCAGTCCTGGCTTTTTATCGCACCCCCCCCCCAGCATTTTCAATAGTGCGACCTGCCAGGCACTACCCTTGGGAATGCACTTGGCAGCCCTGAAGACGATTAGGCGGAGCACAAGCACGAGGCGTACGATTCGAGCGTGTTACTGCAGCCAATCCTAATGAAACGCCACAGGTAGGCGCAGGCCACCTGGCTGGCTAAATGTGAAATAGACCTCCCCTTTCTTCAAGTTTTCATGCCTAATCCTTCAATCATTCTCCCTGGCTACCTGGAACACCAAACTCTCAGACGTCTCAGAATATAGAAAATATAGTGTAAATTGCATACATGTCCATTTTTTCATTTCTAAGAAGGCCAAAACGCCAGAGACTGGTTGGACATGCCATCGCAAAAGACTCCTGTAATGTTCAAGTTATCCTGGTGTGCAAAATACACCCCTGGCAGCCCCACACAGTAATGCAGTGGATACCCCAAACTATGTCACTGTCAACTAGCTGGCAGTTGTCACTCTGTATCACAAATCTATCGGAAAGCTGCATTGTTTAATGATACTTTGCTGCACGACAACTCAAGCATCGATTACAGAAGTCGTCCACAGTACTTGGGTACACATTGACTATTAAGATTAGGTCAACAGCACCAGGCTTAATATGATTTTTTTTTACCCATCATTCAGCAGTAATTTTAATACACTAGAGCAGAGGATTGCAACAAAGCAAGTCAGGAGACTATTTATAAATGGCACCAGGAGAGCTCTTGTAACAGATTCCCCATTAAGGGCACTTTCCACGATGTGTGGCTCTAAACGTGTGCAAATTCTGGCAGAAAGGCGGTTAGTCTGGACACGGATCTGGGAATCGGCATGAGGAAGCACACTAAAGCAAGACAAGGGAGCCAGGAGTGTAACGATCACCTGGCCAAGTGCTACATCTCTCCATCTGGATCCGCTTCTCTGAGAAACGGGACCTCTCGAGGGCCGAGCGGGACCAGCGGAGGCCAGTTCAGATGAATGTGAGCCGAACAGGGAGAAGAGGTAAACTAAAACACTAACCCAACCCACATAACCACCACCACACACAGGTGTATAGTCCAGCTAGCCTGACCATTTCTTCATGCAAATATAGCGCGCACGTATTTAGCCAATGGCAAAAAATCTGCTTTTTGGCTCCGTACTCAAGCTAAGTGGATGTAAAAACAACAATGAATAAGATGTCAAAGTAGGGCAAACTACGAAGAAATGGCTGCCCTGTTCAAAGCATTACTATCCGCACATGGACTTTGAAGTGCAGCGTATCACCAGTCTGTCCTTCTAGATCATGATTTAGGTTATTTCTGGGGGATTGGCTGGGAAAGTACCTGGCTTGATTGCTCCAATACAAAAGTAAAGAAAATAGTACTTGACGTGTCTGCAATTGCTCAGTTTTCACAGGTGTCATCCATCAAATCTGAGAAGCTAGAAAACTACTTAGACCATCCAAGAAGCAACCTTACTGTCTGTGGACAAATCATCTTTATTTATGAACGATAAGGCCCTACCTAAAGTTTACTTTAGGTAAGGCCTTAAACATTAACCAGCAAACATGCATGAATATTCATTATTTTGAATGTCAATAACATATGACAGACATGCATAACTCTTCTGAGTGCATTACATTAAAAATGGTTTAAATAACTCTGTAAGGCTCCGGCACTTCGTAAGGAGTTTGAGTTCTTATCAGGTAATTCAATGCAATTCTGGTCTTTTAAATGTTTAGTGACAATTGTCATTTTCATTGTCATTCTTTGCTTTCTGTTATGTCTTCGATTTTTTTGTGTGGTACTGCAAAGTATTATTGCTACTATAGTTATTATGATTGTTTTTACTGGCATCTTTCAGACCATATTGTTTCCCATTTGATATCTGGTTTTTTTTCTTTCTCTTTTCTGCTGTATTGTTCTCTTTTCGTCTTTCTCTCGTAGTTCTTATACTTGCATGTCCCCCTGTCTGTCTGATAGTCTGTCCTCTGTTTATGCACGTGTTCATTTTTTTGTTTGTTTGTTTTTGTTTGACCCCCCCTTGATTGGGTTAATCCTTTTTTTTTTTTTTTTTCTATATAATAAACAAAGCGGACCTCCCGTGTGGGGGGGGTGGGAAGAAAAAAAAACATAAAATGAAAAATTAAACGTTTAGTGGATGAAAGGTTATATGTTTTCTGTCTTAATAAAAAGGCTTTGCACAAAACACAAAAAAAAATAGTTGGTGTTGATCACAACCTGAAATGTGCATGCCTTGAAATTAAGATGTTAAAATACATACAACCTGCAGACCCATATATGGGTCTGTAAAACGCAGCTGCTGTATTCAAACCCGTGGACCTTCAGGCCTATTTTAAAATCTAGAGGAGATCCAAAGGTTTCCAACAATTCCAAATATGTCCAGCTGAATTACTGGAAATGTGCATAAAATTATGCACAAGATCTAGATATTTTCCATGTGATGTAATGCTGTGACCGTAAAACATGGCGTCCTGCGTTCTCTCAACGTAAGTGTGATTTAGCTTTTGTGAAGCACTATAACAAGCTGATAAAGAAAATATCTGTGATATTGCACTACAGTATGAAAAAAATGCTTATTCTGACTGTTAAGATGCTTAAGGGAAAATTTAAGTGAAAAGTCAAGAGTTTAAAGGGTTAATAATTACTAAAATGAATAAAATTCATTATCATCTGTTGCTTCATTATGTCACAGCAGTGCATGCCTCTATGTACCATATAATTAATAGTTCCACCACAATAATTTTGCACTGCATATGGGTCGTCTTTCACATTGCGTTGAAAGACTGGAAAATCGTTAAAGGACCATTTCATATCACCAAGCACATCCCAGGAGTGATCATCAGATTCCAATTCACTGAGCTGCCAGACCACACAATTCCTCATAACACACAAGACTATTAATTGACTCCCAGCATTTGATACAATAAATCATCCTTCGCAAATATAAAAAGCAGAATTGCGTATTTCCAACAAAAACAGAAACCTGGACAGAAACCTTGATAGGCTCCATCTTGTAGCATTATTTTCATGACAGCATTGACTAAAGATGGAAACCTTTTTCAAAATATGAGAAACATATTTAGACGCATAAAATATAAGATATGAAACTTTTACTGGATGTATATTTTTTTTTTACAGCAGCTCATAACATGATGACATGGAAGGTCCACCACAGAGGGAATAATGGTCCACTCAACGTCTTTTAACCTTTTAGGCTACTGTGCAACTATTGACTATTGTACTGTAATGCGCTGAGAGTCACTTTCCTGTACTCTAAAATTAATTCATAATCACTAAACAAATTAAGAGGGCACACAAACTATTATCATTACTATATTTATCTCTGGGTAAGATAATGGAAGGACAAATTACTACTATTACTGTTACCATTCTTCTCGATTACCATCATCATCTCTCCGGCCTTTCTCCACTTGTCCACATATTTCAGCTTCCCCGAGACAGCGTGTTGCTGAATTTGACCTTTTCAAAATTTGTGCTCCAGTTTTCCTCCTTAAAACAGATAATAAAACTATGAGCAAACCATTCTACGGCAACGTGTAACCCAAAAGTACTGCATAAGGTCATGGAGTCAAAATTGGGTTTTCTTGCAGATTTCACCTGTGTAGAAAAAGAAAACATGCTCCAGACTTCATGTTCAGCTCTTGCATACTACAGTCCAGTGGTAAGAGCAAAATACTCCTCAGCAGGTAAAACTCAAAGTGAATTCATTACAATTGTGCTACTCATTAACCCCATGCCACCTGCTAAACCCACTGAAAAGCACTTATGGAAGCAAAATGAGGCAGGGATTCAAGACAAACTTTATTAACCTATACTACCTTCTGAATCAGTATCAGATAAGCACATGATTCTCTCAAATGAAACACGATGGTATACCACACTCATTCCATAGGACAAAGGAAAAATAACTTAAATCTAGTCTTATGTATTGGAATTAACTGGGACGTGCAGTATGCTTTTCTGAATTCACAGCTAGGTGTGCGTACAAATACATGTTTAATTGCAGGTTTAACATGCTCAGACAAGGACACTGGGATTTCGAAACCAGCTGCTAACCATAAATGTAATCACTTAATCCAGGGGTGTCCAAACTAATCCACAAAGGGCTGGTGTGGGTGCTGCTTTTTGTTACAGCCCAGCACTTACACACCTGATTCTACTCATCAAGATCTTGACTGAACCCCCTGATCAGTTAATCAGTGGAATTAGGTGCTGTAGCACTGGGCTGAAACAAATACCTGCACCCATATCGGCCCTTAATGGGGAAAATTGGGCACCCCTGACTTAATCTGTACACCGATACTGAAGCCTTGAGTGTGAACGCCGGCAGTGAATTTAGCCTGTGCTCAGACTGATGCGTCTTCTGCTAGAGAACCACTCAACTTAAGTCCTGTTAAAAAAGAGGAAAGCTCTACTCAAAAGGAAATACTAAAAGCTACAGCGGTCTTTAATGCGTGCAGTGTGCAGTTTCGTCTGTAAAGTAAAACACGCATGCCTTTTTCTCGTCATCCAGACCTATGGACGAGAGCAAGGGAAAAGCATATACAATAACAGAAAAATCATCCGCCTCTAAAACAAATACAAGCACCAATGTGCTGATTACATAGGAAATTGCGAATTTAAACAAAACGTTCGTAAAAGGGGCATTCGAAACAGACGACAGCGTCTGAGAAAATTCCAGGGATAAACACTAGCAATGCATCACCGAGGGGAGGTGCGCGCACAGACAAGAGTTATTAATCACCTAGCCCACAATCGGGCTTCCTGTCTTAGGAGCAACTTCCAAATAACTTCCAAAGCGGTCTCTCAATTCTGCGCGGCTAAGCTCGGACGTGTTTAAGAAAACAATGAGCCCGTATCGAATGACAGCGGGGGGTTTTTATTGAGCGCGTGCTCAAGATATCGCTATCTCTGCGCTCGGCAAACACCCAGGCACTTCTCGACCTGCCCGAGCTACTGGTAGCGCAGCCTCGTCTGTTATCGCTGCGCCGGTGTCAGTTTCCAACGCCAGCACTCCCTTGCCTCGCAGGTCAGCGGCCATGAATCACATAAGATGAAAGGATGGCTCTATTTTTTCCACCTTTAACGAGGGGATGAGTTGGCGGGGAGCGAGGGATAATAAGACAGCAGGAGAACCTGACAGGCAAAATAATCCTCGCATTTTTCTTTTTCTTTCTCGTTCAGCTCCCTTCCGCCAAGAAAATGGACAATGAATCTGTCACTTCCCTTCGGTAGTAAAGAGCTCCTCCAAACAAGCTCCTGAGAGGGGGAAAATCCATGTTCCCCCTCTCTGAAGTCCGAGAAGACCATCAACTTCATCGTCCTGGTCACATGACAGCGGAGTACTTCTCGCTCTGAGGATGAAATCACTGCAGCATCGGGGAAACTACCTTATTTCGCAGCAAGAAAAAAGCGTTTCAATCTTGTAATGATTGATTCATTTTATTCTTACCGGGTTGAAAATATTTGTCACTGCAAAGATTGCAGGTGAAAATCTTGCCCCGCTGGAAAATCTTGAGATCAGTAAATCTTTCTCACAACATCGTCAATATCCAACGAATAAGTAATAGGCCTACCAAATAATTTTAAGTCTATTCATTCAGAGTGAAATATTTGAGACAAACTTTTTATTTATTTTTTTTCACAATGCAAATACAGGGCTAATCTAACCCTTGTACTGACAGCAGGTCGAAAAATTCCCAAACATCTTTTTTGAGGTACAAAGTCTTTAAACCCCGCAGGTATCAAATCAGAAGTCACAATCAAAGTCAAGTGCCATATATCGAATTTAAACAACAGAATAAAACCTATCTCCATGAAACAAAAATTTATCACAATGTGTGTTTTGTTTAAAAAGTGGCGTAGCAGCCTCTCAAGGCTGAGTAGGAGAACAGACATTCATCTATTAATTCATGAGTGACAGTTTGTCTCCACATGGAAAACATAGGATATAAAATTCAAAGAGGAGACTTCATTACAGTCAGTAAAAAAAGTGAGGGCCATTTATAACCCCGGGCACACAGGGCACATGCTAAATATGAAGACAAGACCAGGGTTAAGAGATGGAGTACACTCAATGGATTCATGCCTTTCAGTATAACAGGGAGAGTGTACATTACCGTTTCTGGAATTAGGTATACAGCTGTGAAGCAGTATAAATTCAACATCAACTGGTGTGCTACCTCTGTATGCTGGAACATGGTTTTTAAATTGAGATGTCAGAGCATTTCCTGTGGTCCACATGCAGCAAAAAATTAAACAAACTGCATTTCACTAGGGATAATAGTATTACTGTGGCAAACAAATATTCAATGATGGTATTACTAACAAATAAACAAAACTTGCTTTGAGTCAGAGCAGTTTATTTTCTGGAGTAGATTTTAATTTTATCGAAAAGAGGTTTCATTTTTCTCAGTTTTCTCCTTGGCAGACTCACTGATTTGTGTCCCCAGCCAGCCCAAAGCTCATTAATCAGTAACTGTACTGTTAAAATAATAATAAATAAATAAATAAATAAACAGCATAAAATGACAGAATGTACTTGAAACTGTAGGCCACCTCAAGGCTGCGGAGAGCAAGGGCACTAAGACAAGGATGGGCGCATGACACAGGATGCCAGTTTGGTACGGGAGTGCTCTCCTACCTGACCGAGCCTGCCCTCCGGCACTAGCCAAAAAAAAAAAAAAAAAAAACGATAGCACACACATATCAAACGCACAGATCATACATCCGGATAATAAGGCAGTGCCATCAACCTCCAGCTGAGTTTACCAAACCTCTAAAACAACTGCTGTGGCTTCATGCTGGCCTCTACCAAGCAGGCACACAGTAAGGAGAAGGACTAAAGCCGCTTTCACACTGGACGCGAAACGAATTTTTCGCACGACAGATTACATTCCAAGTCAAGTCTTTGCAATGACTTTGAATGTAATCTGTCGTGCAAAAAAATTTGTTCCGCGTCCGGTGTGAAAGCAGCTTAAGCCCACTGATAGGCAGCAGTACAAATCATTCAAATACTGCACAATACACTGTATGGTGACCATTATCCTCATACATGATATATTAAAAAGAGTTTGGACAAAAGATGGCAGGTATGGGGAATCATGATTTAATTTCACGTTCAAATGGACGATTATCAAACATCAATCGCTCACTCAGAGGGGGACTGCCTCTTTTCAAGAAAAAAAATGTTTTTACGCTGTCACAAGCAGCAAGATTGCAGTGTGAATGCAAAGGCACACACACTTTCAGTTATCAGAGAGCTCCTCCAATGATAAGAATAAGAGAGCAAGCAAAATGCGCAAAAATGATTCTGCATATAGAAGGGATGGAACGGTGCATCTTAAAGCATGGGGGAATCAGTCAATGTTTGTTCTAAAATAAAATGTGAAAATGCATAAACAAAGGGATAAATGAAAAAGGGATTTGAAACCCACTTGCGTAGCAGAGACCTTCACTGTTAATTTACAAAACATTTACTGCATTCAGACATGAAAGGGGAAGAAACACCATCAAACAAAAGATACAATTCTCTACTCAGTCACTTTCTCCGCAAAGTATCTCTCTCACTGTTCTCATTTCATTTTTCGGTTCCTCGTTAGCACAGTTAATGCGCACTCCTGCTTTACTGACCATGCATCCTCACTTGCTGGTCAGGGAATGCTGTTAGCCAGTTCAGTCAAAACTGCTGACAAAAAAATGAATTAACTTGTGCTTTTCCTGTATTGCAAGCAGAGCTGGGTAAGACCATCTGCTAAAGGGATGTTATGCTCTGTAACTGGATAAGTTGAAAAGGGATGTGAGTCTGGGGGAGATGCAATTCTTTATAACAGCTATCATTGCCCCGCATTGAGAACTTCCCACTGCTCACCCAGCTCTGATGCCCTGAACTTTGTGCACTTGTGAGCAAAGAGCTGTACTGTTACTGTCACCTAGTGGAGAGCTGAGAGAGGAAGAGACAAAAAGAGAGAGATCGTGTAAGATGGAGTCACTGATGGAGCAACAAAAAGAGTGAGTTAAATAATTACAGCAATTACTTTTCGAAGATTGAAGCAAGAATAAACAAAAGAAAGAGGAACACAATCACAGTATGTACCGGCACAAGCTGTAAATGGCCGTAGTTGTCTCTGATCAGTAAAGCACAACACTAGAGCCTAGTCCTGAACAGAAATAACAGCCCCTAAAGGAGCTGCTCATTGATGTTATCTGAATCGGTCATCAGTGATTTCAGAACCCAGATAATGAGGCCTGCACGGTGAAAGCCAATAATTAAGTCAATCTCAACACACATTTTAGCCTTGTATTCAGACTAAATTTTATTTTCATTGATTTCTTTGCTGAAAGAGCAACTATACATTTCTGATTGGGAGGGAGGGATGATTTGGTTCACCTCAGGTTTTGTCAGTTGGTTTCAAATATACACTCGTAACACAAACAGTAACTTAAAACGAGTCAGTAGCTTCTATTTGAGAGAGAAACCATTACAAAAATTTTAAGCCTCATTACAAGACTTGTAAAGCCAGTTTTTCTGCAGTGCAGCCTTTAATTTGAGGAAGTCCAGACCTCAGTTAAACCATACATGGATCCATAAAAGTTGATAATGGACTCACTTATTGGCCGAGAACTGCAATAATGAAGTTTTAGTGGGGCAGTAAATTCTTTAATTACGTATTCAACACTATGTGTCTCTTCATGCAGAAATGCACGTCTTCTGATTTGAAACGTCGCATAGAGCTCCTCCTAATAAGCCCGCAGCATACGCAGGGGAAGCGTACCCACACTATAGGCCGATACACACACAACCAGAGCCCAGCTTCTTCCAAGGCAAAAACTGCCCCAAGGCATCTGGAGAGGTGTTGCTGGGAATAACTGCGTCGCTGGGCCCTTGAACAAGGCCCTTAACTGCAAAAACCGTTCTAGGGGCGTCAGCCCCATTCCACCTAATTGCTCCTATATCGGAATTGTTTCCTCATGGATTTCCCAAAGAGCATCCATGAAAAAGAGAGGGATGTTATCAATGGACCATCCACGTTTAATTACAGGCTAAAAAATGGTCTGACAACAACAATAACAAAAATTACAATGAAAGTTACAACAACAACATTAATAATACTTATATGATGATGATTATTATTATTATTACTGTAGATTTTGAGATTTAAGGCCAATTTCCTCAATGAAAATAAACTTAGAATGGACATTTCTCATACTAAACCCAATTTAATCCAGAACCACGGTTAATGTGCGTCCGAAACCCACCAATACAATCTTTTCAACCCCCTAAAATTAGCCTGTTTTGATAGAATGCTGCTTGACAGGTGGATTTTATTTTAAGTGTTAGTAAAACCTGAATGGAGTCAAATCATCAAAAGTCATTGGCTGGTTTACACCAAGTCTTCAAGTACAAAAGCAGTTTGAGAGGGAGATTTTAAATCCAAAACTGAGACAAAAATACAGCAGAAACTGATTATATTTTTGGTTCATGCTTTACTGCAGGCCCACCCTCAGAACCTGGCACCAGATATGTCTCAGTGTGGACCACCTCTAAAGGGGATGGGACATGATGAAATCAGCTAATTCTGCATCAGGGAATATAAATGAAGTGGAACCAGGACATATAGCCAAAAACCCTCGGCAGATGTAAGGCACAAGCTCGAAGAATTAAATAAAACAATGCCCCATCTTCCAGACCGCTGTTATTGTTTGTCAAAAACGTTTACGCTAAATGAAAAGCAGCAACAAAATCCATTTTTTAAACAAAGTTTTAACTTATTTTCCTTTCCGAAGCAAATAGTCCATTCAAAAAAATTCAAGAGCTGAGCCCCGTCAAGTGCCGCGGCAGCATTTCTCGAATCTACCGGGAAAAAAATATGTGCTTTAGAAGCTGTGCGCATTCTTTTTCAAAAGCTTTTTGCCAAAACTGGAACCTACCGCTTTGCAAGCACGGCGGTTTAATGGTGACGAGTACAAGCGATCGAGTTCCATACACGGCAGGTTAACGCAGTAATTGCGCAATCAGCACTCTGGCTTTGCTTCTGATTGATTATCGTGATTTGGATCAGAGTAATTGATTGTCGGTGGCTAAGGAGAACCGGCAGGGCAGTTCTTCGCCAATGAGCTGGGCGGGATGTTTGGCAGGCGGGGGTAATGCGAGCTACGCTCTCATTACATTCTGTACAGGAGACACTGCATCAGGAATAAGAGTGCAGCCAAAGGACCAAGATTTACGCTGAATTGGGGGGGGGCTAGAAGAAAACATTCCTGAGTCATGCAGCTCGGCGTACAAAAATCCATCTTCGTCTCTTCAAATGTGAGGGGCACGTCCTCAACTGGAGGTGACCTGATGTCGATTCCATCATCCAGAACACAGCACGGGCAAAACGGATAATGGATTCATTGTGTTTCAGTATGACGAGCCAAGACACACACACACACACACACACACACACACACACACACACACACACACACACACACACACACACACACACAATCATTATCATTCATTTTTCTTTCATCTTACGCAGACACACAGGCCGTGGTATTACAACGCAAGGCTGACTGCAGCACACCTTACTCCCGGGCCTTAATGAAATTCACCACCACGTATAAACACACAGGACAATTACGCAATGTCAGGGTCAGTTTTCCCAGCTGGAAAAACTCCAGGTGAGCAATCCATTTGTCTTTCTCTTAAAGCAGTTTCCTGGCTAAAAAAAAAATAATAATAATAAAATAAAACACAAATTGCTCAATGTCAAAAAATCAAACGTTCCGTGTCTTCCCTCCATTTAGAGGCGATTAGCAGTGCTCGAGCGGCAGCAGCTAACATGTGCGCTAAATGGGCTACGCTCAAGTGACCAGATCAAACAAACAACACAGAGACGGGAGGTCAGACTCCAGATCGAGAGGAAGCATAAGATCGCTCTGCACTAAAGAAACAGGCTCAGGTGAGCTTTTCAGGACATATAAGCTGCCTTGTAGGCCTCTCTGAAAATGGACTACACAACAGCAACTGATATGCAAAGCTTCTCCAGAGTAGTGCCTCTGTCTGTTATGAAAGAGGCATCAGTTTCCGCCGCCAGTATAAAAGAGCGAATAAAATGCAGTACAACAATTAAGCAGAGAATTTGTGGGAGAGCATAGAGAAATAAAATTGCACAGAAAAGGTAGCCGTCTGTGGAGGTTTAATGCCTTTCAACCAATCTATCGGTCAATGATTTATTCTATTACACACTTGAAAGCAAACATGCAAAAATGCAAAACCTTTACCTGCATACACACACACACACACACACACACAAACACAAACACACGCATGCAAACGTACAGAACCTTTACCCGCGATACACACACACACACACACACACACACACCAATACAGATGTCCAAAATGGCAAGGCTTGTGGGCACTCCGGTCAGCACTGACAAGTACCAACTGACAGTGGTCCAAGAAGAGACAAACCAAAAACCAGCAACTGGGTGTTGGGTGCCCCAGGCTCATCAATGCACAAGGGCAAAGAAGGCTAAACTGTCTGGTCCTAACCAACAGAAGGGCTACTGTGACATAAGTGGCAGAATTTTAATGATGGTTACAAGAGGAATGCATCGGAGCTCACAGTGCATTGCACCCTGCTGCCTATGAGGATTAGTCAGACTGCCGATGCTAACCCCCGTCCACTATTGAAAGTTCCTACAATGTGCATGCAAGCCTCTGAACTGGACCTCAAAGCAATGGGGGAAGGCCGCCTGGTCCAATGAGTCCAGTCTTTTTGCACACCATGTGGACAGCCAGATATATGTGTGCCATTCGCCTGGAAAATTGATGGCATGAGGATGCACCATGGGAATAAGACAAGCTGGTAGAGTGTGCGTGATAATCTGGGCAATGTTATGCAAGGTAACCCCAGGTCTGGGCATCCATGTGGATGTCAATTTCACACATGGAAACCAACCTAAACATCATTGCAAACTTGCCAGGTACATCCTTTCATGCCAGCGTGTTTCCCCATTGGCTGTGGCCACTTTCAGCAGGACAATAAGCTGCACAAAATGTTCAGGAATGGTTTGAGGAAGATTAGAGAGTTCAAGGTGGCCCCAAATCGCAACCCAAACAAGCATAATGCAACTTAGTCGAAGGCAATCGAGTTTCATCAAGAGTTGCACTGCAGTCCAAGAAATTAACTGAAAAGTTGAGAGAAACAGTCTCATCAAGTTAAAACTGTTTGAAGATGATGCAATAAGGTTCATGCAAGAACCAATCAGAGCACACTAGTCTTTTTATGTCACTCTGTAGTTCTGAACTGTTCAGTTTTCGGCTATAAAAATCAAATGTTAAAATGGAGAGACACCTACCAACATGGATGTTGTACAAGAAAATTTGTAAAGCAGGATATTAAAATATTGAAGGCAAGATGATTTGAAGGACCAATAGAATTTCTGAATACCGTGAGAGACCATGCGATTGACACCCTCAAATGTACAGGCTGCTTGAGGATACCACTTTGGTATCTGGTACATGTCTCAGTAAAAGGATGCTTATTCAGATGGTATTGGTTATTTTTGGGTACCTTTAGTTATGCCTTAGCACTCTACATCTGAAATGGTACCTTAATACATTTTTTTCCCAGAATTAAAGGGTCATATACTCAAAGATATTTATTTATATTAATGATTAATTAATAATTTATTTATATTAATGAAGAAATGGCCTTGATCACAGAACAGCACCATCATAGAGCTGACAGCTGAATAAAGGAATGTCTCACTTGATCCAGTCTGGAGATATAGATTTGTCAAAGTTGTAAAAAATGTGTAAAAGTGACATTTTCCCCAAATATTTAAATTATCATAAATTTGCTTAAAAAAATTAAATATTTTTCTTCAATTATTCAAGAGTACAAACAATAAAGGACACGTCCTGCAAATTTCATAGATCTACCTTTTATTGTTTTAAAGTTATGAGTGCTTGAATGTTACATGCTGTCAGTTAGCAGACGTTTTTGGGGTGCCTACATAATGTTCTAGGTGTGATAATAAGATGCTGTTTTCGACAATGTCAAAGGCAGCTGTCAGGTCAGGTCAAGTAGAACAGCATTCAGCACAGTAAGATGCAGTAATACAGCATTCAGCACAGTAAGCTGCAGTAATACAGCATTTAGCACAGTAAGCTGCAGTAATACGACATTCAGCACAGTAAGCTGCAGTAATACAGCATTTAGCACAGTAAGCTGCAGTAAAATGGCATTCAGCACAGTAAGCTGCAGTAATACAGCATTCAGCACAGTAAGGTGCAGTAATACAGCATTCAGCACAGTAAGCTGCAGTAATACGACATTCAGCACAGTAAGCTGCAGTAATACGACATTCAGCACAGTAAGCTGCAGTAATACGACATTCAGCACAGTAAGGTGCAGTAATACAGCATTCAGCACAGTAAGGTGCAGTAAGACAGCATTCAGCACAGTAAGGTGCAGTAATACAGCATTCAGCACAGTAAGGTGCAGTAATACAGCATTCAGCACAGTAAGCTGCAGTAATACAGCATTCAGCACAGTCAGCTGCAGTAAGACAGCATTCAGCACAGTAAGGTGCAGTAATACAGCATTCAGCACAGTAAGGTGCAGTAATACGACATTCAGCACAGTAAGCTGCAGTAATACGACATTCAGCACAGTAAGCTGCAGTAATACAGCATTCAGCACAGTCAGCTGCAGTAATACGACATTCAGCACAGTAAGCTGCAGTAATACGACATTCAGCACAGTAAGCTGCAGTAATACGACATTCAGCACAGTAAGCTGCAGTAATACAGCATTCAGCACAGTAAGCTGCAGTAATACGACATTCAGCACAGTAAGGTGCAGTAATACAGCATTCAGCACAGTAAGGTGCAGTAATACAGCATTCAGCACAGTAAGCTGCAGTAATACAGCATTCAGCACAGTAAGGTGCAGTAATACAGCATTCAGCACAGTAAGGTGCAGTAATACAGCATTCAGCACAGTAAGCAGTAATACAGCATTCAGCACAGTAAGGTGCAGTAATACAGCATTCAGCACAGTAAGGTGCAGTAATACAGCATTCAGCACAGTAAGCATGCACACTAATGCAGCATTCAGCATTCAGTAAGCTGCAGTAATACAGCATTCAGCACAGTAAGGTGCAGTAATACAGCATTCAGCACAGTAAGCTGCAGTAATACAGCATTCAGCACAGTCAGCTGCAGTAATACAGCATTCAGCACAGTAAGGTGCAGTAATACGACATTCAGCACAGTAAGCAGTAATACAGCATTCAGCACAGTAAGGTGCAGTAATACAGCATTCAGCACACTAAGGTGCAGTAATACAGCATTCAGCACAGTAAGCTGCAGTAAATATAGCATTCAGCACACTAAGGTTTACAGCATTCAGCACAGTAAGGATTATAGGTTACGATTTCGAACGAACGTTGGGCGCGGAGGATTTTTACCGCACGACCGGACCGGCGACGAGTGCGGTAAACATCCCTCCGCGGCCCAACTCGTTCCGAAATTCCTCAGACGCTACAAACACGAGCACGGTAAACTATGTATTATATGCGCCATTTCCAATCCGCTACAAACACTCGCACCGTAACCTATATTTAATGATCTCACCTTGAATTTTCAGCCATTTCTGGAATTTGTGAATGCTCCTATCGGTTTAGATGGCTGTATTTCTGTTTTCTTTGCTCTTAATGACAGACTGAAGTGCCTCGGCGCCGTTGACAGAAGCCGCCATCTAGGTTGTTTATTAATTTTTTTTACAGGAAGATAGTTTTTTACACAATTATACTATTTTTTACACGTATTCTCAGCTTCAAAACCGCCCGAGGTGCCACGGAAACGTCCGACTTGAAAGTAGTTCGACCATTTCAGCCCTGTATGGCACATTATGGCACGGGTGTACTGTTACTGTCAGCGAGACACGCGCATATAATACAATGGCATTCAGCAGCACTGTAAACTGCAGTAACATGGCACTCAGTTCAGCAACCTACAGTAATACGACATTCAGCACGGTAAGCTGCAGTAAGACAGCATTGAGCACAGTAAGCTGCAGTAATACAGCATTTAGCACAGTAAGCTGCAGTAAAATGGCATTCAGCACAGTAAGCTGCAGTAATACGACATTCAGCACAGTAAGCTGCACAGTAAGGTGCAGTAAAATGGCATTCAGCAGCATTCAGGCACTCAGTTCAGCAACCTGCAGTAATACGACATTCAGCACGGTAAGCTGCAGTAATACAGCATTCAGCACAGTAAGGCGCAGTAAAATGGCACTCAGTTCAGTAAGCTGCAGTAATACGACATTCAGCACAGTAAGGTGCAGTAATACAGCATTCAGCACAGTAAGGTGCAGTAAAATGGCATTCAGCACAGTAAGCTACATTCGTACGGCACTCAGCAGTATGTCTGGCAAAAGCGGCAGCGCTGCAGGATCTCTGACGATCTGGGAGGCTGGAGATAATGAGTCATCCGGGACAGATCTGCTCTGCCATCCATCAGCGATTCATTAGATTTACTGCTGTAACATTACTGCACCAGCCATCCTACAGACTCATCCAAACCAAACAGTCACACACACAGAAACACAGGCTGCGCGCGCGTGTGTGTGTGCGCATGCTTGTGAGTGAGAGAGAGAGAGAGAGAGAGAGAGAGAGCGTCAGTGTGTGTGTGTGTGTGTGTGTGTGTAGTAGTAGCGTGAGTATTTCTGTGAATGCAGTGAGTGTGGGAGTTTGAGGCTATGTGCACATTTCTCCAAGCAGCTTGTCCAGTGCTTGCATGAATGTGCATGTGTTTGTGACATAAATGCTTTTGTATGCAGGTGAGAATGCATTTGCTTTGTGGCATATATGCTTTCACAGGTATGCAGTATAAGGTGCTCATACGTGTCTGCATACATGCATATGTTAAGCTCACAGCTCCTGTTTGATGGCTGTGTAGTGGAATCAGAGGAGATGGGAGTCTGCAGGTTTTGCCCTCTGTGTTAACCCCTCGCTGACACACAGCAAGCCCCAGCCTGTGTGGGGCACACGCAAAGGGACAGTGGGTGGAGCCATTCAACAACATGTCACCCCCAAACACAATAATGATTAATCACAGGCAGAAAATCAGAAGCACCTGTAAGAGGGGCTAGGCAGCAGGCACCGAGCACCCACCCCCAAATACACAAGACATCACTGTCTACCTTTCGCTCAGACTCCCTAACTTCGTCACTCCCTCCCACCCCTTCCCTCTCCACGCTTCTCCCTCTCTCATGCAGTTTCCCAACTTCTCCTTCTACCAAGCCACACCACTGACACACAGATTTGGGGAATTCTGCAAGTGAGGGAGAGTAACTTGCCCCTGGGTAGGGTATGGCCTGGTGTACCGGGCTGGCTCATATTGTATGGGTGCATGTTTATGTGTGAGTGCATACTTGTGAGCGTGACTGTGAGTGTGTGCGTGCTTCGTGCATGAGCGTGTGAGCATGTGTGTGCTCGTGTGAATGTATTTCTGCAGTAGACAGCATATAACTGGACCGCAAAAGGGCCGGTTTGTGTAAATGCACTGGAAAAGTACAGCCTGCACCAGCACTTTAACAGCTACATACTTCCATACTACATACTTCTGGTCCTCTTGTGAGTATTACGGAGACCCTGAGCCTGGAGATTAAAAATAGCTTTCAGTCATCGTCTGTGGCTATATCACAACCACAGAATAGTACGGCAGCACTAAACAGCAGAAAATAATGGTCTTTGCAACCATTTTAGACTTATTTCCTTGCCCTGAAGTAGAAAAACAATATTACTATTAAATTTTCTCCATCTTCGGGCAAATTTTTAAATGAGTCAAACCATCTTACCTCAAAAACAAGAGATCCTCGAACGGATCTTTGCGCCCATTATCGAACATGGGCAACTTTTCGTGGCTTTTTGTGTGTTATCAAAATATTTTACATGTAAAAATAAATCAAATCAAAACTTCTCAAAATATTGTAAAGAAGCAACAGAATCACATTAATTCGGTTCATGAAATATTAAATCATCTTATTGACCGAATATATCTACTATACATGTTTTTTTTTCTTTTTGTACAGATTACATACAACAGTATCAAAGTGCAGCAATGACTGATGTTTGTGTTCGCATTACATGTCAATTTTGTTTTTCCCTTCTATGTAGCCCTAAATCTCTGACCTAGTTTTTTCGCAGACCGGAATAGAGTACTAAAGGGATGACATCACGCTGGTGTCGGAAGTAAAATTTCCCATTCATTTTACCCGTAGACTTTTTTTTCAGTTCACTTTTGAATCACTTCCCATTGTTTTCAAGCCTCCATCTTTTTCGAGATTTTGCATTATATTTCTGACTAAAAACAAATATAATTTTTCTTGACCGGAATCAGCTATATTTCAAATCATTTTAATTATTCGCCACCATGCTAATACTCTTTGTAGTCTAAAAACTACACGTCCCATGATCCTCCTGATTCCCGGGCTGAATTAGTTCAGGACGCGTTTTATATAGCCAATGGTTAGAAGTCACCCGTCTCGAATTTTCCAGTACCTCGCAAAAGCCGTTTGCTTGCTTAATTAGTTAGCCACTCTAAGTTCTACTTGGTTACGCTTTCCTTGCTAGATATCAAGTTGTACAATTAGCGCCAATTTACTTTAATAGCCAGGCATCTTTGGCCAACGTCTGTTTGCTTAAAAACTCGGTAGTCAGCGAACATGCTTATCAGCCTTGTCAACGCATAACTGACTGCGAACTAGCTGTCAGCAGGCTAACTTAGCCAGCTGAGCTAGTTTACCGACTTTGGTAGTTGTCTAACTTTATATTTGGCGCATTTAGTTAAATGCCAGCTTGTGAAATGCTCGCAGCTCAACGCTAGCTAAGTAGCCAAATAATGGCTCTTCACTGCTTTTATTCACTTAGCTAGCTCGCTAGCTAGCTAAGCTAGTGATATTTATTGAATAATCATACTTGCTATCTTGCTAAGTCACATAAAGTGACGGTACCATTTACTGTTTCTATCGGTTTAGCTATGTGCACAAGATTTAATAATCTCACTAGCTGGCTAGCTCGGTGGTTCGCTAGCGAAGCTAAATGCTAGCTAGCTAAATGGCGAAATAACTATTCATTGTGATCCTTTCATTTCTTGATATGTTGCTAGCTAATAGTAGCCCGCTGTGTGGGAACGGGTGCATGGACATACGGCAATGTAGGGCACTGAAGGGCTACCGTCGTGGTATCTATGAACGTTGGCTGAAACTGAGGTACCTCATTGGCTTGGAACAAATCACGGGGTACTCGCCCACTTGTGCAGCGGATGTTGTTCAGAGAAGTGGACTATAAACTGGACTACACGTGCAAAAGCATATAATTTTTGGCAATAAACTACGAATTTGATGTGATCATTTGAATCTGTATACCCTGTAGGCTAATCTCGGAGCGAGGCGGCTCTTAGAATTAATACGAGTTCGAGCAATGCCAGAAAGTGTCCAAACCCCATTACAAATTCCCATAGGGATTTTACTTCCGGCACCAGAAGCTAAGTAGCGGTGACGTCATCACTTTAGCACTCTATAAGCTCTGGGAAATACTGAAAACAAAGCATATATTCATAATTCATATTATTTGCCCGGCAGCCATTTTGATTAGGCAAACGAGGTCAGAAATCCAACAGTGAAAAACTTCATTCTTGAGGGAATCTGAGTACAATATTGAAGAAAGATTCCTTGCACTATTTTCACTATAATAGAAGTAAAAAAAATTGTCAAAATTCTGTACGACAGTGGACTAAAATTGTAGAAGATGTGAGATTTTCGGGCTAAATTCAATCTGATTTTTCCCGCAGTGTACACTGCGCCAAACTTAGGCAAAAGATTTAGTCCAGCACGGAGGACCAATAAGAGCCCTTTCCCTTTCCAGGGAAGATTAATCTTTTTTAGAGTTGCATTAATTCATAACGATAAACCTACTCTTTTTGAGGGGCGCGTAGCTTTAAGAGACGGGAAAGTGAAAGTGATTAATATGAGTGTTATTGGGCAGTGTGGGCGAGGCCCCCAGCGCGAGTTAAAGGAGTCAGCTTGCATCACCCTCAAAACGCAGACGCCGCCACGTCCCAGAAAAAAAAAAAAAAAACGTACGACCTCAGAGGCCGGACTGGCGAAGTTGATGTGCTCTAACAGCCGAGGCCCACCTCTGTTTACAGCACGTCGAGACTGAAACTGGAGGAACAAGCGAACAGCTGGTCGTCTAATTTCATGAATTTCACACGTGGAGAATTAAACAGAAGTAGAGTTGCTGGAAAGCAGGGAGAAAAAAAAAAGATTTTACTTCACGGCTCACACTGCATGTGAAATGAGCTACAAGTGGCCCACACTGAGGTGCGCTGGGAATTTGAGCCAATCCCAGGAGACCTCTGAGAAAGACGGCCGCTCGGACGAGACAGCTGGAATTCTGTCATTACTCGCCCCGCTGGACAGCGTGTGCGACAGATATGGGAGCGAGAGGGAAAAAAAAAAAAAAAAAAGAGGCAGGGGGGGAGGGAGAAAGGAAAGCATGTTAGACAGCATACAGAGGCCTCCAGTACCTGCTGGTACAGTCTCCTCTCTCAAAATGTTTATTTTGGACCAGTTCGGCGGCCAACTGGTTGCAATTGACCCTCTACAGGGACGAGTTGGAGGGAGAGAACCGAACTTTTTCCTTCTGGGAAACAAAGGAAAACCACACAGCAATTCCGTAGCAAATGTTCGCGTCTCACATACACACACGCACACGGGCAATAGCACATCTGCATATAAATACAGACACGCAAACACAAGTTCCATACACATTTAATTCACAGGTGACAATAAAGGATACAAATTAAAAATGAAATGGGACAAAATGCAACTATATCAACAAATTAATTTGGTCTTCTTTCGTTTGATAACAGTTCTGGAAATGTAAAACAACTACAATGACAGGACAAGTTGGCTTCTTTCTGGAAAATTTAATATTCATTTACCGTAATTCCCAGCCACAAACCTAGAGCAAGCAATCACAATGCCAGCCTATTGGCGGATATATGGACTCTCGTTGGAGCAAAGTAAAGCACACCACCACTTTTAAAATGGCATGATTAGTCATCCTGCGTTTTCGACCACCAGCAAAAGGAACAAAAATGTAAAGCAGTGTTCTCACCAGGATTTTTTTGCATCGTAGGGGTAATGACCAGCCGGGGGTCCGGGGGCCGCCTAGGCCCCCTGCGGGGTCCAGGGGTAGTGCCCCGTGCCCTGGACCCCCAGGAGCAAAGCCCCCCGGAAGCTCTGGCATTTTAGCACATTTGGAGGTGTTATTTTTCAATTTTGAGTGTCCCAATTAATGATATCTTGGCAGTTAATAACCTTTTGCACAGGGCCTTGACACAATATTCAAGTTCAAGGAAACTCAGAGACAGAACTTAACTTCACAAACCCCTTCTGTATGACTGTTCAACACCAAGGATGATCTGGCAATAGGTTTTCTCCACCCTTCCCCCATCCTCTGTTCTTCTTACTGATTCTAGAGTCATACAAGTCCATTCTGAGATACTGTCCTCCAATCTTGTTCTTTGCCTAC
The DNA here is from genome assembly GCA_029692085.1 of Gymnothorax javanicus. Classification (NCBI taxonomy): domain Eukaryota; kingdom Metazoa; phylum Chordata; class Actinopteri; order Anguilliformes; family Muraenidae; genus Gymnothorax; species Gymnothorax javanicus. The sequence continues at coordinate 27,610,907 of CM056193.1, forward strand.
CAAGATATTTTTTTGGAAAAAAGGAGCCTATTCTTAGTGTGATCTGGTCTGAAGGCCTGCAAGTGCGACCAATAATATTGAATGCAAGACAGAGTTGCAGAAAGCCCACTGAACTTTATTCTTCTGAAGAAAACAAACAAGTTCTCACCATTACAATGTACATACAGAGCATAAGGAAATTATGTCTGACTGTTCACCAAATCAAATGGTGAACCCAAAGTATTACAATTACAAATTGCCACAAATGTACAACTGCACTAATGCCCTTTATCTTTAGTGAGCTAGTCAATATACTAAACGCATTCAAATTTGAACAGGCCTTCAAAAATGAAAGAGTCTCCGTTCGTGTTCAGCTAAAAAACAGAACGGCAGTGTGTTCAAAAATGAACGAGCATGCGTTCATTTTGCGTTTATAAATGAACAAGTATGCATTCAGAAATGGAGCATGCGTTCATTTTGCATTCAAAAATGAACGAGCACGCGTTCATTTTTGACCGGACGGCATCCAAAAACGAACGCAGCCACCCTCTCTCGCATTACAAAATGAATCTGTTCTCCAATTCGCAAAATTTACACCAACATGCGGAAATATTTCCTTCTTATGAGGAAAATATTCCCCGTCTCCCATCCTGTAGAATTTAGAAGTATATTGTAAGGTATATGCCTATTAAATGACAGTTTTCACGTCGGCTAAAAAATCCTACCAAATCTCCAGTTTTGATATTATATATTTACCGATCGTCAATCTTCCACTATACGTAGGGCCCTATGATTTCCGCGATCACGGAATCGTGGAATTGGCCAATAAAAACGGAATCTATTGATAAACGCGAAATTTCGCGGAAATCGGCATAATTTGACTGAAATGCTGTTCGTAAAGCCACGTTTCCACCAAACGCTAAACAAAATATTCGCGCGTCCAGATTACATTCAAAGTCAATGTAAAGATGCAAATGCACGTGAAAATATGAGCAGCATTCGTCAAATTCACCTGCCCCGAGTGTTCGAGCAACACATCTCTTCGGTGCTACAGAAGATCTGTGGGAAGAAGTTTTTCGTTGTTGTAGACGAGACCACTGATGCCAGGGATTGCAGGGTCCTAAACATCGTCATTTGTCATCTTATGTTAGCTTAACAACTTATATAACCGTTAAATAGCCTACAATATTTCTTTTCAGTCTACTTAGTGAATTGTGTGCATGCAAATTATGACGTAACGTCGTCCCCCAGTGGTGAAATAATAGCTGATGCATCTTTGTGACAGTTTGTTCATGTTTAATCATTACTGCAGAACATTTTGTCCTAGGATGGAATATACAGTATTGGGATTACTGAACAAAAGTTTCTTAAAAATAAAAAAATAAATTAAATATAGCTGATGCATCGGAATCAGACAACTGTTGATTCATCGGGGAAACTGAGTGTCATTACTGCTGCTCTCATACATTCATATATATACACAACGTATATACAATAAGATTATGAATGATTAAAAAGGGGCAGTCAGAATAATACATGTCAGTGCGGCCGTTGTCTGCCTTTTTGACGGTAGCTTACACTTCCTTTAAAGAGATAATTTAATTTTGTAGTATTATTTTAGGTTAAAAAAAATTATTTCATCACAGTTCAATGTTATATTGCGTCATTATGCAGCACTTGTTCTGACTTTAAGTACTGAGGAAAATGGAGAGTTGCATCAACTAATTTAGGGTTATTTCTATTTAATTAGTGAACATTTTATTCATTAACATAAATAGCACACTCTCTCTGCTGGTAAAATTGGTGTAACTGGTAAAAAAAAGGGAATTCCAAAAAATTACAACGGAAAAAACTGAATTTGGAAAAAAATAAAACGGATTTCATAGGGCCCTATATACGCTTACACTTTTCATCAAGTTCGATAAGATGCTTTAACACATTCCACACTCAAGACCGGAGATAAATTGTGATTCACTGGTACTGGGGTACGGTCAGTCAGCCAAAACATTCAAATGTTGCTGTATGAATACTTTACTGGAATGAACATCGCTTCCGTGTGGTGTTAGTATGCCACTTTTTCCTTCTTATATAAAAAAGCATTTTAGAATTCCAAATCATGATGTGAACCGCTAAGCAATTTGTATGCGAAAGATTGTAGTTTTTTTTTTTTCATTTGCAAGATCCAGTGCTGATAGTTTACGCATTGTATCACATCATCTGCGCGACAGCCCAAGTTTAATTCTACTATTCTGTGAATATAAGAACTAGGATAACTTAGTCCCGTTCATATCATTTTGCAAAATTATCCGCGATATTAATCCTTTCTTTTTAAACCTGTGAACGTGCAAGCCAAAAAAATGCCACACTTTACAGCCCACTACGTACACGATGAGTTCTGCAATGATATTCAGATTTTGTTCCATTGATTGTCGCAGATTTTGTACCATTTGTCATATTATATAATGTTCTAATTTATTGTACAGTATTTTTTTCAGATTGAAGTCACAACACATAAAACCGCCGCTCTGTGGGAGCTGCCGACGACAAGTCCAGATCTAAACAAGCAGATGAGCAAAGTAAAACCTCTGCATGTGCACAGTGTTATAAAATCAGCATGTCTGAATGTTAATGAATATTTATCCCCCCTTCCCCATTTATGAATATAACCCTTATTATAAGGGTGTTATCAGTTCAATTAATGAATAAGCTTGATTGCAAGATAAAGTAAGACTAAGTAGTCTTGTGATGCCATGGGGATTAGCTGGTTCAGGGATACGAGATCACGGAGTGAGACCTGAATTCATGCGATACACTGGAATACCGGTGACAAGACTTTTGGATGATGTGCACAATTAATACTTAATTTGTTCAGTCGACTAAGTTAAATATGTTTTTGTTTAGATAACCGGAATACGTTTTTGTTCAGAGAACAGGAGCAGGTTGCATATAATCCTATTCCTGAAGCGTCACCTAAATTGGCAAATGATCTTTAGCAGGCGGATTATACCCGGTATATGAAAAAAAAAAAAAAAAAACTAACAATGACAATGAGAACTATTTCACTTTAAGGAACTGAGAATTAAAATATGCCTGTACAAGCATTTATATAATCCGTCATCCATATTTAGTCGTCGTTCACAAAAGAATATCCGCGGCGAGAATCTAAAAGCTCACTTCACACACGTTAGCACCAAATCGCAGAAATCAGCATATACAAAAGATAAGCTAGTTTCTTATAAAACAAAAGGACTAAGCAGTGCCGGGAAGACCTGGGGTATTGAGTTCTTCTCTGTGCCCGTGCCAGATTAATTCTTCCCGTCAGTGCACAGTCACTGAAAAAAAGCAGCAAATGTTAGATGAGCAAGTTTACAATCATGTATAAAATTTCCATGATTGTTGTTCGCCGTAGATAATATTTTGACATTTAATTAAACAGAAGAAAATAATACAGTGAAATATTTGTCACCACTCTTAAAATTAATCAAGTAGTGAGCCATTAACAAACATCGTTACTGAGTAATACTCTGTGCATCTGTAAAGTAATACTAATCCTCTCTAATCCCTTTGATAATGCAAATCTAATCTGTCAATCAGCTAAAATTTGACACTGTTTGCTCATAGGGATCAAGCAACCATCAGTCGCGCTCCCTGCAGTGCAGATGAAAACAGCTCAAATGTAACTCATGCTCATAGCCTTTTCACCTCTGGTTCCTTCACTGATTGAAAAGTCCCCCGCTAGAAAATGAACACATCGGAAAATGAACGCATCAGAAAGTGAACGGAAGGGTGTTCATTATCGAACGCAGTGACCAGGTTTGCAGCCTCAAACGCATCCAAAAATGAACAGGCGTCCGTTCAAAAATGAACGCGTTCACTGTTCAGTAGGCTATATTGACAAGCTCCTTTACTTTACATCATTACCCACTGTAACATTTTACTAAAGTCTCACTTTCAGGCGCCAGGGCGAAATACGCTGCAATATTCCCACGCTTGGATGCTGACATGTTTCCAAAAAAAATCGCCAATAAAATACACTTAGCCGCTGCCCTACGCCTTCTGCAGGCCACGCGGAATGTGAAAAAAAAGTTCAAACTCTAAACTTTCTGCACCGATGCAATGTTGTGGCAAAGTTCCGAAAACGTAATCAAATCTCTCTGCAGAAAGTTTGCTGTTGACTGACTGACGCAGCATGGATCAAATATGACCCCGCCTGTGAAAACCCGGGGAAAGTCGGTTTTTGGCGATGTGCAGTTTTTTTTTTTTTTAAACAAAGTCATTCTATATCACGTAAGGAATATTCTGTGAAAACCATCTAATCGATATCTCTAATATTGACCGAGGTGGCTGACATGTCTTCAAACTAGGCTGGTTAGCTTCAAAAGACGTTCATCTATAAAAGTTATAGATTATAGATTATTATGTCAGAAATTATTTCTGACATTTCCGAGGTGATGCGACGCAATCCATGGAGAAATCCTCGCAACTCTTCTGCCATACAATGACCGTCTTTACAATGGTGCGCTTTGATGTTATCGTCTACAATCATTTTCAATGGTAGAAAAGATGTTCCTAAACCGAATGACAATCAAATTATCGGGTGTTTATCCGCCGAAGGTAAATTAAAAGCTGATTGAAGCCATAGTTGAAACGAGTCTTGTGGAAACCAACTTCCGGTATTTCTCCGTCAAAAAATGTAAATGTTGGGGCGCCCCGGTGGCTCATCGGTGTAAGCGCGCGTACCATAAAGGCTGTGTCCTTCCCGCAGCGACCTGGGTTCGACTCCGGCTCAGGTCATTTGCTGCATGTCTTCCCCCATTCCTCTCCCCAACCCTCCTGTCTCTCTACACTGTATAACTGTCAAAAAAGGAAAAATTCCCAAAAAAAAAATCTTTAAAAAAAAAAAAAATGTAAATGTTGTGTCAATAAATTAATTAATTTTAATATGTATGATGTTAGAAATTAATTTTTGAACACTATATTTCGAAAAGCAACCAAGGGTTGGCTCAAGTATAGCCAAGGCGGGTGTCTGGTGCATGACTTTGCATTTTTGGGCCGCTACGTTCATTGAAAGACAGCGTAGCAGCCCCAGTCTCAGCGTAGCGGCCCAAATTGACATTCGCTGGTGAGAACACTGCGTGAAAGAACAAAAAAAAAAAAAAAAAAAAAAAAAAGTGGGCCTGGTTGTATAAGCTAAATAAAACTTCTTACCTCTGACAAACTGGCCACGAGCTTTAGGAAACCTTATTCCCAAAGCTTAGAAGCACTTATGAGGTTCCACCCAAAAGACATAACAGAGGGCAAGATTTGCAGAGCCCCTTTTCAGCGAAACCTGCCTCCCTCGCGTCATGATGACAGAAGACATTTCCCATGAAAAATGTACAAGAGGATGCAAATGAGGTTCTGAGGAAAGTAAAGAAGGGAAAGAAAATAAATGAAGCCCAAATAAAACAAAAGAGCGGCATGTGTGCTCAAACCAAGCATATCATGTCCTGTACAGGGAGCGAAAACATCGCACCTCCCGGAACATAGAGGGGACATCGCCAACGTTCCTTATATTACTCACAAAAAACAAAGTCAAACTAATATTTATTCAAAACAAGCAGCACTGCCAATCCAAACCAGGTAAATCAACTAAAGAAATTCATGGCTTTGGGGGGGTTGGGGGGGGGTGAGGTTAGTGATGTCATAAGGCGGCAGTATTAGAGTGAGAGTAAGGTTTGTGACATTGGGGCCGTTGGGTGGGGTGTTGGAGAGATTATCATCAGTCAACCAAGACGTTCAGGGTCAGCAATCGTTTAAGGTCATAGGACAGTGGCGTTCGGTTTGTTAGCGATGATGGAGGACTATGCTGTGGGGAGGGAGTTGGTTATGTAATTTGAGCTCGAGGTTGGATAAGGTGTTTGGTGATGTGACTGGCCCATGATGGGGCTGAGGGGGGGGCCAGGCTTGGCATTTGGCTCCAGGCCCCGCATTAGTCACGTTGTCACGGGGGGGCACAAGCGCAAATGACTGAATTATAGCTGCGGATACAAGGGCTGCCATTGCGCCCGTACCCCACGCTACGCAGCACTGCTTCCAGACGGGACGTCCCGGGTCAGACTGGGTCAGTATTCAGGTCTCCACCAGCTGTCACCCGCCAACAGGAGTTAGCGTCTGGATTAGCATACTCGCTGAACAGCCCCATAGGTACCGACTGGAGCTGAGCACGCTTGTGTGCTCAAAACAGCTCAGAGCTAGACGCAGCTCGACAGTAATTTTCTCCATATACCCTCTCTGACAACGAGTTTCAGCTCAACAAAACTTTTCCATTGAAATTCATTGGGAGAGGTGCGTGTGGGTGAATGTGTGTGTGTGCATGAGAGCAATGTACAGTATCTGACAGTGAGCGAGTGTCTGAGTGTGTGTGCTGTAAATGTGACAGAGACCATTATTACACATTAAAAAACTGGGTGCAAGTACGTGCGTGTGTGTGTTCCTCTGTGTGCGCGAGTGCCAAGTGGCAGAGGGAGAGACTATCGAAGTGCATGCATGATCTGATGCGTGTGGCATAGTGCGTGTGTGGGAGAGTTTTTGACAGAGTGTGTGTGTGTGTGAGAGAGTGTAAAAGTGAAAAGCACAGGTAAGCGGGCTCGGCTCTAAGCTGCATATTAAATGTGACCACACATCACTCCTCTAACCACAGCCGGCCCCATGGGAAGAAAGCTGGAGACCCGCCGAAATTTCCCACAAATCTTTGAGGCACTGAGGACGCTCAGCACACAAACCTCCCCTGTGCTCCAGCACAGCAACTCATGCTAACACAGACGCAAAACATCAACAAGTCACCGGGCAAACCATAACTGCCAAATAAAATACCCAAATCCACCTGCACGAGGGCGTACATCCCGATGTTTCAGCTCACTGAATAACGATTACCCTGACAGAAACAGTGTAAGAGTGTCGTGTAGCAGTTGGCGTTAAAAAGAAACCTGACTACGTACTAATGCTGTGGATTCAAACTCCAAAAAAGCACTAATGAGGTCCCTTGAGCCAAGCACTTAACCTAAATTACCTGTGCAAATATCCTGCAATTTAAATGAAGACTCCAAAAAATATTGACAAAAAACTTTTTTTTTTTTTTTTTTTTTTTTTAAGAGTTTGGTCCCGTTTTACTGAAAGCACACCACTCTAAAAATTAATTTTAGTGACTGGAAATTGAGGGAGCAGTACAGCTACTGAACACAAGTCAGGATCAGTTCAGTGGGCTGGTTTGGTGAGTGTTGACGTTGCCGAGGTTTTTCTTTTCTTTTTGGGGCTGGGGGTTAGCGAGGGGGCTCTGTTTTAAATGTCAGCAAAGAGACCCCATCAATTTCATGGTTCACGCGCAAGCCTTCCCAAACATCAGAACAGGAAGTGACATCAGTACGGTGGTGGCACAGTACAGGATGTGCTGCACTGGCCCGTTTCAGAGCGGCAGCGAGACACGACGAGGGAGGGAATGGAGGGGAGTCGGTGTAGAGGGGCGGGACCACCCAACGGACACCAGATTGGGCAGCTGGGGCTGACGAACATTCCAAGTTGGTTGCCACGTCACAGGCTTTCCAGAAGCTTCCGACAGACAGAGAAACAGCCACTGTAATGCAGGAGGCTGCGGATGATTTCAGTGAAATGCAGCAGAAGCCTTGGTACTCTAAAAAACAAACAAAGTATCTAAGCTCTACGTCCGCCATCTCAAACCTTCATGACTCCGAGTCAGAGGTGTAAAGTCCAGGGTCTGAAACTAAAAGTCCTGCAATTTGTTTCTGTCACCAGTGGATGAGTAATTGTGCCAATTAGCAAATCCAGAAGAATGAAACACTGTCCAAAACTATCCGACTTTGCCCTGTCAGACAAATAAGAGAGTTTTCAGAAGCACTGCTGACATGAAGGAAAGAAAATGTAAAAATTCTTCAAGCATTAAATTGTGTGGGGTTGTTGAATTGTGCAGAACCAGTTATTTGAACTGCAAATACAACCACCGCCCCCCCACAGAGATACATCCAGGGTGCAAAATTAAATTTTTTGTCCACCAGCCAAATGGCCAGTGTACGTTCAAATTTTACCAGCCACTCAGTAGGTTGCCATTGGTAAGCGAAGGAAATCCATCAGCAGCTTGCATAATTTAGCTGCATTTGACTTGTGAATGGTGCTCATTTAGTACCGCGGATACAACTCTCCAAATCCCTGATTCTCAAACTGAGTCCCCAGCGTAAATAAAGAAAAATAAAATACAAGCATGACTAATATAGTTGTATGTCCCAACATCAGACTCCAAATTAACCCCTCCAAATGACCAAAAAAAAAAAAAAAAAAAAAAAACTGGTTCTTTTGCCCGAAAAAGCAGTGGACCGCATCACTTCCTAACTCTCCTGGTTTAAGAGCCGCGTAGAAAACCGGAATCCGTTCTCTGCCCCACCGCACCCCCTCCCCTCCTCAAACATCTCCAAATTTTCTGGCTTTTTCTCCCCCCGCCTCCCAGGAACTGTGTGTCTTCCATGGCTCGGAGGCAGTAATTTGTTACAGGCTGAGAGGTCTGCGTTATCTGGACAGGGGATCACCGGCAAATCATATCAGAAGAAGTCATGTTTAAATATAGCCATAATTACAGCAATCATTTCTTTCTGTCTTTCAGTCTACCCTCCCCCCAAACACAACCTCATTTTTTTGGTAAACGACTACATCCCCCCGTCCCCTCGTCCAGTTCCCTCTCCCTGTATCCAGCTAATCCCAGCTCACGGTGTGGGTTCTGGTTGACAGTTGCATGACAAGGAATGTTTCCCTTTGTAAAAGCCTACTTCCTCCATACGCAGTTTTGGCCTAATTGAAACGTTTCCTATTCAGCTCAATCAAGACGGCAATTACCTAATTATTGGCTTATGCCTCCCAGGCCCTGAAACAGAAAGAGGGACGAGAGAGAAAGTAGGCTACCCGGTACAGTCATTCATTTCAACTTTCATTTACTTAAGGAAATTCCGTCCCATTCATTTGGCTGTTTTTTAACAAAACAAAAAGCAAAAATAGTAGCAAGTTTCTAAAGTTTGCATGCTTGACAGAAAAATAAAGTATTGAAGTAATACATAATTACATAATCCAACGTATGAATACATATTCATTATGCTGCATAATACAACACGAAAACAAATTAAATAAATATAACAAACCGCACAATATGAGGCAATATTTTTGTATATTTTAGTGAGGAGATTTTGAACTAAGGATCATTTGTTTAAAGTAGGACAGATTTTTGAAAATGACATCACAAATACATTTTTAGAATTTTTATTTGATTTTTGCTATTTTTTTTTAATGATCATCTAATCGGCAGCACAAAATGCGGAGTTCTGATCAGGAGCTTGCATTAGAAGAACATCACTCACGCAAGCAATAATCAAAACACCAGAAATTAGTTGCTTAAGTACGCTAATTGGGGTTTGAGAAGACACTGCGCAGTTAAAAAATGTTGTTTTTGAATAATAATAATGATAATAATAACAACCATTATTATTATTATTATGCGACTACAATTGTATCTAAAAATCATCACCCGTTTTCTTGCACAAAATAATACCGCCATTTTTTCAGACATTTGTGATGAAATTCCCTGAAACAGATCACATAAATTCTAAATTTACTGAAGCATAAGAGGATCCCAGGGAGAGGAGCAGTCAACAAAGTGCCAACGAATGGGATCCTACAAAAATAACAACAATAAACAATGAACAGTGAGGACAAAAAAATACAATTTAAAAGACAGGAGGTTTGAGAAACGGCAGAACCCTTCAGAGGGAAAAACAGGCCACAGAAACGCTAAGAGTCGCCGCAGATAAGGAAAATATGCACAACCCGCGGCACGCCGCGCGTTTTCTGCGTTAGCGCGTCTCGCCGCCCCTCCCTCACTGCTCACCTCCCGTCAGGCCTCGCAGCCCCCCGTCACACAGGCCCCGACCTCGCTCTTAAATCAATCATTCAAATAAATGAATAAATCGCGCCGCTGTCGAGGTTTACGCGCACATGCCGTAGCTCAACTCACCCGAGCGAGCGGGCGGGCGTGCGGGCGAGCGCAGAGCTGTACTTCAGCCAACATGTGCGCCACTGTTGTCAAAACATGCGCTGGGAGACAGGCCAAGGGAGCAGGCGCAGGCCTGGCCCCAGGTCAGGGACAGCAGTTATAATGCGGCCTTTCACCGCGGGAGCGGAGCAGGGGAACGGCCTGCCGTCTCTCCCCGCTCTCCCCCTCTCCTCCTGGGCCCAGCTCACACACATGCAGGCCCTAATGCTCCACTGAGGGAGGGAAAATGACAGAAGCTGGGTGGGCCAGTCAGATGTCCCATAATGGGGTGGGTAAAAATGGAAGCAAGCATTCACAAACAAATACATGTACACACTCATTCACGGACACATAATACACACAAATACATACACACACTCATTCACGACTACAGTATTGTGCAATGATGATCATACAGTTAACAAAATGAAGATAAATCAGTAACCAAGTGCTATTCAAGTATTTATTTCATGTAATATTGGATCATTTGGATAAAAATAAGTAAACAGATAACAAAATATTGTAAAACCAAAATAATAATGTCTTTGAGAGAAAAAGTCAATATCTAGTGTGACCACCCTTTGTTTTGATTGCAGCATTAAATCTTTCAGGCATAGTTTTACTTTTTTTATGTGCTAAACCATTCCATATGGTTAGAAGTTCATCCCAAAAAGATTCTTTCAATTTTACAACAGATTTACTCAATCAGATTAAAGTCTGGACTTTGAGCTGGCCAAGTCATAACTTTTAATGACAGCAAATGTTTCTTTCCGTCTAATATAATTCTTGCACAACTCAGAAGTGTGTTTAGGGTCATTATCTTGTTGAAAATAAAGTCCCCAACCAATCAGTCTCTTTCCAGATGGCAATGCGTGCCTCACCAGGATGCTGCGATACTGCTTTTGATCCATGATTCCATCAATTTTTATTTGATCATTGGCTCCTTTTCAGCAAACTGAACCCCAACCCATATTACTACCACCTCCACGTTTTACTGAAGGGGTTAAACAGTCATTTTTGAAACGTTCTCCAACTCTACAGTGCACATAAGTTCTACATTTGGATGAGAAAATTTCAAAATTTGATTCATTGGTCCAAAGGACTTGTTCCCAGTACACTGGTGTCCAATGCTTAAATTTCTTGGCAAACTCAAGCTTTTTTTTTTTTTTTTTTTTTTTGATGTAGCCAGCTCTTGGCAACAACACGGCCAATCAGACCATTTTCACACAGGCATCTGGAAATAGTAGATCTTGATACTTTCATCTGTTCACTTCTGGCACTATTAATATCATCACGGAGATGTTGTATTGTCAACTGCCATTTTTTTTTTTTTTTTTTTTTTTTACTTGTCATACAGAGAGAACAAACATCAGAGGCACTTCACTTCTGTTTTAAACCTCTATTGCCACAAGTTATCAGCAAAGCAGTCTCTTTGAAATGCTTGATGGAGTTTCTTACAGTGCCATGACAGCATCATATAAGGCCACAATCCAGCAACGAAAAATCTCAACTCCTTCCATTGAGCCATTGTGTTCAACACTGACACTGCTCGAAGTTCATATCACCTTATATACTGGAACAACTGACCATCAGACGTAATTTTGAATAATGTCGCCTCAAACCAGTTTAAACATTTTTTAGTTTCAATAATTATGGAATGAGCCTTTAAACACACATTCAGACTATGCAAGCATTCACATACAAATCCAAACACGCACATACACACACTTGCAATACTGTCATAATGCATACCAACAAACACATCTGAATGGTTCACAGACGTACACACAATTCACTCACACAAATGCAAACACACATACACACAAGCACTCACAAATGCATCGACGCACATGGACATATGAACGCATTCATACAGAATATGGCCCCTCTCTTAGTTTTGTGAGAACGCATTTTCTTTGCTGGCCCTGCGACAGACTTTTGATAAGATAATGGGGATGGTTTGGCCCTCAGTCTGCAGTACCTGACCTTTAAATAGTGGCTAAGTGTGGACTCCCAGGGGCCCCCCCTGCTCCAGATGACAGGGACGTGCTCAGGCTGTGTTGATTTAAGCGATCTCTGCTTTCCAATCCAGCCATCAATCATGCGAAAAGTGACACGTCGCCGGTTAACCCTTCAGCAGTCTGTCTGCAGCCGAACGCATTTACATACGTTGCGTCGGCGAGATCACACTAACGGGAATTCAGTAATGTACCCTCTCCCTCTCTCCTCTCTTAATTCAAAACAAAGACTCGGTTCGGACTGCTTGGGTCTCGGAGTCTAAAATCTCCAGGGCATTTAGAAAGGGCTCTTTTGTAATTATATTTAATCATACGTGGGCGGCCCAATCAGAGAAAGCCTGAATGATCACATGTGCGCGGGTTTCAGCTTTTCCACTGCGCGTCAATCAAACGGCTGGCTCCTCCCTCAGCAGATCTGCAGACCGCCTGGGCGATCTGACAGCCTCGTCATTCCTGAACTCCCCTCTCTTTTTCCTCTCTCTCACACACTCAGTCTCAATCTCGTTCCATCTCTTTCAGGCACACACACCCTCGTTCTCTCCGTCAACTCGATAAACATTGTTCCTCACTCTCTCGCATTCTCTCTCTCACACATTCTCACTCTCCCTTACAGTTTTACACTTTCACACACACGCGTGCACGCACATACAGGTCTGCCTCACTCCTATTCACCCGCTCACACAGAAAACAAGAATTCACTTCCTCATTATCTCTTTCTCACACACTCTGAGTCTTTTCTCTGGTCCCATCTGAGTTAAGGAGAGTGCACAGTGGCGTGTTTCGTGTGTGTCAGACACAGAGAGAGAGAGAAAGTGAGCGAGGGAGAGAGAATGTGTATTCAGCCACTCCATTAGTCTCTCATTAGCGAGTGTGAGGGAGGATCTGGAAGGTTCTGGAAGACTTAACAGAGGAGCAGGTGTCCCACTGCTACAAAACCACACCCACAGACCACATGACACATGTCCGCATCATCAGACAGGGAAAACAGGGAAAGTACCAGAGCAACATCTGGGGAAAAATAAATACGCACACACAAACACTGCCCTACATCCCACAACAACATCTGCAAAAAAAAACGCACACACAAACACTGCCCTACATCCCACAACATCATCTGCAAAAAAATACGCACACACAAACACTGCCCTACATCCCACAACAACATCTGCAGAAAATGTGCAGGCAAAAAAAGACACATAATACACTATCCGGAATAAATGTGTTTGATCTGCGCATTTCATTATTCATTTATTCAAAACCATAAAAATAAATAAATAGAGCAAAATGCAATGGCAAGAATTGGCCATTTGTCCCATCAAGGCCCACAACTCACAAATAAACAAAAACGTAAACTGATGTGACAGGCATACACACAATCAAAAATAAAACAAAAAATATGTATATACAAAAACACAAATGTTGTGACTCGGGGGGGAAACGAATTCTCCCTCTCACTCTCCGGACTACATCCACCATGTTTGTCCCTTCAGACTCAATGCATGTACTGTAATGTAAATTAGCGGTAACAGAGGGGTCATTAACGAACTCCTGCAGAAGTAATGAGGCCCATTCATCAAAAGAGCCCCGCACCTGAGTCGCCCGCGACAACCGGAGTAATTTATGCCGGAGGACGCATTCTGGATCACCCGATTTGAGCTTCTGTTGAGGGCGCTAGCGTGCAATCTCCATTCCGAGCGGACACGTGGTCATTAACATTCTGAGTCCACTGCTTTATCGGTTCGGAACTTTCCATGCGAACCCCCATGCTAAATGAGTTTAGAATAAATAAAAACATGCGCGACGGATTCTTTTTAACAAGAGCAACAAACGAAAATATTTAAGGCAGAAATGAAACGGTCCGAGAACACGTGCGATTGCAAAACCATCTGCTGCAGTATTTTTGCACATGTTTGGACACCGGCCGTATATTAATCACCTGTCATGTGTCATAAGGACAACCAAGCAGACAGAGCCATGCAGGGAGGATGTGTGTGCACATCACGTGCAAACAAGTGAATATTCTGGAGCGCATGTGCGTGGATACGTAAACGCACGCACGCACACACACACACACACACACAAACTCGCACACACACACACACACACAAACTCGCACACACACGCAAACACCACAATTCCCATAAGTGCCTAAACTCAACAGACCTCCTCAGTAGATAACTGTTTAAATGACGTAAAATTTGATTCTCTATACTTAATACCCAAAATTGGCCCATCTGTGAAATGGAAACTAATGTTATAAATATTGAGAAAAAATTGGAAGTGGCCTCGCTAATTTATCATCCCCCCTCCTTCCCTCCCTCTTGCTTTCTCCGTCTCTCCCTCCATCTCCCTCTCCCTCCATCTTTGTAGCAGGACTCGGCGCAGTGGTCGGGGGGCCTGTTCCTCTGGGTTGTCTCGAACTCTAAATCAAGGCAGCTGAGGGGGGGTACAGAAGGAGGGTAGGGAGAGGTGCAGTGGAGATTTCCAGTACCACATAAACGGCCAATCACAGAGAGAGAGATGGAACCAGGGTGGGGGGAAGAGTTATCGTTTTGTTTCTCACAGACGCATCATTGCTGCGATCTCCCTCCGATTGGGAGCACGCCAGAGACACTAACCGCAGGTTGCGGAGATAACGTCGTCGGGGCGGAAGAACTTGGGGACGGCTAATTGAAGCAGTACGAATTGCTGGAGGTCTTGCCGAAGCAAAGGCCAGGACAAATTATTTGATTTCTAATTTAAGGGTTTCTTTATTTTCTTTTGTTTTCACGTGCTATAAAGATGGAGTGCTTATCCGGGTCAAACTGGTGCACCCCCACCCCCATCGCCCGTTCTGACTGGAGGATGTGACGTCAGCTGTGATGCGAGCGCGTCACAAAGCAAACGAGAGGAAGCTAGTGCTCCCATCAGGAGAGATTGATCCAAAGAGCAGAGTCACCATAAATCTCATACTGAAAAGAGAGAGAGAGAGATGGGGGGGAGGGGAGCAAGAAAGAGAGAAAGTGAGAAGAGAAAGGTGGAGGGAGAAGGAGAGAGAGACTGGAAGAAGGGCAGAATGTGGAGAGAGATACTAGTTGATGGAACAAGAGAAAGGGGAGGAAGACAGGAAAACAGGCGAGAGAAGGAAGAGAGGGAGATGAGAGGAAAAAGTATGAGTGAAAAGGGGGAATAGGAAGAGATTTAGGGAGAGGTAGAGAGTGAGGGATCAAGAATGAGAAAAAGAGTAAGAGTGAAAGAGGGAGAGAGTAAACCAGCACAGAAACAGCATATGGAAGTATAAGGGGGAAAGCACTTGATTAGGAGGCTAATTAAAACCATGATATGGATGAGAAGCCAGAGCCAAAATGGAGGCACTCCAGCTGATGAGCGAATTAAAGGGGCGGATGCCTCTGGGTGGGGGGAGGGGTCAGAGCACTCATACCCTCCTTCAAAACAGTGTCTGTGGGGTGTACTGACGACTCATAAACATAACGCGTCTCCAACCTAGTGTGGCGGGGAGATGCCAAACCCCCGCTGAATTTCCGATTCCGCCAGCACTTTCCAGGTCAGAGCTCAGCCCATCGCCATCATCATCGTCATCCTCTCGGCCCCCCAACTCGACATGCAGATCAAAGACCGGGAACGCAATTGCAAACCGCAGCGAGACGTACCCTTAAAAGTACCTCCAGTATGGTAAAAACGATCATAATCCCAACTGCCGCTACGACAGTTTGAATTACCGTTATATACTTGATCGTCACAGACTGTGACCACCAGCTTCTAAACACACAAACATGAATACGCAATTACTAAAGTACCTTCAAGTCAAACAGTATGTCTAATGATATTCGTAAAGAAAAATACTAAAACATGACCGCAGAAAACGGCCAAAAGATTTGCTTTTATTTCATTACAGGAACTGCAGAATAATCACATTTCTTCAGTATGAATTAGGATGACTGGTCATTGGCATCCACAGCGGAACTAAAAACAAATGAGCGAATATGTACCATTAGTTACATCTGACATTAGTTACATTACATTAGTTACATCTGACAGAATCCCCGTATCACCGAACCAGAACATTTGTAAGAGCAGTAAGTCAGTTCCCTTCGTTGCCTTGGAAACTCCAAACCAGAGTCCCTCCCTGGCCCAGACCAGTCAGCCGAGCCTCGGACAGCCTCTCCCTGCAGCTGCTCCGACAGCTGATTACCGCTGATTTGGGTTAAGTGACTATTGCCCTGGATGTGGTTTGGGGCCAACTGCTAAAAGGGATACTAAATAAGATGGTGGGGCCCCAATCTCTTATTCACAAACACACACACACATTCTTACAAATGTACAAGAACACAAATGCACAAAGTGCGCAAGCATGCAAGCACACACACAAATACACATACACACAAAAATAGGCATAAATATGCATGCTCAGGCACAGATAAACACAAACAACAACACATGAACAAAGAAACATATGCAAACAAGAGCCATAAGGGGATGGCATACACCCCCAGCACGACGTCATCAACTTTGGATTAGCAAAAGGCACCACGTCAGGTCATGATTAATCTGCACACCAAATTTTGTGGAAAAATATTGAACGGTCTTCAAGATATGCTCCGGTAAACGAAATGTTCACAGACGGACGGACAGACAGACGGGCGACCGCATCCATGACTATATCCCCCCACATTATATGTCGAGGGGATAACAATCACAAAACCCTTGGATACATGCGCAGCTCTACCTGAACATGACTGCATGTTTGTGGTCTTGTTTAGAAAGAGGTTGGAGGATAGATGATGTGGAGGACCATAGAGAGAGAGAGGGAGAGGAGAAGAAAGCTGAGAACTGATCCCTTTCATTACAGAACTGTCATTTTATAACTGCCTTCTATCCCAAGCAACTTACAGCTGATTACAGCAAGTGGGGGCCAATTCCTAATGAAGCATTGTGGGGTTAAAGGGCCTTGCTCAAGGGCCCAACCGCAACACTGATCTCATTGTAGCGACCCTGGGGCTGGAAACCGCAACCTTCTCGGTTCCAGTCAAAACACCCCCTTCAGTTTGTAATCTTCCATTTTTACCACAGACCAGGGTGAACATAAAGCACAGCCAAATTACTCAATCACTTTTTCCTCCCTACATAAGCGCCCTACTGATTTGGAGAACGCAAAAAATAGTATCACTTCGACTGAGAAAATAGTAAATGTGTCAGTTGCCGTTTTAACAGGGCCACCAAGGGCTGAAGTCCGGAAAAAAAAATATTCCCAGCGAAAGTGCTTTGTTGGCCCCATCAAGCTTTTAGCAATCAGAGGTAAAATATACCAAGGTTTGGCTTATGTGCAATGAATCCTTACCCAGAGTCTGCAAGTTTGAATGTGAATGCAAGTGTGAGAGTGCGCGTGCCAGTGCGGGACTGTGCATGAGATTCATAACCTGAAAGTAACAAATGACTGAACAGTGTTTTTCCAATTTTCTAAATTTCCTGCAATAGCAGGCTATTATGGCCATAATGGAAGTGAGCGAGTCACAATCCTTTCATACTCAATATCTCAAGAGTGGTACGAGCAATAGCCTTCTAACTTTGCATATTAACAGATATAGCGCAGTAGATGAGCGGATTAAAATTTGGTTGAATCCAATAAGTTGCATCATACTAAATTAATATGCAAAAATGCACCGCAGGGTCCTGTACAATCCAGTACGACTGCCTGTTGCTTTTATGAGTAAGCCAGAAAACCAAGCAAGCTAGTGCCTTAATAAAACTGTGGCACTGAGCAGCCAGTTTTTCATGTAGCTCTGTAGCCAGCCAGCTGTCTACTGTTGATGTCAAGTTATGCTGACTGCATCGCAGGGTCCTGTATCATCCAGTAAAATTTGAAATTGTTTGTGTTCAACAAATTTGAATAAGGCCAAATAAAATAATGCGTGTTTACTATTACATTGATTTGAAAAATAGGTAGAGTAGGTAGGCATTTTCTTGCCTTTTTTTGCCGCAAGTTTTTTTTTTAAATAAAATTTTTAGGGTAGGTAGGTGATCTGTCTCTTTTTTTTTCTTCTTCACAGCAATATGTAGGACATATTCCAAACCTGAGAGAGACATGACACCAGTAAATGGTTTTGGTGGTTGTTACATTCAACATATAAATATGGAACAACTGACAAACTTGAACAAAACTTAAATAAACTGAAAGAACAAGAAAAATTGTCATAAAAAAGTTTTCAAGATGCTGAACAAGCAGTATACATTTGAACGGCACTGAGCTAGACTGAGAAAACTATGTTCTAAAGAATACTGTAATTTTTGTCTGTGATACAATTTGCATCACTAAGTGGAGGGCTACAGGAATTACTAGGTGTCGAACATGTTGCATTACATATACAGCGGTTCCAACTGCAGCCTGATCTAGCTAAACTAGTAACAAAAACATCTTTAAAACAACAATCCATGACTCAAACTGAACTTCAGCTTTTGAGTAGAAAACATGAACCACTAAAGTGACATTGTTTATAATTTCTCACAGACTCTCACCTCGAAAACTACCAACAAGTGGGAAAGACGCTCATAAACATTCAATGGGCTTTTGCACAGAGCTTCGCAAGAGGCCTCCGCTGCAGAATACTGATGGACCGCAAAACAGCTAAACCGAACAAGAAGGGGAAAAAAAGCGATGCGAGCAATGACGTTGCGCCAGACATCGAGGGTTGGCTTCATTTCTTTATATTTTAAATTGAAAACATGGAAAAATGTTTAGGATCTGTCCTAATGACACAGGTAGGGTCAAGAAACCGAAACACACTGATTTTTTTTATTTGGCCGAATGGTTGATTTTACATACTAGATATTTTATTCTAATATTTTGTACTAGATATTTTGAGGGATGTTTTCAAGATAAAAGAAACTGAACCATCATATTCCTGACCAGCCCTTGAACAGACCTGCAAGTGGTTCCCCTGTACTCAATACAAGCAAGATTACGGAGAGAAAAGCTGAAATCACCATTTAATCCGCAACACTCAAATGCAAGTTGGCATTATATTTCCACAAATAGTCATAAAAATTATCATAACACTTGCATGTTTTGGAATAGGAGGCTATCTGCAGCATAGGACTCAGCAATGGGTTTCCACTCAAATTATGTCAGTCATGTACCCATCACTACCCTCACAATGACGCACAGACACACATACACACACACACAGAACTGAGCGCACCCATGTACTGTCATGAATACAAATTATCGGAAAAATTTGGGCGGAGGCCAATAGTTTAAGATGGAAGAGTGAAGTGAGTTTATGTAAGTGAGTGAATGGGTGTGTATGTACGTGTGCGTGTGTGAGAGTAAGAATGTGTGAGTGTGAGTAGGAGTGAATGGGTGCGAGAGTATGTGTGTGCTCATCTGTGCTCAAGTCAGTGAGAGGAAGAGCCATGTGTATGTTTGTATGTGTGTGTGAGTGAGTGAGTGAGTGAGTGAGTGAGTGAGTAAATGAGTGAGTGAGTGAGTGAGTGGAAGAGCCAAGTGTATGTTTGTACTGTATATGTGTGTGAGTAAATGAGTGTGTGCGCGCGCGCGTGAGAGTGAGTGAGTGATTGAGTGAATGTATAAGTGAGTGAGTGAGAGAGTGAGTGGAAGAGCCAAGTGCATGTTCGTACTGTACGTGTGTGTGAGTGAGTAAATGAGTGAGTGTGTGTGGGTGATTGAGTGAGTGTATCAGTGAGTGTGTGAGAGTGAGGGAGTCAGTGGGCTAGTCTTTTGTCAGTGTTTCCACATGTCATCAGGATAACAGCAGTAGTGTAACATTATAACACACATGGGTCTGGCTGAATCATCCATCACGGGCTTCACTGCAACAGCAACCAGAACCCCCCCAACACCCAACCCCCGAACAGATGCGGCTTTGCAGCGTGTTTTGATAGATAGTCTCCAGGGCAATATTCCGACTGAGGAAAGTCCCTGCGGGTCCGGGGCCACACGGATAACAGGATAGCATCTTCCTCTCCCTGACACCAGCTGTGAAGTGCCCCCCAACTCCCCTCGAACCCCCAACCAAAAAAAAAACCCACCCACCACTTTTCACACTCGTTCACTGCCACCGTTTACCGGCCCACACACTTTCACTGCCAGCGTGTTGCTTTCCAACACTGATCTATGACTCTTTTTATTTGCCTTTGTGTGTGGGGGGAATTTGATTCTGACGCTGTAGGTTTGTTTTTGTAGCCCGTGAACTTGGGTTAGCACCCCCAAATCCTTAAGTGTGTACGGGTCACACCTGCATCCCTCAACCCCGAGTTAAAAAAAGCATTTACATTCACTGACCGGAACTGTCCTTCAACACTTTACGGTGCGGGATCAAAAAAGCCTTGTAACGATGTCATCGAGTAAACATTTTAATACTGACGTAATAATGATCAGTAATCGAAATCAACATATTATGCAGCTCCGGAAATTGAGTGAAAAAATTCCAACCACCTTCTACACTAAGAATTAATTGCTTGCAAATAGAGGGAACAATGGAGCAACTTTACAGAGGACAATTCTATCTAAATACAGCACATATTTTACACCGTTTAAGAGTACTTTTTTGGTTTTCTGTTTGCTTCACCCACTCCATTTTCCACGCAGCTTCCATGATTGATAACTGCAGATTCTGGGAATTCACCAGACATTTTATTCCAGGTTTCTCTTCATCAACCCATTACTTGGTGCAAGTCCGCAATAATAAAGTAACCAAAAATCGACATGACTGCTTAAAAGCAGATCCCTCACCTAGAAACAGGCTCACTATGGAATGACTGTTGTCTCCTTGGCCATAGATAGCATCACTGAACAAAACACCAGTAACTGTCATTCATGACAAAAAAGCAAAACGCAGCCAAAATACAACAAAAACAGGTCCTAGCTCCAACATCAGGAACTCAGCCAAAATAATACGGTTATTATATACTTGATCAAAACAGTGATGTGTAGCCAAACAGTAAGCCAACTTCAGTGCTTTCTTTAAATACGAGAAGTAGAAACAGAAAGTGCGAGCAGGACTCGGGGAGGAATCAGCGGACCACCAGTGCGACCGTATCTTCCATATTTGTTTAAACTTTCACGGCTTGGCTGAGATCTCCAGGGCCATCCTTCAGCCCTACTTCCCCCCCCCCCCTACCTCCTCTTCACACCCAAACAGCACGAAGCGGAAGGGCTTCCCTATGACCAAGCCCCCGCTCCCGCCCCGGTCACATCAGGGTCACAACCTTTCCAACTCCCCCAGCGGCAGCTCATATCTCCCAGCTGACCCCCCTGGACAAACGAGGGCTTCATGAGGACCCTCTGACCTACAGGAAGAGACCTCCCACTGCAGGCCCCAGCAAAGGTGCCGAGGGTTCGAGCCTCCCTCACCAAAGCGAGGGATTGTGGGAGATGTACGAGCCCGGAGGAATCCCCATCTGGTCTCCTAATGGCCCCGCCGACGGCTCCCGGCCGGGACAGGAATTAACACTGTTGTTTTATCTTCCCCTGTGCTTCCCCCCGGCTGTTTATGTACAGCAATAAATGATTTTTTAAAACATATTTGGGTCATGATGTCATGTACCACCAATGCGGAGGATCGGTTTATGGCGCTGGAGTCAAAATATGCCCCCTGTGCCCACGTGTGAGGTAGGACCCCCTCAGCCGCTCCGCACACTGCGCTCTGTCCTCTCCATTAGCCTCCCCTTGGAGCTCGTATTTTTGGAAAAAGGGTGAGGGGAAGAAACAGACAGGCTTTTTTTTGTTCTTTCTTTTCCTGGGATGGAAAATTAAGAAATATTTTATGATCTGCGCTCCCCGTCCTCCAATAAAATTCACACCAGCCGCTTTCTAGCGCAAGGCTGCAGACGACGTGGCCAATCATAACTCAGAGTCCAAACAAAGCCCTGCTTCAGCGGAAATGCCTCGGCTCAACGCGATTCATCATCTCCCGACTCTCTCTCTCTCCCTCTCATTCCACCTCTTCATCTCTCCTTCTGTCTCAATCGCTCCTCATTCTTTCTCTCTGTCTCACTCCATCTTGGGATTGTATTGGCACAGAGGCTGAACCTTCACGTTTAGTACCTGTACTGTAGTTTCAATCCTCACATATGTGTGGTGGAACTATGACAATGAATGTGCTTTTATACAAAAAAAAAAAAAAACTGCTCGATTCCTCCCTCTCCTTCTCTCCCCAACTCCCTCCCTCAGTCTCTCTCTCCTCCGGCAAACTGTACGGACTGAAATTTTGTAACCCCCCCTTTTGAAAGCCGCTAAAAGGATCAGGCTACTGCGGGTTCAGATTCTCACCGCTCATGCACCCTTCATACGGGTGTCTGGCCACTGTTCGGCCTTCTTTCAATGGCCTCTGGTGGCTTTTGCTAGGTTTACACATGGTTGGAGGAAGGGGGCACTGTGACTCACATCTCTAATTACACCACTTAGCAAAATCACAAACACAGAGCTCATCCTCTCCGATTACTCTTGAATCTTTAGTACAAAAATACAAAAATCCACTGGCTTGCCAGAGGAGTCAAACTGTCCAAAAATCATGGCTTATAGCAAAAATAAAATGAAAACGTAACAAAACATATGTTAAATCTTGGTGCATGAAGAGCAAGGCCAATGACCACTTATGAGTACATGAGATCTCCAATCCCTCAGAGGTCACAGTCTAAAGAACAGTCAGGTGACTGTAATGGATATCAGGACATGGCCTCAGAAATATTTTGGTAAACCTTTGTCAGCCAACACAATGCAACACTGCATCCAAAAATGCAAGCTTTCCCTTGCAAAGACGAACCCATCCAGCGCTCCAGACTGCGACCAAGATTTACGTTTTGCGACTTACATTCTCACATCGGTTGCGCAGCCTCATGCACTGTGCGCCTATTCTGGGCAGCGATTCACTCCCTAATTATCAGCCGCCGGCCGCGAATTTTTTTCTGCAGGTCGGTTGGTACCATTACGTACATCAGCCAATCACAGAAGGGCTGGTGCCATCAGCCAATCACAGCTCAGCTGTACTCATTCATCGATGAGAATGGCAAAGCATTCGACCATGTCACTGTCAGCTGAGTTGTGCGCGCAGCAAAATTGTAAAACCTTGTCTAACAATAATGATGCAAATGCTCCACAATACGCGAAATTTCAAGTACACAAGCTGGTCTGCTGCAGAAGTCCAATAGTCTACGTAGTAGACCTTGGCTTCGGTGACTAATACTGCAGATCGGAGAGCAAATTTCATGATATCAGAAAGTGTTTTCATTACCGGTTTTTTATTTCGCTATTTAGATTGTGCGCATTTCTAAGGGTAATGGAAACGGACCTGGAGAGCGAGAACGATGTCCGACGTTATTAGCCCGAAAGCACAGTCTGCTTCGTGACCGTAGACTGTTCGTGACACAGTTTTGAGTCTTGTTGATACCAGCTATGGGTGCTTGCGTCCAGTGGCGAATGGTTTTATTTAGCGTTTCAATATCAATCGCTAACCTTCTCTCCTGATGGATTAGGTTGGATGCGCGCTTCCACTCTGATCTGAAGTTCCGCATGTACAGGATTATTTATGCAGTATGCATGAAATCGGTGACTGGTTGGTCCGAGTGCAAGATTATTTATTTTCATTAGAGTACGATAAAGATGAGAAAAGCTGCGGTTCTTATAGACTTATAGTCCGTTTTCTTTGGGGTTCCGATAATTGGCCAGCTATCAGAGGAATAGTATTTTGTCGATTGCAACAAATGTTCAAAACTGATTCAAAAACTAACTGGTGACGCCTGTCCAATGTACTCCAGCGACGACCATAGGCTTATCAGCGCAATGCCTGAAATATGAGTCTGTGTCACGAACAGTGTACGGTCACGAAGCAGACTGTTTTTGGGGGGCTAATAACGTCGGACATCGTCCTCACCCTCTGTGTGCGTTTCCGTTACCCTTCGAAATGTGCAAAATCTAAATAGCGAAATAAAAAAAACTGGTAAATAATAAAAATTATTATTATAATAAGCCGTCCAACTACATTGTTACCGGTGAAAGAATTTCTAGCAACTTTGTGCAAACGAACTTGGCATACTGCACCTACTTTCTACCAAATATTTAGGGCGGATAACTTTGGGAACTATATTTATTTTAATGTTAAGCTTTCAATTTGTGATGTAAAAATGTTGCCAAATGATGCTTTTTACGGCTTCAATTCCTCCTGGGTCTCATATTTTCAAAGCAATTAAGCCATGTTTGGTGTCAAATTGTTCCTTGGGATGGCAGCAACAATAACAGGTAAAAATTTTAGAACTAGCACTGTGATAACTGGGAGTTATTCATTGATTTATCCCCATATGTTGGTTTTAGGGGGTGCTCATCTAAATTTGACCATGATTTTTCTATGAATGATTCAGTTTATGTACTGGGGAGGGTTTGATGAAAAGTTGTCCCTTGGAGAAATGGAGACTTGTACGTACATTTAGACTTGTATGATAACTCTCCAAAATGATAACTGCATTTATACATTTTTCAAACATTCTTGTGAACATCAATATCTACTTTTCAGTTCACAAAGAGCTTTCTGATAATGTTTCTTAAATAAATGCAGTAACAACTGATAGTCTGTTCAGGTATCTTTATTTGGGCTTGTAAATATTCAGAAAAGTATCATGGTACTTTGCGTGACCACAGTTTTGGCCTGTGCACCTAAATTTTGGCCTGTGCGCCCAACTTTTTCAGGTTGGGAGCGCATGCCCTCCTAGGTCCAAAAGTTAGTCTGGAGGGTTGCATACATCAATACAGTGGAAATGTGTTGTTGACGTCTGTGGGCAAAATGTCATCCACAATGGACATTAGCACGTTGGAAGTGCGTTTCATAGCCAACTGGTCAAAATTTCAAAAAGCTGCCATAATCTCTGGACCAAAGACAACATAAACAGAGTTCATCCGCCAGAACAACCACTACATCAAAACATCAGTGCAGAAAGGGGGATGGGGTTCCAGGAGTACCCAGCTGCCTGGAACACACAGTGTGATGACGCAGCTCATCCGAGAACCCCAGGAAGTAAGAGGAGATCTGGCCATTCTGTGGTTGGACCCTACTAATGCCTATGGGTCCACACCACACAGCTTGGTTGAAATTGCCCTGCAAGGACACCATGCGCCCAGTAACATCAGGAATCTTACCCTGGATTATTACAACAATTTCAGGCCAAGAGTCACATCTGGGTACGAAATATCCATTTGGCATTGGCAAGAAAAGAGAATCATAGCAGGCTGCACCATTTCCATTACCCTTTTTTCCCTGGCCACGAACATGGTTGCCAAATCTGCAAAGGTGGAATGTAGAGGCCTGAGGACAAAATCTGGCATGACACACCCTCTGATCCGGGCATTCATGAATGATCTAACCATCACAACATCTTCAGTGACAGGAACAAGATGGATCCTCCAAGGCCTAGAGAAGCTCATCACATGGGTTGGGATGAGTTTCAAGCCAAGCAAGTCTGGGTCGTTGGTGCAGAAGAAGGGCCTAGTACTGGACAAGTTCCACTTCACACTATTGGGAGACATCATCTCATTCTTTACCGAGAAGCCGGTGAAGAGTTTGGGAAAAATCTTTAAAGCCAGCCTCAAGGACTCCACTTCCATCCAAAAAACAAAAGACTTCGAAGAGTAGCACAAAAAAGCAGACAAGTCAGGTCTACCAGGAAGATTTCGGGCCTGAATTTATCAACACCATCCTCTCCAGGATCCTGTGGCTGCTGTTAGAATACGAGGTCTTGATGTCGGCAGAGCAGGATCAGCAGCTTCCTTTACGGGTGGCTTGGTCTTCCCCGCAATGTCAGCAGTGTGGTACAGTATGGCAGCAGTAACATCTTGCAGCTCTCCTTCAGCGGTCTAAAAGAGGAGTTCATGGTGTCACAAACAAGGTGGGCTCTCCTGTATAGAGATTAAAGGGACCCCAAAGTGGCAGACGCAGAAAGTGACGGTAGCACAGACAGGAAGCGAAGAGCAGTCGAGGCACTTGAGGTGGCAGAGTGTCGACTGAGGGAGAGGGAGCTTGCGGAGAATGTAGCCAGAGGCTGAGCTGGTCTTGGTTACTTCCCCTGGACTCTGATCCATAAAGCCAATGCCAAAGAGAGGAACCTTCTCGTACAGAAGGAAGTTTGAGCAGGCCTGGAAGAGGAAAGAATAAGCAGGATGGTGGGTCTGAAACAGCAGGGAGCATGGACAAAGTGAGAATGTGCAGAGCGGCGGAGGGTCTGCTGGGATAACATCTTGTGGGCAGACTACTACAGAGTCCGATTTCTGATCCAGATCATGTACGATAGCCTATCAAGTCTGGCAAATCTACATGTGTGGTGCAAGAGCGAAACGCCATCTTGTGCTCTGTGATCTTGAAGAGGATCCGTCAAACACATCCTAAGCAGCTATTCAAAGGCACCCGCAGAAGACCGCTACCGCTGCCGGCATGATCATGTGCTGAAAGCAGTTGCAGAGACTGTAGCCTCAGCCATAATCACCAGCGAACACCTCCACACTAAGCTGATCATAACCTTTGTTAAGGCTGGAGGGGAAAACACCCTACAACTAAGATCAGCAACTGGCCTCCTCGCCTCAGCAGCCGACTAGCTACTGAGAGTTGATTTTGGCAAGCAGTTGCTGTTGACATAACTCATTGCCTCAACAACCCTCCATCCAGACAGTCATCTTTTCTGTCTCCACAAAACAAGTGATCAAGGGAGAACCAACCATGCCCTGAGAGAAGAG
Organism: Gymnothorax javanicus; assembly: GCA_029692085.1. NCBI lineage: Eukaryota > Metazoa > Chordata > Actinopteri > Anguilliformes > Muraenidae > Gymnothorax > Gymnothorax javanicus. Next base: position 27,637,701 of record CM056193.1, read on the forward strand.
CATGGGCGAAGCCCAAAAATGAAAACACACCAGGCACCAGGAGCTGACAGAACAATGCAGGAGGCAGGGCTGGAATACCCACTCTAGAGTCATCATCAAATTTGGGATAATAGGGTTGGCTAAGAAAAGGGCAATCAAATTGATCATCAATGCCACAGAGAGAACCAAGAGGTGGCTCTGGCTGATCAGGGAGGTCAACTGTTGCTGGGATGCAAGCCGGGGACTGATCACCCCCAGCCGGGTCAAATGGGTGAGGGTGTCTGATGTTTAAAAAGACCCAAAACACCAGATGACCCCAGGATACATCACTGATGATGCATCCCAGTGCATCCACAGGATGTACTCCATAAGCTACGTGGATGAAATTTTTCCTCACACGTAGCATTGTGACAGCAGAAGTGCTTCACCATGGTGGGCAATGAGCGATACTCTTAATATTTTAAAGACCATGATACATGTATCTTAACCATGGGTAACCATTAGTTTAAATCAGGGTATATTGAAGAGTTCACGTGTTTTGAGGGCGAGATCTTTGGTGTTGCCAGGCTGAGCATGAAGGACAAGACTTAACATTACAGGGTATCGGTAAGTATACAAAGGAAGGTAGCCTGCAGCCAGTTGACCACAATAATTTGGCTAAAGAAACACAAAAATAGGACCAAGGGTCCTGTAGCTTACTGGCAAGCAGTCTTACAGCGATGATACAAGTTATGAAAATTTCGTGTAAAGTGTGACATTTGAATCAATGAAAATCAATGTCAAGGTCACTAAATAAAAGTTCACATAGATTTATAAGACCTTCTGTTATACAATCCTAAGCTCTGAAGCAGTTTTGGTGATACAAGTCATTAAAATATGTCAATATGTATTCAATATGTCAATTGTGAACTTTAAAGATCACAGAATGTCAAACTGTGGTCAGCAAATGGACTTCATATATGACTTTCTAAATGTCTCTATACAAACCTTGGCACAATCTGTGACCATTTTGGTGGTACAAGTCATTGTAATTTCACTGTGGAGTTTGACCCTCAAAGGTTACTGACAGTCAAGTTGAATGTCACCAAATGAAAGTTCATATGCGACTTCCTAGATGTCAGTAACAAAAACTTAGGCTCCACCTGTGACCGTTTTAGTGATACAAGTCATTGAATTTTCACTAGGTTACATTTGACCTTTGAAGGTCAATGCGAAGGTCACCAAATGAAAGTTCATATATGACTTCCTATATGTCTGTAATACAAACCTAGACTCCATCTGTGACCGTTTTGGCAAGACAAGTCATTGTAATTGTATTATGTCAAGTTTGACCTTCGAATGTCATCAACAGTCAAGCTGAATGTCACCAAATTAAAGTTCATATGTGACTTCCTATGTCAGTAACACAAACCTAGGCTCCATCTGTGACCTTTTCAGTGATAGAAGTCATTGAATTTCCTCTAGGTCAAGTTAGACCTTCGAAGGTCAATATGAAGGTCACCAAATGAAAGTTCATACATGACTTCCTATACTTCTCCAATACAAACCTACATTCAATCTGTAACGATTTTGCTGATATAAATCATTGAAATTTCACTGTATAGTTTGGCCGTTCAAGGTCACTGAAGGTCAAGTTCAAGGTCACCCAATGAAACTTCACACATGACTTCCTATATGGCCACAATACAAACCTAAGCTCTATCTGTAATAGTTTTGGTGGTAGAAGTCATTGAAATTTCACTATGTGAAGTTTGACCTTCAAAGGTAACCGAAGGTCAAGTTCAAGGCCACCAAATGAAAGTTCATGTATGATTTCCTATATATCTCCAATACAAACCGAAACTATCTGTAACCATTTTGCTGATATAAGTAATTGAAATTTCACTGTGAAGTTTGGGCATTCAAGGTCACTGAAGGTCAAGTTCAATGTCACCAAATGAAATTTCATACATGACTTCCTATATGCCCGCAATACAAACCTAAGCTCTATCTGTAATAGTTTTGGTGATAAAAGTAATTGAAATTTCACTATGTGAAGTTTGACTTTCGAAGGTCGCTGAAGGTCAAGTTCAAGGCCACCAAATGAAAGTTCATGCATGACTTCCTATATGTGTTCAATGCACATATGTTCCCAATCTTCAATATTTTCAAGCCAAGAAACCTTTAAAAATTGTAACATTTTGCTTGACCTCAAGTTTGACCTTTCAAGGTCATCTGAGGTCAACTTTAACACAGCATAATATAGGTCATATATTACTTCCTATATGTCAGTGATACAAACTTAATCTCTATCTGTAACCATTTGGCCTCCACAGGCCATCTTGCATATTCATAAAGTACAGCGCCCCCAATAGACCCACTTCCATCGATTCAATCAAAATGGTGCTCGCACTGTACATTGACGGTACCAAGGTAAGTTGATTGCCTGATTTAGAAAAAAATTTACCGCACAGTTTTTGAGAAATTATTTTTTTAAATTTCTCAGTCCTATCTTTCACATTGGAGCCAAAACTTCAAGGGCCCATAAAATGGACAAAAATGATTCAATCAAAAATCCGAGAAAAAGGTCTGGAGATATGGTCTAGTAGTATGGTATTGCAAATTTACACGAAAATTCATCAGGCCAAAAAAAAGATAAAAAATGTTCTGGACGACGGACACCACACCAGGCTAAAAACTAGCATCAGTCATCCTAGGATGGAGAAAGAGACCAGTTAGTTAGGCACGCGAACATGGAAATGTAACGTTGGCACCCTAATATTATCGTAAAAGTTAGCACGACCCAGTAAACCAAGTCATTAACATGGAATAAAAAGTGTAGTGTATGATGTTGTTACTAATGTTAGCTAGCTATTGATATTGTCACCCAAAGTAGCGTTTGCCTAGGACGGATGAATAGCATATTCTGACTCCTCGTTATCATTGAATATGAAATTAAATACCCCGACAAACAAAGATGAAAGCTTAACTCTTTACTGTAAGTTATGAACTTCACTTACAGTTCGAACACAATGCTTCGAGAACCAGCTAGCTACCAGGAAACACTGAACCATGATGACTTTGTTGGCATCTCGGAAACTCAGACTAATGCCAGGCAGCTTGCAAGTGCTCGTAGAAGGGTACATTAAACTTGTGACACAAAAATGACAGGAAATCAGATTGATCTACACCATTCCCCACTGCTTTGCTCTCCTGGCTATGAAATTTGAAAAACCAAACTACAAAGGGAACTACATGCCTTAGAGGAGCTGTGTCATGGTTACCACTCATGCTCACAGGTTACATCCCAAGAAAGTGATTCTGCTCGACTGAAAGACCGAATTTGATTCCATCCCTGCTAATTCGTCTTCATTTCTGCATTGTATTTATACATTTTAGTCACTCGGGCATTAGGCTTTCTATATTAATATTATAGAATATTTAGTATTCTATGGAAATTCAAGCACTCAAAACACCAATTTAGCCAAAGACGGCTATGAGTAATGTAAGCTTGTTTGCCAACCCCCAATAAACATCATAGAGGAAAAATATCTCTTCTTCATGGGTACCTACATAGTTAGCGATGTAGCGTAGCCACAATACCCATGTAGCTAATGTTCGCTAGCTATTTGGCGGGTTGTCAGAAGATTTTCTTCAAATGAATGAAGAAAACATTTAGCCAGCTGGCTAGCTAACTCCGCTAACAATTCTGAACGTGAAATAAAAGTTTTTATGGATATCTGTATAGCTAGCTATGTAGCATTGCCGCGATAGCCACATAGGGAACGTTAGCTAGTAATTCGGCTCATTTCTGATAATGCTATCTAAATGAAGAGAGTTATGTAGCTAGCTACATAGCTAGCAAAGTTTGGTTGTGAAATGAAAGGTTATTGTGATTTGCGTTTGTCTGCTACTTTAACTTAATATTTGGTAGCAGCTTCCAAAGCATTCACCACGTGAGCTGCATGCTTCCAGTTAGATAGACCTATCAGTCATTTTGATGTGGAAACGCCCATAAGCAGCCAGCGACTGCGAGCATCTTTTCAAAGTTCTGATCATGCGCAGTAAACGTGACACATCTCCTTTAAATCATCACTTTTTAAACAAAATTTTTTCATATCTTTAGTTACTATAGGTTAATCCAGGGGAATTTCAGCTCGTATTCACTGTCCAAGCAGACTCCTAGAGCAGTCTTCCTGTAGCCCACATTTACATGCCATTTTTTTTGTGTGTGTGTGAGGTTTTGTTTTTTTGTTTGTCGGAGGCGCCTTCTCTCGCGAATTGTTGGGGGGGGACTTATATTTGTGGCACGCCACAGAAGCACCCCAAACTGTTATCAGCATTAGGTCGGAAAGGCAGCATATGTCATATGGGGACACGCATCAGCGCACATGGCTTGGGTGACCTTCACATTTTTGAAGACACAATTAATGCAGAAATATATGAATGAATTCTGAAGCAGCGTATGCAGCCATCTAGACGTTGTCTCTTCCACTGAGATCCCTGCATTGTCCACCAAGGCAATGCCAAACCACATGCATGGCTGAGAAAGCAGAGAGTGTGGGTGCTAGACTGGCCAAGCTGCAGTCCTGATCTGTCTCCTATTGAGAAAGTAAAAGAAATATGCTGCAACAAAGGTCCCATACAATTGCATAGCTGAAGACCTGCTTCTTAGATGAATGGGGGAAAATTCTGCTGGCTAGACTTGAGAAATTGGTCTTTTCAGTCCCCAAATGTTTAATGAGTGATTAAAATAAACTCAAAAATTTTCCATAGCAGTAAACAGGCGATTAGGCCAAATAATAGTTGTGCTTCCAATTACACTGATTTGAAAAATAGGCAGGGTAGGTAGGCATTTTCTTTTTTTGCTGAAAGATTTTTTTTGTAAAATTTTTAGGGTTGTGTTACATACACATACATACCACTTTTTTTTCTTTTTATTTATATTACGTTTGAACTTGATTACTGGCACTTGTTGCGTCCGCACATGTGCAGTTGACACTCCCTCAGTAGGGGTGGGGCTACCTTTTCATATGAGAGAGCGAGGAGTTCAAATGGTGGGATGATGGCGGAAAGTCGAGTTGTTGTGAAACGCTGCAGCAGAATTTGAGAAGTAAAACAAAGAAATAAGACAGTTTTGGGGCGAGCCCCGGGGAAGGAGTTCTTTTTAATCCTCAGGCCTGATCACCCTAGAGAGAGGTAGGTCAGGGCGGTTCCACGACAAGTGGGGTTGTTTTTTCTCATCTGTTTGCCACCTGTACACCTGTAAACCACGCCGGGAGAAGCAACTGAGCCATCTCATCTCTCATACTCACAACTCACTTTTCGGGATTGAGCTTATCACGTTAGCCAGTTGGCTGTTTTTAGAAAAAAAAAAAAGGTAAAAAATATAAATAAAAGATTAATCAAACAAAACTGAACAAACCTCAAGATCAAGAGGGAAATTTCACCGCGTGGGCTGCTCACTGCTGGCACGACGTCTCCTCAGAAGACGGCCTTTCCTCCGGGGAGAAAAGGTAAGCCGCACCTGTCTGTGGGGGTTTGTCAGGTGCCAGTGCATGTTTAAGTTGTATTTTTTTTTCTCTTCTCCTTCCGTGCATTCACTCGCCTATACACACGCACATATACACACCGCTTTTTTTTTTTTTTTTTTACTACCCTGCGCTCCGTATTTAAGTATTGGAGAGCAGTTGGTTCGTAACAGTAGGTAGGTGTTCTGTATTTTTTTTGTTTTCCTCTGTCACAGCAAGATGTAAGGCATATGCCAAACTTGAGAGAGACATGCTACCAGTAAGTGATTTTGATGAAAGCTACATTCAACATAGTATAAGTATGCAACAACTGATAGACTTGCACAAAACTTTAATAAACTGAAAGAATGAGAAAATACATAAAAACATTCTGTACAAGCACTGTACATTTGAATGGCACTGAGCTAGACTGAGATAACTGTGTCCCAAAGAATACTAGAATTTTTGTATGTCATACAGTTTGCATCACTAAGTGGAGGGCTAAAGGAATCAGTAGGTGCCGTAACGCGTTTCATCGCATATATCCAGACGAAACAAGTAACAAAAAACATCTTTGAAACAACAATCCATGACTCGAACTGAACTTCAACTTTTGACTGGAAAAACTAAACCACAAAGAGACAATGTTTTTGGCAAGACGAATCATTTCTCAGGAACTCTCACCTGGAAAACTACTGACAAATAGGAAAGACGCTCCCTGACATTCAATGGGCACGCGGGCTCTGCCAAAGAATACAGACGGACCGCAAAACAGCTGAACCAGCGAACAAGAAAAAAAGTGATACGAGCAATCAATGACGCCTCGCCAGACATCAGGGGTTGGCTTCATTTCTTTTCATTTTCAATTGAAAACATAGAAAAATATTCAGGGTCGGCCCTAATGACGTAGGCAAGGTCGGGAAACTGGAAATACACTTTTTTTTTTCAATTCATTTGGCATTATGCTAAATTCCTTAGATTGTTACAATCACCACACTGTATATTTTCAAAAATCTATTACATTTACATGTTAGAACATTAAACACTTAACTTTTTTTTTTTTTTTTTACCACTTTCAATACAGTGGTGGGAGAATTGGTCCTTTTTTTATTTTATCTGCATTTCCAATGACATGCCAACTGTTTTGGATCTGAGGTGGCAAATTGTGATTTCTAACTGCATGAGTCATTTTTGCACTTACAGGTCAATTGAGTACTGTGCTACATTCCCCACAATGCACTGAGGCGGTGACTGACCTGTCAGTGCCGCAACAGGACACACAATCTTCCTGTCCATAATTTCTGTCACCCTAAATCACTGCATTACAAACCCTGAAATCACATAGAGCTTGCAAAGCAATAAGACGAAAATAAAAACTTCAAGCGCATTTTTCTCTTCTCCGATGTCTAGGTAATGAGGGTGATTTGTACAGCAACAGTAAATCAAAAGCAAACGTGGTTTACGCAAAGCCTAAGATGATAACAACAATGAAAGAGTTTTTTTTTTTTTAATGAAGGATGAAAGGCATTATGGTGTATTTACAGGCAAAGTTAGAAACTGAAGGCCACAGCACTGGCTTTAGTTCTGCACTTGTAACATGTAACCCTTTAACCAATCAAGGCACAGTACACAGGCAGCAAAATGCACTCCAAATTGTTCAGTGTAAACCTCGGATAGCATATGAGCTCCTGAGTGGCCCCGGAAGACGGCTTGGTAGGTCAACACCATTTTATCTCCACCTTACCAGCATCAGCCTGTATAATCTATTCCAGAGCAGCTCATCTCTGAGAGTCGTACTCATCAGACAGAAACGCTCACTATCTCCGAAGTGGGAGGAGTCAACACTGCTACAGACAATCCTACCAGATCTGACAGCACAGATACAAACGAGAAGATAAACTGTGGCAGAATATCAGACCGTCCGAATCGATTACAATCACCGATTACTTTCCTCTTCTCCGCTGTGATTCTCTCTCTCTCTCTCTCTCTCTCTCTCTCTCTCTCTCGTCTCTAGGCACACTGGATTTCTTGGGTGACTTCAAAGCTTATTTACAAAGTGTTTAGAGAAGTGCAATGGAAACAGGAAAATAATGTTCTGATTTTGTAAACTTTTCCCCATCTGCTTTAGCTTAGGGCCGCAGTGTAGAGCTGCACCATCATGCACTCTTTCTCTCTCCTGTCTGCACTTTCCCACACTTTTAAAACCCCCTTGCACACTCTGAATACGAATGAAAATCAAGCAAGGAAAAACATTTTCTGAAATGGAATGGAAGTGAGACCGTTTTCGTAACTGGGCATCCTAAATACCTCTGAACCACTTCCTGTTAGGAACGTACTCACGTGTTTCGTAAAGCAAACTGCCACAGAATTACTCCCCCTTCTCAAAAACAATCAAGGCTACTAAATAAACTCGCACAGTACGATTCCAGGTATACCACTTTACATTACAGTTTTATCATCATAAAAGCAAAATCGGACTATAAATGATGCTGATATGGGCAATTGAAATTGATTACTAGTGAGTTACGAATGTGAGACACAGTCAACAGTCATGCCTCCAACAGGGACTGAGGACAAAGCCGCAATATCCAGGGAAAACTATGTTGGCTAATGTTCCCAGGAACCCCGGTCCCGAAATCCGGCATCTGTTTCCCTGTTCTACAGGCTGTAGCTGAAAGCCACATAGACGAGCTGTGTAGGGATGCTCAGATTCCCCAAGTAATTTGTCGCTGCTCCAAACAAGCACCATCCCAGGCCTGGCATGTATACGCCACGCTGGGCTCCTTCCCCAAGGCCATACGCCGCACCTCTAACTCAATCACACTCAGGTTTCACTCTCGCCCATCCAAGGAGAATTCACTTCCTCTTGGTGTACCCACCCCCCGCCCCCCACCTCCTCCCACTACTGTCAGATCTGCCTCTCTCTTCTTTCCTCTCCCTCTCCTTTCTTTCTCTCTTTTACCTATTAAGCCACACTCTTTTACCTCTACATCTCTCCCTCTCAATCTACCAATCCATCAATCAATCTACTTATCAATCTATCTGCAGCTCATTGGGTAGCGTTGTCGCCTCACAGCAGGAAGACTGTGGGTTTGAATCTAGCCGGGGGTCTTTCTATGCGGGATTTCATGTTCTCCACATGTTCGTGTGGGTTGACTCCGGGTAGTCTGGTTTCCTCCCAGGGTCCAAAGACATACATGCTACTGATGCCAGGCTAACAGGAGACTATAAATCCATCTACTCATCTCAGGTCATAGTTTTTTCACACTCAGGATAGAAATAAAGGCCACACATCCTGTGATGCGAGTTCCTCTTTGTGCTGTAAACGGCCAGACTTCAAGGACCGTAAAGGAAATCACTTTGCTGGAGGCACATATAGACTTTAATCAATTTCCAACAGTTCAGGGTAAAGTGAAGGTGCGGAAATTCAGAACAGGGGTACAGAGACACGTCAGTGTATATAATCCCCTCCACTCCTGTGGCTATGAGTTGTCCACGGCCACCCAGTCTCACCTCTCCTCTCTCTGCGATTTGGGAGAGGAGATCGTGACACAGCACGTGTGGTGATCACTCAAGCTTAACTATGGAGGTTAATACCATACAGATGGGCTGGATGTACAGTTGAGGCCTACGTTACAGCCCTATATCCCTGCTCTTTCACGTGGTTCATAGCAACATGCCCGCATATATAAGAAGACATGGCAAGGATTCATGGATTCTGGGTTCGGTGGGGTTTTTACACATGCGTATGCAAACAAATAAACAAACACACACACACACACACACACACACACACAGAGGGATGGATGAATAGCTGCTTCAACACTGTATGAAGACCAGCTTCCTCTGTGGCCAGGCGGGGGGGTTGATCGGGTGCATATATTGAGACTAGAAGTAGGAGAGCCGATATGCGGCCATTATAGTTTACAGATTCTGAATGTTTCAAAAACTCATTTCCTCATTTTATTTACTCATTCTCTTCCTTTTTCTCCTCCAGGAAAAGCTGCAGAGCAGGGAAAACAATGGGGGAAAATGAGCTAAACAAATTAAGGTAACCAAATTATAGCATGGAAGGTAAGGGACAGAGAAATGGTCTAGAAAGAGGTGGAAAGGGGAGAAAGAGAGAAAGACAAGGGTTGGGAACAAGGGAGAAGGAGAGAGGTAGGGAAAGTGAGAGAAGGAGAGAGGAAGAGAGAGGGAAGGAAGGAGAACAAGAAAGAGTTAAGGAGATAAAGGAGAGAGGAAAAGACATAGGGAGAGAGAGAAGCAGAGAGGTAGGGGGTATGGAGAGAGGAGAGAGTTAGGAAGACAGAGGGGTGAGAGGTAGACAGAGGCAAAGAAAGAGGTAGAGAGAGTTAGGGGAGAGAGAGAGAGAGAGAGAGAGAGAGAGAGAGAGAGAGAGAGAAAAGAAATGTAAGGAGCGGTGGGGAACAAAAGATGCCATTAGGTGGAGTTACAGAGTCACAGCAGTAGCATTTCCAGCACCCCCCCAATCCTATCCCGAAACTGAGCACAGAGAGACTCCATATGCAGACCCATGTGCAGATGAGTCCAGGGCCACAACAGGGCTGTTCTGTCCCAGAGTGGAAGTAAACTAACCAGCAGCTCATAGACTATACACACAAACATTTACCCTCCTCAAAGAGCCGAGAGGCGAAGACGGGGACGCATAAGGTACAGATACTTCATCCCAGCAGTTCATCTGCTTCCACAGTCAAAGGAAGTGTGAATAAGAATGGAGGAGAGAGGGAGAGAGGCAGGGAGAGAAGGAGAAGGCGGGGTGGAGGAGGGAATAGTTGCTAATCTTCCCTGGGCTACTTGCTGGATAAACATTAATTTCACGGGCTGTTGGAGTTCGGTTGTGTCTGTCCTAATCGGCTTGAAAAAAAAGTGACATCTCACATCACTCCCACTAGACCTAACCCAACCCCCCCACCCCACCCCCGTACCACTCTAACTAACCCCCCCCACCCCAACACTCCCACCCCCACCTTCATCCGTTTATTTCCATCCTTCCCGAAATGATGATGAATTGCGCAAGCTCCATTCAATTACCGCCAGAGTGCGAAGAAGCAGGAACAATGCTAGGCTAGGCTTCCGAGCGAGCGGCCCGCATTCTTTCGCCACAATTTAAGCTAATTAGCATCAACTCCCGCCCCATCCATCATACTCCTTAAGAAATACAAACAAACTGTCAGCTCTAGCGTAACAAACAGATCACCCGGCTACTTAACACAAATTATTCTTACATGAAACGCTCCCCTTCTCAGGCAAACTTTTCCCCCCGGGGCATGCAAAGGGAGGGGGGGGGGGACGGAGCGCCATTAAAATTGAAGACACATGTTCCAGTCAAGTTCAACTCCCCAGACCACAGCGGCTGCAGTGGTGACAGTTCCCCGCCGGTGCGGGCGAACGTTCGACGCGGGGCGGCCGCAGAGGTCCGCTTGCGAACGAGGAAACGACAAGCGACTACTTGGACCTCAAAAATTTATAAAAAGAAAAAACAATCGCTTGAGAAAATGTTGACCATTGCCCATTGTCTCCAAATACTAATTTCTATGGCTGTTGTGTCATGGGGGTGAGTATACGGCTTCTGCAGTGTGACATATAGCATGAGTCTCACTGCTGGACTGAGCATTCAGTGCGTGTTTGCGCAGCTAGGCTAGTGTGTGTTGTCAGAGCACAGCTGAGCATTTGCGCTAAATTCTGGTGAAAGAGTGCACTTCAAAAGCATAATGAAGGCCTGATTACTAAATATCCAGCACTTAGGAGTTCTCACAGGACAATAAATGGTTACACTAACTAACACTCACATGCAGGACAAAACTCTAGATCAGCACAGAACTTAAGCTTCAGTGTAAGCATCATATCAAACTCTAAAATGGAGGCCAATTTCTGGTTAAGACTAATAACATTATTTTTGAGTGAGCGCTAATGGCACCATCAAGCTGAAGTACTTGTTTATCAGTACTTCCCCTGCATCAAAGCATTCAGCCATACTGTAACCTGCTTTTTCCTGATTAAGGGTCATGACAGGAGGAGGTAGAACTAGAATCAATCCCAGCATGCATTCAGCAAGAGGCAGGGATACACCAGGTACAGGGTGCCAATACATATGTATTTGTGGGTTAACCCACGAGTTGTGAGTTAATATAAAAAAAACTTTGATCACATTCCGGTCCTTTCCTACGACTTACACTCAGATACACGATTTAAGAAGAGGGGAATTAGGTGGAGAGCATATGTACCTCTGCCTGTTTTTACCTTTTCTCCAACTTTTACCTTGGCATTTGGATCCGTGAAAATATAATCACCTCCTACTATTTTGTTCCCACACAGTTTCATCAAAATCGGACCAGAGGTTCATCCATAATCCTGCTGACAAATGGACAGGCAGACAAACAAACGGGGGCAAAAACATTACCTCCCTCCAGCTTCATCCGTGAATTATATTTATAGAATGAGATAATGGCTTCAACCACCATTTGAGGCAAAAGCTACTTAAGTGACTGAGTGAAATGGCGCACTACAAAGCAAGTGATATCTAAAGAAGCACTTAAATAGACCCTGCATGTGCTACTCCCAAAAAAAAAAAAAAAAAAAAGTTGACCCTTCCCCCAGCCCTTCTTCACCCCCCAGCTCCTACAGTTTGGTTGTGCCTACCATGTCGATTTTCCATTTGCTTCCAATGAAACGCAGCACATGCAAAGTTCTACTAATTGGCTATGATGTTTGGCAAGGAGGGTTGTTGTTTTTAGAGGTTGATTGTAAACCTCACCCATCCATACCAGTAAAGAACCACATTTACTCAAATGACAAATAAATTTTAAAAAAACAGGCTAGGAGAGGACCAAACTATACAAAATGCCAGAACTGAGTTCCCTTTACCCCAAAGCTTTTACTCTGCATGAACCGCACCACAGAGGAAAGCCTTGAACAGCCCAAACGAGGAAAAAAAATCAACTCAAATGAATATGCAGTTCAGAAATATGGGATTCCAGTCAGAATGGGGTGGTAATCAAGCCTCCAACCAACCATGATGTCATCCACCGTTTACTCATTATCCATGCCTGGGGTGAGTCCAAAACTAATTTTCCTTTGGTCAAGAGTCCAAATGCAGGCCTTAAACTTTCAAAAGAAATAACATTCAAACCGATAAAACACGAACCAAGAAGAAGAAGAAGAAGGAAAAAAAACAGTTCAACACAAATTAATCTCTCCTCCCTTGGCAAGACTGATCGAGTGGTCATTTACCCTACTCTCAGTGATTGCCACTCCAAAGCCACATTAAACCACATGAAGCCAAACACACTCTCCACTCTGCTTTTTAATCAAGATTTTCTCCAGAGCTTTGACAAGTGGCCCACACAAACTGCAGTATCTTGCCCAAAGAAATCCTTGTGAAATCTCTGACAAAGATGAATGACATCAGTGATCCCACAGAATACCACAGAAGTAAACCATAATTCCACAATGATTTGATTGCAACTGGCCACGTAGCTCCACCGTAGACCACCAGGTAATCCGCAGACTAACCTGCTCACAAAATATGGGATCAGACAATGCACTGGTAGCCACATTATAGATTATTAAAGATTTGGATTTATAACGAGGCGGCAAAACAAGTTGAATGTACAAGGCCCGCAGATACACTAGAGTTGCCTATCTGGTGTAATCCCAGCAATTACCCAATGCAAGGATTAGCTTCAGGCCCCATGTAACCCCGGCCACGAATAAGCAGGTTTATTAATGGATGAACAGACCAATGAGCGATGAGGCCTGTTAAGGAGGTCTGCAGTCACATCAGAGTTTCATTCAATGCCAGAACAAGACAAGGCCAAGGTTTGAAATTGAACTTCTGGGCCATCTCTGGCTAATTCTAGTGCTGAGCAAGCAGTTGCACCAGAAAGGACGAAAACTCCCTTACATGAAATCAAGAAGTAGAAAAACATTCTCATCAGTCTTTCAGCTTGAAGGTCACCAGCCATCATTTAAGGGGGCAATGACATTTTTTAACCAACAGAAACCAAAAACACCGCCCTGGCTATGCTTAAAAATACAGGTGAAACTGCAGTACCAACTATCACTTACTAGTCCGCAGACAGATAACAATAGACAATCACGAAAACAAACTTGCATATACTGAACAGAATTAATTCCTCGAGCTTCAGGTTGTTAGCATGTTAACACATGAGGCCATATTTTTCGCACGCTTTCCCTGCCATCAGAGTGAAATTTTCATGTTAACTTCGTATTCATATTTATTTCCATATACAGGGTCCTAAAATAATGACAGGCCAAAAAATCCCCATTAGATAATACAGCAACTCAGTGAAAAGAGGTTTGTGGCAGAGAGGATAAATGTCAGTCGTTAGAGAGCTCCGTTGCCTTTACCTTCCCGCTTTTCCACTTCACTGTCCCAGTTTATATGAACACAGAAGGACAATAAAACACACGATCAGGTGACAGCGCAAAGCTAGAGTGAGTTTACGTACAGTTTACGAGTACAATACAGACAGTATTGCAATTAAACACAAAGAAGAATGGATATACTGTCGTAGTCGGTACGGACTTCGACAGGAACGCTGTATTAAAAGGGCTGCTACTGTTACATGATTCACAGAATAATATGGATGTATATACCTAGATATGGATAAGTTAAGCTGAAGGCCACTGCTTTAGACGCTGTATACAGTGAAAATCAAACACGCCAGGGCATACAGACAAAGAGCGAAAACTGAGACACTGAGTAAATACATGAACAGTACAGCATGCAGAAATACAGTATGTAAGATATATCATGGCATATTCCATAAATCTGATGAATAAAAAATAAATAAATAAACACTTAAGTATAGCAATATATAGCATGTCAAAAGTATATAAATGGTATATTGACGAATAGTCAAGTTATTAAAGGGCATCTAAAGTTGATTCCCATTGTTTTTGTTTATCGGCCAATCAGCGAGCCGCACCTGCGCAAACGAACCAAAATAGAAGGATTATCTACGCGTGTACACAAAACATTAGTTTATATGGATGAAACTGGTCAAGTGACAATGCAAGATGTCAACAAAAGCAAGTGATCTGTTTGTAAACATTGGACGTTCAACGTCCTGTCTGAGAATCGACTTTAGATGCCCTTTAATAAATACCCAAGATGACAGTCCATTCAATTGTCAGTAAACATTTCGTGCTCGATTGCACGCTTTCACACATTTTCCTCAAGAGTATATGATTTTCCTCCTTGGAGGATAGAAGGTCCTCAGTGCGTAAATGATTTTGGGTTTGAGGCTGTCGAACAGGCCGCCTTGTCCACTTGACACAGAGTCAGTGTTGTGTGTGTTTTCAGCGCGACTTCATTATCCTCAAATGTCCACAGCTTCAGAGAGTTAGTCAGACAATCTGTACTTTTCCCCTCAATCGGTAGAAAAAAATAAAAAATAAAATAAATAAATTAAAATGCTGCCGGCATTTCCACATATGTACCTGCTGATGGTCACCACAGCTGGTCTGTTTCAAATTAATGGAGGAAGGAAACAGTTCATTTGATTTAGTTTTCAGAGAAGAGTATTAATATCAAATATGAGCACACATTTCAGCAGGGGAAAAAAGTTAATACGATTTCCCCCGCATTGAAACACTAAAACTGGTTACACGGACAGGTCTGTAAATAGTGGTTAGCTATTGTCTGGCTCAACATAGTGGACGGTCAAGACAAATGCCCAACAAGAACATCATTAGGAGGACTGAACTCATCTCAACTTTTCTGAAAATATTTCCTAATCAATTGAACAGTTAAAATTCCACAAATTACTGCATCTTCTCAGGTAAACTCATACATTTCTGAACACTGGCTGTTTTCCAGTAAAAGCATTTTTTTTTCCCAACATTTGTCATTTTCAAATACTTGAACAAACCCTACTACATCATATGTCAGATTTTTACAAGCCAAAATTTTAAGTATAAACATGCCATATCAAAGTTACCCAACATAAAAAAAATGCTAGACTAAGTAAGCTCAAGACACAGAGTGAAACATTAGCTTTTGGCTAAATCCGTGTCCGTGAACGCTAGTGTGTTCTGTGCGTAGGCACGTGCTGAGGGAACTTCACAATATATTAGCAACGACAGAAACTAATTGCCATTTTCAGATATCTTTAAAAATGTCAAATAACTCTTTAATGAGAAATGTATTCATTTTCACATTTAGCAGCAGGACCACAAAATACATAACATATGACGACATGTTTGATTCAGTAAGGGCTGGCGGGGTTGACGGGGAGATTGGCGGGGTGGCGGTTTGGGGTTCAGGCTGCGGCAGTGAAACGAACCCAAAGCCACTTCCCCACAAACAGCCCCGTGAAGCCAGCCTCCAGCAGGCCAACCCGCTAACCAGAACAGCCCCGGAGAACCAGGATGTTTGGGTTAGAAAACGACTCTGCCGTGTCTCTCTGCTGGCTTGTTAATTGCCCCGGGGGTAATTGCGCTGCCCCCTTTCACTTATCCAGAAAACCAACAGAAATGTTATTAAAGTCTTAAAGCAGTGGAGCAGCAATAATAATAATAAATATACAATAATAATCACATTTGTAACCTGTTGGTTCTGTTAGAAAAAACACCCTAAGAGCGCTGTTGAGGGGCCGCGGAGATTAAACCATGCCGTGCCAAAGCACTTCCGTTCAATTTAAACTCCCTGGAAGGGATCTGTCACACAGTGATTTATGAGGGCTCCAATATTCCTACAAGAAATTAGTTTTTTTTTTTTTTTTTTTAAACCTAGAATAATGTATAAACTAAAACTGCACTGGGTTAAATTCAAATAGATTAAATTGCAATCAACGAAAGTAATTCAGAAGTAATTAAAACATTTACAGAACATTACACGGAAATGAAATGTGTTATTTATCCCCAGATATTTTTGCAGTAACCATTTGCAATCAACCCATGAACAAAATGGTTGCCTGCAAATGAATTGGCTCCTCCTTCTCATGACATCACTGTACACCACTCAAGCAAAAAAAAAAAAAAAAAAATCTACAACTCCCATTTGGGCTTCATGCTGATAAATATACAGTGTAGCGTTTGCAAGAATTAATGAAGAAAAAACATTTCTAGAACATTCCAGTAAAATGGGGGTGAATGTTAGGTAATGGCAGAGTAACAGAGAATTCTGTGGTGTTCCAGATGAGCAACTGAGGAAAAGGCAGCCCAACAAAGAGGTTGAGAAGAGCTCCCCCTGTTGGTGAGTGAGTATAACAAAGGCAAGACAGCTGCGCACACGCAGGTGTCTAATCCGGCTAACTGCTCTTAGATACTTTCTCAGCGTAACTGAAACTGCTGCCTCAGCCACATATGTGCACCGAGTTTTCAAATGAATGCAGGAACAACCTGCAGAGAAAATAACGGCAACTCGCTCAGAGGAAGGTGCATACTGCAATCTGACAGGCCACGCTCCCTAGAGCAAATAGTATGCAGTATAAAGTCAGTTTCTCTGGCATCAGATTCCAGAGATGAACAATCTTTGGCATGGCATTTCCACACGTTACATATTTGATGGAGTTCCGACAATCCAATCACATGCAGTTTGAAATGGAAAAAAATCTGTCTTCAATACCTCTTCAATTTTTATTTCTGCAATGTTCGGCAGTATGTTGAAGACATGATCATAAAAACTGTATGAAAACCACAAAATAAAATGATACATAAGAAAGACCGAGTCCTGCTCCGAGGGACTGTAAACTCTGATCAGTGGACTGTGAAAGCACAATTGAAATAATTCAATGAGAAACAAATAGAGCGCACATGGAAATCAGTAAATCTCATTTTGTCGGCAAGGAAAAAAAATAAAAAAATTGGAACATAGTTAGAACCGCCATTTAAAAAAATAAATAAATTTAAGACAGTGGAATTTCTAGTGGGAGGGGTTTGAGGTCGAAAGTAAGCAACTCGGAGCACTTGCTACGGTTAGTTTTACCTCCGGACCTTCACTCAGGGCATTTTCCATACATCCCTCTGGCCGGCTGTGACGTACGGGCTCTCTGGTGTCTTTATCGAGAAAGCATCTGTCCGCGAGGCCCCAACGGGCAGGCCGGGGGTCTCTCTGTGCGGTCATTACTGGGTCCCCCTCTGGACCCACTTCAAAAACCCGCCCTGCGCGCTCTCTCTGTGTGGTCCCAGTCTCTGGGCCCAATCCAGACCCCGAGCCAGCTCAGTCCGTGACGTGGTTATAAAAAAATGGATTGTTTCCCATAGACGCAGGTAGGGAAGACTGCCGGTGCTCCCCCCCCATTTTGTTTCCTTCTTTGGATGTGAAAATGACTCTCTCACTCTGACCTAAGCAACCCTCCCCCAGCACTGCACTGACTTTGCTCAAACATGTGTTCAACATAGCAATTTGTGTCGAGTGCTCTCTCATCTACCATGCCTGGAAAAGCACCTGCAAAGCTCCAAGCAAGTCAACTGCGGCCCACTGACTTTCAGTGGTGCAAGACAGGAATTAGGCCAATCTTCTAGAACAAACCACAAATCACCGAACTGACACCTTCAGCAACACCTGCGTGCTTCGCAGTCCTAAGCTGCTGATCCTACCACCTGCCGCTGGAGCCCCAGTGCAACATGGGAAACTGGAGTCCTCCCCTCCCTGAAATTTCATGCTGTGTGGCTGTGCTAACACGGTCTGAGCCCCATATGCGAGTTCCTGTATGGAGAAGTGATCATTCACATACAAGCTACCCGTTTCCTGACAGCCGAGAAATACGACCAGCGGCTTCTCAGGCGGTCGCACACCAGCGCTGACCTCGGCTGACGCCGTACGACGGCAGTGCCACTGCATGAACTGCGCAGGAATGACAGCGCACCATTTTATATTTGGTCTAAATACTCGTGGACACCACAATACTCAGGATGATTACTTTCACTCTGTTCAGATATCAACCCCCCGTATGGAGCTAATGAATAAACCTTACCAGTGATCTGGTCATAGGTGAATGTAAAACAAACAAAACAGAAGACATTTTAAAGTAACATGAAAACTAAATTCACAAAATAATTAATTACATATTTTTTATGCTTTCCCAAAAAAGTAACAGTTTTGGGTAAAAACAAAGAACAAAAATGGCCAAGAAGTCAATACAAATTCAAAATGATACTCTTGTATGTCTATGTATGAAACTGCCCAAGAGCATGTACAGATCAAGAGCAGTTATCGTCATCAGAAAGACTAAGAAAGGCACGTAAAGCAATCTTTTACAAATGTGCTGTTCATAAAATTGTTTGTCACCAATTGTATTGTTCGGAAAAAAATTCATCAGCAAGGCACAGTGCTGCTCACACGGTAGAAAATTCTCTTGGAAATGTAATCATTCATCACCGGTACACCCAAAAACAAGAAGAAAAAAAACATACTTGGTGTAATTATGAATTGAAAGGTTCTGTACACCATCATAGCCCTCTTCTGCCCCTTAGTGAATAACAATGGATATTGCAGGTCGTGCGTCTGAAGTTAGAAGCATTATGCCATAGAAGAGAAGACCGAGGTACAGGTCAAATCAAACACAGAGCATGTTTTTCAGTTTAACAAATGATGCTCTGTAAGACACGTCCATCGCATATGAAGTTCCCGGCCAATTATGAACGATAAAGTTGTAGGACACTTTTGGAATACACTGGTGGAGACATCAAAGCTTTTTAATTGCAAGTCTGCAGAATTTAGAAGGTTAAGTAGGCTCATTAAATTATATTATCAAATTCGTCCATTAATAAGTTTCCATCTGATAGAATTATTTTCTGAAGTGGACAGTTAATCACAGGCTAAGATAAACACTGAACAGCCATGATTCCAAGTTATTTTTGTCTTGAACTTCCTCGAATTATACCAAATTATACACCAAATTAAATGAAAGGCAAGAAATATATTAAAAAAACACTTCTCAATATATAGCATTATATTTATCCCAATTACAATGGATTTCTTTGAAAGCTTTAAAAGCCCATTTATGTAATAAAGCCACAAGAACAAGGCTGATATATGAACATTAAACTTTGAAAAAGCTTGTTCGTTAAAAATTTTGCGTACATGGGGAAATGCAAAGAATAAATATATTTCAACTTTAAAAATTCTTAGATTTTTTTTATCTTTATAAGTAGGAGCCAAGTGGCCGTATGGACAATTTTTAATATGATTTTGAGCTTTTCAAAATATAATGCACAAATTACATGGAACAACGGATATATAGAAACTGGCCTCAAGGCAGGAAACGAAAAAAATCCCTGAATGTGCCCGCAAAAAATAACGAAATCGATCCTAACTGCCGCTGTCGACATCGGACTGGTAGCCTAAAAACTGTATTCCAAACCTGCATTCAGGTTTTACAACTTTTATCATACAGTCAATCTGGTGACATCTACTTTGCACAGTGAAAGAGCATGAAGTCGGTAAAAAAATTCTTAATTTAAATAAACGAACACTCAGCCCGGTTTTGGGCGCAACATCATCTGAATCAAGCGAGCTCCCACCCCGATAATCCATAGGCTATTCTAAACCAGCAGACCCTTCAAGTTTGTACCATGCCTTCCTTTTTGGTTGAGAAGGTTTGTCCCCGTTCTCATCTTTGATATAATAAAGCAGACATTCGTTTATCTGTTTAATATTTTGAGTGCGTGTCTCCACCAACACCGCCCCCCCAAAAGTAATCCTCAACGAAATGAGAAGCAATAAAAAATGCTCCTCAACTCCTCTCCGCCCTCGATTAAGCCTCATCTCGAGCCACACTCACTATGAAGATAAAGACCCCAACCTCATCCCAAACATAAAAACCAAGTTAATCCTACGTTAAATAACATTATGATTACTGCGCTGGACTGACACAGCGCATCACGCGCCAGTTAACAAAAAAGGAAGATGCATTGCCAAGATAGAGGGCTGCGGTCAGGACTGGAGGATAGACAGCCGTGCACCGTTACTGTGAGTTTGCGTTGTTATCCAGTTGTTATCCAGTAAGGCGGCCCGCGTTAGATAATTGAAGGGCACTTTTTGCAATCCATTTGTTCTACAATGCTTATTATGTATATTTATATTTTCTGTGTTTGCGGCAGTAGACGCTTTCAGAAAGCTGAAATTATCCGATATTCTAGTGCATTTTCGCTCATCATGTCGTGACACTGTTTATAGATTACCAATGGCCAAAATAGGCTACAGTTGCGCTGCAGTCTTCATCCCGACTCGTACAGGGATTATAAAATCACCCACATAGGCCCACTGAACACACGCACAGAAGAAAAAAATAAACAGCAAAAGTATTCCTGAAGCTGAAAAACCAACCGTGCAGCTCTGCGCCTCATTTTAAGACAAAATAACCCATTACAAAGGCTAAGATCGCAGGCCGAAGTCAATTCAGATCAGCCTCTGCGGTATGCCCCAACACAAACTACTTGAGTGAAAAGGAGAATGAGCGACCCACCGAGTAGGCCTCATAATTGGAGAATGATCCGAATACTAGTTATATTTTTTTACAATTAGCCTGAAATTGGACTCTGGGGGATTATTCGGAGTCGCAAAATCTTAACTTAAGAGGTAGGCTATAGAAAAGCCAGCCTGAAGCTATCGACAAATACACTAAAGAAAATACAGCACAGTCCTCGCAGTGCATTAAATATCTCAGCACTGTAAACCTCTGCGTTTCTGATGGGGTCACTCCGATTTCTCCCCAACTAACTACTTATAAGCCCGTTCAATGAAGCGTGGCTTGTTTAGCCGATTTCCGCCTCTGTAATTTTATTGCAGCCATCTGCTCAGTCTTGTCCCTTTCCTTTCTAACGTTACAGAAAAATGTTTGGAACAAGCTGGATTTAAGCTCCATAAACAGTTCTGCAGGCCTACTTAAACGCCGTGGCAGAACGCATGGCCAGTATGTGAGTATGACTTGCATCTGTTTGCTGATCAATGGCTCTTTCCATCATAAAATATTTCAAATACGGCGTAAACACATAAAATACGCCAAATACCATTGCTAGCTCTCATATTAGACGACTCACATTATTATTATTATTATTATTATTATTATTAGAAGTAGTAATAATAATAATAATAATAATATGGTAACACGAAAAAAATAATAAAAAGAAGAGGCATAAAAACTGATGGTTTAAAGAAAGAAAGAAAGAAAGAAAGAAAGAAAGAAAAAATGCCTCGCGACCAAAGAGTCGAGACCAAAACATGTTTTGGCTTGCTGTAGTGTCACAATGTTACCAGTCTCGGCAATTAAACTTAACCGGGTACCAAGTGACTGCAGTTTGCTCGCTATAGGATATATGGTTGTTGCAGTGCAAATACTTATTAGGCAGGAAAAAAAGACAACAAAAATAGCAGAACAAAAACAACAGGGTTGCGGCTTGAGCCTCTGATAACAGGCGGTGTAGAAGAGCCGATAATGCGCGCGGAGGCAAATCAGCAGGTATGGCTTAGCAACTTGGACATGTATGCAAAGCACAATACAACTGGTCACAGACGGAGGGGATACTGAAACTGGTTATCCCAACAAGGCTTTTTTTGGGGGGTATACAGATGTCACAGCCATGGTGATACTAATGAGGCTTCACAAGGTAACAGACCAGTGACAACCTGTGTCTTGGGGTTGCCTTTACAGTTGTTCCATAAAAAGAAAACCTGAAACACGTGCGCTCATAAATTACTCCTTTTCGGTGACGGACTGTGAGTTATGACCCCTCTGGAGACGTACCGTTAAACGGTGTTGACGTTCCCGTCTACAGCATCTCGATCTGCTAATCCATGAACAGTCTATTATTGAGGGAAACCTCCAAACTCCAAATTCACCAGGTCCAGGGGCCCCTGACAGCTTTGATAAGGCTAGATTTGATCGGAAAAATCAGTTGGTGTTTCTGCGCTAATGAGCAACATCAATGATATCATGCATTCAAATGCGCATGTAGCCACTGTAAACAATGCCTTGGTAAAAATGTTTTACTGATCGGTATAGTGCCACACAATGGCACATCTGTGCAAGCACCACTCCATAGCCAACACCAAGGAACCGAAGCCACAGGATAAGATTAAAAAAAACAAATGTTTACTGAATCACCCCAGGTCATTAAGCAATTCTCTTGAATGACTCTATATACAAATATGACAAAAGTAAAAAAAAAATAAAAAATAAATAGTTTTCCCCATGCCGCTGATATGAATCATTTTGTTACGTCCAGTGTTACACTTAGCAGATGCCAATCCAGATGTACCACGCTACACTCGTTCCTCATTATACAGTATAAAAAAAGTAATGATTTCCAAATAAAAATACAAATAGCAAGTTTCCAGATTGCAGCCTCCTATGTAACCCCCTACATCTGTTCTTATTATAGCAGGATGAATATCATTACTGTGCAAGAGCATGTACGTGAGTGTTTAAATTCATATATTAATGTTGGGGAGGAAAGCTTTCAAATGTCTTTTTGTTTCCTTATTCCAAGGCCGCTTTAAGGGAATGAGTTTTACAAATAACAATATTTAAATAATGTCCCAAGTACTTGACAGAGCTGCACTCTACAAACACAAGAATGAGACTGTACCAGCAGCATGGAAAAAGACAGCCAGAGAACTGCAGTCATCAATCAGAAATGGAAACAGAGTAATCGTGCTAAAGCATGCCATTCTGCATTAAATTGCAAGGCACCATCTTCCAGAAAATGATCAGACCATCTGAATATATTCAAGGTCAACGGTTACATCACATGACAAGAGCCCATGCCCTTCTGACAGGAATTTGACTGTATGGGACGGAGTAACTGCTGCTGAAAAAATACATGTTTATTTTTGACTCAGCCAAATTTTTTTTTTTTTTTGCTGACACACAGCACAAAAAAAATAAATTTAGCAGATGGACAGACTCTGTGGCAGCACTACTAAGAGTATGGAGAGCTGAACGCACATCTGAAGTGACGAGGCGCAGGCCGGAGGAATCGAATTTTCATCAAAAGGTGAATGTTACACTGAATCTCAGCCGTCGTAAAAAGATGATGGAAACCTGTACGGGGAATCTTGAACCAATACCATCGTTAAAACATTTATCATTCTTGAACATTGAAAAATTTAAAAGCATAAACTTTCTGAAAGAAGTACTCTGGTTGCACATCAGAAGTACCCATGCTGTACAAAATGTCCAGTGATTACACAACATTTTTTTTGCCACTCCTGAATAACAGATGGACAGTAAATGTGTCACCGACCAAAACCAGTGCTGTAATGACTTCACAGTGGTTCCCAACACAGATCTCATATGTACAACATCATTTACCAGCCTAATTCTGTCCAGTTTTGAGATACATTACACCCTGTTGCATATCTATTTTACCAACAGAAACATGATGTACTTTCACTTAATCATTTGACAAGGTACAAAAACCTCATCATAAATTTGTTTTGTAATACATAGCTAAAATAAGCATAACACTTTTAGAAATCACTTTGACTGGGAACCCTCAGCAAAAAGCAAACAATGCACGTTGCTCCAATTTATTAAAAGTGATTTTCATAATACTATGTCATCATTATCATTACTATGTTTTATGCATTAATTATACACAATATCTAAATAAATATTCACAGTCTTTTAGAGCTAAATTTCAATAATCTTTTTATGTCATTGTTATACTGTTAATAGACACTATTACACAGTCTGCCACTGTTAAACTCAATTTTTATCATACAGTTCTGCATCAGACAACACTCCAGCAGAAAAATAACCAGAAAAGACTGCAGACTATGCAGAAAAAGATTTTACAACAAACCAGTGCAAGGCTTTCAAAAGGAGATGTTATCAGAATGAGTTTTGTTGCAATCCAAAGTATACCAGCTCTACCGTTAGCTACTGATTCAATGATCTCATGCTCTGTAATGGCACATAACTATACATGCACGGCATCATTTGCACTTTTACAATTTTAAGCTAATGCTGACATCATAATAGCTTTCTACATTCCGTAAGTATCTATAGAGAGGAAGTTGAACTGGAGCCGAATGTGAAAATGGAGCCGACCACAAAAGCACAGTGCAGCGAATTGCGCCTCTGTTCTCCACCCGAGACATGTGCCGATACATGCGCCAAGATATGCGTTCCGCAGGACAGGGGGAAAATACCGAGAACTTCCAAAGCCAACATGACAGCAAATATGAGGTCATCTAAACATCTGTCTGCAACATGTCCGCCAGGAGTTCACTCAAAGCCTGTTGAACATGTACAATTGTTTCTGGAAATAAATATTAGACAAAATTCTGCCTCTGGTTGTGGCAGCTCATTGGTGGTCGGGGAGGAAACCGTTATTTTACAAAGTTCATCCCAGTCAGCGAGTAATCCTCTTAAAATTTCAAGCTCTGTTTTGTTTTGTTGAATTTATTTTCATTCTTTCATTCTCTGCCTTTATTTAAGCTTAGTGGGTTTATTTATTCAACCCTACATAATCGTGGGTTCACAGTTTTAAACAAATTAAAATGTGGAAGGGAGAGTTTATTTTAAACTTGGCTTTGACAACTGTGCTTTCGTGAACAATGACGTGAATTACTCACTAGAGTCCAACTGTTACTAAAAAGGTCCATTTACTGAAATGTGATCCGACTGGTGCGAATCTGATCAAATGGGGACAAACACTTTGAAAAGAGTTAGTTTTTTTCAGTATTCACACAGATGGCCAAATGAGCAAGAGACCAGCCAGTTGCTAGGCAGCCTAGTGAAAGCAGGTTGCTTTACGGCCATACAGACTTGCAGGTTGAAACCACAGACTGCATAAAAAGATGGACGCAGCACCCTGGTCTGAAAAATGAAGCCTGTGTGCAAGTACCGTAAAATGGCATTCTATTTAATGGCCAGCAGATGGCGACATCGGTGGCTGCAGAAAGAAGTTCAATGCTATAGAAGTCTATGAGAAAATGACCCTACTTTCCCACCTGATTTTTCATTTAAATAATGATTTTTCACATCATTTTATGGTAGCTATATCAAGTTTCAAGTCTCCTTCGATATACCATGATGTTCATTTTTGTAAATTATGGTCCCATATAGACTAGAATAAAGGATAAAGCCAGAATATGCTTTAGGGGCGTGGCTATCCTCTGGTCCTCGTCCGACACGGTCAGATCCAGAGCCACGGTCCTCCCGGATCTTCAATACACGCCTCGTCCAATAGAAATCACATCCGGTTTCAAAATGACAACATGGCGCAATTCAAATAGCCAAAATCGAGGCTTCCTTTATGGTATGCTGAAACCAATGGGTGACGTCACGGTAGCTTCGTCCATCTTTGTATACAGTCTATGGTTGAAACCCTCAGTGGGGCTACAGATTCTGAATAGAGTACTAAAGTGATGACGTCACGCTGGTGTCGGAAGTAAAATTTCCCATTCATTTTACCCATAGATGTTTTTTTTAGTTCACTTTTGAAGCACTTTCCGTTGTTTTCCAGCCTCCTTCGATTTCGAGATTTTACCTCATATTTCTGAGTAACAAAAAACGACGTTTTTCTTGACCAGAGTCAGCTACAATTTAAATCATTTTAATTTTTCGCCACCATGCTAATCCTAGTTGTAGTCTAAAAACTGCACGTCCCATGATCCTCCTGATTCCCGGGCAGAACAAGTTTAAAATGCGTTACAAATTACCTGCACCTTGCCAATTGCCATAGCTATTTGTTTGCTTAGCTTGGTGAGACTGAATTCGTCAGCCACTCTACGCTCTACTTAGTTATATTTACTTGCTAGATATCAAGTTTTACAACTAAGGCCAATTTACTTTAATAGCCAAGCATCTTTGGCCATCACTTGTTTGGTTAAAAACTCGCTACCTAGACAGCGAACTAGCTAATCAGCCTTGTCAACGCATAACTGACCTAGCTACATCGCTAATTCAGGTCTGCTTGCTCATCTAATGCTAGTTAAGTGCCGAAATAATCGCAATTCATTGTTTTTAGCAATTAATATTCACCATGTGAGGCAAGCCGAGCAAGCAAACTGACTTTTAGCTGGCTAACTTAGCCAGCGAGATAGTTTACGGACTTCGGTGGCTGACTAACGTCATATTAGGTAGCAATATGTACAAAACCCAAAACCAGTGAAGTTGGCACGTTATGTAAATCGTAAATAAAAACAGAATACAATGATTTGCAAATCCTTTTCAACTTATATTCAATTGAATACACTGCAAAGACAAGATGTTTAATGTTCAAACTGAGAAACTTTTTTTTTTTTGCAAATAATCATTAACTTAGAATTTAAAGGCAGCAACACATTGCAAAAAAAAGTTGGCACAGGGGCCTTTTTACCACTGTGTTACATCACCTTTCCTTTTAACGACACTCAGTAAACGTTTGGGAACTGAAGACCAATTTTGAAGCTTTTCAGGTGGAACTCTTTCCCATTCTTGCTTGATGTACAGCTTAAGTTGTTCAACAGTCCGGGTCTCCGTTGTCCATTTTACGCTTCATAATCGCCACACATTTTCAATGGGAGACAGGTCTGGACTACAGGCAGGCCAGTCTAGTACCATACTCTTTTACTACGGAGCCATGCTGTTGTAACATGTGCAGAATGTGGCTTGGCATTGTCTTGCTGAAATAAGCAGGGGCGTCCATGAAAAAAGACGTTGCTTGGATGGCAACATATGTTGCTCCAAAACCTGTATGTACCTTTCAGCATTAATGGTGCCTTCACATATGTGTAATTGCCCATGCCTTGGGCACTAATACACCCCATACCATTGCTGGCTTTTTGAACTTTACTAACAGTCCGGATGGTTCTTTTCCTCTTTGGTCCGGAGGACAAGATGTCCACAGTTTCCAAAAACAATTTGAAATGTGGACTCGTCAGACCACAGAACACTTTTCCAGCATCAGTCCATCTTAGATGAGCTTGGGCCCAGCTAAGCCGTGGCGTTCTGGGTTGTTGATAAATGGCTTTCGCTTTGCATTGTAGAGTTTTAACTTGCACTTGCAGATGTAGCGACGAACTGTAACTGACAGTGGTTTTCTGAAGTGTTCCTGAGCCCATTGGTGATGTCCTTTACACACTGATGTCGGTTTTTTGATGCAGTACCGCCTGAGGATCGAAGGTCACGGGCATTCAATGTTGGTTTTTTGGCCTTGTCGCTTGCAGTGATTTCTCCAGATTCTCTGAACCTTTTGACGATATTACGGACAGATGATGAAATCCCTAAATTTCTTGCAATAGCTCGTTGAGGAATGTTGTTTTTAAACTGTTCGACAATCAGCTCACGCATTTGTTCACTAAGTGGTGACCCTCGCCCCATCCTTGTTTGTGAATGACTGAGCATTTCAGGAAGCTGCTTTTATACCCAATCATGGCACCCACCTGTTCCCAATTAGCCCGTTCACCTGTGGGATGTTCCAAATAAGTGTTTGATGAGCATTCCTCAACTCTCTCAGTCTTTTTTGCCACTTGTGCCAGCTTTTTTGAAACATGTTGCAGGCATCAAATTCCAAATGAGCTAATATTGGCAAAAAATTACAAAGTTTACCTGTTCGAACATTAAGTAACTTGTCTTTGCAGTGTATTCAATTGAATATAGGTTGAAAAGGATTTGCAAATCATTGTATTCTGTTTTTATTTACGATTTACACAACGTGCCAACTTCACTGGTTTTGGGTTTTGTAAGTGCCAACTCGCGAAATATTCCCGGCTCGATTAAGTAGCCAAGTAATGGCTATTCACCATTTTTATTGACTTTACTAGCTCGCTAGCTAGGCTGGCAAACTAGCGATTTTGCTAGCTTAGCCATTTATAGTCGGTGTATTTTAATGCTAGCTAGCTTGCTTAATGACCGTAAGTGACATTAAACGAACCATTTATTGTTTCTATTGATTTAGCAATGTGCACAAGATGTAATGAGCTCACTAGCTGGCTAGCTAGGTGGTTCGCTAGCGTAGCTAAATGCTAGCTAGCTAAATTGCGAAATAACTAATCGTGATCCATTCATTTCTAGGCATGTAGCTAGCTAATGGTGGCCCCCTATGTGGATGCACGGACACAGACAACGGAAATTTAAGGCACTGATCGGCTACCGTACCGTTGTTGTACGTTGAGAACGTTTGCTGAAACTAAGGTACCCCATTGGCTGGGAACAAATCATGGGGTACTCGCCAGCTTATGCAACGGATATGTAGTTCGCAGAAGTGGACTACAAACTGGACTACAAGAGCAAAAGCATATCATTTTTGGCAATAAACAGCGAATTTGATGTGATCATTTGTATCTGTATACCCCATAGGCTAATCTCGGAGCGAAGTGGCTCATAAAATTAATACGAGTTCGAGCAATGCCAGAAAATTTCAAAACCCCATTATAAATTCCCATAGGGATTTTACTTCCGACACCAGAAGCTAAGTAGCTGCGACGTCATCACTTTAGTACTCTATTGATCTGAGGAGATGAGATTGGGAAGAACCCTGCTGTTGGGCCCCTGAGGCCCTTAACCCCAAAACTGCTTTCCCCCCATTTTGCTCTCTCTCACCTCACTTGCTGTTCTATCCAGCATTTTTCTGCAAGAATCCTTGAAAAAGAAAAACATGTCCTTGGAGGAACCTTTCCTGATTAACTTAGGTCAAACAAAATTAAAAAGTCACTAGAACAGATACTGTTTTCTTCCCTAGGGTTAGTGGAATTGTCCGAGATAAATACTGGCATCTTTCTTGAAAACATGCTGATTTATCAGTACTCAAATGACAAATAGGAAAGCAAATGGATGATAAAACCTAGGCCTACGCTGTTGGCAGCTGACAGCAAGGGGTATATCCCAGAAATTCCCCAATCCTCGAAGCCTCTTTAATTAGATTCCCCTGTACTAGACCTACAATATGAGGCAAATTTGAGGTCTGTGTAAGTAATTGTTCCAGCGATATGGTTAAAAAACTGATTTTTTCAACATATAGCGCCACCTGGTGGCAAACCTAAGAGTGCATACTTGCCCAAAATCTAATCAGTTCATCCTCTCTGCCATATCTACCCATATCCTAAAAATGAGAAGCCAATGTGAAGTATTTTGTGAGTTATCGCGCTAACGGCTAAAATCTGCGGATGCGGCGGGTGGGGCGAAACCATGACATCCCCGAAACTTGTATTTCGGGGATATAATTATACCCAATGCTGTGAAGTTCAGCAACTTTTAATACCCTGCTTCAGAGAAAGCCTGAGAGAGACATCAATAAAATATCAATAAATCTGATTGAAATTGAAAAACAGAGTGCGAGAGAGGTGCAAGTCAATATTCTGAAACTAAAAGCAACACGTTTAGTTCCTTCCAAAACAAAATAAACAAGAACTACAGCATTCCAAATACATCATGGCAAAAACATAAAATGGGACGTTTCAGAGCAAATATTGTCTTGTTCTCCTGCAGGAGTAGGCACCTTTCACCCAGAACAAAATCTTCAAATCCAGTACACAAAACATATCAATGGGTCAGTTCATGAAAAATCGATCTCAGAAATCACCTCCCACCAGAGCCCTCAGAATCAGACTTTTTTGTTTTGTGCAATTTACTTTATTTAATCAAGCCATGCAAAATTTTACCTTCATGCTTTGAATATTTTCCAACTTACAAGCCCTTGAAGTGCATGGAGGTAGGTCAAAATTTTGTGCTTTATATTATTATTTTTTTTCTGAGCATTTTTGAGCTCTCATAACTCCATTAGTACAAGAGGTAGGCACATGAAAATTTCAGGGATGAAAAACACATTTCTCTGTTATAAACTGCCACCAAATCAATTTAACATCCACTCCAGGCATCAAAATCTAAAGCCACTTTTTTATATAACTAACTTTCAGCATCAATATTATTGGATATATCAAAGTTTCATTAACAAAACAGAAACAAACATGGGTACTTCCAATGTGTTATCTTTTTTCTGATAGTTGAATGGAGAAACTTTAAAAACAGCATTTTGCGTAAACTTTCAAGGGTTATGGTTGATTTTACATGGAATGACCCCAATACAAGTAACTGCAGGTAAGACAGGAATGCGAAGGCATTTGCTCCATTTTCGCAGCAACTTTAGCCTGACCCTTGAGCTACTCTGAGAGAGAAAAAAATGATCATTTTGGCATTTTCGCTAAGTAGGCCAACACACCCATGCATTGCCTGTGTCATCATTATGAGGGGAGCAGGTAGCCTTAGGCAAAACGAACATTGCTAATCAAAAATCAAATCAAATCATTGCTTTGATTTCATCTTAGTTGATAAGATATCAACAGGTTTTCAGAGTTTGTCGACTTATTAAAAAAAAAAAAAAATAATACAGATCAAAGGCATGAAATATTTCATAAGTTACAGACCTAAAAAAAGTACAGTTGTATGAATTCATTCTAACCGTGTCAAATGCGTGTCCCCCCTCCCCCCAACGTTGAAAAATGAAGTTCGCTAAATGCTAAATATCGTCTCAATTCCATCGGAGCCCAATTCCTGCAAGTTTAAAAAAAAGCAAAAGAACATTACTGCCCCGTTGTGGACGTATTTGGGACTACATTAATTCGTTTATTGCTGGAATTAAAACTTTTAAGCAAGGGGTCCCAAACTGGCCCGCAACAGAGCCAAGGGGCTGCAAGTTTTCATTCCAACCGAGCAGAAGCATACCTGATATAACTATCCAACTGTGCAGGCTGAGATCAGTTGATTAAATGAGTTTTATCAGGTCTGCTTCAGCTTGGTTGAAATGAAAACCTGCACCCCCCAAGGCCCTATTACGTACCAGTTTGAGACCCCTGTTTGAAAACAGGCTGGTCCAGAAATGAGAGCAGGCGCACACAGACACACACATACACAAACACACACAGGCACAGCAAAAATCAAAATAATGTCGCGAAAATGGCAAATCCATTTCAGTACTGAGAATATTTCATTTTACTTGGCATGACGTTTCCAGGACCACTCCACTGGAAAACTGAAGTGAGTTCAATGGTTTCACTCGGCAACACTTAACCTGCTCCTTTCTGTGCACCAGTAGCAACTGATTACGGCTCTGACTTCACTAAAATGTGGCATTCAGGCGACACAAGCCAGGAGTACATAATCAGGGTCTGAGACGCTCGCCAAGTTTAAAATTAGATCGAGGCCATCCATTAATCAAGTACCCAGACTGTTTGCGGCCCGGGTTGCGCATAAATTACAATAAAAGATGGATCGCTGCTGTATGAGAATAAGGATATTGCTGATAGTTACTTAGTTGAGAATTTAACCCCGGAGCGGATTTGTATTAGGCCAGAGGACGTTTCCAATGCTCAAGATTATTCAGCAGAAATTGAGGTTAGGGATAATGAAGTATTAGACAAGTTGCATAAAGTAAATACAGATAAGGCGGCAGGTCCTGAGGGCTTATACCCTGGAGTCCTCAGGGAAGTTAGTGAGATCATCTCTAAACCGCTCTCAGCCATCTTCAAACGGTCTTTAGAAACTAGAGAAATACCAAATGGGTCACACTTTAGATGGTGTTGCTCATAAAGGCTTCATATAGCTAGGTCTGTAACAATTATTAATTGTCAAATTGTCAATTATGTAAAGTAATTGTGGTTTCATGGTTAAACTGCAATTTTTAAAAATAAGATGGGTCAAAGTCCATCAAACACATTTCCAATGTGTGTTGGTGAAAACAAATTTCTTGACAGTGCTACTATTCTTGTCTGCAAGCCCAACTGAGTTCAGCTTAACTACTATTGGACAATTGCTCATTTGGGGAGGGACTAATGGTACATTTAGACTGGCACTGCGTGTCAACGCCTGCAGACGCCAAGCTCTCTCTGGTTTGGCCACTTATGGGCGGTTCATCATTCCCAGTGACGTTGCAAAATTGGAGGAGGCTGTTCGCCCCCATAGAGATATATAATAGAACCAGAGAGAACGAGGAAGTACCTTTGCTTCAGCCAGTTAGCATGTTAGCTTCCTGCTTCCGCTTTTCCCACTGGAGGCAAAAAGGGTATACCACACCATGGTAAACAGGCCCCTGTCCCAACTTTTGTGAGACCTGTAGCAGCCATCAAATTTGAAATGAGCTCATTCTGTGAATAAAATTATAAAATTTCTCAGTTTCATCATTTGCTATGTTATCTCTGTTCAATTGTGAATAAGATACTGGCTGGTGTGATTCGAAAGTCATTGCGTTTTGATTTTATTCACAATTTACACTTTGTCTCAACTATTTCGGAATTGGGGTTGTACATGTTTTTAAGTGCTGTGAACACAAGATCATTAAGTTGGCATAGTCAATTTTTTAAAGGTAATCGGTTTCCATAAAACATTTGAGTTCACCACGCTTGTCAGGGTTTACAGTGTGTGGGATTACCTAGGCCAAGTTTTGTTAGTAGAACTTGGGGTCATAAATGGAAGATGGCCAAGAGTAAATTTAGCTCTGATATTAGGAAATATTTTTTCACCCAGTGAGTAATCTTAGAGTGGAATACCTTGCCTAACCATATGGTTCAGGCAGAAACCTTGGGAATTTTCAAGAGCAGGCTTGATTTAGAACTGGATACCATTGAATCATTGAGTAACTGAAGTGATAGATTCCAAGTAATAAGAAACTGGCGAGCCTAGTTTGGGCTGAACGGCCTGTTCTCGCCACGTTACGTTACGTTAACGTTATGTTAAAAATTAACCCTAATGCTTCTCTCCACCTTGTTAAAAAGGCAGGCAAGCCCACAGAAGACAGCTCGCGAAACAAAAGGGATAGGTTAGGTTTCTCTTTTTGCGGTCATGCATTTTTTCCCCATTGGAAACTAAACACTAGGGTTCTGACAGGCAGGAGGCACAGGAAAGCCTAGGGAACGAATAGACCACACCTCACGTTGCAAGACTGCGCAGGTCGGCGTCTTAGCTGCGCCGGGCAGAGCCACACTGTGAGTCCCGACCTGAGACGACGGCAATGTGAAATCCGTAGATCTTCAGACCCGCAATAATATATGCATATATACATAATATATAATATATACATATATTTTGTATTCGTTTGAAGACCTCATTGTTTTTTTTTCCGCGCTAACACATTCCCATCGTCTACTGCTTGCTAGTCCTGACGGCTGCATCCAAATAAGTATTTGTTCTGGTTAATTCACATGATTAGCAATACTTCCAGGAATTATGGAGACATACTCATTTGCATTATGTTCCATCTCCAATCCCAAAAAAGTTGGAATGCAGTGTAAAATGTGAATAAAAACAGAATGCAATAATTTGCAAATCTCATAAACCTACATTTAATTCACAATAGAACATAGACAACATATCAGATGTTGAAAGTGAGACATTTTGCCATTTCATGAAAAATATTAGCTCATTTTGAATTTGACGGCAGCAATGCATCTCAAAAAAGTTGGGACAAGGGCAACAAAAGGCTGGAAAAGTAAGTGGTACGAATAAAAAACAGCTGGAGGAGCATTTTGCAACTAATTACGTTAATTGACAACAGGTCACTAACATGACTGGGAATAAAAAGAGCATTTTAGAGAGGCAGAGTCTCTCAGAGATAAAGATGGACAGAGGCTCACCAATCTCTGAAAAACTGCCTCTAAAAATTGTAGAGCAATTTCAGAAAAATGTTCCTAAATGTAAAATTGCAAAGACTTTGAATATCCCACCATCTACAGTAAATAATATCATCAAAAGATACAGAGAATCTGGAGAAATCTCTGTGCGCAAGGGAAAAGGCCGAAGGTCAATATTGGATGCTCGTGAATGGGCTCAAGAACGCTTCCAGAAATCATTGTCTGTGAACACAGTTTGCCGTGCAATCCACAAATGCAAGTTACAGTATGGAAAGAAGAGGCCATATGTGAACACGATCCAGAAATGCTGCTGTCTTCTCTGGGCCAAAGCTCATTTAAAATGGACTGAGGTAAAATGGGAAACTGTTCGGTGGTCAAATTAATCAAAATTTGACATTCTTTTTGGAAACCACGGACGCAGTGTCGTGCGGACTAAAGAGGAGAGAGACCCTCCAACTTGTTATCAGCGCACAGTTCAAAAGCCTGCATCTCTGATGTATGGGGTTGCATTAGTGCCTATGGCGTGGGCAGCTTACAGATCTGGAAAGGCACCATCAATGCTGAAA
The DNA here is from genome assembly GCA_029692085.1 of Gymnothorax javanicus. NCBI lineage: Eukaryota > Metazoa > Chordata > Actinopteri > Anguilliformes > Muraenidae > Gymnothorax > Gymnothorax javanicus. Next base: position 27,672,281 of record CM056193.1, read on the forward strand.
AGTATATATAGGTTTTATGACAACATATGCTCCCATCCAGATGTCTCTTTCAAGGAAGGCCTTGCATATTTCAGCAAGACAATGCTAAGCCACGTACTGCATTCATCACAACAGCATGGCTTCGAAGTAGAAGAGTCCGGGTGCTGAACTGGCCTGCCTGCAGTAGAAAACATCTGGCGAGTCATAAAGTGAAAAATACGGCAAAGAAGACCCAGGACTGTTGAGCAGCTGGAATCCTACATCTGACAAGAGTGGGACAACCTTCCTCTCCCAAAACTCCAGCAATTGGTCTCGTCACTTCCCAGACCTTTACAGACTGTTGTTAAGAGCCAGTTTTTATAAGAGTCAGGCAGGCGGTGATTCATGACCCCTTCGGATTTGTCCGAAATTTTTTTCTTGATAGATGTATGTTAGAAACAAACAAAAATCATATTTTCTATCCTTAATAGGGACCCCTTTTTTTTTAGGGGCTCCTGGAATATTGGGGTCAAAATCAACCAAAAAGGCAAAATCACCAAAATTAGGTTTTTGAATGCTTGTATTTCTGTGCGCCCCGAGTGACCCAAATTGATTTTCATTTGTGCAAGTCCATCAGGTATGAACGCTCCAAAAATGTGAACATTTTGGCGGCTGACTTAGGGCGCAGCCCATAGGTGGTACTGCAAATCACTACTTTTTGTAATTATGCACACTTTCCCAGGTGTTGTGTGGCTTGCGCCCTTAGTCAGCCAAGGTATTTTATGCATGTCATTATAGGTTAGGACCTCTTACTCTGATCTGGATGAAAATTACGGCGGCTGACTTAAGGCGCACAAGTATAGGGGGCTCTTTTTGCTGCCGAAAGGTGAAATTACCACATTTGCACACTGCGATTTCTCCATGCGCCCTACATCAAAAGTGATGAAATATGGCTCATGTTGACACTCAGCATCTCTAGTGTCAGTGGTAAGGAGAGTTTCGTCGCTGGTTTCGGTGTTTACCCTTTTTGCACCTTTTTTCTTGGGCCACTTCACGAAAAAAGCCGAATATGGTAAACTGGGAACTTTCTCCGATTTTCATGAAACTTGCAAGATTTGCTTCCTTAACTGGGAGAAAGGTGTTCTGTAAGTTTGAGTGCAGTGTGGCAAGCCACTTTGTTTATAGGCTGCCACTTGGTGGCAAAATTGAAACTAAACTGCAAAAAGTAGCACTATCAAATAACCTTATATCTCATAAATAAAGGAAGCAAATCCTGCAAGTTTCATGAAAATCAGAGAAAGTTCCCAGTTTACCATATTTGGCTTTTTCGTGAAGTGGCCTAACAAAAATGGTGCAAAAAAGGGTTAATACCGAAACCAACCATGGAACTCTCTTTACTACTGACACTAGAGATGCTGAGTGACAACGAGAGCCATATTTCATTAATTTTGACTTATGGCGCATGGAGAAATCGCTGTGCGAAAATGTGGTAATTTCACCTTTCGGCGGCAAAAAGCGCCCCCTATACTTGTGCGCAGTAATTTTCATCCAAATCCAAATAAAAAGGTGCTGATCTAGCATGACATGCATAAAATACCTCGGCTGACTTAGGGCGCAAGCCACACAACCCCTGGGAAAGTGCGCATAATTACAAAAAGTAGTGATTCGCAGCGCCACCTATAGGCTGCGCCCTAAGTCAGCCGCCAAAATTTTCACATTTTTGGAGAGTCCATACCGGATAGAGTAGCACAAATGGAAATCAATTTGGCTCACTTAGGGCGCACAGAAATACAAGCATTCAAAAACCTAATTTTAGTGATTTTGCCATTTTGGCTGATTTTGACCCCGATATTTCAGGACCCCCTAAAAAAAAAAAAAAAAAAAAAAAAAAAAAGCAGACCCTATTAAGGATAGAAAATGTGATTTTTGTTTGTTTCTAACATATATCTATCAATTAAAAAAAAATTTCGGACAAATCCGAAGGGGTCATGAATCACCCTCTAATTGAAATCTGCCTGACTCTTATAAAAACTGGCTCTTGAAACAGGAGGGATGGTACATGATGGTAAACATGGCCCTGTCCCAACTTTTTTGAGACGTGTTGCTGCCATCAAAATGAGCTAATTTTTTTCATGAAATGGTAAAATGTCTCACTTTCAACATCTGATATGTTGTCGATGTTCTATTGTGAATAAAATTTGGGTTTATGAGATTTGCAAATCATTGCATTCTGTTTTTATTTACATTTTACACAGCATTCCAACTTTTTTGGAATTGGGGTTGTACGAAACTCATGATCTTCACAAACACTCCGAAAGCAAGAGGAAAGAAATGCATCTCATATGTTTCCAATCGAAATACCATTCACACAGAAGATTATGCAAGCAAACCTGGGCTGTTTCCAAAACAACTCCCTGGCCTTTTCTCAAGTTCAGAACATTGTATGAGAAAGAGTAAATGGAAAGAATTCAATGTACAATTTCTACCATTTTCAGCTTTCTATTTGCCAGAAAGATTTTAAAAAAAAAAAAAAAAGGGGGGGGGGGTATTTTGGGGGTTTTACTAGTGAGAATTTAACTTTAAAATTACTTATTTAATATTATTTAATATTGTGAATGCATATGCTGCGTGTGCCCTGACAATCCAGTGCGTCATCAGTAGCGTGGATGCCGCCGTTATATGCTACTACCACGTATAGCAGCACTGGAAATTAAACTAAAATTTTCCTGACTGGATGTACACTTGACGTTTTTACACACCCAAATGTTTCTCTGGGTACCCAAACATCAAGGTAAGCTGAAAAAATGCTGATTTCATTCAATATTGGTGGAGGCTGAATACGTAATACTTTCCAGACTAAAATTTTCTATCAAAAAACTGCACATGAACTACCTCGAAGTTAAAATTTTTGGATTTGCCAATTGTATCTGCTTTCCAGGAACAAAAGCGCACTTAGGTGGGGAGAATGGTTAGGGCAGGACACATCTCAACAGTTCAGCAGAACCGTGGCAAACCAGTATGGAGGACATTTTTCACCCCTACTGCACATTACAAGCCAAAAAATACAAACTACAAATGACCAATTAAAGTAACTAAAACATTAAACTGACTGTTCCTTCCGAGGACAGTCACCAAGAGGTGTTAAATCTAGGTTCAGAAAGAACAGGTACAATCCTTCAACTGGCTGATTTTATGGGCACAGTAAGTAGAATATTTACTCTCTAACACCAGTCAGCAGGTGAGATGGGTGAGCAGAGTTCTGTTGAGAATGACAGGGTTGTGGAAGCACAATTAATTAGGAAACTGATCCATCAGCACCCACAAACACCAGCAGGTCACAAAAGTAACAAAGTTTGAACATTGGTTTTTCAAAAAGCTGCAGGTTGAAAACAGGTAATTTCACTAAATGTGTCACACTGCCAGTGAACCACAACCAATTCATCTAGGCAGATGATACCTCAATGTGTTAGTAGAAACCACCATATACTTAGCTGACTGTTTACAAGGAATACATTTATTGCAAAAAAGGAAATTTCATGTGCATCAGCGATAAAAAACAGCTTTTCTATCCTATATGACTTAATTGAAATCACTAACCTGTGATAAGGTTTCTAAATTGGCTGACAAGATGCAATGAATGAATTGAAAACAGTCTGTAGTTTGTTACTGTATCACTACATACAGTGAACAAATGCTCAGTTGAGACAATCACATTTGGATCGCAGACAGACATTAAATTGTTGCATAATGCTTACGGACCAGTGACAAATTGAAGGAAAAAATCTATGACGTACATAAACAGTCTTTATGCAGTCCTGGGCCAAAACAAGCTGCCAGATCAGCTTTACGACACCTTCATAAAAACTAGCGGATGCTTATACGGCAATACCTCTAGCAAATACTTTTCCCCACAAGTATTAAGTATAAGGTACAGGTTACACTCAATTTCATATTTATAAAACGAGCATGTGCTAGGAAATGCCAGACTTAAACCATTCAAGGCAATGCTTGGCCTGTTTTTGAAAACTGCCGGGCCAAGTGATTGCACAAGTCATGTCTGTTTCTTGTTAATGCGATTGCCTGAACTTTGGTGTTATGGGATCCATTATTATTGAGGACACAGAGTTATTCACATAGTTCAAATCTTGTTTTGGTCAGTGCATGTGTATTTTTTAACCTTTTCCGTCAATTTCATCACGCAGCAACATACACTACCAGTCAAAAGTTTTTGCATACCCCAATATTGTCTGCATTTCTTAAAATTGTTTAGATTTTGTTCTTGTGTAATAGTCTCAAATTGGTTGTATAACAGAAAGGTAGGAAAACTGAAGCCCAATGTATAAACCATGCATATAACGAAACAAATTAAGAAACACCAGGATCAGTCATTTTGACAATATTTAAGCAGATCAGTAACAATGCTCTAATCCAGTGCTTCTCAAACCTCTCCTGGAGTACCATCTGTCCTGCATGTTTTAGGTCTCTCCCTGCTCTAGCTCAGGTGATTCAAATGATCTACTCATTATCAAGCAGTTTTAGGGGGTTGATAGCGAGCTGGTCATTTCAATCACCTGTGCTGCATTCCTTGTGGATTTTTCTTGTAAATGTATTATTTGTAATAAACAAGTATTGGGTTCCAGTGATTTCTTTGTTGTCAATACACATGTAAGATAAAGACTTGACAAGATCTTAGGGAGTGCAAAAACCTTTGACTGGTAGTGTACAAGCATGTCAGAAGAGGAGATGTCACAGGCAGCAGCAAATGCTGATAATGCAGACCAGGACAAGCAGTTTCTGTTCGTCACTGTTCTAAAGAAGCACTCGATTTTGCTCGACAAGTCACAACTACCAAGAATCAAAGCGAAGAAAGCTGCTGCCATGACTGCCTTAATCTACAAGTACAAGGATGTAGCTAAAGTTACACCGACACCTCAATAGCAATTGAAAAAACTGAATAATATGAAAGCCAAAGTGAAAATGAAGAGCGACATCAACGCAACCCAAAACAAGAAAATTAATCTGAAAGGCTGGGAACCTGCATAACTTGAACTGATGGACAAGGTAAAAAAAAAAAATCTATCTATTTCTTGTGTTAAGGGTATGTTTTTTACCCGGATAGATATCCTCACACAAAGCAAGGCAGTGCAAAAGCTTGGACAACAATGGTTTGAGAATTAACTCTTTAGATCGTACTGGCCAAGCCCGTTGGCATGTTTAGAAGGCTTTTTGAATTCATTTGCTAATAGCCTGGGCTAGCAACATCGCTGGAAATGACATTTGGTGTTCTGGTCGATGACATCCAATGCTTGACATTAATTGCTTTCATGGTGACCTTCACCCAGTTTCGCAAGGTCATATAGGGACTTGTATTGCCAAATGCGTCTTGTAAATGGATCATTTGAATGAGTCCACCGTGGTTTTGAATTGACATCCACAGTCAAAACTAGTGGGGGTATCGGTGGCTTCAATGGCCCATCCCTAGCTCTGCAGCCATCATCCAGTAGGCATATAATTTCTACAAATTCTCATAGTGCCTTCCTCGGTCACCATTGGTTTCCGCGATAAACAGATAGGCAATTTGTATCTTTTTTTACAGGAGGGATCGCAGTCGATGTTTGAAAAATACGTTAGATTCCAGGAGGTCCAAACCCGGTCCCTGGTCCTTCAAGCGAGAGATCTCCGACTATTCCACCTCCACCAGGCCCAAAAGAGAAAAAGACTAAACTCGATGGAGAAACAGGTGAAACTATTGATCTTACAGCTCCAGAACTACAGTGATTGGTCTTACTTCAGCAACTAAAAGTTGCAAGGATGCAAATACAACAAATGTCAAAGAATGACTCGATGGCACTGTACATGTCATACATGCAACCGGGGAACAGGGGATATTTTGCAGGAGTGACCAACAAAGGCTTTGTTTCTAATTCAGTAAATAGTAACTGGTTTATTTCTTGTTTTGCCGAAAGGGAGTATTTGTTTCACTCATACTGTAGTGTCACTAGAGAAAAGTTGCAAACAGGTTCAGATGCTTATGCTACTGTCACACATTGTCGATAGCGTTAACGGACGTCCGACGGAGAGAAAAATTTTGAATTTGTTTCCTTGTTTGCATGCGAATCTTATCCTTTTCTCGTTCAGCGAAGTCAATTCAAACCAGAGGAAAGGCTTTGTGCATGCACAAGCCTTGAGCAGCAATGGAGGCGAATTTCACCACAAAATGATTTTCTTTTGCAATGTTTCTGTCCGTCAGACGTTCGTAAACAATATCCAGCAAAGTGTGACAGTAGCATTACCAGTGTTTGGGACGTGTCTCGAGAGACATTTCGGTATTGCTTATGGCACCTCACAAGCGCTGGAAGGGAGTAAAACGACTAGCCCACTGAAACCTTTCTCACTGGACCCAACAGTAGCCGTCTAGTAAATTAAGATTATGATTCACTTTACTTCACCCAGCAGCGAATTAGCTAGCTAGCTAACTTAGCAGTGTAAAGTTCTTACCAGTGTACCTTGAGGTAGGTACTGTCTAACTGTAGATCCCATCTCCTCTGTTGGCCAAGTCTTTGAATAAATGCCTTCCAAAATTTGTTCGGATTTCCTTCTGGAAAATCATCCTGATCTTTTGTTGTGCAAATGAAGTTATATCAACAGGAATCGAAACTACATGTGAGGTTGCCACTAAATGTCAGCCGTGTCACCAACCATGACAAAATATTCAACAAGGCGTTTAAATAGTTAAATAACCTTCAAAAGACAAATAATTTTCGTTTATATTGTGTTGACTAGCTAGCAAGCAGTAATCTCTGGTGGTATTTCTAGGATTTTTTAAATGTATGGAAAACTGTTGAGTTAGCCAGGAGGGGATACCATAACCCTCATCGCCAAGAAGTAAGGCTTCCGTTTCCATCGTACTGAGAGAACCACAGACATCAGAGTTTTTCCAGATCCTGCTGTCATGCACAGACCCAGGCCACTTTGCCACAATGCTTGTGAAAGTATCATCTCCAACATGTGACCTGCACATTAAGAGATGCAAGTCCCTTCCGGTTAATATATTCATCACCATGTGCATGCCGTCCTTGAAGCTTAAGAGCTCGGACGTGGGTGCAGTCCCCAGGTCCAACTGCGAAGGGCAGGTCATGGGTAACCTGCCATTTATCCACTGCATTCTGTCCATCACTTTATGCACAGTACGCAAAACTGTTGGCTGAGAAACACCGACATCTTCCGCCACACCAATTTGCAATCCCAGGTCTGAAGTATAACGCAGAAATCTTTCCATCTGCCTCTTTGTACATAGTGCGCCGCCACGTGTCTCTCCAGTTTCCTCCAAGAATTGATGGGCCAACCAGTCTACATTTTCTTCGTCAAAACAATAAAATCACGTGTAGTATGATGGACGACATGACTTTCTGGTCATATAAACCTTCGCCCTCCTTCTAGCACCGTCAACAAGTTCCATATACAGCTATGGCAAACACAAGTGAAGCCGTCCGCATTCAAGCCTGGTCTGCAGCGACCTTAAAATTTGTATCTACTACTTAGGTTATGCTAAAAAGTACTTTTCATGAATATGAGTAGAAGGATTTGCTTCTGCTTTGAGCATCGACTAAAAGGTCTTGAAGCATGTGCTTTTACCTCAGGCTTATGCTGAAAAAAGTACCTAGCGTATCCTTCTGTTACATGAATATGGTGCATACTAAATACATGAAAACTGAAGAATAGGCATATGCTTTGTTTTTATGAATACTGGCATAGAGTCTACAAATCTAAACCTTCATTGGAGGAACGGAGTATCTTTCTTCCAAAAGATACTCCATCATTTGGCGTTTTGATGATGATGACAGAGTGCGCCGTCGAACACATTGTCCTAAAATTGCCCGTTTGAGTTCAGGAGATTTGAGAACTGGTGTACGAACTGTGAAGGTGGTGGCGCATGTTCAGGATCATTTTTATACTCATTAAATCATTCGGTGACCCCTTGTGCCCATTGGGCTTCAGCCATCGTCATCCTGGAAGAGACCACTCCAATCATTGCAGGAATGCTTCATCACAGGATATAAAGATGATCACACAGAATAACTCTGCATTGATTTGCAGTGACGCTAACCATCAAGGAGATGAGTGAACCCAAACCATGCCAGGAAAATAAACAGGAGCATTTGTTATGTTTGTTTGCACTGTTTTTTTTTTTTTTTTCCTTTGTTGTGTCTCTCACTTGCACATCAAAACTAACCCCAATTTCATATTTGTGTCCCTAATTAAATATTAATTAGTATCTCAACAGGAACTTAAGCATCTTGTTCTTATTTGCAGGTTACTAGCATCTGAACAGATTCAGCATAAACCTCCACTTGAAACTTTACACTCAGTTTTACAGCATTATATAGGGTGACTACATGAAATGTCCGTGATTGGCTATGGGTCCTTTTGTAGGGACTCGCATACAGTTGACTTATGATCTAAGACCGAGACAGCAAATGTGCAGCTCAGACTGGGCAGTGCCTTCAATCGGGTAATGACACTTGTGTTTTTGTTGTACTATGCGTGAGGAAATAGTCTTTCTTTCACAACTGAACACAGCCATGAGTTCCATGGTCGAGGAGCTTGTATGTTTTTGGTGCATTTTGTTGGTTTCCCCCCGATTAGTTTAAAGGAAAAGTTCACCCAAAAATGAAAATTCACTCATCATCTACTCACCCTAAGGCTAATTGAAGGGTCCGTGAATTTCTTTCGTCCTCATAACACTTTTGGAGTTACAGCATTGAAGACAAATCCAAATCAACGGAGCTCACTGGAGGCCACTCTTTCAAGCGTAAAAAACAGCACTTAAAAACCACAAAATGCCTCCATACTGCTCGTGCAGCGTAATCCAAGTGTTTGTAAGCCCCAACATTAAAATTTGACTCATAAAGATGTCTTTCCACCATGTTTTTAGCCTAAATGTCCAATGTATCCACTTAACTAGGAGCCCTGTTTAACTTCACAGAGGAAGTTCAAGATTCAAGACCTCTAGCTATGGTGGCCAACAAGGGCAAAAATGCTACAATGGCCCTAAACATCTCCAATTGGAGAAACGCGCTGCAGCTTCGAATGTTAGCATTCACTGACTGAACAGCGCATTTTTATGGTCAACCAACGTAGCGAGGTCAACGTCTTCCGCGAAAATAAACATGGGCTCCTAGCCAAGTGGCTACACTGGACATTTGGGCTAAAAACATGGTGAAAATACGTCTTCACAAGTCAAATTTTCATGTCGGGGCTTACGGACACTTGGATTATGCTGCACGAGCAGTATGAAGGCATTTCGTGGTTTTTAAATGTTGTTTTTTACGCTTGAGAGACTGGCCTCCATTAACTTCAGTTAATTTGGATTTGTCTTCAATGCTGTTTTCATTGTAACTCCAAAAGTGTTTTGAGGATGAAAGAAATTCACAGACCCTTCAATTAGCCTTGAGGTGAGTAGCTGATGAGTGAATTTTCATTTTTTGGGTGAACTTTCCCTTTAAGTATTGAAAAGCATTCACGAGAATCTTACATAGAGGGTATTCATAATGTCAGGTGGTTAGCACAAACCAGCCATTAAATTAACGGCGCTTTGAACAAGCTGGCCAAGGTTTTTATGAATGCATTGGGCAGTTCTTAATCCAATTTCAGTGATTTTAACAATTGTTAAAGTCATTTTCTTTGCTTGATGCAGGCACAGCTTGCATCTTCTCTACAATGATGGGATAGGTCTTTCAACATGGTTGTTTAAGACAGTGGTTCTCACACTCAGTGCAGGAGGACCCCTGTATATGCTGGTTTTTGTTGCAACAGTAATGGCAATCCCAGAAATTTGACAGGCTGTTAAGTATCCAAACTAGGAGCTTATACTGTGGGACTACTTACACTCCTAAATCACATCCTGCCAGAATTGTCTATGCATGCAATGAAAAATGTATCTTCTGTGGGCATGTAGTACTGACTAGATTAAATTTCAAACTGTTAATTTCAATATGCATGAAGAGAGGTAATCCATAACCAATGAAATTAAAGACTGAGGTCAATCAGCAAGCTCTAAATTGTTAAGTACACCTAGCCATCAACCCTAACCATCAGGAAGATAATGAAGAATTTAATAAAAATGCAAATGATAATGAGGCCCACTAGTTTTGCAGTGAAGTATCAGGAAGAGTCCGCTAATTATTGCATACACAACAATTAATCTAGTTAGCTGTTCAGTCATTAAGTTGGTAAATTAATCGCATTGGTTTGTGACCTCTTTAATTTTTTGCCTATAGTGCAATCAGCACAATGTAAAATTTGTCATCTTTGGGGCACTGCAAAGCTTTGTTTGGCATTCTGTGGATTAAGTTGGTAAATTACATCTCCAAACATAAAAAGCACCAAATTAAGCAAAATAAACAGCTTGTTAAAATTCTGGAATTGCAGTTGGGGTTGGAATAAAAACCAGCATACATAGGGGTCCCCCAGGACTGAGTTTGAGAACCACTGGTTGAAGAAATGAAAGCAACACACTAGCTGCATCAGTCAGAGTTAAGGTAGGTATACACTCCCAAAATAGGCTTTCTTTTTTTTTTGAAAAAAATTGTTTTTGACATTTTCGTAAAATAACCTTCAGTAAGTTCATAGAGTGTGTACTTGATAGCACTATCAAAAATATGGAAATCTGTTGTTTTTTGTCAATTTCTCAAAAATGTTGATTTTGACCTGCCAAGCATTGCTTCAAACACCATTTCTCCTCTTTTCCTCATGTTATCATTGTGAAACTTGGAATGTAAGTTCATCAGATGCATGTTTTTGGACTGATCAGGCATTTTGAAGAAATCATTTGTGTAACTCTACATTTTGTGGTAATTAGGTACCCAGTAAAGTAAAAAAAAAAAAAAAAAGAAAAACACTAAAATGCCCATATTTTTTCACAGAAATATTATTTCTGAAAACCCTCTGATCAGAACATGCACTATATATTCATAAATGATCTGTGAAAAGTTGAGATTAAAGTAATAAAAAGTTTTAAAGATATCCTGCCTGAGGTACTTGATCAAGTTCCACATTGCGGTACCCATCTCGGGACCTAATTAGCATAATTTATGTAAATAAGCCATCACTTTAATTCTGTATTTAGTAGTTGTTCATATGATGTTCGTACTAAATTGTTATGAAAGAGAAATGAATGTATTTGGGAGTATATACCTGCCTTATAAGAACTGTGGCCAGCTAAAACATTAATCACGGCAATAATGATTCAATATAGGCTCTTAAGTATTTGCTTATTTAAATCCAGGCGGCGACTTTTAGGCGAGGCAGAGTATTAAGCGTGACAAATTTAAGTTTTGCAACAGGCTACAGCTTTGGGTTTAGCGTTGGCATGCGCTCTTTTCGTCAAAAAACATGTTCTGACATAACTTTGCTTCATGGCCATGCTTCGGTGGACGAGACAAGATGACTACCACGCCAGAGTAGAGCTTACTGACAAATGAAAGCTTATCGTTTTTGCCAGCATGCATACGAAATGGCAACGTTAAACACTCCTTTGTGAGCAAATCTCTTGTTCCCACGATAGCCTAACGTCATACGATGCACAACCAACGAGAATATAATAAACCGAATCACTTGTTTTACGCCTATAACGTCTGAAATTAGATAAAAGGTTATTTACACTCTAAAAATGATAGCCTACAGCACGATAGCACGTAGGCCACACACTGTGGAAAAATATCGTGCTAACAGGCAAATTACATTCAGACTACAGCATTTTACTCAGTAAACGCGGAACCAATGTACTAAGTGCGCGTTTTAAGACTCCTGTGTAGCAGAAGAACATCCGGTCTGAATATCATTTAGTGATCTAGCTAGCTAATGAGCGATACTAAACTTCAGCCAAAAAAAAAGAATGGCTCATTTATTTCCCCTTTTAGGATAGGTTTCCTGTCATGATAACCAAAAAAATCATCTTAACAACCTTTCACTTACGATTAACTACTCGGATCTTAACCGCCAAATTAATCAAATTGAAATCTGTTCGTATTTTACTTTAGTTCTGGCAGACAGTCGTCATCTGACATGGGTTTTCTTAATAGTTCAACACGCTATACTGTTGACAGCTTACACCACACGCTCTTCAGACTAACTCGAGTGACTTACCAGCCGATCCGCCAGCTATGATCTGATGAGATGCTTCCCGCAGTAGACTATGCTCTTTCAAAGCAGACATTTTGTGCGTCGCGTTAAACTGCAAAGAAAACAAACAGTTTGCGTAACTCCACACTTCAAATTCTTAACTTACAATATTCTTTCACTGTTCAATGCACATCATCATCGGACAATCGCCTGGCCCACCTGAATGGGACAATAATGCACTTGTCAGCTAGCGAGCCGGTTTGCAGTTAGCAATAACTCCCAAACTCCTGCTTTTCATGCAGAATAGTCTTTGCAGTCGCGAGAGCTGCCAAATCGGTAATCATAAACACATGGCTTCGTTTTCACGCCTACGGATGTCTCCCACATTCTGTTAACTTAGCAACGAGTGTCAGAGTGTGTTCGTATATATATTGTGTGAACAGCTTCAAAACTGTTCTCAATTTATCGGTTGCTGATACCTACTTTTCACTCAAGCGGCTGGCATGGAACACTAGAAAAGAACGCTACGTTGCTGTCTACGGATGATTGAAACCGATGTTCAGTAGTGGGTGCGCAGCATTACCTGAGGGCAGAAGCTGAAGCTATTGTCAATGGAGCAGTGAGTACTATAAAGGGATGAGCTTGTGTACTTTGACGTTACGCGTATCAAACTTGCGGACTGTCGCCACATTTGCTTTATTATCTGCGTGTAACCACCCACTTTTTTCAACCATTCCCATTAATTTCGATAACCACGCCGCTACACTCATAGGATTTCAGAAGCCATGCCTAGAAGGATTTTTGAGTTGTGATGTGGCTTTTGGTAAAATTTCAATACGATTTTAAATATTAATTTTCGAGGAATCTGGTTTGCTTGAACGCCCGGAATTTGTAGTTCCCACGCGATGCATTATCGAGAAGGGAAGATATATTTATTTATTTGCATTTTCAGAAAAAAATCGAAATGTCGATAAAAAAGGTGAACACCTGCAACAACATGAAGTCTGTGACCCAAATTCAATAGAAAAAAATACAACCCCTATTCCGAAATAGTTGGGACGAAGGGTAAATTGTGAATAAAATCAAAATGCAATGACTTTCCGTTCACATGAGCCAATATGTTATTTACAATAGAATATAGATAACATTTCAAATGCTGAAACTGATACATTTTACATTTTTATCCACAAAATGAGCTTATTTCAAATTTTCTGGCTGCAACAGGTCACAGAAAAGTTGGGACACAGGCAAAAAAAGGGCTGAAAAAAGCAATTAATATATAAGAGAATCAGCTGAAAGAACATTTAGCAAGTAATTAAGTTAACTGGCATCAGGTGTGTAACATGATTGGCTATAAAAGGGATGTCTTAGAGAGGCTGAGTCTCTCAGCAGTAAAGATGGCCAGAGGCTCCAACCTGTGAAGGCTTGCGTAAAAAAAGTGTGGAATTCTTTAAAAACAATGTTCCTCGGCGTCAAATTGCAAAGGCTTTGAAGGTCTCATCATGGACAGTGCATAACATCATCAAAAGATTTAGAGAAACTGAAAAAATCTGTGCGTAAGGGACAAGGCCGAAGACCTTTACTGGATGCCCGTGATCTTCGGGCCATCAGACGCCAAGTGCATCACTTACTGGCATAATTCTGTCATTGACATTACTAAATGGGTCCAGGAATACTTCAAGAAACCACTGTCTGTAAACACAGTCCGCCGTGCCATCCAGAGATGCCACCTAAAACTCTATCATGCAAAAAGGAAGCCATTGCTAAGCATGATCCAGAAGCGCCGCCGTGTTCTGTGGGCCAAGGCTCATTTAAAATGGACTGTAGCAAAGTGGCGAAGTGTCCTGTGGTCAGATGAGTCCAAATTTGACATTCTTGTTGGAAATCATGGGCATCGTGTCCTCCGGGCTTAAGAGGAGAAATACCACCCCTCCTGTTATCAGCGTTCAGTTCAAAAGCCAGCATCTCTGATGGTATGGGGATGCATTAGTGCATATGGTGTGGGACAGTTGCATGTTCTAAAAAGCACCATGAATGCTGAAAGGTATATAAAGGTTTTAGAGCAACACATGCTCCCCTCCATATGACATCTATTCCAGGGAAGGCCTTGTGTATTTCAGCAGGACAATGCAAAACCACATACTGCAGCTATTACAACAGCATGACTTCATGTAGAAGAGTCCGTGTGCTGAACTGGCCTGCCTGCAGTCCTGATCTTTCACCGATTGAGAACATTTGGCGCATAATTAAACGAAAAATCTGTCAAAGGAGACCCAAAACTCTCCAGCAGCTGGAAGCCTGTATTAAACAAGACTGGGATCAAATTCCAATGGCTAAACTCAATAAACTTGTCTCCTCAATGCCCAGACGCCTCCACTCTGTGTTTAAAAGAAGAGGGGATGCTACACCATGGTAAACAGGCCCCTGTCCCAACTTTTTTGAGACCTGTAGCAGCCATCAAATTTGAAATGAGCTCATTTTGTGGATAAAATTATAAAATTTCTCAGTTTCAACATTTGCTATGCTATCTCTGTTCTATTGTGAATAAAATACTGGCTGGTGTGATTTGAAAGTCATTGCTTTTTGATTTTATTCACAGTTTACACTTTGTCCCAACTATTTCGGAATTGTGGTTGAACTGGGGTGTTGCTGATGTTTGTAGACTACCAAAAATTAATGGCAGGATTTTTTACTTTGCATTGGGTGGAAACTGAGAATTTGATATTGATTTTGATATTTTGATATTGATATTGATTTGCTTTCACTTTCACAACAAATCATGTTATTGATAGACATAGCAAAATACATTGCAAACATATTATAGCTCAATGACATGAGGAAACGAGGAAACCTTAAAAAAGCATAGCTTGTCGAAACAAGGTTCCTCTGAAAAAAGAAATATTATGTAATATATGCATATACATATGTACATACACATACATATACACACACATAAAGAAAAAAGAAGGTCATAGTATACTAAAGCTTCGATATAGTATGTACGCATAGCGAAAGTGGATAGGGAGGATCAACCAATACATATATTTAATCCATATACACAGACACACATCAAGACAGACAAAACAGGATAGGGAGGATTCAAACACGAATATAGGAAATATTAAAAAAGGCAAGGAAGGGGAAGTGAAAAGTGTGAGGAGAGCATGAGAGCACAGTACTTTTTTTTTTTTTTTTCTGCGGGAAGAAAAACAGGGTATGCCGAAAAGAAAGAAGAACAAAAAAAACTTAACCCCATAAGTATCAAATAAGATAGCTGTCTAGTACATGCCTCTTCATTTTCCTTTTGAAACTAAACGGATCGACAGATTGTTTTATAGTTTTATCCAAGTTCTTCCAATACTTTGGCCCAACAGAAGTGATAGTTTTTTGTGCAAAAGCTGTTCTTGTACAGGGGAGACAAAAGTGTCCATGGAGTACTTGTCTTGTAGGATATTGATGTCTTTCAGTGGTTCTGGTGAACATGGAGGTAATTGCTTGTGGAAGCTCATTTTTTGATAATTGATACATAAAGTAAACTAAATTCAACTCAAACAAGTCGCGTATTTTGAGGATTTTTGTTTTATTAAAAAAGTGGCTTTGTGTGGGACAAATAATGTGCATTATTTTTTGAAGTACAATGAAGATCAGATTTAAAGGACCTTTTGCACTCCCACATGAATTGTTCAATTCCAAGTATGTTGACCGTACCCCCTGCCCTAACACCCCTCCCATCCATTTTCCTACCTCTACACAAACACGCAAGATTCTGGGCATAGTTATCTGTTAAATCTTTTGCCAAGTAAGCCTTTCCAAAAGAAGCATTTAGTCATTTTATGGCATTATTGCTTACTTTTCCCAGGCTCTCACCTATTAAGTACTGGCAACTCTTCAGATGGCCAAATTGTCAGGACCTCTCAAAATGGCTGACCTTACATTTTCATTCCCTTTAGAGAAGCTTTAGGGACCAGCTCATGATCCCATTTTGAGTCCAATAAGTCAAAGTCTAGTCAAACTTTATTTCTATCGCACATTTCAACGCAACAAAGTTGATCCAAAGTGCTGCACAATACAAACCACATACAATAAATATAAGTAAAAAAGAAATAAGACCATTAAAAGAGACTAAAACAAGCACATTTCTCAGGAAAAAAAGTAAATTCACGTTGCCTGAAAAGCTAAGGCATAAAAATGGGATTTTAAACAAGGTTTAAATTTTAGAAGTGGCAATAGTAGGAGATGACCGAGTGTGGAGGGGGAGGCTGTTCCAAAGCCTAGGGGCAGCGATAGAATAGGCCAGATCATCCTTGAGCTTCAGCCGTGATTGCAGGACTTAAAATAATAGCTGGTTGGATAATCTGAGGGACCTTGGGGCAGAATATTGTTTAAGAAGGTCACTTATGTACTTTGGTGCAAGACCATGAAGTGTCTTAAAAACAAAAAGTAAAACCTTAAAATCAATGTGGAATTTAACAGGCAGCCACTGGAGTGAAGCCAGAACAGGAGTTATATGATCCTTCCTCTTAGTACCAGTTAAAAACCTTGCTGCTGCATTCTGCACAGCCTGGAGCCGAGCGAGGGAGGTTTGTGACACCCCCAAATAAAGCGCATTGCAGTAATCTAAGCGTGATGTTATAAAGGCATGGATTACTGTCTCCAAGTCCCTGGGATTTAAAAGCAGTTTAAGCCTGGCTATCAAACGAAGCTGAAAGTAACTACCTCTCACAACAGCGTTAATTTGTTTGTAAAATTTCAAAGAGGACTCAAAAACTATGTCAAGATTTTCTACATGGTCACGCAGGTTGACGGAGAGTGGTTCCAACTGATTGCCAATCATCGGGACAGAGGGAGGAGGTCCAAAAATGATAACACCAGTCTTATCCTCATTAAGTTGAAGGAAGTCGTTTGCTAACCAACACTTAATGTCATCAATGCAGTGAAAAAGTGACATCAGTGAGGCACTGCTGTTGGGTTTCACTGGTAGATAGAGCAGCGTATCAACTGCAAAACAGTGAAAGGAAATGTTATGCTTTTGAAAAATAGAGCCAAGAGGGAGCATGTACAAAGAAAATAACAGGGGACCTAATACAGGACCGTGGGGAACACCACGTGAGATTGGAGCTCGTGACAAGGAGGCACTACCGAGATTTATTGAGAGGGATCTGCCTTCAGAGTAAGAGGTAAACCACTTCAAGGCAGCACCCTGAATGCCTACTTCACTGCTAAGGCCATTTAACAAAATATTATGGTCGATAGTATCAAATGCAGAACTGAAATCAAGTAAAACCAGGGGCCGTATGCATGGAGGAGGGATAACTTTACCCCCAGATAACGCCTATCCTCCGGATAACTATCTGAGGGATAACTGCCGCGTGCTATCCGTATGCATGAGTCAAGGATAGGGTAGGGAATAGCTATCCCAGGTTTACACGCAATCGCTATTTTTTAAAGGGGGGCTCCCTGTGTTTTATAGCATTCTGCGCATATCTGTGAGGGATTCTTCGCAACACACTTACATAACGACATATTTCTCGGTTTTTAGTTGTATAACAAATAGCTATTTTCTACAATGCAGCAGGCGTCAGTTGCTTCACAACCAAAGCGGCAGCGGAAAAGTTACTTTTCTGACACCGAAATCTACAGAGCCTGGGAAGTGCAATGACAAAAGAAAATAATTAATTAGTGGCCACAAGATATAACTCGTTCCCACGAATTAGTTATTTCGTTCCGACGAGTTAGTAACTTCTGGCAATGATGTAACTCATCCGTGGGAACAAGTTACTAACTCGTTGGAACAAAATAACTAATTTGTGGGGGCGAATTATATCTTGTGGCCACAATTTAAATTTTTTCTTTTGTCATTGCACTTCCCAGGCTCTATAGAAATCCTTTTGGAGGAAACCTCGGTGGAACGTACAGTGCTGTTTACAGCTGATACATGTGCTGTAACGACCAAAATTAAGACTGAAATTTGGACCCGAATGGCCACAAAGGTGAATTTGTGCAGTTGCGCTGAATGCACTATTTCAGAACTGAAAGGTAAGTGGAAATCTCTGAAAGCAGCTGTACTAAACAGACAGCGAGATCAGTGGAATCCGTGGAATAAAGCCGCTATCCCCAGTTGAAACTGGGTATAACTTTATCCCCAGATAAGGACTGCGGATAGTGCTATCCCCTCTACATGCATACCACTTTTACCTCGCTATCCGGGATAGTCTCTATCCTTCGGATACGTCTGTTATCCTGGCGTCATGCATACGGCCCCAGGACTGCACAAGACCTAGAGTCGACAGCCAACAGGAGGTCATTCATAACTTTCACGCGAACAGATTCTGTACTGTCATGTGCTCTGAAACCTGACTGGAATTTCTCCATGATATTGTAGTGGTTCAAATAGGATGTGAGTTGAAAGCTAACAACCTTTTCAGGGATTTTAGACAAAAATTGAAGTTTAGAAATAGGCCTATAATTTTTGTAGGCAGTTGGATCAAGGTTTAACTTTTTTTAGCAATGGTTGCACTACAGCATGTTTAAAACTGGAAGGTACGCAACCATTTATGAGACAGCTATTAATTAGGCTCAAGACCATAGGGCTGAGAATAGAAAAAACTTCCTAAAAATATGTGAAGGCAAAATGTCCAAGGGACAAGCAGTAGGTTTTATGTGAGAGACCATCTCAGATAACTGCGCAAGAGAGACAGGCTGAAAACAGTTTAAACAACTCGGCGGCGATTTTGACACTGTGGGGTCATTTGCAGGAGTTAAAACTTAGTTAAAATAACACCCCATCTCCTAATCCCATTTAGTTACGGAAGCAAAAGGGACTGTCATGCTGAAACCACATGCAGTTTCCTTACACTGGACAAGGCTGAGTATACTGCATGCAGATTAATCACTCATTGAATATATTTACATAGAGTGATGGTTCTCAACCTTATCCAGAACAGGTCAGTGTGGGCGCAGGATTTCACTCCAACCAAATAGTTACACGCCTAATTCCACAAATCAAGGTGATTAACAGTAACTTCAGGGCCCTTGTTCCTCAAATCAAGGTACTGGAGGTCAGGGAACTGGTTTTCCACCCTTCCCATTATCTGGGAGTGTAGTGTCATGACATTGGCACAGTGGTTCTTAATGTCAGTCCTGGGGGCCCATTGGCTATACTGGTTTTTCTTCCAACTACAGTTGCAATTGTAGGATTTTGTGAAGCTGTTAATTTGTCTTAATTAGGTGCATTTACTGTTTAATGCAGTTATTTACCCTCTTATGCCACATGTTGACAGAAATATCCAAACATACAATGAAGTGTAAAACAATCCATATGCACATCGTGAGGTATTGGACATAGCTGCTTAAAAAGAGGGAAAAATATGTGAGCAACCAAATTAAATAATTAGTTGGCTCCTAATTGGTGAAAACTAACCATTTACTTGACAAGCAAATTATAGATTCAAACCTTTTTATGTCATGGTAATGTAATAGAGTTAACGCAAAGTATTTTGAAAGTTCTGGAAACACTTGCATTCTGCAATTTGATTTGGGGCTTACTAATTTTCTCATTGTCCAATTTAATCTATGTTGTACTTAAAATGTTATTAAATTAAATTATTTGCATAGGAAATAGCACAATTTGTTCTAGGGTATTTCATTCTATTTGGCACACATAGATATTTTTGAGAAAATGTGGCCTACGAGAGTAAGCAACTGCTGTAAATGTGAAACGTACCTAATTATGACAAATAAATAGCTTATTAAGATTCTATGATCGCAATAATGGTTAGAACAAAAACCAGCACACATTGGGTCCCCAGGAATGATGCTGAGAACCGCTACTCTGGCCAATCGGCAGTGCTAATTGCTTATTTATTTACCAGGGAGGAAAGAAAAACAGGGACAGATTTGGATTCAGGGGTCAGATTTGAGGATCCCTGCTCTGGAGGCTGATTAGGAGAATCATGTGTTTAACTGCATCAGTGGAATGAAAGCTTGCACCCACACCATTCCTCTCTCAATAAGGCCAAGGACCTCAAGCATTGAGAAATGCGCAGTATCCACCTTATTCCCACGTCCCATGATCTCTTGCGCGAATTATGGGCGCAGCTTCCGCTGCATACTGTCTCTGAACAGTTTAGCGTAGTAACACCTAACGCTAATCCTCTTTTTTTGAAGTGATCGGTAAATAATATGCGAGGGAACATCACCTTTTATCCCTTAGACAGGTTAACGTTACGGTACCGCTGCCTTCTACTATCGAGGAATGGGAGAGCGACCTGAAGCAGTGGCCACAGATGATGAACACTAGTGCATTTTGCTACATTAGCGACTGTTGCCACTGACTGTGAAGCTATGAACAATCTAAAAAGCTCCGAAGCGTATGCAGTACTTCCACAGCAACAAGGTTGGTCGCGTTAGGAGGTAAGATATGACCGTATGTAGGCTACCTGAAAGCGATATACTTTCTGAGAATATTTATGAAGGATACACTATATTTCAGCAGAAAATATTGCTCTATTATGAAATGTAGTGGATTGTTATACAGAGTAAATTAAGCCATCTGACAGTACGAGTCAAAATAGCTCTTTTAAAGCCAACTGCATTATACAGTATAAAGTTGCTTGCTAATCCAGTACTGTCACATGTAAAACAGTGAGTCCATTTTGGCCATACTTTTAATTTGAGTGAATTGAGGTTTGGAGTGCAAGACTATTGTTTAGAATAGAGCAGGCTATTTTCAAATTGTAGTAGACTATTGCTACTTCTTCAGCCTCATCATAAACTGTACAGGATGAAACGTTCGTTACACTGACTGGCATTACCGGACGAATACAACAATTTTCTGTCCTCCCTACACGTGAAATCATTCCTGGTGCTCTCCTGGCACCACTGTCAAAATGCTTTTGAGGACCCGGCGTCTCCTCTGCGGCGGTCTGTCTGAGCCTACCGATAAAGTAGGAATCGCTGTTTGTCGTCATAATGAAATGAGCACCTAATTTTTTTCGGGGATCTATTCAAATTCAGGGTTTTCAGCCACATTCTGGCTTCCTCTTCTGTAGGTAGGCGATGGAAACTGTATTGCTGAACCCAAGGACAATCCCCTATGTTCTGGGTGCGTGTTCAAAACACTGTTGATGATGCCATAAATTTTGCTTCCTCTGGTTGTTAGTTCAGCCTCGAACAGCACAACAGGTGCCGGAGCTCCAATTGGGCATTTTAAGAAAAGCAAGTTAATTTGTTAAAAAAACGAGCTGTAATCGCAAAGTTAACTGAATTATTTTCGAATGAAGCACCGCTGTTCTTGACTAGCCACTCGCAAACAGCTACTTCCGCGGGAAATTGCACCCACAATCATATCTACAGCAGCGCCCTCAGGAATAAGGTGGATTTGACAGATGTGCATGTGCCAGAGTCACACGCTGAAGCTAAAATTTAGTGATGTATTGATCTCTCCCACGCACACACACACACACACACACACACACGCACGCACGCACGCACGCACGCACGCAAGAAATATCTACAAATGAAGAGTAAACAAAACATTTCAAATTTATTTTCAATGGGTTTTCTTATCAATTTTAATTCACAAAGCCCACGAAGTGCAACAAACATTTATTTTCGTACCCTTATGCAGCAAATGGGTCAAGTACAGTCCATTCTTTCCTTCTTTTGCGACATCAAGCAACTGCACCCACTAAAGCTTAGGTTCAGGGTATTTTATAGGTTGACCAATTTGCTTAATATAATTATCTTGCTTACTACAAACCTGTCCCCCCCTCCCCAAAACAGCCTAAAGCAATAAATAGAGCTAAACTGACAAAGTGGTTCAATCCAAAAAACAAAATAAAATAATAAATTCAAGTGTACTAGCTTTAAGACCATTTTGGTCTTCCTGCTCCCCAGAAAGAGATCATCCATGATGCACTGCCCAGGGTGTCACTAAGACCCACAAAAAAGTATTGGTCCTCTTCGTCTAATTTCTACTGGAGGGGCGTTAAACGGTCATGCTAAAGGTGAATTAGGCGTCTACAGGATTTCAGTATGCTTTATGCTTCAACAATTTCTTTTCAAGTCACATGCGGTATTTTGACCAGTCAGAAAACACTTCAAGGTTTTGAGGGCCTAGGTTGGCTGCAAGATGTTTGGAAACCAATACCCATTCTACAGCTCTCCAAGACCGGAGTTTGGCACATATGGCCAAATGGGTGCCTCTAGTCATTGACAAGACAGTGAACACTCAGCTATAACGTCTGCACCAAAACCGCAGATCTCTCAGTGAAATTTAACAAAAAATTTAACATTAGTACAAGAAAATATTGGAAACTACAATGATGAAGATAAAAAAAAAAAAATCACATGACATCTGAACACAGACTTGGTCCCCCACCAAAACAGGAAAAAAAAAAGGCTCTTTGCAATGCCAAAAGTCAGGCACTGCCACAGTTGGGCCTCAATGTCTGTTACAAATTGACTGGAGCTTTTGCTGTTACCGATTGAACTACTACTTTTCAAAGCAATAATGATGAAAAATACGAACATCCTGTAATTTTGACAAAATACTTGACAACTTGGGCAACTAGATTTGAGTCAAATAATGTGTGGCTTTCAGGGAAGAGCTTTAACCATTTACCCTGGTCACGTAAAAAAGTAACATTCATACTGGCGCCAGGGGGAGACAATTTCTGTGGAAGACAAGTAAAGCTCATATCATTACTGTAATAAGAACAAAAGACTTTCACTGTCAGTAAATATTTACTTTGATGGTAGTGACCACAATTTTGCAATCAAACATTCTTTTACATTTTACTAACCTCCAAAGAAGCCTGAGAAAAGATCTTGCACAACACTGAACTGCAATGCAGAGGAATCCAGGCCTTGTCAGAATGCATGTACTTATTCCCCAGTATTCAAAATGATAATAATTGTGATAAAATGTGTAGAGCTCAAAATCAAAGGGCATTCCCCTAATACCAGTTTTAGAGGGACAACAAATGCAAAAACAATTCTTAATGATTTTTTTAGTATGATTTAATACTACCCATTAAAAATGATAATAGTTGGGGGCATTTGAATTTTTTCCAGAGTTGAAGGGAGGGACGCATCCTCCTTATAATCTCTGTCCATGCCAACACCAGAGTTCAAGCTTTTATGAAACAACATAATTGAATTTTTCCAAGAATAATGGCAAAAACTACACATATTCTGGATGACTTTCTCAAACTCCAGAGATGAAACCAAAATATACAAAAAAAAGATTTCCCACAATACACACACTGACACAGCCAACACTTGGTGAACTTGATACCGCTCACATTACTCAGATGCACTCCAGCAAATAAGCAGTTCAATCTCTTGCACAGCTCTGAAAGAATCAAAAGCTTATCAACAATGTAATACGCCCACTTGGTCGCACTCAGTGATCATAACAACAAGAAAACAAGACTTAAAGTTGCTTCAGGCTTAGCCAGGCTTATAGGCAGTGAAGACACTGAAAAAATATGATACATGCAAGCAATTTAACATGGCATCTGTTACAGCACTAATGGACTGACTCCTTACCAGCGGGCAAAGGTAATCCAGCCTCCTCTCAAGGAAATCTAATGCACGTGGACTCCATATAAGGAAATAGAGGGGCAGGCAAAATTATGTTCACCTTTTTGCTACTTAAGCCGTTAAAAAAATACGGAGATGCACGTCAAAGAGAAGTCAAGGCTAGAGTCCTGGGGCAGAGAGGGGACCTGCCGCAGACTGCGATCATCTCCTAACGTATCGGATATCACCCGAAGGCTGTGACGGGAAGACCAGTTCCCATTCCGGCATTTAAATTACTCATACACTGCGAATTCTAGACCACAATGTAAACTCTTTAAGCCCTGAAGTATACACCAGCCCACTCACATGTTTCAGCATGAAGAGTGAGGAGAAAATCAAAACAGAGACCCTGGCGTCCGTCATTTAAGGATCAAACACTTTTCCTTGACTTTTTCCACCCATATAGTACTGGTCTCCAAGACCAACAAAGCCAAATGTGGTGAAATACACTTGAGCCACTGCCGGAATCTACATTTGCATGTAGTTTGCCAGCAGGTTTTGTTACAGACGTGGGAAGAACAAGCACACAAGCATGGATGAGGCAGCTGACATCATCCTCCAGGATGACGTCTTACTTTATTATAGTCTTCATGGCGATTTTTTTTCCCCAGCTGCTTATGTAATTCCCTTGACAATATTTTCACTCATCTTCTGGTTCCCATGGTGCTTTGGGGTTTGGAGGCAGTTTCACAGTAGCGTGGGGCCCTTGGTGGTGCGTGTCATAGAAGGGAAGTGTTTGCTGTCTATGTCCCACAACTTTTTGTCCCCCTGGGCCCTCAGCGGGGCACTGGGGCTGGATGGCTGGGGGCCATAAGATGGTAACGTGGAGGCCCAGTAGTTGATGTAGCTGGCCATCAGCAGGGTGATCTCCAGAATCTTCAGAAAGGGAAGAGAGAAAGAGTAGGGGCAATTTTACTTTTTAACACAACATGTTTTGTTTGATTCAATGCCCAGGCTCTGTGACCCAGCCTGGTGTAGCCCATGCAACAGTTAACCAATTTTTACATCAGTGTGAGGTAAAGTCTCATTCACCGTGAGGCACACAAAAGTAAATTTGAGATAGACTTTGGTGCAGTTCTGCTTTCCAGAATAGATATTAGCCTTGACCTTCCTCGGCACCAGCATATTACACCTTATCAAACCTTTTGTATTTGTAAATAAAATGAATACTTGTGCAAGATGCCCATTCATATCACTAAGACTAGACAACATTAAATTTACTGTAAAGTAACTTTTGGCCAGAACCTTTGATTGAAGGAAAGTTTATTGATGCATAACCAATATTTTTTTGTCTGGTGGTAATTAATATACTTCTCATTTTGCCATGGCAAAAGATTCAGCTATGTACTGAAGGTGGACAGCAGGTGAAGACCTAGGTATGTAATGGCAGTTACCCCATCCACTGTACCTTGGGCTTGGCCATGGAAAAGGCCAGCTTGTC
This sequence comes from Gymnothorax javanicus, assembly GCA_029692085.1. Taxonomy (NCBI): domain Eukaryota; kingdom Metazoa; phylum Chordata; class Actinopteri; order Anguilliformes; family Muraenidae; genus Gymnothorax; species Gymnothorax javanicus. Next base: position 27,697,389 of record CM056193.1, read on the forward strand.
AACGGTCCTCTTGCCCAATCCTTGCTCCCGCATTTGGCTCACCACCACCATGAAGTCGTCACGACAACCGCCAAAGGTGATCACTGATTGGTAGGTGTATGTCACCAGCACATGCTAGACAGAGAAGGGAGAGTCTGTAAAGGACACTGGAAGAGTGATTGTTTCTCAAGTTTACTGTGCGCTGTAGACCCTGACAAGTGTGGTGAACTCAAATGTTTTGTGGAAACAGAATACCGCAAAAAAAATTGAGTATGCCAACTTAATGATCTTGTGTTCACAGTGCTTAAAAATGTAAAAAATAACTTTACCTTATTTTCTTTAAGTTCCTTCCTCACAATGCAATTAAGTTGGCCTACACAATTTTTTAGAGGTAATTGATTTTGACAAAACATTTGAGTTCACCACACTATCAGGGTTTACAGTGTATATGACTTGGAGTCGTATTCTAAAGCTCAATGATACATTTCCAGATGTGTTTCTCTCACACGGGAGCTTGTGGAAGTACTAGCAGCCTGAAAGACAGGCCGTAAATGACACTGAGGAGGTAACCCAGCGGAGAGCTCTGGCAGACATGCTTTATTTCTCAGCTGAACTAGTCGAGTCTTCCTGGGAAGAACATGTCAAACCCAACTGCAGCTTTCTTCTCCCCCAGTGAAGTTACACTGTTTGACATGTGACACGAAATCTTTCAACAGCAATTTTTCTCGATCTGGTTTATGTGTGGGTTTGGTTCAGCTCAATTTGAAAAGATGGGCAACAAAAATGGTTTAATGATCTGCTAAAAATGTTTGGAATGAAAACAGCTGACGATACAGAAACAGACCACATCTGGCATTACTCTGAGGGCACACAGAACCATTATGGATTATCGTAATTATAAAAAGATTTACACTCAGTGGACTGATTCAAGTACACAGTGCTCGATCTCACCCTCGCCCTCCATCACTGATTCTCACCATTGTGTTGAAATCCAGCACGCTCAGTCCATCCTCATTCACGGCCAGCCAAAGCTGGGGATGGTCCTCCATTACGCATGGTGGGAGTGGCTGCACCACAAGATGACGGAAGAAGAGAGACACAGGACCACAGATGACAGAAGAACAAAACAGACCAGAGACCACAGAAGAAGAAGAAAGACCAGAAACCACAAAGAAAAACAGACACCATGCAGGGACCACAGAAGACCAGGGACCACAGTATTAGAAAGATGCAGACCAGGATGTCAAGAGACTTCAACCTCAACTGGCTGTATTTTGCATTTCCACTTTTTACTTAACTTCTCTGTAAAATGACGCTACAATCACTAAAAAATGGACTGGGAAACTTTCATTGGCAAATATCATTGAGTAAGAAAAATACTTTCCCTTTGATGAAATAACTGAAAGCACTGTTTTGCATACGACAGCATGGGAGCAGATGAATTAACGTTTTTTCCCCACTAACCTTGGCGCTAAAGAGCTTGGCTCCGAACAAGGGCCATTTTCGGGCGACGGTTAGGTAGATACGCACACACTCAGGCACACTGCACCCACGCAGCACCGTCCATTTGGTGGCCAGACGCTCCATGAGGTCTCTGATGGGGGAGATTGTCACGCAATGTCAGGTGTTGGAGACTGAGAGGAGTGAGAGGATAGTAATACTATAACATGGACTGGATACTTCATCCTGCGAAGACTAACAATCAACAATCATGACTCTTAGTTTATGTGGTCTTGTTATGTGTGCTCCAACTGTTAAACTTGTGAGTTGGTGTATCTTTCTGTGTTTGTGTATGGGAGTGTGTGTGTGTGTGTGTGTGTGTGTGTGTGCATACTCGCATATGTGTGTGAAGAGCAAGAGAAGGATAAAGAGTGAGATCGAGAGAAGCTCTCTCCAAATTCAGTCCACTACATTAATACTTTGGCCCGAGGTTTCAGTAAGTTAAAATATTTTCAGAACTTGTTTTATTGAATTCATCCCTTATTGAATTTAAAGTGTGTTATTATTTTAATGGTCTAAATGATCTATAGCACTAAACGTCTCCTACAAACATTTTATAAAAGTAAATGTGATTCAAGCGTAGTGGCCCATCGGGCCGGTGCTTAACCCCGGTTTCATGGCATGAAGCGATGAGGAGTATTACTACTCCCATGCCAGTCCAGCGCTGGTACTCCCCCAGCTCTTAGTCAAGTTTCCCTGACTATTTGCTGGTACCCATTTATACACCTGGGTAGAGTGAGGCGTGAAGTGTTTTGCCCAAGAACACACCGCGAAGGCCCTGGCCGGGGCTTGAACTCAGGACCTTTTGATCCCACGTCAAGCCTACTTAACCACTGCGCTATCATGTCTCCCCGTGCAAACATTTCATACAGTAACAAAATTGCTGCAAAGTTGCTTCAGGCACTATAATTATATAGCGAGGTTTGGTCATGGCAACAAAGCTTGTTTGAATTGAACTGAGAAACAGTGAGAGAGAACCGGAAAGAGGCTCCAGCAGTACCTGAGCTGGTCCAGGCTGCAGTCCTGTTTGTAGCGTTTGGGGTAGAATCGCTCCAGAGCCTGCAGCAGGGTCTGTTGCACTTTGGGTGGGAAGGAGCTGCTGGGGCTGGAGGAGCCGGGACGGTCCAGGTCTCCATACTCCACCTGCAGGTGTTAGTCACAGCGATGAGCCCTGCCTTGTCTGCTAAAACTACAGGCTGCAGCCCCATCAGCTGCTCTGTCCTTAAAGTGTGTGCTGCCTATCAGGCATTATAGAATGCGATAGATGATATCGGAAGAAATATCAGTGTTATTTTCTAACTATACTGTGGGCCATGTTCAATTATCAGTGTGTTGTCTTACATGGAAGCAAAACATCAATGAAAGCACAAAAAGAAGCCTCACATCATGCAGTATTCAAGAGGCCAAAATGATTGTTTTCTCATTGATAAGCTTGCGCCCTCGTTTACTTAGTAAAACCCTGAAAAATAAGCTAATCCTCAGACGCCCACACACCTGAGCCATGAGGGCAGCCACCTCCAGAGCCAGCTCTTTGTTGACAGGGAAGTGGCCTTTCAGGACCTCGTCATTCACCTGGTACGCCAGCAGGAGGCGCTCTCGGTCAGTCTCACCCTTTGCCTGGGCTCGGAAACACAGTCTGGACACACAGAGGGACTGATGAAAATCATGTGAAGAATTAACTGGTCTAAACACACATGCAGAGACATTCACATGCTTACACCGCACACGCATGTACCCACAAACACGTAAACACACACTGCTCAGCCGTTGTTTCCCCACAAACCGTGGTCATAATTGGACATCAGTTCCGCTGTCCATATGCAAGGAATCTAATGGAAATCAGTCATGTTCACAGGTCATGAGAGCAAAAGAGCAGCCTTCGGTAATAAGAGGATATTTCTAATCAGCAGTGCAATACACACTAAAGTGAAGTGGTACCTGCTTTTATAGGTTAAGCGTACGATGCGGGTTCCCTCATATTTTCCAGGGTGCAGTTCCTTTAGGGCCTGCTCCCACTTTGAGATGACATCGCAAATCTGGAAAAGAAGCTCATCTCAAACCACAGCATCCCATCTCAAACCACAACTTCCTGATGCAAAGGCGCAATGTCCTGACTCAAACACACAACTTCCTCGCTCAATTCACAACTTCCTCTCTTAAACACACAACTTCCTCACTCAAATACACAACTGCCTGACTCAAACAACTTCCTGACTCAAACACACAACTTCCTCACTCAATTCACAACTTCCTCTCTTAAACACACAACTTCCTCGCTCAAATACACAACTGCCTGACTCAAACAACTTCCTGACTCAAACACACAACTTCCTCACTCAATTCACAACTTCCTCTCTTAAACACACAACTTCCTGACTCAAACACGTAACTTCCTCACTCAATTCACAACTTCCTCTCTCAAACACACAACTTCCTGACTCAAACCGCAACTTCCTCATTCAAACACACAACTTCCTCACTCATTTCAGAACTTCCTGACTCAAATACACAACTGCCCCTCGGAACCTCTCGGCAGATTCCTCTACTCTTCATCAAGCCTCGGATGTATGACAGAAAGTTAATATGCTGTTCCGCCTGACATTTCTTTGCCGGAAGACCAATTTACGCAGTTATATAAATCCGCGCACTACATCGCCACCTACAAATGGAGGAAAAACTGACCTGCGCGAAATGTGTGGCGACGCTTCTTCATTTCTTGACACAAGAGGCAACACGATGTTTTTGCCAATTTGACATCGAACCCAGTGCAGCTGCCACTGGACGCCGCATTGTTTATCCAGAAAAAAAACTTCTGGCAAATGGCTTCCGCAGTCACACATCCGAGGATTGATGAGGAATGAATCGGCCGAGGTTTGCCGAGTGACACAACTGCCTGACGCAAATCACCACTTCCTGATTCAAACTACAACATCCTGACTCAAACCGTGACTTCCCGACAAAAACTACAACTTTCTGACTCAAACCACCACTTCCTGACTCAAGCCGTGACTTCCTGACTCAGGCCTACCAAAGAAAATGGCCAAGCTGTAACAAAAGTTTGTCAGATGTCTACCTTTTTCAAATAAACAGCAACGCAAAATGAAAAAGTGGCATATTCCCGCAAAACTTTGCACCATGACACTTTAAAGTCGATACATTTTCACAAGGACCAAAATCATATAAATCGCACGGCCTGTAACAAACCCGGAGACGTGTGCTTGTGTGCGCATGCGCAGTTGGTTCGTCTCTGGGTTTGTCACAGGCCGTGCAATTTACATGAGTTTGGTTCTCGTGAAAATGTATCGACTTAGAAATATTGTGATGCGAAGTTTTGCGGGAATGTGGCATGTTTTCCATTTCGTCTTTCTGGTTATTTGAAAAAGGTAGACATCTGACAGACTTTTGACACAGCTTGGCCGTTTACTTTGGTAGGCTTGTGACTGAGACCAACACTTCCTGACTCAAACATACAACTTTTTTCCCCTTGCCGCCTTGAAGCTAATTGCCCTTCCCCAGCTAGACAATGGGCTCCATCATAGATGGAGATGACATCAATCAATCAGGAAAAGAATCTCATCTCAGCAGCATCCCATCTCAGACCCCAGCCTCATGGCCGCTGGTACCTTGACAGTGGGTTGCAGACAGTGCTCCAGGTCCTTCCCAGAGGGGTCGTCAGTGAAGAGGGCAAAGCCAGATACCAGGGGCTTTCTCATACCAGCCTTCTGGTTGAGTGTGTTCAGAAACTCCTCCACTGTGGTGGATCCATCAAATCCCACCACCTGGTCACAAAAGATCTCAATCTGACTCAGAACCAACCTATGGACCCCTGACTGCCATCAGTCTCTCAGCCAGGAGTGTACAGCTGAAGGGGAGACTGGGGTCCGATGAGCCATGGGGACCAATGAGTCATATCACTATTTTGCGATCAATCGATGCCAAAGGTGTTTAAAATAGGCAAAATAGTGATATGGCTCATTTATCCCCATGACTCATCAGTCAATGGTCAAATATTTTGCCTTTTTTAAGCAGCTCTGTCAACGATTGATTGCAAAATAGTGATATGGCTCATTGGTCCCCATGGCTCATCGGAACCCAGTCTCCCCTATCCAAAATCAGCTGATGTGAGTGCAAGTTTGAGTTATAGTCCAGCATTAACTCCTGAATCAAGTAATTTACCAAACATGGACTGTAATCAAGACCCTACTAAGTAAATTTAAGCTTTTTCGCATTGTATGAGAACAAAAAAAAAAAAAAAAATAGCATCCACTTTAGCCCTTTTATCGTAGGAATGGACGCACCTTCTCTAATCTATCCAGACAGAGAAGCACAGAATTTTTATGAGGAAAGTTCAGTCTGTTTCATTCCCCAAGGTTAAATATTACTATTTTATGGAAAACTATTACATTTCTTGAAGGAGTATGACAATGCATTGCATAGGACAGCTCCCACCATAATATTTGTAACAAGGTTTCTTTCAGAACTTGGGCTTCTGTTTTCATATATATATTGAATACAGTCTAATAAGCTCTCTAGGCCAAGCGGGACCATCCTGGTTTCAGAAGTAGGAGTGAACCATCTGGTAACAATAAAGCACCTTCTTTCATAATGCAAGCAATATAACCTTGAAAATAGAATGTGAGTTCCTGGTCATGCAGTAGGTTAGACTAAACAATGAACTGCTGACATCCAGTAAAAGACAGTGAACAAAGCATTCAGTTTGTTTTTGCATCAACAGAAGACCGAAGTTCTAAAATGAGGGCTCTTAACTCCCAATCCTGAGGGTTTTAAGTCTGCAGGTGCTTGCTCGAACCATGTACGACATCCACTACTTCACCTGATTTCACAACATCCTTGTTTCAGGAAGTAAGCTCATTTGGTAAAGCAGGAAAAGCCTGCATGGCTATAGGAAATGCCTGAGGAGACTGTGGCCCACAGAACCTGGACTTGAGCCAATATGCTCTAGATGGTTACAAATGAGGCGGGAAGTACAGATTAAATGTGCGTTTGTCGATATAAAGTAAGAGCAGAACTAATCAGTAGCTGGTGTGTGTTGATACTCTATCAGGTTGGCCTTACAGTTTCCGGTAAGCGTATTAGCAGTACCTATTTAGTGCCATAACAGTTCCTGGCCTAGGCTGATACAGCATCAGGTATTATAAGTGTGGTTACAGTATCCAGTAAGAATTTTTTTTTAAATGCCAAGAAGAGTTGTTGGAGTACCTGGTATGTATATTTACAGTACCTGGAAAGAGTTGTTTCAATGCCAGATAAATGTTTTCACAGAACCTGTACAGTGTTGTTTCAATGCCTGGCATTTTTTTTTTTTTTTTTTTTTTTACAGTTTCAGAGTAAGTGGTAATTGTTCCTCCAATACCTGATGCTGTTAGAGTACCTGGTAAATGTAGTGACTGTACCTACTGGTTGCTGTGGGAACACCTAGTGTTATTGCAGTATAAAATACGTGTTGTAACAGTCCCTGGGCAGTGTTGTGCGAGTGCCCAGGCAGTAAGTGTGTAACAGTACTGGAGGAGAGCTGTTTCAGTACCTGGTAAGTGTTGTTCATGAAGTGTACAGGGATGCTGAAGGGTAGGGAGTGATGATAAGGGTTTCTCAGAAGGATGGATAGGATCTCCATGCGGGACGGCTTGGCCTCCCTCTCGCCATTTTGCAGAGTGCGCTCCACCGACCTCTGGCAGTACACTGCGTACTTCCCCACCTCCGTCCTGAGCAGCAACAGGGTCACATGATACATTAACTCACCAATCTCAGGTCAAATAATAATTTATGCCCAATGTAAAGTAAAATTGGGCTTAAATCCGTTATATTCTGAACATTTTTAACTATTAATTCTTAGTTTCAATTGCTGCATAAGATTACACATTTCAGACACTGTAACTGACAATAAGCTTGCTTGTCCAGCATCACATCATAATTACTATTGAAACTTACACTTACTTTATTGATCATGAATCTGCATTAATATTCTCTAAAATATGTCAGGGTTCCATAGACTCTGACTGTCAGGGACCCTATAAAAACTTGCTCTGTAATAGCGCAGAGATGCATTATCTTGTCGTGATGGGGCCCTGTGTGTTACCATTTTGTTCGCCCCTAAAAATTTCAGGCGGTGCCCCGTCCCTCAGCCTTAGATCAGTTCTCTGCCTGGGGACTGGCCAAGGAACGACAAACCCGAGAAACTTTAACAGCTCCTGTAAGACTGTTCCTCTCAGTCTCTTCTGCATCTTATCTGGGCTTTTGAGGCACCGTTTGACCATCCCTGTGGAATGTGTGTCGACCTCACTAACATTCCTGACACTTAAGTCCAGCAGGAGGGAGAAAGAGGCAGAACTCAGGAGGAAAAAGGTATGCAAGACCAGCCAAGTCAGATTCAGCTGTAACCACACATCACAAACACTCGACAGACCTCGGCAGAGCTGGCTCCATGCTTTCTTTTGGTTCCCTGAGCTGAAACAACAACAACCAGAGCTCCCATGTTCCGATGAATGTTTTACACTGAGAGTACTGCATGAGTTTTTAAATATCATACTTTCAAAAGTCCAAATTAAAGCTTCTCTGTGACCGAAAGATCACGTTTTTCAGCAGTTCATTATGCATCCAGGTCAACACTCAAGGTCGATTGGCCCAAGCCTGCAGCCAGTGCGAGTTGAGATAAAGGTTAAATAGTTGACTGCACAGTGTTGTTTACCAATGCCAGAGTCCTGAACTCTTCAGTCAAATGGAGGAGAGTGTGTTTAGGTGCAACAGACTGCTAAAAGGAGTAAATAAACTACCTGGGGTCAGCATGGCGCTGCAAATACTCCCTCAGGTACCACAGGAAGTGATGTTGGGGAAGGAAAAGAGCAACGCACACTGACAGCAGCTGCCACCCCTGGAACAAATGGCAAGGGTGAATAAAAACTGTGAATACAGACACAGAAGCAAAGCAGAAATATAATATCATAGGAGTTGCTTTTCTAACAAACTTCAAATAAGAGAACTATTTGATCAGCACTGTGAAAATGCAAATGTTGGAAAGTTTACGTGACTAGCCTGTAGGAGTGCTTACCAGGGTGGGCATTATGCACAAAGGGTTACTTGTGTCAGTTCTCACCTGTGTGAGGGAGTAGTTATGAGTAGTCCGACAGTGGGTCTGTTTAATCAGCTGACAGTACATCTCGTTCTGCAGTTCCGGGTGTGTCAAGCACACCTGCAGTGCATTCTGAGCCAGGGACATGTGGTAGTCAATGGAGGGGGACTCCACAAGCACGTTGATGAACAGCTGACATGACTGGAAGAGAAGCCAATGTAATTTCAATTTGAATTTATTTTAGAATTCAAAATTTCATTTTCAGAATTTTGAGAACTGCCTTAATCTCAAATTTGTTTCTTAGGTTTGATTTGAGAGCTGAGTGGTCCAAATAAGTACAACCCCAATGCAGAAAAATGTTGCACTGTATGTTAAAATAAAATTAAAAATGAAAGTACTGATTTGTAACTTATCTTCAGCCTGTATAATGTTCAAGACCATACAACAATTTTAATGACTTTTCAAAATGAACAAACTTCAATTTTGTTTGTAACAACATTTCTCATTGAAAGTTGGCAACAGTGCAAAGAGGTGAATTCCTTACTGTCCCATTTATAAATAATCAGGGACTGAAGACTCCAAGTGACTGAGTGTTTCTGGTGTAATTTAGTCCCAGTCTTCTTTACAAAAAAAAAAGTCTTAAGGTGTACAAAAGTATTGGGTATTTGTCACGTTTTGCGATCTAATATGTGTAGCACACTTGCTATTGGGGGTAAGTGAGGACTGCAGGCAGCCCAGTCCAACACCTGCACCCTATTCTTACACAGCCATGCCTTTGTAATGCTAGCAGAATGTAGTTTTGCATGATCTTGTTGAACTGTACAGGGGCATCCCTAGAAAAGATGTCATCTTGAAGGCACAATGTGTTGCTCCAACATCTCAGTGTACTTTTCAGCATTAGTGGTGCCTTCACAGAGGAGCAAGTTAGGCTGACTTGTCGCTGTTAACAGTTTGAGTGGGATTTTTCTTTGGCCCATTTGCATATGGTATCCATTTCTTCCAAAAAAAATAAAAAACAAAACCCTGAAATATGAATTGGACTCCCACCACAATACTCATTTCCACTGTAGATGGTCCATCACCGAGGCCTCCGAGCCCAAAGAAGTCAACTCGCTTCTGGGCAGATAACACAAAGCATCCTTTTATTATACTAAAGTTTTAACTGGCATTTGTTGACATAAATATGCATTGTTGTGGTTGAAAAAGGTTAGCCAAGGTAATCCTCAGCCCATGAGATTATATCACTCATAGATTGAGATTATATCACTCAAATGATTTTCTCATGCATAGATTGAAGAAATCAGTTTTTTCCCCGATGGACTAGAACGGTCAAATGATTTTCTCATGATTGCATAGACCAGGTTTCAAACCAATTAAATTTTTTTTTTACCTTTGCCTCCCTCCTTCCCCTTGTCCCATCTTTTATTGAAATTTGGACTGTTTTGAAGGAATGGGTAACCTTTCTAAGGGTACAAGCAATTAACATTAGTTAATGCAGTTATGATTGCAATCACCTGTTGACACCAGCTGTTTCAAATAACATAATTATTCAATTTTTTTTTTCAACTTCCAGTCATTGTTCCATGGTTACGTAATGCCCTAATTTCCCCATTGTCCCAATTAACTTTTTATTGAACTAATTTAATTAACGTTAATTGGACTGTTTTGAAGAAATGAATGTATATTTACAAATAATATGAAGTAGACTCGACAAAGCATTAAATTTCTTGTCTGTATACTCTCTGCAATTAAATGTATGTCTATGTAAATTTAGAGATCACTGCTTTTTGTTTTTATGCACATTTTTCCGTACCCTTCCAACTTTTTCCAAGTCAGTGTTGTGAAAACAGAAATTAAACTTTGACCCAGTCAGGTACTGGAAATGATTAACTCAGAGAGGAAAGCAGCACAACTTTCCAGACAGGAGTTTATTGAAAACAAAGAATAAAAGTAGCCTTAATCTAGCTCATGGACATAAAATTCACAACTTGTGGTTTCTGTGTCAGTGCTGATGAGTCAATTAAGTGGTATAATATGAGAAATAATCCAAACCAATATTATGCAAAGATAGAATGCACTTCATCTCTCCAAGACGGATTGGGGTATGGCACTGATGCTGATGCTTATTTTCAAGATTTGGAGCCGAAGGAAATTTTTTTTAAATTATAAATGTAAGAAGTTGTGCGTGGCTACCAGCAACTTCAAAAGAGTCAACCCGCGGTGTTCTGCATTTTATGGCCAGCAGGTGGCAGCAAATATTCACTTTGGTTCCATTGAACAGTCCATCCAGATATCGATTGCTTATCCATTTCTTATACCGCTTTTTCCTGATTAGGATCGCCGGGGAGCGGAAGCCAATCCCAGCTGACGATGGGCGAAAGGCAGGGACACACCTTGAACAGCTCGCCAATCCATCGCAGAGCACACACACGCCATTCACACACCGTTCACTCATGCACTCACATCTACAGGTGAGTCTCCAATTAACATGATGACATGCATGTCTTTGGACTGTGGAGTACACGCAGAAAACACACATGTACACGGGGAGAACATGCAAACTCAGCACATAAATGCCCCAGGCTGGATTTGAATCCACGACCTCCAACCCACAAGTACCCATTGCACCACCGTGCCTCCTCCTGGTGAAGTCAATTTTCATTTTTGTGTAATTAACTTTCAAATGGAATCAACACAGGGAAATGGCTGTCAAACAAGGCAGCCTATGTTGCTAGGGGCAAAATCAGCCTGTTGGGCTCAGGTAACTGACATGAAACACTTTCTTTTCCACTATATGTGCATTAAGGGGGACCTGAAATCATTCCCACATTTCTATTGATAAGGAAAGAGAAACCAGCTGCAGAGTGCAGTCAGACTTATGACACCGGGAATATTGGTGAGGGGGAGAGGATAGAAAGCAGCAGGGAGGAAGGAAGAAGGATGGAGGGATTGAGGAACAGCAAGGAGGAGGGAACGTGTTAACATTACAGGAATGCAGTCTTTCTTTTGGGACACAGTCAAGGTCCACTCCAGTCTGGCTGTGTCAGACTGCCCGCCTCTCCTCCCGAGTCTGTACTTCTCTCCCTTCTCCCTTCTCCATCCTCTCACTATCGCTCCATTTTCTGCCCGTCATTCAAGGACACGATAATGACTGGAATTATCCGGCTCGCTTTGAGGGCTGTTCCACTTTAACGCAGTAATAAGCCGGGGATCCCCATGACTGTTTCCCCGTGGCAGGGTCACATGAAGGCCTTATCAGGTAATATTAGAGTGTAGTGTGCAGGGGCACAGGGGGGGAATGACCGGGACCAAACGCACTAACATGGAGGTGAGAGGGGGTTCCCTGACTCTATGCCTAGACAGCGGAAGTTATTTTTTGGGGGGGGGTAAGGTTATCTTGCCTTGAAGAGTTTCAGAGCCTCTGTCTGCAGCGCTTCGGAGGGAAGGGTGGTCAGCGGGGATCGCAGCCCTTCCTTACTAAAACACAAGGGGGCGCCCTTCCACAGCGCACAGTCTGCAGGCAGAAAAACACAGAGAACCCTCATGTAAACGCATGAAGAAAAACAGCACCCCATACGGTACGAAGAATAAGAAACGCACAAGCACACACACGCTTGGTTGAGCACACGTGTGTGCGCACCCACACGCACAAGCTCATAAACCCACACGCTCGCATAAACACAAGCAGTGAACACTGAGGTCCGATGAGCCATGGGAACCAATGAGCCATATCACTATTTGTGATCAATAGATGTCACAGCTGCTAAAAATAGGTGAGAAAGTGATATGGATCATTGGTCCCCATAGCTGATTAGACCCCAGTCTCCCCTACGTAACCACACATACAATCAGTTAGGTGGTGTCTGAATGAACAGCGACTACTAGGCATATACAGTAAATACTGAGTATTTGTACAGTCAGCACTAAAGATGAAGTTCCAGACGAAGTCCTAGCTGGAGAAAAATCCTGCAGTTAGCATATAAAAGGCTATGTGGGGAAGGGGCTCATTTGTTAGTGGTAATGTCCCATTGGTTTCACTGTAAAAACTCATTTCAGTGAGTGGTGGGGCCTCTGGGCATGTTATCTGCACGTCTCACCTGGGTCTCCATCCACATCCAGCAGTTTACCAATGAGCTGCTCGTACTCTGTGCCCACCTTCAGGCTGGGAGTGCTGCCAGCTGCTACCGTCAGATGGTACAGCCAGGCATCCTGTGTCAGTGTGTGTGTGTGTGTGTGTGTGTGTGTGTGTGTGTGCGTGCGTGACAGAGAGAGAGATAAAGACAGACAGTGAGAGAGACAGAGAGAGAGGAAAATGTCACACGAGACTTGGTCAGCTGGCTACATTTCTAGAGAATAAAATGTAATATTTAGATAATTATATGCATTTAAACGCAATTTAAAAACATGATGACCACATATATTTTTAGAATCACCAAATGATGCATATTTAAGAGGGAGCCTCTCAAAAATGCTTTAAAATGCAGAAACTTGGACAATGACCCCGTTTCTTTCCCTTAGTTGCATTTTATAGAAGCGCTACATGTTTTTACCAGATGGCACTGTCTTAATGACGATTTAATGTCATGCTTTGGCTAGCTTAGTGGGCTACAGCTAATTCTGGGGGAAAGGTTACCTTTTCCTGCTTGGTCCCAATGAGCAAATAAGAGGGGCTCTGCTCTTTAGGGTGTACCAGAAGAGTGTGATGGGATGACAAGAAGCCCCGCCCTCCGGCCTCGTAGTCCTCATCCGAGTCACATGATCGGTCTACTTCCTCCACCTTGGCTTCCCGCATGCGTAACTGTCCGAGTGGAAACTGCAAACAGAGAAGTCCAAAAAAAAAAAATCATTCCTCGTCGACATGAATGTTCAGTTAATGGCATTCTAACTAGTACAGAGTTAAGGGTCTGTACTAGTTAGAGATCCTGGAAAGGCAGTTGTGACATGAGGGTTCCAGAGGGTCTGGACATGGAGCCATTTTGTTTCCATTCCATTATCGGCCACTGTCTCAAAGCGAATGACTTTTTCTTTTTTTTCAGTTTTCTCTTTACTGAAGTCTGAAAATTTTCCCCTCTTAAGCTTGTCGATACCATTGCTATCTGGTTGTTTTTCATTGTTTTTTTCTTCAAAATTAATACATTTCCCTTCCGAGTAAAGAAAAAAAAAATCCACCGTTTTCCATAGTGCAAAACAGCTGGGTTTTGCGCAGTGAAAAACAAAATGGCTTCTATTCTTAGGTTGTCACAACTCTCTCCATCTAGGGACTCTATTACTTGTGTACGTATAGCTGAATGAAAGGAATGGGAACATACCTTGTCATCCTGGTTACGGTAGTAGTAGAGCGCCTTGCCAATGAGAGAGCACCACACCAGCTTAGAGTGCCCATGTTTGACCTGACAAAGAGGATAGACTTGGTAAAACCGAAGAAGAGTAATATCAACGGGAGCCAAAATGGCCACCAGAACATCTAACTGTCAATTCAGATAATTAACAGCCTTCAAGAATGTTAAACAAACTGAAAAGTGTAACTGCAGAGCATTGACTGCCTTCTAGCATACACCAAAATAGATTACTGTCCATGAAAACTATTAACTGCCTTCAACAATGTGCCAGAAACAGATAACTCTCTGTGTAGACTATTAACCGCCTTATAGAAGAATGCAACCAAAATGAATAATGGTCCATTTAGACAATTAACTGCCTTGAACAGTGTTGCCAAAAACTGCAACTGCCCCTGGTTCGATCCCCGGCTCCTCCAGAGAACGTGTTGAAGTGTCCTTGAGCAAGACACTGAACCCCGCACTGCTCCTGATGTGCAGGGTGGCGCCTTGCATGGCAGCCTCCGCCATCAGGGTGAATGTGAGGCATAGTTGTAAAGCGCTTTGGGGTCATATCCTGTGACTAGAAAGCGCTATATAAATGCAGTCCATTTACCATTTATTTATATTTATAGCCTGCAAAGGATAAATAAATTATGCATAAATTATGATTGTTTTTAATCCGGGATACAGACATTTGGAAAACACCAATATGTATGATGAAGGACTAAATTCAGAGGTTGGGCTCCACTCAAATGTGCTTTTACCATCAAAAAGTGGTCATGAAATGGTTATGCTGATATTTTTACCCACACTCTCTAACATAATGTCGTTCTGGCAAACGGGCAGAATTTGAGCCTGTGAGTGCCATCGTTCTTCAATGAGCCGTCAGTCATCTCTCAAAGGTGTGTTCCTCACACCACCTCAAACATTTGAGCGTTTCCTTCCTCCCCCTGAATACCACTGACAGACATGCCTCAGTGTTAGGAACCCATATGGAGCTCTTTCACATTCCTCTGGCTCCAACCCCACCCCTGCCTCAACCTGAAAAATCCTTCCAGAATCTTCCTGACTCTCCTGTTTACCTCCCCTCTCTTCCATTCATGAGCACGTCCTCTCATTCACAGCCATTATTCCGCCCCTCATGAAAACAACAATGGTTTACAGCACTAATGTCCAGTCCTATTCAATAAGGGCTGGTGTGGTTGGGTTTTTCCATTTTGTCCAGTACAACGGCACTTGATTCAACTGCTTGCCAGATTTGTAGCCTTCAGTCAAGACCTTGGCGGGTTGAATGAGGCATGGTAACACTGGACTATAACAAAAGCTTATGCCCTCTCTGGCTTTTATCTTTCAGATAACACTTGAC
The DNA here is from genome assembly GCA_029692085.1 of Gymnothorax javanicus. Classification (NCBI taxonomy): domain Eukaryota; kingdom Metazoa; phylum Chordata; class Actinopteri; order Anguilliformes; family Muraenidae; genus Gymnothorax; species Gymnothorax javanicus. The sequence continues at coordinate 27,712,639 of CM056193.1, forward strand.
ACTGCTGGTTTGCGGGATTCTGAGTTCATTTTGAACTTCCATTTCCCAGAGCTTGGAAAAGTAACAGTTCGCAGCAAATAACTTCTGGCTCAGAGTCAGGGCCCAGTTGACCTTCTAGGTTCTAACAGGATAAGAAAGAAAAGGAGGCAGTCTCCAGTTGGCTCAGGCTGCACTCCTGATTGGCTGACCTTCGTTAGCCAGCCTTGTACTGTGGGCTTGGCGCCAGTCTCCACGGTGATCGGGCTGCTAGCCTGGACTTTGAGCACGCTCTGTAGAACCCTGATCCACTCCTCCAGAATATTGGGAGAGTCTGCCGTCAGGTAAAAGGTCTTCTTCTCCGTAATGAGCTGACAAAAATAAGTTGTGAGATTCAGTTAGCAATTTTATCCGGGAGACTAGAGGCATTTAAGAGGCATTTAAGAGACCCACATCCAGATAACAGAACAACCTTGCATTACTGGAAAGTTCACTTTTAAAAATGTCACAGAGGTATTTCAGTACAGCACTAAATGTACAGTACATTTCTTGATAAATGTTTCATTACCATTATTTCATTTTTTTTGGAAGACAGGTAAAGAAACAATGAAAAATAGCACTATAAGCCTCACCCCAAATGTTATATGATACAATTTGGTTGTATGTGGTTAAGTATGTATAAGTATCCAAGAAAACAAGATCTCTTGCCAAACACACCATAACAAGTGCTGTTAACCACAGAATAAGAACAATTAAGGTCTTTGATCATATCACATTACATGTGTGAATATTATTTTTACTACTGGATGGACACAACTAATGAACATGGCAATAATATTACCAGCAAAATCCATCAGTCAAGTTCTGTTCTGCAAGTGTGTATGTGTGTGTGTGTGTGTGTGTGTGTGTGTGTGTGTGTGTGTGCATATACGCTTGTATTTGTGTACATTTTGAAGATGCCCCTGAGGCTACAGCTTTGTGCTGCTGTGAAGCCTTGATGTATGATGACCAGGAATATGCATACAAGCATATTAACTCACCTCTAAACCAGTGACATGAAAAAAATACGCAATTTACCTATTAGCATTAACTCAGTATAAATCATATTTTAACAATTCAGAAACTCATGAATATCATCAATTTTATGCAAATTTAGGGATCCAACCACCTGGAAAGTCTGCGCTCCTTCCCCACGTACGATTCTGCATGAAGAGTTCAGCTCCATCTGTCCCTGGGGCTTTCTGATGACATCACTCTGCAAAACACACCCACAATCAGCAGCCAATCAAGGCTCATCAGTCTCCACACCAGACAAATGCATCAGTTATAAAAAAAATATATATAATCACTGGCACATTCATAATCACAATCATAATCAACTGCCTTTTATGTTCATAACTGCCATTATTACTACAGCTGAGGCTGAGGTTATCAAAACTGCCAATAACAATCATCATCAACACAAGGGGAAAAGTTCCGAGGAACGGACAAACTTGCAGGAAACTTTTTACAGTAAAGATTTTTTTTTTAATTTTTAAAGAAAGGTGCCAAAGAAGAAGACAGGATGCCTGCACGTCTGTACTCCTGCAGTATTATGACTCCAGTGCTTCACCTGGCAGGGTCTTTATCATTGAAACACTTGGAAGCAATGAAATCATTGTGTGAAAGTTTCTTTATTTTCCTCTGGTCGCAACAAATTTTGTCCTGCACCTGTGCCTTTACTTGGGTTGGATGTGCACACAAGCCTTTTTCTTTGTATTAAATAAGAGGAGCCCCAAACAAAAGTAAAAAAAAAAAAAACATAAAAAAACATAGCGCATTGCTGAATACCCCTCGGCCGGGCAAGATTTCCTGCCTCAAGGTCACAGCGCTAAGGTCAAAGGTCAAATCCAGCAAAAAACGTGACGTCGCACATCTATGTGTCACAGTGAGTTACCATACTAAATTTGGTGAAGCTGTGATCAGTAGTTGCTGAGTACTGACCCGTACAAGATTTCCTGCCTCAAGGTCACAGCACAAAGGTCAAAGGTGAAATCCAGCAAAAAAACGTGACGATGCACATCTATGTGTCACAGTGACTTACCATACCAAATTTGGTGAAGCTGCAATAATTAGTTGCCGAGTACTGACCCGGACAAGATTAACAGGGTCAAGGTAACAGCACTAAGGTCAAAATTGAAATCCAGCAAAAAACCGACGTTGCACATCTATGGGTCATAGTGAGTTACCATACCAAATTTGGTGAAGCTGCAATAATTAGTTGCCGAGTACTGACCCGGACAAGATTTCCAGGGTCAAGGTCACAGCGCTAAGTTCAAAGGTGAAATCCAGCAAAAAACCTGACGTTGCACATCTATGGGTCATAGTGAGTTACCATACCACGTTTGGTGAAGCTGTGATCATTAGTTGCTGAGTACTGGCCCGGACAATGTCACCTGGACAAGATTTCCAGGGTGAAGGTCACAGCGCTAAGGTCAAAGGTCAAATCCAGCAGAAAACCTGACCTTGCACATCTGTGGGTCATAGTGCGTTACCACACAAAATTTGGTGAAGCTGCGATAATTAGTTGCCGAGTACTGACCCGGACAAGATTTTCAGGGTCAAGGTCACAGCGCTAAGGTCAAAGGTGAAATCCAGCAAAAAACCTGATGTTGCACATCTATGGGTCATAGTGAGTTACCAAAGCAAATTTAGTGAAGCTGCGATCATTAGTTGCTGAGTACTGGCCCGGACAAAGTCATGGACGGACGACAGACGACAGACACGCAGGTGACGACAATGCCCCTCCGGCCTAAGTCAGCCGAGGGGTAAAAAGATTTAAAATTGAAATTCACTTTTGCGCCAATTTAACACATTCTAAAAGGGATTACGAAAACTTAAAGTATGTATTCCGTTTAATAAAAATTGAATCGAACAACTGTATTTTCACGATGAAGATAGTTTTCCTCCCATTCCCAGAAAAGATTTTTACCCCGCCCCACCAGAAGGGTGAGGGAAGGGGTGTTGTTTTCAGTTCGGTTTGTTTCTGTGTTTGTGCGTTTGTTTGTTTCTGTGTTTGTTTGTTAACACTCTCGCGGCAAAACTAATGGCCAGGTTCACCCCAAATTCGGTATAGGGATTGCCACTGACCCAGAATAGATCCCTATTGAATTTCGTACAAGTAGGTGAAAGTATGTGCGAGGGGCCGGGTTTGTTGTGCCTGGCACCACTTGTTATTAAAATGATTCAATTGAGTATCACTGGGCATGGTGTAGATTGAGGCAGAGGTTTTCTGGCATTCGCAGGAAGGAGGAAGCCTTCACTGTGCATTTTCATTAATTTTGATTCCTCACATGCAACAACTCAGTATTTATGGAAAATGTAAGCAAATAATGGCTTGAGTGAAGGCTATATTATTCAGAAAATTTTGAAAGGAAACACTTTCCCTACAATCTGTTAGTGAAAGCCACAGAAAAAGATTAAATTGTGCAAAAACTTCCCAAGTATACGCACTGGGCAACCTTCCTGCCAATGCCAAAAAACCTCTGCCATTGATTAAATTCATCAGCAAGTTACCGTCCCCCTCCAATCAATGGCCTTTTAGGCGTGTTCAATTCCATTGCAGTCCAGAATTTATGTTTCACGTCATTTGCATTATGCTAATATATAGCGTCAATCAAATCAATCCCTCTCCCTTCAGAAATTTCATAGAAAATTTTGGTTTAATCTTATACACGTCTTCTTGCGCAAGTTTATTTTTCCCATGCTACCATTTCATTGAGCAAAAGCATTGTTTTTCGTTTCAGAGAAGAGCTCACTCACAGGAGATTTGTAGTAGAGGATCTCTCCATTCCTCAGGATGAACCAGCGCCGTTTCCAGGCCTTCACCCGGCTCCCCATTTTCAGAAGGTACCCCGACTTCTCCAGGGGCTCCTGGGGAACACAGTAGCGGCATTAGCTACCTGATCATTGTGGATTTGATTTCGCATTTTAGTGCAGCAATACAATTTCAAGCAAGATAGAGTCAAACAAAGTCTGACAAGATTGACCAATAAAATTATTCAACGGGGGAGGAGCTGACCCTCGGAGTATGTGTCTAAATCCAGTTTTATGTGAAAAGAAGCTGATAGGATAAAATACTGGACTAAAACCTGGGTTTTGCTACAGGGGGTCTGTAGATACCTCGGGGTCCTTGAAGGAACAGTAGACTCCCTGGCCAACTTTGATGGGCAATTACTTCATACAAGATTGTAACAATTTATTTCAATATTAAACCATTATTTGCAAAACCCTTTTTAGGGTTTTAGTGAGGAGGGACCCCTAGATTAATGTGGTCTGGGTTGCGAGTCCCAGGACCAAAGAGGATTGAAAACTCCTGGTCTAACATTAGTATCATGTAGAGGAGGCTGTTTAGTGGTAATAAAGCTTGTATGAAGGTATTTCAGTCAAGATTAAGAGAAAAGAGAGGGAATTCAGGGAATTATGATGTAATGTGAGAAGTCTTTTTATAATTTCATTAGTATGCAGGCGGAAGAGTTTTCATGGGTGATGACACTGACCGGTCCAGTGCTCTCACAGGAGTACGAGGAGGTGCGCTGCACTTTGTGTTCGGGCTCGGAGTAATCACTGCACAGGAGTACGCATCCGGCGGGATGGCATAGTCACTCTCCGAGCTGATGGAGGACATGGACATGCCTGGCAGAATACGCACACGCCAACAAAAACAAATTAACATATTCATGCAGGCACAAACAAACATACATATGCACACACACAAAAAAACAGATGCATACACACACAAACAAACGCAAGCATGCACACATACAAACAAACACATACATACACACACACACACAAAAACAAAAGCATGCACACATACAAACACAGTATGCAAGGACACAGAAACAAACACACGCATGTATGCACACACAAACAAAAGCACACGCACAAGCATAAAAACACACAGGTGTGCACATACACAAATACATGCACGCACACACATACACACACACACACACACACGTGCACACGCACACAAAAACACATGCACACACGCACACACACGCACACACACACATGCAGACATCCACACAAACATGCATGCAAACACATTCAACCACATAAAAGTACATCGTCAACCACCACTGATCCAGATGTTCAATGCACAACATACTAATTACAACAATATGAGGGTACTCGTTACTGCAGAAGAATTATATACTGACTCCTTTATGAAAAGCTAAAAAGCAAAACTTATAAAAACTCAAAATTGACCTATGGCTAAGCCCCGCCCTCAAATGCGATGAGCCAATCACAGTGCGTATTGTCTCCCCATATACTTGGACATTCTGAGCCTGAACTTCCATTGAAATGCATTATGGAAACTCAGAATTGTTCGCTTTTATGGGGTTTTAAAATGTTTGTAAGTGAAAAAAAATGGTCAAACGCTGTGCTTGGGGTAAATGTAAGTCCGACACAAGGTATCCCGAGAGGCTGGGCGATGGGGTGTATTGTATACCCTTTCCAAAGCCACATCATAACCGAGAGAAGTGTCTCCTCTGGATAAAGCTTTGTGGAAGACCCCACTATCAGCTTAAAGTAGATAAAAAAGGTCAACAAGTAGGCCTATGTCTACATTTGTTCCAAGCTAAGTCAACATCATGTTTAAGGCGACATCTTGTCACTTTGCTGGAGATTAATGTAAATTTATCTTTTACATCGCTAAGTTAGCTATCGTTAGCTAAAGTTAGTAAACTCTATGGCTAACTTCAGTGCTGACGGACGTTAGCTTAACATGAGCTCCTGGCTGCGTTGTTCACCATGTCACCTTGTTTACTTAGAAGGAGTTCAGTCATGTCAGGTTAGATTTCTTAAATTCGGTAGCAATAATAATACGTAAATTAAATTTATTAGCCTGCAGTGCATGAACAATGCTGATCCTCTATCTTGTTGTGTTAGAGGGTGATGAAAACGATATGCGGTTGATCGCGTTTGCACTGAGACCTGAAAATTTTAGCTTCTAATTTAAACTTTTCCCTCTCCACTCTAAATTCTTAATATATCCCTCCAATGCATAGTGTAACCCTTTTTGCTGACTTCTTGGTGATATTTGAGCCTTTTATCGCCAAAAATCATCGATAGAATCCTGAAAAATATCTCCGACTGTGATACCAGCCATTAGCGCCTGTTCTAAAATGTTGATTGTTTGTCCAAGTCAGTGGAGGGGGCGGGGCTTAGCCATAGGTCAATTAAACTTTTACACAAGACAAAGCTAATATTAAAACAAAATATTATTAGTCTGACTACACAGTACAAAAAAGCAAGCCATAATCTAAAGCAAACTATTATGCTAAAATTTTAATGTTACGGTGCTGAATTACACTGGACACTGAGTGCTTTTTTGATCAGTCACTTCTGATTTCCAGTAGTGAGTTCTGCCCCATTTGTCCCCCCTAAAGTTTACCCAGATGACCCCTCTCACCTCTCTTGACGGCGCGGGGGCTTCCTGGGGTGCTGGCTTTCTTGCTGTCGGGCCCCAGCGTGGAGGTGCGCAGGCTGGCCAGGGAGCTGCTGTCATCCTCGGAGCCGGAGTCTTCATCAGGGAGGGGTGCCGTACTGATCTGGGTGGCTTTCTGACATCATCATCCCGTCCCCCAATCAAACAGAGCGCAGTGTTACCCACACAGCTGCCAAATGATCACCACCGCTCACGATCAGTCCTGCCCAAAACCTGAGCCTATTTATTACCTCCGCCAAGGAGGTTATGTTTTTGCCGGCATTGGTCTGTCTGTCTGTCCGTCTGTCTGTTTGCGTACAAGATAACTCAAAAAGCGATGAACTTGTGGGTGGGTTGCTATTACCAAAGGATGGACCCTATTGATTTTGAGCAATTGTTCAAACAATATGGTCGCCACGGCAGCCATCTTGAAATCCTATGACATGCGATAACTGAACTTCACTCCTAATGATATCACTCAAATTTTGTGGGTTGATTGGTCTCGCATCAGGGACAGAACCTATCCTTAAATTTCTTATGAGCCATGTTCCCATAGCAAAATTTCAACTGTGCTGCCTTGGCGGAGATTTGCACTCTCGGGGAGTGCCTCTAGTCTCCACATGAAATATTTCACATCCACAAACATATACACGCACTCACACACTAACATTCACACACACAAGTAGGGAATGAGCAATACCATTATTACTTCTACTCAAAATGGCTGTCAGCTGTCTCACTCAAGTCCTTTTATCTTAATGTCAAATACTTCACATGCATACACAACTATACACCTGGTCAAAACATAAGCACCACCCAATTCTTAAAACAAGTTTCACTCACTAAAGGACTAAACTGATAACATTCACAAACATTCCCAGTTCTTAGACTAATTGCTTGGGTGTAATGGCCGTGGAATACAAAAAACTGTCCCCTAAAGTCTGAACTTTAATTTGAAGAAACGGAATGGATATCCGGCTAAGATGAAACCTAAGTTTTCAGAAGAGCCAACCAACGGTTGACATTCAGCATATGCAATTAATACAGTTCATGACAAAGCCTTTTGATCGTGAAATGGCCATGGAATACATGCAGCAACCTTCATGTAAATGAGTTCAGGAATTTGGTGGCACTCAACTTTTGCCACAGTGAATATATGCACTTGCATACATATTCACTAATCATGCACATGCACACGCACACAGCAGTCCACACGCACACACACACACACACACACACACACACGCAGTGCTTCCCGATATGGCCGTACCACCCCCACCCTGCTCTTAAGCTCTCTTGACCTTTGACCCTGTCCGTACCCACCCTCCCCCCATCCGGAGTGCTTACCCCTTTGAGAGTGGTGTAGACCGGCACACTGACGTTTCTGTAGATCAGGTGAGTGAACGGGCCTGCTGCTGGGTAACAAGGTAAGTTGGAGCCTAGATTTAAAAAAAAAAAAAAAAAAAACACCAGTGAAATACTTGCTGTACACTATAAAATATCAATCCACATTCAGCCTGAATGTTTTTTAAAAGCATTTTAAAGCATGAAAATTAATCTCAACTCCACAGCAAGATGGTAGTTGGTTCAGATCCAGCCTGGGGTGCCTTTGTGTGGAGTTTGCATAGTCCGCCTGGTTTGTGTGGGTTTACTCCGGGTACTCGAGTTCCTCCCACGATTAAAGATATGCGTGTCAAGCTAATTGGAGACTCTGAACAGCTCATAGGTGAGAGAGCATGAGTGAATGATGGGTGAGTTTTTCAAGGGATGGGTGGACTGTCAAGGGTGTATTCCTGTCTCTCACTCCTTGTATACTAAAATAGGCTACAGCCCCCCCCCACCCCGGGCATTTAGTAAATCCATTAACCACATCAACAAAAAATGCATCTGAAGCTACTGTTAAACCACCAACACTGAAATGTAGGCGCTGTTTAACTCTTCCATCCCTCCCCATCCCAAATTTCCCAGAAAATACCACCGTTTCTTCACTTTGTTGGACTGTTTCTCCATTTTGGAAGGCACTCTGGCACAGTCATTCAAAAAAATTGATGCTTATTATCATAATACATAAATACATAAGTTGAGTGAACTCAAAGCTGATTTTGTATGTGCGGAGCCGATTCCCCCGAACCTCTTTTCTCCCTTGGTTGTTATTGGCTGTGCCGGGCTAGAGGGGGAGATAATGCATATTTCTGTGATAATTATACCCATCACCCCCCAACCCCGATTCCTTCATCGCAGTAGATTACAGAGCGGAGTTTACATTCTCGTCCTCCTCCCCTCCTGTGTTCAGATCTCTGAAACACCTCTTAAAAAGCTTCCCAGGGCTGGAGTCCCAGCTGCACAGGTGTAGGCCGCCTCAGGAGAGAGGAAGTGACATCAAAGGGTTCTCACCAGCTGAGTCCCGCCCCCCACCCCACACAACTGTGAACAGATGTGAGAGAATTAAGCCCACCTGTGGTTCCCTCTCCGACCCCCTCGCCTCAAAGGCCCTGTATCTCAGCCTAAATCACAAGGGAATCTGCACTCTGTGTTAGGCAGTGCTTGAGCGAGTTAGTGTTAGTGTGTGTGTATGTGTGTGTGTACTGTATATGCATGTCTGTATGCATCTGTGTGTATGAGAGAGAGAGAGAGAGAGAGAGTGAGAGAGAGAAAAAGAGAGAGAGAGTGCTATATGTGCAAAGTTCCCCTGAGGCTATAGCTCTGTGCTTCTGTGATGCCCTCAGGCCAGTTGAACAGTGAGTTGTTTTCAGCAGAATAAACCGTTACTGCAAATGTACACATGCATATCAGTTAAACTCTCTAACAATGAGATAAAGAAATATGCAGTTTACCCATACCGTAAGCATTAATGCCACTGTCAATGCAACATAAATCCCAAGTATAAACCAAGTTCTTATAATTTTGATGACTCGTGAGTACCACACAATTTAGGTCAATTTGAGTTAGGCCGAAAAACATTTGCATTGTTTTATCTTCTTGGTAACAGCAATTAAAATGCCTGTAATTTTAAGATTTAGACATGTGGGATTAACCTGACTGCATATTCCAGTGTGTAAAATACAAAAATGACAAAAAAGCAATCTGAGGTTTTACCTGTAAATGTGCTTTCTTAGCCTGCCTTATTAAAAAATGTAGATTACAATTCCTTAGAACATGTCTGTGTCAAAAAATAAACATCATAGAGCCAAAGAAACAAAGTACAACCAAAGCAGCCGCAACCAGTAAAAAACAGAATACAAAATATGACCAATTCAAAATGATTACTGACACAGGAAAATGTCCAGTGAAAATACTAATCTATCAGAGTACGATGCGAGTCCCACTCGAACTGTGAACACTCTTTTAAAGTTAATATAACACTGAAAATCTCATTGTTAACCATTTGGCTACAGATAAGTGATGGGTGATGCTTTGTAGAAACAAAACAAACTTTCAACCTTAATCGAGGTCATGACTACTAACATACACAAAATTTCTTCACGGACAGCTATCTTCTGAAGAAACTTGTCCCAATTTATCCAGACGGACAGACAGATGGATGGAAGGACAGATAGATGGACAAACAGACAAGCTCTGTAGAAATATCCCCTGCTCCACTTCCTGTTGTGGTGGGGGATAAAAAAAACGATATGTGGCAAAGCTACGTCAGTGAAGTGCACAGAATAAACCTCTCAACATGAAGGAGAGCACTGAAAGTGCTGCCTCACCTCGACTGGGAGACCAGGTTCCTGGTGTCGCCTCAGAAACCCTCATCCCGGACTTGGCCACAGCGTATATACGGCTCTCCTGGAATACATGACCGCTCAAATGAGCCTTTGCAGAATTTGAAAGTTAGCATGCATGATTATATACCTGCTGTTCCGTGGGTAACTGTTTTTTGCACTTCTGCAGAGTAAAGTTAAAAAATAGTCTGCGTTTGGGCTGCGTGAATTATACAGCATGTGAAGAAGGTTGCTGACCACCTCTTGTGTATTTCTTGTAAACCCCCACAAGATCTTAAAAGCCTGAATTACCAACCACTGCCTGCATACAACACACCGATATTGATCGGCATCTGGTAATGCGATGTGATTAAACAGTCACGCATATGACCCAAGTACCTTTCCTGTAGCGAATTTCAAACTTCAAATGTAACAAATGTAACTCAACAGAAAGCACGAGTGACAAAGCTCTGCCTTATTAGCAAGAAGCGCAAACAATACTAGCCACGCCTACACAGATGTATAAACAGCCTTCAAAGTGATACCTCCTATTCCAAAAGTACTTCCAGCTCTACTTAACATAGCAGAGTTTCTTGCATCTCTCTCATCCCTTGTTCTGTCTCTACTCACCCATGAAGGGAAGCGATGCAAGGGAGGAGTGGGTGGCTTCAGGACATCAGGATCCAGGAACTCCAATTCTTCAGGCAGACCAATCAAGGAGATCGGCTCTCGTGAAGCCCCGCCCTCCTCAGTCTCTTGTACGACCTCCATGGAGTCTCCCGGCATTTCGTCGATGTCAGTCTCCTCAATCCGATGGGGTCCCGGAGAGACAGGGGCACAGCAGGGCCGGAGAAGGTCCGGGGAGGCGATGTCTATGCTCACGTTGACCTGCTGCAGCTTGTCGAACGCAGGCTGTGGCTGACTGTGGTGTTTCTTCACCAGCTGAATGCTGTCCCGAGGGGTGAGGGGCGTACGTACTTTCGGCAGGGTCATGCTGGTACCTGACGGGAAGGCCAGAGGCACTTGAGTGTGGGAAGGGGGCAAGTGGGATGAGGCCGGGGGTTTGGGCATCAGGGCAGGCGTTCGTGGGGGGCTGGGTGGGGTGGTCTCACTGGAGGAGGATGAGGAGTGGAGTCGCTGGGAGCGGAATTTGCTGTTGAGTTCATCGGACAGGAGGTCCTGGTCCAAACTGGGTGTCACCACCGAAACTGCCCCTGCTTCCTGCCTGCCCCAGCTCATTTCGGGATGCAACCGACTCGAGGACAACCCTTCAGCTGTCTCCATTCCACAGGTCCCATCACCTCCCCCAAATCCGGAGACTCCCTCCCTGGCCCGAACAGGAATATGGGCCTCTGGAGCCGCCACCATAGTTGCTGGGTTCTCCCGATCCTGGCTGGGGCTGTCCCAGCCGCAGCAGAGGGAGAGGGGGTCAGCTCTGTGCTGGCATGGAGATTTAATCAATGAGGAGGTCAGGAAGGCCCCCTGGGACCCACATCCGGGACTCTCCGAAACTTTCTTCTTCACTTCTGGTGGTAAGCAGATGAACCGCACATTGAGGTCAGTGATGGAGCCAATATGCCACTTTTTTAAAAGACAAAATTAAAATCCAGCAAAATGAGATTGCGCAGAAAACGGGTTAGGCATTATTAACCTTCGCCAAAGGCTAAAACCGCAACACAAATATAACCAAACATTTACTTTGTTGCGACGTTAGCAGAAGAAGCTAAGGCTGCCCAACCACGTTTCTGATGATCCACCACGAAGTAGCTTTCTAATTTAGGCCTCGGTGCTTGGCTGGAACCCCGAAGGCCCAAATTCTAGTGCAGCTTTGAAAAAATCAGTGCAGCTGTTGGGCTGTGCATCAAGGCTCTCGACTCCACGTTGCTTAAGGAGGGATTAGCCTTTGCTTATTCTGATCAACACTTTGCATGTAGGCATCCAATAAATAAATGGCGAGCTGAAATTTCATCTTCCCAGGTCCTTCAAAGTCAAGGAGAGTATGGAAATGCAGTTGCATGTCACTAATGGGTGAGTTTACCCCAACCGCTAAGAAAGCTGTAACCCCTCTGACATTGTGTTGCATATGAGAGGACTCAGAACACAATTCTTCATCATTTGAGTTTAGTTTTAAGTCGATCGGGTGATTCTGAAGAAAGTAATTGTGAGAAAATGTTTTTTGAACTTTGGCCTATTTCTCTCTTGCACTTCGACCTAGATTCACCGAAAACAATAGTTGTCAACCGAGTAAGATGTCAGACCTTCTGGTGAAGTTTGACGATGTTTGGTCTTGAATTATTAGCACTTGGCTGTCCACAGATAGATAGACAGACAAACAAACAAACCCAACTGACCACCAGCTCGCAAAAACTGGACATTTCGGCCTCCGATTGAAACTGTGAAGACCTCATTCTTTTACTTAGCGACTCATTCCGCTGTCTGTCATTTGAGTTATAATTGATTTGTTACGCGTGAAAACCTACAGGAGGGTGGATATTCAGAAGCTGGATTGGGCGGTCATGGCTAAAAAGAATAAGCTCAAATGAGATGGGACGAACCGGGACTATTGACTGAGAATGGAGAGGTCTGGCACGACCCAGGCTTTTTCCAGCTCTCCTCTAGGGTAGTCGGGGACCCAGGGCTACTTGGAGGGTATAGGGGGCTGCCAGGGACCAGGTGAGAGTCCACAGCAGGGGATGCTGGGGTACCAGGAGACATGGGGCACTCCAGTAGAGCTAACGAGGGAAGGAGAAAAGGGGGAGAGGGGTTGACAGCTCTTTCAATTATATGCCAGGACACGAAGCTGTAATTATCGGGACAATGACAAACTATAAAATGGGCTAAAATGCCCACATATCCACATCCAAGTGATATGGATATAAATAGCCATACCTAAATTAAGGCTGACAGTCTACTTTAACCTCGTATCAACTTTTGTAAACCTCAATGTGTAAGAATACAGAGCCATAAGACAAGAATTGTGTCAATATCCAAATACCTATGGATCGCACTCTATCTCTATCAAAAACACCATTGTCAAGGGTTTGAAGAGGATACATCACAAGAGTATTCAACAACTAGGTGTTATATTTCAAAGGGATCTGCAGCTAGAGTTCTGGGCTGACTAATGTTTAACTGACTTTGCAGTTTGTCTTTGAGACCCAGAATCTGCTCTGCCAGCTTGGCATTGGACATCTTCAGCTGGTGGTTCTCCATCTCCATCTGGAACCATGGGAGACACAAACAGAGAAGGAGGGTGAAAGGAAAGGATTATTCACTTTTAAATGTCTCACTTTTTTTTGGGGGGGGGGGGCTGGATTTTATCTTATTATTAGATAGTTTCACAATGGAGAGAGACAGGAAAGTTGGGGAGAAGAATGGGGGAAGACATGCGGCGAATAACCCGAGCCGGAATCGAGCCCGAGTCGCTGCGGGAGGACACAGCCTTTATGGTGCGCGCGTTTAGACCGATGTGCCACCGGGGCGCCCCAGGATTATTCACTTTTAGTCATTAGAAGTCAGTCGGCTACACTGACTCAGCTCAGAAAATACACATGCCAAAGTGCACGACATTTTGGTGTGCTATTGATATAAGTCCTATGAGCACCGCTACCAAGTCTAATTAATTTTCCAAGGTTGAAAAGTGCATAAGATGAGAGCAATGTTTTTACCTCTTTGAACTTAAATGAGACCCATTCTTTAATCTTGGCCGCCTTTTCTTCAATGATCTTTGCCTCCTGGGCTCGGACCAAGTTCTGCACATCAAAAAAGGAGAAATATCAATCAACACCCCGCATTGAAATTGACTGGAACTTTAGAATTGCAGATCCTCTTTGAATTTGGATGGGTTCCATACTTGCTTCTCCAGCTGAAGTTCCAGCCTCTTTATCACCCTGTCCTTTTCTTGCACTTGATTTGTTAATTCTTGATACCTTCTGTACAACGAGTTTTCTGATTCGCTGGGCTGCAAGTTGGCCGATTTCAGCTTTGCTTCCATTACGTGTACCTGTAACACATCCTCAGTCAGACCAAGTAAAATTAACCATTTCTGAGACTGCATGCATTTAATGTTAGTTATCATTATGTGAGCTGTTTGCTTGTAAAACAGAGTTATCCAATTAAAAATTCAAAGCAAGCATCAGAACTTAACCAGCAACCCTCAATATATGCAAAGAGTTACAATAAAATGGTCCAAAACAAGTGGCATTTACATTGTGCTTTTCTAAATTATTTTCATTGACTAAGATCAACGTGCATTACAAAGGAAGCAAGGGAGGAGATTCTTAGGTTCAGAACTTGGTAATGCAGCCAAGTTCAAAAGGTGCTGTTTAAGTAAAGTTTGGCAAGCTGATTGAGAAAGGCGGAGAGATAGAGATCTCTCAATCAATTAATGTTTGCTGGAGTCAGTGAAAAGAATAGGTCTGTCATTAAAATGTCACAAGGCTCCTTTTAATTACCAACTGTTGAACACCTGGACTTCAGCCAAACAGAGCCACTAAGCAATTAGAAACAGTGGGAACTGAAGGAGGACAAAAGCCCTCAGGACTTCAGCACTCTATGGTGAAAAGGAAGAAATTCAGCAATTGTTCTGTTTCAAAAGTGAAATGCTACAATGAAATACCATATATGGGCATTTGTCCACGCACACACACACGACCTCATGACCTTCACAAGAGCTCCCAGTATACCATACCAGACAGCCACCTCCCACGTTATTCCTTTCTTGTATTTCAAACACGTTCAACCACGACCGCCCTACAACCATCTAACCCATGCCCGCCCCCCTTCACCTCTGCTGCAAATGTTATTCTCTTTTCCTCAATGACCCCAGCACTCTTGGTGTTCTTGTGTCTGAATGGCCTCAAGTCCCCCACCCCTAGGGGCTTGAGAGCAGATATCGTGTAGCACAGCTGACTGAAACCGAGGGTACATGACCCAGCAAAGCACTAAGGAGGACTCCTTCACCTTAGCAGCCACGCTGGTGTATGGTACTCGGCTTCTCACACCAGACCCAGAGGTCAAACCAGTTGTTAAATGGATTTGCTAAGTGCACCAATAAAACTCCACAGACCCTCAGCGAAGCTCAGTAATTCAGCTTTCACACCCTCTCCAGTTCTGGGAGGATACAAGTTTACACTTTATTCAATTGAACAAATGGCAGTTTACACTTAATCACATTCACAACCAGATTCTTAAGTCCTAGCAATTCCCTACTAAATGGAAAGCCAATTCAGCGCACAGTATATGAAGTCTGGTTGATGGGGCTATCTCATTTCACCCTTCCATGAACTTGTTGATCAACTTTATGTTGCTTCTGTGAACATTGCTAGTTGCTTTCTTATTTTAGTATCCAATACTGAACCCCCCAGGAGTCATTTTGCCAAGATAGAAATTTCTGGTACAAATGGCAATACACAATCAATTATTGTGCATTATCAAGCACAACTTAAGGCCTGAGAGCCTCTCTGGGAACTTTTGTGAATTATGCCAATATAAGCTGATGATATGCATTTAAATGCCTGAAATTAGTTTTAAATGATAAGCCAGCATTACAGGAGCAGTGGTAAGTACTTTTAGTCAGCAAAGGGTCAGTAGAAGTTTTGATCCAAAGGGAAAGATGATGATGTTCTGCAGCTTGAACATCCAAGAAGCCCAGAAACCTGGTAAACAAATAGAGGTGAAAGCGCTCTCCCGATTGACAGGAAAGTCAAGCTTCAGATCAGCCTTGGCTGTGCTCTTATTCCACATAACTAGGCTTGTAGCAAACAAAAACGACCAAGGAGTTATGAATGGTGTGGAGATGAGAGCACTTACCTGCTTTTCTGCACTCTCCGCCCGCTGGTCAGCTTCCGTTACCCTCTGCTCCAGTTCCTGCATCTGTAGAGACAAGGGGAGACATTTCAAAAAAAGGTTAAAATTGTTTACTCTATGAAGATACTAGGACGTAATCAATTTCAGTGAATTGTGATTTCAAAGATTAGTTACACTAGTATTAACTACAGTTCATGTTTTATTCTTGTAGGGTCATAAACCCATTCTGAATGTTTCTTGTTAGCTTTGGAGATACGTATTTACCAGGCAAAGTTCCAGCAAATGATACACATGGAATTGATTCAAATAAAGATAGACATGGAGATGGAGCGGAACAAAGTGAGACACTGCAAAAGATTTACAGGGAGAGAGAAAGAGCGAGAGAGAGCAAGAGAGAAAGACAGCGAGATAGAGAGAGAGGGACATGGTGGACAGGATAGGGAGTGAGTAAGTACCAACAGGAAACAATTGAAGAGGGTGGAAGATGGGGGGAGAGAGTGGGAATAGGTTCAGTGGGTTATGAACTGGATAAGTTGGCAAAGTGGGTCAAAAAAAAGCCTGACTCACTCACCCTTTTAATGACCCCAACATGATGCCCGTGTGAGTCACACACTAGTCAACAGCAATGCCCCCTTAATCCAACCATTCTTGGGCCTGACAAAGCTTAATAAAGTAGGTCCATATGGGCACACAGGAAGACTATAGCAAAATACACTCCAAGTAAACCAATCACAGATTTTGCTAATTATGATCAGCTATGATTCCTCAAAGCCCACATATACACATTGACCGCTATTAGCAAGGCCCCATGCTATCGGAATCGGAAAGAGACTAACATCTGTTTCTATAGTAAAATAGCAACGGTATGATGCCGTGTGCTAACCGCTCCCCCCTCCTCCTCACTGTCACACAATCTCAGGCAGGATACTCTTTCATATCTGAATCCCACCCCCCCTCAGACCACCATGACAGCTATGAAAGTCAGGGGGGTTAGTAACACCGAACTTAATCCTCCACCACAGTAGTCCACCCCCTCTTCCCAAGGCCACACAGTGGGGGTCTTTGCACTTCAAACCCTTGCATAAGCCGAGTGGCTCTTCAAGAGAAACCCTGGGTTATGTCAAACGTCCCTGCCTTTGTCAGAGAGACAAACACACAAATTAGGAAGAGAACGGAAAGGGAGGGGGAGAGAGAGCGAGAGAAAGGAACAAAAAGACATATCCCTGCAGGAGCGCACCCGCACCAATACACCATTACCCCAATAATGTGTGAGGTCGCAACTGTGCAATTACACTATTCTGTTATAGAACATTATACAACAGCTAGTTCTGACCGAGTGATTTGATCGGACGAGAGGCATTCCATGATTGCTGATGATGGCGTACAACATCACTGGGACATATAACAGCAAAATCACTCTGCTAACAGGTGTTTTAGTAACCAGTAATTACACTAACTGCCGACCACAAACTTAGCGCTACATTGTTAGCAACAGTCAAGTCCCGAACCATTTGTGGAACTATTTGTGCTGGCAGTGCCACATAACTGATTAAATAAACAAAGAAATCATAATCTGTTGTCGCTTATTGCTGTCAACTAATAAGTGCCGTTCGTAGGACTGCTGTATAAAAGCAATATCACACTCGAGGTCATGATGTTGTTGCTGAATATCATCACGGCTGTGATATCTTCGGAACTTAGCCAGCGGCCTCGTGCTTACGACCTCATGCCTACAACCGCATCACAGACATGATGACATTCAGCAACAACATCACTCCCTCTCGTGTGATATTGCTTAATTATATAAAACAATAAAAAGCAACGATGGCACTCAAAGTTACTCGTGAAGCTACAATACTCATGGAAAGTTAGCAGTTTTTCACAGCAGTGTATAGAGTGAAAGTGATATAGAGCAATTTGCATTTAAAAAGGGATCTGAGAAGGAGAGGTATTGATAGGCCGGGCCCTAATCTGAACAGGCATCAGATGTTTTCACATTTCCGAAACACGGACATTCGAGAGCCCCAGCAGGACAAAGAAAACACCTACTTCCAGCTGTAATCAGATCCTCTCTGACCAGGGAGCTCTGAGATGCCAGGGCCTGTGTAAATCCAGCTGCCCAAAGGCCTTAATCATGAGACACTGACATGCACACACACCACTACAAGCACAGATGTCTTTATATTTTCTGAAGCACTACAACATAACAAAGGAACTCATCATGCACCCTCAACACGGCCTCTGGCATTGAATAGACAACAAGAGAAGTTGCTAGCATTTAGATTATCTAACAGTTCTAATAAGAATTAATGAGCAATATGGCCATAAAATCTCACATTGAATAGGCATATTTTAACACACCCAATTGCACTTTGTGACATCACCCGGGACAAACATGCCCAAGCAGCCAAAACTGGAAAAAAAGAGAAATTTTACCTATAAAATAATAGATAAATTCATTGCCTGACACGAATACAGTCCACACCTAAAAAAGCACACCCACACACTGAAAAGCCCTGTATGTTTGAGCAGCCATGCCCAGCGAAAGTTCAGTGACCTGATCACAGCAGAACAAGACTTTGATGGATTCCCGCTCTCCACTGGACGTTTGGGACCGCCTCCTCTTTTGTTCCACGTCTTTTCATTCGCTTCATCAAAAGCTTAGCAGTCCGGCTCCAACAATGCAGCGAGGAAAATTCCCAGCAAACGACTCTCCAGAACAACACCCACACTCTCACTCGGTCCACGCACTCTCACACTCGCGCAATCACTCACACGCACGCACCCATTAATATGCGAGAAGGAGGGCCAGCTAGGGTAAGGCACCAAGAGGCAAATGTAATGTGCCAAACGTTAAGCCAAAACATTCTGACCACTTGCCTAATGTGCTGCAGGTCCTCTGAGCTCTGGGTCCAGGTATTCATGTTGACGTCAACTTGACAGACTTTCCAAGCAGAACGTTTCCCAAAGCATCACACTCCCTCCACCAGGGTAACATTTTCCCACAATGCATCCTGGGGCCATCGCATCCCCAGGTAAATGGCGCGCGCACACACACACACACACACACACACACACACACACACATATGGTATCCGATCAATGTACATTACATAATGCAAAAGAAAACGGATCTCATCAGACCAAGTGACCAGACTAGGTCCAGCATTGATTGCTCACATACCCCATTGTAAAGAAGCTAAGGAAGATCGACATGGGTTAAAATGGGTAATCTGAGTGGTCTGCAGCAACAAAGCGGACACCCAGCAGGGTGTGATACACTGTGCGTTGTGACACATTCCTCACATAAGTATCATTAAAATTTTCTGCTACTGGTACCAAAGAAGCCCCCTGCCAGTTCAGATCTGATGGGATAGCCTTCCTTGCAGTGGCATAGCCAGAACTTCAAAATTTGTACGCACGGAACATCCCTTTAGAACAATTATTAGTCCTGACTAGATCTAAATCATTTTCCTTTATTAACACGTTTTCCAATTATAAGAATATATTGGTAATTAAAGACACAGCTTCTTTCTTGATGTGATCTAAGGGCGACTCAATAATAAGCTAAATTTGGTTCTGAAAAATAATTTACTCATAAGTAGGTATTTGCTTTATGAAAGGTAAACTGCTCTGGAACTTCCACGCTTTTTGGCACATCAGGCGATCTAACCTGCGTTTTATGATTGGTTTAATTTGAACAATTTAAACAAACGCAAAAATATGAAACACCATTACATAATGTTGAATGAGGGTGATTGACACGCACCAGTTGCATGTCTAAATGAATGGTTGTCGTCTTGCCCAATGAGGAGAATTACCAACACCTGACGGTGTGGAGTGCTTTCAGCATCAATGCATCGTTAATAAGAAAAATGACTGAGAACAAGTCAGGGCTAATAATTGTTGCAAAGCGGTGTTCTGTTCGTACACAATTTTTAAGTTCTGGCTACACCACTGCTTCCTTGCCACTGTGTGTTGATGCGCCTTAGTGGCCCAACACTGCGTCACCAGTCAGTTTGTCCCTCCTTGAACCACCGTCAGTAGGTACTCACCACTGCTTGCAGCGAGCACCTAGAAGCCTTGTAGCTTCAGCAACACTCTAACCTAGCCATATGGCCTATCTCAAAGTTGCTAAAGTTACATTTCTCCTGCATCTGACACATCGATGACGAGAACCGTCTAAGGTCTGTTCGCTGACCTTGACCTGCGCTGTTATCTTGAGATAATCAATGTTGTTACTTTAATCTGTGACTAGACATACTGTTTCAGCTCATCAGTGCACAGTGTAAATGTTTCAGGCAAGTATACAATTATATTAATAGCAGATTTAAGAGTGCATATGTGTGTAAACCAACAACAATCAGTGACTAATGTGAATCGTTTGTCACAGAAAAAATAAAGAATAGAGTACATTTCTCAAGGCAATAATAATTAAGGTAAATTAGTTTAAGGTGTGCACTACACTAGGCCTACCTTTTTTTTCTGGTCATGTGGTCCTCTTGAAATTGACTTATTAAATCTTCACAAAAAGGAAATTTTTCCTCTTTTTTCAAATTACCTAAATGCAGCAAAATTTCCAGCGAAAATGGAAGCCTAATTAAGACCAGGAAGATGCATTTTCTATCAGGAGCTTCATAGGGTAAAGCACAGTTTGCTTATTGAATGTGTGACGAATTCTACATCACACCACTCCAAATAAGGAAGTGCGATACTAAGGGCTTATGAATGCTTTATAAAATGTTTATTAACGCTCACTGTTACAAAAGGCGAAGGTAAAGTTAACTAGCATAGAACAGCATGATGGCCCCACCACATCATCGATACCAATGAGAGCTGCTGCACATGATGTCTCAATGAATTCTGGCATTTTCCCAGATCAGAACAATCACCTGTCTTTGGCCACAATCCCGGGCAGCAGTTTCCTTTGGAAAAATAAAAAGTTTCATTGAGTCCAGATATTCGGTCTCCTTCAAAGTGCCTCTTTTTCCACACGGTGTTAGTCAGCTGGGATTCAGCAGCGAAGCACGGATATGCATCTCAGCCCCCTCCATCGCTACCCAAATTGGTGCACCACTGCCAAGGCCAGCAAGCGGAGATGACTCGGATTAAGAGGATTTTAAACAAAACCTTGGGAAACCACAAGGAATCTGACATCAGTGATTCAGGATGGTTACAGCTCAAGAGAGGGAATCCGGGCCACTCATTTGAGGTGTGATCTCTTCTCTCAAGGAAAAAGGACTTTCTGGCTTATCTCCCTCCATAAGGAAACTGACTGTGAAAAGGCTGAAAGCTCCCAGATGGAAGCAGTTTTCCCTGAAATGAACACTTGCACTAGAGCTCCTCTATCGATACTCTTTATGGAACATTTTCTTTCAAGATTGGAGATACAGAATCGGCCTTCAAGTCTTCCAGTGAAAGCAGAGTGAATCCGAGGACACTGGACACTCAGGCTGCAGTTTCAACAAAAGGGGATGACTTGTGGCAAAAATCATTTTTTGGTGACTCTGAAACACGTGCAGACACCATTCATTCTGTTCGCACATAAGATCACAGAATATCCATTTATTTTTAAATATAAATATCTTGTTGCTCGAGCTACCTACAGGTAGCGCGAGTCTATGTCTACCGTTTCGTCTATCCATCTATATATCTGTTCATCATCTATGTCAAGAATTGGAAATTACCCAGAAACCTTTGGGCATTGTGTCACGAAAACGACACTACACACACCGTGAGATCATGTGACTGAGTTGGGGTAGCCAGAGTGAACGCCTAACTTCACGTCGAGTTCATTCAACAAGAACTGGAAGATGGTCTTAGAACCTGGGTGCATTTGACCCTGGCTACTGCCATGAAGCATTTATAGCCAGAACTCTAAACACTGCTTGACCAGGTCATAGTCCAGCAAGCCTGCCTTCAACTTAGCAATGGCCAGTGATAGGACAACGGTCAACCAAACAGCCTCACCTCCTCAACCTCTCTGTAAAGCTCAAGCTACCTTGTTGAAGAACTAGAGATCGAAGATAGATTAAAAAGCCATTTCTCTCCATAGAGGGTAAGAGCGTGCAAGAGGAAGTGAGACTGTGTATGAGAAAAGAGTGAAAGCAATAGAGATATAGAGAGACTGAGAGAGAACAGGGAGAGAGAGCAAGTGTGAGAAAGAAGGTGAGAAAAAGACGGCAAGAAAGAAAGATTAAGAAAGAGAGAGATAAAGAGTGAGAGAAAGGGAGAGAGAGAGAGAGAGCATTCAACGACAAGCTACAGCGAGCTGAGAAACCTTAGATGGGGATCCCCATTCGTTCAGCTAAAATCTCTCCCCACGTATCCTTACCTGAACCTTCTGTGTGTGCTCCACACGCATGGCTGAGCGCGAGACACAGCCACTGAACGAGGAATGTGACAAGGGTTCGGGGGAATAACAAGCAGGATCTCTCAACGTGCTTCATAAACTTTGCCAAGACACCCAATTGGTCGCACTGTTCAGCAGCTCAAGGCACAGACCAAAAGGTTTCTGACCCAGACCTTCTCCCTTCAGCAAGGGTTTGAGAGTGGGCTCTCACAGTCAAAATAATGTAAACAAGCTTTTTTAGGTGACCAAATAATAGGTCATAATGGTTCACTTTGGAAAACAACTTGTTACTCACTTGCTAGGGGCCATAAATTTGTTGTAAGCTTAGTTTTATGTTTACAAGTTGGAGTAATTAGAAAAAAGTAAAGGAAAAAACACAAACAAGTCAATTTTATTTCATGAAAGTGATGGTTCAAAAATTTGGTTCACATCTGAGAAATCTGGCACAAGTCTTTCCGCTGCATGTTTAATTGGTGATACTGGCTAATTCAATCAATGTTTGCTCTGATTTCAGCCATCTTCGTCAACAGTGGAAGGGGTTAGCTGCAAAATCACCACAGATATTGAGTCAGTCCTGCAGATACAAGACAAAGAAGATTTAGGACCTTGCCTGAAGCGACACAAAAAGGCAATCTTCACGCTCCGAGAGCGAGTATTCAGTTCGCAACACCAGAAGGAGGGGCTCTCTGTCTCACTCGCTTCATTCCACATGAACAAGATACAACAAACTGGGCAGTAGAGTTCTGTGTTGATTCGATGTCAGTTGTGCAGTGCAATAACACAGAAAAGATGCCACAAAAGAACAAGAAACGAGAGGATCACTCTCCTTTGCTGTTTATTATGAGACAAGTTGAGTAAGGTTTCTGACAGCTCCACGTGCTAACATGAGAAGACCGATTGCACTGGGCAGTAAATAACCTCAAACCAGTGCCCTGCCTGCACTATGGTCGCTGGCTCAGATTTGTTGGCTATGTTCCAGGACACGGAGATCCCCAGACAAGAGGAATGAAGGAGGCAGTCAGCGTGAGATAACAACCAGCCAGAGAAGATAGCACTTCAACTGTAAAGAAGATAACAGCCAAGAGAGGGACAGATAATGCCCAGCAGAGGAGCTGATAGCACCCAGTCCAAAGGGCAGATAACAGCATCCACTAACAACTGATAGTTCTGGCAGAAAAAAAGACTCTTTGTGACTTGTCAGAAACAGTCCTCAAAGCCACCTCGGTACGACTCCAAGCACGATTGACCAAAGCACAGACCAAACTTGCCAACATTCGCCCAGCAGACATAGGCCACAAGCAACTAAAGGTCACTCTCCCCCCAGCCACTCGGGTGAATCCCCATATAAACAGCCAAAGACTCTCACACAACCTGTGTAAGATGGGAGACTCTCAGAAAAAGACGATTTCGAACACAAACTTCAGAGAGGGAACCAGGTGCAGGTCACAGGCATTTTAAATGAAGATTCTTTGCTGCAATTGGCTCAAACACAAACTTAAGAAGAGTGCTTGGGTAGACGGAAGGTCTGGGGCGGTCCACGTCAGGCACACAGCAAACCGGAGATCAAGGAGTAGTGGTAGCCGTAGTCAGAGACAGGTCCAAGGTCTCCACCAGGAAAGCAGTCCCAGAGCATAGAGCACTGTCCCGACTGGAGCCGTGAGTTAGGAGAAACCTGCCAACTCTTCAAAAACAGAGCTGAGAGGAAGAGGAAAGTATCCCTATGAAAGAGTTTATTTGAATATTGTTAATCTGAGAATGGGAAGAAAGGGGCTAATAAAGCAGACATGCTAGGAAGACTATGAGGAGGAACAATCCAGTAGGGAATGAACATAGACCAGGAACTTAAATAAAGCACAAACAATCAACAATGGGATACAGGTGGGGGCGAGAGCACAGATGGTAAGGAGAGCAGAAAGCTAAAATTGAACAAGGAAAACTAATAAGAGGAACAGACTGATGGATGAAGGCAGCTGGATTGCAGGGAAACAAGAAAAAAAAAGACTCAGAGCGTGAAAGTTTTCTTTGGTTTTTAACAGTAAAAACCTTTTTAATTCCTCAATGAACCCACCTTCATAGGTAATTTTGCCAAAAAAAGACCCTTCATTCAGCCATATAAATATCCCTTCAAATTCTAACGAACTGAAGGTGCAATTCTATCAACATCTGTCCTTGAATCTGATGAACATATATAAACTAGAAATACATTAACAAGAATGCAAGAATGTTTCAGCTTGGAATCTCAAGAAAACACCACTAAAATGAGTTTGAGACACGTGGGTTTACTTCTAAATCAAAGCTGGGGAATGTTTATGTAATGGAGCACAGTGTGTTTCTCCCTGAGGCATGGTTAGAGCCAGGTGGCTCAGCCAATATGTCAAAATCCCAAATGCCCCCGCCCTTCTCTGACTCAGCAATTAAGTGTGGTTCACTAATAAGCATGTCACCTCGGTTTGAAAATTGTCCTGTCACAAATTCCAACAGACCCAACATCAGATACCTGTAATTATTAACCCACACAGGTCAGCCCATGAATTGTTACTGTGAACTCCAGCTCAATCATTAATTACAAAGTGGGAAGCATCAATGCAGGCAAAACGCAAGACGGCTGCAGCCGGTTTGCCTGGGGTAGGGACACAAAATCCTCAAAGCTCAGTGATTGGCTAGCAAACCAGGAACGGGGAGAATAGACGTACGGTTTAATTCTGGAACTGGGGAAACAAAGTTTTAGTACTGAATTCACTTTTTCTTAAGTCTGTATGCAACTATGCACAATATTTTGCACAGCAGAATCTTTCATTTGCAGCGAAAAAACACAACTTTGTGAAATCCAACACCCATGTCCCGAAGGATTCCACCAAAACACCACAGGACTTGCTGTTCCCCAGCAACAGCATTTTGCCAGGCATAAAACAACAATCTAAAGGCACAAACAACAGCAATCAGCGCAGCAGAGCAGGTGGACTTAATGTGAATCGGCATGTTGCGAACAATTTTGTCTGCTCCCTATAGTCTCTTTTGAGTCTATTTATTCCTTTTGTTAGAGCTCGTTTTCAACAGGGGCATTTAGACAGAAAGACCACACGCACACACAGACAAACATGCAGAAACACACTCACACAAACATTCAAACAGACAGAAACGCTCACTCTCTCACACACACACACATACACACACACTGAAAAACTCTCACACACATGCAAATAGAAACATGCAAACACACAAAGAGAAACACACATGCTCACACAGACAAACATGCAGAAACACACTCACACAAACATTCAAACAGACAGAAACACTTTCTCTCTCACTCACACACACACACACAAACAGAAACACACAAACACACACACAAAGAGGAATACACACGCACACACAGGTTCTCACTGGAACATTTATCATTTCATTCCATTTCACAGCAGCCACAGAGATGTTAGCAAGCAACCATCCTCCTTTTCTTCCTCTCTCTTTTTCTCTCTCTCTCTCTGACACACCCACCCTCACCTGTTGTTTTAATCCCCCTGACATGCGTGGGTTTCCTGCAAAAACAGACCAAGCCTTTGCTCTTGTTTGCCAGAGTGGTCTTTGATTCTACCCTTTATTATTTTAAAGAAGGATAAGAGTGGGTGCGGTATGCAGATCTAAACTTCAGCCACAAGGTACATAAAATAAAATTGCGCTGAACACTTACAGCAGGTCACTTTCACTGCCTTTCTACTTCAATTTATTTAATTCTTTCCATTACAGATCTGGAGTTCAACAAAACCAGTTTAACTTAAGGAGCATTCTCAAATTATTATATTATTTCAGCTTGTCATGGTTCTGTGTTTGATGTCATGCTTTATGTTCATGGTTATGTCTTTTCTTTATTCTTTTTGATTATTATATATTCCGGTTTTCTGTTCCTGCCATTTTAGGTTTCATTGCACTTGTCTCCCCTGTCTTGTGATCAGTTGGTTCAGTCTGTCTTCCCATTCTGCGTGCTTACCTGCTTCGGGTGATTTCAATGGTTTCTGGTGTTTCATATTATTACTTCAATTCTCGTTTACTTCTTTCGCCTTGCTTTCCTAGATCACTAATAATACTAACATTTATATTTTGTATCATAGTCTACTAACCCAACTAATCCATGTATATTTCAATCAGGAGAGACTCAAGTGAAATCAAGAAAAATTTATTATGCGTTGAGCATAAGTAGAATTCAATTCAATTCAATTTTATTTATATAGCGCTTTACAGAGAGTAAAGGGCAGAGCACAGACTAATCCCTAATCCCCGAATATCAGGCAAAAAACTCCCAGAGGGAGAAAAAGCCTTGAACAGTGGTGAGAAAAAACTCCTCAGTGAGAAGAAATCTCAGGAGGAACCTGGCTATTCTGGGGAAGCCCATCCTCCGCTGGCTGAATAATAAATTGATGGTAAATTAGGAATGAGAGGATCAGGACAGCAGGAAGACAGCAGTCAGAATTAACATGCTTAAAAACAGGCAAGTCTTTGGCGCTTGGACTCTTCGGAAAGACTCGTAGAGCAGGAGCACGGCTCAGAGCAGCAGCTGGAAAAATCCCCCGAAGAGTCCAGCCACTGGTGGCGGTGGTGGCTGAAGGCTGGTGGAGCTTGAGCGGCAGTACAGAAGGTCTGATGGAGCAGGGTGGCGTTGGGGAGGAGGAGGGTCAGCGAACGGCAGCACGAACGAACTAGAGCAGAGAAAATGATACTTTTTTAAAAAGACAGCAACATAATGATTGGCTAGCGATGCGACTGAGGTGTGTCACGGTTGGATGGAAGAGATCAGCTGCTACACCAGCTGACTGCTCAATTGACAGCCCCAGACATTGACTGCAGAGGTTTATGGGCGAGCATGCGGGTGAATGAAAAGAAAATAAACAGTTGACGTGCGCGAGAGAGAGAGTCTTCCTGACTGAACTTTCGCTAAGCTTCATATTACTAACTTACTAATAAGCACTTTAGTTAATTTGTAAAGCTGCACCTCTACTAATTATTACTAATCCAATCTCAGCAATCACCCTGTTCTAGCCTCCGTCCCTTGCTTTGCTTTCCCTGCCTCTCCCTCGTTTCATGAGATCTCTACTTTATGCTTAATGCTTTCCTGCCCTCATTGTCTGTGCACTTAGAACTCCTTGACCGGAGCCGTTTATCTGTCATAGGTTGTCTGCGTGAATCCCGTACGTGTCTTGGCTTTTGCCAATTGTTGTGGTTTCGGACCTCCCCATGTGTACCTTCCTCTGTAATTAGCTCTTATCCAATTCACCTGTTCCCCGCATAGCATGTGACTTCCCTTGTGTCTATTTAGAGTCCTCACTGCTGTTCAGCCCTCATCAGAACGTTGATCAATATTCCTTTGTGCAGAGCCTCTTGTATGGTAAACGATTATTGTTTCTCCTCGACTGTTTCATCCGACCTTGATTTTGCCATAGCCCTTCTGTTCTTGTTTTTGTCTTTTTGGATTTTGACCCATTTCTGTACGACTACGTCTACTGTGTTCGGATGCCCTGTGTATGACCTTCTGCTTTGGATTTCGACTATGATTTTTTGCCTACTGTCTATGTACTGTCGCACCTCTGCTTTTCTGGTTCTGACCTCGGCCTGTCTAGTCGACTTTGTTTTTTGGATTCCGTTTTTGGCTTGGCAATTCTTGTGTCTTCTGGTCCTGACCCTGCTATCAATAAAGGCTTACGATTTTTGGATTTCCTGCTCTCGCGTGTGGTTCCTGAACGCACCGTCACACAGTTTTATTGCATTTATTTGACCAACCCAGAAATATTCTTCATTGCACTGGAGGACACTCATAAAAATCTCTGTCGACAACCAGCTTTTTTAATGGCAAATTTAGGTGCATTTGGTCATAAACCAGAAAATAAATTCAAAGCTGTGCAAAGCAGCCCCTACCGGAACATTATACTTCCTGAAGCTTTGTATTTAATATTCATATAGGCAGATTATTTAACATAAAAATATGGTTCTTTTTATGCTCCGTTGGAAATACTGTCTTCAGGGGTGAAAAAAGGGGGTGCACAATGTCAACACTTAGGGACACCACACATAGGAGTCATGAGGAGTGCGAAAATTGTAGTTTAAAAAAAAAAAAAATGCATATGCGTAATTATTAAAAGTTAAAAAATAATAATGGAAAACAATATTCTTTGGTTTCTTTGGAATGGATTATCTTTTCTCATCTTTGAATAGGTTTATATGTACCTTTTATTCCTGTCTAGATAACTACATAGTTACAGACTATTAACACACTATTAACCCAAAGAGAAATATGAGAAACTGCATCACTAGTCATAGTCTTGTTCACTGGAGGCATCTCAGCTGGAAATAGACAACAGGAAGAGGCACTGACCAGGGTCTAAAATAAGAAATGGTGAAACAAAAAGGGGAAAAATTGTTTGTGGAAATGAGGACTAAATGTGCAAATGGACAAAGAGTGACTGGTAGGATTAATGTTAACTAGTCGATGAAAATCTCAAGGAAGGCTTGAAATTATCCAGCATTTAGAACTCCTCAAATTCTAATTTGCGCTTGAATGTCCCTTTAACTAGGTCCAAAGTTAGAAAAAGCATTTTTTTTCTTTTTCTTTTTTTTTTTTTTGCATATTTTAGGACAAAGTCCCATACATAGAGCTATTCTTTACCTGCTGGTGGCACTGAAACCACATCACGCTTATGCTAAGTGAAGTATTCAAACAAAGGATGCCTTTTCTATGGTTGCAGCATTACATCAAATAAAAATATCTAGATCTTGTGCATCATTTTACACACCTTTCCCTGTATTTCAGTGGGACATATTTGGGATCTTTGGAAACCTTGAGATCTCTAATAGAATTTAAAATAGGATAAAAGTTCTACAGGTTGGAATAAAGCACCCGCATTTGACAAAACCCTCAACAAATGTAAAGTTGAGCCTCTGCCTGTGTTGATTGCTAATTTACAGTGTTGTAGTCTAGGATAAGAAATGACATGAAAGCACTGACATGATCTAAAAGTGATATTTATTTCTGGAAATAAATTCTCATCAAAACTTAGCATCGCATTATGTGTGCCAAGTGAACGAAATAAGTATCAGCACAAAACTCTTTGGAATGCAATTCTTTGGTTTTGACAATAATGAAGATTGCTCAATAATTTTCATTTTAAAAAGAGCAGGGCAGGTCACCAGAAACCTCTCTAAACTAGAGCTGCGCTCAGAGAGCGCAAATATCTCCGCCAATGTACTCAATGTTATTTTTGCCACTAGTTAGCTAGCAACCCCTGTGTTTATGCAGTCCTGCAGTCTTCGTGCAAAAATCTTTTTAATGTGTTTTTGACCTTTTGCATGCCCTTGACCTTGACCTTGACCTTGACCTCCAAAAATCGAATCACCTCTTCCTTGAAAAAATACTTAATCATTCCACCAAATTTGAGGAAAATCCATCCATAACTTTTTGCGTAATCCTGCTTACAAACAAACCAACAAACTAACCAACAGACAAATCGTTAATGATCACATAACCTCCTGCAACTTCGTTGGATGGAGGTAATTAAATATCCCTCATTACACACAAAACTGTCTGAGCCAATCAATACACAGAATAAAATAGGACTACTGTCAGGAAAGTCCAGAACGTGTGCTCACCTTTACTCACAGAAAGAATAAAGAGTCAACCAGAACACATGATCCTTCGGGCGCACAGTCACACATAATTATGATTTGACTCATGCACACTTTTACTGGGATTAAACCACAGCAATGAAGTCTCATATTTTGAGGACAGATGTTTATCTGAGGATCTGCATGGAATTTGGACACAATGAAGCACACATTGGCCACAGTACACTGCATTATTGCACCATGATCATTAAAAGACTTCATCTTAATCAGATTGATCACAGTTAATTACTGTGAGACATGCAGTATGTCAATCCCAAAAACTTAAACAATGAACAATCAAAATAAAAATGAAGCACAAAAGGTCTGCGATTGCAAGGCTGAGCAAAATAGCAGGGCAAACAAACGTGAGAAATCGTGATTTTTGGTCATTTTGTGTATTTTATTTGTGGACAGCCAATAGACAATTTCACTAGGATACTTCTACGCATAAAAACAGTTGTTCACATTTTTACGACGCCAGCACTGATGGCATACAGCATTAGATAGATAGATAGATAGATAGATAGATAGATAGATTTTTATTGTCCTTCTCAGGATAATTGTTTTCACTTCTGTACAGCCTCGAAAAATTACACAATCTTACAAAATGACAACACTACTCCAACATTACACAAACAATCTTACAAAAAAAAAACAACACAACCACAGACGTATACCCGCCACCGTACACATATACATTCCCCCAAATTTACAGTCTTTTCATTCTCTTGTTTAGTTCAGTTATGGCATATGGGATGAAACTTTAGTTGAATTTTATTTTCTTCCAAGTCAGCGGCCTGTATCATTGGCCAGAGGGAAGGAGTGTGAAGTATGAGTTGAGTGGATGACTGGGATCGAGCGCTATGGAGCGTGCTCTGTGCGCAGTGGCTGTGCTATTGAGGTCTGAGAGGTTGGGGTGGGGAGCCCAATGATCTTGGCAGCTTTGTGTGTGATTTGTGTTAGTTTGTTTCTGTTGGGTGCTGACAGCATGTTGAAGAAGCAGGGGGAACAGTAAAGGAGTATGGGTTGAATGATGCTTTCATAAAGTAGCAACAGGAGGTGGGGGGCAACTGAGAGTGCTCTGAGTGTGCGATGGCAGAGAGTCTTTTTTGGCAGTTTATGGATGTCAGTGGTGTTTTGCTCAAAGCTTAGTTTATTGTCCAGGGTGAGTCCGAGATATTTGTGGCTCTCCACCTTCTCAACTGCTTCGCCGTTTATGCTGACAGGGTTGCGGGTGGAGTTAGGGGCTGACCGGCTGGAGGAGTTGAAAACCAGTTCTTTTGTTTTGGAGACATTTAATTGTAGGTGATTGTCTGTGCAGCACTGTGAGAGATATGAGATGGAGTTGTGATAGTCCACTTCTGAGTTATTGTCCTTAGGTAATGCGAGTACTGCAGTGTCATCTGAGTATTTCAAATAGGTAGTGATGGGTGAGGGGCTGATGCAGTCATTGGTGTATAGGGTGAACAGAAAAGGGCTCAGGACACAACCTTGTGGGGCTCCCGCGCTGGTGATGGCGGGTGGGGAGATGGTACTGCCCACTCTGGTGGATTGTGGTCGGTCACTGAGGAAGCTGTGTATCCAGTGGATGAGGAGGGGTGGGACATTGAGTTGAAGGAGTTTCCTTATCATCTGGTGGCGTTGGATGGTACTGAAGGCTGAGCTGAAGTCAATGAGGAGGAGTCTGGCGAAATTACCTGGGGATTCAAGGTGCTGTAGGAGGGAGTGGAGAAGACATGCCACTGCATCTTCAGTCCCTCTCTTGGCCTTATGTGCAAACTGGTTAGGGTCCAGGTGTGGTTTGACAGATGGGAGTATGATGTTAAGAACCAGCTTCTCCAGGCATTTCATAGGTATTGATGTTAGGGCAATTGGGCGGTAATGATTGGGTTCTGATGGGCGGGGTCTCTTGGGTACCGGAATGATAGTGGAAGTTTTCCAATGGGTGGGCACTGTGGCAGTTCTATAGGAGTCTTGGAAGAGGGAGTGCATGACGGGAGACAGCTCCGCTGCACACTCTTTAAGGACTCATGCTGAGATGAGGTCCGGCCCTGAGGACTTCCTGATTTACACCGGCTCAACTGCTGGCGTACTTCGTCCACAGAGAAAGGGGCGGGTTGTGATGGATCAGGGAGGGGTATGGTCTCCAGGAGTGCCATACAATCCTCTGAATAATCCCGGGTGTCAAACCGGGCGTAGAAGATGTTCAGGTTTTCAGCAAACGAGATGGGATCAGTTATTGTAGGTAAAGTGGGTTTTGAGTTGTGGCTGGTGAGGGTTCTCACTTTCTGGAAGGCTTGTTTTGTGTTCATTGTGCTGAATTCCTGTTCCAATTTTTCCTTGTACCAGAGTTTGGCTTTAAAAATGTCATTCTTGATTTGCCGGGTTATGGATTTGAGAGAGGCCAGGTCCTGCTGCTGGAAGGCCTTCTGTTTCTCCCTCAGGCTGTGAATGATGTGGGGGGTAATCCAGGGTTTGGAGTTAGGGTATTTCTTGATGGCTTTCATTGGGATTGTTGAGGAGATGCAGAATTTTAAGTAGTCCGTGATGATCTCCACCCTCTCGTTCAGACTGCCACCAGAGAAAAGTCCCAGTCTGTGCAGGCCTGTGAGCCCTAGAGTTGTGCAGTGCTGTCCTCCGACCACTGGTGGACGCTGTAGTTCTGGGATTTGCACCGCTGCAGTTCCGCTCTGTAGCGTGGAAGCAGGAAAACAACATTGTGGTCGGAGAAGCCGAGCGGTGGTTGTGCCTGTGAAGTGTATGCGTCCAAGATGTTTCCATAACACAAGTCCAGTGTATTTCCCCCCCCGTGTTGGTACGTCCACATATTATTGGAACGAAGGCAAGGTTTTGTCAAGTCTGCAGCTATTAACCCATTAAGACCAAGGGCACCTCATGATGCACTTCATTCATATTTCTTAAAAATGATATAAATATATATATATATATATATATATATATATATATATATATATATATATATATATATATATATATGATATTCATGTCCCTTCCGTTCTTAAAGCGAGTGCGACGCCGACGTCGCTTCAGGTCTTAATGGGTTAAAGTCACCGGTGATAAACACGGGAGCTCGGGATATTTCCCCTGCATGTCGCTAGCTGTGTTAGCCACTAGCTCTGCAGTGATGTTGACATCAGCGTTTGGTACACGCAGTTAAGGATGACAGGGGGGAAGATAGTAGGGACAGAGAGATAATGTAAGCATCTCCAGATTCGGAGTGCAGATCTTACTGTGGATCTTGATGTTGGTACACCACCGGTTGTTGATGTACACACATACCCCTCCGCCCCTCTCCTTACCAGAGCCCTTCGTCCGGTCTGCCCGCAAAATGGTGAAGTTGTCCACGTTCACCTCGGCATCCAAGAAAGCTTCATCCAGCCAGGTCTCAGTCAAGGCTATGATGCTGGCTTCCTTGTAGGATCTCTCCGCCAGGCATTTTGCATGGAGCGAGTCAGTTTTGTTCTGGAGAGACCGAACATTAGCCATGATGATGGAGGGTAGTGGCGGTTTGAAGGGCCGTCTTCTCAGCCTGGTACAAACTCCTCCAAGCTTCCCTCTCCTCCTCAGTCGGATTTCTGCTGGCAATACCCTGGGTGGCTTGATACTGCATGGCATGGAGGATCGGAGGTGGAGCAGAGCTGCCCAGGTGTAGGTGAGTCCATTGCTGCAGGGCTCTGGCAGTAGCGCCCAGCTGTTACCAGCAGTGCTCCAGAGTGTTATTAAAATGATCCAGATTTTTTTGCGCAGTGGGATCCAAATACCGACAAAAAGTACTGACACTTATTAAATACAAAACAATACGGGATTTAGACAATCAGCAACATTAAGAACTGAAGCTCGCAGCAAAAAAAACAAGCGTACAGGAAGTGTCGTCGCAGCAGAGCATGCGCCGGGTTCCACCAAGGTAGTGTGTTCCCCTCTTTTCTTCTAAAAGACCACATACTATAGACTATGTTTTTTTAAGAACAATGTAATCAGAGATGAAAACAACCTACGGAAACAACCTTTGTTTCATGTAGCAAACTTCTAAATTATCTCATGTTAAACAGCGACGATTATTCATTTGTGATACTGAACACTTTTTTTCCTCAGAATTGTTCTCCAAGTTTGGTAATTCAAATATTATTGTAATTAGTACAATTGGCCATTTAGTGTGTCTGAATACTAAGTAAATTAATATACTAAGGTTTGCTTTGTGAAACGTGTATACTCAAGCATTATTTTAAAAGCGTGGCTTCGCTCACACTCTGTCAGTGACAGCGAGTATCCTGTGCATCGGCTAGATTATGTGACGACTGACGAGGCTGAACGTAATTGGCCGGCGGTGTCATAATGATTTGTTATTATGGAACCCACCTATGTTCTCGCAAAGACACGTCCCTCCACAGCATTCAATCGCTAGGATTGGCCAGCTGTTCAAGCGGCAGGATTCAAGTCCTAGAGCTGAATGGCAAGCTAATCCTGGTGCCTGCATGACTGGCCCATCCTATTGCTGGTGTAGTGATTGGTCAGAATGAAAACCTCTTAGCCCTCTGTGGCGCATGATTGGACACCACTGAATTAGGGTGAATACATAATAACCTGGGGCATGTTCCAGACCAAAGGGTCTCACGCCTAGATCTCGCGAGGGAAGACTCCAGAGTTTTGACCGACTCGTGAATTCTTGTGCATTTTCCATGGCTGCCAAATAAGGTTTACATCAAATTCCATTGAACAAGCTGTGATAATACTGGACACCATCTTGAAAGCAAGGCGAGACTGTTCATAGATGTTGTCGCATGTCTTTGCAAGACCAAATGTAGTTTAATCATTCAAGAGACAAGAACTTGCAGGCTCTTGTTTGTCCCCGCGATCTTGAACATGCCCCTGTTTTACAATGGAGGCCTACCACCTATTCTAAACCAGGGATCATAAAATCACAGTTTTCAAGGTCCAAAACTTGCTAATTCACCACCCTCCCTTTACTTGGGTGTCTGATGTGAGGAAAGACCGGCCAGTAAAAAGCACAAATTGTTCAATAAACGATCTAGAGGAAAATCAGGTCTGAATTTGAGGTCTGGACTTAACAATCCCCGTTTTAGACTATCAGCACAGTGGGACAGACTTCAGTGTTTTCAATCAAAAATAAGCGCAGCTGGTACAACAGCTGGTTATCACAAAGCAAACTCGCCCTTCTTCAAAATCCCTTTTTTCACCATACTTTGAAAGAGATATGTTGTCCCTCAGCCAATACATCCTACTCCCCTCCATTCCTGTCCCAGTAACCTCACAGCAAACCAAAATGGGTTACTTAAACAAAATTCCAGATTCCACCATAGGGTGCAGGGTTCATCCAAGGTTTATCCTGTCAGGAGCGGAGACAAACCTAACAAAGGGAAGATCTCTATTGGGTGTCTGTCTGTAACCCCTTTCTCCATATCTGCAGCTTGTGTTCGGATTGTAAACATCCTGCGGACTGACTTCACTGACTTGCGCAAACAAAAAGAGATATAACACCTTCAGATCCAGTATAGACCCAAGACGCACACTACTTTGTCCAGTCCGAAAAAGTCTGTCAGGCTGTAATCACAGTCATTTCAAGGGCAATAACTTCAAAGTTCCCAACCTGTTTATTCCAGAAGTAGTTGGCAAAACTCACAATCTGAAATACTGAGACAAACGTAGTCATCACATCCTTCCACCAGGAACAGACAGCGAAAGATATTTTTCTTCAGCCCACCAGTCACAGAAATAACAACGTAGATCCTCGGTCTAGGTGCAAAAGACATAATACCACTGTGCTGTAAGTGTTCATGGCAGCTAGTCAGCCAATGGTTTCAGCCAACTGCAAAGTTTATGCAAGCATTTTCCATTTCATGGTATTTTCCATTTGTTGTATTTGCAATAAATTACACTCCATAATTTTCAATCAAACTTACGCTCACACACTAAATACAAAAACAGCATTTTGACTGAAACTCATAACCTCATGAGTGGACAATTACACACGCACACACACACAGACATGCAGACATACACACACACACACACACATACAGAGCTGTCTTTTCACTCAGCTCACACTCACACAATTCAGTAGTTTTTAGTCATACGCAGCACCCTGCCAAGTCTTACAGTTAAATGTTTCTTACAACAGCGAGGTCAATGCAGCGTGACAGCAGGAAGAATGCACACGTGGGGATTAGGGAGGGGCTTGTCCATCACACACACTCATCATGCCGTCGGCATCAGCTCAACCAGCTGGGAATTCCCAAAGATCAGCCTGTTAAACTAAAACTAGGACACAGTAATGAGCAGTACAATAGATGTTAAATCACCTCTGACAAAGTTCAAGCAGGTTTCCTATGGCCTGAGAGGATTTGTGTAAATTCACTGCAAAAATATCCTACCAAGTATTTCAGTCTTATCATGAGACTTCAAACCTTATAAATTCTTTTTTAGATTGAAAAATATTTGCTTGTTTAGGTTATTATGAGCCTGAAAATTGAATTTTCTTACAACTCAGGCAAATCTTTAAATGAGTCAAATCATCTGCCCTCAGTGGCAGAGTTTTTTTTGCCTTATTTAGCAAAAAAACGTAATAAGAGGTAATTATAAAAGTATTATGTCATGTTTTTGGGTTTTTCCCCTTCAGCGTGTTTCTTTTTAATTTTTTATAAAAGGTCTGCAAAGTTACAATGCCCAAAGTCCATACTATAGGCAATTATTCTCTCCAACAAAAAACACAACCCCTGAACACCTTGTTTGTAGTCAAGCCTCGTCTTTCCTAACATGTGTATGTCACAATGTAACATATTTGCATAATAAAAGACTATAGCAGCTTGTTTGGCATGTCTTCAAGCAAAGCCAGGCTGTGCGGATGCCGGGAGGATTGTGGATTGGTTTGTGTGGATTGCCATGTCGAGAAAATGCTGTTGGGTCATTCCATGCCAAGTGATCAAATGGCTCCCAGGTGACCATCTGAGATTCTGCTTAAAGTCTGTCCAAATGAACCTTGGGGTGTATAGTGAACACCAGAAAAATTTCAGGGTCCAACTCCCACCAGTTTGGGTTTTATGGCCTTTCAAATTTTGGTGCCACGACCACTTTTTAGACTGAATGTTATTGATGTTATTTCACAATATGCGGTCTCAGGGTCCCTCCAAACCCCCAGGGCCCAAAGTTCCGTCTTGCAAAAGTTCCCTTTTTGGGAACCCACAACTGCTAAATGGTGCAAGGTAATGTAAATCTAAGCACAGATTCTGAAAGACTGGGCTGGAATTGGCTAAACCAATTTTCAGCCTTCTGGGACTCTCCTTTATGGAGATGCTGACCTCCCAAAACCACTTTGAGCATTCGCGGTCTAAAAAGTGGTCGTGGCACCCAAAATTTGAAGGGCCATAAAACCCAAACCGGTGGGAGTTGGACCCTGAAATTTCTCAAGTGTTCATTATACACCCTAAGGTACATTTTGACACACTGCAAGAAAAATCTGAGATGGTCACCTGGGAAGTTTTCAGAAAGTGTGATGACTTGGCATGGAATGACCCTGTTTTCTTCAGAGAGAAGGCTAATTCCCACTGCATGGACTTCCAAAGAAAGACAATGAGAAGAAGTGAAATTCATTTTACCACCATTCCTCAACCCCAGCCTTTTATATCATTCCCTTCATTTTACCGAACACTGCTTCCTGAACCATGGCTAGCCAATCACAATAGAGTGGACTTTTAGGAAGGGGGTCTTTAAGACAAAGGAGTAAAAATAGCCCATTTCAGGCTGAATGAGCCTGAGGTGCTGCATCCACAGCCTGAACAGCTGTGCCTAGGAGCTCTTAAAGGGCATCTAAAGTCGATTCCCATTGTTCCCATTCCCATTGCGCACCTGCGCAAACGAACCGAAATAGAAGGATTATCTACGCATGTACAAAAAACATTGGTTTATATGAATGAAATTGGTCATGTGACAATGCAAGATGTCAACAAAAGCAAGTGATTTGTTTGTAAACATTGGACGTTCAACGTCCCGTCTGAGAATCGACTTTAGATGCCCTTTAACCATAACATGCTAATGTCTGTGAATAGACCACAAAAATCAAAATATTAAACTGGGAAATGGGCATAATATGAACCCTTTAAGCCAAAATATAAGATTCAAAAACTTGCATCAGCAAATAGAGTCCACCCCTTACATAGATGGAAATGCACAGTGGATTGATGTCCCTGCACTCGTTGGCTATTACACACTGCCACACAATACAGGCAATTCTGCACTCAGTTCTGTGAAGACTTGTGACCTTTTTTGGCATAGCAGCACTTATTTCAGGCCCCATATACTATTTTCTGCCCTCAAGCAACCATAGTCTTCAAAAAAACCTCTAACACTCCAATTAAAAAACCCAGTGAAAGTACCAGTGCTTGAGGTGGACTGGAATGGGTTGATATTCCATGCTGGCACTTTGAAGTCTCTTTTCAAGCCCTCCTCTCACTCTCACCTTCTCTGCCAGAAGTTCCCGGATCTTTCCAGCCTGCAGACGGAATCGCAGTAGCTGCATCTCCAGGGCGACACAGCGCTTCTGCCAGTCCATGGCATCCATCCCGACTTTTCCGGTTGTGGCGCTCTCCGCAACGTCCGCCATGGGATCCAAATGTCCACGCTCGCGCACTCCCTGCCCTGTAAGAGTACACAGTGCAGAAAGGTCACTGGTTGTGCTCATGCATGCACTCACTCAGAGACATACACACACACACACACACACACGCACAAATGCAAACACATCACTCCCACCCCACAGTACACACTTCACTGGGCGTGCATACAATAAGTGCACATACGCGCTCTCTCTCACACTCACACACACACGCACACACACACACATGCTGCACCCTCATAAGCACACGCACACAATCATACACGCATGCACCCTCACATGTTCATACAGACACACGCTTGAATGGGAACACTCACTCATAAACACACAGCCACGTGCATGCATCATCACACATGTACATACACCATCAACTCAACCATACAGTAATTCTCCAGGTCGGCGAGCATCTCCACTGTCTCCAATTAGCACCTCCACAAGGAGAGTAGAGCAAACACAGAGCGAACAGTAGCTCAGAGAATACAGCAGATATATCACAATACCACACAAAACAGCAACTTTTAAACCTAATCTACCTCAAGACTACCTCATGAGCAGATGGGGGGAGGTCGAGTCTGACTTCAGGCCAAAAAATCTCTCTCTGCTTTCTTTCCATTCACCCAGTATAAACTCCGGGAAAACCTCCCAGGCTAATGTATGACTATGAGTCACCAAAGAAGAGCCTGCTGACAGCTCAGCCAAGTCACATTTGAAAGGTTCTGAAATTAGCACAGAGAGCAATCTTTCATTTTGTTCTCTCTCTCTTTTCTTCTCTTTTTCTGGCCCACTCTTTCTTCTGGCAGAGCAAAGCTTCGCGTATTCCGTTCGGCAAATGAAAGCCGAGTACACATTTAGCCGTGACATCACAATGACACGGTTAAACAAAAGCTTCCTGTTTGAACTGAAAAGCCACACAGAGAGGACACTGAGGGAGGTGAGGGCCACTGCTTAAGAGAGCCCGGCAGAAGTCTGGAGGGGGGTACCGCGTTTGGAACACGCCAGGGGGTGGTCCCAAATCGGGATCGCCGGCATCCCACAGTTCCCGCTCGGTTGTGTTGCACAGTAAAATGTTCAGAGTTACATCAACTCTCACAGAGTCAAATCAACTCTTAACAGAGTCCATGTGAGTCCGTGGGTGGGATGAAATAGACTTTGAAAGAACTGATTTAACACTGAACATTTTACAGCGTAGATGTGCCTGTTTATACTGTGAGGTCCACATGTTTGTTGAGGAGTAGCAATTTCACAAGGCCGCAATTTATACACAGATCAATATAGAGGCAAATACCCTCAGATTGAAAAAAAAAACAGTCAGATATTTACAAATGGAGTGATAGTGTACAAATTACAACCCTTCAAAATGACATCACTGCCAAAATACTTGCGTACCTCTCTGTAGCTGTGAGCAGAGCTCTGCAATGCTGCCTTCACCACCCCCAGCAACCAGCACAAATATCCCTGTCAATCCAATCCCTGCTTAATTACAAGCAATGAGTGAAATGGTATCTAACGCAACACAATAGGGGTGAGTGTCCTTCTGCATGACAGTCTCATTAAGGGTATTAGGGAGGCGGTGAGCTCACCCTGGGAAGAGACGGAGGAAGAATGCTCCAGAATGAACATTTAACATGGAACTCTGAAATGTGGGAATGTGAGGTGGGAATTCTTTTTCCCTTTTCTTTTTTTTTTTTTTTTTTTTAATAGTGGGCGAATGAGCGACGGCCATTACACTAGGTGAGTGTTCATGCTCTCTCGCCTGTATGAATGACCTGTATCACACACATGCATAGACACACACACACACACACACACACACACACACGCACACACACAGCTCTTTGGACAAATACCAATCTCACATCCTCAAAGGATTTTCAGGCCGGATGCATGGGAATGTGATTTTAAAACCAAAGAATAAAACTTTAATTAAAGAAGCCATTTTGATGGATCTGTGTCCTCTCTAAAACATTAATCCAAACAGCAATAAATGCATTTTATAACTCTGTACCCAGAAAAAAAGAAAAAATCATAAACCATATGGCTAAAATTAATACACAAAAAAAATTCTGTCATAAAAATGTTTGGCTCTCAGGGTACAAGGGTCATATTCGCGCACAGTGTGAATTTCCGTACATAAATAGACCAAAAACTATTTGAAAACTCAACAGAACAGTCTGAAGTACAAACAGTTTAAAGTCCGGACTTAATCTAGTTACAGAAGTGGTTATAGAAGACAATACAGTCTTTTGGTGTGCATTATGCTGCATTTCTGTAGAAGTGATAATACAGAGAAAAGCGGAAAGTGCACTGGGATAGTCCAGCGGAGCAGAAGTTCGAAGTGCAGCACAAACTTCACCATGATGGTCTAAAATTATCATGGTTATAACTACAGGCTTACTGACAAATTACAGAAGTATAAAAAGGAAATATGGAGGAACACCAAACCCACACTATCTAGACATTTCTCTCTTTCTTACACTGCAAAAGTGTTTGTCTTTGCTAGTCTTTTAATCTTATCAGGAGACTTAAATGCCCCATTTTTCCCTCTCAAGTGGAAGATTTTTCTCATTTTAAGTTACCATTTGCTCGACAATTGAAATTTTTGTATCCCTTTGGCAAATCTAGAAATGAATCAAAATGATCTCACCTCGTTCACAAAATTTTTTGTCATACTTAGAAGGTACAACCCCATTTCCAAAACAGTTGGGACACTGTGTTGAATGTAAATAAAATAGAATGCAATGATTGGCAAATCAATTAAAACCCAATATTGAAAATAGGACTTAGACAACATATCAAATATTGA
The DNA here is from genome assembly GCA_029692085.1 of Gymnothorax javanicus. Classification (NCBI taxonomy): domain Eukaryota; kingdom Metazoa; phylum Chordata; class Actinopteri; order Anguilliformes; family Muraenidae; genus Gymnothorax; species Gymnothorax javanicus. The sequence continues at coordinate 27,754,051 of CM056193.1, forward strand.
AAGTGATAAAATTTTAATGTTTTTTAAAAAATATCACCTCATTTCAAATTTGATGACAGCAACATGTTTTTAAAAAGTTGGGACGGGACAATAAAAAACTGGAAAAGTTGCATGATGATAAAAAAAGACAACTGGCGGAACATCTCACAGCTAAATAGATGATTTAGCAACAGGTCAGTGACATGATTGGGTATAAAAAGTCTTTCATAAGTAAATATGGTGAGGGTTTAACCACTCTATGAAAGACTGTATGGGGAAATCGTTCAACAATTTAAGAACAACATTTTCGACATAAAAATGGCAAAAAATCTGGAAATTTTATCCTCTATGGCACATAATATCATTAAAAGATTCTGAGAATCCAGAAAAATCTCTGTACGCATGGGAAAAGGCCAAAATCCAGTTTTGAATGGCTGTGATTTTCTGGACCTCAGGTGGCACTCCATGAAAAACGGACAGGATTCTGTAGTGGAAATCACTGCACGGACTCAGGATTACTTTTGTAAACCACAGTCAGTAAACACAGTTTGTCACTGCATCCACAAATGCAAGTTAAAACTCTGCCATGCAGAGATTAAACCATATATAAACAAGATCCAGGAACACTGCCCTCTTCTCTAGGTCTGAGCTAATTTAAAATATACTCAGGCAAAGTGGAAAACAGCCCTGTGGTTTGACTAATCAAAATGTGAATCTCTTTTTCAAAATCATGGATGCCGCGTACTCTGAGCTAAAGAGGAGAGGGGCCATCCGGTTTGTTATCAGCAAAGAATTCAACAGCCAGCATCCTTAATAGTACGGGGTGCATTAATACACATGGCATGGGTAACTTGTGCATCTGTGAAAACACCATTAATGGTGAACAATATATACAGGTTTTGGTGCAAGATTTACTGCCATCCCTATGCCTTTTTTAAGGGAAAGCCTTGGTCATTTCCGCGACACCATGCCAAAATCCATACTCTGCACATATTACAACAACATGGCTCTGAAGTAAAATAGTCTGGGTGCTAAAGTGGTCTGCCTGCAGTCCAGACCTGTCACCCACTGACAATATCTGGCACATCATGAAACGAAACTGGCACATCATGAAACGAAAAATATGACAGAGGAGGCTGCAAGGCATTGAGCAGCTGAAATCCTACATAAAGCAAGAATGGGAAAACATTTTCAAAACTACAGAAGTTGGTTTCCTTAATTCCCTAACGCTTACAGAGTGTTGATTGAAGAAGACGTGAGGCAACACAGCGGTAAATATGTTCCTGTGACAACTTTTTTGAAACATGGGCAATTCCACGGTAACGGAATTACGATCAACCGTAATTTTCATGTCATTTTTACCTGCCATCTATTACTCTAATGCAGTAGCTACTTGCCTGTGCTTTTATCAGTTCCACTGGCATGCCTACTGAGCTGTATAACACAAAGTTTGGGGTAATCTATTTTGTAGGAGGCTATACGAAGGTGAAAGTGTCGGTAACGAAATTATGGCAGAAAAAAAGCCATTATTTTTGCCTTAACTTTGACAGTCATTTCTCTGAAATCTGGCAATGATGGACAGTAGGTTTAAGCTTAGGTTGGTGGCCTAGGATGTTGACCAGGCCATGGTAAGTTTATATTGACTGGTATGTTCACAGATATTTTGTAGGATGCCATTTATGAGAAAGAGACACTGCTAACGGAATTACAAAATGGTAACGGAATTACATTTCTGAGAATCTAGTAAATTTATTATACTCAAAACAACAAAGCAATTGAAAATTGGTATTATAAATAATGTTTGTGTTGCTGACCTCCTGTTGAACCAAAATTTTGATCAACAAGTCTGGGCAAAAGGAAGGCAATACATGATATTGATGAGAATAACTAATTTTTCTACAAGAACAGTATATATATATATATATATATATTGTTTCTTAAACAGCATAAAATGCAGCATGGGATGCCACTCAATGCACTTTACATAATTAAATTGACAGCTGAGGCAACCTAGGAGGCCTCCCGGATTGGGTGAGTCTGAGGTAACAGGTGAGATTAATGTATATCAACCATCTTGAAGATTATTTTAATTTGCTAAACTAATATCAAAACTTAAAATATCAGTTTTATTTAGAAATGAAAAAGCAAGAAACTTACCTGCTAGTTGGAGGATTGCTGGCTTTCGATATTGAGCATGAACGAATGTCGGACATGGGAGGTGTTTTAAAGGTTTGGTCCTTACAGCCCCTCCCTTTCTAATTCTTTCACCTCCACCTTAATGGGCCACAGGTGGAACCCGTTAGGGTGGGAGGTGTTAGCAGAAATATATAGGGCTGGCAGGTGCCAGCCCTGTTGCTGCTACATTTTTTCTTTCTTTTCTCCTAGTTTGTTTGCTGCTCCCTGTTATTTTTAAACCTGCTGTTTTTGGATTTTGTTATAATGAAATTCAGTTTCTTTACTCCGGTCTTGGCATTTGAGTTTCTCCTTTTTCTTTTTTTTGGCCCATGGTCTAAGTGCCTGCCGGATTGCTTTTGGCATCCGGTGGAAATAATAGCATGACATGTGTATTCTGAGCAAAGACTATCAACGTTTTATCACACCTACACTCAACAAGATTCACTGAGTAACTGACCGCAAGAGCCACAAGCCATGCTTTCCCAATCTGAAACCCCTTATAACATTCACACAACATGTTATACAAAGAGATTCTGTCTTAGTAAAGCACAGTTCCGGGAGGAACAGGATGCTGGTAAAAGTGATGGTGAAGAAGACCCCATACCACAGAACAAACATTTGTTCATACCCTTCCCCAGCAGATGCTACTCCTAAACCAAACTATACTATAAATTCCTGCTAATCCTTGAATGAATAGTTATGGAAACGTAACTCACAGGAGGAAACACTCAACTATAGATGTCCAAAACAATGAACCACTATGCTCCATAAAGTGCTAATGTCACCTTGTGCCATCTTCTGTTTTTCACTGGCTTTCAGAATAATTCTGTAATTCCGTTACTGGTGTAATTCCGTTACCATGTAATTTCGTTACCACAAATTTTCCAGGATTACAGCAAAGTATTAGAGAGGTTAATGTCTGAAAATCAGTATAGACATAAGAAGGAAGAGAATTCTTAATAACAATAAAATAAATGCAGAAATAAGAAGATGAAGAGAACTATATTGCAATTTCGGTAACGGAATTACGTTGAAAAATGACAAATTTCACAGTGAGCCACTGGAATTGTGTGTTTCAATTTCCTGCAATGACTTACAGTCTCAAATACTTTGGCTACCAATGTATGGAAAAACAGTAAAAACCAGGAAATAGCTAAATATCTTTTAGGAGTTGTCAGCTTTGGAAAAATAACCTTTGATCCTTGTCCTGGAGCTAAAAAAATTACAAAATTCAAATCTAAATTTTGAGAAGACCGTCAAAGATATTTTAAAACGGTTTTCAGTGTCAGATTTGGTAATGAGTCATCTACATGAAAACCTATATATTTCTAATATAAAACACTTTTTAAAAATTGCTGTTTTAGCAACTCTCACGTGGAATTGCCCACATGTTGCTGGCATCAAATGCAAAATGAGCTCATATTTTCCAAAAAAACAATATAATATCTCATTTTCAACATCTGATATATTGTCTTCGTACTATTTTCAAATAAATACAAAGTTTGAATGATTTGAAAATCATTGCATTCTCTTTTCATCTACGTTCTATACGCCATCCCAACTTTTTTGGAAATGGGATTGTAATAGAAATAAGTTTTAAGTCTAGACACAAGGTCATAATGCTTGGTAAGATACTTATTTTTCCATTTTTTAACGGTGTTACAGTGTGCTGACATTATTCTCAAAGGTGATGAAGTGAAAAATCCTAAAAAACAGGTATAGATATAAAGGGCAGGAGGGGAATGTGATGTGAAGTGAGAGAGAGAGAGAGAGAGAGAGAGAAAAAGAGAAACAAAGGGATGAGGGAAGGTAGAGGAGAGGAGATTGCTTTAAAGACACTAGCTCCACTGGAGGAGGCATTTGCACACGGCCGAGATGACAGCTGGTTGCAAACAAGCCATTTGCTGGCTAAACGCATTTCGGCATGGACGCGCTAATTCCCCCAGGGGCTTTTCTACAGCAGTTCTAACCATGGTAAGAGCTGCTCTCTTCCCCTCAGAGCTCCTCCATGGACAGTGTTACAGAACAGTAGTTCAGTCCTCCCATGAACAGAAGAGAGGCCGGGGAGAAGAGCCGGACCATAAGCAAATCTAGTCACAACCTCACGAGATCGAGTTTATTAATAGATGCCGATGCAAATACAGAAAACTTTATTTATCCCCGGAGGTCAATTCAGTTTCTACAGTCCACCAACCACATACAACCACCCATTCACATAATTTTAAGTGTCAAAGGGAACACTACATGGCATATGGGAGAAAAACAAGAGACAAGGCAGAGAGCAGAAATATATACTAAAAGCAATATTCTAAAAAAAAAAAAAAATGCTAAAAAAAAAAATCAAGTGCAGATAATATAAGGCAGAAATAGAATAAAAACAAGAATAACGGTATAAAAGGAATAAAAGCTGCCCAAATAATAAATAATAAATAAACAAATAAATAAATAGAGCCAAATTGCACATAACGACTAAAATGCATGATCAGTTGATTGTGCGAATTTCAAGTTAACTCTGTGTTCAACAGCGTGATGGCAGAGGAAACAAATGACTTTGAATAACGGTTCGTCCTCCTGGGAGGCTGCACATAACGCCGTCCTGATGGCATTAATGTAAATGCACTGCTAAGGACATGATTTTGACAGCAGAAATTTGAATGTACCCATGTGCAGCACTCCCATTTATTCAGCCTATTTGCAAACAAACATTTCAGTCTGCAATCTCATAAATTAGAAAGCACATAAAAATGCTTAAGAAGGTATCAAACTTGGGATGGTACTGTAAAGTGTAGCCTGAGTTCACAAAACAATTCATTTGTGTGTGGCTTGCTTGTAAGAGGTACTTATGGCACAAATGGATCATTACTCTACTTTCAGGGAACATTCCAGACATTTGAAGAAGAGAAAGGAACCTCCTCTGAAATTCTAATTCTCGAGGTGTGAGCCATCTTCATCGAGTGAGAACTTGAGGACCTGAAATATGGCACAGAACTCTGCTTTGGTTTTAGTGCAGAAGAGATCCATTCTGACCAGGGCCCACAAAGCATCTTTGCTTTCTGGTGCTAAAGTAACAATGCACCTCCATCAATTTCATATGTATCCCAAAGAAGCATTACAGTTAATAACTGCACTTGTTAACTTTGAAAATTATACACAGGTCATTACAATGATCTCTAATGTCGGTGGGGTGTGGCAGCTGTAAAATCGAATGACCACGCTCACATCCCAGCTAATCGCGTTGAATGGAATTACGAATTGATTCATATCATTATCAATAAAGGGACACAATATAACAACAGCAACAATGCATTGCCATGCAGAGTAACCATGACTGCATCCTATCTTGGACAAGTTATATCATTAGAAAGCCCTCTTAACCTGGCTATCTGGAGCAAACCCACCACACTCAAAAAAAATTAAATGTTAGATTTTGTTAGATTTACTTAATAATGTTATGTCAACTGGTTCCACGCAATTGCTCTGTGAAACCTTAATTTGACTTCTAACATTTTTGGCCAGTTTAATTAATTGCATTGAGTGGAATGTACTTAACTCAGTTTTGTGGAACCAGTTGACATAACATTATTAAGTAAATCTAACATTTCATTTTTTTGAGTGCACAACCGAACCGCTTTTACCCACTATAGCGGAGAATCACTCTCTTAATCCCACCACCCACCTCATGATCCACAAAATGCTGACTCTAGACTTCATCAAAAAGGTGAGACAAGAATTATTAAGTGGCTGAAAAGGTTCATATTCTATTCATTTTTGTCCAATGGACATACTTCTTTTTTTGCTGAAGTTTCACATTTTTCCCCAGGCGGTCAGCACTTGTCTGATAACGAGGTACACAAAGCATCAATCTAACCCTAGATACGAGGTCCCAGGTTGGGGACGACCATTAATTCTTATTTCAGCAGACAGGTTTGAATAGCACCGTCTAAAGAAACATCTAAGGGACAGGACACCTTGGGAAACTTGGTGCAAAAGCAAATACTGGGTAACAGACCAGTGGAAGTCGAACAGAAATGACTATAATTTGTTCAGATTTAAACTGAAGAGTAAGGCCAGACAATGGCTGCTCTAGCAATGGTCGGTAATGGAAGGCTGGCCCCCCAGGAAAAGAGTTAACTTAAAATGAAGGAGTCCAAAGGGATGGACATAATTCTCCAGATCAAAAGCAGCATCCAAACCCAAACACTCAGCCATGGCGCAGAATTGCCAACAGAGTCGCAGGCTTGCTGTCATTCATGCAGTTTTGTTAGCATTTTTCCACCTCCAGTTCCATTGCTCCAGTGTCTATACAAAAAAATGAATGAAACTTAAAAAAAATTAGGTCCATGTGTAAAATTCTTGTCTGAGATGGTGTATGTTTTGCTAAGTGTGATAACACACGAATTTCCCAATAATCACTTGAAAATGAAACACTCTATGTCCATAAAATGCGAATGTTGCTAACGACGTGCTATCATGAACAATAATTGAACTACAAGCATGCACAATGCATGAACGACCTGATGATCTGAGACCAGTGGGTGATGTAGTTCCATGTTACTTCTACATCAGCATGTCAATAGCAACATTCACCTTTTAGGGTCTCAGAGCCTTTCATTTTTAAAAACTTTTGGAGTATTCAACCACATTATCACGATAAACAAAACAGCAACATTTTCCCTGCATTAATCATGGAGCTCATTTTTGGCCATTTTTAAAAACCTCACTTTTCAAATAGACACTGGTCCACTGAAACCAGAACTAATATAATGTTAACAAATCGCATACAAGGTTACATCATACAGTGACTCTCTTCGCGACATGACAAATGACGCCATCAACCCAAATTCCAATAGTACTGTATAATAAAAACTGCAACACTCTGTATTTTCATAATAAAAACATCAATTGCTAAATCCCTGCAGTGTTGAACGCCTTATTTGATGCTGTTACCATGAAAAATGTGAAAAATGAATTTTTTCTAATAGCCATAAAGATATCCCAGCCAAGAACCCCGGCTCTCAAACTCAGACCTGGGACTTGATTCACTAAGTTTTTAGAATGAGCAAAGTTATACGAGCACACTGAAAACCAATAACAAGGCCATAGCATTTGTCATATTTGTCGTATTTTGGTCATAGTATTTGTGGTGAACCAGTCAGTGGATATAGTGTTCATTTTGCACGTTTTAAGGGGTTTTGCCCATTAATTAAACCCCTGGAACCTTAAACTTTAGTCCCAAACATCTTCGGAGCTGCAGCTGTGGGTCTGATTAGGAGTTATGAATACACTGAGTAATGAGTCAAATCAGGGACATTGTGCAAGGCCACAGGAACACATTTCTGCCCTCTTGCATGCAGTCTCCCGACACACTCACAGGCATACAAGCACTGACATACACATGCACAAATGCATGCAGAAACAAGCAAATGCCATCCCTCTCCTCCCAGCTGTTCAGCCCAGCTGTGGTGATGTCAGCAATTAGAGGCCCTGCTGATATCATCTCAGCAGACATTATAAAGCTCTTATTTCATTATCTTTGTCGAGATCTAACTTAATGTAAAAATGTTTCAGAAGTCTGGGTTTATGTGTGCAAACATAGAGCGAATTGGCAACTGCTGATTTGACAAATGTGCGAGTTCGAACTTCGACGGCCTTAACCATTACTTCCATGGTAACAGTTCATGCCACGGGACAGAGTTTGCCAAGGAGAAGCACTCCCACACACATATGCCAAGGAGAAGCACTCCCACACACATATGCACACATGCACGCAAGCCACACACACGTGCTCGCGCGCGGGCACACACACACACACACACAAACACACACACACACACACACACACACACACACACACACACACACACACACACACACAAACAAACACACACACACATTACCACATCCTCGTTTTCGCCATTGAAAACAGACATGAGTTCTGGTTTTCGATTTTGTTTCCATACCAGGTTCTTGGTTGCATAAACAGACACCAGCATCAGAACAGAATCTGTTGGTTCAGAACAGGGAGCGCGATTCCCCCCCCCCCCAATACCCCCCTGAAAGACGCCACTATTAACGCACAGCATTGTCCCACAGTGCCACCGCTGCAATGTGGCGTAGACATCCGAGCTGCGTTCGCACAATGTTGGTTTTCAGGGATCCACAGATCAAGCACTCGGCTCCCTGTCATAAGGCTGGAGCACCTTAAAGAAGCGGCGAACAAGCCACCGACAGTAGGCCTACGCGAACCAGACCATCTGAGCGTAGTCCGGAGTAAAATAAATAAATAAAAATCATAAGGAGCAGCCCATACAGCGCACAGCCGTTTCACATTTTATCCCAATTTTCTCTCAAAACGCGGCAGCTGCAACAAGTGCGAGCTGGCGGTGGATCCCAGATTCGCCTCAGAGAAGGCAACCGCCGCCGCCGCGCGCGGCGTAAGCTAATGACAGACTTCTGCAAACCGGCCACGCTTATTATCAGCCCGAGCCGTAAATATAGCGCTAGACATTCTTCTGCGCTGAGGTGTAAACATCTTCCTCACCGTCCGCCGCAAACTCACACAAAACACTCAACGAGTCACCCCCGCACAGCAGTAGTGATTTAAGGGCACCCTGCGGTGCGTTCCACATCACCCACGGCACGTATGCCCTAGGATGTTTCGGTCAGTGACAAAAGGAAGATAGGCAAGCAGGAGCTGAAATGGCCAAGGTAAAATCAAGGGGGTTTGATTTAATGACTCAAGGCTAAAGAGCAGGGTCTGTGTTGATCTGAGCCTGGGGACATCACATAGGTCTGCGCGAAGTATTCCAGTTTAGTTTCATGTAAAATGACGCTTTTCGCTCTGCAAAGGCATACAGTAAATTGGCCGACAAGATGCTAGGACAGCAGTCTTGTTAGGACAAAAAGACGCGAACCTGTAATCAAATGATCAAGAGTGAAATAGTCTAATAAAAAACAAGCGGCATTTCCATGTGATATATCCAATTATGCATCTGAACTGAGGAGGGATCAGGTCCCAAAAATCCGCCTTGTAGCCTACCTCATGTAATCTCAATCAATTACAACAGCCAGGTAAGCGAATTAACACTTAAAACAGCCTGTTACAGGATCAAGTTAAGCGAGTTCATGTTTTTGCGGAACATCAGGATAAGCAAATATTAAAGTGAAAAGGTTGCATTCGAGCAGGAACCTCCACAGAGCAATTTACCAAGATCAACCAAAACTTTTCGGGGAATTTGGTAAAATAAACTAATGAATATATACAGTATATAGCACTGTAACCACGTAATCCCTGAACACAATTAAATTACATGCATTCTCACTAACGGAGCTGAACATTCGGGTATCTCAGGCACAGATTTTTACAACACTGTGGAATAGCGCAATAAACTTTCTAAATTATGCCGAAACCACTCCTGATTAATTTATAAACTCGATGGTACAGGAAGCTTTTACGATGACCCGGTCAATACTGTGTAATAGCGCTTTTTTCTCTCCATAAATTACGCCGAAACCGCTCCTGATTAATCAATAAACACAGGGATACAGGAAACATCTACTAGGAACTGGTTTTCTCGGCAAACCAATGCCAAACTTCAGTACGAACGGCAGCCTGCTCATCCCATGTTAACCTGCTGCCACTCCTGTGTTGCCGATTCCACTGATTTCTTAACTATAAGCGGGGAGATGAAAGGATCCCTCTCGAATTCTCAGTCAATCTCGCGCACGGCAAGGTAAGGAGCCTCGCGCGCTGCAGAAGTTCTGCTCTCGAACTTCCCACTGCGAGATGAAGACCGGTCAACGTTGGAATACAATGATTACCTTGTGAATTCCACAGCGTTTTCCTGGACCCCTCGCTTTCACATGGACACCCTCTCTTCGCAAATCACATCGCTCTGATGCACTCACTCTGCTTTCTGTCGTACCTCCACAAGCGATCGCCTTTAAGAACCCATTCTTTTCTGCGCTTACTATTTTCCCTTACATGCACAGTGCAGACAACGTTAGCGCTGTGCCGCTGATCCCCATTCATCGGGATCATCCCTTATTCCTTTAATGGGCGAGCTTCTTGGATCGGGTTTCACAGCCAGCCAAGCCCCCTCGCAGGATATTACATCAGGGCTCTTATTTACTTATTAAGCGGGATTCATTGTGATGAAAGGAGTCAGCGCCCTTGCTGCGTGCATTGTCATCTGCAATATTTGAGTTAGTGTTGTTTTTTTAATTGCTGTAATCGCGCTTTTATTTTGATATGCAGTATTGCGAACAGGTGACAGGAGCTGTTTAAATTCACACTGTCAATCTTTAGTTGGGTGTGATTTTCAAAATGGCAAAATCGGCTCCCCTCATGAATCCAAGGTGCATGGATGTCGTCTGCCCGACATAACCCATACTCCCTCTTGAGTTTATTTCTCATTTCTGAAGGCGAATAGAATTATACTGGACAAAGCAAGTTAGGGATCACCCAACTTTTCAATATTAAAATATGATATGGAAAAAAATACAAACTATCACATATTTCAAATTCAAAATTTGGGGTGATCCCTAACTTTATTTGTCCAGTATATTTCTCTGAGAAGGCAGGGATTTGTGTGCCTGAAAATATTTCAAGCTGTTTAAACTTGGTGTGAGAAGCAGTCACTCAGGCAGTAAAACTTTAGTGAGGGGGCAATTAAGAGAAACTTTCAGACCCTGAGTATCTGCAGGCATGTCTTTGACCTACTGCAGGGAAATAACTGGACCACTAAAAGCCCGCTTTCAACCCATCGGGTCATCTTGGTTAATAATTAGGACCTCCTCAGTTTGTAAGCTTCACCCGCCATTTTCAAATAGAACACTCCATAACCGTTAACATTCGCATGGAGCAGAAACACTGAAAACACTGTATTTCTGGCCAAAACTATTAACATGAATCCACTGTGGCTTTATGACATGTTATGCAAAGATTTATTGGCGGTTTATGAAATTTGTTTCACTGTGACTTCATTCGGCACGTCTACTAAAGAAGTTCTTTTTCAATCCAGCTGGAAAATCTTGTGACCGAATGAGCTACTCAAATTTGTCTTCAGCGATGTGCCTAAATACCCATGAAATACTATGCCTGAGTGTATAATTTGCTTTTTTGAATAGACATTCTTTTATTTAAAAAAAGAATGGCCCTGTCTGGTGTGTGACTAGTGCCATGTCAGTTAAAAAGTGTATTTTTCCATGAACCCTTAAAAACTCTAGTTTGGTGGCATTGCCACGCTTTTACTTGAGGAAGAAAATTAATCCTGCCCATTCTTTCTGCAGCCATGCATATGAGGTGTGATATTATTCTAGAGGAGATCTGCCACAATAAACAAACTAACAATGCCAGTGGCCCCGCCACAACATCATGGTGAATACTGCTGTCCACTACAGTGCATATTGTCCATCTGCAAAGTATATTGTATAAATACAGTCTGTGGTCCATATCGCCTTCCTGTATTCATCTCCCAACCCCCAGTACACAATTCAGGTCAGAGTCTGTTAAATTAATTTGGAAAGCCTGTACTGTATCTTTAGTCAGTGTTTCCAGACAGTGCTCTGGCCAGACTCTGATCAGTCACTGAACACTAACAGGATTATTGGAAAAGGTTGGGAGATTCCACAAGTTGTTTGCCAAGATTCAGGATGTATAATCCCCAAGAGTTTTTGGGAATACCTGAGCCAGTTCAGGAGACAAAGCACTTGCACCAATGATGTCTAATATTTTGGGAATCATTCCAGTTTACACATACAGCTGTTACTTGCGGGACAAAATTCAGCCATGTCCGATCCATCTCTGTGACAGCCGGAGTCCGCCTGGGCCAAACATTTTCATTAGTAACACTTTTGTTTCAGGACACTTATCTTGTATTCCTAACCACATAGGAGGACATTTTGTGGTATCTGAGAATAGTCCTAAAGGTGACATAGAATCAAAAACTGTTTTTACCTTGTCTATGTTGAATAACGGTAGTTTACCCGCATTCAAGAACATACAAAAAGTGCTAGACATTCTGAACATCTCCGTTTCATAGAAATTCCTCTTTTAAAAATGACTGCCAGAAAACGGGCCAATCTGAACAACGGATACATATGATGTCAAATGTATCTCACTGCCCCCCTATTCTCATTCCGTTTCCTCTCCTTCAAAATAATTTGCATTCACGTCTTTATGCAATTCCATTGCTTCCAATCCCTCAGTAAAGACAAGCATGATAATTCCACAGTCATAATCGATTTCCGTGTCACTAGTGGGGAAATCCACCGCAATGCACGTGAAACGGATTAACTTATTGCACAAGGACTTAAATTCCGCAAATTAATTTCTTCAGTGCGCTTTGATTGAATACTTGCTGACTACGGCACAGGAAAGTCAATGCGAGAGACTCACTCCGAATGCATAAAAAAAAAAAAATCAAAAATACTTACCATTCAGAAACAGTTAAATCCAGCCTTTGCTTGACTGGTTCTTCCTCCAATTCAGTGTCCTCATCCGATTCGGGCTCAAACATATAAGGCTGAATCTCTGAATGCGCCATAGCTGCATAAAGTTGGTCTGTCCGTGTTCCGAAGCCGGCGAGTGTTTTCCATTTTCCCTACCGCTCTGGGCGAAGTTACATTCTTTTGAGTGGCAGCAAAGCCAGCCAATCAGCGTCAAGTGCTTACATTTCATAATGAGGTTACCAGTTAAGCCCGAAAGGTCGCCAAATAGGTGCAAAACAACGCGTTCAATATCCCCCACCCTAACATAGCTTTTTGAGTGAGGTTTTTAGGAAGCTTCTGAGGCATTACAGACCCAACCAAAATTTTGTTGTCTATGTGTCACATCACAGAACAAGGATAAATACCCCGTTCAACCATTCTATGTCACCTTTAAATGGGAAACATACAAAAACGAGGCTAGTTTACATGCCCAAACATTTAGGCAGTCTGTTGACGATCTCGGGCGATTGACTTGATGTATTGCTGGCTTTGAAAAAGTTGGTTTGTGCACGTGTAAGTGTCCTTGTTTTTATCTGACCCTAAAGTGTAGGACATACTTTCTGAGTCCATGGAGCTGCGCACTTGGACCGGTCACGTGAACAAGCACGCAGTTTCATTCATACTACAGTTTTGAGTCGGTGTTGGTCTGGCACTTCGAGGATGTGCATTTCCTGATCCACACTCCATCCCAGTTGGTGGCGGTAATGTACCGTATAAGCAAGCGTCCATGTAGTTATCTGGTGCGTGTGCAGTCAGCACATTTGCAATGCATGCAGTCCGCTTGGTCTCAAATTTTGGACTGTGTATGGTGGTCACCATAGGGGTCTACACATAGCCTTGACACTGGTGGATGACAACATTTACATCACGCGGACGAAAGCGGACCCTTGTGGACATGTGGACGCGGAATTAGGCCTAAGTGGCTGTTCATATGTACGTGTGTGAAAATAAACTTGTGAGTCTGTTTTTGTGCTTGAGTGAGCTTGTGTTTGTGTATGAGTAAGGGAATGAGTGCATGTGTTTGTGTCTGTGTGTGTGTGTGTCTGTCTGTCTGTTGACCAGTGTGGGTCGGAAAGAGTGAGTGTGTGTAGTGATAGCTGGTTGGTTATAATCCAGAGTGCCTACACCCTGCTGTGCAGCTTTGGCAGTGTCGCTTGCATGATGACTGAGGTTGAACCTTAGGGCTCAATGACTGCTTTTTCAAGGTCCTGTTGGATAATGAGTCAGAGCTCCCAGTCAAAACAACCCCTGCTTACACATTGTATTGTTTACAAGCCTTTTTTACTGAGCTGCTTCCTGATCTGAATGGGTAGGTACAACCCCATGTCCAAAAAAGTTGGGACACTGTGTTAAATGTAAATGAAACGCAATGCAATGATTTGCAAATCAATTAAAACCCTATATTTAATTTAAAATTGGACAGAGACAACATATCAAATGTTGAAAGTGATAAATGTTATTTTTTTTTTTTGAAAAATATCACCTCATTTTGAATTTGATGACAGCAACATGTTTTTAAAAAGTTGGGACAGGACAATAAAAAACTGGAAAAGTTGCATGATGCTAAAAAAAAGACAACTGGCAGAACATTTCACAGTTAATTAGATTATTTAGCAACACGTCAGTGACATGATTGGGTATAAGAAGTCTTTCATAAGTAATTTTGGTGAGGGCTTAACCACTCTATGAAAGACTGTGTAGGGAAATAGTTAAACAGTTTAAGAATTACGTCTTCAACTTAAAATTGCAATGAGTTTGAAGATTTATCCTCTTTGACACATAATATCATTAAAAGATTCAGAGAATCCAGAAAAATCTCTGTACGCATGGGAAAAGGCCAAAATCCCATTTTGAATGGCTGTGATTTCCTGGTCCTCAGGCGGCACACTATGAAAACCAGACAGGATTCTGTCATAGAAATCACTGCACAGACTTGGGAACACTTCTGTAAACCATTTTCAGTCAACAGTTTGTCTCTGCATCCACAAATGCAAGTTAAAACTCTGCCATGTTGAGATCCAGAAACACTGCCTTCTTCTCTGGGCCCGAGCTTATGTAAAATGTACTGAGGCGAAGTGGAAAACTGCACTGTGGTTTGACAAATTAAAAGGTGAAATTCTTTTTGGAAATCTTGGATGCCACGATCTCCGGGCTAAAAAGGAGTGGGGCAATCTGGCTTACAGTATAATCAGCAAATCATTCAAAAGCAGCATCCATGATCGTACGGGGGTGAATTAGTACACATGGCATGGGTAACTTGTGCATCCGTGAAGACATAAGTGGTAAACGATATATACAGGTTTCGGTGCAACATTTACAGCAATCCAAATGCCTTTTTTGAGGGAAGGCCTTGCTCATTTCAGCAACACCATGCCAAACTCTGTACTCTGCATGTATTACAACAGCATGGCTCTGTAGTAAAAGAGTCTGGGTGCTAAAATGGTCTGCCTGCAGTCCAGACCTGTCACTCACAGATAATATTTGGCGCATTATGAAATGAAAAATATGACAAAGGAGGCTGTGAAGTATTGAGCAGCTGAATTTTTATAAGGAAAACATTTTGCCTTCAGAACTGCAGCAGTTGGTTTCCTTAATTCCCAAACGCTCACAGAGTGTTGATAGAAGAAGAAGTGAGGCAACACAGTGGTAAACATGCCCCTGTGCTAACTTTTTTGAAATGTGTTGCTGGCATCAAATTCAAAATGATTTTCCAAAAAACAACTGAATATCTCAGTTTCAACATCTAATATATTGTCTTGTACTATTTTAAAATAAATATAAAGTACAAGTGATTTGAATATCATTGCATTCTGTTTTTATTTACATTTTACATGGCCTACCAACTTCTTGGGAAATGGGGTTGTAGTTTGAGTATACCACAAGTGCAGGGTTTTACGTTTGTATAAAAACTTATTCTCTGACATTCGTTGTAACATTAAAATGGTCATAGGATATATGCTTGATGGGCAGCAAGTAGGTGGAGGGAGGAAACATATTCAGACATACACCTTTACTGCATTTCTTCTGGTCTAGGTGAACTGTGAAAAGGACTGCAACAGTACACTTCAATTTAATTTGTTTCTATGTCTAGTGCAGTTGGCTAGAACTGTGCAATTGGACTGTTCAGCTAATGATCTGTTGAGTGGATAAATATCATTGGTCCCTCTGCTGGGCTTTTATGATGTGATTGGACAGGACCACCTTGATATTCACATTTTGGCAGTTTCAGTTCAAGGACATGGTCCAGCATAATGGGCTCTAATGCCCCTTGTCTGCTTTGTAATGTCTTTTGGGAGTTTTGCCGCTTTTTGGCCAGTCTTACAGGAGCCATCTTGTGAGCAGAAAATCGTGGAAACTTCGCATGCATAACACAGAGAATGCAAAAGTAAATAGTGGAAACTAAAGACAAAGGGCGGGTGTGAAAATGGTTGGATGTGTTGATTCAGTGTTTAAAGATGAGCTCATAGAGTACACGTGGCTGTGTTTTCCCTGGCGATTATAATATATATTACACCTGATTCTTCTGCAAACAGAAAAAAAGAAATCCTCTCCTTCGCTCATACCAAAGGCCTTTCTGTTTGTCTGGGTATCACATGAGTGACTGAGGTATGACACAGTGCTGTGAGAAACTTCCTTTGAGTCAGGAGGCATTACAGGAGAGAGTTAGATTCACACTGTCACCACCAGGCCTTTATAGGACCATCTCTCGACTGAAGTAAATGATAGTCAGTTTGATGGTTAAAAAATGTCCTCACAGGTTGACTATGCTCTTATTTGGTTCAATCAGCCGGCATCAGTCAACCGCACCAAACGTCAAAGACCAGAGGGGTCAGTTGCCTGACTCTGTCTCGCAAATCCTCTCTAATCTTCAAATGTTGTCTCTTTAAGTGCGATTCTACCGAAGGAAAAACGCATCCAAGTGAAACGATCACCTTTGAATGCAGACGGAGTATGGAGTTTGGTCAGGCAGTGATCCCAAAATCAGAGGGTTGGAAGCTTCAGGTTGTTTGGTTTTCTCTAAGGCATTCATTACGGGAGCCTCCCAGCTATTTTCCCGGGACTCTGTTATTGTCTCCCTCCGTTTTGTGTGTGTGTGTGTGTGTGTGTGTGTGTCTCCCAGCCCTTATATCCCTGGAGAAAGAGTTGCTCAGATCCCTGCTGGACCAAAAACACCTATATTTCGCTGACTTATTTGAGCGGAGCGTTTCCAAAGCAGTTCCAGTCTGGAACCCTTCAAACTCCCCGAAAGTTTTACAGCTGATCGGATAGGCGCTGCCTGGAAACCTGATACATTCTGGGCAGCTGGCTCGACTGCAGACTTCACTCCTTGATGCTCACATCTGATTGGATGGCTGGACCTTGAGCAGTGCCATATTCATTATCTCGGGCCTTGAGGATGCAGCCCTTAGTTTCGGTCTTTGTGAAATGACATCCAACACTCAGGTTTTTTCCAAAATGCACACGTCATAAAGTTCACCGCAAAGTCCTCCCCATAAACTAAATGGAGAGTACAATTGTCGACTTGCAAAACCACTGGCACAGTAAACGTTTGCTTGTCTTCAGAGGAACTGTGGGTGGCTGTTATCAATCACTTCTCCTTGCTAGACATAACAAGTGCACCTCCCCCAGCCTACTCAGGTTTAATGGACAGATCAATATGTCTGGGGATTTTTCCTCCATAATCCCAGTCTGGTATACTGAGACATGATATGAAGAAATTGGCTGTGAAAGACAGTGGTGGTGGGGGCACCTCAGAGGTGTAGGGAGCTGCATGGAGCTGATGGAAAAATCTTTCCACTGACTGAATGCCTTCCTGCTGCAGCCTTCTTTTGATTCATTGGTGGAGCCCTACACACAAATGCATGAAGTAAAGGGCAAATTTACTGTTGTATTCATTCATTCACTCACTCAGTGAATCACACAATTTCACAATCTCCCTCTCTTTCCCTCTCTTTTCCCTTTGTCGCAACCTCTCAAATTTTGTGCATTTTACCATTATATTGCTTACTCTTTGGCCACCTGTGATATTCATTTATATTTGTGTGGTTTTTTCCTCTGTGTGTGTGTGTGTGTGTGTGTGTGTGTGCGCGTGTGTCCATGTGGGGTAATCAGGCCGACGACGAGTTCCCCTTCCCACCCCACCTCCACCCCACCCCTCCAGCAACACCTGTTTTGGGTTAACTGACGTCTGCTGCCCCCATAATAAAACCGCTCGGTAAAAATGTCACGGTTAGCACGAGGTTCAGTTTCAAAGCAGAGAGTCCCACGCGGATGAGGCCTCACTTGGCTCAACTATATCTGGCCGTTACATCTCTCCCTCGGAAACGACAGCCAAACAACAGTCTTTTTACAATATATGTTGTCCTCAGAATATTCAGGCACCCATAGACTACCTGGAGAGGGTTCCGAACACCCTAAGCTAATTACCAAACAGGTATCAGCCCAGTTGTGCTTGTGGTGATTATTGAACACCGTTTCCCCGCTGTAAAAGAATGAGATTTATGATAGGCAGTGCTTTTGGTCTTCACTCTCATTTTCATTCCATTCTTCTTATGAAGGTCGAGCAAGTAAAGGGCAGTGAGGGCATTCCTGGCCTCACCTCCTGAACAATCAGTTGACCTGCATTGTAGCCACAAGGCTGATCAAGACTGAATCATGCTGCGAACACTTTCCCATGGGGACAAAACCATATTTTACAGAACAACAGCTCTGTTTTGTACTCATTGAATAAACATATCACAAATAACACATTATATCACAAATAACATATCACAAATGCAGATCTAGCCCACGATTGGATGCCGCACAAACCTCATGACGGTCTGTGAAGGTTATAGAAGCTTAGATGGAGAGAGAGAAAGCTCGCTCATGTCAAGGAGTCATTAAAATTATTTGTTGTTTCTATGCATTGAGGACGGTGTCTCTATAGCATGGGAAGGACCATTATGCCTGGAGATAGTAAAATGGTCAAATGAGAGAGTAGTGAGTGTCTTTTTTCTAATAATAGGCTGGTATCAAAAATGGGGCTGAGTAGTAGCATTTGGTCAACCATAAAAAATAAAAATAAAAAACATTTAGAAGCAGCAAGCAATATGATATTTCAAATGCTGCCATCACAGAAAAAGCTAATGAGCTAAAAATTAAACAAAAAATATATTTTACCATTGCATTATTTTCTATATACATATGACTGCCATATGGTCTTCGTGAGACCACTCTTTTTCCGTGATATTGCCAAGCATCTCAGACTGGAATGAGCACTCCTCTACTGCAGACCAACCTCTGATACATTTCAGCTGTTCCCTATTGGCCAGCTCCACCCCATTGAAAGGAGAAGACAGCAGATGTTGGAGCCATACTTCGTTGGAAAGTGAATGACCTGGAGTTTTGAAACTGACCGACTATTAGTTCCAGGCACAATTCCTCACTGACCTCCGAGGATCAGAAATGCCATAGCGAGCTAGGTCATGTGTGTCACCATTTTAGCTGCCTGTGGCCGCTAGCTCGACGCTGAATGTGCTCCACCGCACTCCTGTGCTAAAGGCAAATGTATCACCGAGGCTTTTTAAAGAGCAAATGGCTGCCATCTGTTCGTGCAAGACTTTCTGCATCATACGGTTTTTGAAAAAATATGGTTTGCCAACTCAGATCCGCTTGTAATAATGAAACTGCTTACAACACGCCTTCTCCACTCGATTACTCTGCATTTGCTCAATTGACGGAGCCTGTCTGTTCCTGATTCTGGACATTAAGCAGGATTCCTCTGACTGGCTAACTATATAACATCGCCCAAAAAAAAAAAAAAATATATATATATATATATATTAACAGGGTCCAAAGACAAACTTTAATAAGCCTTACTGTAGATTTGTTCAGTGAGAAAAATTTAATTCTTATACATTTTGGAAACCAGAAAGTCTGCGCTTTGCATTTCAGAGCATATTTTGTCCACCGGGCTCTCTCTTTTCAGTCTTGCCTTTAGCTTATTGAGAGCCTGGAGCTGCTCAAGTGCACACATAAAAAATTGAGAGTTTCTGAAGAATTATGTGTGCATTGACTCTGGCTACTAGTTTTCTCTACTTAGGAATCCTCTCCCATTAGTGTGAAGTGTGAAAACCACCTGACCCCCTGACATTTTGCCTGAAAAGACTCCTTCAAATCAGATAGGGCTTTTTATGGAATCACAGAGATCCTTAAGGAAGCTTCTTTTTTTCCCTGAGAGTGTATGGGGACTGTTGGAGCATTGCCCTGTGTTATTGCTAAATTATACCTTTTCAGAATGGTCTGCTGCAACACAAACAGATATTCAGGCACAACGTCTCGCAGAAGCACTAATTGTGACAAAGCAGGGGTGCGGCAAAAAAAGAAAAAAAAAACATCTTGTGTTTCTTCAGTTGTGTTTTCACTGAACATTTGTTGTGGTGGAAAAGGCTTTCACTGACCTTCAAAGGGCAGGACAGATGAACAGAGCGCACTTTTGGCCACTCGCACTGGGGTTATCCGGGTCTTTCCAGGCCTGATACAGTAAGTCCAGGATCAAGTCCACACTCACGGTTCCCTGTGGCAGTCTCCGCTAAGAGACCTGGCCTCTGTCAGCATCGGTATTGTGCGAGTGTGTTCAAGTGCGGGTATGTGGGTGGGTTGATAGTTTTTCTTTCTTTCAGGTGGGGGGATGGGGAGATGAGGTAAAGGGGTTGGGTTGCATTCTTTTTTTTTCGGAAGAGGTCGGTGATTGATCATTCTGAGCGAAGAGACGATGCAACACTTGGTAAGGAGAATCTTCAAGCTTCCAGAAATGGACCATGAGACCATTTCATCTCCAAAGGGGCAATTTCACTGACTTGACAGGGCATTACCACATATGGACTTTGTTCGCTCTTATTTTCGGTGGCCAAAATGGAATCCGATTAAACCCAGATTGTAAGAGGACGCAGGCGTTTGCGTGGATCAGTAAGACTTTCTCTCTGCTGGATTATCCAGTGTCACTTTCCTCACAGAATACTCACACTGCACCAGAGGAAAAGGTTGGCCCTTGGGAGCCAGTCACCTGGGCAGTTGTTGGTTTGGCCCGGTGTCCGGTCGTAGACCTCCAAGCCGGAGAAAGAGAGGCTGGGATTTAGTGCGGAGTGCAGGGAGACAAGAGGGAGGGGAGGGGGGGGGGTGGGCCAAATGATGGCTTTACCAGACATGCAGGGTGGAAGAAATAAACGGTAGAAAGCGAGGGGAGTCTCAGTAAAGTGAAGATTGGCGTCCATTTCAGTTTACACAACAATGTGTCTAGACAGAGAGAGGCGGATGCAAACCTGCTTCCGTCTGCTTCCCAAGCTAACATACAGACACAAATACAAATGCACGCACACACACACACACGCACTCATAAGCACACACGTGCACACACACACACACACACACACACACTTGCATCAACATGGATACATGCATAGATTCATGCAGGCATAAGCACACTCACAAAAAAATGCACATTTACCTTTAAACGTGCATATGTACCCATTCACGTACGTGAATCCCAAGAATGCATGCATAATCATGCTCACATTGACACACACACAGAGCTATCCTATGTTCGCACGCACTGTATGACCTTAGTATTATAAGGTTTTGTCAGCCCCAAAAACATATGCCTGATAGAACCTTATAATACTGAGGTCAGGACATATTATGTTCTCGGTTATGGCCCTGCATACACACTTCCTGCAAACACACACTTTCACACCATTCTTCATACATAAGAATATGTCTCTGGCTCCAGCTCGATCCAAACTGCACCTCAGACTAAATCACAGCCTTCCTCTCCTCTCCCCATTGTAAACCTGACTGGCAGGAAAATACAGG
This sequence comes from Gymnothorax javanicus, assembly GCA_029692085.1. Classification (NCBI taxonomy): domain Eukaryota; kingdom Metazoa; phylum Chordata; class Actinopteri; order Anguilliformes; family Muraenidae; genus Gymnothorax; species Gymnothorax javanicus. The sequence goes on from CM056193.1 coordinate 27,775,549, forward strand.
CTGAACTTGTAGCTTTGCACAAGGGACTCGCAGGGCCAATGTCTCTTATTTCCACTGCACTCTGAAAGCAAATCTCTTCAGTTTACAGCCAGGACCCTGTATTGAGCGGTGAACTCGCTGTGTTACGCTGCCCAAGGTTTCTCTACATTTCCTGCAGAGTCCCACCTGCCTTTACAAGCCTCCCCACCCATGCTGACAATGGGCCTCTAGGCAGGACTCTGACAGCAGAAGAACAGCCCTCAGAGTCAGGGCCTGCTGCTGTAATTAGTGGGTGGGTCTCTATGAGGTAATCCAAGCCCAAGGTTAAATCCCTATGGAGCCCAAATCCATTGGAAAGCACAATGTAATACTCTAACCGAATTCATGCAGCTTATATGCATGCGCATTAAAGAGAGAGTGCAAACGTGTGAGTGCGCGCGCGTGTGTGCGTACATTTGTGTGTGCACTTGTATGTGTGTGTGAGTGCGTGCATGCATTCGTGTTTTTTAATTGCAGTAGAAAGAGGATAACAGTCAAACACTCAAGAAACTTCTATTATTATTTTTTTCACAGAAACTTCGCAATACCTTTATTTTGATATGTAGAACAGAGATTATTCACTGTTCTCTTACTCTGAATTTCAACCTCAGCATGTGTTTCAGATTGGCTTGAATTTTGCATTGTGAAGGATATTTAGATGTTAGGAGTTTTTTTCTGATGGCCTCCTTGCTAAGGGCAGCAAGACTGCTGCCGTCAAATGCCCGCAGAAAGCAGTACCAGAGCATTACAACCAATATGTGTATTTCTTATGCTAAATGATTATTACAATCATATGTGGAGCCTTTATAAACAGTGCAACACTGTTTAAGCTGCTTTGAAGTTGAAGAGCATTTTCAAAATTTTTTCATATGAGCGTACTTGTGTATTTATTGATTCGCTTTGGATCAATGACGCCTAATTGCCATGGACATGTCATTGCAAACAGGATAAGCCGTCAAAAGTATGTAAAATATCCTTCTCCACCGGTCAAAACCGTCCTGGTCAACTGAAGACATACCCCAATTCCGAAATTAAATAAAATGCCACTTGTCGAAGTACCTTTTTATGCCTTTGGATAATTGCTGCCACCTGCTGTACAAATCGGGTAACATACAGCACATCTCCAAATCTCACCATTAGAGGGCCTCATTGTTACTTCGGATCACAAATTAAAGGGAGGCGAGCCACCAGGAGGGTTTGGTTTTTCGGCGAGTGCTTTCGTTGTTATTACGTCCGCCAAGGAGGTTATGTTTTTGGCGGCGTCGGTATCGCAAGTATATCAGTCAGTTGCGTTAGACCTCTGTTTTTCAGTCAGTTTGTTAGTTACGCACCCTTTTGCCATTTATCCTGCATAAATGTTGAGTTTTAACAAAACATGGAGACATGTTAGCATAGGTTACTCGCCACAAACCCATACTTTTTTAAGTTTCTATGTCAAAGGTCAAGGTTAAGGTCACACAAAAGGTCAAAAACACATTTTGTCCCAAAGCTTCGTTTCTAATTAAGCTAGAGACTTAAAACTAATGTCATTCTTTTCGTCAATGCAATGTGGTTCTAGTGGTTAGGGGTCGCAATGACGTCACTCTGACGTAAGTACGTGAAAGGGGCGTCATTTTCTCGATGTTTTTGCCAAAATGAATTATTTGATTCTGTTCTTTACGCAATATGATAAATCTTTTCACCTTTTTATATTTTGATTTTAGTAGGTAGTCATTCTAAGAATGTTCTTTCATTTGTTTGTCTGTCTGTTGATATACCTGTTAGCAAATTTACTCGAAAAGTTATGCAGAGATTTTGATTAAATTTCCTGTAGAAGTCAGATATGGCCCAAGGAACAAATAATTAAATTTTGGTAGTGATCCCTGCAACTAACACCAAATTGTGGCTGAAATTCTGCTGATTCAGCAGAGTGTTAACGGATTTGAGGTATCTTTAATAGTTATGGAGCTGGTCCCGGAAGAAAACCACTACTACTGAAATATCGTTTTAATTGACTATTGAACTAAAATTATATTGATGTCATTCCAAATGCCTTAAGGGTAGGTTTTCAAAGTCAAGGAATGCAATTCTGAGGGTCTTACTAATAGGAATACGACTTTTTTGGGTGTAATGACATTTCATGGGGAAACTGAGGAGCCTGGTGGAGGTTTGCACTCTATGAGTGCTGCCTAGTTCTTATATAACATACTGCCAAATAGTTTGATCCTTTTTTTTGTACTTTGTTTCTACTCCAGCAAATGATTGTTTGCTTCAGTGAATCATTATGTTTCTCTGGGTAAACAATTTCAGAAGAGTTGCAAAACAGGAAACATTGCATGCGTCACCCAAATATAACTCAATCCACATGAGTATTATTCTGCAGTATACAGTTCATCTGTATCTGCTGAAAAAAAAAACTAAAATAAAAACTAAATTAAAGTAAATTAATCAGAACATTTTAGCCCAAATGAATATCATTTGGTGTGATTTTTTTTCAATAATTACATGTCGCCATAAGCAATGCTATCATTGAGAAGAATTGTAATTGAGACACTATTTTAATTGAAGTAGTGAATTAACTCAGTTAAAATCAATGAGAACTTGCTTTACATGACCAACAAAGCTCAGATGAAGAAAAGCTACTTTGTTCATGCTAATGTTGATTTAAAGGGTGTTATATCAGTTTAATCTGCCAATTGATTCGAACTTGTGCAGGTTTTGTGCAGAGTTGCGCTTATTATTTTAGAGAACAGTCCAAGTCACAGAGGTGGAGACTCCAGGAGTCAGAAACAGAGCTACTGCCATCGCTTCATTCCACACATGAACTGAGGCAACTGATTACTTTTACATCCTGGCCAGAGCATTGTACAAATTTGTGGAACCAAGTGATGGGAACAATATGCAGGGGAGGAATTTTATATTCTTACCCTGCATTTATTACATTAAATATTGGGGGGTTTTGAAAATGCCCAATATTTTCATAAAATTGGAATTACATAAATACATTATCTATACCCACTTTCTTCCTTCCTTAGAATCGCGGTGGGGAGCTGGAGCCTATCCCAGCTGACTATGGGCGGAAGGCAGGGACCCGCTATAGATGGTTCGCAACTCTATCGCAGGGCACATTCAGCACTCACTCACACCTATGGGCAATTCAGTGTCTCCAATTAGCCTGATGTGAATGTCAACTGGAGTACCTGGAGGAAACTCACGCAAACATGGGGTGAACATGAGAACTCAACACAGAAAGGCCCCAGGCCAGATTTGAACCCACAACCTTCCTGCTGTGAGGCGGCAGTGCATGTTAAATGAATTTCATATGTGAAACACATTGGTCACAAAGATCACTTCAGAGCAGTCTTTGGTTACACTAGCTGTTTGCGTAAAATTCAAGCTTTTGCATGTGTGTATGCATGGGAGGAATTGGCAGACCCACACAAGTAGGAAAAGGAAGGATGAGGGTCTAATGACACAAAAGAGGGATTTGGGAGGGTAAGCAGAGGAGGGGAGAAACGGCAAAGCAGTCCTCTTGGAATGAAGAATCAAAATTTTAAACATGGCTGTTTACAATATCAATGGTAAATATTTAAGCAAAATGACCCAAATAATTGCAACGTTACTTTGGCTCTGTATGCCACCTCAATGAATTTGAAATTAAAAAACAAAAAATTTTTAATACATTGATTTTTTCAAAAATATCCTCTAAACCACTTGAGAATTAGAAAAAAAAAAATCATGAATAAAATCTTCATCCTTAATACCAGGTTGCAAGTCCATTGCAGTCTGTGATTTCCCAAAATCTGGAAGCCAGAGACACGCAAGATGCGGGGTTTCTCCCCTGCTGATGCCTCATTAGTCCATCCCAGCATTTGGCTTGTCCTACTGTAAGAACTTAAGAACCGTGTTTCCCCTTCCCTCCACCAGAGGTCACCATTGGACACTTTCTGTGTGACTGATGTTTTTATTGCTAGCTTATCTTATTGTCCTTTCCTGTGCCTTACCCATTAGTGCTGATTGTATCCGCCTGTGTCTTTCTTAGTTTTTGTATTTGTACCCTGAACCTATCCAGAGTTTTCTCTGTTTTCTTTCAGGTAGACCCTTTTCCTGCCGATCTTGAACTCGGCATGTTTTTGGAAGGGTCATCTTTCAATCAAAGAAAGAGATCTACAAGGATCCATTTGGTTCTTTATGCTTCTGGTGAGTGCGCTCAACTACCTTAGTGGCATACTGGTAGTGCTCGTATCTATCACCAAAGAGACCTGGGTTTGATCCGCATGGTGGTCAACACACCCTGACAATAAAACTCAGCCAGCCAGTGGACACAGCAAAGAGTTTCTTTTCAGAATTCTTATTTTAACTCCTCGTCTTTGTGGTTGCTAGTCAGGACATGAGGGAGAGCTGGCAGCATAAGGAGCTGTGGTAAACAAGCATGAAAATAGATTCTTAGCACCCTGCAGTCTTTGACTACTCCCCGGCCCTCTGTTCCTGTGCCCCCTCCAGCATCAATTTCAGCTCCAGCTGACAAAATCACCTCTACAGTAAGGACCCCTCCAGTCTCCAGGTCTGAGCCATGGTTGCCTACCCCCCCCCAAAGTTACAATGATTACCATGCAGCAAAGCCCCATTTTTTGGACCGTCCAGTATTTCTCAGAGAAGATAAAGCACACTGTTGATCAACTAGTGGTCATGAGGCAGCAACCCAACTCCTATGTCTTCGCCAGGGGTCCCAGTAGGCTGGGGATTGTGTCATTCAATTCAGGACACTAAATGGTGAACACCTATTTGCTGACACTAATTTCCCAAGTTGTTTACTTGAATAATTGGTTGAATGAGCATATACTCTAAACAAAAATGGTGCGAAACAGTACCCAAAAGTGGTTGTTTACCTCATTATCATGGGGGAACTAATTTTGGTGCTATATGGTACCCATCTTAAAAAGGTGCTAAAAAGCATCTTTGTCTAATGGTGCCACATAGAACCATTTGAGGTGCCATTTTGCGCCAATTGCTTAAACAAAATAGTCTTAAACAGAAATGGAATATGCTGGGCTAATTGCTTTGGAATTTGTACAGGTTTGCAATGATAATAGAAAGGTTATCATGTCCCCTTTTCGGGGTACTAGAATATTTCTGTTTGTAAGCTATATTAACATAGTGTTTTAATTCCTTCTCTAGTAAAATACTCTAGACTGAGCTTGAGAGCCATTGGAGAGTCTCTAAAATGGCTTTCTACTGGTTTTTAAACTTAATTTAGTTTTCTTTAGTTTACCAGGTAAAGGACCAGTAGTGAACCTCAGAAGAACCATACAGGGGCTTAAAAAGTTCTTTGCGAGGCAGTGGTGCTATTAAGCACCACAACTAATGCTAAAACACTGCTGTGGAACCAACATTTTCTGTGGTTAACTGTGAAAAACTCCCCATGAGAGCTGCTCTTCCTGAAAGACCAGCTAGCACCAGCTTCTGTACCCAGTCCTAAATGGTGGACCCAGCTCATATCTGTCAGATGGATGTTGGATGGGGGAAGCGGTGCTGCCTTTATTGCGGTAATACTGGCCATTTTCAAGCCTCTTGTACTGTGTTAAAATAAAAATTCCAGCCTTGCTCAGTTGCAGGAAGGCAGTGATGGGGGAAACCTCATCTCCTGGATACTCTACTCCTGATGGTTTTCTATCCATCATTATTCCCTGTGGGGGAAAGAGCACTCTTTCCAGGGCTTTGCAGACCCTGATGCCTCAAGACATTTCATAGCCTATTCTCTTAGTCAAGATCTTTCTTATCCTTTCACTGCTCTGGACTCTTGCCTTGTTGTGACTGCCTTGGATGGACAGTCTTTGGGGGTCAGTCACATATGGAGCAAGGACTATCAAGACGAGCTATTGTTTCACCTTTTTCCCTTTCCTGCTTTTCCAGTGGTCTTGGGGTTCCCTTTGCTGATGCAACACAACTCTCATTTGGACTAGTCAACATGCACTGTACTGGAATGGGGTCCCATATTTCGTGCCACCTGTCTCTCCCATCTTTTCAGTCCTTTGAATTTCCCAAGTTCTCTCAAGTACCTGGACTTAAAAGAGGTTTTCAGCAAGCAAAGGGCCACTGTTCTTCCTCACACAGAACCCATGACTGTATTAGTATTTACTTACCCTTATGAAAACTCCCTTTGAGCTGCTCCAAGGGCCTCCAATTCCCCAAAGTTAGACCTTCAGAATACTTACCATCTTGTCAGAATCTGTGAAGGTGATGAACAGAAGATTGTATTCAACAAATCTTCTGGTTAATATGGAAATCAAGTCATACCATTTGGTCTGACTTATGCCCTTGCTGTGTTCTAAGCAAATTGATCAATGACATCTGCCACAACATTTTCAACAGGTTTATCTTGTCTATCTGGACAATATTCTCATATTTTAAGTCCCTCCATAGGCATTCTCAGCACATTAGGTCCTTCACTTATTTTTTAGGAACCATCTCTCGGTGAAACCTGAGAAAGGTGAATTCCATGTCCCTCAGATATCTTTCCCAGGTTTCATTATCAAACCAGACAGCCTTCAGATGGACCAAGGGAAGACACAACTAGTCTACAACTGGCCACCTCCTAAGTTTATTTAGGAGACCCAGAGATTCTTAGAATTTGTCCATTTCTATTAGATACTCTTCCAGGATTTCAGTACTGTGGCTGCGCTCTTAGCCGTATGACCAACTCTACCCTCTCCTGGACTTCCAAGGCTGACAGGGTGTTTATGCATCTAAAGGAATGCTTTACTTCAGTGTCTATCATGTATCTCACCAATTTGACTCCTTGGTTCCTGGTACAGGTCAACGCTTGAGATGTCCTGTCACAGAGTGCATCAGATGACAATCTCCGTCCGTGTCCCTTCTTCTCATGCAAACTGATGCCAGAAGTAAGAAATTACAGCATTGGTAAGTGTAAGTTGCTGGCAGTCCAGTCCACCCTTGAGGGGAAGAGGCACAGGCTGGAGGGAACACAGCAACTAATCCTCTTGTGAAAAGAACTTGGAGTACATCAAGCAGGCCAAGTGACTCAACTGGCTTTTGTAGTACCCTTTCGGTCATGTTGCTTTTGTTAGCTGTCACACTGTCAGTTTATGTCAAGGAACCACTTCCACTGGTAGCCATGCATGTCCACAACATAGCACAAACTCAACCATGCTTCATAAATGCATCAGATCATAAGCAATTCCTACCTTACTCTTTCCATCATGCTGGTGGAAGTTTTCCTTTGTCTCATCTATCCGTATGATGTAGTTTCAAAACTGTGCAGCATTATATGTGCAGTAAATGGCAAAAAACATGAATACAAAACTGCTCTTTCTGTTTATGAGGCTTACTAATGAGTAACATCTTGCAGTAAACACTGTATTAAATCTTTTCTCTTGATTGCTGACTTAAGCAAAGATACACCTACAGCCTTGAGGGTGTTCTCCATCTGGCAAACTGCTATAAGGATGTTTTCCATTGCCAGGTTCTTGTGTAATCCACCAAAATTATCAGTGGTCTTCTAGGCTTTTTGGTGTTCTGGAGCTTGACCATTATGTTCTTTCCTTTTTGTACCAAATATTTGATTAGCTTACACTTATGTTTTTTCTGCCTCTCTAATAGATTTGCTTTGCTTGTTCAGTTGAATGATGGCTTGCTTCACAAGCAGTGACAGTCACTTGGACTACATATTGGAATATAATAGCATCAGATTTCATATCCTTTTGCCATACATGATATCAGCCTACTTGTAAATTAAACAATGAAGGAATAGCTCACTCCTGGCCATGGAACAGCTGGTTAGCCAATTGTCCAATTTTTGTTTCTTTAAAAGGGGAAGTGGGCACATACGAAAAGTGCTGTAATTTCCACATAGCTCCCCCAATTTGGATGTTATTACAGATGAATTAAAACTGAAAGAGCTCATATTCATGATTTGATTTCACCTCAAATATGCTTAAATTACAATAACTTTGTCGAACTTAAAATATTTATGGACTTGACTGAATAGAGATATGTGTCAGAAAGAGAGAAGGAAAGATTTTCGATTATTAATACTGTGATATACATTATTACTATACAACCCCAAATCCGAAATAGTTGGGACAAAGTGTAAATTGTGAATAAAATCAAAATGCAATGACTTTCAGATCACATGAGCCAATATGTTATTTACAATAGAACATAGATAACATTTCAAATGTTGAAACTGAGACATTTTACATTTTTATCCACAAAATGAGCTTATTTCAAATTTTCTGGCTGCAACAGGTCTCAAAAAAATTGGGACACAGGCGAAAAAGGGCTGAAAAAGCAATTAATATATAAGAGAATCAGCTGAAAGAACATTTTGCAAGTAATTAAGTTAACTGGCATCAGGTGTGTAACATGATTGGCTATAAAAGGGATGTCTTAGAGAGGCTGAGTCTCTCAGAAGTAAAGACAGCCAGAGGCTCTCCAACCTGCGAAGGCTTGCGTAAAAAAATTGTGGAATACTTTCAAAAAAAACCAATGTTCCTCAACGTCAAATTGCAAAGGCTTTGAAGGTCTCATCATCGACAGTGCATAACATCATCAAAAAAATTCTGAGAAACTGGAAAAATCTCTGTGTGTAAGGGACAAGGCCGAAGACCTTTACTGGATGCCCATGATCTTCGGGCCCTCAGACGCCACTGCATCACTCACCGGCATGATTCTGTCATTGACATTACTAAATGGGCCCAGGAATACTTCAAGAAACCACTGTCTGTTAACATAGTCCGCCGTGCCATCTACAGATGCCGCCTAAAACTCTATCATGCAAGAAGGAAGCCATTGTTGAGCATGATCCAGAAGCGCTGCCGTGTTCTGTGGGCCAAGGCTCATTTAAAATGAACTGTAGCAAAGTGGCAAAGTGTCCTGTGGTCAGACGAGTCCAAATTTGACATTCTTGTTGGAAATCATGGGCGTCATGTCCTCCGGGTTAAAGAGGAGAAAGACCACCCCTCATGTTATCAGCGTTCAGTTCAAAAGCCAGCATCTCTGATGGTATGGGGATGCATTAGTACATATGGTGTGGGACACTTGCATGTTTTAAAAAGCACCATAAATGCTGAAAGGTATATAAAGGTTTTAGAGCAACATATGCTCCCCTCCAGACGACATCTATTCCAGGGAAGGCCTTGTGTATTTCAGCAGGACAATACAAAACCACATACTGCAGCTATTACAGCAGCATGGCTTCATAGTAGAAGAGTCCGTGTGCTGAACTGGCCTGCCTGCAGTCCTTATCTTTCACCGATTGAGAACATTTAGCGATAAGTAAATGGAAAGTCCGTCAGAGAAGACCCAAAACTCTCCAGCAGCTGGAAGCCTGTATTAAACAAGAGTGGGATCAAATTCCAATGGCTAAACTCAAGAAACTTGTCTCCTCAATGCCCAGACGCCTCCACTCTGTGTTAAAAAGAAGAGGGGATGACACACCATGGTAAACAGGCCCCTGTCCCAACTTTTTTGAGACCTGTAGCAGCCATCAAATTTGAAATGAGCTCATTTTGTGGATAAAATTATAAAATTTCTCATATTCAACATTTGTTGTTATCTCTGTTCTATTGTGAATAAAATACTGGCTGGTGTGATTTGAAAATCATTGCGTTTTGATTTTATTCACAATTTACACTTTGTCCCAACTATTTCGGAATTGGGGTTGTATTTTGACAAGTTGGTAATCCATGATTGTATCTAAATTCTGAAATATTTTTGTTTTCATTGCAACATTCAAGGAAAAGGTGAAAAGACATTTCACACACCTTTTTTTCAATGAAGGCAGTTCAATGTCATGAAACAACAGCTCAGCAACATCCTGCAGTGGCTAAAACTTCAGCTGAGTAATAAGATGATGTTCCACATTCCTCAAACTATTGCGAAACTTGAGATTAAGCAACTCACTTCTCAAAGATGAGATCCTCCTGGGTCCTTATTTCTATAACCTGGCACAACTACATTAACTCGACATCTGGAAAGCATGTATAAGTAATAACATGGTTTTTCAACTAGAACATTTTTTCAAAATCTGACAAATGCGCCACAAACTCTTTTCAGTTCACTCAATGACGTCAATCAATAAAGTTAAGTGGAAAAACTCCTTCGGTCAAAACAGATTCTAATCCAAGCGAGGAACTTAGACATTCTCTGCCACTGATTCACAAAATTTGTATAATTATGAGTGATGATATGTATGTCTCAATAGTTTCCATGAATTGATTACTAAATCAAAACATGTATACAAAGGTTATAAATGAGTTAAATGGCTTTCCCACATTTTCTCAGTCTCAGGGGCAAAATTTGTTGCAAGGATTCCCATTGAATGCTTGCTCAGAAAGAGAAGACAAAGTCATTCAGATCTTTTTTGATTTTTTGAGTAATAAATTGATTTCTATGATCGTCTTTTGTAGTGGAAACTGTACTTGTTTTTCTCCTCAGTGAGAATAATCTGGACAGTTGAGAGAGTTTGCTGTCATCTTTCAGTCATTCACCATAAATGGATTTTTCAGATTGCATAATACAGATTAAAAGCCTTTTGAGGTTGACAGCTAACAGTCTATCATCTAACACTGGAGAAGCTTTCATTGTTTGAGTGTATTAGGTGCATTAAGTCATCAAGGATGTATTTGTATGACACATTTATAATAACAAGCATATAGCCAAGCACTGAAATAAGGCGCATCATTATAATACCTATACAAAATCAAAATTTGCTTTTTCATATGGCTAAAAATAGCAATGAAGTCTATCAATTTTCATTTAGCTAACATACATGTATGGCATTGTTCGTGATGTAACTGGACCAAATGATTCCTCATAAAACTAATGAAGAGGGCTGTTGAACTTGCAGTATCTATCGGTTTCTAATGGTTAGCCAGTCATTAAAATATTTACGATAACCTGTCTGATGAGTCAACGCAGAATGAGGGTATTTAAACTGTTGATACAAATTTAGTTAGATAGGGTGGAAATGAGCATAAAAAAGATTTAAAATAAAGTCCTTCTTCATTTCAAACAGCACTGATTCGCGTCATTGTGCAAAGCAATTGTTAATTATGTAAACTGGAATCAGGAGGAATACTGGGTCTGCAAATAACTGACCCAAGCAATGATATGTATTGTATGCTGGTGGCTCAGAAAACTGTGATATACCTAGCTTGGCCACAAACTTGGACGATAACACTGTATGGAAAACACTTAAATCATGTGGATGTAATGAGTCACTAAATAATAAATAAATGAGCTCCCTTCCAATCCCACATGCCAAAGGTAATTGCCAAAAAGCTAATTTTTGAATGAATATCTCCCTAAGTTTATTAATTAATGAACTGTCTGAGGCAAACGGGATAGAGAGGTGTTTACTTCAACTGAGAGCCTGAGGCGTTAGTAGTCATGAGGGGGAGCCATTCATTTATGTGTTGTACTAAGTTGAGGTTTCAGTGTGGTGGTAAGGTGCAGGGACATTGAAGTGCAAGGGCACAGATGGAAATGGACACAAACTGAAAGAGGGCGTCTGAAAAAATGAGTGCAGTAATAGGAGGGCTGGCGCTGCCTGCAGATGTATGGATATCTACTACATCTAAAGGAAGCAAGGTTCTCCTTCACCCTATACAGTTTGTCATGTTAGCACCTACAGAGCAGTCCTTTCACATATTGATAGTCCACACACAAGTGCTCTAGCAGACAACATTTTAAAACATCATCAACCACCCACTAAAGAAATACACAATAATAATGCAGTAATAATGCAGTATCTGTCTACTAAACTTATATTTCATTTCCTGTGTGTAGCATGGGCTTCATTTCTAGATATAAATGAATAACTGTCAGAATCTGAGCCTGTTTAGTTATGCTTTCATGTATTTTTGTATGTTGTGCATTATTTTTTCATGGTCCTGTGTTTATTTTAAGGTTTCCTTGTGTTTGTATTTTCTTTTCCCTGCATCTGTTTATCACCAATTGTTTTCTGTTTTTACTCCCTCACCAGCATCGCCCCCTTATTCAATTAAAAAAAAAAAAAAAAAGTGAATTTCTTGGTCATTTCCAAAGGAATGCACGTATTAAGGAAGACCTCCCTAAGATGCAACATTACCACACATCATACCTATTTCATCTTTAATCGCGATAATGCCACTGCCTACGGAAATATTGCCATACAAATATGAGGTCTATTTAAAGGTAACCAATTTGTTTCTTATCCTCAACTTTTTTTCCCAATAATTTGCCAGGCTGTTACAATAAAAAGATTTGTGTGTAAGTTTTAACTTCGTCCATGACCCTAACAAGGATAAATTCCGAGGGAAAGCAATCACTCGACCATTACGATCAGCCATTGTGGCCGCTAGACCGCGGCCATTTCGACGTGCATACTACTTAATATGCATGAGCGATTCACATGAAAAGTCACGTCACATCAGTCATCAGATTCGACTGCTAGTAAATAAATCACGTTTATGCAATAGAAATTCATTACTATAAACAGAGGCGGACAGAGTACACAGCTTCATTACTGAGGTAAAAGTACAGATACCACTTGTTAAATTTTACTCAAGTACAAGTAAAAGTTCTACAGTCAGATTTTTACTTAAGTAAAAGTACTGGAGTACTTGTTTTTAAAAATACTTAAGTATCAAAAGTAAAAGTAAATTTTCTAAATATTATTTTATTATTGCCACAGTGCTTACCTTCACCAATAGAAACCTACTGGATGGAGCTTTTATAGATACTTTAATGTTAAAGGCTGTATCAGCGATATGACGTCACTATTGTTGACAGTTGAAACGTTCTCAAAACGCAACAGAGCCGCTCGCCCCTCCCCTTCAGAAGCTTGGAACATGGACGCGCTTTTCTTAAAGTGAAACTTCTGAGTATTCGCGTCAGTGCATTGACTTTGAAAGTAATCTGTCGCGTGAAAAATTCGTTTCGCATCCGGTGTGAAAGCAGCTTAAGAATGGCTCACTCAGCTGGGTAAATGGCCGTGTACAGCTCGTTGTGATAAACGCCCGGTAGCAACAATGACGACCATCGCCAGACGATAAATGTACACCATTAGTGCTAGCTACAACAAGGTATCTGACAAGTTTCTTAGCTCGGCATCACAAAATGAGTATTAACAACGTCACATAGATCACCACTTTTTGCTAAACTTATCACGCAGTTATACATTCATCGACGAATTTCAACTCTGAGTACTAACCAGAGAAAAAATGTTATTACACGAACACAAACTCTGGTTTGATCAGACAGAATTAGCGAACTCACTAGCTTGCCAACCGAGAGTTTGCAAAGGTTGCTAACTCGCTTCAAAGAGGAAATATCAATCTCTCTACTGTTTGATTCATTCTGACCAGCATGATCTATGCAAGACAGCCTTACAAAAACAATACACAAGATTCCCTCAATTTTGCTTGGGATGACAATTTACAATTCACATTCATCCGAGTTAGCACCAGCTCTACTCACCTCAAGTAGAAACAAGGCGACCTGGGGGGTATACTACAAAGCAAGATAAGTGGGTTAGCGAGGCATGTCGAGCCTAAACCTAGGCTTTTCCATGTCACGAAGGTGCCTCTCTTTTAACGTGGCTAGATTACCATGGTAACTTACGCTGTGAACTTTACCTGGTCGGAATCAGGTCATGTGCCGAGTTTCGGCTTAAATCGGCTATGCATGTGCTGCCTTATCACTAAGCACCTCCTTTGAAGTTGGCATCACCTTTCTTGAATAATCCTGTGGACTTTGGTGCCCAAAACGTACGCGGTTCTCTTTGGAGGGAGACTGGCATGACCTGTTCGCTTTTTCTAACGATATTCTCTATGAACGCTACAGATTCTCAGCTGAGGGAATTCGTTACTTATGCAATCTACTGGAGCCATATATTGGCAATATAGCAAAGACAGGCACTTACAGTTGCACGAACAGTATGCATAACATTGCGTTTTTTTTTTTTTTCTATTTTTGCCGCGGGAACCGACAATATTCAGGTGGTGATGCAGAAAACATGAGCAAGAATATTGTATGCTGCGCTATACATTTTATGCAGCATACCATTAAAATAATTGTAATAATTATGAAAGCAAAGAAGCAAAGGGCGTACTACTTTTAAAAATGTTCTCATGCTTTGTTTTGACTTGCTGCCATGTCCTCTTGACAGTGCTGGTACTGCAACTATTAAAGCGTATTCAACTGTTAAATAGTATTTTATGCCACAGGACTACTGTAAATTTGCAATGGTGCAACTGGTTAGGGTTACTTGTGGAATACGATTTTATTAAAATCATGCTGTATAAAAGCAATGGAAAAAATACTTTAAATCAAAAACTAAGAAATTAGTAAAACGGAGTTTACTATTGGTATTTATCAGTCAAAAAATATTCAATCTATAATTTAATTTCTCTTTGTTTCATTTGGCCGAGAAAGTAAAGTGATTTCCACTAGTCCTTCATCAGAGGACTTACACATTTACACGGTCAGCAATTTTCCGCCAGAATTCCTCTCTGGCCTTATTACAACCAACAAGAATACATATACTTACATAAATCTCAATTACAATTTCCCAAGTGTCTATCCGAGTAAGCGTATGCATAATCGTGCAGTCTTTCAAGTGTCCAACCAATCAGTGTAAAACTTCACGTCTCCCATTAAGCCGCTGGGGCGCCCCCTGGTCCCGCGGGGGGAGACGTCCCGCCGTCTTCCTGATCCTGGATCAGGGATAGCTTCCTCAGACAAACATTCAGCACGCGATCGGTCATTTTATGTAGGGAAATACGGTAAATTTGACGCTTGGAACGCCCTTTAATTGAGAGCGCTCACGGCGTTTAAAGCACAAAGCCGAGGATAACAAAGTAAGATTATAACTACCGTTGTGATACCAATTATCTCTGATTCGAGGTCAGGGTTTGTTGAACCGGCTTAGTCAAATAAAGCCTGTCTATGTTGAACTTGCTTCGTTGTATACCCCCCTGGGCGTCAGAATTAAAACCATTCAACTCCCAGAATTCTCTCCAACGTTGGTATGCTTTCCCTGTGTTTATTCTGGACTTCGCATAGCTGCGATCGCGTCACAACTGAACCATGGAGTTTGCGCGTTCATGGTAGGCAAGCTGAAGGTGATTGCTGATAGGCTGTCCTGTCAGTGGCAGCTGTACAATCCAATCACGTTTGAGAAGGAAACAACCACAAAATACTGAATCCACAGGGCTTCCCCGCTTTTTTTTTTTTTAAGAAAAAGTAGTGAGTACTTGGGTTATAGATAGAAATGTAGCGGAGTAAAAAGTACAATATTTGCCTTTCAAATGTACTCAAGTAAAAGTCATAAGTCGTCCCCCAACATGATACTCAAGTAAAGTACAGATCCCCAAAAAGTGTACTTCAGTACAGTACTCAAGTAAATTTACTCCGTTACTGTCCGCCTCTGACTATAAATATGTTTAGTTACAAATATGGGAAGATTTCAAGTACTTTAACGATCTGAAAATGCTAGGAAACCGGGAAATCAGGCATTTTGCACCAGGCATCAAGTTTACTTACGTATCCAGCAAAGGTTTGGTCACATCTTCTTCGGAAATATTTCCAAACCTGGCTTTAAAAGTTTGCTAGCGATCACTTTGGCCTTTTATATTTATCCTGGAATTCGATCGATATTCTTCCTGGCCTTTTCTAGCACTTATGCAGGCCAAATCAGTGAGATATTTCTTTGGCCCCAGCATTTTGCCGTTGGCCAACTTCTCTTCATTTCTGCGTCCACCGCGCACATCGGCTTTTGCGTGACATCATTTTTGAATACTCATGAATACTAATGAGGTATTTCAAATGTCGCGGGGTGTTCTTGCGGGCGCAAAAACTATTTTCACGTTCAATATTCGGGGGATTGCAAGTGTTCTCTGAGAAAACATTTATTTATTCCCGTTTGTTTTGGTTGTATCTATTAAATTATATCAAAAAAAGTGGTTACCTTTAAGAAAAACATCGTTGTTCTCCCACATTATTCATTTTTCGCAAAATTGCATTAACATTATGCTTATACATATAGCTTAAGATTATGGAAATTATTCAGGTGTGACATTTAAAAAAAAAAAAAAAAAACACGCTGAAGTAAAGGCTATGTCTCTTCCAACTTTTCCGACTTGTTCATTCATTTTCCAGCCAATAAAAAGCCAGAACTCCTTCTAAAATTAAAAGCACGTTTTAAATTCAAGGAAGGTTTATAGCTACGGAATCATCATGCCCAATAAATATTTTTACCAATGTCATTAACAGGCATATGAATGATTAAATCAATTTATTTTTGGTTACATTAGCTTAGGTAGGCAAGATGACAAGAACATCGAGCTGCACTGTACATTGGGGTTTCATTCTCAAAAGAAATTTCCATAAAGTGATCGGTCTCAAATGTTCCAGCAAGAGTCAAGCGATAATGTTAAAAAAATAATACTAATAATTTGGCACGTAACATTACATGGCGGCATTGATCCATTTATGGAAAGCCAAACTACTAGGGACTACTGCTTACTCCAGCCTTGCACTCGGCTTTTTTCCAATATCATGAATGATAAATGTATGATCACGTTAGCGATGCTGCAATTCTTGATGAGCTTCCTTGACAAGCATCGAGGTCATGCTACTGCAAAATAGACTGAGATGGTATGGACATGTTGTTAGAATGGACGCAAAATGCCATCCTATACAGCTTTTCTTCAGTTAGCTCTCCACAGGTACGAGAAGCGTTGGTGTTCCTACGAAGAGGTACAAGGATGCCCCTTAAAAGAACTTTTAATGAAAGTGAGATTGCCAACTGGGCTACCGCGCCAACTGATAGACCGCTGTGGAGGAGAAAAATTCAAAATGGAGTCAAGACCTTTGAAATGAACAGATGGAAAGGACGAGAGGAAGAGAGACATGAGAGACAAAAAGCTGCCCAAGCCCTCAAACTGGGACGACCTGCCTAGATGCCTAAGTGATATAATATAAACCACCATGTTCGTGTTGAACAGCAGTGATGATGATGATGATCACACAAGTATGCTTAGCTGAAGATTTTTTTGTATTTTCATCCAAACATTGCATTTACATGTGGGCTATTTGCTTCCACTGCTATTAGCTTACATTGCTTTGTAACTGCTGAAATTTTCATCACTATCTGCAATAGTTTCGTTGCTATTGAGGACCAGTGGTTACTAATTTCTCAGCATCATAGTTCCACTCGGACGGTCGTTGTCGCGTTGTCCTTAATCCAATTTGTCATAATTACCATACTCACCAAAGATTTCATTAGTTTTGTCAGAAAACTCAAAAATGCTTTCTTTGCCCTCACTTCTGATGTTTGTGAATTTGTGACTAAGAATTTCAGTTAAATTTGGGCTGAAAGTCAAACATGGTGAATTCATACAAAGTGTATTCAACAGACCTGTGGTATAAATTAAGATTATAGCATGATCTACAGACATATTTTTAAAAACGGTTTTGTGATATTTAGGATATTTACTTTACATATTGTCCCATTTACCATCGGTAAAAAAGCCTGGATAATGCCAAGGTGGGGAAGCAATCAAATTTTTTTTTTTTCTTCTGCAATCAAAGCTGTTTGCCTCTGTGTAAAACAGATGGCTGACTATGGGTGATGTCATGTTTAAAACTTCACCTCCTGAAGCTAAACATGCACTTAATGTTCTCTACGTTCACAATTTAAAAACATAACCGTTTAGAGCTTTGCGCTTTGATAAAAGAGGAGTCTGTTTGTTTTCCCTTCTTTCAAAAGAGCCCTCCGTTTTCTTAATTGTGCCTCTTTGACAGATGTTGAGAGACTTAAACACACACTAGCGCAGTGATTTTCGTTTTTTCTCTTTTTTTTGTTTTCCTTTAATCCTCGCTTACTGGAGCCCCTTGAGTGGAGGTCCAGCTTTCAGGTCACCCACGACAAAGACAGGAAGAAACCAAAATAGTCACGTTTCCACAACGGGACAATTATGGAGTCCTCCACAGATGAGCTTGACGGTTAACAAGCCTGCCAGTGTCCTTCAAGTGCAAAACCTCCAAACTGCATGGTGCCAGGTCAAAGGTGGCAACCCGCAAGTTGACCTCCTGGGGATATTCACATCGTAAGAAAGGAGGTGGACAAAGAGTACTCTCTCCCCAGCTTTCTCGCTCTTCTTGCTCTCTCCCCCTCTGTGTGTCAGTGTTCATCGAGTAACGGACACTTTGATCAAACAGAAATGAAAGCCTCTCTCTCTCTCTCTCTGGGATACAGAGAGGCATTATAGTTAGGCAGCCACTGGTATAATGAGCAGTGCAGATCCCTGCCTGATTCCCTCCATAACAGCGTCCTCTCACTGTGCCCTCTTCAGCAGGTGTCCAGAGGGACCAGTACTCTCCATGAAGCCCAGCATTGCTGCCCTGATGGGGCACAGTAACAGAACGTACTCAGCTGACCCCCTCTGTCCTCTTACAGCATCTTTCTCTCTCTTTCTCTCTCTCTCTCTCACTCAATCATTCTAAATAGGTTTTAGATGCTCTGCAGCAGCACACACAGCTTCTCTTCCAGCCCATTTAAAAATTAAATTAACGTACATTTCTTAATTTTCTGCATGCTCCCGATGTATTGTCTATGGATTCCGCATATACACATACTGCAGAATTAAATTTTCTGTATGTTACTTCAGGCATAATAAGTATTTCTTTGTAAAACAGGTGGAAAAATTGATTACTTTTTTGAAATTATACTTCCAACTTTGGGGTGAATTTTTTTTTTTTTTTGTAAATAACTGTGATTTGCCCCTGCAAATCAGATACTTTGGTTGAAAGAAGGCCATTGCAACAAAGCTCTAAATCTTTCATCGATTAATCTATGAGATCTACTACTTTATTCATTTATTTTCACATCTGCATTAATTCAACATGTTCCAGAGACTTTAGCAAACTTGTGCATAAATGGTGCTATAACAGTCATCAGTAGACCTTCTTGGATTTATGGTGTCGTGTAGTGGAGCAAGTTAACTTAGTGAAGCATCAAAATTTTGAATTATACTTCAGTATTGTGTCACAAACAACATATATAGTTCTCTAACCACTGTGATAGAAAGAGTTTCGTCTGCAAAAAACTTATTACGTTGGCTATGTCATGACATTTCAAAACAGCCGCCGGAAGAATGAGTTGTTTTCCAACAGGGACATCAATTTTATGACAAATGGCAGTGACAAAGACAATTTAATTCAAAGTGTCACATTCATCCTAAATTAGAGCACTTCAAGCAATCCAAGTTAAATTGAATAGGCTGGTCTTGCATTTTGGCAAAGTGATTCAGCAGTGCAATTAATTTGATTAAACGCTTGTTTTTGTTTAAAAATAAATAAACTTACTCAAAAGTTTTGATGATGTTTACATAAAGTTCAAAAAGAAAAGTATCAAATTTTACTTGTGTATTTTGCATTTGTAGACTTCTGCGAGTGTTTTGGGATTTTGTGCCAAGTTCCAAAATTTTGACAGGTGAGGCAGGCTAATTGTACTGCATGTCAAACAGATTTGGCTTTGCCCTCTAATTGCATTCTCGGTTTATCTCCTTCTCCTCTTACCGGTTACATAAGGAGATGTAGCTGTCATCTTGAGTTAACATGCATGGCATTCCCCTTTATCAATGCCGGATTCTTTCATGCAACCTAAGACAAATGCTATGACTTCTGGGAGGAGATATGCTGGTCACCACAGATGTGCGGTTCAAGTGTCAAAATCTGAGACCAAATTTTTCCGGGAACCTGATTCAACATGCTCATTAGTTCTGAATTACTGTGCCCTAAAGTGCAGCACCACCAGTTTCAGGATTTGGAAACAAGGCATTTTAACTATACCGCGACATAGCCAGGAGTAATCTGAGGGTGAGGGTTACGCAAGTTTTTCATCGAGGAAACATGAAACGTCTTTCGCCTCCTCGCTGTTTGACATCTGGAGGTCGGCTTGCACTTCCATAATTGAGATAATATTTATTATTTGGGGGAAAATGACCGTACAGTGTCTCAAGACTGCAAATTTCCCTCTCTTTTTCTGAGGGCTGGGGCATTCACCCTCGACTGCTTCTCACAAAGCTTTCAGATTCAATTTTCCTTATGCAGGCCCATATGTGTTGTACTGGTCTGCTCAACTGCCAGCACAGAATAGCCGGGGCCTTCTATTTGTGATTATTTATTATTCTGAGCTGAGTAGTTCAAGGCATTCCAATGTCGACAAACAGGACCAATGCCGTCTCAAATTTCTTATTTTCAAACCTTACGTCTTAATAATGGCCCTTGGTAATCAGCAAGAGCAAACCACTGAGCTCATCTAACTAGTTTAGCTACCAAGTTTTCCCTCACGTTTGCTGCTGGTTGGTTGAAAGCAAATAATACCTGTTCTGAACGAACTGAAGTTTTTACACGTGACACTTGG
Organism: Gymnothorax javanicus; assembly: GCA_029692085.1. NCBI lineage: Eukaryota > Metazoa > Chordata > Actinopteri > Anguilliformes > Muraenidae > Gymnothorax > Gymnothorax javanicus. The sequence continues at coordinate 27,795,980 of CM056193.1, forward strand.
TTCTCTAAGCGCAGTTCCTTTTTTTTCCCAGCAGGTGGAACTTGTACTCCGTCTCTGTGTTACAGACTACTAATGACCAGCGCTTATTTTAGCTAGAGATATACTTTCTTTTAACTACGAGTTTTGGGTGCTCATGATATATCCTGCGCCCGTTTGGAGCGTTGGTTGCGCAGGTCTCAGAAATCAATTCCCAGCGTACACAAGATGTAACACGCACATGAGCAGTAGGGGCAGTGACAGGGTGGAATGGGGACCTGGCAGGGTCAAGGTTTACAATCACATCTGAAAGTTCTGTATCAGTGATCCTAAAATCTAGGCCTCAACTCCAAATCCATCCGTTTTATTTCGTCCTGGGTCATTAACTGAGCAGTTACCAATACTGATTGACCAGGTTGGCTTCACACTTGACTCTCAGGTAAAGGGAGGGTGAAAAACCAGCAGTTCTTGGTCCTTGATGATCATGATTTTCAGAAAAGGGTTCTATATAGTCAGGTCTACCAGTCTATCAGTTCTCTGGTGTGTCCTCTAATGAAATCCCCCAGTTACATGCAAAGTACATCGGCAAGTATGTGATCTATTCCGTTCACGATGCAGCCAGTTGTCTCCGCAAATGCTTAAATAAAAAGCAAGTATATCTCTAGCTTTACATGGAGGGCTGAAACTTTCTGATCTCGACTGGCCAGCCAGTGTCTTTGTAGTAATACACTAAAAGCACACAGAGCAGCGTTAATGAGCTGGACGTGAAGAGACTGTCAGGAGCTGAAGCATTAAGTGCAGTTGGCGGTAGAGGAACCAGAGGAGTGTTTGAGCAGACCTGTTTGAATGGAGCATTGATGGATTGTTGGTCCCCGGGAGAGTGCATCTCCCCCAGCTCTCTGTTCAAGCACAGATGATGACCCTCTGATCCCAGAGAGGCACTCAGCACGCCCAGGTTATGTAATCCTTCTCCTGCCAACACAGGCTGGCCAGAGTGTTGACCTGCTAAGTGCTGGAGAGCTCCCGGACAGGCACTAATACCTCCCCGCACCTCCAGTGTACAGGTCCACTCTAAAGATAGAGGGAGGGTGAAACAGAAAATGCTGATGGCTTTAGCGTACGTGCTCAGGTGTTCCGTTAAAAGCGGAAAAACAGTTCCCGTAAAATTTGGGACGGTACACTGGATCCATGAATCCACCTGGCCAAGTCAACCGTGGCCCCAGCTGCGAGTAGAACCAGGGGACCTTAGAACAAGGCAGTGTGAGGGAGGATGAAGTGAGGAGGTAGGAAGGCGAGTTCACCATGGAACTGCCGTGCCAAAGACCCAGAGGAGTCAGCGAGGAGGAAAGCAGCTGGCTCATTTGTTTCTGCCATCAGTCAGGGAGTGGAAATACAGCGGGAGTATTGAGCAAAGCAATCACAGATAAATAAATGGAAGCCAACTCTCAGAAGGGAGGTGATCAGGACCATTGGCTTTCTTTGGAACCTGTCCAAATAGAGACTGCTGCTCAACACCTTATCCCAGCTCAGGCCAGGCCGTCTTTTACAGAGTCTGTTCAAGGGGCTGCTTTCTCAGCCAGTGCAGGCAAGAAGTTGGAACCAGTTGCAGGTGCTGTTGCAGCAAGTTTACGCGGAGTGTTAGCATTAGCGTTAGCCCCACTGACTCTGTCTTGCTCTGAAATTATGCTGTCAGTGCATGCAGCACAAAACTAACAGTACATACAATATGTTCATAAAGACAAACTACTGCCCCTTTATTTTCTTCCCCTTTATGTTTCAGCCTAGGCGGGCTTCTTACGAGTTGGGCTGACGCCATTTGGCAGCATAGCTTATTGCCCACCCCATTTAGGCTTTAGGCCATCACCTGGTCCATCACCTTCACAGTCTTCTGTCTTAGGAACCCACTTGTTGCCAGATCCCCAGTATTCAAGTGGAATATCTAATTTTTAAAACTATTTACATAGACAAGCTTGTGGTCCCGATTGGACAATAAATAAAAAAAATAGTTATCCCCAATTATGAATCCTCCCAACCTATCCATTCCCACTTAACTTATTACCAAAGATCCAAAACACTCTCACTCCCAAGGCTACAAACTGTAAATTTTATTAATCCTCTATTCATAAACTTCCACTGTTACTGTGTCTCTTGATCTCTTTCTATAGGCCAATGTCAGCAGTATCATTTCTGGAAACCGATTATATCATAGCTCCTCAGGGCTGTGCAGTCAAATGATCACTGTTGATGTGCCTCTTTACAGAATTTACTAAACTTATGCTATGAGGTTATTCAATGCTGCGTAAATTTCTGTACAACAGCCAGATTAATTTTAACATTTTAAGGAATAAGATCACAAATACACTTGGAGGCAAAAAATGAACCATTGATCTTTTTAAATAAATGTGCTCTTGATACTTTTGACTAATGCAGATTGAGTAAGGCTAGAACATATTGTATGTGACATATTATTTTTCAGCAAGACAATGCTCCTGCCAAACTGCAAATACCATGAAGTAGCTTGAGAACAAAACACCGAGTCTCATGTTTTGGCTTAGTCATAGTCTAGATTTCAACCTGAAAGTGGAAATTTGGCCAGCGATCAAATACCAACTAGCCGGGAAACATTTTTCAGCCTCTGATCAACTGTTTGAAGCCATGAAAACTTAGTGGAATGATATTAACGTTTCTTCCTGGTGACAAGTTTACCCACACAACTTCAGTGTTTAAGGAAATGTAAGGTAAATCCATCCCACACAAAACTATTTCATCTATTTTCATTTGTTTATTTATTTTTAAATTTCTTAATCATTGCTTTGCTGTTAATCGCAAACTCAATTTCTTGCCATTTTTGCCGCACCACATTTTTATCCCAGTGAGGGTACATCATTAGATGATGGTATTTGAAAGAAATTTTCTAGAAAACTGACTCAAAATTTTGGGGAAAAACAATATGCTTTGGAAAGGGATAAAACAGCGGAGTGAGAAGCAAAGCAGAGATTACCTGACTCACAGATACCCTCACTTTGTACAAAATAAAGTGGTTTATTCAGGGACAACTCAAACCTCATGGGGTGCCTTGAAAATGTCCATGTTTCAGGACTAGTCGCAGGGTAGCACACAGCGCCGTGGAGAAGTGTCTCAGATGGCCACTCCTCTGAAGATTTCCCTAACCGCAGTCATCACCAAGACCTGACTGCTGTCACATGCAGTGAGTGTCATTGCTTAAATTCCCTTATGTTCCACAGCCTTTCATAAGTGAACACCTGACAAAGAGATTTAAAATTGAGCTGTCAATGTCAGCTAAATTAGACATCAGCCGATAAAATTCATTAAAATTCATTCACTGTCGATACACCATGAAACTGAAGTCCCATTCTGGACGAGGCACATGGAGTTCAGGAGTATTTGAATAGAGGAAACAATATTTGCTATTCATCTCAGATAAGATAAGATAACAAAAGATAAAATAAGATAAGGTTTATTGTGATCTGTGGGGTAAATTGTATGCTGCATTTGACCCATACTTGTTACTTTGGAGCAGTGGGTAGCCACAGTGCAGCGCCCAGGGAACAACTCCAGTCCTAAAGCCAGAGCCTTGGTTCGGGGAGACAGTAGAAGTTCTACTATAACAGGTTTTTTTGGGGTGGAGGAAACAGGAGTTCCCAGAGGAAACCCGCACATACTCAGGGAGAACATGCAAACTGCACACAGAGGTCCTGGCTGGCCTAGACTCCAACCTCGAACCTCTGTACTGCAAAGCAACAGTGCAGTATTGAATAGCATTTAAAGTGTCACTTTGCTGGGGAATATTCTTTTGAAATTCCCTTGGCAATTGTCAACCTCTGTAATAAATTAGGTAAAGAACTTGGGCATAGTCACTAAGAGATGGTATGCAAATAACTTTTATTGGTAGTTCATGCGTTTTGAATAGTTGGCTTTTCAAATCTACAAACATCAGACAATGGTATTTGATGTGATCCAAGCATTAGCTATACTTTGATTGTTTCTATTTTGAGATGGTTGGAATTACCCAAGTTGTACATTGATATTCTTTGTTCCTCTGGCAGGTACACGTGATCTGTCCGCATTCGCCTGGTTAATTTAGTGACGGGGAGCTTTATGCCTGCGGGTGCCGAGTATACTGAATACATTCTGGGTCACTAGTCTGTCAGCCGGGGAACACGTACGTGCGGGCGACAGCTTTGGTCAGCTGGCCGGGAACTGCGTAAATGCGGGAACGAATACTTGTGCGGTTATCGGTCAGTAGGACGGTTCCCGGCATGTAGCCCAGTAGGTCAGGCCCGCATATATGCGTTTTCCATCACTAAGAGGTTAAATTCAGTGTTGTTCCAAGCTGTGAGATAGAAGCAGGCAGCCTCTGATCCCCTCAGGGACTGTACCTCTTCCATAGCCACTGCATGAAAACCAATTTCAGGGCATCTGACAGGATGCGGCAATGCAGATCCTCATTATTCTCTAACATCTGCATCTTCAGAGCATTTTCAGCATTAAAACTGAAAAATGTGCCCAGTATTAGTGATAAAGCAGCTGTTTGCCTTCCTCACAAACATGATAGCGGGAGAGATTGATAATTTGGAAGCAGTTGAACAGTTATAGATCCATAGTGCACTCAAATAAGCTTTGAAAGTTTCATGCCTCCAATTGTGTAATTGAAGACCTGGGTGCAAAAAGTACTTAAGTCCAAAACTAATTTTCTAGTTAACTTCATAATTCAATAGTATTTTTCCACAAAAAAAAAGCAGTTTGCCAGCTCTCAATAGCCCCTGGAAACAGTAATGGGCTCCATCGTATAGTGCCATAAAAAAAAAAAAAAAAATATCTGCAACATGTTTTGAAAACTTTGACCCCCAATATTGTTATTTTGTGACTTAGGTACTTCTTGCACTCAGGTCTTCAATTAGAGTAGGCCATTTCAAAGATGTAAAAGTCACCTCAGGAGACGCTCAAAATTGTAACGTAAATTTATTCAGAATCAAATAGGTAATATTAGTTCAATGACTGCTTTCTCTACCCAGAGTAACAAGCCATAAGAAAACCTCACAGTGGACATACAGTGTGCTCTTCTATAGTCCTAAAGCTGTTCATAACAGTTTAACAGCTATAAATCCATAGTGCACATAAATAGGCCTTGAAAGTTTCATGTCAACTAATAGTATTCAAGATGAAAGCTATATGCTATCACATAATTGATAGCTTAGTTAGGCCACAGCTGGGAAAAAAAAAGTCGCCATTTAGTTTTGAAGAGGCAAATACTTAATAGCGTATAATCAAATCCTTATTTCAGTGATTAGTTTGTTTCAGCTCATCCCTGATACAGTGCATAGCTTTTCATTTCTTTAACAACCATATTGGAATACATATCCCATGGTCGTGGAAAAGACGGTTCTGTGTTTCAAGAGGGGCAAATTATTGACCCGCATCAAGCAAAGAAAAAATCTAAGCAGATTGATAATATCACTGAATTTTGGTTAAGAACTGTTTGTAAAACCTGGAGGGATAATGATGAACTATCAACTTTATGGAAAAAAAATGGGGTCAGAAAAAAAATCCTGAATGAACGCGAGATCACTTTAAAGCTTGTTGAAGTCTTATCAAAAAAAAAAAAACATGAATGCTAGAACTCAGGGCCTTGTTGAATTGTGAAAGTAAGAGCATTTCACATGCACAATGTGACAAGAACTAGCAGGATTTGAACTAAACTGCTGCATGGCCACAAGAAAGCCATTTATAAGTGAGGCTAATTGAGGAAAAATGACTTTTTTGCTTGCTAGCATAAAGGGCATTAACATGCATATGGAAGAATAATATATGGAAAATCTTTTCAGAATAATGTGTATATGCCTGTAAATACATTGGAAAGGCCCAATTCTCACTTTTTCCACGAATTTCCACATTGTATTACACACACACACACACACACACACACACACACATATATATATATATATATATATATATATATATATATACAGTCGCGCCCAAAATTATTCATACCCCTACCAATTTTTGTTTTTTTTCGAGATATTTTTTGACAAATCATATTTATTCTTGCACAAATGACACAGTAAGTTTACATAAGGCTGTAAGAATTACAGTAAACAATTTTTCGAGAAATACAATACTTTTTGGTATTTTATTTAACAAATTTACAAAAAATGCCATGTCCAGAATTATTCATACCCTTTTCTCAGTAATTGATGGCAAAGCCTTTATTCACAATTACAGCCTCCAAACGCTTCCTGTGGTTGATCACACGGTTTCTACACGTCTCCACGGGGATTTTGGCCCACTCCTCTTTGGCAAACTTCTCCAGATCCATATGGTTTGATGGTTTCCTTGCCATGACCTTGGTCTTCAGTTCCCTCCACAGATTCTCGATAGGATTGAGGTCAGTGCTCTGGCTTGGCCACTCCAAAACGTTCACTTTGTTGTCCACTAACCATGTCTTGACAGATTTGGCCGTGAGTTTAGGATCATTATCCTGTTGGAAGATCCATTCCAACCCAAGACCAAGTTATTCGCCGGATTGCTTGATGTTTTCACTGAGGATCTGGATATACTGGTCCTGTTTCATAATGTCATTAACTTTAACAAGGTTTCGGGCCCATTAAACTGAAAAAGCAACCCCAGGGCATTATACTCCCGCCACCTTGTTTGACCGTTGGGACCGTGTTTTTCAGGTTGTACGCTTCACCTTTCTTACGCCAAACAAAAGCCCCATCTCTGTGCCTAAACAGCTCCATCTTTGTTTCATCCGTTCATAACATTTACAGCCAGAAGCTTGTATTTTCATCCAGGTGAGCTTTTGCAAAGGCTAGATGAGCTCTTGTGTGTCTGGGTTGGAGAAGTCTAAGTGGCATAAGAAAGGTGAAGTGTTAAACCCGAGAAAAACTGTCCCAAAGGTCAAACACGGTGGCAGGAGTATAATGCTCTGGGGTTGCTTTTCAGCGAATGGGCCCAGAAACCTTGTTAAAGTGAATGGCATTATGAAACAGGACCAGTATATCCAGATCTTCAGTGAAAACATCAAGCAATCCACCGAAAAACTTGGTCCTGGGCAGGAATGGATCTTCCAACAGGATAATGATCCTAAACACACAGCCAAATCTGTCAAGAAATGGTTAGTGGAAAACAAAGTGAGCGTTTTGGAGTGGCCAAGCCAGAGCTCCGACCTCAATCCTATGGAGAATCTGTGGAGGGAACTGAAGACCAAGGTCATGGCAAGGAAACCATCAAACCATATGGATCTGGAGAAGTTTGCCAAAGAGGAGTGGGCCAAAATCCCCGCGGAAATGTGTAGAAACCTTGTGATCAACCACAGGAAGTGTTTGGAGGCTGTAATCGTGAATAAAGGCTTTGCCATCAATTACTGAGAAAAGGGTATGAATAATTCTGGACATGGCATTTTTTGTTAATCTGTCAAATGAAATACCAAAAATTTTCAAAAATTTTGAGAAATTTGTATTTCTCAAAAAATTGTATGCTGTAATTCTTACAGCCTTATGTCAACTTACTGTGTCATTTGTGCAAGAATAAATTTGATTTGTCAAAAAATATCTCGAAAAAAAAACAAAAATTGGTTGGGGTATGAATAATTTTTGGCGCGATATATATATATATATATAAATATTTTTTTCCCCGCATCCTATCAGATGCTTTGCAATCTGGAGATCTTTTGTTTTTTTGCTGAGACTGAAGTGTGAAAGCCCAGAGTTTTAATTAGGGTGCTAAGAATGCCCGCCCTGGGGTTTGTTCCACATGATAAAAGCCCTGGGGCTGATCTAGCATTATAATATCCTTATGAGGAGACATGGGGAACCACAGAGGTGACACATGTGATGGAATGCCACCAGGTGAGTCAGGTGACCCAAATAATTATTACTTTTTCTCATTTCCTGGTAACATAAATTCACGCGCATAAAAGCATTGACATGCAAACATACATATACACTCGCGCATGCACACACACACACACACACACACACACACACACACATACAGCAAAATAAGCATTCCACTAAGACGCATGAACAATTACGAACACATACACTCAAAAGCCTACACAAACACAACCAATGCACATACACATACCTATATGGAGACATGTACACACCCAAAAACACAAATACATATATTAACTGACACTTTCGCCTACCTGTAAAACCCACCCTGAAAGCCACATACAAACATACATGCACAACCCCACTTGCAGACATGCACCTACCTCCACACAACCCATATACTGACCCAGACATAGACTACAAATAAACGCAAAGGCACACTCCGGAAACACTGGCTTTGCTCGCCACAGTGTTCACTACAACAGCGGTTCTCAATCTCGGTCCTGGGGCACCTCTGTGTATGCTGGTTCTTGTTCCAACCACAAATGCAATCACTGGATTTTAACAAGCTGTCAGTTTGTCGTAACCGGGAACATTTATGTTTAGCGCAGTTATTTATCCTTCGAAGCTACATTTGAATGAATATCCATACATACCATGGAGAGGAAAGAAATCCATATCCATATTGTAATATATTAGAAACAACTGCATAAAAAGAAGGGAAAAAAATTAAACAGTCAAAGTGAACAATCAGTGGGTTCCTAATTAGTGAAACTGTGGACACATGGTCATAAAAATGTATTAGGCAAGCAAATGATAGAGTCAAACCTGCTTTGTGTCATGTTAATGTCATTAAATTCAAGCAAATTATTTAAAAAAAAGTGAAACTCCTGTCTTCAGCAACCTAATTTGGAGCTGCCTGATTTGCTCAGTGTCTAATTTGATCTGTTTAAAAATGTTGTCCTCTGAAATTGCTTGCAATATGGTAAAAATAACTGCTTTAAACATAAAATTCACCTAATTAGGACAAATTAACAGTTTATTAAAATTCTGCAATGCAATTGTGGTTGGAAAGAAAACCAGCATACACAGGGGTGCCCCGGGACCGAGATTGAGAACCACTGAACTACAATATACCTCAAAGCTTGGTGGTTGTCACACATTGGGGTGCCCCGGGACCGAGACTGAGAACCACTGAACTACAATATACCTCAAAGCTGGGTGGTTATCACACATATGAAGAACAAGATACATTTTCTTTCAGTAGGGACCGTATAGGAAACTATGACACAACTTCTAAGAGACATCTCAGCAAGGGTCCAGTAACATAAGGGAAATTGATGAGATGAGAATGGTATTTAACCCTTTTAACAGAGGCTTTTTTTCCACAAAGTATGTTTGGGAATCCGTTGCCAATAATAATGATAATGATCGATAAAAAATATTCCAGTGGCATATTTGTGATCTTCCACCACAAAGGGTTGAACAGGAGAAAGCTTGTTTCAACACATCCCACAGTACAAAAAAAAAGTCTATCCTACCAAGCACTTTGATCTTGTATTTAGACTTAAAACAATTAATTGTTTTACCTTTTTCTCATTAGGACATAAAATCTGCAATGAAGTGACAAAATTTTGTTACACATTTCCAGATTTGCCAACAGGATAAGAAAATTTCATTTAGTGAAGCACATGGTTACTTAAATTAAGTCAAAGGATTGACACATAACTACAAATATACATATTTTGCAGGACTTTTGAGTTCAGAAATCTAAATTAGGGTAAAATAATCCATTAAAGATTCCACATATTGATTTATTAAATCAAAATCTGCATTTTATTGATCATTGGTAACCATATGCATACTTTCCCGGCACTGCTAGGAATTTGCCGTCAGTGAAGCCACACAAGTGAATCCTCAGTGTTTTGTGTGGGAAATTTGGATAGGCCATTATTGTCACCAACAAATTATCGATAACCTGTACTAAGAACATGCCGTACTGTGCCGCCGTTGGCTGTAATTTCAACTCAGCGAAAGACAAGGAATTGTATTTCCATGCGTTTCCAACAGGAAAAGAGAGAAGAAATGCCTGGATTCACTCTTCTCGTCAGAAACATTTCTCCCCTTCAGCTCACGGCAGATTGTGCTCTGGCCATTTCTCCTGAGTACTTTGTACAATATGCTTCTCATCCAAGAATAAAGGCATAATGGGGATACTTGAATGCCAGGACATAGTTAATGGAGCTGTTTCCTGAGTGGCAGTGGCGGCGCCAGAACTGGAAATCTGGTGACTATAGAACATCCCTTTATAACAACAGTTAGGCCCGACTAGATGTCAATCATTTTCCTTTATTGACACATTTTCCAATTATAGTAATAATCCATTGGCAATTGAAGACACGGCCTCTCTCCCCCATGCGATCTAATAGCCACGAAATAATGGGCCGAAGTCAGTACAGGCCTATGCTTTATGCAGACAAACTGCTCTGAAACTTTCACGCTACCTTTTCCGCACATCAGGCGATTTAACTTGCGTTCCATGATCGTGTAAATTGTTTAAATGAAATAAAAGACCATTTGAAACATCTTTATGCCATTTCTTAGTTTCCGACCTTGAGAAAAGAAAAGCGTGAGAAGACTTCATTTCCCCGTGAGAATTTCTTAAATAAGCGTTGATTGAATAATGACTGCTTCACATTCCAATGGAATATCGCCTTTCACTCTCGGTACAGTGTGAGTCGATTAAAAAGTGGGACTCGGCAATTAAATATAATATTGTTTGCCGAATTAAAATTTTTCGTCCCTTTTGTTATTAAGTGTAAGATTGCAGACTACGGCGTGGGAATGTGATATGCCACTAAAAAGCATTAGACTCACACCATATACGTGAGTTGACGGGTATGCAATTTTGAATAACGCTAATTTAAATGCACCAAATTACGCGTCCAAATGAATGATTGTCAACGTCATACCTAAAGGGAAGAATTAGCAGCACCTGATAGTGTGGAGTGCTCTCGTGGTGAATCTATTGTTAATTATGAAAATGATTGAGAACTAGCCAAGACTAATTGTTGTTATAAAGGGATGTTCTGTAACACCCAAATTTCCAGTTCTGGTGCTGCCACTGTATGAATGTCCAATCCCAATCATTTGTAATTTTTTTTCATTCAGATGATGACAGATATGAGTTCCCTCAGTGCTCATTGGCTGTCTTATTCCATAGTGCAGCAATAAACATAAGAGGACAGACGATAGCTCTCGCAACTACGTTCCTTCAAAATGCCACGGAACCTCCCGAAATCAGGCAAAAACCCTTGTTAGAACTGTATTTAGCCGCATGTCTGCTGATATTGCCCAAACTTCGCCGGTAAATCCATAAAGTACATGATTGTCCACTTCAAGTTGGCCAAAAATTGAACTGCCTCGTAAAATGGAGGAGACTGACGTTACATGAATGATGGAAATGGCTTGCCTGAATGTGCAACTAGTCCTCTAAAAGCCGAAGCAAAAACTTTTTTAATTAACCATACATTAATGTTACAATAGAAATAACAGTATATGGAGTATTCAGGCATAAATTAACCATCCAAGACCATTGATCTAATTCCTGTTTCCATTGTGTTACATATGTCAGTCTCCGCTGTGAAAACTGACGTAATTCAATGCGACGGAAACGGGATGGCTTGCACAATTAGATCAATTGTCTTGCATGGTTCATTTATGCCCAAATATTCCATATACTCAATAATCGAATTGGAAATTGTTAAAATGTTATTTCTTTTTATTATCACAACACTTCTCATTCTTTTTATTATTAATTCACTATATTATTATTAATGAACTTTTTTTTTGCAATATTTCACCATCACTGTATGTTATGATATTGTTATTGTCACCATGATTGTTGTTGTTTCATTATGCGTTGGCAATAAATATTTTGAAATATGTCATGCCAACAGTGTATTTGAATTGAAATGGAACATAATAACCATGTGCTTTTACATGCTTTCCCTTAGTGTCATTCCAACTAAAGTGCTCGACGCACGGTGATTCAGGAGTATCAGCAGTGACAAAACAATGAGAGAGGTAAACTGAGAGAGTAAGAGGAGAGGTGTGTTAGAATGACAAAAAGTGTGTGAGAGAGAAGAGGAAGGAGACAGATAGAGAGAAGATGGAAAAGAGAAAGAGGAAAGGTTTGTGTGAAAGAGAAAGAAAAAGTTAGGGAGAGAGAGATGAGGTGACAGAGATATTAGGCTTCTCTGTACCTGGAGCGGCCCAGTGTGTGCGTTCCATTTAAATACTTTCACCAACATGGGGCTCGGACCTCAGCTCTATCTGAGAGGAGAGATGGTGGGACAGCCCCCTCTCCGGGGATGAGGGGATGACAGTGATAGACCAAGGTTGCAATTACAGCACTTAATTATTATTCCCTCCCTCCTTTTCTTCTCTGCTTGGGTTATTTTTTTAAATTTTCCCCATCTGATTCTTTTCCCTCGACGGGCTTTTCTTTCTCCCCTCTATCCCTCCCTCTCACACTCTTTTCTTCCTCTCTTTTCCGTAAGGAGATCTCTTACAACCGCCCTCCCACCATTTGTGAAGTTTGTTTCCTTGTAGTGCTTTAAAACCACAGGCTCTTTAGTATCATCGCCACCCTCCATCATCTTCTGTTTCTGTTAGTGTGACGTACTGAGGTCTGGATACAGAGCCTTGAAAACGCAGCCTATTATGTAGTCACCTCTTTTATTGCATATTTGTGATTCTGAATGGCTTCAACTGTTTATAAAAAAATATTGGACTGAGGGAAACTTAGTAAACCTGAAGCACAATTGAAAAAATATTTTATTTATTTAACCAAAAATGTATTAAGCTCTCAAATTACCCGAGTGAAGAAAAATTGCCACCATCTATACTTGGCAACTGGTTGCACCACCAATGCATTACCTGAATACATTGCATACATTTGTAAATTTTAGTGGAGCCAGCCAGATAAGAAAAGTGGCTAGCCAGGAGTGTTTGGCTATTTAAATGGCCAGGACCAACTCATAGGCTATTTGTGCACTAGTGTAGTGAATGTGCAATTTGCAAAAGCAGACTACGAACTGACCACAAGTGTAATTCCTGGTAATATATTTTCAAAGGTCGACAAACAAATTTGAAGTGTCTTATTCCATCTGTATGCCCTATAGGTGATCGTGGAGTGTCCCATAGTGTTTGAATCCCATCCAAAATTTTCCTAGGTAATTCACGTCTAAAAACATCCACAAACTAGCAATGAGACAGTCACCCCAGCAATCTCTTTCTCTGCATAGTTTCAGTGGTGAGTTTGCCAGAATAAACCCGGAAGCACTTAATTGAATGACTTTATTGGCTATATGTCCAATGTTTTGATACATCACAAGCATTTCTCACACAAAGCTGATTGTGCATTAGAAGTGATGGAAAATAATTTGCTGCACTATATTTGAACTGTCATTCACTAACTATTAATAAATGGTGTTTTTTAAACTGCATTAAATGGCTCACTCTACAAATTCCATGGTCACACTATATAAAAACGGATGAAATTCCCTTAGGATTTATTGCTGTAAATGGCCAATAATAAAAGACGGCAATTTCCACTTTTAGATCAAGTTCGGTGTTTCAAATTGAGCTGGAGTACAAATCCAGAAAGCAGATACTGTGTCACTCAAAAAGTACTGATAAACTACAGTTTATATAGTGTATATACATTGGACCAAGGTCACCTGGGCGAGCTCAGCTCGTAATGGTGGTGAAGATCGTTACAAAAGAATCTGATAGGTGAAATCAGGTCAGCACAGCCCAGAGGTGAACCCATGCGTAGTGTACCTGAGTCTGCTGACCTCTTCGGAAAAACAAAGGGATATGAGAATTATGTGTCAAAGTCACACAAAGTCTAATAACTCTAAACCCTCGGCTCCACAGAGAAGTTCACTAAGAGTGTAGCCAGGGCTGTGGACCAGGAAGATATTCCTCTCAGCACAAATATCAGGTGGGTCTTACACTCCTGGTGCCACAGTCAGTATGGGTTGGAAAGTTATAAATGTAACTTGACAAGTAACAACAATAAGTCTACCGCATTGGTTTTTTTTTTTTTTTCCGAATTCAAATACCAATATTTCTTTTTCTTTGCAGAGAAAGATTGAATGACTGTTAGCCAGAATCCAAGAAATTTGTGCAATTTACACTCAAAGCCAGGATGCCGGAGTTTGTGTTTGTTCACGTCTCCATTTTCTCCTCTTCAGCGTCAGGCCGGTTTCCTTCACTGGAGATGTGGGCTTTGATAAATCTGGCAACACTGTTCCAGCCTCTATTAAGATTGCCCATACAGTAAAATTATGATCAAATATACTGAACAAATGAACATCCCTCCTATGATTATGTCAAGCAGTGATACAAAAATGCCTCCAAACTTTACCGAATGAAACTCCATGGTATGAGAAGACTGTGTTTTTAGGATATTTCTTACTGGGAGTTTCCCCCTCATTTGTTTAAATAGCGCAATTTGGAAACTGCTGGTGCATTTTCAAAACTTGTCCAATGGGAACAAACAACAACCACAACATTCTAGCCAACAATTGCAAAAATTATGAACCTATTAGATATTTGAGCTGGATTTGGGGGAAAAAACACCAGGCAGAAAGTTTCTAAAAAATGTACTTTATCTGTAGGCACATGCCACTGTATTTGTTTATCATGGTGATTTTGGTTTTCTTTTCACTACCACTGAAGATCATTAATACTGATGGCAGAGAAGTTGAAACAGGCAAAATAATTTATGTTATTGATTAGTTCATCGTAACACCCGTACATCAAAATCAGATGTGTGCATAATCTAACTGGTAAAATTGATTGACTCAATGGCATTTACTTTTATAGAACAAAACAGTTGGCATATCGATCAACCACAGTGTATCACATTTAATTATGAGCCGGGAGACATACCTCCACAGGACAAGCACATGTGCACTCTCATCAGGGGAGGGGATGGTCCGTAAACACATCCACATGTACAGGGGTGGGCAAAATATTGGACAAAATATCTGAAAAATGGCTTTAAATTAGAAGTCTCAAAACCACAGTTGCAAAAGCATCCACACTGGTGATTCCTGTTTATATAAACCGGGGTTGTCAAACTGGTCCATAATAGGGCCAAGGGGCTGCAGGTTTTCCATCCACCCAAGTAGAAGCACACCTGACACAACTAATTTAATCAACTGGTCTCAGCCTGCACAGTTGATTAGTTGCATTAGGTGTGCTTCTGCTTGGTGGGATTGAAAGCCTTCCGCCCCTTGGCCCTATTATGGACCAGTTTGACGCCCCTGAAATAAACGCTAATCAGTAGCATGCATGTGCTAGACAGAAGTATAACCTTGATCTTTGCTGGGTAAGTTTCCAAAGCAAGCGGAAGATAATAACAGATTTCCCAAGGGGCAAAAGCATTGGTGCCCAAATTGCATCACTCACAAAAACTGAAAAATTATTCAGGTGGCAAGGGGAATTGAGTTAAAATTTTGAAAACATATGCCAAAAAACCGTACGAGAAAGAAACTCTTGGGCAGAGACAGGTGGACATTAGGTAGGATAGTTCCCTTTTACCAGAGAACTACAGCTCTAAAAATCACTGAACTGAATCGATCAACTTTTGAACTGATCTCAACAAAACAGCGCGTCATGCGCTTCACTAAGCTCATATATATGGCAGTGTTTCCAATGATTCCCTGTAAACATATATCTCGCAAATAAATGGAAACATATAATAAACCCTGTAAACAGACCCCACTGTGCAATCTGCATGTTGCCATGACAACACCCAGAGAACAATGCAGTCTTAGTTCTATGAGCTTTGTTCCAGTCCGAGGTTTCCGCTGACGGCGTGTAGCGATACGTTTACAAAAGCATGCGCCTGAACCTGTTCACTGACAGTGCAAATGCTTACCATTCAGTGCATTTAGCTAGCTCGCGCATTGTGTCACCCGTACAATGCAGCTACGTACGTGCAATTTGCGTGCTCCCTACAGCACACCATGCACCGAGTCACCTTGCGCACGGTCTGCACGCACATTCCGAGCGCTGAGATAAATATTTGTCGGCAGTGCGCGGCCCCAGTGGAGATGCACCTCCAACAGAGCTGGTTTTCTCAACAGACCACAGACCACTGCGTCTCTAAACAGGACATGATTAGAGCTTAAAGGCAAACAGAAAGTGGCGAAATGCGTGTTTTTTTTTTTTTCAAAGACAGGGAGACCGTGGAGACGAAGGCAGGTAAAACTTCAGCTGTTGACCACAGGCCTACCCCGACGCCCCTCCAGCAGAGATACCCCCCCCTCCCGGCCCGATGCCCTCCCACGCACGGCTCTGCTGAAACAGGGGTGGGAGGTGGGCCGGGGAGAGAGAGGTGTGGAAATTTGGCTCTGCTCGGTAAAGGAATGGAGATTTGGAGAAAATAAATTAGCCTCGGTTCAGGGTGAGTTCAGCCAAGCCGCAGCAGCACGGAGGGTTTCTCAGTCCTGCTGTTTCTGAGCGAGCTCAGAGCGCGGCGCGCCCCACACCCGGCTGCCTCTCTCCCAGGACGGACCGTGCTGTAAACACAGGCCTGTGTGGGGTGAGGTGAGGTTGGGTTTGGGGGTAATAGTGCAGTGAGCTGCAGTCCTCCATTGTTCTCGAATCACCTTGGAGTTAGGTGAAGCGGGGAAGCGTGTGAGTGCATGTGTGTGTGTACGTGAGTGTGTTATTGTACGCCCTTGCAGTATCCAGTTTCTCTCTCAATCCCCCTGCACATGCTCCTCCTCCAGTGCCGATCTGTGGATTGCAGGGGGGTCAGAGGTCATCTGCAGTCTGAGGGGGGAGGGCAGGCAGACGGAGGGAGGGACAGAGGAGGCAGGAGGTGCTCTGAGGAGATGTAGGTTCCTTCGTCTGCCCTGACCCTGTGTTCGGCCCCTGCAGGCCACCTCAGGTGACCCCTCTCACACAGGGGACCAGAGTCAAGGGGTCCTCACGCGGTGGCAGGAAAACAACATGAGCACTTTTGATGGGGGCCCATTATAAATTATTACAGACCAAGAGAGCCTACTGCAAGCATTCAATTGTTCACCTCGGCAAAACTTTCACCTCACCCAGAAATCTGTCTCTCATATTGAGAGATTAAGGTTGAGATGTACTTGGCAGCGTACAAAGTTCTCCAACCTTTGAGTCCAACACTGCAACAACCAGGCTAGTGTATAAGCGCATATGCGTGTTTGTGCATGAGCATATATGTGCATGCATTCAACACTTTGGCAAGGCCAGTGCATGCGCATGTGTGCGTGTGTTTGTGCATGAGTGTACATGGGGGCGCATCCAACACTGCAGTAAGGTCAGTGCATGTGTGTGAATATGTGTGTGTGTATGTGTGTGTGTGTGTGTGTGTGTGTGTGTGCAAGCAAGTGTGTGCCTGCATGCGAGTGTGGACACTGAAATCAAACAGAGCTTTATATTCTGCCTTGACCTTTGACCCCAGCCAATCCATAGTGCTTCATGGGAACTTTACAAGTGGTTGAAGCCATTCTTCTCTCTGACTTGCTGAAGCGTCTGGTCAAACCAAAAAGACCAGCAAGAAATTTGGGGACTGTCCAAGCTTCTCCACTTAAAAACAATCCTTAGCCTCTCATCTAGAGCAAAACTGATCAATAAATACTGTACTCATAAAATAGATTGTGTTGGAATGATCAGTCCATACAAAGTCAGCACGCACCACAGGAGGTTCTCAATAATCCTCTATCTAGAAGCACACAGACACACAGACTGAGTTTGTGAATTTAAAAGTACCCTTTTATATTTATAGCAAGAACCTGCACAATTCACTATATTCAATACTTGATATCCAGGACATGCAGTCTTAATATCTAAGTCTTTGTCACAAAAACTCATGGCATCATACCAAGCAATAAAACACTCAGTGTTCATGGTCCCTACAAACAGATGAGATTGTTTGGCTCTCTCCCCCACCCCCACACAAAAAGCACTTTATAGGCATTTTGGTGCTGACCAGGACTATCCAGGCCCTAATCCCACCTAAATGAGGGGAAAGCAGATCCGGAGAGGATTTGGGAGGAGAGGAGAGTGTTCAGTTACAGCGGGTCTGTAATTAAACAGAGACACACTCCCCCAACCCCCACCCCCAGCGCCCTGGCTTGCCTAAGAATCAGAGAGTGTACGCTAAGAATCAGAATCAGTACGCTAAACCTCCCCCCAATTACCGGCACATCCCAGTTATCTGGGTGCTATGAAAAGTACATCATCTCACACACACACAAACACACACACATGCACACACACAAACACACACACACATGCACTGGCAGACATACAGTAGAGCTCTGACATGACACACGCACATAAACATAAATGCACGACACATGCACACTAACATTATTGCACATGCAAACACAAGCACACATGCAAACATATATTGTTTAGGTACGCACAAATTAACGCACAGTCACTTGCATAAACAGAAACAGACGCAAACTTGTGCGCACGGAAACATGCACAAGCATGCATGAACATGTGCACACACACACACACATAAGCAAACACACAGAGGAGGATGCATGCACACACATCTGCCCTGCATTGGAAGACTGCAGTGTCTGCAATAGGTTAACATATACAGATATTGCAGTCTTCCATTGCAGGGCAGACATGAGCATCCACAAAGACACACGTGCACAGCAATGTGCAAAGCAGGCAAACTATAAACCACAGGATGTATACACGCAACAAATGTTTACAAGACAAATACCTCACAACACATACAAAGTACAGCCAATAAACAGCATCGCTGAATATACACAAAACAAGACAACAAAAACCAAATTCAAGTAAATATACAAATGCAACGCAATTGCACCACAATAGGCTCGAAGGAAAAGTACAACACAGTACAGCGGATCACACTGTCCCAGGACTGTCAGCATCTCTGGGAAAAGACACAGTCATGCACAATCTCCAACAGAATCTTAATGACACTCTGGGCTGCGTTCAATAATCGCTACCACCTTTTAATCTCTTTCAATGAGATTTTCAGTCTTTCTTTCACAGCTAAATCTCACTCTTTTGTTTCTCCTACTTCCCTGTATTGCTCACACCAGTAAAGTAGACATGTACGGCTCATATTGCACACACCACTTAAAACTAAACCTTAGCATTTCCCCTCTAATGTTTCTTCTATTTACGCCTCATTTAATGACTTGCCCCGGGATATTTCTTATAACCTGTAATTTTTTTTGCTCAAACAACCCATGGGGTGTTTTTTTCCTCCTTCTTTGCAGAGTCTGTTTGGCAGGTTTGTTTTTGAAAGACTGAACTGCATTGAATCCCTGCATATTAATTGGATTTTCCATTTCAACATGGAAAAAATAATCTTGAGTTGCATAACTGGGAAGAAAACATTACAACGTTTTGCAAATGTTAAACAATGCGAAATTCCGCAGCTCGGCCGGAACGGTGCCCCGTGTAAGTGGAACCAGACGCCGGCGAAGCGGAGCCAGTCCCCTCACTCCAAACAGAGCCGTGAGAGAGATCGAACTCACGCACACAGGCACGCAATAATCCCTCCCTGAAAACCACCACCCAGCTGAACAGCAACAATCAACACAAGCTGCTTACTCTAAATCAGCCCGCGTCCTACAAAGGCTCGCCGATGAACTTAGCTTGTCAGAGAAGTACTAACTTTTGCTCCAGTGAGAGGCCAAAGCAATGACACCACAAAAAATAAAATAAAACAAGTGAAAAAGTAAGCAGAGCTTACTAATACCCCCGACGTCCCCAATCATGCTTTTTCCGTTGGTGATTATAGAAACGATCACATTCCGAAAATCAATTTTGACCAAAATAACAACACATCTATGACACTTTGCACTGCTCCTCTCTCTGTGGTAGAGAATATGTATGCCAAATTTGAAAAGAATTCAATGTACAATATTTGCGATATCGATCGGAAAAATTGACATAGAAATTTTCAAGTGGGTTCAAAGTCCATAAACAGGAAAATGGCGATATTTTTGTGAAAAATCATCCCAGACATAAACAGGAAAATGGCGATATTTTTGATATCAAAAAAATCATCCCAGACAATTTTTTAAGTTCAAAAACAGGAAAACGTTGCATATTTTTGTGAAAAATCATCCCAGATGGCACCTCTCCCTCTCCCTGTAGAGAATGTGTGTGCCAAATTTGAAAAGAATCCAATGTATAATATTTGAGATATCAATCAGACAAATTGACATTGAACCCACTTGAAAATTTTTAAGTTCAAAAACAGGAAAACGGCGATATTTTTGTGAAAAATCATCCCAGATGGCCGACACTTTGCAGTGCACCTCTCCCTGTGGTAGAGAATGTGTGTGCCAAATTTGAAAAGAATCAAATCTTTAATATTTGCGATATTGATTGGACAAATTGACATTGAACCCACTTGAAAATTTCTAAGTCCAAAAACAGGAAAACGGCAATATTTTTGTGAAAAATCATCCCAGATGGCCGACACTTTGCACTGCACCTCTCCCTGTGGTAGAGAATATGTGTGCCAAATTTGAAAAGAATCCAATGAATAATATTTGAGATATCGATCGGACATATGTCTTCGGATGGAATGACGGACGGACGGAAGGAATTCTTGGTATATAACTATATACCCCCGACATTTCGTCGTCGGGGGTATAATGATTGTTTAATCTCCTCAGGTAATTTGGTTTCCAATACCACCTTCACATCTTAGCCTACTTTTCTCAATAGACAAAAATCTGCAGAAGAGCGGGGATATTTTGACTCATTTCAAGATTTGCGAACAAGGCAAGAAAATTTCACTGGCCAACCACACAGTAATATGAAACACAATAATATTCCCTCTTGTGAGAGAGAGAGAAAAAAAGATTGAGGTCTCATAACAAGACAAGAACTCTTGTTACAAGAGACCTTTCACAGAGTGGAGGAGTCCAGCTCCGTCCAGCAAGAGGTCAGAGTTGGGAAGAATAAAGGGGGGGTTCGAAAGGTCTGTTTTACACACTGCACCTGAAAGGACTGTTGTGACTGGCATTCGACTGTCTGCTTTAATTAAATACAAAAAAAGACCCAAAATCATGAAACACGACAAAAAAATATTCCCCACCCACCACTCTACCCCTTTCAAAAAAAGAAAATGAAGTCGCCAATCTTGTTGTGCACACAATGTTTGCACTTGTGCGCAGTGAACGGGACAAATTGCAGACTCCTAATCTGTTCATTGGGAGCAGATCAATGGCATTGATGACACAAGGGCTAAGCTAAGGCCTAGAAGCGCAGGCTGGGCAGAACAAAAACGGCCTTCTTTAATGATCGCCTCAGAACAAATAACCCTGAATTTCGGGGGTTAAGGGTCATGACCCTTTGAGGCAGGGCATGGCGGGGGGGATGTTGGGAGGTGGGGGGGAGGGCAGGCCATGGGGGGTGTCCAGCTTCAGCAGAGCTGAGAGGGGGGCTTTGAGTACCTCCTCTCGTCCCTGGTGGAGGACCAGCTGAACAAACATCCCTGGGACAAGAAGATGAGAACAAGGCTGGGCTTGAGTAGGGTCTGGGACAGAGGGACAGAGGCGCGCTGTATTCGGGCCTGAGACCGACTCCGGGTCACTAAAGAGACGGGCCACTCCTGACCCAGCCTAACAGGCCCTGTGAGAAACACAGGGAGGCTGTGTCCACCCTCTGTGATCCTGCTGTCACTCACATAACAGACAGCTCTTGTCCATCACTCCGTCCGTCATCATGTTCCCATCACTGGAACCACATCATGCTCTTCTCTCAGTCTCCCAAACTACTTTTTTTCTCCATTCCATCTCTTCTTCGTATTCCTCCACTCCATCGCTCTCTTAAAACTCATGTTTGCCTCGCTAATATCCCATCATCCCTTCTTTCTCTGTCCATTCAAACAGCTCCTTATCCTTTCAATTTCTCTTCTCCACATCTATCCTTTCCCACACCTCGTCCGCAAAGTAAAAATTCAGTGCTGTATCAACTGTTACAGAGTATACAAAGGCTGTATTGCACTCTAAGGAACTCAGAGTTGACTTTGCATTGTATATTGTATCGTGCAAACTGGTAATCTGGTTGTCTGTCTCCTCTACTCTTCTTTTTCTTTCCTTTTTCCTCCTCTTGCCTCCTCTTCCTCCCCCTTTCTAAGCTCCTAGTCATCCAACAAATATGGAAGGAGTCTCCCTGGCTCCTTCCTTTGACGTAAAACACGCTCTTCCAGAAAATTCTCTCCCTTAGGCATGAAGCGCCGGCCAGCGAAACAAACCGGACATAAATATCTGATCTCATCTCATCATATTCATCTTTGCCAGGTCAACGGGAGACATTCAGCTAAGGGAAAAGCCTGACTAAAAACAAAGAAAAAATAAATAAAAAACTAAAAAGTACAGGGGTGGAGCACATAATCTCTATTTTTACTGTTATTGTACGTAAAAAGGAACAGCAGTGCTGCGTTTTTTTTTTTTCCTGAGCAAAATGACGACGGAAAGCATAACTCACAAAGCCCCATTGTTTCCCGTGACAGTTGTAATCACATCTGGATAATCCTGTGAGCGTATCAATTAAAGCGAGGGCATTTTCCTTGAGCAGGTGAGGGCAAACAAATCGTGTAGTTCCTCATTATTTGGCCATGTGTTTTTGGGACTTGCGCTATTATAAGTTCAGCCGTGCGGGTAAAAAACACAAACATGCGTGATCCGGCTGGTGGGGACGCACCTCTGGAGGTCATGGTGGCACATGCACCAGAACCTCCTCCAGCCAAACGAACATTAACCCCTGCCATGCCGCTGATCCTCGCTAATAATCCTCAACCTCAGCGGCTGCTATCTAGGAGTAGTAGTTAGGTGCCCCCCTCCCTCGAATTCGGGGTAAAATCGAGATAAATCACATCTGCAAACTAAGGAAGTAATTTCACCTGTCTGAGTCCCAGTGAATCTAGTTTTCAGTCAGTTGAACCACAGCAAATCTCACTCTGACTCAGTGAAACAAAACTGCATCTAGTTCCCTTAGGCATTAAGCCAGAGAAAATCTAGCTCTGTCATTTCAAGTCACTTTGAATTCACATTAATGAGAGCTTGATTTCATGGTAAATCAAGCCCTCATTAAGTTGCATTCAGAGCAAAAACAACTGTAAACTAGTTAAACCGGCATGAATCTAACACTCAGGCATTTGAACTGCAGTGAACGGAGCTCTCATTCGTGCTGACCGGAGTGAATATAGCACAGAGCTAAACTGGAATGAATCTAGTTCTCACTCTGTTAAACTAGAATGAGGCCAGCTTTCGCCTATTTGAATGAATGAGTCCGCATTTTTGCCCAGCTGTGATCCAGGCTGATCCTTGCTTCAGTGGTAAACTGGCGTGACTGTACAACTGTCGAATATAGCCATTATCCAGTACAAAAAAAAGGGAAACTGTGACAGAGGTTTAGAATCAGGTTTTATAGAGACTCTGTTAAGCCTGCCTGTTTTCTGAGGACCAGCCAGCAGTGTGTCGGATAGACAGAGCAGGAAAGAAGAATCTTGTGGAAGCCTGACAGGGTGTCAGTACACTCTGTGCTGGGACCCTGAGACCATGGCAGCGGACATGAGGCCGGAGAGGAGGCCTTAGAGAGAGAGAGTGTGTGTGTGTGTGTGTGTGTGTGTGTGTGAGAGAGAGACCAGCCCATGCACTCACACCATACATCAGTGGAAGAAGAGGAGCTAAGAGATGTGGAGGACATCACTTGGACCTTGGCAGGATGAAGGACACCTTCAAAGCCAAACTGAAAATGTTATTAGCAGCACCATCCTGACTCAACGCACTCCCGCAAAAACCAAATAGAACATTCAGTGCCGTGTCAACATCTGAGTCACACACGTGGTGCCCAACTTAAGCCAGTGACAAAAGGGGCTAGTCAGCATTTTATTTCCCATCTCTGTGGTCTGAGTGAGGAGAGACCAGATCCTGGGGCTTTGAGCCAAAATGGCCGACGGCCCAAAACTCTGCCTTCAAGAACAAGAGGCAGTGGCAACAATGCAGCTGATCTCGGAGTTCTAAAAGGTCCTGTCAAAAGGGAAGTTCAAAATGTTCTTTTATGTCCTTTTTGAGAGGTTTAATTAAATTAAATTTTTTTTTTTTTTGGAGCGAGGGAATAATCGGGGCCAAAATGCAAGAAATTTATAACATACATATTCTCACTGATTTGTTCAGACTAGCTTAGTGGGAGAAGTTATTTTCAAATACAGTATGTTATATTGGATTAGCTTGCCTTTCAATTGGCTGTGACAGTCTTTTGTGCGCAATGAGGGAAATCGTAACTGCTTCAAGACATTTCTGATGAATTGCCAGATTTACAATGGACAGCATAGGGCCTCTCAAGCGTTTGCGGTTCAGAAATTTAATAATTAATCTACATCCATTCATTGAGACTTGCAGCTACACCCAAAGGCAGTCAATGGAGCGTCTCGTGCAGTTTTTCTGGCTCAAAGGCATTCAGTAAATTTATTGACAACAGTAACAGTGCTTGCAGCAGTCTAGCTGTGACCTGCTACCCCCAGATGCCTTTGTGAGTTGATTGTTTGTCTTCAGAAAGGAAAAGAAACCTGCAATATCCCAGTTCTTCTTTCTTATCTCTAATAAAGCTGAAAGTAGATCAGGGAAGTGGTTTCTACCACAGTTAGTGAAATTACGGGAACAGACGTGGGGGATTTTCATGTTTAGGTTTAGATAGGGGGGAAGGCCGGCAGCTTTGGGTAAGTGGTCATTTCAGGTCCCGTTATAAATCTTCAGTGACACCTCCATTACGATACCCGATACTGTTGCCCATTTGTGACCCACGTTTGGGGCAAGATCTGTGTAGAGAATTTTTTCAGGGGGGACGAGAGGTTACGGTTCACCTGGACGTAGCTGTCTGGCCGCACGCAACAAATGCAGGAACTAAAAGGCAAAAAAAGGGTGAAAAATGAGAGAGAAAGGAGGGGGGCAGGCTGGGAGATGCATATGGGAGGAGAGAGGTTGATCCTTAGGCACAGTCACGCTCTCCCTCTCACCCTGGCTCTCTTCACCCAAGCTTGAGCCGTGTTTATTCTCCGACGCCCCGGGGGAGGCCTCAGGGCGAATCGGCGACCTCACTTCCTGCACGGTGAGACACCTGGACCTGAAATCCCATCATCCCCTCACTATCATCAGAGCTGCTGAGCCCCTGAGCAGGCTGTCAAGAGCTTCCTGTGGAGCAGAGCGAGATTGAACATGAGAGAGGGCGGGGTGACCAGATCAGCCTGGGGTGGTAATGAAGGGGCTTGGTATTGAGTGTTGAACTACGCTCCATATGTTGGGGGGGGAAAACACCACCTATCCTCAGCTTTTGGGAACCCTGTTGTTTACAATGTCTCCCACCAACTCCTCCTGCTATTCACACATACAAAACTCTGTTTCTGTCTTTCCCGTATCCCCTCTTTTTCCTCTTCTTTCTCTCTCTCTCTCTCTGACACACACACTCTTCATTCAGCAGAACAAAACCTTTCCCTCTACGGCTGCACCTCCGCAGCTCCTCCCATCCCCCCCTCCTCCCATCAGTAAAACATTCACCGGCTGCACTTTGAAAGGAAAAGAAAAAGAAAGAAAATGGGGGAAAAAAGAAAAGAAAGTGGACGCTGAAAGAGTTTTACAACTTTTATAACACCAGGCAAAGTGTGGGCTGTAAGCCAGGGAGGGGAGGGAGGGCAGTAACACAGTATCTTGCCCTGGGCTCCGTCTGTAGCAGCGTTCAGTCTTTAGTGCTCGGTCTTTAGCTGTCAGAGCATCGAGTCACTGTGTGGGGCTGCAGGCAGGGGGCTGGGAACAGCCAGAGGGCAGCCAGAAACTGAATCGCATAAATTGACTTGTGTTTTAGTCCCACAGTGAGGCATACATTCGTATTATTTTCTCTCAAGATGAAAATATCACCTGGATAAAAGATACCTTTCGCCAGACAATTTTCACGTACCATTGGCAAATGTTGAAATGAGTCAAACTATCTTTTTGAAAACTATCAGATGGAAAGATTTTTTTTTTTTGCCTGATTGAAATTAAAAGACTGAATTTTGAGTATAAAACCAAGATACACTGTATTTGAGATTGAATTAATTTGGTTTTTTGTCATTTACATAGGAAGACATTAAAAAGGGATTAGAGGCAAGGAGGTTTGGTATGTGTGGTGAGTGCATGTGTGTGTGTGTGTGTGCTTGTGTGAGTGTGTGTGTGTGAGGGGGTGGAGGAGGGAGGCGCTGTAGCAGGGTGGCAGGTCAGTGCAAGTTTGGGATTAGGCCTCTAAGCCAGAGCCTGTTGATGCTGTAAACCTGTCAACATCCTCTGTGGCTGATCCTCCATGGGGCCTGATTTCTGAAGCAGGGCATCCCTGATACTTACCCACTGCACCACACTCAAACACTTACCCAGCTCAATAAGACTTACCCCACACTCTAACACTTACCCAGCTCTATAAGACTTACCCCACACTCTAACACTTACCCAGCTCTATAAGACTTACCCCACACTCTAACACTTACCCAGCTCTATAAGACTTACCCCACACTCTAACACTTACCCAGCTCTATAAGACTTACCCCACACTCTAACACTTACCCAGCTCCATAAGACTTACCCCACACTCTAACACTTACCCAGCTCCATAAGACTTACCCCACACTCTAACACTTACCCAGCTCTATAAGACTTACCCACACTCTAACACTTACCCAGCTCTATAAGACTTACCCCACACTCTAACACTTACCCAGCTCTATAAGACTTACCCCACACTCTAACACTTACCCAGCTCCATAAGACTTACCCCACACTCTAACACTTACCCAGCTCTATAAAACTTACCCCACACTCTAACACTTACCCAGCTCTATAAGACTTACCCCACACTCTAACACTTACCCAGCTCCATAAGACTTACCCCACACTCTAACACTTACCCAGCTCTATAAAACTTACCCAGCTCCATAAGACTTACCCCACACTCTAACACTTACCCAGCTCTATAAAGACTTACCCCACACTCTAACACTTACCCAGCTCCAAGACTAAGACTTAACACCCCAGCACTCTAACACTCTAACACTTACCCAGCCCCATAAGACTTACCCCCACACTCTAACACTTATCCTTCTCTATAAGACTTACCCCACACTCTAACACACCTTACCCAGCTCCATAAACTTATTACCCCACACTCTAACACTTACCCAGCCCAATAAACTTACCCCACACTCTAACACTTACCCAGCCCATAAGACTTACCCCACACTCTAACACTTACCCAGCTCCATAAGACTTACCCCACACTCTAACACTTACCCAGCTCTATAAGACTTACCCCACACTCTAACACTTACCCAGCTCCTATAAGACTTACCCCACACTCTAACCCCACCCAGCTCCAAAGACTTACCCCACACAACACTCCCAGCTCTATAAGACTTACCCCACACTCTAACACTTACCCAGCTCCATAAGACTTACCCCACACTCTAACACTTACCCAGCCATAAAACTTACCCCACACTCTAACACTTACCCAGCCCACAAGACTTACCCCACACTCTAACACTTACCCAGCTCCATAAGACTTACCCCACACTCTAACACTTACCCAGCTCCAAAAACTAACACTCTAACACTTACCCAGCTCCATAAAACTTACCCCCACACTCTAACACTTACCCAGCTCCATAAAAGACCCCACACTCTAACACTTACCCAGCTCCACACTCTAACACTTACCCAGCTCATAAAACTTACCCCACACACTCTAACACTTACCCAGCTCCACTAACTTACCCCACACTCTAACACTTACCCAGCTCTAAGACTTAACACTTACCCAGCTCCCCATAAGACTTACCCCAACACCCAGCTAACTTACCCCACCCAGCTCCAGCTATAAAACTTACTTACACCCCACACTCCTAAAAACTTACCCCAGCTCTATAAAACTTACCCCACACTTACCCCACACTCTAACACTTACCCAGCTCCATAAGACTTACCCCACACTCTAACACTTACCCAGCTCCATAAAACTTACCCCACATTCTAACACTTACCCAGCTCCATAAAACTTACCCCACACTCTAACACTTACCCAGCTCCATAAGACTTACCCCACACTCTAACACTTACCCAGCTCCATAAGACTTACCCCACACACTAACACTTACCCAGCTCCATAAAACTTACCCCACACTCTAACACTTACCCAGCTAATAAGACCCCACCCACACTTAACCAGCCACATAAAACTTACCCACCCCCCCCACTCCATAACACTTACCCACAAGACTCTAAAAACTTACCCAGCTCCATAAACTTACCCCACACTCTAACACTTACCCAGCCCATAAAACTTACCCCACATAACACTTACCCAGCTCCATAAAACTAACACTCTAACACTTACCCAGCTCCATAAAACTTACCCCACACCTAACACTTACCCAGCTCCATAAAACTTACCCCACACTCTAACACTTACCCAGCTCCATAAGACTTACCCCACACTCTAACACTTACCCAGCTCTATAAAACTTACCCCACACTCTAAAACTTACCCAGCTCCATAAGACTTACCCCACACTCTAACACTTACCCAGCTCTATAAAACTACCCCACACTCTAACACTTACCCAGCCTCTATAAAACTTACCCCACACTCTAACACTTACCCAGCCCATATAAAACTTACCCCACACTCTAAACACTTACCCAGCTCCATAAGACTTACCCCACACAACACTTACCCAGCTCCAAAAACTTTACCCCACACTCCACTACCCAGCTCCATAAAACCCCCCACACTCTAACACTTACCCAGCTCCATAAAACTTACCCCACACTCTAACACTTACCCAGCTCCATAAAACTTACCCCACACTCTAACACTTACCCAGCTCCATAAGACTTACCCCACACTCTAACACTTACCCAGCTCCATAAAACTTACCCCACACTCTAACACACTTACCCAGCTCCATAAAACTTACCCCCACACTCTAACACTTACCCAGCTCTATAAAACTTACCCCACACTCTAACACTTACCCAGCTCCATAAAACTTACCCCACACTCTAACACTTACCCAGCTCCATAAAACTTACCCCACACTCTAACACTTACCCAGCTCCATAAAACTTACCCCACACTCTAACACTTACCCAGCTCTATAAAACTTACCCCACACTCTAACACTTAACAGCTCCACCCAGCTCCCCACACTAAAACTTACCCAGCCACTATAAAACTTACCCCACACTAACACTTACCCAGCTCCATAAGACTTACCCCACACTCTCTAACACTTACCCAGCTACATAAGACTTACCCCACACTCTAACACTTTTTACCCAGCTCTATAAAACTTACCCCACACTCTAACACTTACCCAGCCCTATAAACTTACCCCACACAACACTTACCCAGCTCCATAAGACTTACCCCACACCCTAACACTAAGCTCTTAAAACTTACCCCACACTCTAACACTTACCCAGCTCCATAAACTTACTTACACTCCCAACACTCCCCAGCTTATAAAACTTACCCCAGCTCCATAAAGCTCACCCCCACACTCTAACACTTACCCAGCTCCAAAGACTTACCCCACACTCTAACACTTACCCAGCTCCATAAGACTTACCCCACACTCTAACACTTACCCAGCCATAAAACTTACCCCACACTCTAACACTTACCCAGCTCTAACACTTACCCAGCTCCATAAGACTTACCCCACACTCTAACACTTACCCAGCTCCATAAGACTTACCCCACACTCTAAACACTTACCCAGCTCCATAAAACTTACCCCACACTCTAACACTTACCCAGCTCCATAAAACTTACCCCACACTCTAACACTTACCCAGCTCCATAAGACTTACCCCACACTCTAACACTTACCCAGCTCCATAAGACTTACCCCACACTCTAACACTTACCCAGCTCATAAGACTTACCCCACACTCTAACACTTACCCAGCCCATAAAACTTACCCCCACACTCTAACACTTACCCAGCTCTATAAAACTTACCCCCACACTCTAACACTTACCCAGCCCATAAAACTTACCCCACACTCTAACACTTACCCAGCTCATAAGCTTACCCCACACTAACACTTACCCAGCTCCATAAACTTACTACACCCCCAACACTTACCCAGCTCCATAAGACTTACCCCACACTCTAACACTTACCCAGCTCTATAAAACTTACCCCACACTCTAACACTTACCCAGCTCCATAAGACTTACCCCACACTCTAACACTTACCCAGCCCTATAAAACTTACCCCACACTCTAACACTTACCCAGCCCTATAAAACTTACCCCACACTCTAACACTTACCCAGCTCCATAAGACTTACCCCACACTCTAACACTTACCCAGCTCCATAAAACTTACCCCACACTCTAACACTTACCCAGCTCCATAAAACTTACCCCACACTCTAACACTTACCCAGCTCCATAAGACTTACCCCACACTCTAACACTTACCCAGCTCCATAAGACTTACCCCACACTCTAACACTTACCCAGCTCTATAAAACTTACCCCACACTCTAACACTTACCCAGCTCCATAAAACTTACCCCACACTCTAACACTTACCCAGCTCTATAAGACTTACCCCACACTCTAACACTTACCCAGCTCCATAAGACTTACCCCACACTCTAACACTTACCCAGCCCTATAAACTTACCCCACACTCTAACACTTACCCAGCTCCATAAAACTTACCCCACACTCTAACACTTACCCAGCTCCATAAGACTTACCCCACACTCTAACACTTACCCAGCTCCATAAGACTTACCCCACACTCTAACACTTACCCAGCTCCATAAGACTTACCCCACACTCTAACACTTACCCAGCTCCATAAGACTTACCCCACACTCTAACACTTACCCAGCTCCATAAGACTTACCCCACACTCTAACACTTACCCAGCCCATAAAACTTACACTTACCCCACACTCTAACACTTTAAAACTTACCCAGCTCCATAAGACTTACCCCACACTCTAACACTTACCCAGCTCCATAAAACTTACCCCACACTCTAACACTTACCCAGCTCTATAAAACTTACCCCACACTCTAACACTTACCCAGCTCCATAAACTTACCCCACACTCTAACACTTACCCAGCTCCATAAGACTTACCCCACACTCTAACACTTACCCAGCTCTATAAAACTTACCCCACACTCTAACACTTACCCAGCTCCATAAAACTTACCCCACACTCTAACACTTACCCAGCTCCATAAGACTTACCCCACACCCCACTTACCCAGCTCTATAAAACTTACCCCACACTCTAACACTTACCCAGCTCCATAAACTTACCCCACACTTCTAACACTTACCCAGCTCCATAAAACTTACCCCCACACTCTAACACTTACCCAGCTCTATAAAACTTACCCCACACTCTACCACTTACCCAGCTCTATAAAACTTACCCAGCCCCATAAAACTTACCCCACACTCTAACACTTACCCAGCTCCATAAGACTTACCCCACACTCTAACACTTACCCAGCTCCATAAGACTTACCCCACACTCTAACACTTACCCAGCTCCATAAAACTTACCCCACACTCTAACACTTACCCAGCTCCATAAGACTTACCCCACACTCTAACACTTACCCAGCTCCATAAGACTTACCCCCACACTCTAACACTTACCCAGCTCCATAAAAACTTACCCCACACTCTAACACTTACCCAGCTCCATAAAACTTACCCCACACTCTAACACTTACCCAGCTCCATAAGACTTACCCCACACTCTAACACTTACCCAGCTCTATAAAACTTACCCCACACTCTAACACTTACCCAGCTCTATAAAACTTACCCCACACTCTAACACTTACCCAGCTCCATAAAACTTACCCCACACTCTAACACTTACCCAGCTCATAAAACTTACCCCACACTCTAACACTTACCCAGCTCCATAAGAACTTACCCCACACACTCCTAACACTTACCCAGCTCCATAAGACTTAACCCACACTCTAACACTTACCCAGCTCTATAAAACTTACCTCCCACACTCTAACACTTACCCAGCTCCATAAGACTTACCCCACACTCTCAACACTTACCCAGCTCCATAAAACTTACCCCACACTCTAACACTTACCCAGCTCTATAAAACTTACCCCACACTCTAACACTTACCCAGCTCCATAAGACTTACCCCACACTCTAACACTTACCCAGCTCCATAAAACTTACCCCACACTCTAACACTTACCCAGCTCTATAAAACTTACCCCACACTCTAACACTTACCCAGCTCCATAAGACTTACCCCACACTCTAACACTTACCCAGCTCTATAAAACTTACCCCACACTCTAACACTTACCCAGCTCCATAAGACTTACCCCACACTCTAACACTTACCCAGCTCTATAAAACTTACCCCACACTCTAACACTTACCCAGCTCCATAAGACTTACCCCACACTCTAACACTTACCCAGCTCCATAAGACTTACCCCACACTCTAACACTTACCCAGCTCCATAAAACTTACCCCACACTAACACTTACCCAGCTCCATAAGACCCACCCCACACAACACTTACAGCTCTACCCAGCTCCAACCATAAAACTTACCCCACAAAACTCCCCACACTTACCCCAGCTCCATAACACTTACCCCACACTCTAACACTTACCCAGCTCCATAAGACTTACCCCACACTCTAACACTTACCCAGCTCTTAAACACTCTACCCTTAGCAGCTCCATAAGACTTACCCCACACTCTAACACTTACCCAGCACCATAAAACTTACCCCACACCAACACTTACCCAGCCCTATAAAACTTACCCCACACTCTAACACTTACCCAGCTCCATAAGACTTACCCCACACTCTAACACTTACCCAGCTCCATAAGACTTACCCCACACTCTAACACTTACCCAGCTCTATAAAACTTACCCCACACTCTAACACTTACCCAGCTCCATAAAACTTACCCCACACTCTAACACTTACCCAGCGCTATAAGACTTACCCCACAGCTCCAAACTTACCCCAACACTTACCCAGCTCCATAAAACTTACCCCACACTCTAACACTTACCCAGCTCCATAAGACTTACCCCCACACTCTAACACTTACCCAGCTCCATAAGACTTACCCCACACTCTAACACTTACCCAGCTCTAAAACTTACCCCACACTCTAACACTTACCCAGCTCCATAAAACTTACCCCACACTCTAACACTTACCCAGCTCTATAAAACTTACCCCACACCCAGCTCTATAAGACTTACCCCACACTCTAACACTTACCCAGCTCTATAATAAACACTTACCCAGCTCTATAAGACTTACCCCACACTCTAACACTTACCCAGCTCCATAAGACTTACCCCACAAACACTTACCCAGCCTTACCCCACACACTCTAACACTTACCCAGCTCTATAAAACTTACCCCACCCTCTAACACTTACCCAGCTCTATAAAACTTACCCCACACTCTAACACTTACCCAGCCCTATAAGACTTACCCCACACTCTAACACTTACCCAGCCTATAAAACTTACCCCACACTCTAACACTTACCCAGCTCCATAAAACTTACCCCACACTCTAACACTTACCCAGCCCCATAAGACTTACCCCACACTCTAACACTTACCCAGCTCAAAACTTACTTACCCAGCTCCAAAGACTTACCCCACACACTAACACTTACCCAGCTAAAACTACCCCACACTCTAACACTTACCCAGCTCATAAAACTTACCCCCACACTCTAACACTTACCCAGCTCCATAAGACTTACCCCACACTCTAACACTTACCCAGCTCTATAAAACTTACCCCACACTCTAACACTTACCCAGCTCTATAAAACTTACCCCACACTCTAACACTTACCCAGCTCCATAAGACTTACCCCACACTCTAACACTTACCCAGCCCATAAGACTTACCCCACACTCTAACACTTACCCAGCTCCATAAAACTTACCCCACACTCTAACACTTACCCAGCTCCATAAGACTTACCCCACACTCTAACACTTACCCAGCTCCATAAGACTTACCCCACACTCTAACACTTACCCAGCTCCATAAGACTTACCCCACACCTAACACTTACCCAGCCCATAAACTTACCCCACATACCCAGCCCAAACTTACCCAGCTCCATAAGACTTACCCCACACTCTAACACTTACCCAGCTCCATAAGACTTACCCCACACTCTAACACTTACCCAGCTCCATAAGACTTACCCCACACTCTAACACTTACCCAGCTCCATAAGACTTACCCCACACTCTAACACTTACCCAGCTCCATAAGACTTACCCCACACTCTAACACTTACCCAGCTCCATAAAACTTACCCCACACCCAACACTTACCCAGCTCTATAAAACTTACCCCACACTCTAACACTTACCCAGCCAGCTCCATAAGACTTACCCCACACTCTAACACTTACCCAGCTCCATAAGACTTACCCCATACA
Source organism: Gymnothorax javanicus (assembly GCA_029692085.1). Classification (NCBI taxonomy): domain Eukaryota; kingdom Metazoa; phylum Chordata; class Actinopteri; order Anguilliformes; family Muraenidae; genus Gymnothorax; species Gymnothorax javanicus. The sequence goes on from CM056193.1 coordinate 27,830,449, forward strand.
CTAACACTTACCCAGCTCTATAAAACTTACCCCACACTCTAACACTTACCCAGCTCCATAAGACTTACCCCACACTCTAACACTTACCCAGCTCCATAAAACTTACCCCACACACTAACACTTACCCAGCTCTATAAAACTTACCCCACACTCTAACACTTACCCAGCTCTATAAGACTTACCCCACACTCTAACACTTACCCAGCTCCCATAAGACCCACACTCCCACACAGCTCTAACACTTACTTACCCAGCTCCAAGACTAAGACTTAACCCCACACTTACACACTTACCCAGCTCTAAGACTAAAACACTTACCCCACACCCACACTCTAACACTTACCCAGCTCCATAAACTTACCCCACACTCTAACACTTACCCAGCCCATAAAACTTACCCCACCCAACACTTACCCAGCTCCAAAAACACTTACACACTCCACTTACCCAGCCACCATAAGACTTACCCCACACCCAACACTTACCCAGCTCTAAAAACTTACCCCACACCCCAACACTCCCTAGCTCTAAAAACTTACCCCACACTCTAACACTTACCCAGCTCTATAAAACTTACCCCACACTCCAGCATAAAACTTACCCAGCTCCAACACTAAGACTTACCCCACACTCTAACACTTACCCAGCTCCATAAGACTAACCCCACACTCCTTACCCAGCTCCATAAAAACTTACCCAGCTCCAGCTCTATAAACTTAACCCACCCAGCTCCATAAAACTTAACACTTAACCCAGCTCCATAAGACTTACCCCACACTCCCACACCCAGCTCCATAAGACTTACCCCACACTCTTACCCAGCCCATAAAACTTACCCCACACTCTAACACTTACCCAGCTCCATAAAACTTACCCCACACTCTAACACTTACCCAGCTCCATAAGACTTACCCCACACTCTAACACTTACCCACACTCTAACACTTACCCAGCTCCATAAGACTTACCCCACACTCTAACACTTACCCAGCTCCCCCCACACTAAACTTACCCAGCTCTAAAAGACTTACCCCACACTCTAAAACTACCCAGCTCCATAAGACTTACCCAACACTCTAACACTTCCCAGCTATAAGACTTACCCCACACTCTAACACTTACCCAGCTCCATAAGACTTACCCCACACTCTAACACTTACCCAGCTCCATAAGACTTACCCCACACTCTAACACTTACCCAGCTCCATAAAACTTACCCCACACTCTAACACTTACCCAGCTCCATAAGACTTACCCCACACTCTAACACTTACCCAGCTCCATAAGACTTACCCCACACTCTAACACTTACCCAGCTCTATAACACTTACCCCACACTCTAAAACTTACCCAGCCCATAAAACTTACCCCACACTCCCAACACTTACCCAGCTCCATAAGACTTACCCCAGCTTACCCAGCTCCATAAAACTTACCCCACACTCTAACACTTACCCAGCTCCATAAGACTTACCCCACACTCTAACACTTACCCAGCTCCATAAACCCCACACTCTAACACTTACCCAGCCCAAAAACACTCTAAACACTTACCCAGCCTCCATAAAACTTACCCCACACTCTAACACTTACCCAGCTCTATAAGACTTACCCCCACACACTAACACACCTAACCCCAGCTCCATAAAACTTACCCCACACTCTAACACTTACCCAGCTCTATAAAACTTACCCCACACTCTAACACTTACCCAGCTCCATAAGACTTACCCCACACTCTAACACTTACCCAGCTCTATAAAACTTACCCCACACTCTAACACTTACCCAGCTCCATAAGACTTACCCCACACCTAACACTTACCCAGCCCAGCAACTTACCCCATAAACACTTACCCAGCTCTATAAGACTAACTTACCCAGCCCCATAAAAACTTACCCCACTTACTAACACTCTAACACTTACCCAGCTCCATAAGACTTACCCCACACTCTAACACTTACCCAGCTCCATAAGACTTACCCCACACTCCAACACTTACCCAGCTCTATAAAACTTACCCCACACCTAACACACTCTACCAGCTCCATATAAGACTTACCCCACACTCTAACACTTACCCAGCTCCATAAGACTTACCCCACACTCTAACACTTACCCAGCCCCATAAAACTTACCCCACACTCTAACACTTACCCAGCTCCATAAGACTTACCCCACACTCTAACACTTACCCAGCTCCATAAAACTTACCCCACACTCTAACACTTACCCAGCTCTATAAAACTTACCCCACACTCTAACACTTACCCAACACTCTAACACTTACCCCACAAAACTTACCCCACACTCTAACACTTACCCAGCTCTATAAAACTTACCCCACACTCTAACACTTACCCAGCTCCATAAGACTTACCCCACACTCTAACACTTACCCAGCTCTATAAAACTTACCCCACACTCTAACACTTACCCAGCTCATAAAACTTACCCCACACTCTAACACTTACCCAGCTCTAAAGACTTACCCCACACTCCACTTACCCAGCTCCATAAAACTCCATAAAGCTACATTACCCCCCTATACAAACTTACTAACACACTTAACCCAGCTCCATAAGACTTACCCCACACTCTAACACTTACCCAGCTCTATAAAACTTACCCCACACTCTAACACTTACCCAGCTCTATAAAACTTACCCCACACTCTAACACTTAACCAGCTCTATAAAACTTACCCCACACTCTAACACTTACCCAGCTCTATAAGAAACTTACCCCACACTCTAACACTTACCCAGCTCTATAAAACTTACCCCACACTCTAACACTTACCCAGCTCCATAAAACTTACCCCACACTCTAACACTTACCCAGCTACATAAGACTTACCCCACACTCTAACACTTACCCAGCTCCATAAGACTTACCCCACACTCTAACACTTACCCAGCACCATAAGACTTACCCCACACTCTAACACACCCAGCCCTCTAAAAACTTACCCCACACTCTAACACCCCAGCCCTCTTAACACTCTAACACTTACCCAGCCCATAAAACTTACCCCACACTCTAACACTTACCCAGCTCCATAAGACTTACCCCACACTCTAACACTTACCCAGCTCTATAAAACTTACCCCACACTCTAACACTTACCCAGCTCCATAAGACTTACCCCACACTCTAACACTTACCCAGCTCCATAAGACTTACCCCACACTCTAACACTTACCCAGCTCCATAAGACTTACCCCACACTCTAACACTTACCCCACACTCTAACACTTACCCAGCTCCATAAGACTTACCCCACACTCTAACACTTACCCAGCCCATAAGACTTACCCCCACACTCTAACACCACCCAGCTCTAAAAACTTACCCCACACTCTAACACTTACCCAGCCATAAGACTTACCCCACACTCTAACACTTACCCAGCTCTTATAAGACTCTAACACCCCACGCTCTAACACTTACCCCACACTCTAACACTTACCCAGCTCCATAAAACTTACCCACACCCAACACTTAAACACCCCAGCTCCATAAAACTTACCCCACACTCTAACACTTACCCAGCCCCATAAGACACTTAACACTCCCAGCTACATAAGACTCTAACACTTACCCAGCTCCATAAGACTTACCCCACACTCTAACACTTAAGACTTACCCCAGCTCCATAAAAACTTATCCCACACACACTAAACACTTACCCAGCTCCATAAGACTTACCCCACACTCTAACACTTACCCAGCTCCATAAAACTTACCCCACACTCTAACACTTACCCAGCTCCATAAGACTTACCCCACACTCTAACACTTACCCAGCTCCATAAGACTTACCCCCACACTCTAACACTTACCCAGCTCCATAAAACTTACCCCCACACTCTAACACTTACCCAGCTCCATAAGACTTACCCCACACTCTAACACTTACCCAGCTCCATAAAACTTACCCCACACTCTAACACTTACCCAGCTCCATAAGACTTACCCCACACTCTAACACTTACCCAGCTCCATAAGACTTACCCCACACTCTAACACTTACCCAGCTCCATAAGACTTAAACTCTAACACTTACCCAGCTCCATAAGACTTATCCCACACTCTAACACTTACCCAGCTCCATAAAACTTACCCCACACTCTAACACACCTCCCAGCCCATAAGCCCCACACCCCTATAAAACTTACCCCACACTCTAACACTTACCCAGCTCTATAAAACTTACCCCACACTCTAACACTTACCCAGCTCTATAAAACTTACCCCACACTCTAACACTTACCCAGCTCTATAAAACTTACCCCACACTCTAACACTTACCCAGCTCTATAAAACTTACCCCACACTCTAACACTTACCCAGCTCCATAAGACTTACCCCACACTCTAACACTTACCCAGCTCTCTATAAAAACTTACCCCACACTCTAACACTACCCAGCTCTATAAAACTTACCCCCACACTCTAACACTTACCCAGCTCTATAAAACTTACCCCACACTCTAACACTCTACCCAGCATAAAACTTACCCCACAGCACTTACCCAGCTACATAAGACTTACCCCACACTCTAACACTTACCCAGCTCAATAAAACTTACCCCACACTCTAACACTTACCCAGCTCCATAAGACTTACCCCACACTCTAACACTTACCCAGCTCCATAAAGACTTACCCCACACTCTAACACTTACCCAGCTCTATAAAACTTACCCCACACTCTAACACTTACCCAGCTCCATAAGACTTACCCCACACTCTAACACTTACCCAGCCCCATAAGACTTATAAAACTTACCCAGCCCACTTACCCCACACTCTAACACTTACCCAGCTCCCCATAACACTTACCCCACACCCCACACTCTAACACTTACCCAGCTCCATAAGACTTACCCCACACTCTAACACTTACCCAGCTCTATAAAACTTACCCCACACTCTAAAACTTACCCAGCTCCATAAGACTTACCCCACACTCTAACACTTACCCAGCTCCATAAGACTTACCCCACACTCTAACACTTACCCAGCTCCATAAGACTTACCCCACACTCTAACACTTACCCAGCTCCATAAGACTTACCCCACACTCTAACACTTACCCAGCTCCATAAGACTTACCCCACACTCTAACACTTACCCAGCTCCATAAGACTTACCCCACACTCTAACACTTACCCAGCTCCATAAAACTTACCCCACTCTAACACTTACCCAGCTCCATAAGACTTACCCCACACTCTAACACTTACCCAGCTCCATAAGACTTACCCCACACTCTAACACTTACCCAGCTCTATAAAACTTACCCCACACTCTAACACTTACCCAGCTCTATAAGACTTACCCCACACTCTAACACTTACCCAGCTCCATAAGACTTACCCCACACTCTAACACTTACCCAGCTCCATAAGACTTACCCCACACTCTAACACTTACCCCACACTCTAACACTTACCCAGCTCCATAAGACTTACCCCACACTCTAACACTTACCCAGCTCCATAAGACTTACCCCACACTCTAACACTTACCCAGCTCTATAAGACTTACCCCACACTCTAACACTTACCCAGCTCCATAAGACTAACACTCTAACACCTACCCAGCTCTATAAGACTTACCCCACACTCTAACACTTACCCAGCTCCATAAGACTTACCCCACACTCTAACACTTACCCCACACTCTAACACTTACCCAGCTCCATAAGACTTACCCCACACTCTAACACTTACCCAGCTCCATTAAACTTACCCCACACTCTAACACTTACCCAGCTCCATAAGACTTACCCCACACTCTAACACTTACCCAGCTCCATAAGACTTACCCCACACTCTAACACTTACACAGCTCCATAAGACTTACCCCACGCTCTAACACTTACCCCACACTCTAACACTTACCCAGCTCTATAAGGCTTACCCCACGCTCTAACACTTACCCAGCTCTATTAAACTTACCCCACACTCTAACACTTACCCAGCTCTATAAGACTAACCCTACTCCCTTTCACTTACCCAGCTCTATAAAACATTCCTCACTCTCTTAAACTTACCCAGCCCCATCAGTTTTACCACATCTCCGTACACTTACCCAGCACCATTACACTTACCACACTTCCTTACACTTACCCAGCTCCATAAGGCTTATCCCAACACTTACTCAGCTCCACGAGACTTACCCCAACACTTACCCAGCTCCATAAGACTTACCCCAACACTTACCCAGCTCCATTAGACTTATCCCAACACCTACCCAGCTGCATAAGACTTACCCCCAACACTTACACAGCTCCATCAGACTTACCTCAACACTCACCCAGCTCCGTAGGGCTTACCCAGCTCCACAAGACTTACCCCAACACTTACCCAGCTCCATAAGACTTACCTCAACACTTACCCAGCTCCATAAGACTTACCCTAACACTTACCCAGCTCCACAAGACTTACCCCAACACTTACCAAGCTCCATAAGACTTACCCTAACACTTACCCAGCTCCATAAGACTTACCTGAAAACTTACCCAGCTCCATAAGACATATCCCAACACTTACCCAGCTCCATTAGACTTACCCCAACACTTACCCAGCTCCATAAGACTTGCCCCAACACTTACCCAGCTCCATAAGACTTGCCCCAACACTTACCCAGCTCCATAAGACTTACCTCAACACTTACCCAGCTCCATAAGACATATACCAACACTTTACCAGCTCCATAAGACTTACCCCAACACTTACCCAGCTCCATAAGACTTACCTCAACATTTACCCAGCTTCATAAGACTTATCCCAACCCTTACCCAGCTCCATAAGACTTATCCCAACACTTACCCAGCTCCATAAGACTTTCCCCCCTCCGTTACACTTACTACACTCCCTTATACTTACCCCACTACTCCACTCCATTACACTTACCTGACTTCATTACACTTCACTTCCTCACTCCCTTAAACTGCCGTAGTCCCTAACAGTAACCCCACAACCCCACTCCCTCACACTTACTCCACGACCCCACTCTCTTACTCCTACCAGAGTCCCATTCACTTACCCCTCTCCATTACACTTACCTCACTCCCGTACACTTAGCACACTCCCTTATAGTTTTTGCACTCCCTTACACTTAACCCACCCTATTTATCTCTTCATAGTCTCTCTTATTTACCTCACTCACTTACACTTACCACACTTAATTACACTTTCTCGACTTCAATACATTTACCACACCCTGTTATTCTTACCCCACTCTGTCACCCTTGCCATACTCCCTTGCACTTTGCTCACTCCCTTACATTTTCCCACTGCCTTTTACTAACCCCACTCCATTACATTTACCCCACTCCATTACACTTACCCTACTCCACAACTCTTTGCACAGTGCCTTGCACTTACCTTACTCCATTACACTTACTGCGCTCGCTTACCACCTTCACGTACATGTACAGTACATACATACCATCATCCCCCACACTTTTAACACGCCCATATACTTACCCCACTCCCTTCCCACCCCTCCACAGCAATGCTGCCAGTCCGCTGCTTCCTACCCCAGGGATGTTCGAGATGGGGGGGAAGGGTAGCCTGGTGAAACCAGACTCTGCTACTTCGCTTTGCTTTGTACACAGAGTCTGGGCAGTCGTCATTGACAAGTGTTTACTTCCTGGTGGGTGGGCGCTTGTCTGAAGTTTAAAATCATTGGTGTACCCATGAACTAATCACTAACGTTTGGCGATGACGTATGTTATGCGCCAGCTCAGCCGCCTAGTACTTCCGCAGCAAACACAGTCCTTCATACCAGGAATGCAGCGAAAACAAACTGATCAGTACATTAAAGTTAATACTGTACCCATACATATGCCCATCTACCAAATTTTAGCCTTCGCTCATTCACTTAAAAGAACCAAAGGTGCTCTTTCTGTTCTCCTTATAAGAAAAAAACTGTTGAGCTATCGTTTTTCCTGCAGATACTTCTGCTATTAAAAAAAAAAAAAAAAGAGACCTGAAACCAACGGCAGAATCGGGCGAGAATAACGATTATTTACATCAGGATCTAAATTCATGCTGACACGAAAAAACTGAACCGTTAACCATACTTGCGCTAACATCATACCGAGCTCGCTACCTAACTTTACAGCAACACAGTTTGGCTCTAAGCGTTTGGCTGTCTCAGACAGCCATTTCAGTCATGGATAATGACAACATAACACTGAGACAGCGATTAGGTCTTGTGACATGAACAAAAACACGGCTTTTAAAAAGTTCGCTGCAAACTTAAATAGTGTGAAATTCGCGGGCAATGTAACACTAGAAGCTACAAGCTATCTCTCACGGAGATGAACAGGGTGCCTATTTCATGATGGCTATTAAGTAGATATGACAATCTGTAGGGATTAGCGCTACAACATCATTTCCATTCAAAAAACTAACCAAAAATTCATCTTGTTGTGGCTATAAATCGCTGATACCCGGGATTTTCTCCACGACAGAGCGAATGGCCTCCCCTGTATCTATGTCCGTAGCCATTGTTGATTTCGGAGACTACAATTTCAAACTCGGCGCAGCTGCTACATCATGGCTCTCGGCCACGCCTTCTGTTCGTTGGTTGGTCCGGCGTACTTTGACTGAATACTGAAGTGAAATGAAATTAAGCGGAAGTACGAAGGCTGGCGGAGTCAGGCTAGGGGAAGGGGGCTACAAACAGTGTTTGAATGTTTTTCCTTTGTTTACTCCAGCAATGACCAGCTCCCCATCCTCTCAACCTTGTTCTGTCTGACCCTCTATCTCTTTCTCTACCTCCTTCTCTCCCTCTTTTTTCTTCCCTCCATCTCATTCGCTTACTATCTCTTTCTTTCCCTCTGCCCTCTACCTTCTCTCCTCTCTTTCTCAAGCTCCCTGTTTCACTCTCCCTCCAACTCTTTTCCTCTCTCCATGTTCCATCCTGTATGTTTATACATGAATCCTCTCACCCCCACCTATTATTCTCCATTCTTCCAATTCTATGCATTTTCGCAGTGGAGGATGGATGGTCAAGTCAATCCAATGGAAGAAAAGATGAATGGAGAGGGGGGAAAAGGAAGGGGGGGCAGAGAGAGAAGAAGAAGAGAGGAAGAGGGCGAGATCTGGAGCGTAGAGTGCAGAGGGATAGAGGGCTCTTGCTGGGCCAGATCAAAAGAACTGGGCCATTGTGTACACAGGACAATGGGAGCCACTGCTGAGAATTGTGGGACTGGAGGCATTTTTATTGGGACAGTAAGTGCAGTTCACAGGCCCATGGGGTGCAGGATGGGGAGATTAATCAGAGGAATGATGAATGGAGGGATGGAGGGAGGGAGTAAGGAGTGTGCATGTCGAACATTAGCCGCGAGTTAACCAAAGAATTGCCACATCTTTTCATTTTAAATCCCTGAGCCCCACTTGGTTTTCCTGCGATATTGTGATGGTATGTCAATCTGATATTATCCTTACCACTTGGCTTTTTGTTTTGCCGCTTATATCTCTCTAAGGCAGCTCTTTTCTTCTCTATTTTTTGCATCATCCGAAAACTTCAAACTGTCTTAATGACTGTTGAATAAAAGTTTTTTTCTTTGTTTCTGTTCCCTTCTCAGTCTCTCTCATGCTGCTCTCCTCCGACCCACCACCGGTGAGCTTGAATCACAGGAGCTCCTGAACATGCAGCAATTCTGCTGCTGAGGCCTCCAATCTTTCCTCCACTCACACAGCTGGGGCATGACCTGGGGAAAAACCCAACTGTGAGCATGATCAGAGGTAAACACCCTCAACTGCAGGTATAACCAGGGGCAAAACCGTTGCACTACTCCTGGACATTGCGGAGTGTACAAAAAAGTGTAATAATTTTAGAATTATAATTTTTTAAATTTATTTTAGGATTTTCTTACCCCCAAGCAACAAATTCCTTGAGGATAGAAAACACTTGTTAATAAGGATATCTCATAGCTGAGTGGCCCGACTGCTTAAATGGAATTCAGGAAGTGCCTCGGTGTGGATCAGAGTAGCTGTTGGGCCCCTGTGCCGGGCCCTTAACCCCGCACTCCTCCAAGGGTAGTTAGCCACAGCCCAACCGAATCAAGGGCGCGCCATTTGAACAGAAGCATCAGCTTAAGAACTCGAATACAACATCAGCTGAATTAAAGTTGCTGTGTACTTGACAAGTTACATTTTCTCTTCCCATTGGCAAATCCATGACTTTCCATGGGTGCTACTTTCTGATTTTGTATGCATGTTTTGTTGTCTGTGTTAATTCATCATCATATTTAGTATTTGTTTAATTATTTGTCTTTTTTGTTTGTTTGGTTTTGCTTTGTTTTGTTATCATGTTGTTGCTCTTGAACGTTTTGTCTGATAATGTACTGTCATTATGGACCCCCTTGAAAACAAGATGGTTCATCTCAAGGGGTTATTCCTAATAAGGAGTTTAAAAGAAATCCCAATATGAAAAAAATACCTCACCCCACTGGAAATATTTGTGCTTCATTTGGCAAAAAATGAATAGAAATAGGACACTTAATTCTAAATGCCATCAGGAAAACCACTGCTAACATCTTGGAGTGGGGTGGAATGAGGGGCACAGGGGTGGGTGGGGGGTGAATGACAGAAACACAATCTCTGGCATGTCACGCAAACCCAGCGGTGGGCCTTTGTTCCCCTATATTGACAGACAGGTAATCTCTCGAGAGGAATTCGAGGGGAGCATGGTGGAAAGTCCCCGAAACCACACAGTGGAGGGACATGAGGAGAGCTGCACAACTTTCTCTGAGTCATTCTGAGCTGATACCCTTCCAGAAACATCCGGAAAAATGAAACTGAACCTGTGAGGATGATATGATCTAGTTATGAGAAAAAAATGTTGAAATATTAGTATTTTACGTGAATGCAGAGTATGATACCCAAAAAGTATATCAAAAAACACATATTTCCATGGTGATTATCAACAAATGTGAATGTACTCACGGATTAGTCGTGCACGTGTGTGCACTCAAACAAACATACACACACAACCATATGCGCACAAAAGATAAACGCGCATATGATAGCACACTCGTGTGTACATGTACATGCCTACATACACACTCATATGCATAAGCAGTCACACACACTCACATGCACATACACATTCAGCCAAGTTTAATCATTTCAGTCAGATGTTTCAAAAAATAATCCCCAGTAACTCATATTTTGGACATATTGATTTCTGGACTGTTCCAATCACCTTTGCAGTATTTTGCCATCTTTGCTGCATGTACTGTACATGTCGTTTTGTGTAGAGTGTGTTTGTGTTATATGCTCTTGCTGAGGTCTCTTGGCTAGATCATCGTTGTAAATGAGAACTGGTTCTCAATGATTCACCTGGTTAAATAAAGGTCAAATAAATAAATAAATAAATAAATACAACCAAGGATAATATGTAACATTATTCATACAAAAACTACTGGCCGTCAATGCAGACAGCCTTGTTTGATTCCAGCACACATATGTATATCCAGCACAAATGCACACAAACTTAAGTCTTTAAGCTTATTGCTCTTTCTCTCCAGGTTTTGCTGCCTTGACTCCCTCTTGTCCTATTTACCCTCTCTCTCTAAGCCCTCTACCCCCCCGTGAGTATTTAAGCTGCTGAGACAGGCGCCTGTTTACTAAATCCACACGTTGTCCTGTGGAATGAATGGCCGGCACTACGCTGCTCCATTAACCTTTGACCCCTGAGTCATGGTGCTGGAGCCGCAGGCCCGACAGCCCAACTGACCGCACACCTGTCCCCGACCAGAGCCTGATTGACAGGGCGATTGACCAGCCCTGCTGCACCCCCCCCCCAACACCGAGGAGTGAGGACCGGCCGTCTCCACAAACACACATATGCACGTGTGTACACACACACGCACGCACACACGCACTTACACACACACACACACACACACGCACACACACACACCCTGCCACTGTGGTCCTGTTTAACACCGTATCAGTTCATAAAAAGTGTTTAAGGGAAGAGCTGGGGCTCAGGCAGTCCCCTAAATAGAGCAGAATCAGGAAACACAGGCCTAGATAGACAGATGTTATATTTGGTGCCAAATTCATTTCAATGATGATTGAGGAGCTGCAAATACTGATACTAAAGTATATTCACAAGTACAAGGTGCAGTACTACACATTCACCACAAGTTGGCAGACGGAACACTGATCCCTGAATGATACTGCTGAGTAAAATGGTATCTGCGAAGTTCCAAGCCACAGGTACCTAATTACCAATCTCTCCTGTACACAAGTGAAGGACAGGGGACGAAAGGGAGGGAGAGAAAGAGGGAGAGCGAGAGGGAGATCACATTACTGGGTTTGAAAGTACCGCGAGCGCGCTGTTTCTCCTCCACTGTCCCTGTCTGTCTGTCAGATTGAACCTCAAAACCACAAAATGTATGACCTCACCTGGATTTTAAGGGATTTCAGCATATCTGCAAATTCCCCCACACAGCCTGATTTGTGTACAGACTGACGGAAGTGCACCCATTCACCCTGCTTGTGCTGGCGTTATGCTCCCATTACGGGCCGGCTGAAGGTGTAATTAGATCCCAAAGCAAACACAAACAGCGAAAGAGAGAGAGCTCTCAGGGCTTAACTGAGAAGAATACCAGCGATGAAGAGAGGAGGAAGCAGTCAAAAAAAAACAGAAGATGGGAAATTGAAAGAGAAGAGATGGCAGGAGACAGAATGAAGGAGTGAGACGAGCGCATGTAGTGATACGCACACGTGTTGGGTCTGAGTGCTTGTGGGTGCAGGGACTTGCATGAACCCAGCCATTACATTTCCCCCCCAAATAAACCTGCAGTGAAAACCAGTTTACCATCCTGGGCTATGGAGAGAATGAGGGTCATGGCGTTCCCACATGTAGACACACACACACACACATGCACACACACAAATGCACACAAGCAAGCATGCATATACACACTGACTCTCACACACTAACAGATACCTACACACATACAGTGCATGCTTACTGCCACACACTCGCGTACAAATACACACTAGCGAGCATGCACACACACATATTAGCACTCACTGTCAGACAAAAACACAAACAAATGTACACATGTAAGCATGCACACACTCATTTAATATCACACACAAACACATATGCACACACAGACCCAAACATACAAATACACACAGGCCTGCGCGCACAGACACACTCAAGCAAATGCACACATACACACTCACTGTCAGACAAAAACACACTCAAATACATGCAAGTAAGTATGCACACGCACACACACAGACTCACTCTCACACACAAGCAGCACACACACTAACCCACGCATACTAACAAACACACAGGCATGCATGCACAGATACACTCACGCTCAACAAAAAAACCCTCACAACACAAGCAAACACACAAAAACTCACATAGACTCTCATACACGGAAACGCGCACGCACTCCAGCACAGAGATGCTTGTGTGCACTAAAATGTTCACAAACTAGAATGAACCAAAATCCTGCTTGGCAATGTTTATGACAGTGTGTCCTCACCAGTGTTTAAAGCAGACTTTATAACACAGGAAGTTTTCCAAATATATCAGCCACTTCACAGTGGCCCAGAAAACCAACAACAACATCCTCGTAAAAGAGCCAGGAGCCGTCAGTGAACACACTGACCGGGCCGGCGCCTGTTTCTCGGACTGGGCATGTCCTCCGCTTTGCACTCAATTAAGGCGCAGCAAACACTCACCCGTGAGACACATTTTACCGTCCCCCTACCCACCTCTGACCCCGCGAGGAACACACTGTCATCAAAATTATCCCTGCGCTGGGTAAACACTGCGGGTCAAGAGCCTCAGTCCAAAGAGACGGGTGTGTAAGTGTGTGAGGAAGAGTTAGACAGAGACAGATAGTGTGAGTACAGAGTTAGCGTGTTAAGTTGGTTACGCAATAATAGAATTCTATCGTGCATTTATTCTGCTGACTGCTGTTGTGACCTGTTTGTTGTTTAGAAGTCCAAAAACTTGAGAAGGACAAAGAAGGAGTGACAAGGACAAACAAAAGATCCAGTCATACCTGTGACAGTGTTGTAGACTTTCTGTATTACTTATACTAATACTATATGACCCTACAGCGGCTCTTGGTGCAGCAGGGCTGGCATATGTTTGGGGGGGCAAGAGATGCGAATGACAGTTGACCCAAGGACAGGGTGTTGCAGGCATATGGGCCATTCTTAGTCGTGTGTGTGACCAAAAATGTAACAAATCGTAGAAAAAATGCAGTAACAAAAGCATCGGAGGTTCATGATTTTGGACCTTATATAGGAGTACTACTTATCAAAGTGTATCAAGTAAAAATTTGATTTATTACATTAACTTTAACTATTTGAGGTCAGAGGTCAAATACGACTGGTCACGTGTGTGACTTCATACGGAAACAGGTTTTTCATAACTCTATTTGACTTCAAAAACTCTGCGAAGTTGAAAAATCTAGAATGTTCATAGTTTTGGGGTATGGAAAATAGCTAGGAATAAATCTGATGCCTTACATTAATTTTCAAAGTATTTCTTTATGCGATGACGTCTGGTCAAGAGTGTGACATTTTGGTTGACTTCTCAAAGAATGGCCCATATGCTGAGTGCCGGTGGGGTGAATAATTCGAGCATTTCAGCGCGGAACAAGCACAACTTGTTCCTTTTCCCCAACCTGTCTGGTCCTTGGTCTCCTAGCCCTACTGATCGCAAGCAAACTGGACATAAGCCTTAGTCCGCTGCACACTCTGCCCTGACCCTCTGTCCCAAGAATCAGACACTACAACTAATCATCCCAGGACCTCTAACCCCTGACCCCTGACCCCCTCCGCATGCACGTACGCATCCCAAACTCCCACGTTCATCCCATATCAGAGAAGAGAGAGAAGCTGGCTCTGGTTTAACTGTGAGCGAGGGATGCTGGGAGCCCGGAGCTCGTGAGAACCCAGCTCCAGCACGGCTCGACAGCTCTTATTGGAAACAGGCCTCAGCTACACTCACTCAGGCTGCGGCCTAACCACCCCCGGAGAGTCCGCGGTGCGTCACACTGCAAAATATGTCTGTCTTAACAAGTGTTATTGTCTTATTCTGAGACTTGAAATCTTTTCTCTTTACTCTCTTGAGAGAAGAAATATATGTATCAGCTTGTTTTTAATCAGGTTGTGCTTCATCAGTGAAATTTTTATACTTGTTGAGATTTGTTGAGGCTTATGGGTTTTTCAGCGCAAAACTTGAGTCTTTATAAGTATTTCAGTTTGGAACAAGAGATTCTCCCAGAGTGCTAGACTCCACCAAGGCAGCACAGTTGAAATCTTGCGGCCATATTGTTTGACCGATTGCGGTCAAAATCAATAGGGTCTATCCCTGATGTAATAGCAACCCACCCACAAAATTTCAGAGATATCAGTTCATTACTTTTTGAGTTATCTTGTACACAAACAGACAGACAGACAAACCAACGCCGGCAAAAACATAACCTCCTTAGTGGAGGTAATTTAATTTTTTTTTTTTTTTTTACCTTTAATTAGTCTGTTGCAATAGTAGGCAAAATACAGCTGATGATAAGGTGAAGAATTTTGACTCATCGCCAATGGGGTAAGACAATTTAACTTGTTGAGCCAGCATCACTTAACCCCTTAAACTCTAATTTTTTGCCTAAGTTTTCCCTTAAGTATGTTCAAAGCCAGAAAAAAGCTTTTTTCATATTATCAGACAATGTCATAGAAATATTCTGTATCTGCTGGTTGCAGCACTTTACTGAAGCTACATCACACTTACTCTGAGAGAAATATTCAATCCCAGGACGCCATGTTTTTATGGCCACAGCACTGCATCAAATGGAAAATATCTAAATCTTGTTCATTTTCTACACGTTTGATACACATTTTGCTGTAATTCAGCAGGGCATTAGGGATTGTGGGAAACTTTGGGATTTCCACTAGAATTTAAAATAGGACTGCAGTTCCCCAGGTTTGAATACAGCAGCTGTAATTGATGGAATTATATATAAGTCCATAGTTTTTATGAGGTTAAAACAAGCTCATATTTTGTGCCCAAGAGGAAATAAAAAAAGTGCTCAGTTAGAGTGCGGAACTCTGCCAAGATACAGATGAGGCATTCAATGCCACTGCATCTTTTGGTAGTTTGGGGTGCAAATTTAATCAACCAAAGTTTTGCATAAATCTGTTCCAAACTTTTTGAGATAGCTTGATGACGGTCACACAGACAGATAAACAGACAAGCACAGCAAAAATACAGTGTAATCCGGCCCCCATTTTGACAGAGGTAAAAATAAGCTCATTAAAAGAGTCGAAACGGGATTAAGACACAGTTTTTGCAGTGTTGAAGGAAATGCTGCCCTTTCTCTGGTTCCTCCCGAAGCTTCTTCCCATTCACCATGCTGAAAGGCCTTGCTTACATTCGTGCCTTCGCTTTGAGGGGGTATGTCAGCGCTATACAATGAGCCGAGACAAGTTCTTTGTACATTAAAATGTGTCATATAAATAAGACTTCAATGACTGGTTTATCAATGGATTGATTGATCGTCTACTGTCACAGCACCGCGCCACCCCCAACTCTCCACTTCACATCAAGTCCAGCGCATCTTGACCCCCCGCCCGAATTGCCTATCTTCGCCCCACATTCCCCCTCAACCCCACTGGAGAACAACAAAGGAACACAGACAAAATGCCTGACTTATGTCCAAGGGAATCACCACCAACTCGCCCACCCTCCGATTATCCCAACAGGGCCTTTGGAATGTTTGACAAGAGGCCTCATGAGACGCAGAATCAGGACAGCAGAGTCTCTATGCAGCCACAATGTGCCCCTTTTGTTCCCGGCCGGATCCATTTTTCCCCTTCTTTGGGTTGATAAAAACCAGTCACGACGCCACTAATAAGAGTCACAAACCCTTAATATCCAACTGACAAAACAAACCTCGCCATTTCCACGCAGAACAGCCGGCACCTAAACTCAGACTCTACAACTCCAGCTATTTCTGACTGACCTTGTTACAGAGAGGGAGTGCTGCCAAGACGTATTTACCCACAAAATATGACATAAGTTCTGTCCGATACTTGACCTAAAGTCTGCTTTATATAGCGATTGCCCTGCACTGCCAAAATGCATGTCAAAGTTGCAGATCTCCCCATAACCCTGGCACGCAGCACCCACAAAAATTTTATGTACTGCCATGTAGCTGCCATGAACATAATAAATGCTGACAAACTACGAGAGAAACACACATAATCTCACAAAAACTCACTCATTTGACAGTGATCTCTTGCTCGCGAATTCTCTCACAATTACTCTCTCTCACGCAAACACGCAGTCTTACACAACCATTCAGTTCCCCTCTCACTCTCACACTTACAAGCACACACACACACACACATCCTTGTTCTTCTATCTTTGTGAGGACAAAACATCGACTTCCATTCATTCTGTGTGTGTCTCTGCAGCCTTTCCCTAATCTTAACAATAAGCAGTATATGCCTAACCCAAACCCTTACCCTAACCTTAACCTATCCTTAAGTCTAACCTTACCCCTAACCTTTACGAATAAGTCACAATTTGCCTTTGTAGTTGCGAAGAAAGTTGAAAATGTCCTCACTTTCCAACTAGAATGTGTTTTCACTCGTAAAAACGAGTATCCCCCCCGTCCCCAAGAAATTGATTACTTCTGGACAGACAGACGGACGGACGGACAAACAGGCACATACTTAAAGGTCCCACTTCAGGACCTGAGTAGTACGTATGCAAAGTTTTGTTAAGATCATGCAAATGGTTTTGGAGCTACGCTCCAGAAGCGAAGTGGGAACGCAGACGCGAACACGAACAGGAACCAAGCCTAAAACAATATGTCTCCCCTCTCCCTCCGGGGGCGACATAATAATGTCCTCACTCCCAAGGAAAAAACATTTTCTGGTTCTCACTTTGTAGAGTGTACAAGAACACACGTGCACCCACACATGCACACATACAGCACATATACAAAAAATGCACAGAAACACAAACACAAACATGTACACGCAAACACACACACACACACACACACACACACACACACACACACACATGTATGCGCACACACACATGCACACACACGCACATAAACACACACACACACTCACACACAAATACACATGCAAACACACGCAGACTCGCACACACACACACACACACACACACACACTCCCCCCAGCACACACGCACACTACTGCAGCAACTCATTTCACCCTGTAGGCTCAGCCTGTTTCCACAAATCATACACAAATGTTTATGACTTTTTCCACAAATTAAACAAAGAAAAAAAAAGAGAGGGAGAAGCAGAAGGGAGCCGTTTGGACATGCTGCGAGTCAGGTTCCACGCAAGTAAACAGTCTTCGCTGCTTGCATTAAAAACTCCCATAAGTATTCCAACAGTGACAGCTGGAACGCATTGACTGCAGCTCGAAGCTTAAAAGCTGGATTTGTGGGTGGATGGGATGGAGGGGAAGGGGCATTTATGATAGTTATGAATATTATGTACATCCTGTACTTTATGGTGCACTGAATGAGGAATATTCACTCTGACCGTCTGAATGGTCCGAGGACGTTCTGTCAGGATTGTTCAGCCCTCAAGCTTTAAATGAGGCGGGTTTGAACTCAATCCAGAGGCAGTGCTGGTAGTAGTGGGAAGAGAAAAAGCATGTTCTATAGTCAGTGTGGCTAGCCCTACCTCCTCTCATGAGGTGACTAAAATAAACTTGTAATGTCTCCGCTTTGTTTCCACAGTTCACTCAGTGAAGTCTGGATGGAGAAACCATAGTGCACTGCTGGGCTAGACGGTGAAGTAATCAGAGGGCCATAATTTATTGGACAGTGACTTTTTTTTTTGTTATTTGAGTTTTGTTGGCTGAGTCCATATGGAAGTCTGTCATTTCTGTTATGCACTGTAGAGGCTGGAATATCAAAATCCCTTTCTTTCATTGACGAACATTATTTTTTCAACCTTTGAAGGTTGCATTTAATTGTTTAACAGGCCTTTGTGCATCAATATCGTCCTACAACAAAGACTAATTAAAGCAGTAAAAGAAAAAATCTTAGAAGATTTGCAAGTAAGGCTACCGACCTGTTTAAGTTATGTTTTTATATTTGTTGTTCATTGGCTCCCAAGACTGTTTGACACTGCTGGGGTTGTAGCTGAAAGACTAAGGCTAAAATTGTATTGCACAACATAAGAGCCAGCACATTAACTTAGTGAAATAAAGTCGAATCTACTCATCCCTTAATGATTGGACTGTGACATTGATAAGCTTATTACCTTACTGTAGACATTCATACAGTCAGCTCTTTTTTTTCTGCCAGCTTTCCATTCAGCATTTGGTGACAGTGTTGCTTTTAACTTAGGTCATATTTTTAAATTCTTTGGATTTGTTTTTACATTATTGCTCATTTGGGTTGACTAGACAAGGTGATAACCATTTTTGTTATGCATAGGCTAAGTTTTAACGACAACTGTTTTCTTAAAAACGGAAAAGGTTTTTCTTTGCGCATTCAAAAATGTTTGTTTATATATGACAACTTAACAAGAACTTATCCCTCCCTTCTGAGAGAATGATGTCTGTGATTGGGTACTATCTGCAGTTTACAAGAACCAAGTGAAAAAGAGACTGTTTGCTCAAAGATTACAGGCCATGTGTGACAAGCAGTGGAATCTTTACTCTCTGAAAAATCTGTGACTGATTAGTCTTCCCAGCTAGGAGAACTGACCTGCTCCCACCCACACCGGTCGAATGTTGCCTCTGTGATCGATTTGTCTTCCTGGTGTCTTGAGACCAGCCACAGATGGGAAACCAATGCAGGCGAGCATCCCTACCAAATGGTCTATGGCTGTAGGGCCTTCCACCTGGACCAAAGCAGTGAGAAAGCAGATGGGCAAATAAGCCCTCTAATCCAGAGCAGAAAAAACAGCCATTATCATCATTATTGTCATTATGATTTCCATCCTATTTCACTGAATCATCAAAAACAGACAGTGAATACCAGTTTCCCCTTTACAGAGTGAAATACAGTATGACTCTGCTGTCAAAGGTGACCAGAAAGGTTAGAAAAGGATGGCTGTGCTAAGGAGAAAGATGGTCACTGTGATGTATCCAGCATTATGGATGTCATCAGGGCAGGAATCTGCAGAAGGGATCATTGGGATTAACAGCAGGTTCTCATTCACATTCCAGTCTGCAATTTAAGTCCAAAAGGCCATCAGGTCCCCGCTGGCCACAAAAAACATAATGCAGGCATTGTGTGTCCGTGTGTGTGTGTGTGTGTGCAAGTATGCCTGTGTGTCTCATCGTGAGTGTGTGTATATTTGTGCATTTGTGTGTCTAACAGCATTTGTGTGCACGCATGTGTGCATGATAGACGTGTCTGTAAGTGTACGTGCATGCGTCTCACGGAGTATGTGCACGCGTGTGAGCATTTGCATGCTTGTGTATGTATCGGCGTGTCTCGCTGTGTGTCGATGTATGTTTATGAGTGTGTGAGTGAATACATGTGTCCCTCACCATGTCAACAATTACTAGTGTGTAATGCTCTTGTGGGAACGAGAGTATGTCATGCCCCTGAGACAACATCGTCCTGGACAGCATCTAATGTTTGCTCAAGAAAAAGCTGAGTGACAGCATGTAATTTGAGTTCTGCTGTACACATACTCACAGTGTCCACAGAAAGTGATGTTTTACCACTTTCCAAGGACACACTTTTTCCTAGCCCCTTGGTCTTACACACAAATACCAGTCCTGGTTCTTGAATGTTCTGAACTACAGAGACGGGCAATTTTTATGAAACTGCACAATATCAAAGTATACACGCCGTTTCCTTCTTAAAAAGTCAGACTGATACCTGTGTAATATTACATATTGTATATCTGGCTACATACATTAGTTATGTATAATCTGATAAATATTAACTGAAAATATTGTCATTTTTTTTCTTTTTCAGAAATAGTAAAAGAAGAAAAGAGAAAAGCCATTCCTGCTGCATGCGCAAATCAACCACGAGCATGAGTTTCTGTTTGGCAAAAACCCTATCTCATCCATATCACCCTTGGTTTTTGATGTTTGATGAGCCATGTTGCATTATGCCACAGAAAGGGGCTGGGATGTGCCTGTGTGAAGGAAAAACCTGAGGATACCCCAATCACCATTGCAGTCAAATTCATTACATGAAACTTACAAAGTTAAGCTCCAACAATTCTTTATACGATATCAACAAGCGTTTACCTATATTTAGGAAGTTTTTTTAAAACTCTTAACAAAGCAACACAACTACATGACAATTAGTGAAACAGTTAATTGGCGCCTCAAATCATAGTTTGTTTATTAAATACCAACACTACATTTCACAAAGCAAATAAAAAAACTAGTGTTTACATACGCTAACTCTGTCAAAGCATGGCAAACCTGACAGAATCATAGCTCCCAAGTGACCCGCATCTGGCGGATCCGACCCGCATTTGAATAGCAAAACCCGCAGACCCGCAAGCAAATGAAAAAAACCGCAATTTGCGCATTGCGGGATTTCCGCGTTATTTCTCCACCCATGCATAATAATGTGTTATGAATCAGTGAAATTAAATGCAAATTCCACCACCCGGTCAATAAAATGATTAGGAAATCAATTGTTTTCTAGCCCCCCGCTATAAAATTAAACGGAACCACCCCCCGCTCAATGGGATGAAACGCTGTCGTTATGGACCAGCATTTCGGTCCTTCAAACTTGGGAGGTATGCTGAATATCAAATCATCTTTTCAAAATACTTACATTTATTCTATCCAACATGAACATATTGTCAATCATACCACACTTACTTTCAAATTTTTAGTTCATTTCGCTATAAAAACTGCATTGCCTCTCATGTTTCCCTTCTACCTACATACTATTGATAAATAAAAAACCCCTTTTTATTATTCAGTTTATCGTTCTGTAAACTACTTTACATTTTTTTGGTTGAGTGTCAAATATGTGCATTTTTGGCAACATGTTACTCGAATATAAATAAGTCATCATCTTTTTAGTGAATGTACAGTGGAAACAAGACTAGGTCGGAACCTAAGCTGGACCATGTTCATGGCTATTCATTTTAAAGAGAAACAGCCAATGGGGAAACTAGAATAGTCAAAAAACCAATGGTGCAACTTAATCACTCATTCACTCAGTGACAGACTTTGGCATTTAAAGGACTGGCCTTGCTTTGCCGCAGTCCGACAAAAATATGAAAGCTCCAAACACCCATGATTTACGCAGTGAGTGCTGCCCACCATCTTTGGATTATATTAGGTTTAGGATCAAATTTATTGTTAATGCTCTTAGCTAGACTAACAAGATCAATGCAGCAAGTAACAAGTTGTTTTGTGTATTCAGATACATGCACTGGTCCAAACTAGTTGTCGATTTCCAAACTCAGCTAGCTCATTCTACGTCATTTGCAAATGTTCACGTAATCCCACTCATTTAGCTAGCTAGAGAGAACACTGATGGTAGCATAGCAGTTGTGAATGTATTCTTCAGCAAACATTGTCTAGCTCAGGTTAAATGAAGCTCTAGCAGACGTTCAGTCAGGAAGACCCTCCTTTTGCAAGCTTTAGCCCGTTTTCATTCAATCTGCTTTCACTCCTTTAGCACACGCTCTCAAAATTCCAGCTGTGATCATGTGGGTCAGTCAATTGAGTCATGAGCTGATCACATCTATTCAATACCACTGCAACTACCTACGTTTCTGGCCTATCCTCTCGCTGCTGTCCTTTAAAATATGTCACTGTCTGCTTTTAATACACGCAAGCTGCCATCGCACGCATCCTCCACCTCCCCACCGCTGCCCAGCCTCTGCAGGTTAATCTGCTTCCTCATCTTTCTCAGCCACTACAGCAACCAGTATCTGGACTCCATGGGGGGATTTATCCCGCTGCGCCTCAGGCCACAGGATCCTCGATTGCAAAATCTCCCTGTCGAGTACAAGCGCCAATGACTTTAAGGCTATCATCACAGCCATTAATCTGTTCATTCCATAATCTGTAATAAATGATAACCGGTACCTTTATGCGATTCATTAGTCTGTCCTGATTGAACTACCTCTCATCAATGACTTAAATAGGCAGCTTGCCAACATTAATAATATTCAAGACAACATCAATGGTGCAGCTTCAATTTGGCTTTGCTTAGTGTTAAGTTAATATCGGCAGCTAACTAACATTACCACATTCATATCAACATGGGAATACCTCCTGATGATGTGACTCATGACTGCACACAGCTATTTATTTTGACAGAGCAATGGCAAATGGGAAAATGCCAACACTTGACCAACTAATGCTGTAACCTCATCACTCAGACTTTCACATTTACATGGCAGGCCACCGCTTCACAGTCAACACAGCAGCGCACATTTGTCAAGTTTCCATCTAATGTCAAGTGAATTTAAGAAAATTTGCTTAAAAAAATTCAAATCACCTGCGTTTCCATCAACTGGCTTGGAGCGAAAGAACTCCAATAAATTAGGCCTGATAAGGCCAGTTTCGCTACAAGATGGCGGTAGAGGACACTTGCACATGCATAGAGCAGCAGAAGAAGGGGTCGCAAAATGGAAAAGAAACATATTGAGGCGCAACAACCAGAAGAGAAACAACTGGTGGAAAAAGGAGATGCAGTAAAAAAGGACAGAGGTCAAGCTGCTGGATTAGCTCACTCGGTTAAGGCGCTGCATTTGCGGAGCAGTAGTGACTACCATGGCGTGGGTTTGATCCCCGGTAGTACCAACCGGCAGTGGTCGGCAGCTTTTTCAGAACAGCACACAAATGGCTAAAGCACTGTAGGGATACAAATTGGGAAGGGACTATCGGGAAGGATATTAAAAGAAATGGTTGCCTTGTTTGTTGCTCAAGCGCCTCCTGTTGGCCAGCCGGGCGCTTGTCAGTAAGATTTTAAGCTTGCTCATGTTCGGGTATCCTCCGCCCTCGTTTTGACCTTGCAATAGTTTCGATAAATGATTGTAAAAATGCAGGGGCTGACAGGTGTTTGCTTCGAAGGAGAGCCGTAAACTGTCTTTCTCTCCTGAGCTGGCAACAAGGGGTTGCCTTGTACATAGTTCTCGAATTGGGCATTCCAGATTTGGGTGGGATTGGAGATGCCAACTCAAAAAAAAAGGACAGAGGTCAACAGGAGTAGCATGCAATTCAGCAAATCGTCATAGTGCTTTTCTTTCACTTATTGACTGCAATGTTTGATGCCTTCCAGAGACGAAGACGGAGTCGAATGCAAATGCACGTGCTGGCAGCAAGGCAGCTACGTCAGAATTTAGTCGGCTAAGGTGTCTCCATCCCACATTTTGCGCATTAACTCGTAATCGCATTAGGAAAAAACCGCCTCAAGCAATAATATAAACTTTTATGCAATGTAGAGGAAGTTTATTCACATTTTGTTGTTCCAATCTGCTTTTTCATATGTGAATTTTCAAAATGTGCATATAAATAGTGAGATGGAAACACGACTATTGTGGCATTTGCTCCTCTCTAGCCCAGTACATCAACGATGGCCTTTTTCCCGTTGACATTTCTTCCCCATTAATGTGTTTTTGACAGTTTAAGCCCTGCCTCGTCTATGTACATAAATTATTTTGTATGGTGTCTGATTACCCTCCAACTCCATGGCTCTCTGAAAGTACTCAACACAGGATTTGAAAATGCTTTCCCATATGTCCTTCTGTAGATACTCTGACCTATATTTACACGCAAAGGAACATGGTGTAAAACTCACTGTAGAACAAGATACATTGGATAGGCAACATACAACTGTCATATAATCATATTGGTACTCCATGGTCGATGTCGTTGTCTAGGAAGTGACCGTTGCAATATGAATTCCAACTGTTGGTGGTAGTATTGAGTGTGATGCTGCAAAACAAGCTCCCCTAAGGGAGAGAAGAAGAAAACGGCATCCATTTTGGATTTTACATGGGTTGCATTTACTCAAATGTAAATAACCAGTACACAGATGGGAATAAGTTGCATTTTTACTACTTTAAATGCACCTTACAATGGTATAAAGTTGCCTGAAATGTAGCGAATGAGTTCATCTTGCACCTGTTGCATTCTGTTTTTCAAAATTATTCCATGAGGTAATTTTACTAGCCGTTAAAGCCGAAAATGGTCATTTTGCGAACCAAGCAATGCAAGACCATGATACCAGGGCTCTCAACTTTCACGCATTTGGCGTGAGATTTAGTGCTTCATTCACATTCCCGTGCTGCAGTCAGCAATTATTCAATCAACGCAATGCGTGTTTTTCACAATTGTTCAAATTGTTTAAATGAAATAAGACCATTTAAAACATTTTTATGCAATTCCATTGCTTCCAACCCCTGAGTGAAGAAAAGCGTGAGAAGTCCAGAATCATAATTGATTTCCATATTACTAGTGGCAAAATCCACCGTAACGCATGTGAAACTGATAAACTTCAATGCACAAGGACTTCAATTCCACCTGAGAATCTCTTACAAACGTGCTGATTGAATAATTTCTGACTACAGCACGGGAATGTGAATATGTCATTTAAACTCAAGCCGAATGCGTGAAAGTTGAGAGCCCTGATGATACATAGTACGATGGTCCTGGGCAGGGCTAGTGTGGATCATGAATCATGGCCTACTTGCTTCAGACATCATAATACTGGGAAGATCAGAGACTACAGTCAGAGACCATGGAGCTGTGGACCTACCACAACCACTGCATTACCAATACCCTTTTTGAGTATAAACCACCACACAGAGTGTCGTGGAAGTACCAAGGTCTCACTACTGGTACCAATTTGACCTGATCATCACCAGGCAATTTGTTCTCAACAGTGTTCATCACCAGAAGACCCCATTATGCAGACTGTGACACCAACCACACTCCTGTGAACTGCAAACTGCATCTAAAACTATGTACACTGCATTGTTCCAAGTCAAAAGGTCATCCCCACATCAACTCTGCATAGATTTTGGTTTCCCTCAAGGCGTTGGTTCCTCTCTAGGTACATGTCCACCCTGGACCGAGCTCTCCAAGACCTGCCAGAATGTGATGCCATAATGAGTGAAACGCCATATTGGGCGCTATTTATGTATAGGTTGTGCATCAGACTACAAAGCCACAGCAGACGATGTCAAGACCCTACAAACAGATTACACTCCAAAGGCATATCTGACGCAATCTCCTGAGACTGTACTGCCAATGATGAATCCATCACTTCGAGGAAAACATTACCCAAAGACAAATCAATAGGATGTTAGGCATGTCACCGTCTTCAGTGCAAAATACAGTGTACTTAAAAGAATGTGGCGAGAATTTGGTCGACTCTTGGTGCATAGAAGGTGAGGCCGAATATCAGTTGAAAGTGCACGTGATCGCTAATCCCTCATACATCACTGTCTTACGAACCGTCATGCAACTCTGATGGATATCACTACATCGGCTCAGAAGTACATTGGTAAACCTTTTTCTCAGTCAAAACCATTTGCCACTGCATCCACAGTTGCTAGACAGCTTTACTATGCAGCGCAGAAGCCAGATATCAACACTGTCCAAAAGCACCACCAACTTCTTGGAGATCATAGTCATCTGAAATAGACAGTAGCACTGTATAAACATGTTGCGTGGTCTGATAAGTCAAAATTTCAAGTTGTTTTTGGAAACAGCTATCGTGTTCTCCAGACCAAAGACGATAAGAGCAACTTTAGATGTTATCAGTGTCAGGCTCTAAAACCAGCATCTGTCATGGTATGGGGATATGCCATTGCGTATGGCGTGAATGATCTGAACGTGATCTGCGAGGACACAATTAATGCAGAAAGATATGTTCAAATTTTGGAGCAATGTATGCTGCCATCGACAACCTTATTTCCAAAAATAAAAAAAGAGATGGAATGGAGAATGCAAGTAAAAAAAGAAAGCAGTGATTTATAAATCATCTTTGACATGTATTAACTTGAAAACAGTACAAAAATAATTTGTTTTTCCCCAATAAAATTAATTTATTTTTTGGAAATACGCAATTATTCTGAATTTGAGACCTGCAGCACATTCTTAAAAAATTGGCAGCGAGGCAAAAAAAGACTGAAAGTGTTGGAATGCTAAAAAAAAAAAAAAGTGTTGAACGTCTGTTGACCATGTGATGTTAACACGGGGTGGAAAATGAGCTTGCTCAATATTTGATTACAAGCAACAAGCAATCATGGCTCACCACTTTGCAAAGAACTGTGCGATTCAATAATCCTAAGGTTTAAAAACAATCTAACAACACCCTCTAAAGAGCTTGATATTAAAAAGAGATTCAGGGATTCTGGAGAAATCTCAGTAAAAGGATGAGAGGGTCCCGGATCTTCAATCTAGCACGACATCAAATTAAAAACAAATATGCTTCCGCGGTGGATATTGCCATATGTGCCGGGACTGAATTTGCAAACCTTTTTCAATTGCATCTGCAAATGCAACCAAGGACTGTATGCACCAAGGACACCATTTCTCAAAAACGTCTACAAATGCCGCAGTATTAATCTTATCTGAAATGGACCGATGCACTCTGGAAACACTGGCACTGTTGTTGGACCACTCAACCTTATAAAGTAATTATTGGTAGTAATGGATGTGGTGTTTTCCTTAAAAGAAAGGACTCTCCAGGTAGCTACCAGTGTAAAGTTCTCAGCCAGAGTCTGCCATGGTCTGGAGATGTGTTAATGCCCATGAAATGGATACCTGTACCATTGACGTTGAAGAACATATATGCATGTAGAAGCGGCAGATGATGTCTTCCAGGTGACATATTTTCAGGGACACCCATGCTAATTCCAACAAGAAAATGGCAAGCCACCTTACAGCAGCATGGCGTCCTCAGGTGCTAGACCAGCCTACCGGTCGACCAGATCTGTCTCCCCTTGAAAAAATGTGATGCTTTCAGAAGAGTAAGATATGACCATGAATTCCTCAGGTATCTGAGCAGCTGAAGACAGATATCAAGGAAGAATGGGGAACAAAATCCTTCAAAACTGGAAAAATTGGCATCCTCAGTTCCCCAAACTATTACATGGAAGGCTGTTTACAGGAGAGGTGATGTAACACAGAGGTAAACACACCCATGTCTCAAAATTTCTGGAATGTGTTGCTGGCATGGAATTCCAAGTGAATGTTTATTTCCAAGAAACGAGAAAGTTCAGAAGAAAAAACATTATTTTGTCTGAGTGCTGTTTTCGATTTAATGCAAGTCAAAGACTTACAAATTCATTTTTTATGAGCCTCTTCGAAAATGGGGTTGTACACATCGTCAGCGCCAGGGACATCCATGCATTTTCCACCAAGACATTGCCAAATCACATTATGGATGGATTACAATTGCATGGCTGCATAAGCTGCGAGTGCAGGTGCTAGATTGGCCAAATCTGCTTCCGATTGAGAATGTTTGCTGCATTATGAATCAAAATATATGACAATGAAGGTCCCGTTCGACTGTGTTGCTCAAGACCTGCATAATGGAGGAATGGGGGAAAACTCCAGTTTCCAGACTTGGCCAACCAGTGTCTTCAGTGTCCAAACCCATAGTAAGTGTGGTTAAAAAACAAAGTGATGGTAAATGGTGGTTAACAGTCGACCGTGCTTTTTTGAACTCTGACGCAGTCATCACATTGTATATTTGCAATAAGTAATTCATTTCACATCAGAACTTTGAATGATGTGTTGTTGTGCTGTTTTCAGAATATTAGAGTGTGTATTGACCTTTCAAATCTTAGATTTTTTAATTTTATTTGCATCATCCATGATTTGCCCATTTTTTGAGGATTAAAGTTGGGCATGCATATACAACACGTGTGCATGTTTCTATAAGTACTTCTGCACGTTTGTGGATGTATACACACAGAGGCTTGTGTGAGTGTGTTTGCATAAACATGGGCCCCAGAGTGTGTGCATGTGTAGGTGGGTGAGTGTGTGTGTGTGTGTGTGTGTGTTTGTGAATCTAAGTGTTTGCACAAGACTGAAAATGCAGATAAAAGCTCCTCACCTCACATCCCGTCAGCTAGGAGGTACAGCCAAGAGGGGATGATTCATTCTCAACATTTGACTCTCAATGAGTTTGTTCAACATGTGGTCCATGGATTCTCAAAAAAAAAAAAAATAAACAGACGTAAATCTTAATGGGGTACAGATTGAACCGAGTTGTTCTGAGTTCAGAGAAACCCTCAGGCTGACTCTGAGTCAAACCCCATTTTTAACCTTTTGAGCAGATGCTACTTCAACAACATATAGTCCTAATATGCAGTCCGTTAATACAGATAAGAGAACAATTATTAAAATTTTTAATTTACCTGCTTCTAGGATACTAGCTTTCATATTAGCTGTGTGTGGGGGGGAGGGGGGAGTTGTTGTCTTTGGTAGTCTTTCTTAACAAGCATTTCACTTTTGTGATGAGATGTATTTCCTTTATCTACAAGTCTCTTTTGTTCTGGTACATTTTAGCTGAAATTGTGCTTTGTGTCACCTAAAATGTCATAGAACCAAGATTTCAAAACTAAAACGCAAAACTAAAATACTAGTTGAGACTGTATTATTTGTTATTTTTGGTTTTAGTGGAAAAAAAAAACCCATAAAAAACATTAATGTTGCAGCCCATGGCTATTTGCACTCTCGACGACATAGAGGACACACAGGCAGCCAGTTCTGTTGCCAGTTACAAGGCTGGAAAATGGGCAGATGAGTCAAAATCAAAAGATTGACAATTCTTGAGGGGATGGGAAGAGGGGTCATCTTATCCTCCATTTTACCACTCTCTTGTGGGCTTATGCGGGGAGGAAATGAGGAAAATTACAGCCATAGTACTTTGGGGTTTTCCCCTCTTTGATTCCTCAGGAGTGCTTGATTGACACTGAACTGCTGGGTAGTCGGTTTGTTTACAGATGGGGATGTTTGATTTGGAAAAAAAAAATATGCAGGGAACACAGTTTCTGCAGCTAAAATACCACCAAGAATTGCATAGCGAGGGGGGTGGGGGATGTTTCAACATTTTGCCTGTTATTCCAGAAAATTCTTACAGAATTCCCGTCAGCATTCAACACAAATAATTATACTGGACTGCCTGAGACCGTGCCACAACTTTTAGGTTTTTACCTCAGTTGCAAAGAGAGGAAAAGAGTTCAGTTCAATGCTATCATTCTGCCATGAAGAAGGGTTTCTTGGGAAATTCACTGACCATAAATAAAAGCATTTTAGGATGAGGGCAGAACTATGTCAAAACTGCGCAAATCTACAGCAGAATAACATTTTCGCAATATTACAAGCACTGAGCATCTCACAAGTACAGACTCATGCCACCACAACCACGCAACACTCAGCTCTTACCACATGCTGTCAAACAAAGGACACAAATGGAAACTATATGACACAATTTGACACGTCTCATCATTTTCCATGGGGTAGGAAACTAAACCCAAAAAGGCTTAAATCAACACAAAAGGACTCATCAAAAAAAAAAAAAAAACATGGTTTGAGTCAACATACAGTTGAAAGTGACGTGGGAGGAGAAAGAGGACAGGTGGTCAGAAAACCAAAGCATGTCACCTTTGGGGGGGAGCAAAAGAAAGATAGATGTGTGTATCTTTCATCAATAAAGCTGTTTCAACTGCTGCACCAGAGTGTGACACTCAAAACCAGTGGGAAAGTGGTGGCGGGCAGAAAAAAATAAATAAAAGTAATGATTTGTAACTTCTCCGTCATTTTTAATGGACAGTGAATTGACTTCCAGTGAAACGTTGAAACCTGTACTTACCGAGGAACATTTATAATAATTACAAGCCCGGCCTCTAGTTGACCAGGACCGGTTTATGGGTAATGTCTGGCAGGGGGCTCTGCACTGTAGTGGGGGGGGGGGGGGGGCAAGGCTGTGAATCTTAACCTGTGTGCTGAACTGTCTCTTCTCCCATGTTTCTTTCCCTTAGGAAAACCAAAAAAATACATTAAAGTTACATTTTTTTAAAACGTCAGCCTTTAGCATGTAACTTCCTGCTTCCCTGGCTGAAGCGTGCGCAGCAAGACGCACTTCCTCCTTCAATATGTGGAAACTATTTCAGAGCTGAGCATTTGGCAGTCAAGAGGCAGACTGTCTTGTTGCCGGATTCTACACCAAGGGAGTGGCAAGGCCATTTTTACGGGAATGTAAATGTACCTCCCCTTATGCGTCGCTACACACCCTCCAACCTGGAGGAAGAACAGGGTTGGGCAATTCCGGGGAAGATTTAATGTTATCATATATATCTCACTGGCATGCAAGACAAAAGAGATAAATTTCCTTGCTTAGACAGCCATATACCACTTTAAGTTATTTGTTCACAAAAACCACTTAGTTCTCCCACTAATAATAATAATAATGATAATTACAATTATTATTTATTTTTTTTATATGCTGGTAACATATAGGCAACTTGAAATAATATACAGAACAATCTGAAGCTCACCTCATTTTTATCTTTCAGGTTATTTCAATTTTGAACTTTGTCGTACTTCACTTCCAGCTGTTCTCACTTTAGTTGATTAATTGTTTTAGTCTTAACTGCCTTATCTACTCTTATGGGTTCATTGTTGCAGCTTATGCCATGGTCTGGGCAAATACTCTTTTCTGATTGGCTGGCAGGTGTTGATTAAAACTGTGGAACCGCTCAGGTAGTTCAGCCTATGGTAGTTTCACCGTTCGAAATTCATCCGCTAGCCAACCTGTAACCATTGCAACGTTAGAGCACTGGCATTTAGCTGGGTATAACAGAAACTAGCTACTCATTTATCTGCAGTAAACTTGGCGGTGTCAGAGAAATCACGTCCTGCGGGGCGGTTAACTATAGGTGCTCCAGCGATGATGACCGTAAATTTTAAACTAGCGAAGTAATCGCGCTTCATTCATTAAAACAATAGTAATTGTGAACGGTTACAAAGGAAGCTAATGTGCCCACTTCATGTATCAGCAACTGCTGACAGTTCGCTAGCTACGTGCTGTGACAGACTGATTTCAGCTCACTGGCTCTACGGAAACCGTCATAAGTTCATTGTAATTGCGGGTAGCAAGTTAGCTACAGTCTGCATAATCGCGCATAATGTTGTGTTATGCTTAATCTCCGTTTCAGCTGGAATCCGTAACCAAATCATTAGCTGGTAAAATGGTGTTAGCGTGGGCAAAAAACTATTTCTCAATGAAGGAAAGCTGAACTAAGTTAGCTGGTTCAGTTTAGCTTGGCCTATAGTATTGGCTATGAGAAGGCGCGGCGCCTATTTAATGATTACCAGCTCATTTTTTAAGTGCAAAACTTTCATCAAAAATTTCTTTATGCTTTGATTTGATATTGCTGGCAAATGACCATGGTATAAGTGGGATAATCAACTCGTAGGTGTACATTACAAGGTTTTAAGGCGCTTCGCGGAGGCAACCACCCTCCACTTCGCATCGGGTGGTTATTCGCCTCCGCCTCGTGCCTTAAAACCGTGTAATGCACACCTACGAGTTGATTATCCCTTACATATTATTTATATTTCTCTCCCCTATAGGGGGAGGAAAATATAATACTGTATTAGCTCCGTTTTTTGTTCTTCTCCTGGCTTTTTGATCAAATGGGTGCCACGCTTTCATTTTGAGGCCAAATGACCTGAAATTTGGAACAGGGGTAGCTTAGCAATATACGCCCAGACTTATTTTTTATTTATTGGATGCTGGCCTTAGAAATTATTTAATTAAGCTTTTTTTGGGTAATAATAGCCAAAAATGTATATTTTTGCCTCCTGTGCCATTATGTTCAGGCCAAATGACCTAAAATTTGGCATGGAGATAGCTAGTACTTTTTTTGCTTCCTTTCACTAAAAGCTCACACATAGCATAATTTGCAATCAGTATGGCTGGCATTGCAATATCATCTTGTTAACTGCATGTCACATTCCACGGCAGTTCACGCCCACAATCACCGCTGTGTTAATGAATTTGAAATAATTCACTTGCAGCTGAATTAAATCCTACAATATCAGTTTTTTCTTTTTAAAGTGTACAATAATTGGACTAAGATTTTGGCGACTTATACAGTTGAAAAGAAATCTAGCTCAATTTATTGCGAAGTGCACTATGTCATTAAAATGACCCCTTATAGCTTGAGTTGGAATGAGAAAGATTTTCCCACCATTTTCTAAGGTTTAAATCATTTTAATTAGGCGATTTTAATTTGTTTTGTTTCTTTCTTTTTTCAGTTTTTGTTTCCTTTTCCAAAAAAAATTTAATTCAGGCTCCTGTACGGTGGGGAATTACTAGAGATAGTAACACAGTTATGCTATAAATTTACCATTTGAAGGCGAACATTTTGCTTTGATTAAAAATGTTATATTTAATGCTTTTTAATGTCCGTTATTTTCACAAAAAAGTCTATTTTACAAGAGATGGGGGTGATTTCGTAATAGTCCTTTTTTGCATGGGGGCAATTTTAGAGTCCATTTCCACTCGAGTGAGGGATGGGGAGTGAAATATCCAGCATTTGCTCACAAATGTTGACTTTCTAGTTTTGGCTTGTTATTATTTCTATGTTCTTTTGCCATTACCTCATCTAATGTTGTTAGCTATGTCTCTGGTGTCGAGGATCTTGTTTATTTATTGTTTTCTCGGCTATATTGCAAGTGAGCTATTTCCCTCAATGTATTTCCAAGTCAAAATATAGGTTGCATAAAAAATAAAGGTTGAATACAGTGTTTCTTATTTGAAATGCTTGACTTTCAGTTACTTACAATTCTTTGTGAATTTGTGACTTCAGTGGGAAAAAATGCCAACCAATGTGAAATTAAGGTTCTCATATGACTTACCACAAGTCATTTTGTGGTACTGTCCGCTGAAAAAGACTGGGTTTCCACCAAATACTTTATTGTGCAAATCAGTAAATCACATTGGGAAAAAACTAATTACATGAAAACATCAGCATACTCATCAGTAGTCAAAGTAACCAGCCATTTGCTAGGTAAATATCCTCATACGTTTAATTTTTTTTCAACAAACCACACTTAGATATGGTTAAGCATAAGCTTTGTTTGATATGTTATATCTGAATGGAGTAATTCCTTATAGTGCTTGTGGACAATGGAAAATATGCACATAATGGACAAATCTTATCAGCCTCATTTGCAATTCCATTGATAAAATTAGATGCAAATACTGTGGTGGATATTTCAGATATATTACTACCTCAGCGTGATTGTGGTTTACAGGGCTGTCACAACTGCATCGACATTGAATGTTACAGTAAACATGATCATTAGGGGTATGATGTATCAGCACTTACAGTATTCTGTCAAAAGGAATGGAAATTATAATAACTCTCTATGGCGAGAGGGGTGTATGTAGGTGTGCGGGTTATTGCCTCTAGATTTCCATTGTGATTCTCTCTTCCAGCTGTAGTTACATACATCTTGCATTAATCACTGCATGAGACTTTTTCCACAAAATTATATTTGAAGGTCTCACAGTGTTTCAATATTTTTGATTTAAAATAAAAGTTGAGCTATGTTGAGTAACTGCATTAGAATCCACAGGCTTGGGCTGAGAGTCTTATTCCTCTTTTATGAGATGATAAATCTTATTGTATTAGATATGTTAAGAACAATTATGTACAAGTTCCTTGACATTTTTCGGCTTCCTCCTATTTTAAATAGTATTTTAAGTCTAGTTTTAGTGTGTAATGTAAACCCAGCTGTTAGCGAGTGTGTGCGTGCATTTATGTGTTCCTGTGTGTGCGTGTGTGTTTGTGTGCGCGTGTGTCCGCATCTATGTGCGTGTGTTTGTGTGTGCGTGTGTGTGTGTGTGTGTGTGTGTGTGTGTGTGTTTTCACGGTTCTTTTTGCTGTACTGAAGTTCTGCTCACTGTCTGATTTGACCTATCAGTTCCTTCCTCCACAACTAGAGAGTTATCAGCTTTAAAGACTGGAAAGTCCTGCCCTATTAGAGCGGTTGGGTTTTATAAGGTCAAAAACAACGCTTGGTGCCAGTGACAGGAAATCTACGGTCTTCATTTTACAAAATACATTTCACCTCAGACAAAACTTCATCAGTGTGGGCCACCAGAAGAAATTCCCCAGCTAAACACAGTGTCACTTTGATTTATAACGCCACGTCCACAAAAAAATACAAACATTTCTCCTCAAGTACCAAAAATATCTTTGCATGTAGAGTTGCAGGGCTCTAAAAACGAACAAGGCCCCCTTTTGATTTCTTCTATTGTTGCTGTAATGTCATATTTACTGTAAATGTCTCAGGTCATCCAACAATGTGAGTAGACATAAAAAGCAGCTTTTTAGTGATTTTACTGATTGAAGGCAAAGAGTTATTCAAAACAAATATCATTCACGCAAAAAAAATAATTGCCCCCCCCTTAACCAAATAAGTGGTTGTGCTACCCTTGGCAGCAGCAACTGCATTAAAATGTTCCTGATAACAGGAAATTTGTCCTTTGCATCACTGTGGAATTTTGGCCAGCTTTTCTTCGCTGAATTGTTTCAATTCAACCCTATTGGAGGATTTTCGAGAATAAAAATGTCACAATGCCATGACATTGTAATTGGATTCATCACTACCTCCAAAACCGCCATTTTGAGCCATTCAGATGTGGAGTTGCCTGTGTGCTTTGGGTCATTGTCGTGCTGCCTGATGGCACTTGAGATTTAGGTTACAAACTGATAGCCAGACATTCTCCTTCAGGACAGAGAGCAGAATCAATGGTTATTCACCTGTTCTTGAATGCCTTTAAATTGTGGCATCATGCTCTGCATTTTGCCTGCTCCAAATTGCCTAACAGTTCCTATTTACTTGAAGTTTTGACTGAACAGTAATCAACAAACCTGGGTGAGATAGATAGATAGATAGATAGATTTTACTGCACCCCTTGGGGTAATTTGTCCTCTGCATTTAACCCAACCTATAGTTAGGAGCAGTAGGCAGCCACATAGCAGCACCCGGGGACCAATTCCAGTTCTAAAGCCAGTTCCTTCGTCAGAGCTGCTAGTTGGAGTGTTCCTATAATGCATGTTTTTCTGGGTGAGGGAAAGCAAAGTATCTGGAGAAAACCCACGCAAACACGGGGAGAACATGCAAACTCCACACAGAAAGGCCCCAGGCTGGATTCAAACCCACGACCTTCTTGCTGTGAGGCAGCAGTACTAACCATGGTGGCGCCGGAATTGAACTCAATTAGCAATTAAATTTATTTAATTGGTTGATTTAGTTAAAAAGGGAAAATTACTTTTTTTTTTTTACAAAAGAGGAGGTAAGGTTGGATAGTTTTTTTTTCCCTTCAATTAATGTAATCATCATTTAAAAACGGCATGTTGCGTTCGCTCGAATTATCGTTAAAATAATAAAATAAGCTTGAAAATCTGAAGCATTTAAGTGTGATAAATTTGCAGAAATAAACAAAATCCAGGAGGGGCCAAATATTTTTCATAGCACTGAATTGTCAGTTTACAAACAACACTTTCCTGTTGAACTAATGTCCTGAGGTTTGGTTTCACCAATTGCATCAGTTTACTTCAACAGCAGCTTGCACTGCATGGACTTACGGTGAGTGTTCATCTTCTTCTGATGGCGGGAAAAGGACTTAATTTCTTTTACGCAATATTTTGGTCCTTAGTTTGACGAGCCTTACAGAACAGGCCTATTATGCAGTAAGGTTGCGCGCGCGAGTTGACGTGATGCCTCACATAAACTTACTGCTGGAATTCTGCGTTCTTGCGGAAGCTTACAGCTAACCAGTATCAGCTTCCATGGAATGCTGCGCAAATTTGCGTAAAATAGCATTAAATTGAGGGTCTTGCGTAAACTTGTGGATTAAGCTGGGCATGCTAAAAGTTTTCATGTTGGAAAAAAGTCAACCAACGACATGACGTATCTCTATGTTAGAATATCTAGCATGCAGTAATTTGCTACCAATATGTCAGGATATCTATGAGACACATAACAGCATTTAAAAAAACTGATTCAAAATTAATTCAATTCAAAATTCAAAATTATAGAGAATTTCCCAGCGTGGGTTAAAAAAAAAAAGCCTCCATGGTGGAATGTGTAGATTCCCATCTGCTATCTAACTCAAAAATATGTGTTGAGATGGCATTTTTGCTTTTGCTTTGCCAAAAAAATGAGCCAAATTGTACACTCTTTCTGCTCTGCCTTTAAGCTGAAGTGGACTAGACAATGCAGGCCCGACTAACGACCAGTGAGCTCATGTGTATATGTGTGTGAGTGTGTGCTTGTGTGTGTGGTTCAGCAGAGGAGTATAATCTACTGGGAAATGGGCCATGAAATGACGTAGCAATCTCACTGCAAACATTCCAGCTCGAAATGCAATGGATGCTCTTGAATGAACTGTTCTATATTAAAGTTGGACACGTGAAAACTTACGGCAGGGGTACTCAGCCTACTCTGAAAAGGGATGGTGCGGATTCAGGCTTTCATTCCGACCAATCAGGCGCACGCCTGATAATACTAATCAGTGTCTGCATCTGAATTCTCTTAAATAGGCAGCCTTTTTCCTTTCCTCTCCACTTTTTCTTTTACCTCGCAAGAAAACGCCACATAGGTGACGGGAAAGTAGCGGGGAGATTTTAAAAGGTACGTTGCGCATGTTTGAGAAAAATGTCCTCTTCCTGAATGTTGAGCCCAGTCTCATCCCGACTCTTCATATTGTGAAGCTTCCTGACCAAGCATCGATATAACAAAAATGGAGGCTTTTGGTGTCCTTATTTGACGCCACTTATTATTTTTTTTATTTATGTTTTTTTTTGGGAGTTTTCTCCTTTATTTGACAGTGTAGTGGAGATAGACAGGAAGGGTGGGAGAAGAATGGGAAAGACATGCAGCAAATTGCCTGGGCCGGATTCAACCCAGGCTGCTGCGGGAAGGACTTTGCCTTATGGTACGCGCACTTAACAGATGAGCCAGCGGGGCACCCCGTTTGGTGCCGCTTTAAAACAAACCCTAGCCCCTAACCCCTAACCCTTAACCCAAACCCTAACCCTAAAAATCAAATAAGGACGCCAAAAGCCTCCTTTTTCATTGTATATTGACGCTTGGTCAGGTAGCGTCACTATGGGACGAGTCGGGATGAGAATGTGTTGGGATGTGATATAGTTCTATGATACAACAAAATGTTTTCTCTGACTTTGAATCATTCTTAAAGTGCTTGTTCATCCAAAAATAAGGTTTGGACCATAAAATTGTTAGAAATCAGTGATTTGTATGCTTGTTTTTAGTTTCTAGTTTTTAGTATTGCTATTATTTATTTTATTTATTATATTTATTCATTAGAGCATGTGTGTTTCTGGATGATTGCTCTGTCTCTGGTCTTCAGTGTTTTTCCTCCGTTTCTGTCTCATGGCATCTTGTCTTTTTTCATCACACTCTCTTCCCTGTAATTTCGGTTTGGTAATTCCTCTTCCTTCTCTCTTGCTGTTCTGATTGGACTATCCACACTTAGAGCAGTTCAGTTAGGCATGGGTGATTAGTTAGTTCAAAGTTAGGATCCCACCTACTTCCTCTCTCTCTCTCCTATCACCGTCCTTGCTTTTCTAGATCCGCCTCTCCTCTCACCTGTTCTGAGTTTAGCTGGGCCTCCACTTAATTTGTTTGTGTTTAAAAGACCCACTTTCCGTAGTTTCTTGTCGACTCGTTTCTACCACAGCTCGTTCTTGGTCAGTCTCGTTTCTGCGCTTATTCTGCTCGTTTCGATTGTTGAAAGCTTCGTTTCTTGTGATTCTCCTCCCGTAAGTTTTGTATTTGATTGTTTGTATTATGTTGTGAGATTGCTATTTGAGTGACTAGTACTTCGTTCTCCCTAATTCCCATTTTGTATCCATCTGTTTAGTTTCTCCTGTGTTCTCCCTTGTCCCATCCAACTCCTTTTTTTCCTTCCCCTTCCATTCCCTTAGTTTCAACCCTCTTTGTTACTGTCTTTGTGCGGATTGATTATTCTGGTTACTGGATCTTTTTTGCTTGTCCCCTGACTTCGATTCTGCCTATCCTGCATATCTCTGTTTGCCTGGCTATTGATCCATTTCTGTCTTGACCATGAGCTTTGTGAATCCCAATAAACCCCTGCCGATGCTGAACTGCATTTGGAGTCTATGCCCGAAGTGCACGAAACGACCAGTACAGACTCCAGCGGATACTGCTGAACTTCAGCGACTTTTTCAACAACAAGAGGTCGTCATTCAGCAGCAGCGTCGCGACTTGCAGGAGATGAGAGCTACTCTTCAGCATCTCACTGGGGTCCCACCTTTCCCAGTCCTGCAGTCGCACTAGAGGCAGCTCCCCATTCGGGGAGCCACGCTTACTCCCCACGGAGTATGACGGAGACCCCACCACCTGCAAAGCATTCCTGTCCCAGTGCTTCGATCATATTCGAGTTACAGCCCCTAACCTTTCCTACCTCAAGAGTGGCCTCGTCATCACACTTTTTGACCGGCAGAGCAAGGGACTGGGGAACCTCAATGTGGGACGCTGGCCACCCCTGCACCCGCACCATTGAAGATTTCATGGCGGAGATGAGGAGGTGTTTGACCGTCCTACCAGGGGCGAGAGGCAGGAAGTGCACTACTGAGTTCGGCAAGCCGGCTGCAGTGCCTCTGATTCGCCATCAATTCCGTTCGTTGGCCTCCTCTACACACTGGAGCGAAGACGCCCAGTTTGATGTGTTCTACCGGGGTTGGCAGAGAACATCAAGGATGAGTTGGCGTCCCGCGAGCTTCCATCTGATCTGCAGGGGCTCATCAGAGTGGCCATCCAGATTGACTCTCGGATCCAGCAGCGTAAGAGGGAGCGCCAGAGCCATTCAGAGTCCCGCGGTCAGACCAGCCAACTTCGATCTCCCGACTCTCCTATCCAGGAAAGACCGGCGAGCCCGGGGGCGGGAGAACCCATGCAGGTCGACCGTTGCCGGTTATCGCCACAAGAGCGAAGCTAGGAGACTGCGCGACGGGGCGTGTCTGTACTGTGGGCTGGCGGGTCAAAGTGCTGTCCCCCCTACTCAAAAAGGGAGGGGTGAGTGGGAGGATCGGACAGCTGGTTCAAGATAACAATGACCCACGCAAGCTGGTTCCTGTCACTCTACTTTTCGGCAAGCGATCGTTGACTACTGATGTTTTGTTTGATTCAGGATCAGACATCAACCTGATCGATGCCAACCTGTGCAACCAGCTCCAGCTCCAGCCCCAGAAGCTACCTCTGCCGTTCAAGCACTTGGTCTTTGTGGGCAACCGATAGGTCAGGTGACCCAGGTTCGCCCCACATTGTCTCCGGCAACCATCAGGAGCTGATCCGGCTCCATGTCATCACCTCCTCCTCTGCTCCCCATCGTCCTGGGCCTCCCTTGGTTGAAACAACACAACCCCACCATCAACTGGAGGACTGGACAGGTGGCTGAGTGGAGTACTCATTGCCTTTTCCTGCCTCCGAAGGCTCCCCGCCAAGCAGGGGGCGAGGGAGGATCCAGTGAGCCTCCAGTCACCCGGATTTGTCCAAGGTCCCCAGTGAGTACCATGATCTAGCCGAAGTCTTCTCAAAAACAGACCCCTCGATTTGATCTCCAACCTGGCACAGCGCCCCCTTCTCTATTCTCTGTCTCGTCCCAGAGCAAGAGGCCATGGAGAAATATGTGGAGGAGTCACTGGCTGCTGGCATCATCCGTCCCTCTTCCTCTCCTGCTGGCGCTGGCTTCTTCTTCGTTAGCAAGAAGGACGGATCTCTCAATGTATTGACTACAGGGGACTTAACATCACTATTAAGAACCGATATCCCCTTCTCTAATGAATTCTGCTTTTGAGCTGTTGCAAGGGCTACTATCTTCACCAAACTTGACCTCAACGCTTACCACCTCGTCAGGATTAAGGAAGGATGAATGGAAGACAGCTTTCAACACCGCTAGGGGGCACTTGATACCTGGTCATGCCCTAGCTAACGCCCCCTGTCTTCCAGAACCTGGTTAACGACATCCTGCATGACATGATTAATCAATTTGTTTTTTGTATACCTTGATGAAATATTAATATTCTCTCGTTCCAAGGAAGAACACATTATCATGTTAGGTGCAGTCCTGCAATCCTGGAGAACCAACTCTACGCCAAGGCAGAGAAGTGTGAATTCCACTTGGACACAGTCCTTTTCCTCGGATTTGTGGTCCTCCAGGAGGCATCCTAATGGACCAGGAGAAGGTGAAGGCGGTAAAGGACTGGGCTACCCCTACTACAAAGGAACTACAGTGCTTCCTAGGGTTTGCCAACTTTTACCGTCGATTCATTCGCAATTACAGTACCCGTTGCTGCTCCACTGACCTCTCTGACTTCCCCAAAGTTCATTTTGTGGACCCCCTCGGCGGAGAAGGCTTTTCTAGAACTAAAGCAAAGGTTTACCACTGCTCCTGTTCTCCAACAGCCAGATCCTGAGAAGCAGTTCATCGTTGAGGTAGATGCCTCTAACACCGGGCGTGGGGGGCTGTCCTGTCGCAGCGGGCAAGGATAACAAGGTACACCCTTGGCCTTCTTCTCCATAGACTTAGCCCAGCCGAGCGTAATTACGACATCGGAAATCGGGAGTTACTGGCGGTGAAGATGGCACTAGAGGAGTGGCGTCATTGGTTAGGGGGCTAAGGTTCCATTCCAGGTCTGGACCGACCACAAGAATCTGGAGTACCTCCGTGCAGCTAAGAGGTTAAATTCCCCGCCAATCTCGTTGGTCACTGTTCTTCGACAGATTTAACTTCACCTTAGCCCGCCCAGGCTCCCAGAACAAGAAACCTGATGCCCTGTCACGTAAATTTTCACCAGGCGCCCCCCAAGAAGCCTCAGACCATCTTACCCAGTCGTGTTGTGGTGGGAGTATTAGCTTGGGAATTGGAGGATCGAGTCAGAAGGTCACAACCTTCTGG
Source organism: Gymnothorax javanicus (assembly GCA_029692085.1). NCBI lineage: Eukaryota > Metazoa > Chordata > Actinopteri > Anguilliformes > Muraenidae > Gymnothorax > Gymnothorax javanicus. The sequence continues at coordinate 27,872,459 of CM056193.1, forward strand.
GGGCCACCTCCTAACTGTCCCAAGGACTGCCTCTTTGTTCCAGACTGCCTCCGAGCCGAATTCTCCAGTGGGCCCATTCTTCCCGTCTCGCCTGCCATCCTGGTGCTAACCCGGACCTTGGCCATGCTAACTTCGCAGGTTTTGGTGGCCAACAGTCCGGAGAGATGTGAAGAACTTCGACTGCTTGCTCGGTCTGCGCCCAGAACAAGGCCACCCACACTGCACCAGCTGGTCTCCTGCAACCGCTTCCGGTACCTTCCAGACCATGGGCCAATATCGCGTTGGATTTTGTCACCGGCCTTCCGCCCTCCAGAGGTAACACCGTCATCCTGACCATTGTTGATCGCTTCTCCAAGGCAGTACATCTCGTCCCGCTTCCCAAGCTTCCCTCTGCCAGAGAAACAGCTGACTTACTCGTCCAACACGTAATCAGAATACACGGCATCCCTTCTGACATTGTTTCCGACCGTGGCCCTCAATTCATCTCACAAGTCTGGAAAGCCTTTTGTCAAGCCCTGGGGATAGAGTCTAACTTCTGGATTTCACCCGCAGAGCAATGGGCAGACAGAGAGGGCCAATCAGCAGATGGAGATTGTCCTTGCCTCACTTCCCCGAGATCAGGGGACTGGAGCGAACAACTACCCTGGGTCGAATATTCCATCAACAGCCTTCCCACGGCTGCCTCAGGTGTGTCCCCCTTCCAAGCTTGTCTCGGTTACCAACCACCTCTGTTCCCCTCACAGGAGGTCGAAGTTGATGTTCCCAACATCCAGGAATTTCTAAGAGGTGCCGAAGGGCGTGGGAGGAAACTCGTTCCGCTCTCCTGAAAGCTGCTGGCGAGATGAGTCGCCAGGCCAACCGTCGTCGCTCCGTCCAAACAAAATATCAAGTAGGACAAAAAAGTTTGGCTTTCTTCCAAGGACATTGCACTGAGGACTGAAAGTCGCAAGCTAGCCCCCCCCTTTCATTGGTCCTTTTGTGATTGAGAAAATTATTAACCCTGTCTCTGTTAAACTCAAGCTACCAGCCTCTATGAGCCGTATCCACCCAGTCTTTCATGTGTCGTGCATTAAACCTGTACTGTTTTTCCGTCCACACCCCTGCCCCGACCAATCCTCCTCCCCCAAGGCTCATCGATGGAGGAGAAACATACACAGTGCACAAGTTGCTGGGCGTTCAATAAAGGGCCTACAGTACTTGGTGGACTGGGAAGGATACGGCCGGAGGAACGCTCATGGATTCCTGCTCGCCGTGCATCCTCGACAAATCGCTCATAAAGGACTTTCACAAAGGACTTTCAAGCGAGCTTAGACATGCCAGGTGGCGGTCATAGAGGGGGTTCTGTTAGAAATCAGTGATTTGTATGCTTGTTTTTAGTTTCTAGTTTTTAGTATTGCTATTATTTATTTTATTTATTATATTTATTCATTAGAGCATGTGTGTTTCTGGATGATTGCTCTGTCTCTGGTCTTCAGTGTTTTCCTCCGTTTCTGTCTCATGGCATCTTGTCTTTTTCATCACACTCTCTTCCCTGTAATTTCGGTTTGGTAATTCCTCTTCCTTCTCTCTTGCTGTTCTGATTGGACTATCCACACTTAGAGCAGTTCAGTTAGGCATGGGTGATTAGTTAGTTCAAAGTTAGGATCCCACCTACTTCCTCTCTCTCTCTCCTATCACCGTCCTTGCTTTTCTAGATCCGCCTCTCCTCTCACCTGTTCTGAGTTTAGCTGGGCCTCCACTTAATTTGTTTGTGTTTAAAAGACCCACTTTCCGTAGTTTCTTGTCGACTCGTTTCTACCACAGCTCGTTCTTGGTCAGTCTCGTTTCTCTTTACTATTCTGCTCGTTTTAGATTGTTGAAAGCTCGTTTCTTGTGATTCTCCGTAAGTTTTGTATTTGATTGTTTGTATTGCGTTGTGAGATTGCTATTTGAGTGATTAGTACTTCGTTCTCCCCTAATTCCCATTTTGTATCCATCTGTTTAGTTTCTCCTGTGTTCTCCCTGTCCCATCCAACTCCCTTTTTCCTTCCCCTTCCATTCCCTTAGTTTCAACCCTCTTTGTTACTGTCTTTGTGCGGATTGATTATTCTGGTTACTGGATCTTTTTGCTTGTCCCCTGACTTTGATTCTGCCCATCCTGCATATCTCTGTTTGCCTGGCTATTGATCCATTTCTGTCTTGACCATGAGCTTTGTGAATCCCAATAAACGCCCTGCCGATGCTGAACTGCATTTGGAGTCTATGCCCGTTCCTTTCAAAAATCTTTAATATAAATACATCCTGTGCGCATTGGTTGTTTCAAACTGTAATCAGCCGTTACGAATTTATTCACATTCTAATCATTGCAAATCATGATCATCTCGGAAGGAATTTATCTTTGGCCATCTTCGGCGATGACGTTATGGCAGGAAGCTAGCCAGCAGCAGAGAATACACCGTCCGTAGCATTGGACTCAGTGATTCATAATTGTGGATTATTCCCTTGGGAAAATGCCAAATATCTGCCTTGTTTACGGCTGTAACAATAGGGCCGATGCAAGCACAGGCATCATGGTCCATAAATTTCCTCAAAAAAAACCCACAATTTGAAAGGCGTGGGTGGATTTTGTGAAGAGGAAACAAGCAGATTTCACAGAATCCCCTGTTGTGTCCGATTCTGCTCCCCCGTCAAATCGTGCCGCCCCTTCAAGAAAGTTTTGTGATGCTGTTGCTGGTCTAAGAAAATCATGAAAGAAATAATGTAACTGGCATTGATGAACCTCTCTCTCTCTAGTGTGCCATGCCCGATACAGGCCTCGACGAACTACATGGCATTTGAACTTGAACGGAGCAAGCCGAGGTCTTTCCGTTGGCGTGCTGTGTCAATGATGGTTCTGGCGCTGGCGTTGTATTGCTTCAGAAATTGTAGTCTTTGTCCTCCTCTGGCTTTCTTCCTGGGGATTTTCCCGTTGAGGCAGAGATCTTCTATGGCTTCCTTGCGGATGATGTGCCCCAAGAACTTGTTCTGGCCACGTTCTATCCGTTGGAGGAGCTGTCTCTATTTCTGGATGAACCACCTTTATTGATGAACCAGCTTGCTCTTAAGAAAGTCATCACAGGTTATGCCTCATAAAGCGATGAATTTTGATACTCTGCCATCTCCTGTGATTTATCCTTTTGCGATATTGAGCTCTTATGCACGGCAGCGATCACACAATAGACCCTTTCTGTTAAAGGGCGTGAAAAAGCGAGATTTAGAGAGCGCATGAGCACTAAACTTTTGTATGGCAGAAGAAAAACTGGAGACCATTAACAAAGCCTGCAGTCAGCGAGAGGACAACAATCTCTCAACTCAAGGTGCGTGAATTGAGACAGATATGCAAAAATTTGGATGTACCACACTTAAGCTCAAAAAGGGAGAATTAGTTGAAGCAACTGAAAAACGTCTGCTGTCAAAACAAATATTTGCACACGACAGGCGCATCCCCATTTATAGTCTGCTGATGCTGAAAAACCACAACAATTGGGTCACATAAAATGTCCGAAAAGTAGGTTGACATGGTTTTCATTGCATTGTGCTGTTTGCTGACCTCCTGCTCTAAACACTTCACTGATGACTACTTTTATCAGCCAGATCCACTGTCACAGGGAAAGTCTGGTTATTACTGTGGGTTAGTAATTACTGAAATCGCTCCTTAATTAGCCATCGGTCAATAAACCGAGCCCAAACTGCTCTGGTCCCGAATCTACCCCACCTATTCTGTATTCAGAAAAGCATGTTAAGAAACCAAGGGCACCACTTAATAAGCCCATCCTAAAATGAATGAAGATACTATTTTATGCAAAAAAAAGAAGAAGATTCAAAATGAAACTAAATCCATCCTCCATCACTTGACCTTGAATAAAACAAAACTTTGGCCATGATTGCGAAGCCGGAACGAGACCAGCAGCTGCAATTGGAGAATGAAAAAAGCGTAAGCTTCTAGTCTGTTCTAGTCGATGGCATGAATAATTCGCTAGCTAGCATGCTATCGCTTTCGCCATTGAATCAAAAATTCAAGTTTCGGCGACAATTGTTACTTGTGTTACTTAATACTTTAATAGCGAAAAGGTAAAGCATGCTAGCCAGCCAGGGTGAGCTTCCCAAAAGCATAGTTGCCAACTAAGTTAGTAACTTACATAGTTCGTCCATGCACAGTCAGTGGTTCCAACTATGTAAGTTAGCACGTGTGATTTCGGGAAATGCACCAAAGCTGTACAAAGAGGGCCTCATTTGACCTGCATGGGCCATGTTGTTTGTTGAGTGTGCACTGTGGAATCAGAGTTAATAGACTCTGAAGGTCTAGTGCTGTCATCATGTACATAGGCTACCTATTTTTGGACACCTTTCCTTGTAAAGGCCCAATAAAACTCTCAGTAAGTAGTTTTGGTGCACCGTGCCTACAGGCTGATTATCACATTGTTCCTTTTCCCCCTCTGATGTGAAAAATATTTGTTTTCATCAATTTATTGAAACAATATTCTTTGACATCTTGTTTTCCTATTGTTTTCAGCTTGACTTCCGCATTTGGAACTCCTCCCGTTATACCTTATCTACTTATTGGAAAATTTGGGTCAATCTTCATTTTGATTTCAGAAATCTCCGCTCGGACCTCATTAAAAGACTCATTTTTGAGAAAAAAGTGGCAAAATTGGGGCATTTAAATAGCAATAGGATACTGTTTGCGAACCGTTGGGCCAAATGTATACCAGATTAGTTTCCAGAAAATACGATGAATTTGCGCTTTAAGAGAAAGCTTCAGTGAAAAGTTAGAGTTTAAGGGGTTAAGGCAAACTAATAACCCAGGCAGATTAGAAGTAACTTATTCAAGCCCTCTTAAATCAACCAAGTGGAAAGGAGGTTGTTTTCACCAGATGTTACAGGGAGATGTCAACTTTATCCTCCTCCTTCAAATTGTTGGCGGATTCACAGTACTGACGTCCTTAAAGGGGCAAAAAGCGAAATCGTTTCACTGCTAGGTTTGCTGTTGTGCACTGTCTGTAGACCAAAACAAAGTGTGTCAGGAGCCACACCTCCCTCTACCTCTGCTCTCCATCCCCCCACCCCCACTCACCTCGTCTGCGAACGACTATCTGCAAAGTGCAAACACACCGAGCAAAACAACATCACCATTTTGTGGAACATGTCGAGTGACGAAGTAACTTACTTCAGGGGCGTCTTTAGGACTGAAGATTGGTGGGGCCAAGAGCTTCCCTTTGAAACAATTATTAACCCCGACTTGCACTCAGTCATTCTCATAATTGACAGACAATCCTTCAAGGATTTTCCTGGCTTTTTTATTGTTTTATTGATTTTTTTGCCCGATTTTGTGGTAGCTTTTTCAAAAAGTGGCAATGAAAGTTGCGATATCTCGGCGATTTATTTTTTTGTCCACGAAAAATTTGCGTGTATTGGTTGATTTTGCGTTAATAGTTGCAATCGCGACATGCAACTTCCTTGAGGGACTGAGCAATAGATTTACTCCGAGAACACGCGGGTACGGTACCGTACATTTCGAACGGCAACAATCATAAATCTGGACGCGTGAGCACACCAGGCTGCCCGCCAGGCTACATTATACAATGCTAATTGCAAATGTTAGCTGGCTGCCGGGCTACTCACCTAACACAACCGTAACGCCTGACCCATTGCTGGGACCGAGCCGCTAACAACTCAAGCTCCGGACATTAACCCATGCTACGATTGTAACATTAAATTTAATTGAATCGACATAGCGACATGTGCCTAACGTTACTGTAACACTAATTAAAGCAGACATTTGACTTTATGTTGTGACTTACCTGTCCAGGAGAAGAACAGCTAGCTCCGAGTCAAATTGTAACTCCTTTAGCTCTCGCAGTGCTCTCCACCTTGGAAATGCAAGGCCAATATTAATCTGGGTTCTGTCCCTTTCTTTATCCGACAACTTCTTCGCCAACGACTGTTTTTTTTTCTTTAGAAATAATTTCGGATCCTGCTCGTCTTCAGGTGAACGTTTCGTTCCACTCTCCACCTTTTCGCTTTTAACAAAATACGCACTGCCGCCGCTGCCACTGCTCACTGGCTGTAGCCTTTTATAGGGAGGGAGGGCCAAGGGCTCCGAGAGGAGGGAGGAGGCGGCGATTCACATGAACGTACATGAACGCGCAGCCGGACCGGCTTTGTAAACAAGGGGCTGGAGATCAACACAGAGAGCGGGTGTGTGAGGCCCTGCTATACTCCAGATGAAATTACACCTCTCGTTCTTCACATAGCGATTTTTAATTCCTTCAATCTGGAAATGATGCATTTCCGCTTATTGCCCCTTAAATGACCAATCTTTGAGTTCTTTGGAAAACAGATAGTTAAGCATCATACATTCAGAGTATGCCAAAAATGTCAGAAATTAATACTGTCATTCAGATCTTATACAGTGCCATGAAAAAGTATTTACCCCCTTCCTGATTTCTTTTTTTTTGCATATTTTTCACACTTAAAAGTTTCAGATCATCAAACAAATTTTAATATTAGACAAAGCTACCCCGAGTAAATACAAAATGCAGTTTTTAAGAGCCATTCCACGAGAGATTGACATTTGGTGTGCAGTTGACCCCCCTGGAATTGAATGAAATTTGGCACATAGGTAGATACGGGTGTCTCACGGAAAAAGCCAAATTTTTAGGTCCGTATCTCACTTTGCCTGCTGGTAGTGCCACTTGAAAGCCATTAAAGTGGCTTAGTTTTGCTGTCAACACCACATTTTACATCAACGATCATGACTTAAGGATACACAGTACCAAATATACTCAGTCAAAAAAGAAACTTCACACTCGTTTGGAGGTCGATAAGTTGAACATACAAGAAAAGTGGTTTTAAATAATGATTTAATTCCATTCTGTGCCCATTAAGGACGGTGTACCATAAAAATCATGTTCATAATGTAACCAGTTCCACCGGAAATGCTACGGAAATGTAAGAGAGTAAAAATGGTAAGTTACAACTTGATGAAAGCATGTCAATAGCGCGTATGCCCTCCATGAGCGTTCACAACTGCGACGCAATGTCTCCTCATGGATTGAATGATGCGTCTGAACACAGCTTGGGGGATGCGTCGCCATAATTGAACCAACATGGTTCCTGCAAATTCTGCGGAGGGTTCCTTACTTGACGGAGTCTTCTGCCCAACACATCCCATACATGTTCTATGGGATTAAGGTCGGGAGACCTTGAGGGCCACTCCATGACATTGATGCCAGCATTCCTAAGAAAATTCCGCGTTAAATTGGCCGTATGAGGTCTGGCATTATCAAGTTGGAATGTCAGACCTGGGCCATGAGCTGCCATGAATGGCAAAAGCTCTGGAATGAGCACTTGATCTCTGTATCCTGCAGCAGTTAGGTTTCCTTGAACGACCATCAGTCGGGAACGGGCAGGACCATTAAAGGCACCCCAAACCATAACACTACCGCCCCCAAAACGGTCCACTTCCTGCACACAACACTGGGCGTTGCGTTCACCGCGTCTCCTCCAAACTCTAACTCTCCCATCAGCGAAGTGCAAAGTGAATCTGGATTCGTCACTAAAAACGACCCTATTCCAATCACGCTGAGTCCATCTCAGATGTCGTTGTGCCCAGAGAAGCCGTTGACGTCGGTGTAACTGGGTTAAAATTGGTCCACGATATGGCTGACGTGCATGGAGACGAGCAGTGCGCAGGCGATTACGTATGGTTTGGGCAGTCACACGACCTCTAAACAATTCATTCCTAGTGGACGTTGCAGTGAGAAATCGATTACGCAAATGACGTAAGACGATTTGTCGGTCTTCTGCTTGTGTCGTCACACGTGGTCTACCCGAATGAGGTCGGTCTGCTGTGGTGCCAGTTTGTTGGAGACGTGTCCGAAGATCATGGATAGTCCGTCGACTGCATCCCATAACCCTGGCAACGTCAGTGACCGACGTTCCCGTATTCAGCATGCCAATGGCACGCTTCACGTTGAATGTTTGACAGTCGTGGCATTGCAAATCAACGGATAATTGACTGTAAGAACTTGTTTTTCCGAGATGTCACTCTACCGTGCTAACGTGGGCTCAATTGCACGTGTCTCATAAGGTCACGTGACTAGGAACACGAGGAAACATGCTTTTACCTTGATGTATGCTTGCACGTGCTGCATGCTTGTGCACGTCGGAGTTGCTGTGTGTCATGATGTCTTTGACAATGCATTTACCCCTAATAATAATAATAATATCTCTTGTATTAAGTTTCAAGAAAATATTTAGAAATTTATGAGTGTGAAGTTTCTTTATATGTTATTCTTTTATCATGACCTGCGAGACTTCCAGCCTGGATAGACATCAGCACCACATCAGCGCCAAGCTGGGTAACTACGTTATTGAGCCGGAATTATTTGAGAAATAACAGTAAAACTTGAAAATGGGAATGGGAATAAAATAATATCCCAGATATATACCAATCTAGAATAGTTTATTATGTTTTTACTCACAACAAGACTATCATTCTCAGTGAATAGTACCTTGGTATCTTGCTGAGTTAGTGCAATGGACGGGTGGAAAGATGGTTGAAATTGAATTTGATGCATGTTTGCAGTATATTTTCTCAGTAACCCAGATATGTACTGTGGTGGTAAATGCCATTTGTTGTGCTTTTGGAACTCTATTTTCAGGAATACCAAGCATTTCTTTGGTAGCATCTACACTTTCAAGCTAGACAGAGCCAAAGTTGGAGGAAAACTCAAAACGGACAATTTCATAGCAGATTGTGGCTGTGTTTAGGTGGTATTATTTTGTTTACCCAGCAAGATAGAGATCTGAAATTCTCTGGATACACAGTCTCTTTGTGGTACGTTACAGCATTCGTAAAATCTCAATGGTAGTATTTTCACTGTAGATTATATTCAACATCAAAAGTCGGAAAATTTCACCCCCAGGGGGCTCTGTATGATGGATACAAGCACTGGCTATCCCCAGCAATGCACCAAAGAAATTTTATTTGATTGTGATGCACAGAGCTAGTTTTCTCAGAAAATGAAGAGTTTGGTTTGGTACTATGCTGGGTAGATAGTTTTCTGATTAGAGGTGGCGCTTTAAAGAGCTAATGTTCTACCGACCTAATATTCTGTATTCCTAGACATATACCAAAGTTCTGTCTTTTGAAATATATGAAGTACATGCACAGTTATACATAAAATTTGTAATCTCTTTGGTATAAAACTCTACAGGTGTAAACTGGTGGTAATTGTGAGCGTTACAAACACACAATACATGTACTATTACCAAGTACGAATACAGCGCAGTCAGAAATGTACAGCAAGTTATAAAAAATGACCAGTCCAAAAAAATTAAATAAAATAAATGCCAAAAACAACTAATGTAGAAGCAGTATCACCACAGACATGCATCAACAGTATACATACACTTGTATAAAATAACAGTCCATAATTTGAACTCTGAAAAAGAATCTTAGTCACACAACCGTGTACATGAAGACAGAATGTTTAGAACAAAAGTTAAAACTGTTTTATGCTTTTCATGTTATCCGAAGGGAAATGTCGTCAACCCAGCATGTGACTAGCTCTATCCCCCAGTCTGTTTTTGGAATTGGACTGTGGGTTGGCGGCACCTGGTGGTGCGCGCCAGAGGTGCTCCTTGGCTTTGGCCCTGAGCAGGTATCCAAGGCCTTCTTTGTTCGATCCGGGTCGATGTTACCCTTGGAGCTAGTTGAGCCCTAGGCAAGCCCTACTACACTAGATCCTGGGACTCAACAGGGCCATTTACGGCCCATTGATAGTGAGCTTGTCTGTCTCTGAATTAAATAGCCGGCTACAGCCTATATGGCACAATAGCTGCGTCAACACCCATGGCTTGGTACACACCAAAATTGGAAGTCTGAAAAAGAAACCCTACCCTCCCACCCAGCAGGTATCCCCTAGGCTAGACATCATGGGCTGGTGTTAGGAATGAGGGCATGCAAGTTACCACTACAAATGAACTGCCCTTATCTTGGCAGGCTGCTGCTTGCTTGCTACGAACTCTATGCTCTTTTTCAGGAAAACCACCCGCTCGACACAACTGCTGTGCCCTTTTTCTGACCCAAGCACCCTGCCCTTAGGAAATCCTAGAATTAACACTGAAGCCTGCTCATTAATTCTAACAGCAAAGAAAAAATGCTGAGCATTTGTGATTTTTTGAAAATGCACCAACACTACAAAACTGTACACTCTACTGACTACTGGTAAGATTCTTGCATGTTGACACAATGCTACAATCACAACCAGCATTCTTTTCCAATTTACAACCAACCCAGCTTTAAACCAAAGTGATTACAACTTTTATACACAACTGTGCATGTACTTTATTCATGTCAAAAGACAGAATTGTGTTATATGTCTGGGAATATGGAATATTAGGTAAGTAGAAGTTTAGCTCTTTTGAGCACCACCTTTGTTCAGATAGCTATCCACCCAGCATAGTGCCAAGCAAAACTCTTCATTTTCAGAGAAAACTAGCTGTGTGTATCGCAATTCAAAAACAATTTATTTGGGACATTGCTAGGGATAGAGAATTTCAGATCTCTATCTTGCTAGGTAAACAAAATAATGCCGCCTAAACATAGGCACAATCTGCTATGAAATTGTCCGTTTTGAGTTTTCCTCCAACTTTAGCTCCGTCTAGCTTGAAAGTGTAGATACTACCAAAGAAATGCTTGATATTCCTGAAAATAGAGTTCCAAAAGCACAACAAACAGCATTTATCACCATGGAACATTTCTGGGTTACTGAGAAAATATACCGCAAACATGCACGGAAAATCAATTTCAACCATCTTTCCGGCCATCCATTGCTCTAACTCAGCAAGATACTAAGGTACTATTAACTGAAAATGATAGTTTTAAAGTGAGTAAACACATAATAAAGCATTCTTGATTGGTATATGTCTGGGATATTATTTTATTCCCATTCCCATTTTCAATTTTTACTGTGATTTCTCAAATAATTCCGCCTCAAATAACATAGTTACCCAGCTTGGCGCTGATGTGGTGCTGATGTCTATTCAGACTTGAAGTGTCACAGGTCATGATAAAAGTATAACACATCTGGTACTGTGGACCCTTAAGTAATAATAATTGCTGTAAAATGTGGTGTCAAAAGCAAAACTAAGCCACTTTAGTGGCTTCCAGGTGGCGCCACCGGCAGACTAAGTGAGATATGGACCTAAAAATTTGGCTTTTTCCGTGAGACTACTGTATCTACCTATGTGCCAAGTTTCATTCAGTTCCAGGGGGGTCAACTCCTCAACTTCTTCAAAAAGTGCCATTTTCTCGTGGAATGGCTCTTAAATGATGATTTTATTTACTAAGGGGAAAAAGCTATCCAAACCTACCTGGCCCTATGTGAAAAAGTAATGCCCCCCCCCATATCATAAATTAACTGTGATTAACCACATTTTTTGAGTCCAATTTCACTAGCCACACCCAGGCCTGACTACTGCCAGACCTGTTGAATCAAGAAATCACTTTAATAGAACCTGTCTGACAAAGTGAAGTAGGCTAAAAGATCTCAAAAAGCAACATGTCAAAGAAATTCAAGAATAGATGAGAAACAAAGAAATTGATATCTATCAGTCTGGAAAGGGTTGCAAAGCCATTTCTAAGGCTTTGGACTCCGGCGAATCACGGTGAGAGCCATTATCCACAAATGGAGAAAACTCGGAACAGTGGTGAACCTTCCCAGGAGTGGCCGGCCCACCATAATTACTCCAAGAGCGCATCGACAACTCATCCAGGTCAAAAAAGAACCCAGAACAACATCTGAAGAACTGCAGGTCTCACTTGCCTCAGTTAAAGTCAGTGTTCATCATTCAACAATAAGGAAGAGACAGGGCAAAAATGGCATCCATGGGAGAGTTCCAAGGCAAAAACCACTGCTGACCAAAAAGAACACAAAGGCTTGTCTTACATTTGCCAAAAAACATCTTGATGATCCCGAAGACTTTTGGGAAAATATTCTGGGGACTGACGAGACAAAAGTTGAACTTTCTGGAAGGTATGCATCCCGTTACATCAGGCGTAAAACTAACACAGCATTTCATAAAAAGATCATCATACCAAAAGTCAAACATGGTGGTGGTAGTGTGATGGTTTGGGGCTGCTTTGCTGCTTCAGGACCTGGATGACTTGTCGTAATTGATGGAACTATGAATTCTGCTCTCTACCGGAAAATCCTGAAGGAGAATGTCCAACCATCAGTTTTTTACCTCAAGCTCAAGCGCACTTAGGTTATGCAGCAGGACAATGATGCGAAACACACCAGCAAGTCCACCTCTGAATGGCTTAATAAAAACAAAATGAAGGTTTTGGAGTGGGCTAGTCAAAGTCCGGACTAAAATCTGCTTGAGATGCAGTGGCATGCCCTTAAACAGGCCATTCATGCTCAAAAACCCTCCAATGTGGCTGAATTAAAACAATTCTGCAAAGAAGAGTGGGCTAAAATTCTTCCGCAGCGATTTGAAAGACTCATTGCCAGTTATCGCAAACGTTTGATTGCAGTTCTTGTCGCTGAGGGTGGCACAACCAGTTATTAGGATGTAGGGGGCAATTACTTTTTCACATAGGGCCAGGTAGGTTTGGATAGCTTTTTCCCCTTAATAAATGAAATCATCATTTAAAAACTGCATTTTGTATTTACTCAGGTTGTCTTTGTCTAATATTAAAATTTGTTTGATGATCTGAAGCATTTAAATGCGACAAATATGCAAAAAATAAGAAATTAGGAAGGGGGCAAATACTTTTTCACGGCACTGTAGTCTTACTCCTTTCACTATTTGACAAATAAGACAAAAATATTGCCGATTGAACTCATTTCAAAATGTGCCAGTGAGATTGAAACAGTTCCATTGGGGAAGTAATTACTTAAAGAATTTGTCATATAATTTAAAATGAGCAGATATTGTCTTATTAAGGGAAAAATTATTTTAAAAACATGTCACATGATGTACAAAATAAAAAATATGGAGAAACTTGACTTAGCTTTGAAAGAGTGGCGAAGGCAGGCCTTGCAGCTGTGTAGAGACATATCGTATCCCTCAGCCTAATATGAAACAAGAGGCTGCCTGGAGTCACTTTGTAATAACTGGAAAGCGCATTGCTAAGATCACCAGGGACCAGAATATCTACATATTCAAGCACGCCAGGCACGAGGGACGCAGTATCTGAAATCCCCCGGTTACATATGAGCTGTGACGCATAGATATGATCCAACACAGATGTCAGCATTTTGCTGAAAATGTGCTGTGTTTTTTCACAAAAACAACATCAGTGCAATAAATTAAAATTCACAAGAAATGATGAAGGAAAGCATTTAAGTTCAACGAATAAATTTGTTGTTTATTTCTTGAATCAGAAAACAATCAGCAGGTAAATTTTTTTCTCCTTTTTCTCTTTTTTTTGTGTTAAAATATTTTCACTTATGGTTCCTGCAGATTGAGGAACCCGAAGCTGATGGAGCCGTGCACACATTTGACATGCAGAGAAAGTTTGTGTGCTGTCGCCTCAGGTTGCGGGGGTGTTGACATCGACTGTGGCGTGCACTTGAAACGAGGGATCAAGTGAGAAACTCAAGCCGCAAAAAAGGTGCGATCGCCGTATTTCCTGCTATCGTTCCATCTATCTGAGAACCCACTCACACACCAACCCCCTCCTCCACTCAACACGCACCTCCCCCCAACCTCCAACATCCTCCATACTTCCGCTCACCTTCACAGATCACTCATTCTCCACCAACGGGTGGAATAATACATTAAAAATATGTGCAAAAATACAGGTAACACTGACTGCACTCAAGAAGCACACAGAGGGATGGTATATCTTGTCTGTGATTCGGGTTTAAAACACACTTGAAGCAAGATCATCATCCTCTAGCTACATTTGCCATTTTATCAAGTGCAGCATTAGCGACCTCTCTATTCTCGCTTATGACCTCTTTACTGGGGCTGTTACGTTGGTCAGAGAGACGCAAGTGATTTTCAAGCAAACTGTGCCACTTTCTCCGAATGTCAATGCCTGAGCAGTTTGGACTGTCTGGCATGAATTAAGGGGGCGTAAAGAGGGAATTAGACTGCTGTGTATAAGAATATACACTGCTTAGGGCTGTGAGCTTGTGATGTCATAGTGTTGCTTTAGTCATCATTGTCTTGATCATCATCAGTATTACAAACATATTCATCAGAGCTAGTGATTTATTGTAGACCTGTGCACATTTGTAGATACTGGAAATGTTGTCTTACTGTGTGCGTGTGTGCGCATGTGTGTGTGTCTGCGTACGCGTGAATGTGTTTTGTTGAATGGCAGTGTTCATATCCCGACAATCCTAAGTAAATCAAAACACATATTTCTAAAACTTAGGCTTAAAATCCTATTTTTAAAACTTTTCATGCCTCCAACACGCACGCAGTGGGCGGGAGGCATACTGTGTTTCGGTTGTCTATCTGTGCATGTGTCCATCACACTGTCTGTCGCCAATATTTTGTTCACGCTATATCTACTGAAGGAGTGCAAGGATTTTCACCAATACAGATATGATATCTCTGCACAGAGGGTAGCTGAACTGATTAGGTTTTGGAGGTCATCAAGTCAAAGTTCAAGGTCAAATAAGGTCAGTGGTATGTGGGGGCCGAAGATGAACTTTTATGGCGTATAAAGCTATGGCAGGTAGAGGTGTGGCAATCAACACTCTGCCTAGAGTTGTGGCTTGTTTGACAAATAGGACTCTATGGGTTATGAGTCAATGGAGCAAGAAAATAGAATATGTCAAGCAAACAGTAAGAGTAACTCCAACTGCTTTCAACTTTAGAGGACAATGAAAAGATATCAATTTTCAGTATAGGTCTTTCAGACCTATAGGTGTTTCACACTTCAAGACTTTTTCATATTGGGAAAATTGCTCAGCTATATCAGATCAGTGAGTAATCGCGGTTGGTCAGAGTGAAACTTTCCCCAGCTTGTAATACCTCCACCCACCAGCTGCTATCGGCCTCTTAGGGAGTGGAAAGACAGAACAAATCAGACAGAATAGTCTCAGTCTCACACCTCAGCTGACCTTTCAGGGTTTTTTTTTTTAAATACAGCATCCTCTGCTTCATTGACAGAACATCTGTTTTTACCCAGTCCTTACTTAAGATTTCTAAGGTTCTGGTTTGCACTGGGTTCAGCTATCTCAACAGCTAACACATACCTCCTAATGCAGGCCCCTGGTCTGAACAAGGCATCATGGTCATTCATAACTCTGTGTGTGTGTGTGTGTGTGTGTGTGTGTGTGTGCTGCAGCACATTATGTACAGTACCAGTTGGACACATAAGTCACATGTACAGGCCTGTGATTTTAATTGCCACGAGCAATCAAATAGATTATTTCACACAAAGAGATTAATTCAGTGAAACTTTTAAATGGCAAAATTTGTCCTTTGGAGTCATTTCAGTCCTCTGTTCAGAGAAGTAGAATCGCTCCACACACCATTAATCTTACCCCAGATATGTGAATTAGTCATCAAGGGTCACGAGCACTGTTACTGCAACTTTCAATTGTGCACCATCCTACTTAAGCACTCAAAAAGCATTTCATGACTCATAGTTAACGTAACAGCAGTAAAATTGCAGGAGTTGTTTGTCAGAGCCATCTGCAGAGTATCTCAGAGATTTAGTCTAATTGGCACAACAGAAATGTGATTAACAAGCTTAAGGCAACAACAGCCATTTTCTCTGTTGTTTTTAAAGGTGGATTATCATTCTAGTGGTTTTCCATAAAGCACTTTCGAAGGCAAGTTTGGTTTCGGAAAACACCTGAGAACTGAGAACTGGCTTCTGAAAGTCAGTTTCCCCATTTACATAAATGAGAGGCAACAAATTATTTGTGACCGCCCAAAATATGCAACTGACAGCAATCTAAGTAGGTGAGTACAAACAACATCAAGCTTCCATCACTGAAACAATGACAATATTTTCGATATCGAGCCAAAGGAGCGTAACATCATGACAATTTTTTCGAATCTCCCTTTTTTGAGCATCTTAAATGATTCAAAGAACCTGAAGTCCAGCACGTATTTAGGAAATAGCTCCAAGTTGGAGAAATTGGACCCGTCCATGGGGAACATCCCAAAATAAACCCACTCTGTTCTCCCATATCTGGACTTATATAAATAAGATATCACTGCAGGCAGGCGGCACTATGGGAAATGGCCAATCTAGCCCGGTAAACACAACCAAAGACTTCTGGCAGGATCCTACGCTGGAGGGCTGAACAGGAATTCATAAATAAATCACTTTTTCGGGTGGATCATGTGTCGACTCCCCTCAGTACAAAAATAAACAGAGCGGAGCAGAAATAGCTGATTCAAAGCCCTGGGTGGAGGAAATGAGTTGTGCTTGTTTGCATAATTTGGGACATTACATTTGAACATTTACATCACTAGCTCTCTCCCTCTCCCATCAGATTTGGATGAAGCTCATAGTAATTACAACAATAGCCAGTACTGAGAGGTTTAAAGGGACACCAGGACCCTTTCATTCATTTTTTAGCCTTACTGGAAGGAACCAATCAAATAGTATTTACAAAATTCCTTTAAGGCCATCAGCAGAAATCGAGTGAAGGTCCATGACTCAGTCATTAAATACTCCCGCATGTGTGCAGGGATTTTATTTTAAATGACCTGTACTTGTATGCCATTAATCTTTGTACAATAGGGGAATTCCTCTACAATTTCAATTTTCTCTTCTAGTCCTAGTACACCACTATCGCAGAAAATTACACGGACGACTTATTGATGAAGACACTTTGGGCTATGTGATTTGCTAGTCTTGCCTGATTTCTACAGAAACTGACTGCTAAAACCATATTCTCTCTCTCTGAATCTGCAGTTAGTTGAAGAAATTGCTGTTGAAAGCCATTCGCATCACTGACTTTCATTCCTGGCACAGGCAGACAGCATGGTTCTCTGGTTTTAACTTTCATCGTAATATAAGCTGGCAAATCAAGCTCACAAATCCTGGTTAAGTGAATTAAAGTGCAACTGTTGTGATCCGGTGTCTTTTGTATTTTTATTATACTTCCTGATGAAGACACTTTGCATCTTTGACTCCCATATATGTGTTGTTTGCCCTCAAAAAGACATTGAAGCAGCCAGAGGTAGAGAGGATGGTCCATCTCTCTTATTTTTCACCCCCAGCATCCCTATGACATCGTTAATTGGCTTGTCCGATAACAGATACGATTGACAACAATGTCTTTGAAGGAACATAAAAGCACAAGTTAGAGCAACTTTAATTAAGGAAAATTACAGTAAACAAAATAGGTGTCCCTGAGAATTCAGGCCCGTCGCTAAATCTCTCACTTTCAATGACAGTTTGAGCTCCACTCATATTTCCATAGGGTGTCATGCTGGGAAAGCTGAGTTTTCTTCCTATTGGCTAATGAATGTGAGGAATCTACCATTTGATGTCTTATCTGGCGTGACAAGCTGCATACCATGCTGGGTGATGATTTGTGAAATCGGTCAAGTTCATAATATTCTTTCTACTTTAGTGAGAGTCATTCCTTCATTTTTTAAAGAGAAGTCTCTCAAGTGTTGTGAATTCTGACCTGGAGGGAGCATGGGGTAGGTCTATGAGTCACAAAGAGGAGGTCTTTCTCTGCTGAGTGCATGTGATTCTGCTCCTCTCTCCGTATCTCAGCTGACTCGTGGTTTTGCAGTGATTGTGCAATTGCTTAACATGGGAGCTGCAACCTTTAGTCAAAGACTGCTGGATTTCCCTTTGCAGTTTATAAGGTCGTGAGATGTAGTTTCTGATTGTACAATTCTAACCCAGTTTCCTCTCACAACATTTTGAGAACATCAAGTTTCCAATTAAATGCTGACAAATGTGAGACCGATGAACAAAACCAACACCTGGATGGTTAGAAGGTCATACATCCCATCAAGCGACGACCGAAATGAACATAAGCTGCTATGGGCCTTTCAATGTTTCCTGTGTGGGCATAGGAAAGGGTTAAAAAGTCCTGTTCCATACCGTGTGGGTGGGTTTTCGAACTGTACTGTTTGCTACATATGAAGAAAAACACACCCTTGTACAGCATACACATGCATAAACAGGAGTGCATGCACGCATTCTCATGCACATATACACAGTGGAAACCAGGGCAAAGTGGAACACGGGGCAACGTGAAACACCCCCAATAAACTCTATCTTCATGCCGCCCTCTATCTAAGCTCATGACCAAGAACACTGCATGGATGCTGCATCGTTTGTGACCGGCACCGTGGAAATGAGTCAGATATGTGTGCTTTTTACGGAAAATATTGTTTTTCCATATACTCAGACCAATAATCCAAAAAAAGTATGTTATCTGATAAATTATATTGTGCTTATGCTGAGTTATCTCGAAAGCCATATTAATGATGGATGGGGGTAAGCTTACTTTATACATGCTAATATGGCTAGCCAACAATGGCCGACATGACAGTGTTGCATGTCGGGAGAGATCTCATATGGTCGGGGCAAAGTGGATGGGGCAGAGTGGAACACTATTCCACTTTGCCCCAGAGCGTTCCACAAAAGTATGTCAAGTATTGCTAGAAAATCCAGAATTTGCAACTTTCAAATATTTGAATGATTCAAGTGTAATTTGTCCTTAATCCCCTAATCTAGATCATGAAAATCAAGTGTTTCGGAGTGAACGACCATGACTGCTCCAGCCTGCCTTAAAGGTAGCAGGCCATTCAGAACTATGCAAGTATTATCAGGCCATAATAGTAAAACGATGTACCAGGACAGTACTGTACCAGGAAGTAAATGATTTTGACATTGAAGACCTCTAGGGGAAGCATTCCATTTTTCCCCGTCCGGTGTTTCACTTTGCCCCGAAGATCCAGGGCAAAGCGGAATTTGTATATTTTTTTCAAGTTCATACCATTTAATAAAACTAATTCTTTGAGAAACAGTGTTCGTGTCATTTGTTAGTAGTAAGCCTAAGGCAAGATTATAAACCCAAGGTTTTGCTTTACTTTGCTTTAAAATCCTGTTTTGGCTGGCCAAAAATTTTTGGTCCGCTTTGCCCCGGGTTCCCTTACACATGCACGCACACACACACACACACACACACACACACACACACAAACATACACACACACAGATACACACACATGCACACACATTTAAACTGGAAGTAAGATCATGTTATTCAGTTTTAGAGCCTTTATGGAATGAACCAAACAATTTCTCCCCCATAACTCTTTCAGGCCATGAGCAGACAGTGAACAAACAGCCGTTACTCTGTCCTTAAATACTCCTGCATGTCCGCTGGGGATTTTTTTTTCTTTTTTTTTTTTTTTACTGCCTGGATATTATGCCACAACCGAGCTTCAATAAGGGAATTCCTTTGCCAGTTTAATAACTTTGCCGTTTGGTTTATTTGCACCGCTGTCCCAGGAAATTACGCGGAATGGCTTATTGAATAAGGAACTTCAGGTTTGGGAATTCGCCAGTTTTGCCTTATTTCAACTCCAATTAACAGATAAAACCATAATCTCAGTCTTCAATCGCAGTTGAAGGCTGTGTAGATCAGTGATCTTCATTCTGTGTCCTGGCAGGCAGCAGGGTCTGCTGGGTTTTGCTTTCACCTTAATAACAGTTGTCAAATCAGACTCAGGTATCCAGGTGAGGTGAGTTGGCTTCACTTGACCTATTATAGCAAAAGAGTCCAGTTCTACAGAATCGGGGAAGCATGAAAATGTCGGGAGGGAACATGGAGTGGATCTGAGTGACTGAGAGGAGGCCACTCTCTGCTGAGTATTTGTGATCCAACTCCTTTCTCCATTTCTCAGCTGATTCTTGTGGTTTTGCAGTGATTGTGCAATTGCTTAAAATGAGAGCTGCAACCTTTACTCAGACTGTTGGTTATCACTTACCCATTGGCAGTTTTAAGTGGCGTGAGATGTCATTTCTGATATCACGGTTTTAACCCAGTTTCCTCTTGCAAGTTTTTGAGAACACGAAGTTCCCAGTTGAACGCTGGCGAATGTGAGGGGGGGAAACAACACTCGGCTGGTAAGATCCTACTTTGCATAAGCGGCGACCGAAATGAACGTTCACTGCAATTTGTTCCTTTGAATGTTTCCTGTGTGGGTAGTAAAAAAAGTTAAAAAGTACTGTTTGATACTGTGTGGGAGTGGAAAGGGTTAAATTGTACCGTTTCCTACGTAAATGGGAAAACACATGCACAATTGCACTCATACACACACACACACACACACACAAGCGCACGCTCATGCGCTCACAAACATAAACACGCACGCATACACACACACACACACACACACATGCAGACACACATACACGCAGCTGCACATTGATATTACAAGAACCAGGCATCTTGCCTCCTCTTGTTCTGAAAGCTGGTGTCTGACGCACAGAAACCTCTCCCCCGCCCCCTGTCCCACTCACCGGTGCGGCATGATGGGGTGCCAGGTACGGCACAGCTTGAAAAGACCCAGAACACTCAGTCCCGTCTCTCACCCAGAGCATATCAGCAGTGCAAGCGGACTTTTTTACTTGTGGTCACATTTGAACGTTTTTCTGGGGCTTGGCTATGCTGCTAGTCAGCTCTTCGGTGGGAGAGAATCACTATAGCACTACCTGCTCTGAGTGGCTGCTAGCTTTCCCAATAAAGAAAATGCTGCGGCAGGCAGCTGCTGTGTGTACCAACTAGCTTTTCCAATGGAGAAAAAACACTGTAGCACAAGCTGTTGTGTGTAGCTATTAGTTTGCCTATCTGTGGATGATAACACTGTAAAACTAGCTGCTGTTTGTAGCACTTATTTAGCTTATCTTTGGGTGAGAAAACTAGCACTAGCTGCTGTGTGTTGATGTTAGCTCATCTGTGGACAAGAACACTAACACCAGCTGCTGTGTGTGGCTGGTTGTAAGCTTATCTGTGGGTGACAACACTGAAACAATAGCTGCAGTATGTAGCTGTTAGTTAGCCTTTTCTGGGTGATAACACTGCAAGACAAGCTGCCCTGTGTGTTGCTGTTACTTAGCTTTTCTCTGGGTGACAGCATTTTAATTCTAGCTGCTGTGTGTGTAGCTGTTAGTTAGCTTCTCTGTGGGAGAAAACACTAGACCTTTAGATGTTTTATGTACCTGTTGGTTAGTTTTTTAGTGTGTGTGTGTGTGTGTGTGTGTGTGTGTGTGTGCGTGCGTGCGTGCGTGCGTGCGTGCGTGTGTGTTATGAAACACTGTAGCACTACAGCTGCTGTGTGTAGCTGTTAGATTTTCTGTGGAAGAGAACATGGATGCACAAGCTGCTTTGTGTAGTGCTAGTTGTAAGTTACTCTGTGCTTGATGCTTGATAGTAAAATTTTCAAACTTCATTGGTAAATCTTGAAGGAGTCAAATGACTGCATCTCATTGGCAGATTTTTTTTTTTGCCATATTGGTCAAAAAAAAGTAATAAAAATAGATCTTAACAAGAATTTTTAAAAAGAACGCGAAGAGATGGACTTAATTTTTAGTTGTTGTAGGTTAGCAGTCTGTCAGTGAAACATTGTTTTTTTTTTCCTCTTAAGTGCAGAAAATTTGTTTCATTTACATGTTAGGTGGATCAGTCAAATCATCTTACTTCACTGCCAATGCTAATCTATTCTTTTCAAAAGGCAAAAGTAAAAAAAGTGGCCGACATAAGATTCAAAGTCTCAATGAATTAGTTGTAACTGACTTATTTCCATTTTTTTTTTTTTTTTTTTTGTGTAAGGTCTGCATCACACAGCAGGGTTACAAGGTTAGCTGGATAACTGCTCTAAGACAAGGGCTGAACTTTCCAAAATATTGAACTCCATCAGAAGTAAAGCACCCTGCTTCAGGTTTTACACTGTGTAGTTATCCAGTCACGTTGAAATATAGGTCTAGGCACAAGTACTTTGGTGTATTCCGCCAACTGCACCTGAGAACCTTACCTATTCAATGATGAGCTCGATTGTTTCTTCCCCACCTTGTGGCAATAATAATTTGATTTTCAGCTTCAATCACCTGAGCAATTGTACGACCTCTGGCTGCATGATGAGGGAATTTCCGCATGAGCTGTTGAACATAATCTTACTGTTTATCTTATGTACACTTTGATTTGGCCAAAGTTTAAGTTTATTGTTTGCAGGGCGGAACTTTCAGCCAGGCCTGCAACTGCTGCTGGCTGGCCCTTCGGTTAATGGCTGAGTGTGTGAAATAGGCGTTGTGTCTGAATCAGTGTACTTGCCAGTGCTTGAGTATTCAAGATTTTAAGTTTGTGATTTTTCTTCTTTTTTTTTTTTTTAAGTGTACTTACAGTCCCATGGTGATATTTATTTCTAAAATTTTACTGAATGTTTTAAAGTCCATGCTTTACAACCTTATTAGTTCCGTAATGATGCAGCTTTGGTGACGTTATTGCTCGAAACAAGGGATATTTTCACATTCCTTCTGAATAGTGTGCACTTAGTAATACAAAGTATTCATGATACATAGAGCAGCCTTTATGATTCGGATTCAGCCAAGGACTGCAAGTTCCAAACTAAGTGAGAAAGTGGGGGGCCTTATTTAATTAAAGAAAAAAAAAACCTACATCTACCTAGGCAGCCAGATCCTGTTTTCAAGGGGAAATTCCAGTTTTCAAATTATTTTATACTAATATGGTCCATGTTTGTGATCCTGACCAGACAGTGTAATACCCAGTGAAAGCAACTGATGGTTGAAATTTACTGATAGTTGTAGAAAATCGTTTCAATCATCCTGCTGGCAGTTTTATATAACTTTTTTGACAAATTTTTAATCTGTAAACTGAACAGTGAGCCTAGCCCTCAGTGTTTGTGAAAGAGAAAAGTTCCCTGATTTTTTTTTTTTTTTTCCAGCAAGGAAAGTGTGGCAGGAAACGACCTCACTTCCTGCTTCAGTCAGTTCGCAGATCACAGGAAGTCGAGACAGTGGTGTGTTCTTCCTAACGTGTGGTACAACAATGCAAAGCAGTTTATGAGTGCTGCACAGCTGTTTGTGTCTGCCTTTCATGTTTAAATCTGGACAAGGCTCTGAATGAAGAGGCTACTTGTGTAAGATACTTGAGTTTGCTTATGATACAAAATACCAGCAGGATTGCATGACCCAGGTCAGATGGGAAACATTATGAACATTGGAAGAGAGAGAGAGAAATTACTGTTGGAGCAGAAAAAAGAGCACATAGCTGTGTAAGGATTTGGAATCAACTGTGACCACCCCGCTAAACACGAAAATGCATGCTGCAACCTTAACAAGGCCATGACAATAAAAACAGTCGCAGCTTTCAATAAAAAACACAGAGCACAAAGAATGCGAACAAAGGGCATATTGTGAAATGTGCGTGTTTAATTTGAACATGGCTCTCTCGAGTGCTGGTTTCACTCCCTGAGTCAGAGTTGACGCTAAACTTCAGGTCGTCTGGGCGCTGCGGTGTCTTATAAACAACAAGTGTTGCTGCCAATAAGAGAAAGTGTCCTGGAAAGTACCAAGAATGTCCCTAGTTAGAGGGGAAATTATCTTGCTTCATCCAGCTGATAAACTGAATGCTTCGACTGAGTGAAATAGGATGTGAAAACCACGAGGAGGAGGGGTGTGTAAGTACATAACATTACTTACACTTAGAATCAGGCAGGCAGGTTTGCACTAAGCAGTGTCTTTTGCCCTCATTTGTCTTCCCCTTTTATTTACCAGGGCAGACTGAACACCCTGGGACAGCTGAGGTAACTTCTCCCCCACTTCACTGGAGGTTCACCCAAATGCCTTGGCACTGAGACCTTCTAGTGCAAGTCGATAGTTTTTGATTTATTCATTTAAGACAGGGGTTATCAACCTTATCCAGAGAGGGCCAGTGTGCACACAGTCTTTTTTTTTTTTTTTTTGCGACCAGCCAGTTGTACAGCTGCTTCTACTAATCTCAACTCAATTTTATATGTTTAGCACTTTTCACAATCGAAATTGATCCAAAGTTTGTTTTTTTTTTTTTTAACAGAACAGGACCAGAACTCCCGAGGAGCAAGCCGAAAGGCGACAGAAAAACTCCCAGATAGAAACACACCTTGGGCAGAATTTGGCTCCGAAAAGGGGGAACTCAACTGCCTGAGATTGGCCCCGAGAAATGAGGATAGATGGGGAAGGAGAAGATTGGAGAAATAGAGAGGACAAATGCGGATGAGGAAACAGGAAAAATGGGCCACATTTCAGATGGAATGGGGAGACAGCAAACCTATTAGAACTATCAACTGCATAATATAGTCTAAAAGCATGCAAGTGCAATGAAGTTTTAACAGCTAAAAATACAAAACGATCAACCCTTAGAACAGTAGTCACCAATCCTGTTTGTAGAAATCTACAGCCCTGTATGTTTTCACTCCAACCATTAGAAAGTACACCTCACACAAAAACTAGAGATCCATTTCAGCTGTTATTTATTTGAGTCAGGTGTGCCAGATTAAGGTTGCCTACAGGATGGTGGATCTCCTGGAAGTGGGTTGGTGATCACTGCCCCATATGCTTTGGTGAAGACTTTGATAAGAAGAATCAGGTGTGTAACCGCTTAATTGGAATGAGAGCCGATCCAATACCAGCCCTTTCTAGATAGAGCTGAGATCTCCAGCTCACTGCAAAAAATGATTAATTAGAAATACTAGGTAAGATAAATGTACTTATTTTAAGACTTAAAACACATTTCTATCACCATTTTTCTTAGTAAGACAACAAATGAGTCCTTGATTTGAAGTAATTTTGACTAACTTGCCGATGGGATAAGTAAATTTTCACTTGTCAAGCAAATAGTACCTTGTTTTAAGTTACTATTTGCTTGACAAGTGAAAATGTACTAACCCCATTGGCAAGTTAGTCAAAATTACCTCAAATCAAGGACACATTTTTTGTCTTACTAAGAAAAATGGTGATAGAAATAAGTGTTTTAAGTCTTAAAATAAGTACATTTATTTTACCTAGTATTTTTTATTTTTCATTTTTTGCAGTGCTCTTATGTTTAAGATCACAAATACGTGATTAGCATTTCCCTGCTATCTGATAAGAAGCTTCTCACTGGACCGGCTAATGCTAATGATCATTTATCGTCACTGACGTGAAAACAATTTCTGATTTGCAATTCTACGGTAAAAAAAAGACACCTCAAAAACCATCTCTCTGAAGCGTTGAGGAGGCAGAGCGTTCTGTGGAAGAAGTCTGCGGGTCAGTATGCCCATTGCCCCTGCTAATAATGGTCTGACAGGGTCAGGCGGGCAGACGTCTGGCAGATTACGGGCCAAGCAGAAAACACAATGCGGCCGTGCCCCGCCGACATTCAGCACAGGAAGAATCTGAAAGGAGTTCCTGCATAGGCAGGAACCGTAGCACAGGCAGGAACCGCCTCACATGATGGCCCCTGATAACATCTCAAGCAAACAAAAAAACAACAACAACAAAAAACCTTGCCCAGAAAACAGAGTGGGTGGCAAGGGGAGTTCTTGAAATTTCAAAATAGACTAGCTTAAGAAGAAAGCCTGCATTTTAAAACTTAAATCATTTGTACAAGAAAGTATGTAGTATTTTGTGTTTATGTATAATAAATAAATCAATAAATAAAGATGTAAATATTACCTCATCTAAAAGGCTTAATGCATTTTGATCTAGGTGGTCTGGGAGACATGATGATATCCTGAAAGGCTTAAAAGTGCATATGACTTATGGTTATGTAAAAAAATTGTGATTAATACTGTATAATAGTGTCTACCAAATGCTTCAGTGTAAAATGTAAGAGAATGATGGTTAGCCTCTCCCAAAAGCTCCCCTCTAATTTTACTAGATCCAACTTCATGCTTCTGTGGGTCCTCTCAAATAAACCCGTTCACCATTTCAATTCTCTTCTCCTGTCCTCTTTGACCAGGTATCTCCTAACCTAAGCAAGAACAGAGTGATAGAGAATGACAGACAGCACCAAAGGCTTCCAGTTTTTCGAGGTTCATGTTGGGGCTGCACAGTGCTTAGAGCAGGAAAAGATGAATGAACTCTTGAAGACCAGTACTGTTTGGTGCCACGTGCCCCTGATGTAGATCTTGTTCAACATTTATCGGGGGTAAGATGATCCAGAGAGAAGCATCTTCCAGCTTTTTGACTTTGGTCATAACAAACAGAGACCAGGTGATATGACTTTAATCCACTAAAGAACATTTTTTTTTTTTTTAGGATGTGTTTTCAACATTCTGAACGTGTGTTCTCAAACTCCAAACTCCAAACTCTGCTTTCAATTACAAGTTGTGACTCTTCCACATTTGAATGTTTAGTTAGTTTAGTTCAATCAAATCAGTAATGATCTCCTGCCTTAAAGGGTTAAGAGAGCTTTGGTCACAGTGCAAGCGCCATGATTGGTTTAATGAACCTGCCATCAAATAATCATTTGCTTGTAAATGCACACATGTTCAGGCCATACCCAGGTTTAGGAGAACTCAAAAGCTTTAGAGCCTCATAGAGGTCCAGGCACCTCCTGCTAAGAATGTATAGCGACCTTGCTGTTTGCACTGCAGAAACTATTGGTATTCACAACTGGGTAGTCGTAGCCTATTGGTAAATCTTGACATGAGATCTGATCTTGAAGTCTCACTGACAATAGTTTTGTCATATTTCACTAAAAAGTAAAAAAAAAAAAAAAAAATAAAATTATAGATCTAAATACATGAATATTTTTTTTTAGCCTGGCTTATTTTTTGTTTATTTTTTGGAGTGCAGACTTTGAGTATGAAACTCCACTGATATGCTCTAAATCACAGAGCAAACTATGCCTCTGCCTGATTAAGAAGGTTTTATTAGGCTTTCTCCTCCACTGGACCATCATGAGCAGGAAATTCTCTCTGAGCAGGAGACCAGGAAAGCAGAGAGAGCGTGAGTAAGATAATCTCCATAAATCCTGTGACTCCATCATGGTTCAAAACTCCCTTTTCTCGTTTGGAGCCGTTTAATCGCCTTCCAACTGCTGTGGAGAAGGTGAACTTATGGAAGAGGATGTAAATCAAAAGCGGAGCGAAGCACGTTCGCGGCCAGGATATTGCTTCAACATCATTATTATTTATCCCCCCCACACTCACATTCTAGATGTTTGAGGAATGCTTTTTGGTTTTATTTTTTTTTTACAAGAGGCTTCAGCCCTTTCTAGATGAAACGTTTGTTATGCGGCGAATGATCTCAGCTGCGGTAGAGGGAGGATTTGTTTTGATTGCGAGCCTGGTAGCAAGGCTGCCTGGTCCGAACGCAACCCTTGCTTATCCAGCCCCAGGCCTGTTCCACCCCCCCCACCCCGCTAATGGCCCTCTCACCCAGCTCCCTTCGCCCGTCCTTCAGCTGCCCCCAAAACCAAAAGAACTACAACCAAACCAGATACAACAACAGCCAGGGCACTGTTAGTGCGCAGGTGAAAAATCTAAGCCCAGCAACCATTCATTTGTTTACCCATTATGCCTGCATGCCGTCAGCCAATCGAAAGCCAGAGAGGACAAAAGGGGAGCAGAGGAACCTACAGCCTGTTGGCCACTTGAACAATTCAATGGCTGAACCCATCAAATCTTCAGCCACTCGAGTGCTCAGACCTATAACTCTTTACGCTGCTTAAACTTTCAACCCGACAAACACTGGACCGATTGATCTGCCTTCACTTTCATCCTGTCAACCGCACGAAACCTCAACTGTTTAAATCTTTTAACTCTTCAACCCCTCAACCCTTCAGAACCTCAAAACCTCAACCCGTCAACCATATAAACCCTCCAACTCTTTAAACCTTAGACTCTTACAAACATTCAGCCGTTCAAACTATCACTGCTTTAGGTCTTCGGCCCTTTGACCAATTTCCCCTTCGACCTCTCGAGGCTCCCGACAGAGCTGCAGCTCCCCAGCTGTAACTCAGCAGGGCAGATTCTCCTCTCAGGAAGCGCAAAACGGAAATAAAAACTCAGTCTCCACTGCTCCACCAAACATGAACAGACCCCCACCCCCTCCCAACCCCACACACTGACAGCTGTCTCAGATTATGGCTGTGAAAAACGCGCCCGTCACGCCAGCAAGTACCCCTCCAGCATTCCACAAGCATGACAGAGCACTTTCTCTCATTCTACTGGCTCTCTCTGTCTCCGTCTCTCCCTTTCTCTCTTTCCCTCACTCTCTCCTTTCCTCCCTCTCTCCCTCTCTCTAATGCTCTGTGGCTATGTACAATGTCTGGCTCTCTTCCTCTTTTGCCCTCAGCATCACTAAACCTTGTGTGGGTAGAATTGAGATAATTTCGCTATTTCCTAATATTATGAATGCCTGTGAATAATTGCGCGATTACTGCATATGTGATTATTATTACTCGGTCCGTAAAAAGACTCAGTTGGTCGTGGAAAGATTGACTCACATGCCTGAAATATGTGCAAAGTACAAACAAAAAACAAACCTCGCCCCTTGACCAACCCACGCACGCACCCACACCCACACACACACACACTCTTGGACCTTTACCCAAGAGTTTCCTCTGCAGACCTGCCATTCAATCAGGCTTTATCGCCGAGCATCTTCATGAAGTGTCCAGTATACAGACTTAAGCGTGTCATGGATACACTTGTCTGCAAACTCAACCCTATTAGAAATGTCCCCTAACTGGTCCATATATCCATACGAAAAACCACATGCACATACACTGTGTATAATACATAAAATGATGCCAAGACTTGCAGAACAAATTGAAATCCACGACAATTAGTGGGTAAGAATCTTGATCGACTCCATGCAGAAACGGGGAAAAGATGAGGAGTGTGTGTAAGATGGAGAGAAGCAGAGACAATAGTGAGAGAGGGAACAGCGATTGCTTGGATGGAACAGGCTATAAAGGCCTTGACGCCCCCCCGCCCCCCCCCACAAACTGCTCCTCCACCAATCCCCCCTCCCTCTCCCCACATCTGAGAAAATCTACACTTCTGTTTCCCCTGAAGGGAAAACCTCACACAAAACCACAAAGTGACCAGAATACAGACAACCCCGAACCCCCTCCATTCCAAACCCCAGTGTCCAAATCCTTGTCCCCCCGCCCGCACAAACACCGCATGCCCTATATTACAGAGCGCCAAACCACCTCGTAATAATAACAGTATGTTAGTCTCCCCCCCCCACCCTGCTGTTTTTCTTACTAACATCTTCATACATTTGTTTGTTCCTGTCTACAGAACCATTTTGAGTGGTTTGTATATGAATACTCCCCCCCCCCCCACCTCCTTTGCCAGAGAGCTCTTTGTGATTTTTTTTTCATGCGGTCGTCTTTCTCTTACCCGAGATTAACAATAACAACTTAAGGAGATGGGAGGATGGAGGATG
The DNA here is from genome assembly GCA_029692085.1 of Gymnothorax javanicus. Lineage (NCBI taxonomy): Eukaryota > Metazoa > Chordata > Actinopteri > Anguilliformes > Muraenidae > Gymnothorax > Gymnothorax javanicus. The sequence goes on from CM056193.1 coordinate 27,901,887, forward strand.
GGGGCTCACACGGCAAGTGGCTTCAGATGTGGCCACCGTATTCCAGTCAAGTCTTCAGGCTGTGATGTTGGCCAGGCCTCTGTAAACACACTGCTGGTGCCCTGGCTCTATCAAGAGCACCCTTGCACTGTCCCCGGTTTACACACAACCGCCGCCTCCCCCCGCAAGATCTTCCTCTGCGCTCCAGATGTCGATCAAGATTCAGTTCTCCCTGCCAGTAACCAGGATGAAAGTGGTATTGGCTATTCATTATTTATTGTTGTGTTTTGGTCCCTTTTTTTTTAGCCTGGGAAAGTTTAGTCGTTCGTGATTCGATATGCTCCAAGCGGGGGAATGAATTTTGTATGCACCAAAGCCAACACCTCAATTAAGAAGCACAAGGCAATTTCTTTTTGGAAAGAAAGAAAAACTTCCTCATAAATTAGTTTAACTGCCTATTTCCTCCCTCTGAATGACTCTCACCCCCCTCTGCCAAATTAAAATCCTTTTTCCCATTTTATTTCTGAAAGGGGAGAATAGTGTAAATAAAAGGGTTCATGTCCGTTTAAAAGGCAAGCAGATGCTTCACATCAAATTTCATAAACAAGACAGTACATTTTCATCAATCATACTGCTAAATTGGAAAGTCTTATCCTGAAAAAAAGTAACTTGTTAAATTGCAGACGGTTCCAGGCTATCTTCTCCACAGCATTTTAGCTGAGATGAATCATAACTTCTCTCTTTAAACAAGACATGGGCCCCATTCCCTCTCTCTCTCTCTCTCTCTCTCTCTCTCTCTCTCACGTAAGTTTTACATGATAAACAACAGAACAGCAGCTTGAAATCAGTTTCAAAATCACTGCTAAAAAATGAAGCTCAAAACCAGGAAAACAAAGTAATCCCACTGATGAATTTCAAAATTTCCTTATGCAAACGTGTGCAAGCAAGCCAGCGCTTCGCGCCAAGGTGGCTGACCTTTTGTGCTGAAATCTGCAGCGTGTGTGTGTTGGCTCGGGTCCTCTGTGTGACATGGAAAGGTGACAGAGAAGGTGGGGGGTGGTGTGATGGGTCTATTACCCTAACGTGTCCTTGTAAGCATTTTGAGGACATCCACAGCACGTCCCGCCCTCCCAACCCATGTCTCCAGCTGTGGTCCCAGCAGCACTGCACTGGTTCTCCTCATCAGAGTGGACCAATCAGAACTTAAACGCAGAATCTAATCTTGGCTGAGACTGAAATCCAAACAAACCATGTCTATGACAAGATCAAGCTTTTGTGAATTCATTAGTGTCCACGCAATCCATGACTATTTTAACTGTTCCTAGTAAGCTTGACGCTGAAAATGACTGGGAAGTTTGATGGAGCACACAAAGCTCTTCAGAACATGACATAAATTCAGGATATGGTTTAAGCACTGTCTCCTTGGGGATACTGCTGTCGTTTTTAAAATTCAGTACCTCTTTCCCCAGAAGTACAGACAGTGTAGGAACTTTTCTCCGGCCTGTCTGCAATTTGTCCCTCCACTTCATCCTGCAGCCAAGATTTTCAAATGTGGGTGGAAAACAGCCAGTACATCTTTTATAAAACCTGACCAAGCAAAAACATAAATACACTGTCACACGGCACACACAAACACGCACATCCGCACGTACATGGTAACTTATGCATGCACCCACGACCACGCGAAGAAATACATGCACATGCACATAAATATGCACAGAACACACATACACACACGTGTGCGCGCACCCACACACGCACACATGCACTCACACACACATACACACGCACATGTGCATACACACACAAATTAGAAGCATTATGCAAAAGTTCATATTTGAACAGTGCACTTTTCCTCACTGCGAAGAGTCCGCCTCAGCAGCCATTTCCTTTAAAATGATTATATGATGTCAACACCAGTAATTTATATGAATAAACTATTTGACTCCATTTTAATTATATCCTGTTTTTCAACAAAAAGTGGTAGAAGGCTGAGATCATTTCCCACTCTGTAGTGCTATGGTGAGAGACCAGTGGATACACAGCTTGCCATGTAGGGAAGTCAACAAAACGACTCTGTGAGAAAGCAGGAGAGATTTAACTCGTGACTCTGATAATTAGACTTGTGCAAAACCAGCGAGCCCTAAAGCTCCCACTCACTGTAAATTTCTGGATGGGAAATCCCCATTAGAATTAATAAAGATCGACAAAACTATTACATTTGAACTACAACACTGCAAAAAAACCCTGCTCAGGTCATTCAATGGGCTTCGAGGAATTCGAGCAACCGTCAATACAAAAAATGAAAGGTTGTTCTTAGAACAACGACTTTCGACAACGAAATTGACAAAAGCTGACTGCTTGAACTGCATTGCATTGACCCACATGGAAAGAATCAATATGAACATATATGCGCATATATGCAACCTATATGCTGCATATATGCCGTATATAGGCCAAATTCAGGTACATATATGAGCTTATAGAGGGCATATAGGTCTCCTATATAGCTCATATACCAGTGGCAGGTTCTGTTTGTCATACCTATTGTATAGCTCATATCTCACTTTTGCAACTGTCATACATGATACCTAGCTCATATTTTTATTCTCAAGGTAATATCTGCATATTAGTCCAAAGTCCCTTACAGAAATAACAAGAATTTCATGCAAAAACTTATTAATTGCATGTGAACATGTGAAATTGGCATCACATTTGATCCTAAATACATGTTGACATGTGACAACGACATGTTATGTGTAAACCAGTCATTATTAACTATGGCAAGTGAGAGGAGACAAAAAGCTATGATATCAACACAAATATTTAATACTATTTGTTACTTTTTTTCCTGAAACATTAACAATAACAAGGTCATCAATTCTTTCTTGACCATACTTATTTCCATTCTATGAAGATTGAGTTATGTATTGTGGAAGAGAAGGAAATGTATAAAAACAAAACGGTTTGATTATGTTTATTTCATCAATTAAGCATTTTTTCAAGCTTAACTCACTACCAGATTCACCACATTAGATAAAATTGGATTCACATCATTACAGCTCATACACATCCACTGAAAGGTTAAACACTACACTGTTACATCCACCAAATGCAATGTTTTCTATCTTGTCTGTAATGCAGTTTCTAGATGAATATGGCTCAGAGGTCCTTAGTCTAAATGTAGCAAAATAAAACAAAATAACAAAATAAAAGTACACAGAAGAACATGCATTCAAGTAAACATGCCTTTCAGAAGTCATTTTCATCCCCACATCTATTTGAGCATTTCGCTGTGGTTAATGAATTTGAAGACAAAGTCTACATTTCTGTTCACAGTTTTAATGAACAGACACTTGTCTTTTATTTGAGATGCTTGTACAGCAACTAAAGGTCCCAGACTTTTTCCTACAGGGATGAAATAACAGGGATTCTTAAATTCCCACACGGAAAGAACCTATGTAAACATATAGGTTTTAATCCCAGCCTTGTATCAACCAGCCGTGGTCAGCAGCTCTTTTCAAAAGTAGCGCGCAATTGGCCAATGCACTACAGGGATGCAAATTGGGAAGGGCCTGCTGGGAAGGGTTATGTAGATTAGAGTCCCCTTAGGCGCGTCCTGTTGGCTAGACGGCTCTCATAAAAAAGATTCTGACTGTGAAAGTACTTGTCTCTTCTCCAGCCTCGTTCTAAGCTCGTGAAGTTTCGCACAGCCAACATATAAAACACAATTGCTACCAATCGCGGCCTGTGTATACTCTCTAAAGTTGTCAACAACAGGTCGCATATGCAACGAAGCCAAAGAACTTGTACATAGTGCCCTAATCGGATATCCCGGCTTCGGGTAGGATTGGAAATGGTGGAAGAGAAAAAAAAGTGGAAGTTCTAATTGGCCGTTTTCATATATTATAGGTACATATATATACCTATAATATATGAAAACGGCCAATTTTATGTATGTCGCATATATGCGAAACCTATATCTGGCCCTATGTTAAAACCGATATGTTTATATAGGTTCTTTCCGTGTGGGGACGGAAATAATGCCGTTAGTTTCAAGTATCTAGCTTAAATAGAAATTAAGTTTTGTATCAAATTGTGTTTTCGACCTTTTGTGTGACCTTGACCTTGACCTTTGACATAGGAACTTATACTTAAGTATAGGTCTGTGGCGAGTAACCTATGCTAACATGTCTCAAAGTTCTGTTAAGATTGGTGCAGAAATTTCGAACACTTTCGAGACTACCATACTTTCAGTGTGCAGCTTGCTAGTGCTTAGGTCTATTGCATGCGCATAATAACATTAAATGATGGCAATCTTATCGTCTACATCAGCGCTTTTCAAGCCTCTCCTGGAGTACCACTTCTCCTGCATGTTTTAGATCTCTGCCTGCTCCAGCACAGGTGAGTCAAATGATCAGCTCGTTACCGCTGAGGATGCTTGATAATGAGCGAATCATTAGAATCATCTGTGCTAGCGGGGAGAGATCTAAAACATGAGGGAGAGGTGGTACTCCAGGAGAGGTTTGAGAAGCACTGATCTACACCATCTGTGATTGCCGACGGCAATGCCAAAAATTATACTAGAAATTATATCAATCATCTGAATATCGCTATGGAAGGCCCTTCTCGAAACTTCGAGAAAATGACCGTTCCCCAGCTGAAAGCTTCTTTATATGGCTTCTACGCTCGGTATCGTATGGCCAAGTACCCGTAACCACGCATGCTAAAGTAACTTTCTGCAGCTCCGCGAGACCAGAAGCAACTCGGCCGCCAAACTATCCCATAAAGCATCGGAAATGGGGCATAACTGCAACATCAGGGCGTGTTTTTTATATTGACGATTGCTCAAATTCGATCACCTTGAACCATTTAAAAAGGAAAACTACATCTGTTGAAGTTTTCACTGGCCATTAACACTGAGGTAAAAATCAGCTCCATTGATTTTAGTTATTTCATAACTTCAGCCTTTTAATTTAATCATAATGACATTTAGATTTTATAATGAAGCCACAGGCTGGCTTTGCCTCCCATAACGAAACATAGGGACTCATTACGACTGTGTTTGACCACCATTGTGTTTGACTGTCAGTATGATGTTCTTATGGCGGAATGTTGTGTTAGCTTTATGCCTAATGTAACGGGACCTATGTCTTCAAAAAAAAAGCTCCATGTTTGATTTATCAGTCCAAAGAATACCATATTAAAAGTCCAGGGGGTCTTCAAGATGTTTTTTTTGGCAAATTTGAGATGAGCCTTTGTGTTGCTTTTGGTCAGCAGTGGTTTTTGCCCTGCAGCTCTCCCTAAATGACATGTCTGCCTGGTCTCTCTCTTATAGTGGAATCATGAACACTGACCTTAAATGAGGCAAGCGAGGGCTGATACCCCTTGGATGTTAGTCTGTGTTCTTTTGTGACCTCCTGGATGAGTTGTTGATGTGATCTTGGCAAAAATGTTTGTAGGCCGGCAACTCCTGGAACGTTTCACCACTGTTCCAAGTTTTTAAAGGGAGTTCCAGATAACGTAGGTTAATGAACAGGGCCACTCCCAATGCGCCTTCCTATTCGTCCTTACGCCTATACCTCCTACATTCGCACCATGCCCGCTCATCTCGTTTCAACGTCCCTCCCACCCTTCCTCTCTCCAAGAAGGAAGCAAGAAACAGCCACCACCTGGGACCCGGCGGGGCTTGGGAGCCACACGGACTCCGACAAGAGATGCGAGCCCTACCCTGAGTCTCGCCAGCTGAGGGGTGCCCAACGTCCTCACTTTCACAGACCAAGTCCAACACCACACCGCCCCAATCTCCTATCCGCCCGATCTCCGATCCGCAATCCCACCCAATACTCTCCTCTACTTAGGGAGTGGTCCAGAATTAATTAAATTTATAGATAATGGCTCTCAACATGGTTCGCTGGAGTCCCAGAACCGTAGAAATTGATTAGTTACCTTTTCCAAACTGATAGATGTCAACAACATTGTTTCTCTTCAGTTTTTTTAATTTCACTAGATCACAGCATCTTGTGCTGCTTTTTGCCGACTTCACATTGCCAGGCAGGTTCTCTGTAAATCAGGGGCGGAGAACCTTATCCAGAAAGGGCCGGTGTGGGTGCAGGCTCTCATTCCAACCAAGCAGCTACACACCTGATTCTACTAATCAACCTCTGGAATCTTTGCTAAGGACCTTGATTAGTAGTATCAGGCGTGTAACTACCTGGTTGGAATGAAAGCCTGCACCCACACCGGCCCTTTCTGGAAAAGGTTCCTCATCCCCCGCTCTAAATAATGTTCAGATTCAGCAGGGCCGGCAGTAATCATACGTGGGTGTGTCAAGTGACATTGAAAACAATTATCAATTTAACTTCAATGGAATGATTTAGTCACTAAGGGGGAAATTAATTTTTCACGTGGGGTTAGATAGCTTTTTTTCCTTCAATAAATGAAATCATTTAAAAACTGCATTTTGTGTTTGTTTGGGTTTTCATTGTCTAATAGTAAAATCCAATTGATGATTTCAAACATTTCAGTGCAGCCAATACGCAAAAATTGAAGAAATCGGGGAGGGGGAAAATACTTTTTCACAGCACTGTAACCAAGCCACATAAGCATATAAACCCAAGTTTCTATACTGTTTAGACAAAATCAGACTAGGCCTACCGCAAAAGCCCACGATGCAGGGCAGATACAGGAAAAAATGAGTGACAAAATAAGAGACACAACAGAAGAGATGGGGGATGGGTAAAGAGAGAGAGAGACCTTCCATCAGCCCCCTGTCTTTGCAGCAAATGCAGCCTCACCGCTCAGTGGAAAAACCACACTGTACCTTCCAGTGGCAATCAAAAGAACAGCCCACACGAATATCGATTGCCTTCGCAAAGGGGTTTCCCCTAATGTATGAAAGGCCAGCGTGTGCAAAAACCACAGGTGCCTGTGCCACGCGGGACAGTTCCGCGGACGGCAAACGACGAGCTATGAGAATTTAATGCTTGACTTGAGTTTCAGCAAACTTTCCCATTCGGGAATTATTCAGCGAGCCTGGACAGCTGCGCTTCTCTTTATGCTGTGTCTGGCGCTGGCGAAAAGCCCTCTCGCGTCATGCCCGCCGTCGGTATAGAAAACAAGTCAAATTCTTCAGGAGGGGGAAAGTACAGCCCAATAAGCAAATAACTATCTTTTATAAATCCATTCCTGCACTGACCTTCTTCTGAGGTTTTTTTCCTTTTTCAGTTGAATATTTTTCTGGAATGTCCCACTTGATTTTCATGCGGCTTTCCGCCACCTTTGGAACACTTCAGTATACTACAGTGGGGGTTACATAGGTATGGGTGGGTAGAGGAATTGACTACTTATGTTTTCAAGGAGTAAGGGATCTCTAGACCTCTTGGATTCAAATGCCTGCCTTGGCTTGGATTTTCTCAGATACTGCATTTGCACTGGGCTCAGGATTTAGTTGTATGTCATTACTCCAGTAACCACTCTAATGTGTCTCCCCCACACAATTTTGCAGAGAGAAAACTTTGGAGGTGGTGTTAGTTCATGTAGGGGACTGGGAAAGGAAACTGTACCCACAGTAATGGAAATTCAGGCTAGAATTTAGTAATCGGGCCTTATGAAATCAACAAAAAAGCTCACAGGTCTTCGAGATTATTTGATATGGAAGTTTCCGCTCTCTCTCTTACTGTAACAGGCCAACACACGTTTCCACACACATAAATGGACACACAGGTACAGACACACACATATGGATAATGCCTGCCTCCTTTTTCTCCCTTTGTCTGTCCTGTGTTGACTGCTCATCACGGAGATGCTGAAGTAAGGAGCTGTGTGTGTCTGGTCGATGCACCTCACCTCTCAACGCCATGTCAGGTCCCCCTTCAGACTCTCCCAGCACCTCCACCGTTGTGTGTGTGTATACGTGTGTGTGTGTGTGTGTGTGTGTGTGTGTGTGTCTACGTCTGTGTGAGTGTGTGTATATGCATACGCATATATACCAGTGTCTGAGAGAGAAGTATGTACAAACATACAGTCTTCAGACAAAATCCCAGAGTACGAGTCGAAGTAAAAAAAAAAAAAGCAAAAAAAAGCAAAAAAATTCAGCAAAATGGAGGATAAGCTGAAGAGATAAAAAGGAGAGAGCGGTTTTGAGAGAGGAGAGAGATGAAGAATTTTTCTGTGGTCTGGATGTGTGACAGGTTATCCGCCCTAGTCCCTGCTATCGTTGCAGCTCCTTGTCTGTTTCCATGGCAGCGACAATGTTGTGATAACTGTAACTGTAAATACTCAGCATTCCCTCAGACCTGTCAGTCTGGAGTGAGGCTGAACTCTGACCCCTGACCTCTGACCTGACCAGCTTCTCCCCGACCTGGCAACAAACCCACTGTCATCTTCCTCTTGGGAGAGAAGAAGACATATAATTATTATCTTTAATATTGTCAGTGATAATGTGCTTTCTCAATCTCAGAAAACAATGCACATCCGGCACTCTAACAACAGGCCTGTTTAGCAAGCCTATATTCCTCAGAATGTCCACAGTCTGTAACAACTTTTTTTGCACTTCGTGTAGCTACATTTTATTCCCATTACAATACAAAAAGTTTGTTGCTTTGTACATCTCAGCTGAAGACGTGTTTTCTTGTTACAAATTTTCCTCTTAATTTTAGTTGCCAGAGTAGTGAGTCTATTTTTCTTTTGTAATTGTACAACGTAGAATGTACTATATGTTGGGGAGACGACATGCGAAAGAATACAGACAACAGTCAACTGTGTCCAACTTCATATGAAAATAATGTCATTCACGCTTTTCCGCACACACCCTGTTCCTATTATTCCATTTCCCTAAGCAAATGGTCCAAGACCATTCTAATTCCCATTACTGCTCCCCGGCTTTCGTCAGGTGGTCCCAAATCAGGAACCGCAGGGCAGGCACATCCGTGGCCCGAACAGGCGAAAATACAAGTCTCCTTCTGTGGAAGTCGCACATCATGGCTGGAATTAAAAGAAAACACATAAGACGGAAATTGTATTAAATTGCACGTTAAAAGGCAGGAGGCTCTCAGGGCTGCAAGCAGGCCAAGCTTTCTTCTCAGAAGACCCGCTTTTTTTTTTTTAAGCCCGTGGGGATGTAGACGCCTTTCTGTTTTTATAGCGCTGTTTTTCATCCACAGAATACTTTTCCTTCCTTAGTCAACCAAGGAATCTGATTGTGTAATATTTGCTGATTCAGAAATCCTGGCAAGCATTTACGCTAGATATACAATGCAAGTTTGAGTGTGTTCCACGGGCAAAAAAAGCAGGATTACTGAGGTAAAGAAAGCTCTGCTAAAGAGATAGGCAGAAGGGCTACAGGGAATGATCACTCTTTTAGTCTGACAGACGGAGGATAACGAACAAAGCATATGTCTAAAAAAATGCAAATGGCCATCTTTCCTAACTGCATTAGGAGAACAGGCTGTTTCTGGTTGGTGGTAGGGAAACCATGCCAGCTCTTTTGATTGATGAAAATAAAAACACAGGTCAGCTATGTACAAGCAAAACAAAATGTTTTATTAAAAAAAAGAGGTTTCAATGATCCAGGTCAACATATTAAAAATATTAATAGCCTCTCCCCAGCATTGCTGACATCTGGAACCATTTTTTTCTCGTCTTTTTCCACCTTTCATAATTTAACAGGCTGAATTTTATTAAACAGCGCCATGTGTGCGACGATGAACTCATAAAGAGAGCACTTTTAATGGAATAAGAGAATAAAAAAAGAGCAAAGTCGGCCGGTTATGACGTACCTGATCCCAAGGTGCGGTTGTTGTGTAGTTTTGTAAACAAGAAGCGCATTTTAAAGTGTTGGGTGAAGGTAATCAAGGATGACGCATTAGTGTGGAGGGTAGGGGTGGCTCAAGAATGCCCTCATGTTTACTCAAAATGCTGAATGGGACATCACACCAAACTGTTAACAACCGAAAATCCTGTCCCATTCAAGTCAATGAGGTAGTGTTTGAGCGCGCTCAGTTCGCCTCCACCCACAACAGTCATAAATCTCAGCCCCGATTGGGTTTAAAATTCTCTGGTTGCCGTCAGCTATTTCACAAATTCTCTCACTCTCTTTTCCTGGTAGCAACTCAATCCGCAATAATGTTTGTCTGGTATTGTCTTGCGGGCTTTTAATTACTTGTTGTAATCCTGGCCATTATGAAAATGAGACCTTGCTCTCAACTGACCCAACTGGTCAAACAAAGGCAATGGAAACTTTTTTAGCTGCGAAATAATCAGTTTTCAGGGATAGGAATGCTGATTTTGGCCAATAGAAAGACACTGAGAAACAAAGCAACTGTGTGGAGTTTTTGAACAGAGTATTTGAGTAATGCACAGCAGTGGAGTTTTGGTTCAAACAGTGTAATGGGCTCTGGAAGAGGCAGGTCAGTGGATATAACTGGAGTCTTGGACAGCTATTCAGTCATCAATAACTGCATAGAAGTATCTTAACACGCAAGGCATGAAAAATCCATGAAAGGCACTCTTAAAAACATATAAAGGACTTCCATATTTCTCTGTATCAAAACATGGGCACATAGCAGGCTGTAGAAGCATCTTGGAAGAGAAGGCCACACCAGTTTTGCAGGACAGGATCTCCTGCAAGGACCAGTGTTTACCCAGCGAGGACTGGGGTGTGGAGTGCACGTATGGGAATGCAAACACCAGCTTGTTGTGATACTCAGAACGGACATACCACAGACGTTTAATTGAGTCCAGCTCTTTATTTTGCGACCAGGTGTCAGTGCTTTCTCACTCTCAATCTCATTCATTTACTCCCACTGACACACACAAAGACACAAACAAGCATATTGAAAGGTAAAACAACCCCATTAGAGACTACTACCTAAAAGCATTCAGTGCCCATTGGGGGGTGTCACTGTAATTTTGCTTTAACTTTCGTTAAGGCCAAGTCCTACTCCCCTGAGAATGAGGCCAAATACAGAAATAAGTTGAGAAGAAGGAGGCCTTGGCAGCACTGGCGCATTGCAGCTTTAGAGCGGGAAAACCTGCCACATGGGGTTGACCATTTTCCTAATTCAGCCTCAAGGACTCAACTCATCTGCATTTAATTTTCTTCCAAGGAAAGAGAGAAAGAGAGAGGGGAACTGGAGCCCTGACTCTTTGCTCGTTCCAGACTTCAAAATCACTCTGACAGAAAGAGTGGTGAAATCAGCATTCCAACATCCCACATCTACCAAGGGACGAGGGGGCATGGGGGAGGGGAGAGGGAGGAAGGTGGGGCGTTCCGTTAGGTGAAGCAGGGTTTCTGATTAATCCAAGAATCCACAGCTGACTGCTCGCTACACACACAAATAATGGGGGCATTGTCAGGGTGTCAGTTTGATTGGCCGAGATTGAAAGGGAAAACTGAATAACGGACAGAAATAAAAACAGTTACAGCCCACTTTCACCTCGTATGTGCCACACAGAGCTTATTTTCTGAAAACATCAATGAAACTCCTCAAAATTCAAGATCTTCTAGTCACCCTTAAGCACTCCTTTCCACTCACACATCCACCACCCACTTTGTCCGTAAATCTTTCCTTTCGTCCGTTCTTTCTCTCCTCATCGTTCCTCTCTGCTCGGCCCGGTTTGGCCCTGTGTTTGATTCGGCAGGCCATTAGCTGCAAATCAAACCAAACCCAACTCTGACTCATCTGCTTTCATTTCAATTTTCTTCATTGGCTAAAAAAGGAAAGCAGTTTCTCTGGCACCAGGGTTCTTTGCGGATGTTCTGTCCACATGCTTCTGAAGTTGCTCAGTTTCCTTCTCCTCCTCATCATCATTATTAGAGAGAGAAAATAGGACATTGCACTATAATGATGACTCCCCAAGAGCACGAGTCACACAAGCTCGTGGAAGGATGAGGCCAGCCGCACTGAAGACAGAAAGGTTTCAGCTGGACACCGGGAGCAGCTTCTTTGTAGCTCGCAAGCTCACCTCAATGGCTTTGTTCATAGTTGTTCAGCAGTAATATATACACTACTGCTCAAAGGTTCAGAGTAAAATCTAATCATTTTTACAATGATTAAATGGAAGAAACTTAGTTGTGCAGCAAGACAACCACTCAAAGCACTAATCTAAAATCAGCAGGAACTGTCTGGAAAGAAAGGATATCGTGGCCAGCTCTTATCTGATTTAAAAGCTATAGAGCTGTTGTGGATTCACTTGCATCATAAAGTTCATTTAGTACGCCAAACTTCTACAATGCTCCTGTAGAAAATATTTCAGTTCACAAGAAAATTGATTGAGAATCTTACCAAAGCAAATCTATCCCAAAGTAAATCTCATGGTGGATAACTTGACGAGAAATAACTAAAATAGATAGTTGCTATAATTGGGAAACATTTTGCCCCACATGCATGAAATACAACATAAAACATCTTAAAATATATTTTTGTGCTTGTTCCATATAATATAAAAATATTACAAGAAAATAGCCGATGGTCTAAAACCAGGCCTCCTGACCCATTTGTGTGTACGACAAGCAATTGGTCACTGCTGCTGACCAAAAATTTCCACACACTCTCCAGCGCTTCACTGTTTCTTTTAAAGCCCAGCTCATTGTAAATACCAATTACAAGCCTGGCCTAAAGTGCCTTCTGAATGATAAACAAAGCTGCAGGCTTCAATGTCTCTCACTTCATCTGTGGCTCGCAAAACTTATAGTACAAATGTGCTATTGTGACGCAGAAGTGTGCTCAGGATCTGAGCATTCAAGCACACTGGCAATAACTATAATTAGACTGAAAGTGTGGGCTCTAGTGACTAAAGACAGGCACCTATCTTATAGCAAGGAGAACACAAAAACCACAGATTTAAGGAACAGATCGACCCTCCCCAGCAGACTGCAGAGAGCAGGGTCATGCAAGGAGATCCTAAAAACACCACCCATACACCACCTGATTTCACTTGCTGTTTTTCCCCAACCCAATAAAGGCATGTTTATGAAGCTGCTCCCCCTGGGGACTGTGGAGTACTGGCATTAATTAGCCATTTAGGGTAACCAAAAGAAGAAGAAAAAAAAAAACAGTCTCAAGATTCATCTTTGACTGAATTCTGTTTTCTAAATCGAATCACTCTCTCAGGGCATCATGTAAAAAAAAAGCCAACCATTTCTAGTTACATGATAAAAATATAAGAGAGAGAAAGACAAGAAGAAGAATTTAGTTCATGCTACACTACTAATAACAACCAGTATCTCCATCATGCTTCATCTGCTGTCCAGACCTGGACACATGGACGGAGTAACACTAGTCTTCGGATGACCACACAGTGGGGGTCTGTAGGCCAGAGGGACAGATGGAGCTGAAGAATACTTGGAGGTGCGTGGAGAGCTAGCAGAGAAAGACCGCCACTGTTTCCAATCATAAAGCTCATTGATTTTTCAGTGCGAAGCGAAAGAGGGACAAATATCTTGTTTCAGCTGCTGCAGCCGTTTCTGTGACCCCCCTCAAGGTCCAGGTCAGCACAGCCCCAGCTGCAGGACACGCCAGGCTCCACATATGTGTGAGTGCATGAGTAAGACTGGCTTCTGCATGCACTTGCACGCCTGCACTGTGTGTGTGTGTGTGTGTGTGTGTGTGCATCAGATTTTTAGCATGGAAATAACATGTATTATCATTGCAGTGATAGTCCGCATGTGAATGAGGGCGAATCCCATGGCCGATCTGTCTATGTATTTACATACTACACATGAATTTCACTGAGAAATGGAACCCACTGCAAAAAAAAAAAATTAAGTTTATTTAAAGGGGGTAGTGAATTCATGTGGGCGAAAGCCAGGTTGCGTGAGTATGCATCTGACTGTGTGCGCATGTGTGAGCTTGCATGCGTGCTTTTGTGTGTGCATGTGTTTGAGCTGATGAGCCTCTCGAGCAGAGCAAAGGTCTAGAGAAGCCGAGGTCAGGAAACAGCAGGAGGATGCAAGTTTCCACTTTTATGTGTTAAATCTAATGGGACGCACTCTACCCATGAGTAAGCAATATCTATTTTTACATTTCTCTTTTTCCTCCTCTGCAGTGGCTCAATGCCATTTTCCGCAGTTCTTTCCACATCTCAGCCTCTCCAACCCTCTCTCTTTAGGTCATTCACCCTGTTCCTCTTTTCACTTTTCTGCCAGATGTCAACAGTATAGAGAAAAAGAACAGACATCCAAACGGTTATTCCTGCAGAATCCAGGCAGGTCCAGGCAGTCAGATGTTTGACTCGGTGCGATGAGGTGGTACGTCATAAAATTGGGTCTCTGAGTCAGCTGAATTGCTACAACCCTGAGCAGCTCTTTTTATTTCGGTCTTTATTGCAGATATAGATGGTGTCTGGGATTTACTCACTAATCCTTCCTCATGAAACGTGGCTCAGGTCACTATGACCTGTAGTTTGCAACAGTAAGACAAGTTTGGTAAAAAGTCCGTTTTAAGGTTCTTCAAGTCACTGCAACATTTGCTCAACCAGGGACTTTGAAGGTGTCCACAGAGTCCCCACAAGCCACCTACCATTATCAGTAAGAAACACACCTTTCTTTCAAAGGAACTGATTCTCTTCCACACACAAACATGTGTGAGTTAAGTGCAGATTGTTGCCATGAATACTGCAGTCACTGCTCAGGAAAAAAGAAAAAAGTTCCCAGGTCTGAATCCTGACCAGCACAGTTCTGAGTTTGCACCCTTGCCCCATGCCTGTGTGGTTTTCCTCTGGGCGCTTAAGTTTCCACCAACAACTCAAAGATATGAAGACCATAGGGATTATAGAGGCAGCAACTGGGCTTTTAAAAGAGTATGCAAGCTCAGTCAACCAACCCGGTGTAAATAAAGGTTCTTTAAATACATTTATTAAAAGAGGTCTTAATACCCCAACAGTTTGAAGTTTTAAACACTTTACTAATGTTTTTGTTCCATGTTTTAGTGCAATATGAGTAAACTCAGTTAAACAACCTCCGATGGCACACAGCGAGACATGAAAAACAATAAACGTCCGCACGCTGGGTTGTAGCTCCCAATTACCAGTCAATAAAATATTGGGAGCTACAACCCAGTGTGCGGACATTTATTGTTGTTTGCTCTCAGTATTATCTTTTGTGCTGCACCTGACCGAAACACAAGTTGGATGTGCACATTGAACAAAGCGAGATGTGAACAGAAGAATGCCAAAAAGAATCTGTTGTTTCAATAGACAGTGACCTAAATTCTGGAATAGAGAATTTATATTGGGGAAAAATAAACAGGCTAACTAATTACGTCATTTTCCAACAAAGGAAGTAAAATCAATCATGATGGGAGCAAAATACATGTTAAAAAAAAAAGCAGAAAGATGCAATCTGTGACAATTTCCAGAGCAGTGTTAGGTGTAAACATTCAGAACAATATGACTGTCCTCATAGAAACCAAATTCCATGGATCTGCCAGGCAGATATTCCAGCAAAAAGTGGCCAATTTGATCAAGGATTTTGATTTTTTTCTTTATTAAGCAAAACACATTCAAATGTGATTTTTCTATCTGGGACTGCTTTGGTGCTCAAAAGGTTTTTACCAGTAGGGTACAGTGATTCATTACAGGAAGCGGTGATCTTTTGGACAGAGAATGACTGCACCTCGTTCGTCTGGAGATAATTGGCCTTACCACAGCCGCTCTGAAGTCCCCCAGTGAATGCCCTGCACATTTAGAGCCAGAACCATCCCAGACAGCCCTGCTTCTATGCCTGATGAAAGCAGAGAAAAAAAACAATGCGTCCATCAAAAAATTCTAACTCTCCTTCAGCAATGATGGTCTTTCTCCCTCTCCAGGCTGAACAACTGAAAAAAGTGAAGTACAAATGTGTAACCTATTTTGCTATTTAAAAACACCAGCTGCATTTCTGCATTGCCATTAAGAGTGCCTTGGGTAGCATTGTGGTCCAGGATCCTCCAAAGTAAGGAATCAAGATACTTGATATTCTCTTGATATTCAAAATATTCTCGCCGGAGGAAAATTAAGGATACTTTTTTTTAACGGAAACACGGCCCCTTCCCAGGTTTGTTGGGTACTTCATGTGAGACAACATTGTCAGGAACTAAGCCCAAACTTGATCCTGGACTTCCACTTTCCAGCACATTTCCATTCCTAATCTTACAAAACACACCTTCATTCAGAATTTGGAAATCTTGTTCAACGGCTAGGATTGAAAAGAAGATCAACAGAACCAAATGGTGCATCTCTAGGAAGAGGGTTTGGCAGCCCTGAAATTCAGTCTTGTTTATGCTTCCAGGGTTCCCTCTGTGCTTAACCCCTAAAAACTCATGAACCCATATTTGCCCGTCAAATCCAGCTGCTGTATTCAAACCTGTGGAACTTCAGTCCCATTTTAAATTCGAGTGGAAATCCAAAGGTCTCCAATGATCCCAAATACGTCCGGCTGAATTGCAGGGAATTGTGAATAAAATGATGCACAAAATCTTGATATTTTCCATTTGACGTAATGTTGTGGCCATAAAAACATGGCATAATACTTCTCTCTGAAGATAAGTGAAATGTAGCTTCAGAGAAGTGCTGCAACCAGGGAACACAAAATATATATGTGACACTGTCCAAAAATCATAGAAAATGCTTTTTCTGACTTAAAACCTTCTTAAAGGAAACCTTAAGTGAAAAATTTGAGTTTAAGGAGTTAAACAGATGAGCCTGTAACTCAGAGTAAAGGGTGGTGGGGGAGTGAGACAGCGCACAGTCATGTGAGTTTTACCCAGGAATGACTCCACTGAAAACAGCTGGCAACATGCCGCTAATGACCTGTGGGAAGGCTTTTATGGTCAATTAATTTTTTAACATTTTATTTTCCCCCATTGAAAACAAATCAACCTCAGTACAACAAATTAAACCAAAAAAAAAAAAGTTGAAAAAACAAAGGATCTCAGATCCTCGTGCAAGATTGGAGAACGGAGCGTAATGCCGTACATAAGCGGGGCTCATGGCGCTGTGAGATTAGGAGACAGCTGATAGTTAAAACAGATAGAAAACTGCACATAATTGCAAGCTCCACATGTTAACACAAGAAAAAAAAAAAAAAACAAAAAGAGAAACGGATACCGACCACTTCAGAAAAGGGAAATGAAAGAATGCACGGACGAGCACCTGGACATGTGCTGCTACGCAAGCCTGATGAAGGGGATCAGAAGAGCTCCTCTTTCATTTGCGTACATGATGGCTTTTGCTGCGGCCAGGACCCTCCCATAATGATATATAATCCATGTGTGTGTCCAGAAAACAGTTACCTCACCACACTCACCCCTTTATATCTGCTTGGCTGAGCTACAGGGCTCCTGGCTGACATCCCAAGTGAAGACACAGCAGATGTGCCCTTGTGTCAGGTACTGCACTGGGCAAAATTTGTTTTTCCAAAAGCAAAAGCTGAACTTTTCAAATGTGTTTTACTTATGGAAAGCCCAAATCAGAACCTGAATTAGGGCACATAATAATTCTGGATTTTGTCAAAATAAGTATTGGCCGATCAGACAAAAACTATAGAAACTTGCATAAAAACTTAGCTTTGATGGAAATTCTTCCTGCATCGATGCATTCCTGGGTGTTGCAATGGTGATAACCGTTCTTCTTCTCTTTTTTACCACACCCGGGACAGAGTCCAGAGGGCGAGGTATTGTTTTTGGGGAGGTTTCTTTCCTTCTTAGCGACAATACAGCAAAACAGCTGAACCAATCGTCATGAAACTTTGAGGATAGGTGTACACTAGTCCAAAATACACCCCTATAAATTTTGGAGGTCATCGGGTCAAGGTCACTGGAAAGGTGGAAATAATTTTTTTGCAATAACTTTAGTTAAAAAAAAAAATCATATCAACTTCAAACTAAACCCAAAATACGCATATTTCAATTCTGCTTCCACTCGTGGTACCTAATAGGAGATCTTCCATAGTTTTCCTAGTAGTTGGAGGTTAAATGTCAGGGGGGTCAAGGTCATTGCTTACATTGCCTTATTTTCCACTATAACTCAAAAATAGTTAGAGGTAGAGAGGTGTTTATTATTTTCAACATACAGGAAATCACATATGGGCTCTCATTTAGCACTGTAACCTTTAATCTTGAGTGACCTTGAAAGGTCAAACTGAAGGTCACAAATTTTCAGAGGGTTAAAACTCAGAAACGGCTGCAGATAGAGAGATATTTACAAGTATTCACATATAGGAAGTCACATATGGGCTTACATTTGGTACCATGACCTTTGACCTTGAGTGACCTCGAGAGGTCAAACTGAAGTTTGCGGATTTTCAGAGGGCTATCGAATTAAAAGCTAAAGCACTAAAATAAGTGCCACCGGGCAAAGTTTATTTTGCCTGACAACACTTGTTCCTTTTTTTTTTTTTTTTTTTTTTTTAATTGTAATAGAGACCTGATATTGCATGTTCAAAATGCATTGAGGACCAAAGACAAATACCCATTTGGTGCCACAAGCACAGCAGCCTACACCAAGAGAGGTACTGTATGTCATTAAGGAGTCACTTGAGGGACTAACGGCATTGGACTGGACATGTGCAAGAGGTCAGGTCAAATGTATGAGAAAGCATACCCACGCTGAAAGGTTCAGAGTGGAGCAAGATAAAACGGCAGTTGAAAGTTCTCAGTGTGAACAGAGAGAGGGATTACATCTTATTGGTCAGTGCTAACCAATCCTGCTCCTGGGATCACAGAGGACTGAATTGGGCCTTTTTGGTAGCTCTGACCGTGCAGACATGGGGGAGGTCAGTAGGTTTAGCACTGATTAATTTGCGGCACATCATAACAATGCTACCCAACTTATTCTTTTTTTTATGGTTAAAATTCTCAAACCAACAGACAAAGGAAAAAGTTAAAATGGGTTCAATAAAATTCAAGAGTATTCAAGAGTAAAATTTAATATTCAAGAATAAAACGAGAAGTCGGCATGTAAACTTTCCTTCAAAATTACATATGTTGGAGGGCCTTGCCTCTAACAGCATCAATTCTGGCTTCAAAAGTTTTACTATCATCAAGATTTGTCCCAAGACACTGCTGCTGGACAACCCCCATTAATTGATCCCTGATCATAGTATGCAGTGTGCGAGAGGGGCTTCTACGCAAATCAATGAACATCTCTTTGACTCTTGTGAAATTCATCTGGATAAAGGAGCAATCGCACTATTCAATAAACTCATTGATTTAAAGTGTATCACTCATGAAAATGGCTAAATTATTTATCAAATGTATGACGACACGTGCAGAAGACAAAAAAAAAAGAAACAGCAATAGAATAAAGAACTGCGGCTGGGAGTCAATGCTCCCTGACAGGGACAAACAGACTCTATTAGGACATCAGCGCAACAAGGGTCAACCTCGACCAGGGCACCATTGGACTGTACCCAGGGTACAACTTGATATATCGAAATGTACCTCGATTCCTGGAATGTCGGCCGAAATGTACCCTGGTTCTGTTGCTTCTCGGTGGATCCAGGGTAGTTTTGACAGACATGACAGAAACTGGGATACAGTTCAATATATCTAATTGCACCCTGAATACAGTTCAATGGTACCCAGGTCGAACATGAACCCATAAGCGATAGTTGCTAATAAACACAAATCTTAAGTTTTAAAAATCACCATCAAATTGAATTGATGCACACCTGAACCAGTCTCAACAAGAACAGTACATTGTGAGCTGAAAATGCTTGTATTTACGGCAGTGTTTGCAGTGATTCCCCCATATATAAAGCATTTCCACAAAAATTACCACAGAGATATACATTTTGAAGTGTTTAAGGCCAGATAATACTGGCTTTTTCGGCCAAACATCAGTGGCTTAACTGATTTGAGCAGATGGAACATGGGAATTCAGTGAGGACAACTAAGAAAAAGTGACAGTAGGAGTGAAAGATTTACTGTGCAGTTACTGCAGTTCTACTGTATACGGGTCAATGACGTGACATGCAGATTTTTGTCTCTGAGCGCACTACTTTGGTTTAAAATAATTTTAAATGATTCATAATAAGCATAATTTTATTCTATAAAACCTGTTTAATTTGAACATATTTCCAGTTCATCATAAAAATGATATTTTGCCATCTCAAACCCTCAAAATGTCAGGTGGCGCAACCGACCGAGCAAGTTAACACTATGTGAAATGTATTAAATATGTAATTTAAAATATGAATTAATATAATATTAATATGGGGGCATAATTTTATATTGAAAATCTTTCAAATAAACAAAGTTTATTAGTTTAATTGTTCTTAAATTTTTTGGAATATTAAAAACAAATTTGTCCGGAAATCTGCAAATCTGAAATGTCAGGGCGGCGCAACCGCATTCATACAACTTTTAATTTAAATTGAAGAGAGAGATGAGTAAACAGGATATTACATCATCAAAAGGACCCCAAGTAATCTTTACTGATGAGTGAAAGGTATGTACGTAGATCTCTCTCAAATAATGATAAAAAATAGCTGCTTTCTCTTCATAGTTAGACTTGTTCAGTTTACATGTCAGGTGGTACAACCAATATCAAACTAAGAAAAAGTTATTTTATTCTAAAACTCTTTATTGAATTGTAAAAATGAATAAATGAACTAGCTAGCAAAGTCAAAAGGTTACATAGGTGTCCAAGTAGATGCCTGAATAATTGGGAATTAGTAACAAATGTCAGGCGGCGCAACCAGTAAGTCAGGTGGTGCAACCAGAAGGAATGTCCTTTCTTGATTAAATAAACATGTTAACCTGAGATATACAAATGTATATTTTTAAAGATATTAATTAAATGTACATTAATAGTTACTATATACACTATATATATATATATATATATATATATATATATATATACAACCCCAATTCCGAAATAGTTGGAACAAAGTGTAAATTGTGAATAAAATCAAAACGCAATGACTTTCAAATCACACCAGCCAGTATTTTATTCACAGTACAGGTAAGATAGCAAATGTTGAAACGGAGAAATTTTACAATTAAATCCACAAAATGAGCTCATTACCTCCGCCAACGAAGTTGGGGCAGAGATTATGTTTTCGCCCCTGTTTGTTTGTCTGTCTGTTTGTGAACAACATAACTCGAAAAGTAATGCATGGATTTGTCTGAAATTTTGTGGGTGGATTGCTATTACATCAAGGATGGACCCTATTGATTTTGACTGCGATCAGTGAAATAATATGGCCGCCACGGCAGCCATCTTGAAATCCTATGACACGCGATAACTCAACTTCGCTCCCACTCATGCACATTTGGATTGTGCTGCCTTGGTGGAGGTTTGCACTCTACGAGTGCCTCTAGTTTCAAATTTTATGGCTGCTACAGGTCTCAAAAAAGTTGGGACAGGGGACTGTTTACCATGGTGTAGTATCCCCTCTTCTTTTTAACACAGAGTGGAGGCATCTGGGCATTGAGGAGACAAGTTTCTTGAGTTTAGCCATTGGAATTTGATCCCACTCTTGTAAAATACAGGCTTCCAGCTGCTGGAGAGTTTTGGGTCCCCTTTGACGGACTTTTCGTTTAATTATGTGCCAAATGTTCTCAATCGGTGAAAGATCATGACTGCAGGCAGGTCAGTTCAGCACACAGACTCTTCTACTATGAAGCCATGCACTTGTAATAGCTGCAGCATGTGGTTTTGCATTGTCCTGCTGAAATACACAAGGCCTTCCCTGGAATAGATGTCGTCTGGAGGGGAGCATATGTTGCTCTAAAACCTTTATATACCTTTCAGCATGCATGGTGCTTTTTAAAACATGCAAGTGTCCCACACCATATGCACTAATGCATCCCCATACCATCAGAGATGCTGGCTTTTGAACTGAACGCTGATAACAGGAGGGGTGGTCTTTCTCCTCTTTAGCCCGGAGGACACGACACGATCACAGGACACTTTGCTACAGTCCATTTTAAATTAGCCTTGGCCCACAGAACACGGCAGCGCTTCTGGATCATGCTTAACAATGGCTTCCTTTTTGCATGATAGAGTTTTAGGTGGCTTCTGTGGATGGCACGGCGGATTGTGTTTACAGACAGTGGTTTCTTGAAATATTCCCCATTTAGTAATGTTAAGGACAGAATCATGCCAGTGAGTGATGCAGTGGCATCTGAGGGCCCGAAGATCACGGGCATCCAGTAAAGGTCTTCGGCCTTGTCCCTTATGCAAAGAGATTTTTCCAGTTTCTTTGAATCTTTTGATGATGTAATTCACTGTCGATGATGAGACCTTCAAAGCCTTTGCAATTTGACGTTGAGGAACATTGTTTTTAAAGTATTCCACAATTTTTTTACGCAAGCCTTTACAGGTTGGAGAGCCTCTGGCCATCTTTACTTCTGAGAGACCCAGCCTCTCTAAGACATCCCTTTTATAGCCAATCATGTTACACACCTGATGCCAGTTAACTTAATTACTTGCAAAACATTCTTTCAGCTGATTCACTTATATATTGTTTTTTTTTCAGCCCTTTTATGCATGTGTCCCAACTTTTTTGAGACCTGTTGCAGCCAGAAAATGTGAAATAAGCTCATTTCATAGATAAAAATGTAAAATGTCTCAGTTTGAACATTTGAAATGTTATCTATGTTCTATTGAAAATAACATATTGGCTCATGAGATCTGAAAGTCATTGCATTTTTATTTTATTCACAATTTACACTTTGTCCCAACTATTTTGGAATTGGGGTTGTATTATATACTATATACTGTATAATTATTTATTATTATTATTACATTTTTAAAATATCCCTTTCAATGATTTTAGATGCCACTATCAAGGAAAGAAAAAGCGACACGCCACAGGCAGTGCATTAAAAATGATCCAGCTGCAAGAGAAAGGTATCTTGCAAAAAGTAATGTCATGTAATGTTGCCCAAACAATGTTGTTTCTGATCAGTTTAGTACAGTTTACTTAAATGAAATGAAAACTAGTTTTTCTCTGTACCAATTAATGCTTCATTCGATCCTATTCAGTTTCTACTGAATATGAAATGTAATTTTTGTTCTGCAATGTTGCCCAAACAATGTTGTTTCTGATCTGTTTAGTACAGTTTACAAAATAGAATGATAACAAGTTTTTATATTTACAAATTAATATTTGAATAGACCCAAGACACCTGGGATTTTTTATTCTGTGAAATAAAAATGCAATTATTCAACATATTTGTTGCTATTATGAATCTTGTCAGGCGGCGCAACCGCATCGTCAGGTGGTGCAACCAGGTAAAATACTAATTTAAACCAAGAAATGGGAGATTGACGCGAACAAATGTTTGGAAATTGTGATATAAATAATCATTCTGTACAACAATATACTTTTTTTAACTTGTAAAGTATTTATTCACATTTTAAATCTAAAGTTGAATGTTGGAAAACCAAAATATTTGCCCCCTACAATAAAGAATCCATAAGTTACTTTCAATACCAAATTACAAAATAGTAATGTTTTAGGCAGAGTAGACACTCTCAGGTATACTTACTAAAAAAAAATCACTTAGAAAAAAAAGAGGGAAGCGTGTTTTTTTTCAAGAAACTTTTGGTTGCGCCACCTGACATTTTTTGGCTGGTGAAATTGCAAACACAGTTTAAAACTGTACCTAAACCCCATAAATGTTGTGCAACCATTAACACTTGTTTCAACACACTCTTCCAACTTCAAATAAATGTACTCCGTACATTTTTAAAGATTTATTTAAAAAAAAAAAAACATTTTTAAAAGGCTTATTTGTCATTGACCCATACGCATCATAAAGATAAACTGTCAGGCCCCAAAAAAAAAAAAAAACATCATTTAGATTTAAATAAGCAAATACTCAAGGGCCTATGATTGGAACATTATTTCAGTGATAAAGACATGTCAGCCGGCAACAATTCTTTTAACCCTGACTGACGCACTGTGTAGCTTCCCATTTCATAAACAAGCATACTGGATGACCCAGCCCAGGGGTGTCCAATCTTACCCGTAAAGGGCCGGTGTGGGTGCAGGTTTGTGTCCTCGCCAGCAGTGCTACTGCACCTGATTCCACTAATTAACTAATCAGGGGTTTCAATCAGGACCTTGGTGGGTAGAATCAGGTTTGTTAGTGTTGAGCTGTAACAAAAACCAGCACCCACACCGGCCCTTTCTGGATAAGATTGGACACCCCTGACCTAGCCCCTGGTCATGGGAAAGATGTTACTGCTTTTCAGATGCAGCAAATAACAAGCCACCATCAAGCAAAGAAAACAACTAAGGAGATCGCTGAAATCACTGGAATTGGGTTAAGAGTTGTCCAACACTGCCCAGAGAGTCTCTCTGGGATGTGCTAGGGATGACTGTACGGAGTGACACAACTCTCCTGTTGTCAATACGAAATCTCGGCCAAAAATGTATTTAACTCAGGACAGAAATAAATGTTGTGATATTGCATAAGGTTGTCAAACCAATTTTGCATGGACTGTGCAATGTAAACAAAGCTAAAGACAGCCTGAGGAAATATTAGTGCACAACCTTTTCTTCCACTGGACAGTGTATAATGCTCCATATGCATATTGACGATATGATATAATCTATTTGCATTCCACGATATAGTGCTGTAAATGCACCACAAACATACAATACTCTACTTACATAAAAGCACATTTACATATTAAAGATATAATGCTTTATATGCATATCACTCCATTTACATACAAAATATACAGTGCTCTAAGTGCAAACTAAAGACGTGACCATCTATGTGCACAGCACAGGTATAGCGCTCAATCAGCATACTAAAGTTAGGATATTTACCTAGTCTTAAGTTACACCAACCTGCCTCCCCTTCCTAGTCAAGGCAGGAAGAGGGCGGGGGTAAGAGGAGACAAATTTATTACCATGGTTTTTTGCAAGAGGGGAATATTTGAATCTGGCGCCCCATTTCTCCCCTCCCTTGAATTTAATTTAAGGCAGTAATTCTTGGCCTAGCCTTTGTCATAGTCAGTGCAAGTTACCATCTGCCAGATCACAGGAATGAAGGGCAATTAGACCTGAAGTTTGCCAGGCCTCTGACGCCTTGGTCCTGCCCTCATTAGTATCCCTGCAGAGTGATTAATCTGGAGTCAGCTTCCTTATCTATGAAAATATAAAACACCTTCATCGCAATAGTAGATTTGGGTTGACAGTAGCCTACATTCCCCACCCCCGATCAAACAGTGAATCTATCAAGGTCAGGTCAGGCTTTAATCGCCTTGTGTCTGTGAGTTCAGGTCTTCAGCAGACCTTTTCTACAGTCTTTCCACAGAAAGACAGATAACTGAGGATAAGGGAAGGGGAGGAACAGCACCATCCACAGGACGGCATAGGAACTTCCGGGATTTAAATATGGATTAAGACAGAATCCGTTCTGGTTCTCAAAAGCTGAAAACGGTTTTCCATTCAACCTCTGCCTGGGTGTACGACAGGTGTAACATCGGTCAGGCTGATCAGAAGCACTCATTTTTCAGTTAAAAAGGAAACACCCCGGCTGGATATATAGATTTGATGGTAGTAGCCTGTACTTTAACCCATTTTGTAACTACACAGGTGTATAGACATTACGCATCTCAGATATTTCTTGTCACCAGAGCATTCATAAACAAGAGAAAATAGATCCAGCTGTCTTCTCCTTCACAGTTACAATGCTTGACTATTCTCCTCTGTAATAAAACCTCACTTTAACAAGAGTGTTGCGGTGCTATTCCAACATAAAATGAGATGACAGCAGAAGGAAGTCAGCGTTTTCCCCCAGAAACAGGCCTCAGTGCCCCGGCTACAGCATAGAGAGGCCAGGACCTTTAAAAGCACTCTCTGGGGTTAGCAGGAGAGGAAGGAAGAAGCTGATCTGAGGGTGACGACAACACCGCCGAGAGGCCAAAGCCAACATTCACTGCAGCCGCAGCGGCTCACAGCCCAATGGCCTTCATGTGTCGCGGCGACACAGCCCTTGGGTGCAAGGTAGGGGTCAGAGGTCGCACATTTCACATCGTTTGGAGGTGAAGTCTATTGGTTCTGATGGGAGTCAGCAGTGACTTCATCCAAGTGGGCCAGAGAGGAGAATTAAACCGTTGAAAAGAGCCCTTGCCATGCAGTCTCCAGAGGCCTTCGGCATAAATAAAAAGCATTGATGACAGAGTAACTAGAAGCAGTTGGAACAAAGACTCATAACAGTTTTGATGAATCACCCAGTCTCATCAACTCAAGTCAGGTTGCACAGCCAAGAACAATGGAATTAATTTAGCCTACAGATGATTATTGACACTGAATTGTGCCAGTTATAGTCTGCCTCAGGCACACATTAATGACAAAACACAATCAAAACTCATGAGCTTCTTCTCTAAACCACACCTTTGTCATATTGTTAGGTTCACCTCTAATAAAGACACGTAGATGACTACTTCAACTGACAGTCTGTATTCGGGCAGTAAAAAGGTGAGAGTTGGCCAAGTTTAAAGGTAGGATTTGCGTCTGGCAGCTGTATGTGACAACATATTGCGCAAATACACAAAGGGGTCTCATTGCATTCCTCCTTCAGCTGCTTCACTCGGTTATGACAAAATCTCTAAACATCTGAACTTCTGAAAAACAATGTTGCTTACTCCGCAAGTTCACCATTTAGAAAGCGGGGGTGGGGGAGCTGTTTTGGTCCCTATCCCCCCCCGCCTCATCTTTATACATCCCCAGGGGTCAGCTTTGGCGCAATAAGCATCCACCATAAATCTCATCTTCATGCAATAACTTCTAGTATCTTTAACCTCCCCGCATTCAATTCCTCGTTTTTCATCTACCTCCCGATCCTGTTAGTAACTCAACACATGATCCTCAATTGCTTTGTCACAGATCACAAAGGTGTAATAAAAAGTGGTCTGACAGGGTTCAGGCCTACAAATAACTACACTAGTGCTTTTTGTGTGTACTTCATCATGAGTACTCTGCTCTGCATGTTGAAAATTAAAGGAATTTTTTTTTTCTGAGTCACACATTGATCGGGTTCCTTGACCACACTGGGTTTTATAGTTCAGTTTGTCAGTTAAATACACAATTCTAACCGATTTCATAGACATGGTTTTAAAACAGTCCTGAGCTAAACTGAGTTTTGTTTGGAGACTCTCCATTGAAAATTTAATTTAGTACATGATTAAGCTTCATCTGCATTTGTGAAACTGGTCCATTTTGCTTCTAAAATGGCTAATATCTACATTAATCCAGTCAACTCAATCCCGACCAAAGTATAATCACATCAATCATGTGAAAATTGCACAAGATTATTAATTTCAAAAGAGAGGCAAGGTCAGGCGGTTGTAAGCTTTCAGGAACTCAGGGTTGTGTCAGTGACAGCCGTGGCACTATTCGTCTGCGAAATAGTTAATAAATTAACGCCAGTTCTTGTGACCGCAAAATCAACACCACTACAACTCGCCCAGACCCAACCATTCTAGCCAGTTTCACAGGTGTACACGAGGACAAATGTAACATCCTGCTGCAATCTCTGAAAGTCATATATATGTAGTTTCTTTCTGACAATTTTAAGGACTTTAATGGTTGAGTTAATCACAGCACAAAGAACGCTGGCGGCGCCTTGAATATCTAGCCAAAAAAGTTCCCTATCCCCAAGGTCCCACGCTCTGACGAATAACAGGTTGGGTTGATCCAGGGAAACTATGTCGCCTGAAGTCTATCGACTTCAGTTGGCTTGATGGTCGACCAATTTTCTGATACATGCATTCATTAAATCTATAAGTTTGGAAGTTGCCTTTTCAATGTTCGTAGATCAGGCTTACTAACAAACGATTCAGAGATCATATGTTACACTTACTGAATTTTAGTCCGTGAAATACAGAAATGAACTCTATGCACAGTCCAAAAAGCTGTTATAACTTATGCATTTCATTTTGATTATTTTAATGAGTGACGACCGAAGCTCTGGCACATGGGCACCGCGGAGGGGATTTAGCTGCACCGAGAAAAATAGCGATGCTAAGATCCCCGGTGCAAAAGCTGGGACTGCTGTAATTTAGTCAGTTCTACTGCAGTGCAAGGGAGAAGGAATTGGGTCGCTGTGTGGCTGTAGTTGCAAATAATTTCAGTTATAAGTTTCTGGAAATCCAACGTGAGAACGAGCACCGATCAAATAACGGGTTAAACGCTCCATATTGAGCGTTAATGGGTTATTTTACACGGATCATCCGGCTTTGAAATTTTGTTCAAACCAAAACTCGAGTTTGCTCTCTTACACATTCCACATTACCACTTTGTAGGAAGTTTTGCCTTCTACAGCAGCAGCAGATCCAAGAAGTGTCACGTTTGTAGTTTCTCTGAGTGAAATGTGTTTTTCTTTTTTCAGGAAAAGTAGAACCAAATGCGAAGAAAACATGGCGATCGCCTAACTTCTGCTAGAAATCACTACGTAAATATTTCTACACCAATTATCCGACATATATGGAAATTTCTGTCTTCTGTTTAAATTTTTGATAAATTGTGTGCACATACTCTTGTCTGGGTATGCTTTATTAATTTCACAACGAAGGCTGTACTCCTAAAACGCGCAGAGCGACTTTCCGTCCTGAGTCTACTGAACTATGAAGAAAGTACTGAATTTCCTTACCCACTCGGCAGTGTGTAAGGGAGGAGGGAGCGACGGCAGTCATCCTATTAAAATCTTTGGCGACGGCAACAAAAGTGCTCGCAAAGAAAAAAAGATTGCTTCAGAAGAAAAACGCCAATCAAACATAGCTCCTCCTGCAGCAGATTATAAAGCAAATGCACGGCGCTGGAAGAGAGCAGAGGGGGTTCTCTGTTAGGGCTGGAAATACACGTCGGTGGAACCCATAAAACTGCGATCTCTGTCAAGTTTAGCTAGGCATACATATATTTTATTATTTTATATTTAAACTTTATGCGCAACAAAGATGACTACGGCTGTGGTATCGCCTTTCTTCGATTTCAGCGAAGTGATAAACAAGGTAACTTGCATGCCATAAGTTTCTGTAGCTTGCTAAGTCATGTGCTGTGTTAACTGAGAGTTGTGCTCAACTTAAACGGTTTGCGCTTTTCTCGGAATGCATGCATTTGGATGGCGCATATCTGAGGTTTCTCTTTTAATGCTTGTACATTATTCACGATGCATGCGGTCATTTGATGATAAGTGGACAACTTCTCACGCAGTTCGCCGTTAGCTAAGTTTCTTTAAAGTTTTTGCTAGCTGTTGGCTAGCTAGCTAACTCGACACGAAGATGGCTAACTTATCCGAATCTCTGACTTGTGGGCTCGATGGTAACCAGCATTAAGGGTAATCTAGGGCTAGGTGACTGCACTATTGTTTTTCAGGTTGTGTCTAATGTTTGTTGCCAAATTGTGACTATGCATATATCTTAACGAGGCACCTATTTACACTGTGTGTTTGGTGCAGAGCTATTTTCTCCAGTTCTTGCGGAGAAAAGCGAAATGTCCGTAGTAACTGGGTTGGATCTTAGCGTGGCCATGGGCCAGTTGCCGTGCTAGTTTGTCGTAAATTAGCGTGGTTAGGCAACAACTTATTTACGCACTAACTCATTGCAAGCATTGGCTAATTACGATTACGGGATTATGCGATATTCCATTAAACACTACTGGTGGCTGACTATTGCTTGCTAAAGTTTGCCGTCTAACTCGCTGGATAAACAATCTGCATGCAAAATTATCAGCATCGGAATGCTTTGGTAGCCGGCTAGTCAACTTGGGTGTTCAGCTTCTGAAAAGTGCAAGTGTTACTGGATTGTTTGACAATCAAGATGGCAAAGTGAATATCCATTCAGATTGAAGATTATAGTTGAAGATCACAATTTATTTTTTCCTTCGTCAGTGTACGGCATGTAAGTGCGTGTCCATTCTTGTGATGCACGTTTGATCAGCTTAGACGTGCGTTCCGTCGCACTTACGGTGCGAGACTTGCGGCAGTGAAGCACCATCTTAAATCGTTATTTTATGTTTCTAATGAATTCATGGGGCAGTTTTCCCATCTGTTCGTGCTTCTATTCGGAGATTGTCATTGATTTTCATTGGAAATCGGGAGTTATGTAGTTGCATTGGTTTCATGGTTGTCATAGTGTGATATCCGACGAACTTCGTGTGGTGTGGTCTGAACTGCGTGCATTTGTTTCGCTCAGTTCTCTTCCACAGGTGTTTATGCTGCCGATTTTAACATTACCTGTCATTTTATTTTGCCTAACCCAGGCAGTGTGACACACAGCACTGCTCAGTTTTATCACTAACCATACTGGTCATAGCCAACGACGCAATCCTGAAAACCATTTAATGCGTGTATCGTCAGACGGGTAGTTACTTGTTGACTGAATTGCGTGCGGGGAAATGTGTAGGTTTCGCAATTTATCGTTTCATCTCAAATACAGTCAAACAGGCGACCATTTGTTTAAAAATATCTTTCTAAAACCATCGATGGCAGTTGGTTTCAAATTGAATATGTACTGTTCGACTTTGTGTAATGGAATGTCAGTACAAAACGGAGCTCTCCCGCCGCGTGTGTTAATGGACATTTAGAGGGGCAATGGCCTGCGAGTTTTCCCGAGATACCGAAATTGTTGTTTTTTTACGATTTGTGAACCAAAGGCCGATTTGACGCCATAATTCACCTAGTGTGGGGTGAACCATTTGAATTTGGATTTTGAATGTCGTTGTCTTTAGATTGGAAATCTAAGTTCTTCTTTATATTGACATTTGGGTAATTGTGTAAATCCGGTGGACTTGTTTTTTGCGCACATATGTCTGAGGATAAGATGGGATAACAAAGTCCTACCTCACGAGTTAGCCATAAAGTAAAAACTAATGTACACATACGGTGTTTGACGGCCTGCCAGATTTTTGAGCTTTATCTTCTGTTGACTGCAGTTAACCGCGCCGAGTTTGACTCATCACTTGTAACCGTCCAGGCTGCATTCTGTATTCACAATATTGTGCTCTGTCACTTGTGATAAGTCCTTTTTGAGAACTGAAGATTTTCGCTTTACGGATGATGAGCTGCATGTTGATGGTATTACGTTTCATCGCATGTTGGCCCCCGCACCTCCACCCCCTCCTTCCCCCACTTGGCCCTCCCTACTTGGCTCCATTGACTTTGAACGCTTAGAATTCCTCCGTGGATCAACTCGATTGTGTTAACATCGTTCCGTGCTTTAAGTTCAATAGGCAAACTGTGTGGGAAATGACTTCAGAAGAGGCAGTTGGGATTGGGGCTTGTGTACTTACTTTATGCTCTAGTCCAATTTAAATTAACGGTTTGCCTTTTCTTTGCCCTGTCGTCTTGCAGAATAGCAAAATGCTCAACTACAACAACAACAACGTGGTTGGGGCACCCCACCTCATGTCTGTACCCTGTACGGGTGCTAACCCCCCCAGCTCCACCACTGGGGCCCTGCTGGACAGGAAAGCAGTGGGGACCCCGTCCGGGAGCGGGGCCTATCAGCGGCGACATTCAGTCACGCTGCCCAGCTCCAAGTTCAACCAGAACCAGTTCCTTAACAGCCTGAAGCCAGACGGCGGGTCGTCATCTTCTGGTGGCAGCAGCAACAAGGAGAACCGATTTCGGGACCGCTCGTTCTCCGAGACAGGGGAGCGGCTGCTGTCCAAGTGCGGCGGCAGCACGGGCGGTGGCGGCAGCGGGCAGGTGAACTCCAGCCGCTACAAGACTGAGCTTTGCCGGCCCTTCGAGGAGAACGGCACCTGCAAATACGGCGACAAGTGCCAGTTCGCCCACGGCATCCACGAGCTGCGCAGTCTCAGCCGTCACCCCAAGTACAAGACGGAGCTCTGCCGCACGTTCCACACCATCGGCTTCTGCCCGTACGGCCCGCGCTGCCACTTCATCCACAATGCCGAGGAGCGCCGGGGACCCCCTCCTCTGTCCACCTCCAATAAGATGGAGCGCCCGCGCCTCCAGCACAGCTACAGCTTCGCTGGCTTCACAAGCTCGGGCAACCTGCAGGACAGCCCCACGTCCGTCACCCCTCCGCCCATCTTTTCCTCTGAGGACCTCACCGAGTGGCCCAGCAACCCTTTTACCTATTCCAGCCAGGAGCTGGCCAACCTGTTTGGCCCCAGCCTCGGGGGAGTACCGCCAAACGCCGACCCGTCCGCCCCAGCTCCGCCCTCTCCGACCGCGTCTTTCTTCTTCAGGCCTATGTCCGAGTCGCCTCAGTTGTTTGAGTCCCCGCCCAGTCCCCCGGACTCCCTGTCCGACCAGGAGGGCTATCAGAGCAGCTCCGGGAGTCTGAGTGGGTCCGAGTCTCCCATTCTGGACACCACTCGCCGACTCCCTATTTTCAGTAGACTCTCCATCTCGGATGATTAAACCCCCCCCCCCCCCCCCCACACACACACACACACGCACACACACAAATGCAGTGTCACACACCTGCGCACATACACACACTCTTACTCACACACATGCACACACACACACACGCGCGCATTCAAGAGATGGAGCTATAGCAAGAGAAATTGGCACTCCCCTCTACCTCCAGTCCTGCCCCATTTGCCCTACACCTACCCTTGTCCTTCCCTTGGCCTTGTTTACATGCTGATAAATGGGATGGATTTAGTTTTCACACATTCTGTTGAAGTGCCAGAGGAAGTTAAGGCTGTTCCTAGGTGTGCATTCTCTCAGTAACAGTGGTTTGAGACCCTCTGTAAGACATTTAGACATCCCCTCCCTATTGAATTGTAGATTCAGTAGGATGTATCGATTTTAAGGGAATTATTTTCTGAAACAATACTTCAAATGTCCCTAATCCCTTTCCCCTCACGTTTGATGCCCCAGAAATCTTGTAATGCCCCCTTAATGTCCCTGTCGAGGGATGGTGCCAAAAAGAAGTGAAAAGACCATGTGAAAACGGCGTTGGAAAGGTATTGGACTATTAACTCGGGCCCTGCGCCGCCTGCCTTTCTTCTTCCTCTCAACGTGTAGCAGTGCAGGAGGTGTCATGGCTCGAGGAGGAATAGAAAAAAAGAAAAAATCACGCTCAATAACTACCACTGAGGCCTCCGTCATGAGCATGAGGAAGCATGCTCGAAGACGCACATTTACAACTACAGCCTTATCTTCAAGTGTCGTTAAAAAAGAAGAAGAAAAAAAGTTGATGGAAAAATAAATGTTTTAAAGTGCCTGGGGTCAATCCTGCTTGCCCAGGGGAGTGGACAAGGTGTTTTTTTTTTTTTTTTTGGTGGTAGCTCTTTTTATCCCATCTGAGAGCTCTGCCTTATCCTTCAAAATTGTGAGAGAAGGGGGAAAAAAAAAAAGTTTGCAGGAAGACTTCACTTGGCGATTCGCTTAAGATTGGGCTCTGGAATCTTCTGGAGAAAAAGACCTTTGGTGCTACGGGGTTAGTCCACCATCACCAGCCTAGCAACCCAAGAACAAACGTTTGAGGCCTTCAATGAAAAATGTAAAAAGAAAAACAGAAAACCGTTTGCCGCTTTTCCTCCTGTTGCTGGTCATTGTATATTGGGAAGGGAAACTTTATTTGTGAACTTTTAGTACGTTTAGATTTCTGCCCCCCCCCCTGCATCGCCCGTTTGTTAGCTGCAGGACGCACCTAAACTCACGTGGTGCTGTTGCCAACCTGCGCTCTGAGACGGGAATGCTGACAACATCGATTTCCTACTAGAGTCCACTTTGTGGAGCACTTTCTACCCGCCTGTCTTTTTTTTTTTTTCCTTCAGTTTTTTTTTTTTTTTTTTTTTTTTTTTTCATTTTTTGATTTATTATATTATTATTATTACTGTTATTGTTTGGAGAGAAAAAACTTTCAGAATGGAAGGTTTTTTGCTTGTCACTGCTTATTTAACTTATCAAAAACGTATTTATTGCTGATCATATGCATTTTTTGTTAATTTTGTTTGTATTTATCTGGATAATGAAACGATAGAATATATTTTCTTTTATGTTAAATTATGATCTTCCGTATTAATCTAAAGATTGTGAAGACTTTTGTCATTTTTCCTTTTTTCACAGTTTAATATATTATACTACAATGACTTTTGTTTGCAACTACACATTGTTTAAATGAAACTTAATTTAAAGCAAAAAAAATGCAAAAAAAGTTTTGCGTTTTGATTATTTATTGTAGTTTTTTTTTTTTTTTTTTTCTTGTTATTTGCTCTCTTGTTGGACTGCAATTTCAGGATCTTTAGTACTGCCGTGTATCATTCCTTGACTTTTACCCTTTTTAGAGCTGACAAACTATGTTGCCTTGACTGTAACAGTTCTTTCCTGTTATTTCCTATGCGTGTTGCCTTAACAATCCAGTTCAATCCCTGCCATCTCGAAGAACATACAAGGTTACTTACGATCCCTCTTGAGTTCTCACAATCTACATGGCCTTTACTATTTCAGCTGTGGCCTTCTGAATTTTGAGCTGTAAGGGGCTCATTGTCCAACTTTTTGCACCTAGATGGGTGCCCTCCCCACTAGGGGATCATCTTGAGTTGGGGGGTGGTTAAGATTCTATATCTTTATTTCCAGTGCTGTTAAGATTCTGTATTTGTTCATTCAACAAATTGGCCTGTTTACCGTGGGTTTGAAGAAGCTGTGACACAAGCAACATAAAATTGAAAGGCATGAAATTAGTGTTGGGTTGGTCATGATATAGGGAGTGGTAACACCAAAATGACGCCCCTACCTCCGACCAATCGCAGGCACTTAATGGGACCAAACTTGAGTGTATGTTTGCCTTTTCCATTTTGGAATTGAACGTTTGTATCACTTGTCCTCCAGCATTAAGTGCCTCTATTTGTAAACATTCCGGGAAGCTGACGAATTATGCCTTTTTCTTTTAGTTTTTGTGAAAGATGGATGTTAAAAAGAATTCCATGTTCTGTCTTTCCTAGTAGTTATGGATGGAAAGGTTAACAGGACTGACGCAAAGAAAGTAAACTGTTGAATGTATTTTTTTTTTTTTTTTTTTTTTTTTACAGCCATTGCTGTTCACTACAGTAATTTCTATGTGAGTTTATATAAAATTGAGTTTTGTAACGACTGATTGCAGTTTAAACCAATAAACCCTGTATTTTTGAGGAAAAAAAAATTGATCTTGCTTTGTTTTTACTGTGCTAAGTTGAACAACTCGCTGATATGCTTATCTGGTGCAGCGAGATGCTTCATAATCGCGTTCTGCCTGCCTGGTTGTGAAAGGATGAGGGAGTTGTGTGCGGGGGACGTGGGGATTGGTGGACTGGAGTCGGAAGCGTATTGACCTGACGGGGACTGCCGTGCTTGACTTGGTCAAATCGAGTGTGTTTGGTGGGGTGGGAGTCTGGCCTTTATTTTTAGTATGGTCAAGGACAGTTCATTGAATACTCCCTTGAACTTGAGGATTGTACATTATGACAGGAAATGCCTTCTGGAAAACTGCTGAAGTTACTGAGGGCTTTGGGGATATTGAAATTCTTCACTCCGTGGTGGGGGTCAGGGGAGAACAACTACCCTGCAATAAGCAAGCTTTAAAACTGAACTGGTATAGTAAACAGTGCCCTTCCAAACTCCTCGATACTGCTTGGTGTTCTGGGAAAATGAATGTATGAAATGGCCATGCCCTCTGTGGATTAAAGTCTAGAAAAGGAGAAATGAAAATATTATGGTGCATAAACTTAGCTCGTCATGTTTTACTTCTGTTTTCTAATTCTGGGGAGGAGTGGGAGGAAAACTGTTCATTGGCCTTGAATGCCATACAGCTCCTGCTGGGCATGTGTGTGAACAGTGAGGATAGGGGTAAAGGGGAACACGGAAGGATGTTTTGAAAAGGGTGATAATGCATAGCTGTGTAGCTGGTTGGCCAGAAGCCCCCGTGTGGATACAGAGAGAAGAAACGTCTGTTTGTCACTGCAAAATGGGGCCTCAGTAAATGCAGGTCCGTGGGCTCTTTTGTGCGAATTTGGCCACCACACTGGTCCTTGTCACAGCAAAACCCCACATGTCATACTAGTTACAGATTGCCTGACTTCACTGCAGAATTCCAGTATATTATGTAATTTCAGATACTGTAACACAGAGCCATGCTGTGCTACTGAATGCCAAGCTGTTACAGAATTCTGGACTGTGGCAGACTTTCTTTTTTTTTTAGATATTGCCAGACTGTTAAACTCCCGACTGTGCTTCTGAATTCCTGACTGTTACAGAACTCTGGACTGCTACAGATGTCCAGACAGTTAAAGAATTTCAGACTGCCTCAGAATGCAAGTTTCTACAGAATTTGTGAGTCTCAGGTTGCTAGACTGTGATTTGGAATGTGTCAGAGTGAGTGACAATGTCAGGCTGAACTACAGAATTCCATATAATTACTGATTTTTTTTTTTTTTTTTTTGACGGGAATTCCATGCTATGCCACAGAATGCTGGACTGTAAAAGAATACCACACTTATCACATAATATCAGACTGCCTAAGAATTCCAGAGATGGTGTTAGGCAATGCCAGGCTGTTGCATGGAATGAAAGCCTGGCTGTGCTACAGAATTCCAATCCCGTTGAACCCAAGTATTCGGAACCCTGTCCCAGAACACTGAGCTTTTCGGTTCTTCAGTGTGTGTTTTCTGCGACTGCTTGCGAGACTGGAACGGAATGCCAAGTGTCCAGCTGCCCACCACGGCTTAAGTGTTGACTCAATGCCAGGGCTCTGAGCACTTTTTTTCTGAAGTATGCTGCTGAAGACTCAAGCCTTCTGACACCAGAAGCTAAATAAAACGGTATGTCTAAAGGATCAACATAAAAAAAAAAAAAAATTGATGAATTTTGCGCTCATCCGCACGGAGTTAAGCTGATTCTTACTCTTCCTTTGGTGAGTACAGGCCTTAAGTTCAACAAGCACTGTCACAGCACAGACCCTCTGCTCAAACTCCATGACAGCACAGTTTTCCCCTGACAGGAAGTTGACCCTCTCCCTGGAGATATGAGAGAGGCGATCGGGGGTAGGAGTGGACTGAGGCACATGGTTTCTGGCTGCCAGTCTGTGACTGCACTATGATTTTTGTCAGAGACATTACATCATTATGGCAGAATCATTGTGGTTTTTTTCAGAATTATGCAATGTATCCCTCCGTATGTAGCACGCTTTCTCGCTCACTCTGCTTACCTCTCCGCACATCTTGGTAAGTCACTGCAACAGATGAATTCACTACAGTTGCCATGTTTTCGCAGTCCGTTGTTTGAATGAGGAATACCGAATACCAGGATGGTAGCTGGGAAAGTGAGCTTACAGTGACATGCCTGTCAGTTCCTGCTGGAGATATTGGTCTCCTGCCGCATATCTACCCTTAATCAAACCTGATTTGTGGGTGGATTGTTCAGTCTATCTTTTGTTACATTACTGCTGATCTCATTCCCTGGTCTTAGCTCCAGGAAGTAAATTTCCATTTTCCTTCTCTTGACGGGTATAGACAGAACTGCCATACATATAAACAATAACTGTCTGTATTGGAAACAGAATGGCTAAAACCTCCTTGTTATGTGGAGAAGACTATGGTGAATTTGGGTAGGACCTTGCCACCTCATTATTATTCTCCACTGCCATTCTGTTCAAACCAGCATGATCTTGTTTTCACTCTTAATGATACAGTTTGCCTAGCTTTCTCGGAATCAAACAGCCAATAATTGCAGTCATTGCCAAGACGATAAAAAAAAAAAAAACAAAAACTGCACATTTCATTCATTTTTTCACAATGACATCTGACAACAAGCGATGTCACTTGGCTCTCTTCTTTTGTAATTTTGAAACATGAGCACCAGTGAATGACGCGGGAAGTACGTTAGTAATGCAGAAGGGTGTGAACCCTGGTATCCAAAGATCAGCCTGAGCCCCAGTTGAATTTGTTATAGCTGCCCTTGTTCTGTCACACTGTAGAGAACAAGAACACACACAAAGACACGTGACAGAAAATGGGCTGCTTCCTGTTTATGATGTATGCGCATTTAACGCACCAGGAAGTGGTTTACTGATCTTTAAGGGTGGAGGCAGGCCACAAGTTATTTTTATAGAGGTGACAGTGAATCTTCCAGAATCACAGCTGGTTTCTTCCCCAACCGTATGCATATGTGTGTATGTATACTTATGTGTATGTGTATACAAAAGCAAGTTGTTCACAATAATCTCTAATTGGACGGCACTGAAGAAAACACAAAACCAAAAAATAAAAGACAAAGCCAAATCTCTGCAAGCATTATAGTCTTATATTTGACTTGAAATTTGATATTCTTTTTCAAAAAAAAAAAAAATTTTTTTTTAAATACTGCCATGAAGTTATTATATCCGAATCAGGTGAGAAAAATTAAAATGCAAAGAGAATGTTAGAACAAGCGAACATTTTCTGCTCGAGAGGAAGAAAAATTGAGTCGCATTTTAGGACTTAAGCGCTAGTTAAGACAAACTCCTTTGTATCATCGGGCATGCTGCACGTGTCCGCCTGTGTCATATTCTAGTCTGCAGCTGTGAATCTATGACCTGACCAAGAACTGGAAACAATACCCCCACCCCACCCACATGTTTCCAATGAAGACAGGCCACTTCAGTAATCAGGCCAGAAACAGATATGACACTTCCCCTTTAAGGACTGCTGACATGCTGAGACAGGCAGTTGAGCAACAATCCTTTGGGTAGACTTTGCAATTGTTGTATCACCATTTTTTTCCCTCCCTGTTTGAGAAAGCGTACAAGGCAAATACAGGGGAAATGTGCAAACTCTGCATTGCGCTTCTTATCTCCTGCACCAGCTGATGGCTCTGTGGCTGTGTCAGGGCCAAGGGGACAGGGAGAGGGGAGGTTGGGGCGGGTGTGCAGAGGTTCATCTCTACAGGGCAGGCTAGGGTCAAGAGTAAAGGAGCAGAGCAGTGGAGGGAGATATGATTTTTAAAGTGAAAGCAAGCTTGACCTAAGTAAAGACCACTTTTAAACGCTGCAGTGGCTGGGTGTTGTTCTTGATGAGCCTCATGACTCGAACACTTAAACATGGCAGACTTATATAAGCAATAAAAAAAAATGACATGCCAGTCATCTTACGAAAATAATTGATCACCCAGTTGTTTAACACTCAGGTGTGCAATTATTGGCGTACAGTGATTGGCATGTTATTGTTTATTGTGCCTTTGTCAGAGTTACCACACGCATAAGCTTGGCTAAAAACAATGAGTTTTCATCAAATAAAAAATTGTGTTTATGTGCGGACTATTTATTGTATCTCCCCGACTACGATAGTCGGGATATACTATGGTTTAGTTCCAGGGCCGCTGCTGCCACCACCGCCGCCACAGCGGTTTTCTGTTCCAGGCTCTGGAGGCTTCAAAGTTTATAGGATTTTTCCTCTAAATTTGCATAGTCAAAGATATTTATTTGGCAATGCTCAAGATAAATTCTCTGCAATTTCTGACATCCAATATGGCCGCCGGTGGCCATTTTGTTGAAAAAAGTTTTTTTGCAGATTTTGTGTTTTCTGCTAATTTTCAGCCACATTTACATATAAACATGTACAGGGATGCATATTAATGCCATAGCAAGAGTAAAAACAGTAACATTGCGGCTGAAAAATTTGCAAGTGATCTCTCATGGGGATCGGGGAGATACACGACTCGGTCCCTGTGGCGACCGAGTTATCTAGTTTACTTCTGCCATTATTAAACTAGATAACTCAGTCGCCACAGGGACCGAGTCGTGTATCTCCCTGATCCCTAAATTTCGGACAAAATGGCTGCCGGCAGCCATATCGGATGTCCGAAATTCACGAAAATCGGTCTTGAGCATCGTCCAATCAACATCTTCGCCTGTGTGAAATTTGGAGAAATTCCTGTAATAATTGTGGCTTCCAGATCCCAGAACAGAAAATCTCTGCGGCGGCGGCCCCTGAAAGAAACCACAGTATCTCCCGACTATCGTTGTCGGGGAATTACAACTATGTTGTTTCAAAACAGCCAAAGCTTCCTTTGCTGTGTGTATGAGTGTGGTTGCTAGTTCTATCATAGACATTGTAAATAATGGATGTCATTTTGTTGGTATTCAAGAGCTGTGGTCACTATTTCCACAGTGTTCAACTGGTAAATAACGGGATGTATGAAATGCATCATAAGTTTCACTATCATGCCTCTAAAAGTCGCATCTTTAGCAATGCAACCAGTTACCCAGTACACTCTGTTGGACTGTCAAAATCGGTTTCGCATTGGCTTAGTTTAAACTGGGGGCCAGTATCGCAAAGCAGAATGACTGAATCTGCTGGACTACTGACCCGAGTAATACGCAGCCAGAACACTTTTTAATTCTGTCATTGGTCCACATGTTTCGGGATTCTGGGTTTCACTCTGTGTAGTGGTCTGGATGGTCTAAGCTGTGTTTTTTACACCATTAGCTGGTCATATCTGATCGAAGGTAGTTAAACCTGGTCTCTATAGCTGGACAAAAGTGGTCAGTGCTAGTTAAGCTGGTAGAGTGAGCTTGAGTCAGCCAGTGAAAGACTGGTTGACCTGCTAAATCTGTTAAAAAGAGAGATTAAACCTGCT
Source organism: Gymnothorax javanicus (assembly GCA_029692085.1). Lineage (NCBI taxonomy): Eukaryota > Metazoa > Chordata > Actinopteri > Anguilliformes > Muraenidae > Gymnothorax > Gymnothorax javanicus. Next base: position 27,942,389 of record CM056193.1, read on the forward strand.
TAACCAGCTCAGGCTGGTTATTGCTGGAATTTTCAGCTGCTTGCTGCACCCATCCCTGTAACCCAGATTGATCCTCCGTTGTTTTCACAGTAGTTTTCATAGCTATTCTTCTGTTTCCAAACAGTACATAGTCATCGGGCAAATAACCGTGTCATATCGCTAATCTTGTGGACTTCACTCAACAGTTCAATAACTTGCTCCTGTTGCGTAGCTAGTCATTATGACACAGTTTTCCCAACCAGGTACAAAAATCTTGGACTTGCCATGCGCAGTACCATACATTTCTAAGACTGAGAGACAGCTCCTGACCTTAAAAAAATATACAAAAGAAGAGAAATGAGGTTTAGGCTGCAGAGTGATTGAAATCTGTGGTTGAGGAAGATCCTCCTGGGCCCTGCAGCGATAGGTGTGGCAGCCACAATGGGACTGGGAGATAGCTGGCTGTCTTACTTTCAGGCTACTTGCGGAGACAGGCTAGTCCTCAAACACTGCCAGCGGTGAAGAAAGTAGAACATAACACCTATTTATGGAGTGCAGCGTTGTCTTATGGGTCTGCTAAAAGCTTAGTTTGTCATGGTCAAGCCAGTGTGCGGGGGGAGTCTTTGTCTCAACACAGACATTACTGAGACTTCCCGCTGGTAGACCAAACCAACTGTGTAGTGTCTTCACGCACAACAACAACAACAAAAAAAGCCTGTTTTAAAGTGTTTCTGTCTTTTATAGAAACTTAAAATCTCATTTATTTCTTCTCGAGTCAAAAGTTTATTTTAAGTTGCTGCTTGCTTAAGTTTTATTACCCCATTGACAAATCTTGCATTAAGTCTAAATTTTTCACCACTTTGGCAATGTTTTGACTCTTGTAGAAAAAAGTCATGGAAATAAGATTTTAAGACCAAATATAATGTTGAAATGCTTTTAAAATTTGAGATTTAATTATTTTTTGTTTGTTTTATGCCGTGGGACAGGTTTATCTGCTTATGGGTGGTTTGCATATGATGGCCAGAAAATGGTTTTGTTTTTTTTTTGTCACAAGCATCAATGCAGCACTTAAATGTATTCAAAAACTGTGAAAATGATTGATGTCAACAAAATTCCTTAATTTAGCCATGAACCAGGCTCTTTTCATGCACAAATATCACGATTCCTTTGGGCCGAGAAAAAAAAAAAGAAAAGAAGAAAGATGGACTATACATACTCTATGGCTTCCAAGGAGTCTTTTCTGTTGTCCATAAAAAATTTGACCTGTAACCTCTAGCAGTCACAAATATTGATCCAATTTAACAAAACTATATGTGCAACATCTTTTGCACATTAGCTACTGTGGGATTGCATTTCAGAGCTGCATACCCAAAAGTGGGCGTGGCAGAGTGGTCATATTACAAAACTGAAGTTGTCCATTTTAGACCTTTCAAATACAGCTATAAAGCTGAAACTTTGTATATACGTATTACACGACATGTCTCAACATTTTAAGGAAGCGCTTTTGATGTTTTCTGAAAAATGGATGTTTTGTTACCTTTGACATTCCTTGACCCATAGACACCAATTTGAACAACTCGTAATCTTTTGCGGTCATAAATATTGATCAAATTTGATGATATTTTGGAAGAAACAGCTTTAGCACATCAGCCACTTTTTATTCCACCTTGTACCCCACTCCCAAATGGGCATGCCATGGTGGCAGGGGAATTGAGTGTCAGGTTCACTTGAACTTCTCGTTATTTTTTCCAGTTCTGCCTGTGTACATACTGCTCAGCTAAATGAGATACAACATGAGCAAATTACATGACTATTATTTATGTGATTCCTCTATACAAATCGACCTACATTGGAAGTAGCTGGGAGTGGTTTCCCATAAACAATCTGAGTGTAAGGGCTCCGATCACTGGCCCAATAGCTGCAATAATTTTATTGAGGCCACAGAGCTACCAAACTTTCGCAGTCCTCAGAACACACTTCAGTTATGAGGTTATTGGGTGCCTTTTGGTAATTTAGTAAAATACTATACTCCATACTCCACCCTGATTTGGTTTTTGGGTTGTCACCATTGATGTTAGCCATAAACATGATCAAACACAGCCCACTGTCATCCTTCTTAGACCAAATAGCCCACTGCAATCCCTCTTAGACCAAACCATAGGACACTGCCATCCTTGTTAGACCATGGGCTACTGACTCAAAAAGCAGTCATAGTGCAAAGTTCAGTTTCAAGGTTGAGAAACAGTGAGAGAGAGAGACAGAGAGAGAGAGAGAGAGAGAGAGAACCCAGAAAACTGTGCACTACTCGTTTTTTTCTCGTATTTAAGAATGCTGTTTCTAAAACAATTTCTTATCCTTACCAGTCATAAGATCCATTAGAGTTAATGGTGAAAGCACGAGCATCTGGATATTAGATCATTGTTCTTTATTTTATTTCATTAGTCATCGCTTGCACGCTGTATTTATAATATTCAGGCTATTCTTTTAATTTTTCTTTCTGGACAGCTGTTTTCAGTTACTGGGGTATCATACATTGGGAAGGCATGCTGACTCCCATTGAGCTCTAACCCACTTAAGAGTGAGGACTTGATTAGCGACAGTGATTGCAGCTTACAGCTAACTCAGTGCCAGGTTTAACATCTGAGATAAACACAACACATTTCATCAGATTTTTTTTTTCCCCAGCCCATAACATTATTTTTCATTTCAGCAGAGCAATCAGACCATTCAAAGCCATGATCCATCGCTATTAAGGACACCCTGGTTTCCGTTTTACTCTGCAGTTCAGGGAGGACCAGGGGGAAAATGCTTCCAGATTTCTCTCTGCACCTCCAGTTCCAGCTCAATCAATACATCTTTTCTGCGTCTCTGGGATGGGAGGTACATGGGAGTGTGCGTCAAGAGTCAGGACCCTATCATAATGAAGTCTGATGTACTTGTGAAAGAGATGCCCGACCCTACCAGGCAGAAATTCAACCACCAGTTTGATCGGTCGGCCCTCCTTCCCAATTCAGAACCTGCAGCTTTATCCAAATTACACCCGCATCTTACACAATTTAGCCTTAAGATGGTCTCAAGCCTCACCAAAAATGTCACGCATGGCGGATTTTCAGAGCTCTTCCGATGTCAATTTTGGCCCCTGCATCTGTTTCCTGATTGCGTCTGGCCAAACCGACAATTTACTCTCAGGTCCTAAAATACATTTTCTGATTCTTCGCAGCATTTTATGTTCACAGTTCTGTTTCGTTTCTTCACTTTCTGTTGCGTTATAATTACCGCTTGAGAAGAACCCACTTTGTTTGTCCAGCCAACCCCACCCTACAGCGATTTGAGTGGATTCAGTAAAATAGCAAGTTCTAAAACTGCAGACTGGTATCATATTTTCAAATTTGATCTTATAATCTTACATATGGATTGCATTAAATTGACTACAAACAAACAGGAAACGCAAATTACAACAAAACCATCCACAAATGCATAAAGTTTATTTGGCTCTAAGGCCTTAAAGGGTATTTTCATTCATGTGAACTTTATTTCTTCATATGAAATACCATTTTGACAGAGACATTTATTTATACAGTACATTTAGATTCATATCCTATTTTCACATCTTCCAGCTGAAGCACATCATCCCAAAGCAGGATTTCACATTAGTTCATTAGTGTATACCATTATGCAGCTACAGATGCCACATACTCAAACATAAGCAGAAGAACCGCTCTAAGTGAATCATGTTTCTTTTTTTGTGTGTGTGGCAAACCAGACACACAACTTAAAACCTAAACTGTATGTTCGGAGGATTCATAGAGGTTGGATTATGCAAGAGAGTTTGCTCATTGTACAATGTAGTTATAATCTGGAAATCTTATGGCGAATGGTAGGTATAAACTACCAAGCTAACATACTGTGGTAAGAATAAAGTTAATAATCTCAGAATTACATATAAACCCATGACTGTGACTGACCAGCAGTGAAGCGTGAACATTTTCCATGTCTTACTTTCATTTCCTAGATTAATAGAGCTATTGGTTTGTAAGCAGTGGGTTGAAACTATTTAAATATTAGGGGTTTTTTTAATAAACCATAAACCACTGATTCAAGAAGCATGTTCTGCTTGAAAGGAGATGGAATTTTAGATAGTTTCCAAAGAGGAACATGGTTATGAGTAAAAGTAAATAAATAAATAAAGTGTGCTGTTATTCATAATGAGATCAATTGAAGTGATTGGACTCAGCACATAAAGCAAAACAAAATAAAGTTTGTTAGTCATTTTGTTTGCGTGTTAATGTTTGATCTCTTTTTAGCAGCTAAAACGAATAATTGCCGCTTGTTTTGCAACCTTATTGTCCTTTAGTGTCTTCGTAACACTGGAAGTACGCTGTGCAAAGCTGATTCACGTTGTCTCCATGATGAGTGAAGGAACTGGTTGAGGGTCAGGGAATATTGTCGCACTGTGTAAGTTCACGGAAAGCTTAAGAGATACAGACAATGATGACCACCACAGCTCATACTCTTTCGTTTGTCTGCTGTTTGCTGTTTCCAACAACCATAATGTCTCTGAGAGGCTGAACAGTGATGCCCAAAGGCATAGGCTCCAGAAGCCCTTAGGAGCTAAAGCCCATAATGCATCACAGTGATCCACCTGCCTATCATGAGTGTAAGACAGTGGTGCTCAATTGTGTCATGGAGGGCTGAGAGTATGCAAGCTTTGATTCTACCCATTTGCTACACCTGGCGATTTCACTGATTATCACACTTTCAAGCAAAGGAGAGATGTAATTGATGTAATCCGCAGCTGTAATGATTGGTAGGAATGAAATTCTGCACACTCTCGGTCCTCCATGGCACATGATTGGGCACGACTGGCGCGAGGCCATCACTCACTCTTACGGTAAATGTCATGCGGCACTGTTCCAAGACTTTTGGGGACCCTAGGAAAAAAATTATCACTTGCTGATTTTTATGGTTGAAACTAATGCAGTCCTGGGAAAGCAGATTGGGTTTAAGGCTTGATGCCTGGACTTCCAAGTGAAGGGGATTGTTTTGATTATGTGCGCTCGTCAATTTCTTCATAAAGAGGCCCACAGCTTTTTTTGAAACTCTGCGGTTAGCCCACCCTAGTTGTGTTAGAGCAGAGGGCAGCCACAGAGCTGGACCCAAGGATTAAGTCCAGTTCTGAGGCCAGCGCTTCAGTCATGATAACAGCCGAAGTATACCTTATCTGATATGCATGCGGTGTGGCTGGAAAGTAGGTTACCTGGGGAAAACTCACTAGACAGGGAAAGCATGCAAACTTCATGCACATCAGATTAGACCAGACTATGGCCCAGAAACTTTTTCTGTCCAGTCACAAAGCGGTGACTTCCTCTCAAAGGCATTTCAGTTGACCCTGAGGCCAGCGCTCATCATTGTACATCAATGGAGTGCATGCAGTTTACACAGTTCATTGTTAAGAAATTAGGGTATGACCTATTAAAACCCAAACCAGCCCCCCCCCTACCCTGCTTCCTTCTCTGGGAGTTCCACAGGAACAGGGTGGGGGAGGCCAGGGTTCTCGTGCGGGGGCCAAGTTGGGTTCTCAGGTTACAGATCCTTTCCTGGACACCATGCCGCGCGAGTTCTGCGGCAGGTGGAGTTCGCTGTTGCAGGTCCAAGGCACGTAGAGGTACTCCTCCTCCTGGAGGTTCAGCTGGTGGGCTCCGCTCTCTCTGCCTGTAATGCACACCTTGCACACAGGCACATTTCGACGAGGGTGGCGAGGTAGCGCAGCTACTGTAAAGTTGCGGTTCCTAAGCCAGACAGAAGGATCCATTGTCCTGCCTCACCACTGCACTTAGAATAACTGTTTGGGAAAAGGAAGCTGTCGGAAACTTTCAAAGGGTTTGTGGTAGACACTAATGCTACTCCCACACACACCCCACCTCCAGCATCATCCGCTGAGGACGACTCCCTAATTAGGTAATTTCTCAAGGGAACATGCTGGATCCAGACTCCACAGGATGAAAAATTCTGCGTATGTGGAAGCTAAAAAGAGTAACTGGACCGCTACCGCATGTCTCACTCAAGTCTGTTAAGTGTAACTGAACCTCAGTTAACCGTCTTTTCTTCTGTCAATGACATCAGCAGCACAAAAAGTTGGTGCTTTGCAAACTGATGGTTTATTGAGTTGCACTGGGTCAGCTGTCGCCATATCACGCTAGATTGTTGATGAGCCACAGCCTTAGTTAAATGAGTGCTGCTTAGATGCTATAGGAGCTCTCAGAGCAAACTCACAAAATCATAATATTCTAAGTCGTGCTAGCAGTGGTATCCTTAGTTGTAGTTGTGTCTATGGTCGTAGTATTCGGAGTTATTACAGGTGTAGTGCAGTATTAGCATTCTGAGAAAACACACGCAGAAAGTAAAGGCTGCAGTCCGTTGACATGGACGGTGAACAGCAGCGAACTATGCTTCGCGAACGCAACGCAAGTAATCTGCACCCGGCATAAATTTGGCTGAGCATGCCTTTGTAAATATCGTTGAAGATTATTCCAGGCAGACTTCCATCAAAGCTAGGCCCTTAATGAGGAAACCTGTCAGGACTGCTCCAATCTCTTCACTTCCCTGAGGTCATTCACCATCTGAGTCATCCACATTTGCAGTTGCCAAACGCAGGTAATTGAGCCGTACTTTCATAATACACCTGTTAGCCTGCAGAGATGCAGGCAGGCCCTTTGGCACACTCAAACACTAAGAAGTTAAGTCCCCAGCCCGAGGGAAAGAGGGCAAAGGGAAACTTCCTGAAGGATGGGTGTGTTGTTTCAGCTTGCCCTAGTCTGAAGCTCAGCCTGGTCATTGAAAGCTTGTTCAGCCGCAACCAAAAAGCTGCAGGCGCAGATTTCTCAATACACACCTTCAATGAGGAAAAACAAGATTTTTTTTTTTCCTGACACTAGAATTTGTTCTCTTTAGGCATTTTGAGAATCTTCACATGATAAAAGTGGAGATGTTAACCAGCTGTGTCCTCCATTTCACGCAGCGAGATTATTAAACCCAACAGGTCAAATGAATTAGACAAATTAGTTCTGCCCTGTGGACTTTCCTAGCATTTAGACTGGAGGGAACTCAATAATGTACAGGAATAGTGGTGACGCTGTCATCTCCTGAAAAAGATAACCTTTCATCTTCCTGCATAGGGCAGTCCCTGGTCTCAAATAAGGTTACCTACCTTAATCATGGCCATTGCAGTCAATACCCAGAAGGAGGGGTGGGGAGGGGTTTGTGGGACGGACTGGACTGATGTGTTCTATCTTTTCTCTGAATGTTGAATCCTGGAATTGAGTAAACTTCCCACATTGGAAAAAAAAAAAAACTTGGAAAAGATCTTGACAAGTGGCTGTTTGCCCAGCTCATAGTCCATCACCCAGCCCTCTGAGCACACACTGCCACCGATAAAGACTTCAGGGGTAGAACTATGGGACAAAAGGGCAGTTTGTGGAGCAGACATTAAAAGCGAGATGTTTCTGACCGGACTGCAATCGTGGTCGGGTTTTCTTCAGTATATAACAGTGCATATACGTATACTCTGTGACTGAACAACATTGTTTTTTACTTTTTGACCACATTACTAGCATGTACATTCTATGCACTAGTATATACACAATAATGGTCTAGTCAGAAATATCTTGCTATTAACATCAGTGCAACAAATTGAACACTTTCTATTTGGCCACATCAGCAGGTGCATGCAAGCTTCTGGTCTCTTGGCTAATAACAATCTTTATTTAAAAAACATATTATTTCCAGACAGGGAGTATTCTTTCATCTTTAAATTGTCTCAATAGAGTACTGAGGTGACCATAGCACTGCTGCTTAGCTTCATGTGTTGGAAGTAAATCCCTATAGAAATTTATGAAAGGGTTCAGAGACTTTCGGATATTACTCAAAATAGAACTAATTTTATGAGCCAGCAAGCTCTGAGATTAGTCCATGGAGTATATGGATGCAAGAGAGCTCTTCAAATTCAAAGTTTATTGTCAAAAATGTGATGCTTACACTTGAAATTCAGTTTAAATTCAGTTTCGCAGACTACATTTCGACTACACAAACACCAGAATAGCCAGTGATTTGTTCCCAGCCATTCGGGTACCTCAGTTTCAGCAGGCGTTTGCAGCTTTAACTTAACAGAGGCGGATCAGTGTCATGAATCACAGAAAACATAGTCAATGCTTCGTTTACTATCTATTGGCTACCTCAAGAAACCCGTGGAATCTGCAAACTTACTTCACAGCAGGCTGCTATTAGCCAGCAAACAGGAGGTGCATAGAAATCAACTGATATCAGCGAGACAGCAACTTGTGATTATATAGCTGGCTAACAAGGTCAGTGACGCATTGACGAGATTGATTATGCTAGCTGGCTAGCAAGCTCCTGGCCTCCAGTATTTTACGCTGGCTAGCGTGAGCCATATGTTTAAATTTGGTGCTGGCTAGCCACTTAACTTGATAACTAGCTAGGTTAGGTTAACTAAGTTGAAGATACAGTAACTTACCAATAAGCTAGGTGCTTCACCAGGCCTTGCTTTTTAAGCCTTGCTTCTTGCTTTGGGAACCAGGTGGATACTAATGTGCTGTTGTGTTGCTTTCAATGTAATTAAGGTCAAAGATAATTTACATATTACTCTTTTCAGTTATAATTTTAATGTAACATATCACCCAACTTTTTCTGAGTTGGGTTAATATATTTTTTGTTTCCACACGCTGAAGAATTAACTCCATATACCTACGGTCCCATTCAGCTGCTGTATTCAAACCTCTGAAACTTCGGGCCTATTTTTAATTGTAGTGAAGATCCATAGGTTTCCAACAGCCCTGAATATGTCCTGCTGAATTGCGGGGAAATGTGTATAAAATGGTGTACAAAATCAAGAGATGCTACGGCCATAAAAATGGCATCCTGGGTTTGAATATTTCTCTCAAAATGAGTGCTATGCAGCTTCAGTAAAGCGCTGCAGTCAGCAGATACAGAATATGTATGTGACAATGTCCATCAACAGGAAAAAAAAATGCTTTTCTGAAGTTAAAACAATTTCAGGGTATACTTCAGTGAAAAATGTAGTTTAAGGGGTTAACTAATCCAACTCAGATAGTTGGAAATTGATATGGCCAGCAGAGATGTCAAACCGATCCAGTTCTCTGATTGGCTGCAGTCCATGGCTTATCTCATGTCAATGATCCACAGTTACTGTTGGTAATAAGTAATGCCCGATGACAGCAAAGCATATACTATTTAATCTCTGTTGGCAGGTAATGACAGAATAGGAAGCACCTAAACAGAATGCATCATAACATAACATAACATAACATAACATGAATGGCGAGAACAGGCCGTTCAGCCCGACTAGGCTCGCCAGTTTCTTTATACTATTGTGAATATATCACTTCAGATACTCAATGACACAATGGTATCTAGCTTTAAGTCAAGCCTGCTCTTGAAAACTCCCAAGGTCTCTGCCTCAACAATATGGTCAGGCAAGCTATTCCACATCGAAATGACTCTTTGGGTGAAGAAATATTTCCGAATATCAGTGCTAAATTTACCCTTAGTCAACTTCCATTTGTGACCCCGAGTTCTACTAACAACACTTGGTCGAAGAAATCCTACATAATTCACTTTGTTAATCCCTTTAACATATTTAAAGACCTCAATCAGATCACCCCTAAGTCTCCTTTTCCTAAGACTAAAGAGATTAAGGATCTTAAGCCTCTTCTCATAGCTTTCATCTTTTATACCCGGAATTAGCTTAGTGGCTCTTCTCTGAACTTTTTCTAGAGCCTCTATATCTTTCTTAAAGTATGGTCCCCAGAACTGTACACAATACTCCAGATGTGGTCTGATGAATGTGTTGTACAAAAGAAGCATCACCTCCCTGGATTTGTACTCAATACTTTTGGCAATGTATCCCAGCATCCGATTGGCTTTTTTAACTGCTACGGCACAATGGGTAGAACCTGTGAGGGTTTGGTCAACAATCGCTCCCAGATCTTTTTTGTGTGGAGCGCATTCCAATTTTAAACCTCCCATGAAGTAATCCTGTCTGATGTTTTTATTACCTACATGTACAACTTTACATTTCGCTACATTAAATTTCATTTGCCACATTTCTGCCCAATTCTGGATTCTATCCAAATCATCCTGAATCACTTTAGTGGACTCTAAACTATTTGCCAAACCTCCCAATTTAGTATCATCTGCAAATTTAACTAATTTTCTCTCAATATTCCTATCAAGGTCATTAATGTAAATGAGGAACAGCAGGGGTCCCAACACCGATCCCTGGGGGACGCCACTCCCCACCATACCTAGCTCAGATGAGATACCACTGACCACCACTCTTTGTGTTCTGTCCTGTAACCAGTTTTGAATCCACTCCTGAATACCTCCTGTAACTCCAACGGAGCTCATCTTAAAAATTAGTTTCTTATGCGGTACTGTGTCAAATGCTTTCTGAAAATCCAAGTGTATGATGTCATAAGCCCTGCTCTGGTCATAAGTCTTGGTGGCCTCTTCAAAAAATTCCAGAGGGTTTGTCAGGCATAACCTTCCCTTACGGAAACCATGTTGGCTATCCCTCAAGATATTATTACGTTCAAGAAATAAGTCCAGCTCATATTTTATGATAGATTCCAGTATTTTGCATGCAATGCAAGTTAAACTGACTGGCCTGAAATTTCCTGGCTCAGTACGGTCCCCTTTCTTATATATTGGGATTATATTGCCCTGCTTCCAATCATTTGGTATTTCTCCAGTTTCTACAGACCGTCTGAAGATGGCGGATGGCGGCTTAAAGATGATCTCACTAACTTCCCTGAGCAATCTAGGATATAAGCCATCAGGACCCGTCGCCTTATCTGCCTTTAGTTTATGCAACTTGTCTAATACTTTTTTATCCCTAACCTCAATTTCCGCTAAATAATCTTGAGCATTGGATATGCCCTCTGGCCGCATAAAAACCCGCTCTGAGGTAAAATTCTCAACAAAGTAACTGTTTAAGGTATCCGCAATATCCTTGTTATCATATAGCAGTGATCCATATTTATTCTTTATGCACTTAACCTCCTCTTTGTCTTTCCTTTTTCTGGTACAGTACTGAGAGAAGTGCTTAGGGTTAGTTTTTTCCCCTCTGCAATTTGTCTTTCATACAGTCTTCTAGCATTCCTCAGTTCTTTTTTGACCACAGCCTGCATTTTACAGTATTCAGCCTTAGTGTTCTCATTGTTATCCTTTATATACATCTTATAAAGATTCCTTTTTTCCCTCAAACTCCTACGAATAGCTGTGGTCATCCACTGAGGATTCTGCTTTTTCAGCTTACTTTTGGACACCTTTGGAATGAATTTGCATTGTGAATCAAGTAAAACCCCCTTAAATCTTTCCCACATCTCATTTACAGACTCACAGTCCAGGAGTGTCTCCTATTTTATTTTGTTTAGATATGAGTGTATCCTGTCAAAGTTTGCTTGCCTAAAATTGAAAATTTTTGTTTTTGAAGACACCCTTTTAATTTCCCATGAAACATCAACATTAACAGCAGAGTGATCAATAGTCCCAAGTGGCTCCAGTACCTCAACATTTCTAATTCTATCTGGGTCATTACAGAGCACTAAGTCTAAAATTGCCTTCTCTCTTGTAGGTTTATTAACATACTGCACCAAAAAAATTATCATTTATAACATCTAGAAATTCTTCCGCTCCCCTACCCTGTCCTTTCACCATTTCCCAATCGATACCAGGATAATTTAAGGCTCCATTATTAATAGTCCCTCCTCCTTTACAAGCTTGCGTAATCCTCTTAAAGAGAATTTCATTGAAAATACTGTCCAAAGCTGGCGGTCGATAGCATACTCCGATGTTTAAACCAGTCTCGTGTTTGCCAATGAGCCTGACCCAGATATCGTCACAAGGCAAGGAATGCTCAATTTCAGGAATTTCCTGCACATTTATGTTTTCATTCACATAGAGTGCTACACCCCCTCCTCGCCTATTGCATCTATCCTTCCTAAAGAGCTTATAACCTTCTATATTATATTCATCTCCATCTTCTTCACTAAGCCATGTCTCTTAAATCCCAACTATGTCATAGCCCTCACTAATCATAATGGCCTCAAGTTCTGGAAATTTATTTTTTATGCTTCTTGCATTTAGATAAAAACATTTCAGGTTATCATGAATGCTCTTCCCCTTCGATTTCCCATGTGCCCGCTGCTCCAAGTCCCTCACTACGCTTTGTTGCTTTAAAAATATATCATCAATAGTGCATGTAACGCTATCAGCCTCCATCAGGGCAGTCTGCATTTCCCTCTGTATAACACTCTCTAACCTCCCTGCCCCCCAAGTCCCTAGTTTAAATAACTCTGTGCTGCCCTCAGCATACCCTTACCCAGTGCAAAGGTACCCCTCCGGTTCAGGTGTAGCCTGTTCGGCTTGAACAGGTCACCCCTGTCCCAGAAGTAGTTCCAGTGCCCCATAAACCTATACCCCTCTTTCCTACACCAGGTTCGTAGCCACGTGTTAAACCTCCAGATAAAATTCTGCTTCCCTCTGTTTGCACGTGATACCAGTAGAATTCCGGAGAAAACTACCGTGGAGGATCTGCTCCAAAGCTTTCCAGCTAATTCCACAAATTTGCCTTGCAGAACCTCAAACCTACCCTTACCTATGTCATTTGTCCCAACATAGACCATGACAACTGGATCCCTCCTCGTTCTGGCCAGAAGCTTGTCCGCATGCTCCAGGAGGTCTCCTACCTGGGCACCAGGCAGGCAACACACCATACAAGACTCCTTGTCGCGCGAACAGACTAAGCTGTCTATTCCTCGAGTCCCTCACTATCACTAACTCTCTTTTCTTAGGGGTAGAGGCCAACAGGGTGCCCTGATGCTCATCAGTCCCCCCACTCTCAGGGTCAGGGGCCAAGTTGAGTTCCTGCAAGGGCCGAAATCGGTTGGACACCTCAAACACTGGAAAAGCTGTTGCTATACGGCATGCACGCCCTTTCCTGCGCTGACGTCCTACAGTCACCCAACTTTCTCTCCCTGCCTGCTCTGGGGTCCCCGCACCACCCTGCTTTGGCGTACACACCATTTCTCTAAACGACATACTACTTAGTTCCTCTAGGAACTCTACTGATTGCGAACTATGTTGCACCGCCAACTGGCCCTGGAGATCAAGGATCTTGCCCTCCAGATGCTCAATTAGCTGGCAACGGTGGCAGACAAACCCACCCTGGAAATCTCTTTCCAAAAGTGCGATCATCCTGCAACCGTCACATAGTTTTGGCCACATTTTGAACCCCCTACCTAATGACCTCACTCACCCTAGATAACAAAGAAAATTATTAATGCTGAGACAGAAGCTCAGGAACCACAATTTATTAACCTGAGAATCCCTAAGCAGCAGTCACAATAGGAACCCTGGGGAAACTATGTAAATGGATAATAAGCCTCTTTTAACAGGGGCTTAGTTTCAGTTAACAAAAATGAAAAAATGAAATGAAAAAATTGAGACAAACTCTATATGTAATAAGTACTCCTAATAAGCTGACTTGACTTTATATAGTCATTATATACAGTGCCTGACAAAAGTCTTGTCACTTATCCAAGTTGTAGGAACAACAAATAATAACCTGACTTGTAGTTGATCAACTGGAATCAAAAATGGCTTAAATGAAAGGCAAAGCCCTCTAGATTATGCGAAATATACCAAAATAGAGTTTTGTGTCATTCATTGAGTTTTATAATTTAATTTGTACAGAACGGTCAGATTTTGCTTGGACAAAAGTTGTCACAAAAAAAATGTGGAAATTATACATACACTTGATTTTTAATATACAAATATGCCACAATAATATCAGAACATAAAGTCATGGTGCCTTGGAAAAAAGAATTAATATTGCGTATGACTCCCATGAGCTTGGAGGACTGCATCCATAGGTCTTGGCAATGACTGAAATAACTTGATGATGAAATCATCTGGAATGGCAAAGAAAGCAGTCTTGCAGGACTTCCAGAGTTCATCAAGATTCTATGGTTTCATCTTCCAAGCCTCCTCCTTCTGTTATGATTCTGCTCTGTCTGTCATGATTCTGCCATGTTTGTTATGATTCTGCCATTCCCTGTTATGTTTATGATTATGTCTGTTAGGTTTTGCCATGTTCTGTTTAGTTTTTGCATTTTGCCATGTTTTCGTTTTTGCCATTCCCAATCCACTATTCTGTTAGATTCCGGTCCATGTCTTTGTTCATGCCCTGCATTGCACTTTGTCTCCCCTGTCTGGTCTCTTGTTAAGTTACAGCTTCTCCCCAGTCCTGCGTGTCACATGCTTAGGTGATTTCATGGTTTCTGGGTTTCAAACATTCCTTCCAATCTCGTTTGCTTCCTTCGCCTCTTTTCTATATTACTAACCAATACTAACAGTTTGTTGTTTTCGTTAAAGTTACTAACCCAAACTAACATTGTATATAATACTAACTTACTAACGAGCACTAGGGATTGTATAGCTGCACTTACTAATTGATTAACAAGCTCTCAGCACTCGCCCTGTTCTAGTCTCTGCCTCTTGCCTGCACTTAGTCTTTGCTGCAATTCAGCAGATCCTCTGCACCTGCTCCACTCTGTCCTACCTCTCATTATCTGTGCACATTAGAACTCCCTAACCGAGCTGTATGTTTTGTCATAGGTTGTCTCGTGTTCCCTGTCCGCGTTTTTGGCTTTTGCCAATTTCATGTGATTAGGTTCTCCTCATGTTCCCTCCTTTGTAATTAGTCTGATCCTCATCACCTGATCCTAATCATAGCATGTGACTTCCCTTGAGTGTATTTAAGCTGTCTTCTCACTGCAGTTCCCTGTCAGAACGTTTCCTCTTGCTTACCTGTGCTGCTATCTTTTCGCCTTTGTATTCATAGTGTTAATCTTCTGACTGGACCGCCCGACTTACGATTTTTGGCTCTGCTCTTTTGTACTTTTGTCTGCATCTGTTTTCGAACCCTTTTTGCCCGACTACGAGTTTTTGTGTTTGCTGCCCTGGTAACGGTTTTGATTTCGACCTCTGGATTTTGGCTTTTGCTTCTCTGTCAATCCTGTGCCTGTGTACCGAACCTGTTTTTGCCCGACCACGATTACTGTGATTGCTGCCCTGGTTTTTTGACTTTTGGATTTTGTCCCTGGGATTGTGTTCTTTGGATTGTGGACTTTGTACTGTCGCCTCCTGCTCTGCGGGGGTTCGCCCCCTTTCCAATAAAATCCCATTTTACCTTCACTGCTCGACTCTCGCGTCTGGTTCCAGAACCGTACCTAACAGTACGTTCTGACCATCATGGAGCCAGCGAGCATCAAGCCTCTGCAGGCTGCAGTGAAGGAACAGGGCGAGCAGTTGGAGTGCCAGCAACAGCAGCTCCAGTTCATGATGCAGCACCTTCAGACCATGTCTTACCAGATGGCCGACCTCACCCGGTCCCTACAAGCCGCACAGCCCTTCCGCTCTCCCCCAGCAGCCCGTCACTACTACCTCTGCCTCCGTTTCTGCACCAACCACTGCCCCACCCGCTCCGGTTCACGAACCACGCCTGCCCCCTCCTGAGAAATATGATGGCGACCCTGGATCCTGCCGTGCCTTCCTGACCCAGTGCAAGCTGATCTTCAGCCTACAGCCTACCACCTTCCCCTCTGAGCAAGCTCGCGTTGCATACATCATCACGCAGCTAACCGGGAGAGCAAAACAGTGGGCAACATCAGCTTGGGAAGCGGGACTACCCTGTGTCCAGTCGTCCGATCTTCTGGGGAGGAGATGAAGCGGTGTTTGACCGCTCCAGACACGGGCATGAGGCCGAAGGGAGATTCTCCGGATTCGCCAGGGGGGTCGCTCAGTCTCTGATTACGCTATAGAGTTCCAAACTCTAGCTACCAACAGCAGATGGCATGAGAGAGCCCTTTATGACGCCTTCATCAATGGGCTATCTGAGCGAATAAAAGACGAGCTGCTACCCCGTGACCTTCCCGAAAGTCTGGAGCGGATCATTGAGATGGCGATTCGCATAGACTCACGCCTGGAGGAGCGAAGACGGTCCACCTACAGACCCAGTGTGTCCAAGTCTCCGGAGGTGATGCCTTCCCTTCCTCAGTCTGACAAGACTAAACCTCCATGATTCTGAGCCCATGCAGTTGGGCCGTACCAAGATTACTGGTGAGGAGAGGGACCGCAGGGGCGAAGGGAGCAGGCCTGCTTTTACTGTGGCAAAGCCGACACTACATCTCACGGTGCCCAGAGAAGGAGCACGCCCGCTAACTAAGAGAGAAGCGGTAGTGGCCGTCATTCCAGTTGATCACTCCACAAGAAACCGCACCTGCTTTCCTGTCACCCTGGAGTGGGCTGGGGAGGAAGGAAGACCACCGCCTTGATCGATTCGGGAGCCGAGGAGAACTTCATCGACCAAGAAGTGGCCCAGAAACGGGGGATTCCTCTTGAGAAGGTCTTCCCGGATCGTGTGGCGAACTCCCTCAATGGCCAGAAGATTGATCACACCAACCCCCTCACGGACTGTTACAACCACTACCCACTCCTCACCGTCCTTGGTCACACATTGCGCTCGACTTCATCACTGGTCTCCCCCCATCCAACCATTTCACCACCATCCTCACCATAGTAGATAGATTTTCCAAAGCTGTCCATTTCGTGCCCCTCACCAAACTCCCTTCTGCCCAAGAGACTGCCACTCTAATCATTCAGCACGTTATCAGACTTCACGGCATCCCCACAGACATCACATCTGATCGCGGACCCCAATTCACAGCCAAGTTTTGGAAATCATTCTGCAAGTCCATAGGTACATCAGTTAGTTTATCATCCGGTTTTCACCCCCAGACCAACGGCCAGACCGAAAGGGCCAACCAATGTATTGAGACTGTTCTAAGATGCCTATGTTTAAAGAACCCCTCCTCCTGGAGCCACCAACTTCCCTGGGCGGAATACGCTATTAACAGTCACACCTCCGCTGCCTCTGGTCTCTCCCCCATTTAAGGCATGCCTGGGTTACCAACCACCTGTGTTTCCCTGCCAGGAGGGAGGTGGCCGTTCCTTCCGCCCGGGAGTTTGTGCGTCGGTGCCGGCGCACCTGGAAGACCACACGGGAGGCGCTGCTCAGGTTGGTAGCGCCAGATGAAGGCTCGGGCGGACAAGAAACGACGCCGCCCCTACCTACCGACCTGGGCAGCGCGTGTGGCTGTCCGCCAAGGATATCCCTTAAGAGGAAACGGGGTAAACTCTTCCCTAAGTTCCTAGGGCCATTCACCATTGAAAAAGTGCTTAGCCCCACTGCTGTCTGCCTCCGTCTCCCCCTTTCTATGCGCCGCATTCACCCCTCATTTCATGTGTCCCAGATTAAGCCTGTTACCCACCCCCTGTCTTCTGGCCCTGATCCCCCACCACCCACCCGTATCATCGACGGAGGCGAGGCCTTCACTGTGCGGGCTTTGTTGGACTGTCGTCGACGAGGTCGCGGATACCAGTACCTCGTCGACTGGGAGGGCTACGGTCCAGAGCACCGTAGCTGGATTCCTGCCCGCTACATCCTCGACAAGTCACTAATCACGGACTTTCATGCTACGCACCCCAGATCAACTGGTTGAAACGCCAGGAGGCGTTTCGTAGGAGGGGGGGTACTGTTATGATTCTGCTCTGTCTGTCATGATTCTGCCATGTTATGATTCTGCCATTCCCTGTTATGTTTATGATTATGTCTGTTAGGTTTTGCCATGTTCTGTTTAGTTTTTGCATTTTGCCATGTTTTCGTTTTTGCCATTCCCAATCCACTATTCTGTTAGATTCCGGTCCATGTCTTTGTTCATGCCCTGCATTGCACTTTTGTCTCCCCTGTCTGGTCTCTTGTTAAGTTACAGCTTCTCCCAGTCCTGCGTGTCACATGCTTAGGTGATTTCATGGTTTCTGGGTTTCAAACATTCCTTCCAATCTCGTTTGCTTCCTTCGCCCTCTCTTTTCTATATTACTAACCAATACTAACAGTTTGTTGTTTTCGTTAAAGTTACTAACCCAAACTAACATTGTATATAATACTAACTTACTAACGAGCACTAGGGATTGTATAGCTGCACTTACTAATTGATTAACAAGCTCTCAGCACTCGCCCTGTTCTAGTCTCCCCTCTTGCCTGCACTTAGTCTTTGCTGCAATTCAGCAGATCCTCTGCACCTGCTCCACTCTGTCCTACCTCTCATTATCTGTGCACATTAGAACTCCCTAACCGGAGCTGTATGTTTTGTCATAGGTTGTCTCATGTTCCCTGTCCGCTGCGTTTGGCTTTTTTTTTGCCAATTTCATGTGATTAGGTTCTCCTCATGTTCCCTCCTTTGTAATTAGTCTGATCCTCATCACCTGATCCTAATCATAGCATGTGACTTCCCTTGAGTGTATTTAAGCTGTCTTCTCACTGCAGTTCCCTGTCAGAACGTTTCCTCTTGCTTACCTGTGCTGCTATCTTTCGCCTTGTATTCATAGTGTTAATCTTCTGACTGGACCGCCCGACTTACGATTTTTGGCTCTGCTCTTTTGTACTTTTGTCTGCATCTGTTTTCGAACCCTTTTTGCCCGACTACGAGTTTTTGTGTTTGCTGCCCTGGTAACGGTTTTGATTTCGACCTCTGGATTTTTGGCTTTTGCTTCTCTGTCAATCCTGTGCCTGTGTAATTTAACCTGTTTTTGCCCGACCACGATTACTGTGATTGCTGCCCTGGTTTTTTCGACTTTGGATTTTGTCCCTGGGATTGTGTTCTTTGGATTGTGGACTTTGTACTGTCGCCTCCCTGCTCTGCGGGGGTTCGCCCCCTTTCCAATAAAATCCCATTTTACCTTCACTGCTCGACTCTCGCGTCTGGTTCCAGAACCGTACCTAACACCTTCATCTTACCCCTGAAATGCTCAATTGTTCATGTCAGGTGACTGGGTTGGCCAATCCTGGAGTACCTTCACCTTCTTCGCTTTCAGGAACTGTGACATGGAGGCAGAAGTATGAGAAGGAGCAGCAGTATAAGTAGGGCAGCAAGAACTTCTTGATATTTCAGGCTGTTGATGTTGCCATCCACTCTGCAGATCTTTCTCACACCCCCATACTGGATGTAACAACAAACCATGATTTTTTTTCCTCCACCAAACATGATTGTTTTCTGGGAGAATCTTGGGTCCATGAGGGTTCCAACAGGTCTTGTACGGCGACTGGGATGCAGTTCAATGGATGATTCATCAGAAAAATAAACTTTCAGCCACTTTTCCAGTATCAATCCTTTCTGCAAGCTGTGGGCCTTGGCAAATGCAATGCAGGTTTTATGTTTTCTGTTTAACGCAGGCTTCTGTGTACTAATTCGGCTATGAAAACCACTTTGAGAGAGAATTTGACAAACTCTTCTTGTAGATACCGGGATTTTTGGTGACATTTCCTCATGT
The DNA here is from genome assembly GCA_029692085.1 of Gymnothorax javanicus. Taxonomy (NCBI): domain Eukaryota; kingdom Metazoa; phylum Chordata; class Actinopteri; order Anguilliformes; family Muraenidae; genus Gymnothorax; species Gymnothorax javanicus. The sequence goes on from CM056193.1 coordinate 27,961,856, forward strand.
AGCTTCGCTGTATTTGAAGAAGGGCTGGCCTTGTACAGTTGAAGCAACAAACGGTCCTTTCAAACAATTGTCATACCAGGGTCTGTCTGACCTGCGCTTGCTATGAACGTCACCAGTTTCTTCAGATCTTTTTCTCATCCCCTCCACTTGACATTTGGATACATTAAAGATGTCTGCCACCTCAGCAGCAGACTCAGTCTTCAGGCTCTTGATGATCAGCACTTTGGTCTGTGGTTAAATCTTTGGTATGTTGTCAGAGGTCTAGTCGCACCTCATATGAAAGTCTGGTGTGATGGTGTTATTTCTATACACATCTGGGAATGTGTTAATTACAGTATTTGTCGTAGGTTAAACTCTAATCTGCAATTTGTTGCATCATCTGAAGAGACGACAAGACTTTTGTCCCAGCAAAAACAGATGTTATGGGCTTAGCCAAGCTGTGAACATCAGAACACTTTTAGACGGTTTCATTTTGCACCAAATTGTTAATGTGAAAGCCCTTGACATTAAAATGGACCATTTATTGTAACAATTGATTGGTTAGAAATAAAGTTATATGCTATTTTTAGTTACTATGTTCTTATGCGACAAGACTTTTGGCAGGCACTGTAGTCACCTTGTATTTGTTTGCAATGGTGTTATGGTACAAATGCAATCTCTACAAAATTTAGCTGCCCCGCTCTTTCCCAATCTTAATGAGTGAATGCATCATCCTTACTCTCAGTTGAAAAATTGTAGTCTTTTATCTGCCTATGAATAGCCAGCATGCTGTGGAATTCTTCTGTCTGTCAGTGATCACCTGCGGGTTCTCAAATAAAAATCCATCTCTAAAATCTGTATTTTAATGTATTTTATGTTTATATGTCTTAATGTTATGCTTCAAATACAGATTGTCTGTCACAGTTGTTTTATTTATTGACTGGAAATCAGGATTTTGAATAACAAAAATAACAACAGCAACGATATCAACAAAAACAACAATAATATTATTTTATTTATTTATTTTTAATTTATGTATTTTTTTTTAATGTGCTCATTGTCGAATTTGCCAGCTGCATGTTTCAAAAAAGTAAAAAGTTGGAACAGGGGCATGTTTACCTCTGTGTTTACCTCTTCTTTTAATGACACTATGTCAGCATTTGGGAACTGAAGGAACCAACTACAGTTGTTATGAGAGCAAAATGTTTTCCCCTTCTTGCTTGATATAGGACTTCAGCTGTTCAACACTGCTCAGCCTCATTTGTCATATTTTTCATCTCATATTGCACCAAATATTTTATGTGGATGACAGGTCTGGACTGCTATCAGGGCAGTGTAGCATCCAGGCACTTTACTACAGAGCCATATTGTTTAAATATGCATAGAATATGGTGTTTGACATTGTCCTACTGAAATAAACAAGGCCATCCCTGAAAAAGACATCTGGATGGTGGTATATGTTGCTCAAAAACTTGTATATATTGTTCAGTATTAATGGTGTCTTCACAGATCTGCAAGTTCCCCATACTATGTGCACTACTGTACCCTCATACTATCATGGATGCTGACATGGATGAAGACATTTTTCCACTTTGCCTCATTCCATTTTAAATGAGCTCAGGCCCAGAGAAGGCAGCAGCATTTCTGATCTTGTTTATACATACATGGTTTAATATTTATATTGCAGAGTTTTAACTTGCACTTCTGAATGCAGCAACAAACTGTGTTCTATGATTATGGTTTCCAGAAGTGTTCCTAAGCCCATGTAGTGATTTCCACAACAGAATCCTTTCATTTTTAATGCGGTGCCACCTAAGGGCCAAAAAATAATGATTATTCAATATTGGTTTTCAGCTTTGTCCCTTGCATAGAAAGATTTATCCAGATTTTCACAATTTTTAAATGATATTATTTACTGTAGATGATGAAATCCCCAAATTCTGCGCAATTTTTTGTCAAAAAACATTAAACATAAATTTTAAAAGAATTTGCCCATACAATCTTTCAAAGAGTGGTGAAGCCCTTGCCATCTTCAATTTTGAAAGACTTGTTATATCCAGTCATGATACTGACTTGTTGCCAATTAACCGAAATAGCCGTGAGATGTTCCACCAGGTGTATTTTGATCAGCATCATACAAAGTTTCCAGTCTTTTATTGCCCCTGTCCCAATTTTTTTGAAATGTGTTGCCTGCCTCAAATTCTAAATGAGCAGATATTTTTTAAAAAAATAACGAAATTTCTCAGTTGCGGCATTTGATATGCTGTCTTCTTCTCTATTTTCAATTAACTATTGGGGGTAAGTGAGCTGTAATTCATTGCATTCTGTTTTTATTTACATTTTACACAGTGTCCTGACTTTTTTGGGGGGGATGGAGTTGTAATAGTATCATTAAGGTACCGACTGACGACACCCATATTTTAAATGTAAGACTCCATGTAAATAGAGTTGTGTTAGCCTGTGAGTATTTTCTCACAGTTTTTCAAAATGTAAATCAACTCATGAGAAACTACAGTGCTGGAAGGACTACTTTGCCAATAGTGGCATCATTATTCCTTTAACATTAAACCAGTTAGGTTCACTTAAAAACTGCCAAAGGCAAAAAGTGTGACTATGAGCTGGATCTTTATCATCACCTGCATTTTTAAACAGCTTAAAATCATTTTAAAACTTGTTTCTCAGGTATACCGACTGTCACTGCACACAGTATTCTGCCTAGAGAATAAACTTGTGCTCATGAGATGACGATAGATTTGAGTAGGATTTGTATGAATTTTAATCACTACAGACTTAAGGTGAATTGCTCGGTGGAGCATGATTTTTTCCCAGGTCATAATACGCTATACTATCAATGGGGCGATTAAACATTCGACAGTTTAATTTGTCATACCTTTCATAATGGCAAAGATGAAAGGATTTGTGAATGTTTCATCTAGAAAATAAGATGATGCTGCTTCATGTGCAGACCTGAAATCCCTCAATAAAAAAAACAAAAAAAAGCAGTGGTATATCAGGACAGAATCCCAGCAATAATGGCTGTTGAACAGAAAGCTTTGCCTTATTAAGACTGGAGGGTAAATGGGGTCAGTATGAAGCAAAGCAAAGCTTCCTAAAGCAGCCAGGAAACTGTTTCCACACCTGTTACAGCCGTGTTCCCAGAAACACTACGCCTGTGTTTTTTTAGCTACGCAGCTGCCAGACATGCAAAGTTCATAAACGCAGCTTTCACATGCAGCCCTTGATGTTTATCGGACATGCAGGGTGACGAGCGCTTTTCCTCGCATATGACGTCCCGCGTCTGAGGAGCATTGATTGTTTATTAATAGTGTTTCACCCTCCTTCATTAAAATTGCCGGGAAGTAGGGCTGGGTGACTGCTGTAGGAGAAAGGCAGAGTGAGGAAGAGAGAGGGAATAAGAGAGAGAGAGGGGGCAGAGACAGAGAGAAAGGATAGGGAGAGGACAGGCACATGTAGAGAGGAAGGAGAGAGGGAGAGAGACAGGAAAGGAGAGGAGAGAAGAGTTAGAGGACCTACAGCAGGAAGAAAATGGAGTGCAAAGGAGAGAGACAGGAATAAAAGCAAGTGAGAGTGGCTGTGAGGGAGGGGAGAGGAGGGAGGGAGAAGACAGACAAGAAAATGGGGTTAGGGAAGAAAGAGAGAGTATGTAAAGAGAGTTGGGAGGAAAAGAGAGAAAGAGAGAGACAGGGAGCGAGAGGGAGAAGGGCAGCAAGAGGAGGGGGAAGAAAAGAGAGCAGGAGAGGGAGGAGAGAGGGAGGGAAGGGAGAGCAATGGGGGGTTGTTTGTTTGTCCAGGACGTCCCTCACTAAAAACCCCTGTTTGGCTCATTCCCACTTCCTGCCACTGTTCTCACAGGAACCGCCTGTCTAGTGAGCCACCCTGAGCCCACAGCCAGCTACTATGGTAAAGTCATTATTACTGAGCTTTATTACCCCTATGGGGGGGGGGCTGTCATTGACGTCGTGAGGAGGGGGGCGAACTGGACCTCGACAAGCACAAACATGAGACTCGTAGGGTACAAGGAGGGAATGGGGAGGTCCAATAAGATTTTCCTTTTTCATGTCTACTCTGGGTTTAATGCCAAACAGAACAGTTGCGGCTATGGAGAATGAGACAAAGAAATAGGGGTAAATCCCCCGGAGCAGTTTTTTGAGGTTCAAGGTTAAATGGTTGAGGTCTGTCCAACATCATGTCTTCAGATGCAAGTGGTTTCCAATGCCTTGTTGAGGGCATAGACAGGCGACTGTACAGTTGCTACTCAGGTAACTGGCCACTATACTATCCAGTCGTCTTTGTTTTTTTTTTTTTTTTTTTTTCTTCCAAGTATGGTTGTTCTATGGCTGGGGGGTTATACGATAAGAATCTCACATGGGGGATCTCTGTTTTACATAAAGGCCTCACCAACCAGAGATCATTCATTATAAACCAGGAGACACGGCCTCCACGGGGCCTGAAGGGATTCCTGTGGGACTTCTGTTGAGCAAGATGTCAAATTGCAGAGACTTTACATTGTGCACATGACAGTTTGGACATATGTTACCCTATATGACATCATCATTGTGTGCCCACGTCTTTAGCAGTGCCAAATATCTTCTCAAGTGACTGCGCAACAATCAGTGCTGGGTATCAATAGAGTTTCATGTAGGCGATGTCGTCAGCTAAGCACTACAATGGGTAACATGAGGAAGGGCAAGTTCAGCCTTAGTTCCTTTCCCTTTCCTTACCTTAAAAGCTGAAAAAAAATCTATCAATGAAAATTCAGAAAATAGCACGAAAATGTCAGACAAGGTGAGATGAACTGGCACTTCAGTCATTCCTACACTGCAAAAACAAAAAATAAGCCAACCTCAAAGAGTGTTTCAGTCTTGTGTTTTACACTTAAATACAAATTTCTGTAAGTTCTCTTTTGCTAAAAAGGAGAAAAATATTACCAGTGAGCACAGGCAGTTTGAATCATTTTGTGAATTTGTCTGATAAGTCAATGGGGTTGGAATTCTATACTCCTCAAGCCAATGTTAAATTTATTTCTTTAATAGGATTTCCTGTCTCATCACATGACTTACGACTTTTCTGTCACGCGATAGTTTACAATGGCCAGTTGCCCTGCCAGCTGGCATCCATGTTTAAGAACGTGTAAGAAAAAAAAAGAAAAAGATGTCATCAGTCTCAAAGTTTCTAATCTCTTTGGGGCACCAGTAAGCGGAGAGGGTGAGGGAATGAGACACCATCAGTGATAGGGGTTTGGGCCACTTACGGCACCATAGGACCAGAGGACAGGGAAGAGGGAGAATGTGGGGAGTGTGGGGACCAAATTGAATAAAGTCTCCTGTATCAGCTCCAGCTTTGATATATCTGCTTCGTGGAAGAGGGGGTGAAAAAAGAAGAAATGGAAGGGGGAAAAAAGCAAGAGTGCCTTGAAATGAACACCTTAGCAAAACCTGTTGCGGTATAAAGTGACAGAGGTGGGCCTCCACTTGGAGCCTTGCCAAGCCCCAAGCCCTCTCGGTGGCTTCAATAATGAAGAGGGGAGGCAGGCTGCGGAGTCCAGGAGCTCTATGCATTACCTGCCAATTAGAGAGGGTGGAGATACAGAGCGTAAATACAGACCATATGGGAGACCGAGAAGGGACTGACCCGTGGGGCCATAAACATTCCCGATCATCCCACTGCCAGACCGCTGTCGTTTGAAGCCTTAAATAATCGCCGTATCATAATGACCGTGCTGCCGCCTCTTGGCCCTCCCACAGAACAGCCTCGCCGAACAATACGATCAATTTTGTGAGAGTTTCGCGTGACGGCCATCGCAACTGTAACCAGCCGATGACAACTGTGGTACTGTTGACTGGATGAGAGTTTGCGCCCAAAAGCGCAAGATTAGCGATGGCGGTTGAAGCTTTCCAGACCCATCTCCCCCTCCTCTTATGGCCACTAATGTATCAGGGATGTTTCTGCCCCGTGGAACGATGGAAAAACTGAGTCACTGTTCGGCTCTTATGGCGACCGCGATGGCAGGCTTCGCAGCTGATATTAATGATTTTTTACACCCTGCAGCCAATCACAGGCTCCTCCCTGCTGGTAATACTGACGCCAAGGAGCTGACTATCTAACCGTGGCAGGCGAGCTTTATAAAGACCCAGCTGTACATTTCATCCACCCAGGCTTCTACTGTGATGATCAAGTCATGATGGCATAAGCAAATCAAAGTGACTTGAGCTGTAGTGCAGGGGACCTTTCAGAGCAGCAGGGATAGCCAGGCTTGGACCAATCTAATACTCAGTGAAACGGTGAATGTAAAATATCTGGTCCTTTAGTTCGGCTGCAGCAATTCTACGTATCAGAGTTCATTGTGTTCCCCGTCAACAGGACTTGCAATGTAAAAAAAAAAAATTGCTTCAAACTTGCAAGGGAAACAAAAGGATTCTGCTGAAATCTGGGGTCCATTGGAGGAATATATCATGACTTTATAATACTCGATGTAAATTACAGCATGGCATACTCCGCTTTCCGCGACCAATTGTTTCATCACTAAGTAATTTGATTTGTAAACTTACTGGCTAAGGGATTAATTAACATTATGACTATTGCTGTTACTGTCACCACTCATTATTTATGTGGTTATTTGTATTACTTATTTGCTTATTTGTTTATTTTATTTTGTTATTTTTCTTTCTCCTTTTCATTCTTGTCTCAATTTTTTAATTTTTTTTTCTTCTTTCTCAAACATGATTACTTACAGTGTAAAATCTTGATGTAGTCTGAAGATCGGGGGAGGGTGGGATTATATGGAGGTGGGGGTGGAATGGTTTAACCTGAATTGAACTCAAGACAAGTTTTGTCTTGTCAGGGCCTCCTCACTATGTCCATGTATGTTAGTGTGTGTGTTTTCTTTTGTATAACGTTATTGTTTTGTTGTACCCCTCCTCAGCGGAGGTGCTTCATTATGTGTCATAATTATTTACAGCAATGAAATAAAGCTGACCTCCAAAGAGGAGGGGTGGTGGAGGGAAAAAAAAAAAAAAAAAAGGACTTGCAATGTACCTGCCGAGTGCTGTTCTAAGATGGTTGCAGCATCATGGCTGCTTCACGCTGGTCAAGGACTTTCTCAGTGTCATTTACAGCATACGATTTCCTCTGAGTAGATTCCCTCTTAGATCCCTTTAGATCCCCTCAACCCACCCTTTGCCTTCCATACCCCACCTTTTAGGCTTAGAGAAGAATCAAAACACGTTCAATGTGGAAAAGGGGAACAATCAGAGGAGTGTTGTGCATAGCATTGCTGAGGAAAGCAGATCCATCCCCCGCCCCCCAACCCCTACCCCCTTCTCCCTCAAGCCCCAGAGAGCAAAGGCCCCAAACGTGGCCCAGCTGTGGCCACGTCCAGGGCCACAGAAAGGTTTCTCCCTGCCAGATACCCTGTTCATGCTAATTATATTCCAGGAGCAATGCAGCTCATTGCAGTTCTGTGGGCCCTTTGCGTGTACATTGGATTTCTTACGTGCTTATACACTGTACGTCCCTCTTTAGCAAACACATGGACACCTTTGAACACTTACCATCTCTTTAATAAGTTAAGCACACATGCATACTAGCTCCGTGTTTCACAAGTATGCGCACACCTTTGCACACTAACTCCTTCTGTGATGAGAATACACTTGAATTTGTTTACTAACGTATTCCCCTAGAAGTATCCTCTGCCCTTAGAAGACTGTCTCTGTTTCTCACAAGCTGCATAATTACTTGGTCTTTCACCAGAACGCCAGAATTTTCTTTCAAACTCTTTCTCCAATGATCCTTCTACCTCTTCAGTGACCCTTTGACCTGGGACACATCATGGCAATATGCCTGATAAATACAGTCCCCGGTTTCTCAGGATACTGGGTCAGGTTTATGCCACGTGCCAGGCAGATTATCTAAGTTTCATGAAAAAGTAACCCCACATCTCTCTCGCACACACGCACACACACACACACCTACACCTGCGTCATTTCTTCTTCCGCACTCAATATCTCTGTGGGAGCAACGAGGTGATGCAACATAGTTGACCTCATTTTTCTTGACCTCATTCACTTCCTGATAAATGAACCTAGAGTATCTCTCGCTCTTCAGTGACCCTTTGTGACCACTCATTCTTACCCATAATCCCTCTGTCCTTCGGGCCTGCTCTGCCATATTCCTCCTAGGCTGTGGCTGTCCGCTGCGCTCAGTACTCTCTGTCAGATCACTGCTGGCTCACAGGAAAAAAAGGGGAGGGGACATTTACCCTGCGAAACACAGGAGCATACACTCAGTGTATGACAAAACTGAAAAAAAAACCCATCTCAAACAAAAGAAGGAAATAATGTCTGCACACAACTTTTCCGCTCCCATGATACATTTTTATTTGTGCACACGTGCACTCACACACACACACACACACACCTACACATGCACACACACACATGCACACACACTTTTATTTTTTAATACTCGTGGGGACCAAAAACATTTTTTTGCACCAAGAGCCTATTTCAACACCCCCTAACCCCAACCCTAATCTTAATCCTTGCCTACAATCTCCCCAGAGTAACACTTCATTACTCGGGCATTGTAGGCCATGAGTCTAAGTTTCGGCTCCGGATCTTCTTTTTTTTTTTTTTTTTTTTTTTTTAAAGCGATTGTCCTGCTCATGCGAGCGCCAGACGGTTTCAAGGATTGGCCCATAGATATATATATATATATATATATTTATATATAGAACACTACATTGCTGATAGGGTACGCTATGAATATGACATCATCAGCAATCTAGTGTTCTAAATATATATACAGTATCTATGGATTGGCCCAGGCCTAGACCCAGCCTGAGTACAGGCTCTGAGGGGCCTCTTGTTTGCCTTAATTCATCATCTAATCTCAACCTACACCCCAGTACTCAGTTTAACCCTAATCTTAACCCTAAACTACAACCCCTCCAAAGTAACCTAATTTTTAACCTTAATTTAACACCTAGAGCCTAATTCTATTACCTAAACTAGATCTAGACTAGACCTAGACCTAACTATAAGCAGAATTGTAATGCTAGACCTAAACCTAGCCCTTGGCCCCGAATTAACTGCATAAAACCAACATACCCATATACGGGTCAGTCAAATGCAGCTTCTGTATTCAAATCTGTGGAACTTCAGGCCTAGTTTAAATTCTTGTGGAGATCCCAGGGTTTCCAACAGTCCCAAATATGTCATTTTGAATTTCAGGGAAATATATATAAAATGATGCACAAGATCTAGATATTTTCCATTTGATGTGATGCGGTGGCCAAAGAAACATGGCATTCTGGGTTTGGATATTTCCCTCAATGTAAGTGTGATTCAGCTGCAGTGAAGTGCTGTAACCAGCAGACACAAAATATGGATGTGAGATTGTCCAGCAATATGAAAAAAAAAAAAAACTTTTTTAATGTTGAATGTTTCTTAGGGGAAAACCTAAGCGAAAAAGTCATAGTGTAAGGGTTTAAGCCTTTGCATCATGAGCCTCAAAAAGGTTCCACAGCACTAAGTTTTTTCCAAACTTTACAAGCACATGGGTAATTTTTTTGCTACACTTGGATCAGAAGAAAGCAAACAACATACCCACTCCCTAATGGAGCCACGTGTCAGTACCTCTTGTGAAAACTGGTCACCAATAAAGCAATACTACCTTCCCCCAGTAATCCCGACTACATTAGTTCTTGCTTTCTGAGAATGTATTCAACTTCGCTCTCCATTCTCTCCGCTCTCTCATCGACCTTGCATCCTGCACAGAGATGAAGGTTACGGGAATCTGCACAACTCTTTCCAACAACCTCGAGCACCTCCTCTCTCTAACTCTCCCTAGCCTTTAGCCCACATAGCTTTTCCATGCTACTATCAACTTTAAGTATGCCACATAGACAAACATTTGTGGAAACTTCCTCATCCAATATGTCTTCCCAAAAGCAGGAGCATTAGTTTGGACTTTGTGAGACCTTCGTAGCTGTAATTGCCTTCACAGCTCTGGGACGGTTTTCATTCTTGGAAGGCCTTCAATTATGTCAGAACATGAATACATTTGCTTCCATTCCATCAAGAGAACCTCAGTGAGGGTAGGCAGGATTGGGTGATTAGCCTTGGCTCAAAGTCAGCTTAACCTATTGTTGTTAGACAAGAATAAAATCAAGGATCTGTGCAGGCCAGTCAAGTTCTTCTAAACCTCAACTCATCATTTGCAGTCTTCTTTCTGCTCTTGGGGACATTGTCATGACTCATGTCCAAACAAAAAGTAATGCAGAATAATCTAAAATGTCTTTGTATTCAATATCATCAAGATTCACCTTCAGTAGAACAAAGAAACCTTTCCCAAACCATAAAAATAGGAGCAAGGGTCCTGTAGCTTACCGGCAAGCATCTTACAGCGATGATACAAGTTATGAAAATTTCATGTAAATTTTGACATTCAGATCATTGAAAATCAATGTCAAGGTCACTGAATAAAAGTTCATATACATTTATAAGACCTTCTGTACAACAGTCCTAAGCTCTGAAGCAGTTTTGGTGATACAAGTCATTATAATATGTCAATATGCATCCAATATGTAAATTGTGAGCTTTAAAGGTCACAGAATGTCAAGTTGTGGTCAGCAAATGGACTTCATATATGACTTTCTAAATGCCTCTGCACAAACCTTGGCTCAATCTGTGACCATTTTGGTGATACAAGTCATTGTAATTTCACTGTCGAGTTTGACCCTCAGAGGCCACTGACAGTCAAGTTGAATGTCACCAAATGAAAGTTTATATGTGACTTCCTAGTTGTCAGTAACACAAACCTAGGCTCCATCTGTGACCGTTTTAGTGATACAAGTCATTGAATTTTCACTAGGTCATATTTGACCTTTGAAGGTCAATACGAAGGTCACCAAATGAAAATTCATATATGACTTCCTATACATCTTTAATACAAACCTAGACTCCATCTGTGACCATTTTGGAAATACAAGTCATTGTAATTGTATTATGTCAAGTTTGACCTTCAAATGTCATCAACAGCCAAGCTGAATGTCACCAAATGAAAGTTGATATGTAACTTCCTATGTCAGTAACACAAACCTAGGTTCCATCTGTGACCTTTTCAGTGACAAAAGTCATTGAATTTTCTCTAGGTCAAGTTAGACCTTCGAAGGTCAATATGAAGGTCACCAAATGAAAGTTCATACACGACTTCCTATACGTCTCCAATACAAACCTACACTCAATCTGTAACGATTTTGTTGATATAACTCATTGAAATTTCACTGTATATTTTGGACGTTGAAGGTCACTGAAGGGCAAGTTCAAGGTCACCCAATGTGACTTCATACATGACTTCCTATATGGCCACAATACAAACCTAAGCTCTATCTCTAATAGTTTTGGTGATAGAAGTCATTGAAATTTCAGTATGTGAAGTTTGACCTTTGAAGGTCACCGAAGGTCAAGTTCAAGGCCACCAAATGAAAGTTCATGTATGACTTCCTATATATCTCCAATACAAACCAAAACTATCTGTGACCATTTTGCTGATATAAGTCATTGAAATTTCACTGTGAAGTTTGGGCATTCAAGGTCACTGAAGGTCAAGTTCAATGTCACCAAATGAAACTTCATACATGACTTCCTACATGCCCGCAATACAAACCTAAGCTCTATCTGTAATAGTTCTGGTGATAGAAATCATTGAAATTTCACTATGTGAAGTTTGACCTTCGAAGTTCGCCAAGGTCTAGTTCAAGGCCACCAAATGAAAGTTCATACATGACTTCCTAGAAGTGTTCAATGCACGTATGTTCCCAATCTTCAATATTTTCAAGCCTAGAAACCTTTGAAAACTGTAACATTTTGCTTGACCTCAAGTTTGACCTTTCAAGGTCATCTGAGGTCAACTTTAACACAGCCAAAATATAGGTCATATATTACTTCCCATATGTCAGTAATACAAACTTAATCTCTATCTGCAACCATTTAGCTTCTACAGGCGATTTGGCCCATTCTCCATAAGACCCAATGTTAAAGTACAGCGCCCCCACTAGACCCATTTCAGTCGATTCAATCAAAATGGCACTCGTACTGTACATTGATGGTACCAAGGTAAGTCGATTGCCTGATTTAGAAAAAAATTTATTGCGCAGTTTTTGAGAAATCATTTTTTAAAATTTCTCAGTCCTATCTTTAACATTGGAGCCAAAATTTCAAGGGTCCATAAAACGGACAAAAATGATTCAATCAAAAATCAGAGAAAAACGTCTGGAGATATGGTCTAGTAGTATGTTATTGCAAATTTACACGAAAATTCATCTGGTCAAAAAAAAGATAAAAAATGTTCCGGACGACGGACGACAGACGACGGACGCCACACCACGACAATAGCTGGGCCGGTAAGCTAAAAACAGCTCCAGACTAAGCAATGTCCTCATACTTTTGGTGGAAATACAGTGTTCTACTGTTCTACACACGAGCTTGCTGCCCTTGCAGAGTTAGAATTCTCTCCTTTCCTGCCACCTGCTCCTTGACTTTTAAAGCAGCACTCAGTTCTGGTCACTGATAGCCCTCCTCTTGCTGTAATCATAACACTTTAAGTTTTGGGTTGCTTTAGTTTTTGCAACACTTTTGTTTCTGGGTATTTAGGTAATTATGTCACTTTATTCCTTCAGAAGTAATTTAATAAGATTATGTTATAATGCTAAATTCACTTATGCCACTGTAATGTTATGTTAATCTTCCAAAAATCATGTTCCAAGATGTAAGTCTTCTTGATAGATCAACACTTCAGATATATTTGATTTAACACATGCAGAATCCAAAAACCTATCAAGCGAATCACTGTATTCTACCTGTGGGTGGTAGTTGTACAAACACTGACAATGACAAAGACGTCACTTCATTTAAGCCTGGGGTGAATTAGTATTTTTGCAGTGAGGAATTATGCCTGCTCTATGTTGCATAATTGCCTCCGAATCTTATATAACGCCAACATTAGATAGAAAAGTATGACTAGACGACTGATGGTTTGAATTTGCCTGATTAAAATTTTGAAAGGTTCTCGTGCTACACGATCATTTTTGGTTGAATTGTTTACATGTCCTGGAGAACTTAAATATCATGATAGCCCAGGAATTCTGCAAGCTTTTAAAGGGTCTGACATCAATTCATTCACAACATGGTTATGCAATCCGCCCATTTGGCTATGTGACCACAACACTGAGCCTCTATTCACAATATGGCAAGACACAATCACATAAGAAAACCATTTTGAGGTTCTCTGCACCATTTCCTGCTCGATTGCAGAGGGTACAATCAATTAAGGGATTTCTCTCTGATGGTAATTGATGCTGGCCAGTCAGCCCTATTTAAAATAATGCTCAAAGCTGTCACCAAACACAGGCATTCTCCATTACCCCCCCCCCCCCCCTTACCCATCTCTGCTCACTGAATCAAAGTACACATTTTGAGTATCCTTTATGAAAAAAAGGAGAGAAAAAAAAGCGCTTAGCCCAGCACAACGTCGTAGCAAAAAGCTACTAAGAAAGGCCTTTGAGGCAAATCTACACCAAAGAGAAAGTAAATACAACACCACAATGGTGTTTATTTATTAATTTATTTTTTATGAATGGGGGCTTGGAGCCTGGGGATTACAGTCTGAGCCGAACCTTAAAGGCGGTGAACAGCACAGCCAGGTCGGATCCTGGTTTAGGAGGGTTAGGATTCGAGTTGGAAGAAGGGGTCAGGAGCACGAGGTGGGGGGGGGGGGGTTACGCAGCTGCTGGAGACTGTGAGATCACCCTGGGAAACGTGCAAGCAGCTGGAGGCAAAGAGAGTGCCGCACAGGAAAGAGAGGGAAGCCGAGAAACGACAGAAAAGGCCACTCTGTATTCTTGTTTTTTTTTAATTCCTCTGCATGTGTTGCTCTCCACTGCCAATGGAACAGTGTGTCCGGGATATGTGGGGAGTCAAGGCTGTGACTGTGTGTACATGTACGTGTGCGCGCGCGCGCGCGCGCGTGTGTGTGTGTGCGTGTGTTTTTGAGAATCACTTTGTCTGTGTGTATACAAGCGTGTGTGTCTTTGCAGGTGCAGATAATCGCACATTTGCTTGCGCTGATGTAACACATGAAACACACAGACACATGTATACACGTGCCTGTATTAGCAGCATCAGTGTGTAGTTCTGTGCAAAGACCTTCACCTGACCTTGGTTGCTGGGACCTCACATAGCTCACCTGCAGGATGCCTCAGTCTATACTGCATTTTCAGCTGTGACATTGTGTCCAGATTTTCATCACAGACTGTTCTGGCTATCTGTTATTAATAAAATCCAGCCCAAGGTCTGGGCCGGTACAAACAGCACAGGCCAGGTCAGTCTGTACTGAGGTGGACTAAGAGTCAACACTGAGCGTTTCATAACCAGACAGGCCCATGACACACTCTTGAGGGCAAACTGGGGCACAGAAATTGAAATTGAAAGATTCTCGTTCAAAAAAAAAGTGTAAATGTAAATAACTATTTACCTTTCAGCTATATATTCTAATGTGGATGCAATGCTACAGATTACAGACTATGAGACTTCTCAAACTGAAAGAGTTTCTTTGTCAAACATACCTCGAGGGCTCTAACAGCTGAATCGGTTGTATTTTATAAGAGTTTTGAGTGAAAGCCCACAGAACAGTAGATCTCAAAGAACAGGGTCAGACAGGCCTGTCCTAGTGCAAGTGAGATAGATTGTTCCTTAATAGTTCAAAAAAAGCACCCCCCCTGCCCCCCCCCATTAAAAATGGCTGTAATACAGTGCAGAACACAGTTATGTATACACCATCCATTTTAAAAATCAGAGAGCTACCATAAATATGCCCATTTAATTGTGGTGCTGAAACCTACAGTTATAATTCTGAAGTTCCAGGTAAGATTATCAAAGTGCATTTGTTTTTGACTGATATCCAAAACAGAGATAGTACATAATTTGATCTTGGTATATTGAAAGTAAATCATAAGTTTAAAAAAGTTAAGTAAAAAAAAAAAAAAAAGCTGTTTTATGAGTCAGAGATCATGATCACAAGGTACAGTTCAATTTCCCAACAAAAACCTTAACTACAAATTATTGTAAAAAAAAAAAAAAAAAAAAACCACACGATAAGATTTAATGGTATATTGTGAAATACTGTATCTTCATAGGAATACCACAACTTCACATCGGTATTTACATCAAAAATCTCCATGACCAGCCATTTAAACGGGCAGATCAAAATTGTTTGTTAGTTGTCTAGATGTAGCCGGTGCCTTCTCAAATATTTTGGTGGTGCATATGGTGCTGACACTTGACATGGATTTTTTTAGTGCCAAAGAACCTGAATGCTAAACACTGGAAAGTACACTCCTGATAGCCGCACAGAGTTGAAGGCCATTCTAAAATCAATAAAAACAGGAGTGTTTGTTGTCTCTCTGGCTGTATCACTCCCTCCCTCCTTCTCTCCCTGTGTCACAAGAAGATAAATCATTCAGACAGTCTCGCAGTGATTATTCACACCATGGGAACGCCTCACTGACACAGTGATATTGATAAAATTTAACCCCTTTATTTGAGGCTTGAAAGAAAACGGAGTCTTTTAGTCCCATTTATTTCATAAATTACCAATACTCAAAGCCGGCCACCAAAACAGTTTGTGAGTGTACTTGTGTGTTTTATGTATACATATGTAAAAATGTGGATCTGTGTGTATATTTTTGTGTCAGAATAAGGATGTATGCATATGCAGTGTGTGTGTGTGTGTGTGTGTGTGTGTTTTTTTGTTGCCTGTTGGGGGCCTTTTCTCGTATAAACATTGACCCTGTCAGGACAAGTAGTCCTTATAGTGACCATAGCCCGTTCCTGGTATGGCAAAATGTCATTTCTGAGGTCATTGTTAATTTGTGAGGTCAGGTGTGAGTTGATGTAAACATAATCAGAAATTCCAATTTCATTCTTAATGTTTGGTTGGAACTGCAGCTGCTTACAGTTCCTGGTTGGTATTGGGCCGTTCTGCCAGCAGCAAGTGAAATCCATGGTGACTTGGATATAGGTCAGGGGATTGATTCTTCAACTCTAGAACAGCCACGGTTCAGATCAGAGGCAGTTTCATCCCACCGCCATAATGTTCTCTCCGCAGCACTGTAGTGCAAGTTCACCTTTGCCTCATCTGTCAATAGAATGTTGACCCATAACTCAACAGGCTTTTAAACATAGTTTGTGGCAAACATCCTGTTTTTGCAGTATACCAATGGTTTACATCTTGCAATGAATCCTCGGGATTAACTCTAGTGAAGTCTTCTCTTGATTATTGACATTGACAGATACACCTACCTTCTGTCATCCACAAAAGTAATCCATGGTTTTCTGGGCCTTCTGTTTTCTAAGCTCACCATGAATTCTTTCTTTCTAAGAATGCACTAAATAATTGATTTGGCCACAACTACAATTTCTGCTATTTTTCTGATGAGTCGATTGAGATTTTGAAGACTAATGATGGCCTGTTTCACTGGCAGTGACAGCTCTTTGGACTTCACTCTGAGACTTCACCGCAACATATTCCAAAAGAAAATGTCAGGTTTGAAATCAACACAAGACTTTTTTTCTGTTGACCTCAAAATGAAATAATAAGGGCATAATATACACTGGCTATGGAACAGCACGCTGCCAGTTGTCCAATTACTTTTGGTTCCTTACAAAGGTGGGGACACAGCATAAAAAGTACTCCAACTCCCGCCTAATTTGGATGTAATTACCTTCAAATTAAAGCTGAAAGTCAGCATTTTGAGCCCATACTCATTACTTTGTTTATGTGTGTGCAGTATGCAGTATATGCAACTCAGGATGTATTCATAAGCAGTATTTGTGTGCCTCTGTGTGTGTGTGTGTGTGTGTGTGCATGTGTGTGTGTGTGTGTGTGTGTGTGTGTGTGTGTGTGTGTGTGTGTGTGTGTGTGTGTGTGTGTGTGTGTGTGTGTGAGCGAATAGTTTCTCTAGGGGAGAGGTGGGGCATAATCACACTAAGCGCTAGGTCTTGAAAAGGAACCAGAACAAGAAAAAACAAGTCCCACCCCCTCCTCCCACCCCCCAGTTTATTAAATGTCTGGTTAACCAGAAATAGCTGTTGGTGGGGAGGGAGACTGAAAGGGAAAATGCTTTCTGAATTCTGCTTTTCAAACTTGTTTTTGGACAGCGTTAATCCTATGAGACCATTGTAACTGCGGCAGCATTTCCCATGAAAAGAAAACGAGGGGAGACTGATTCAGAAGAGGAGTGAAAAAGACTGATTGAGGGACAGAGAGATCAAGAAAAGACAGACAGGGCAATAAGGGGTTAACTTCAACTGTACTTCCCCCCCCCCTTTTCATTTCCCTGCCCTCTTTCATCTTTCATTAGTAGTGAGCTTTTTTAATTTCTTTTTTTTTCTTTTTTAAATAGTTCCTTTTGGAGGACGCAAGCAACCAAAGACATTTCGACTCCCAAAGGAGAATGAAATGAGAAATTAAGTCACAGAAACAGAATCTGTTCAAGTGTGCGAGCGTGTATGTTTGTGTGTGTGTGTGTGTGTGAGAGTGAGTGAGAGAGAGGAGAGAGGGAGAGAGAGAGGGGAGGAGCAATAGAGTGAGAAAGAAAAGGACAGAGGAGGGAGGAGGGAAAAGCATAGCTTTACAAGACCAATCAGACAAAGGGGCCTTTGTGCAGGAGTGCGGAGAGAGAGAAGGCTAGCCAGGGTTTGGGAGTGTTTTACAGTGTATACTGACTGCATTCCTCTAGTGTGATTACAAGCCGCTTTTAATTTATACTCCAGCAGGAAACGGACTTAACTCTTCCCTACCCAGCTATTCTCTCTCCATCTTTTTACGTCCAACATCCCAAATAAGTGTTTTATAACAGCAAACTCACTTGTCAGGCTCGTACCTATGAAAAAAAGAGCTGCCAAATGATATTTCACAAGTGGCTTCTGTGTGGACAGACCCACACGTGTCATCAGTTGTTCTTTTTTTTAATTTCCATTTGTTTGCTGCTGTTGTTTCCTGATCAGCAACATCTGGTCATTACAAAAGATTTGTACAGGGGACATGTTTTGATTTATGTGACCAACTAAAAAATGTATTCTAAGTATAAAAGGCTTACACAACAGTACGCTCTCAGAAAAGATATCTCTAAATGGAACATTGTGATTCCTTAGTAGGCCCTAACTAGTTTGATGGGTCTATGTTGTGCAAAGTTGTTCTTTGCCAGTTTTGAACCTCACTCCTCCAACAGAGCTCCATTAAGCTCAAAATGGCTCCTCTGCGGACACAGGTCAAAGATCCTATTTTATGAGAATGTACTTACATCCTGTCAGTTCCTGTGCACAGGTTGTGAGTGCAGGTGGAGTTTCTCCAGGGAAGCGGCAAGGTGACCGCAGTAGACGCGGAGGGATATTTTAGGATGTGAGGCGCACCCCAGAATGTCCCCGGGTCCCAATTTCTCACTCTGCCCCGTCCCCCTCAGACCAAAGGGTCAAGCAGTCTGCTGTGCCTAAAGAATTATGGTCTGAATGGCGCGTGCACAAATATCTTTGTTTTACCCATAATGCCCCAAGCGGTCAACTTCACTCACAGATTTCCTTACTAGCAAGTGCTGCATGTTTGAAACCAGAAAACAGAGAGGAGATAAATCTCTTTAAAATCCAAACACTGTTGCATTGTTCCCTCAAAATATCATGGATAGCGTTCTCTATCTAGTATAGAAAATACTATTTGGACCTTGAGTCTGCTGACTTGGCATTAGCCTGCAAACAAGTGAGCAGGGAGGAGAGAGAGAGAGAGAGAGACAAGTATGACAGAATACTCTGGAACCTGTACCTAATTTAGGAGAAATCACATTTGCTGTGTTTTCCCACATCTGGGGAAATGACTATTTTATAGCTGATTCTTAACTCAGATCAGAGAGCACAGAAAAGGACTTGTCCCTCTTCCTGTGAACCAGAACTGTAACTGTTGGCAGGAGAACAGCTCTAAATGCTTATGTAAACCATGACACTGCAATGTTTGGCTTGGCTTGGATTTGCGACTCTCTGCGACAGGGCAAATTGGGTAAGAGAGCCTTGAATCAGTCCTACGAACGCACACTCATACACTGCAGTACTGTAGGTCTCTCATGATTTAGAATAACATTCTTACTTTCCCATACATCTTCGCAACTTTCTGGCACTAAATTTAGTGTAGACTCTCTCTCTCTCTCTCTCTCTCTCTCCCTCCCTCCCTCCAACATGTCCTTTTACAACTTCCACAAAGAGGCAAAAACTTTTCTTCTGTCGACCCCTTGTATCTCACTCCCTCCCTGGGCAAAATGCCACCCAGAGACCACAAGGAGCAAAAAGAAAGAAATAAAAAGGGAAAATGGAGGGAGGAATCATGAAAACCTTTCAAAAGACAAAGAATAGAACGCCAAAGGACGGAGAGGTGGCAGCTTCCTGAAAGGGAGCGAGAGAGCGAGACAGAGAGAGAAGGAGAGCGAGAAGGGGGGGGCTGAGAGAATTCATTAATACAATCCCTTCTCTGCTTCAATCCCCCTCCGTTTCATTCCTCTTATTTCTTTTATCTCCCTTTAATAACTCCGCTCTGCACTTTCAAGGCTCTCTCTCTCTTTTTTCTTCCGAAGCTTTTCTTCTCCTCCCGTCCCAGCTGAAGAAAGGAGTTCATTTTAAACAGCTTACCAGCCGGGCCGGAGAAAGACACCCACGGCTGAATAGGTGTGATGTGCTGAATGAGTTAGAGATTAGAGCCAGTCAAGCAATACTTCTGCCACAGGACTGCCCAACATGCGCAAACACATGCATCAGGTCAAATACGCGCTACCAAATACTCACAAGGAGAAGCACTTGGCCCAAAATATCCAACTAAACACCCATGAGCAGATGCATATGACCTAACGTATGCAATCAAGTACCTGTAAGCAGAAGTGCTTAGCGTAACATATTTAAACAAAATTCTGCAACCGGATGCATTAGGCCTAACATAACCTATTCAACCAAACACCTGCAAACAGATGCATTTAGCCTAACATATTCAATCAAACATTTGCAACCAGAGGAACTAAATTGGTTCAACATATTTCATTAAACGCCTGCAAGCAGATGAACTTGGCCTAACATATCAACCAAACACCCGCAAATAGATGCACTTAACCTAACTATTCAACCAAACACTCACAAGCAGACAGACTGAGCGAGAGATATTTCTCCATACTCACCCAGGCAAACCTTGAAACCCCTTTTTGCATCTTCCTTCCACTTTGCTTTATTTTCATTAGAACTCAAATATTTTTTTGCAAATTAGGTACATGGTATTTGTAATTGAAGCCACAATGAACTGATAAATTCAGTTCATAACTGGCAAAGCATGTCTCCACTGTTCTTCTTCTTTTGTTATAGGAGGTACTAATGTCTTTTTACTTCCACCTTCACAATGACACAGCAGATTTTGACATGAAAAGCATATAAAATGTCGATTTCGACTTTTAACTTCTGAAGTTTTATGTAGCCACTGCATTGTACACATTTCCCAAACAGAGAAGAGGGTAAATATACCCTATTACGAAGGCTCTTTCGTGAATGAAAGACATGTATTGATAGACAATAAAATGAACCATGTTTTGACCTTTGACTTAGAGGATGCATCTTTGCCTCACCTGTTGTTAGCTTCACATTAGACATGCTCAAAACCATTAAAAACCTTCAATGAAGAGTAATGACCCTTCCACAGGTATCTATCTGGTCTATGAAGAAGAAGATAGGCTACTGTTTGATAGGCCTACAGTCCCATTCACACTGACGAGGTGCAATTTTGGCCCATGGAGGCTTTTATGATATTTCGTGGTTGAAAAGCTGTGTATTACAGTTGCTGTCACCACATCTAAAATGAGGTACTAGGTGCCATTATTCTGATTTTGAAAGATCATTTCATCTTTCAGTTTCAGATATTGACGTAACGTGTGGTTGAAAAGCTTTGCGTGGTAACATGGAAAGTAGAATACGAAGTGACCAGTGCTTCTTTGAATGTGACGACACAAATGGACATTTGATTACTTCGGGAGCATGTTGTATCAGATCCATCCTTAGTGCCGGTAAGCAGCGTGGAGACGACCGTGAGATATTCAAGATACTGGAACGTGAGTTTGAAAAAAATGAATCTTTGAATATCAAGTGCCACAAAAACTGTTTTGGGCAGTACGTCAAAGACCCACATGAAACACCTTCAAGGTAAAGGTGCGAAAAGGTGCGCAAGTGAACCACCCCTCAAAAGACTGTGCTGCTCGGAGGTGAGGACTTTTGATTTTGAAAAACGCTGCATTTTATGCGGGCACTACTGCGATTTGGAACGAAATGCACGTGATCCCTCTCATTGGCGTCCTGCTTCCTTGTGCAGAACAGCAGAAGGGCGACAGCCAAGATTTTCCTTCAAAGAGTCGATCCTCAAAAGATGCGAAGA
The DNA here is from genome assembly GCA_029692085.1 of Gymnothorax javanicus. Classification (NCBI taxonomy): domain Eukaryota; kingdom Metazoa; phylum Chordata; class Actinopteri; order Anguilliformes; family Muraenidae; genus Gymnothorax; species Gymnothorax javanicus. The sequence goes on from CM056193.1 coordinate 27,983,357, forward strand.
ACAGGATGACAATTGGGGTAGGGAAGTCAGCATCAGATTAAACGGAGCCCTGAGTGACCTCCACGCAGCTGACGCAAGATATGATGATGACTGTAGGAAGAAATTCATGCTTGATAGGTTGAAAGTCGAAGGTGACTGCGAGCGTGCCGAGGATCACCCATTTCAACTTCTTGTCAGGGACCAGAAGAATGAATTGTCAAAGATATGGACTTCATCAGAGGTAATTGAACTTTACCTGAAACATGGCGGTAGAGTAACTATTTGTAAAATTTACTATTTGTTTTCTTGGCCCTAAAAACATATGGATCGACACCAAAATTATAGTCATATGCCAAGTAGTAACCAAGTAGTTGTGACTTGAACATTTAACGGCAGCCATCTTTGGATGCCATCTTGGATTCACCTGACTGAAGCAAAATAGGAAAATGATTTTATCATCATTGAAAAATTATTGTCCGGTGATAAATAGTAAGCGAGCAATGGTAATTACACGGTGCGCGGCGGCCATCTTGGACGCCATCGTGGATTCACCATACTAAGGTGTGCTAGTGCATTGTAATTGTTACCATTGAATTCCTTGACCTCAAAACCATGAGGTAGAAACCAAAAGTATTGTTCTGTGATGAATAATAAGGAAATTAATGCAATTCCTGAGATTTGGCAGCCATCTTGGATACCATCTTGGATTTCTCAAATATCCTCATGGGTGTCAGAGTGGCACCAGGTGGAATATCCATCTAGACCCCCTAGAGCAGGGCTCTCCAAATCCAGCCCTCGAATCCAAATACAGTTCTGGTTTTCCTTCCTTCCAGGAAATTAAGTGAACAATTAATGCTGCTGATTGGCCAGATTGTCATCTCACCTGACTCCCAGGTAAAGGGAGGGTGGAAAACCAGCAGTTCTCGGTCCCTCGAGGACCATGATTTGAGGAGCCCTGCCCTAGAGAGTCCAAATCCACTGGGAACAGCGGCCAGCGACCTTCAGTTGTTGTTTGTTTCATGGCTTTTTCAATTCTGTTTCCTCTTTAGCATGTATTGTATGCATGTTCAATTGGTTTAAGGTCTGGTGATTCACTCAGCCAACAAAACCAAAATGATAAAAAATGTCACTGTCCAATGAATAATGGTGCTCACTGTTGCTGAGTCGAGCACCACACTTTCCTTCCCGGCAGCCTTGACTCTGTTTTAATCTTTCCTCAACAGTCCTCCAACCCACATTCTGATGGACAGAAAAACAGGGCTGATGGGCCTTTTCTTTTAAGTATTGTTCCATTCTACTCATTTCTCATTTAAATCTCCTTTTATCACTGTCACTCTCTCTATTTTTTCCCTCTCTCGCTAACATTCTCCCAACTTGCGCGAAACTCGGCAGTCGTCCAAGGGGGCACCAATTAAGAAACACAGCTGAACTTTGCAGCTTGATGAAAACAATGACGAAAGATGAATTCAGTGATGGCCGTTGCCTTTGTAACAAGCACAATCCCTTGTTACAAAGGCGGGAGTTCGACAGCTAGCTAACAGCCCCCCCACCTCTACAGAACTGCGTCTCTATGGGCTGGTATTCACGGCCGTCCAGCCATGTCCAGCAGTTTGACAAATAAAAAAGAAAATAAAAGGAGAGGAAGACAAAGAACGGCTGAAGGTGGGGGTTGCGGGTACAGGAGGAGGGATCTTTGGTTCGGAGGGGGTAGGCGATGGGAGCAAGGAGCGAGGTTTGTAAGTGAAAGTTGGCCCTGTATGAAATCCCCTTTCCTCTGATCAAAGCTGAAGCAGGCAATTTCATTTTGAGGGGAGATGCATGTTCCCATAGGGTCCCCCCGCATTTCCTGCACCCACCCCCCCCTCCCCCTCCACACGCCAAGCCTGGAGCGCTGCTCCCCAACCTCGCCCTGCACAAACAGGAGGACCTTTGTCCCCAACCCCCCCCCCCTCGTTTAATGGGGACCTCCAAAAAAACAGTAGACTGCTTCCCCGTCTACATCATACAAATAAAACGCAGACATACACATCGTACACATACAAACACAAACACAGGGGAATAAATATAAAAATATCCACAGCCGTAAATGCGGAAACACAGGTTCGTAAAGTCAGAGCGTCTTACAAAATACATGCCTACACATGCATGCACATGCATACGCACATGCGCGGAGTCGCACATACACACGCACGCACACATACACACACGCGCGCGCGCGCACGCATTCAGGGAGACATGAACATGCAGATTACTCTAACAGCTCAACGGATTGCCAGTCCAGATACAGGAGGGTTAACAGTGGATTAGAGGCAGACACCATTAGATCACACTTCATACACTAGTCCCAGAGCAAATAACCGATCTCTTCAGCTCCAACACAATTTGACTCTTTGACTCTCGAACATGGATGAGGTTCATTCATTCATCAATGAATCCTTTTACCGTCACTCCTCTATCACTCTCGAATACAAGCTACAACTGAGCGCCACTTTTCGATGCAAGCAGCGTATGCAATGGTAGTTTTGCATTTACAGGAAAGCCAAAGAACATGTGAAGCTTCATGGTTGAAAATAAGTCATAACCATAAATACTGCAAAAACACAAACTAATTGATGCACAGAAATAATTTTTTTCTGCCCCGTTCCACAAAAAAAGTATCATTGCGACAGTGACTCTGTAAAAAGAGCGATACAAATAAACCAAGCAATAGGCATGAGTGACAAGTAGGAGGAGAGAACACGCTGAAAAAAAAGAGTACAGCTTCCAAGGCAAAATCTTCCAACACAGAGATGCAGCCAGACTACTGAGATGAGCAAAAAATCATTCTGTTGCTATAATTTAGCAAAACATGATCTACTCCAGCCTGAGGAAGGGGGTTAGGACAGTTTCCAGGGAACTGCTTGTATGTTTGGTATCTGAGGCACAGGGTCTCCCAGTTTTGGCTGCAGGAGTGGAGGGTTAGGACAAAACAGCCAGAATCAAACTATGCTTTTGAGGCTAATTTTCTGGTTTTGCTGGGAGATGATGTTCACTAGCCTGAGTGTGGTTGGCTCCAATATGGATGAGATACACCCCACTTTCCATCCCAATCAAAGCAAAATTACATATGACTCAATAATTTTTCACTAACGGAATATTGTTTTACCAACATATTCAACCAAACATGCTCAAGCAAATACACTGGGCCATACACATTCAACCAAACTCTCCAGCAGATGAACTGCCCCAAACACATGCAGTTACTGGCATTGGCTCAAATACACAAATACAGTTCATGCATTAGCACACACACACACACACACACACAAGCTCCTGTGCTTGGTTATGCCCTGCAGTGAGCACTGTAATTCATTGGACAGCGACACATTTTTATTTTGGTTCTGTACTGTAGAGTTTTAAAGAATGCAATGACTATTTGGTTGATGTGTAAACTGTTAGCTTAAATTTTAGGGTATTTTCGTATTACATATTACTCTATTATCATAATTTTTTATCAACTGAAAAAGTGTACTCAACATGTTGTTTTCCCTTTCTCTAAATTAAGAGCAGGTTGTTTCATTGCATGGGATACACTTACGAGATGACTCACACTCTGTTGTACTGCACACACTCTAGCCCAAAATGTCTCGTCCAGACTGTAGTGTCGATTATTTTTACCTCAGTTTAGCTGTCCGTGTTGTTTTCGGTTTTATTTGCTAATAGTTTCTTTTTTTTTATTGTCTCATTTGTCACCCCTTCCCTTATGTTCACTCTCCATGCTTTGCACACTCGTCCCAACTTTGTTAAAAGTTATTTTTATGTCTTTAAGTTCCTGGTTTTCATCTCCACCTTTGTTAGATAGTTGTCTTCCTTCTTCGGTGTCTAAACTCTAGTTTGAAATAATCTATTCATTAGGAATTCGATTCAAGTGCCTGCGGTCCTGGCGAGTGGCGCTTCTCCTTGTTTCAACTTTGTTCATATCCAAGAGTACGCACCTGCACTGTATGCCCTGGTCCCTTTGGCTGTCACTCCAGCTACTGACCTCTGACCTATCTCTTCTACTACGCCTAGTCCGACACTCAGTGTTCCCGTCCACCCCTGCTTGATTTTGGATCTTTTTCTGACAATCCTCCCTGTTTGTGATTAAAATAATGCTCATCTTCCATTTATTACAGGCACCCTTGCGGCTTTGTCTGTGATCAGCGTGTGGCTCCTGTATTCTGAATTTGTGACACATATAGACTATCCAAACAATTCCCACTAACTTAACTTTCATGTGTTAAAATTAATTTCATGATGAACAAGGATATTGATGTGTAGCATTACAATGGTTTAGTTCATACTTTTTCTATGGTCTACAGTGCCCTTGAAAATTATTGGCACCCTCAGCAAATATGGCAAAACAGGCTTTGAAAAAATAAATTTGCTGCTTATCCTCTTGGTCTTTCAAACAAATTTTCAAAAAAAAATCTTACTGAAAATTTTTACAAAAAAAAAAAAAAAGATCACATTAAATAATTTTTTTCAAAAGCATAAGCAACACAATTACTGGTATCCCCAGAGAAGCCTATGACTAAAATCTAACTGAAGTAAATCCCCAGTCATATTTTACATTTTTAAGTAGACCTGTTTGATTAGGATCTGTAAGTGGTCAACCATTACTATGACACAGACCAAATTCCCTTAGTCATTCATCACTAAGGCGAAAATCAGAGGGCACAGAAATGATGTGCAATAAAAAGCTGTTGAGCTGCACAAAACAAGAAACTGTACAACTAAAATCAAATTTCCACCGTCAGGGAAACAGTCGAGAACTTAAAGCTGCAGGAGATTTTAAGAACCAGCCTGAAAGAGGTCATGTGTGCACATCGACCCCACACACTTTGAGGAAGATGGATCGACCAGCAAAATAATCTCAAAGTATCACATCTTGAGAACTGTGGCAGTTAAATGACTCTTGGGGAAAGAAAGTCTTTTAAAACTACCATCAGACGCTGTCTACATCACCACAAGTTGTTTGGGAGGATTGCCAGAGAAAAAGCCTCTGCTCTCAATCAGCAACAAAATATAGCACTCAAACTAGCTAAACATTCTTCAGACTTTCAATGGGACCAGGTTATATGGTCAGATGGGATCATAACGGATTTTTTTTTTTTTTTTTTTGCAACAAATTTCAAAGGTGGGTTTGTTGGACAGAAAGCTAGCCATACAGAAAAGCACCTCATATCCACTGTGAAGTATGGCGGTGGATCTTTGACGTTGTTGGCGTTGTTTTTCGTCCAAAGACCCTGGATATCTTGTTAGGATACATGGTATCATGGACTATATCAGATACCAGCGAACATTACATGAAAACCTGACAGCCTCTTGAGGCTTGAAATAGTCCATAGTTGGACCTTTGCGTGGGACAATGATCCATAGCCCACGTGAAAATGTTCACAAAAATGGTTCACTGACCGCAGAATAAAGGTCTTGTTGTGGCCATCACAGTCCCCTTACCTCAACCCCACAGAAAGTCTGAGCGATGAGCTGATGAGGAGAGTTTAAAAGCATTAGCCTCAGAGTCAGAAGGATCTAGAGAGACTGTATAGAGGAATGGTCTCAGGACCCCTGCCATGCATTCACCAACCTCATCACACATTATAGAAGACTTAGAGCTGTTATCTTGGCAAAGAGAGGCTGCAATATATGACCGGGTGCCAATAATTGTGGCACACCTATTTCTGAGAAAAAATATTTGTTTTATGCTAAGAATTTAATGTCTTTTGAATTATGTTGCTTCAATTAAATTGGAGTTTTATGAATATCTTGAATGAAAGATCATGAGTGTAAACAATAAAGAAATTTTTTTCCATCTGATTTTACTCATGTTAAGTGTAAGGGGCAAAGGTGCCGATAATTCTGGAGGGCATGATATGTTTAGTTCTGACAGGTCCTGAAGCCTCAGGTCACACAGGCCTGGAGTAATGAGGAGTGTTTCTTCATCCTGACCTGGGTTTAGCTCGATAATCTCCATGAACGCAGGCACAGATACACACACACGCACACACACACACACGCACACGCATATTTAAGCAAGCACGCATATAAGACACACTCCTACTCAAAAACATGTGCACAATCATATATAAACACACAAGCATGAGGGCAATTGTGCGCATACACATAAATATATATACTGTTGCACAAGCAAATGTGGGCACAATCATGCGAATGCACAAAAATACATCCATGTATGGACTCGCACACACGTACATATACTTTCACAAACACCATTCGCCCTCCCCAGCTGTTTCTCTTTCCCGTAGATGTCCTCAAGGCCTGTTCAAATTTAAACACATCACAAGATTAAGGTCGTCTTAGGACAGATATTCACAGACAAACAGAGTCATATAAACAATAAAACCATCCTCCTTATCAATCACACATTTAAAGTAGTAATTCACAACAGAGAATTCTAAACTGACTTCAGTGGAACCTTGGATTCCAGTGTTCATTTCAGGGGCTGCTCAGTTTAGTTTATGAAAGCTCGGCCAATGTAACGGTGCCTTAAGGCAAGCTGAAAAACACAAGCAGAAAACCTACCAAAATAAAAGCCTGAAATAAATAAGAAAAAAGAAAAGCAACTCATGGAAACGCTACGGTGGAATAATATATAACATCACAACCACTCAACATGCAGCACGTTGAGGAAAGGAATCGCTGCAAAAAAAATGTCTTAACAAGTCTTTTAAACTCACGAGATTCATGAGATTCAACATCATATTTCTTCCCTCAAACAGAGAGCCTGCTGGAAGTTATTCTGTGCTTGACAAATGAAATATTCTTGTCCCACTAAATAATTTGACCAATAGGTTATACTATCAGTCAAATATCTTACCTCTTTTGTTTTTGTCTTTCTGAGCAAAAAAATAGAAATAAGGTTTTTAAGTCTAAATATTAGAGGAAAATACTTGAGCGTAAAATGGACTTACTTTTTCTTTTTTGCGGCAGGCTATGGTGAAATCCATGTGTACATGGGTCAATGCATGACAATGCATGCATGCATACAAGGTACGCACAAACACACACGCTTGTACATGCATGTACACCCCACGCTTCTGATCTGACAGTATGTTGTGACAATACCTGGATTAAGAGGGGCTCAATGTGTGCTCACACTGATTTTACGGCCAAGTGCTAAGAGGCAGTGAGCCAGTGAAACTGGTGACCCAGGGTACCGATGACTGCTCGCTGTGATACGGTATGACCAACAGGGAAATCTGAACCGCAAAGCCTACTGCTCTACCACAACCTGGAGGCAGTGATGTCTCACTGCAAAAAACAATGCTGGTCTTTGAAAGAGTTTCAGTCAAGTGGTTAGATTTAAATTTTTTTTCTTTTTCTATCCAGTGAAAAAAAATATCTAATTTTGTATTAAATTAAAACTTGCTTTAGGAGCAAAATTTCTCACCCCATTAACAAACCACAAAATGACTTAAACTTGTCTCACCTCATTGGACATAACAAAGTATGCCTAGCTCTACACTAAATTCAATTTTGAGTGATAAAACAACATGCGAAACTCTGGGAGTGAGCATTCTCTGCTTCCATGTTACCAGCCCTTTAAGTCAAGATGTGAAAAAAAAGGTCTTTTTTTTTTTTTATTTTGGCAGTGAAACTTGGATGGTGAGATATCTGTCACAGATGTTGAGGAGTGCACAGACACACACAAACACACACACATAGACATTGCCCCAGACAGCAATTTTTGCGCATATTACTGGAGCCATAGCATCATCAGTCTTTAAAGAGGTGAAAAGCCCTGAATATCTGTGTCACCTGTTAGATAACAGCACACATAAAACCCCAGGAATTCTCAGTGTTTTTCCACGCTCATTCAGGCCCTTCTTCAGAGCAGCATTTCAATCACATTCCAGCACCTAATGTTCCCATTCTCCGGTCATGATGACAGCCCATCACAGATTTAGCAGAGTCAGGAATTAGTCATCCGGAGGAGCAACTAATCATTAAGTTTAGCTTTTTGACAAATATCTCAGCATATCATTTGCATAGTTCAATATACTGTAGATCTTCTTGGTGTCTGTATTGACATGACCGTATGGAATTAGCACAGTACCATCATGTGTGTTAATTTAATGGGAAATGAATCCAGCCAACCACAGGTGATATAACAGTACATTTTTCTTTTATTGTGAGTGATGCTGTCCAGAAGCCCATCATATTTGCAGGACCACAGTTTGTGTGTGTGTGTGTGTGTGTGTGTGTGTGTTTGTGCATGCGTGTATCTGTGTGTGCATGTTTGTGCATGTGTGTACATGTGCGTGCATGCGTGTGTGTGTGTGTGTGTGTGTGTGTGTGTGCTGGTGCACACAGTCATTTGCTCCACAACAAATGGATGGCAGGATGACCATATTGCTGGATGGTCGAGAGCACCTATGGAAAAACAGGCAATTTCCTGTGAAGATTACCTGGTAAAACAAAGAGAACATTCACAAAGGACAAGGAGGAAACGTATGGAGATGAGAGCCTGCATTACCATGACAGCAGAAGAGAGTCACCGGCACAGAGGAACATTCCAGACAAAGCATGAAGGGGTGGAGAATTATGTCACGGAGCGATACCGGGCAATATGTGACACACAGCACTGATTGGATGACCTTGCAAAAACCTGAACCTCGTACGATTGCCGGCAAGAGAGGTATGGAGCAGGAATGATGCCTGGCTCGTTCTTCGCTGTCTGTCTGTTTGTATTGTCCTCCGATATGATCCACAAAAAACAGAAAGGCCTCACCCACAATTCCTCAACTGAAACAAGCCAAAAATAAGACAAAGAATTCTCCCACGTGCTCATTCAATACTGTACTAGACTGCTTAATAAACAATGCTATGTACAGGGGACTTCTATGGAAAATCCCATGTTACTTATTTGTCATTGGTCAGGAATTCCTTTGTTGAGGACAGATATATCATAGATAATGCATCATATACTGAACATGATCATTGTCACCAGAATCTGTTCTAACAAGCCATCTGAAATCAAGAGCTTAATTTGTGAAGTCGTGATGAGGAGAAGGGGAAAGTTGTTGCTTGCTTTTCTGAAACATAAATGGGAAGGGCCCCCCCCCCCCCAAAATGCGTTTGAGCCGACCTGTAATCCCCTGGCAGAAACGTCGGATGATTGAAGTGCCGTGGTAGAGGCCCAAAGAATGTAAAAAGGAAGGAATTTAAACCTCTGATTTTCAACTCAACAGCAGGGGAAACAAAACAATAAAACCTGCCAAATGAGACCAGATCGTTGCTAGGGGATGTACCTCAATAAAAGAATAATCCTGAAAGGCCAGATTTTTCAATGCTGTTTATTCTGTCACTCTTGGGGTCTCTAGATATCCCTCCCATCCCTCCCCTGAAGGAGGAGACCGCAGTAAATGGACAACAGAACAGGATGGGGGGGGGGTTCTGTTCCCTCAACCGCATAAGATGGAGGAAATGGGCAGTTGTGTATGGCAAGGGGCGAGATGAAACGGCGAGTGTGTGATCTCCAGCCATAGGACAGAAGGAGGTGAGCGGATTAGTGGGAGAATCGCAGCCGAGGATGTGTGCGCTTTGCCCAGCCCGCAGTTTGACTGGAAGATTACCACGTCGGGCCTCCGTCCCAAATCTCCCAGTGCACCCGCTCGCCCGCCCCTTTTCCGCAAACAATCCACTGCGGTAATGTGAGGGCTCAGCCCCAGAGGGCTGGACTCTGCTCTTCCCTGTTTGATTGACATCCCTATTCTCAAGGCAAGGTACTGGGAAGAAGGGGATGGACAACAGAAACAAGCTTTATCCCTCCACTTCAGTGCATTCTGCTATAAAGTACAAGAAAAACCTGGCCAAAACTGCAGCAGGATAGACACATATTAAAAGAATGGATTAAGCATGGAACAAAATAAAGTATAACAGGACAAAAGTGAGGAAAAATCAAAAGATTCAGACAGAATCTGAGGGAAGAATCATTACTTTCCACTCTTAAGGTTTTTGGGATGATTATTTTAAAATCTCATTTGAGGGCTATGTGTCCAGCTTAATGCTTTCTTGTAAATTATTCCAAGTCCATTGAGCACACTGAGAAAAGGCAGCTGTTCCAATGTCAGACTTCACTCTGGGCAAATGATAGCGTCCCAACCTCGAGGACCTAATGCAAATTCTGCAGTCATGCACCCTCTCTACAGCTCACCATTTTATTGAACCTACCTGCATTTAACAGCGTTATAAGTAGTGCATCTGTCCCAGAATTCATTCAATTTAAATTCCAACATGGTCTATGTTCCACCATTAACATTTTCAATGTCTGGTGTGTTCATCGAGCTATTTTCGACTGGAATTTCTGTCTGTTTCTATCTTCATAATGTTCATCGAGCCAAATTTAACTCACCCTAGTCAACTTAAGCTCTTGGTTATGCAGTTAAGTAGATGGACAATTCTGAGGAGCCCTTTCTTCATCTCCTCGAGGAATTCACTGGTTTGGAGAAAGATTCCCACACTATTTAAAAATTCAAACTGGTTGAGATTGTGTTTGTGGTTTTAGGCCAGTTGATCAATGGCAGACCTTTGCAAATGTCAATCTAGACAGTGGTTGCAGACTGCATGGAGTCTTGGACATTCAGTCTTTGGGCCTCAGATAGGCAGTCTCATGCAAACTCAAACAGAGTTGTGAAATCTGAGTGGAGCTGGACTCATTAGCTGTGTTTTGGCGTGGATAGTGCAATTTGTGTGTGTGTGTGTGTGTGTGTGTGTGTGTGTGCATTGACTGTGTGTGTGTTTGCAGTGTGTGTGTATGTGTTTGTGTGTACTTGTGTGTGTGACTGTGCTTTTGCCCATCTTTGTTACTGTCTGAATAGTCTCTTTCATTAAGACCAGGGAGTAACCCCGATACATTGTTTTGTCTACAATGCCTCTGGTACAAGGAACAGGTTTTAATGGGCCAAATTAGGGGATGCAGAGTGACAGGAGTCATTTTTGCCCCCACTCTCACCCCTAACTGCCCCATTTACCCTACTCCAACACCTTAAATTACTTCTGGGTCATGAGGCACAGATAATGGGATATTTTGGCTTGGTCAACCAAATGATTCTTCTGTCAGCATATTTCAGATAATACCAACGTTTTTTTTTTTTTTTTTTTTGTTTAGTTTTGCAATCTTGAGCATCTTACCACTTAAGCAATCTGCAGAAGTTATTTTTGTCTTGTGTTGGGTTTTACATTTTTTTAATACCATCTATGAAAGAGGAACAAGTCTCAGAAATGGGAATGGAAGTAAATGCTTGCAGCATGCCTGCACGTACACATGCACACACGCATGCACGCACGCGCACACACACAAAAACACACTGACACACACACAAATGCACATACAAACACACACCATACCTCAATTCAATCTGCTCCAGCTGTGGGGCTGAAGCTAAGCAGGTGTGGGCTTGGTTAGTACTTGGATGGGAGACCACCTGGGGAAAACCAAGTTGTTGCTGGAAGAGGTGTTGGTGGGCCAGTAGGTTGCGATCTTCCCTCTGGTGGAATAATCCCCAATGCCCCAGTGCAGTGACGGGGACACTGTACTGAAGGAGACGCCGTCTTTCCAATGAGACGTTAAACCGAGGTCCTGACACTGTGGTCATTAAAGATCCCATGACACTCATTGATAAGAGTAGGGGGTTCCCCGATGCCATGGCTAAAGTCCCAACCTGGCTCTTTCGACCTGCCACCTAATCATCCCCTGATCTAATTGGCTGTGCAAATTGCCCTCTCCCTCCCTACTTCAACCCCAGGGCTCCCTTGAAAAAGAGATTTCAATCTCAATAGGACTTCCCTGGTTAAATAAGGGTTAAATGAAAAAAAACACAAACACACATGCTAAAACAAATACACTCTCTAACACATGCGACACTCTGACAATACACAACCCCCACATACAAACAACCAAATACAGAACACACACCAGCAAAAAGCCGTGAACCTAATAATCCAGCTCTTTTTCCTCCAGCATTATGTGCGTGGTTTTTCTCCTGCGAGTTCATCTTTTTTCTGGCTCTTTAGCAATGATAGCCCTTTTTTGGAGTATTTACTGGACTGATAGAGTTAGTGATCTCATCAGTGAATTCCAAGACAAAAGATGTCATGTGACAGGTCTCTCAAGAATGACCAGTGATCCTCTTCTCTTCCCCAGAGGTGTCTTTCGCCCGAAAGAGTGGCCAGGCCTGGGATTGGATATGGTCAGCATGGGTCCCAGTGAAGCCCTATAACATCTCTGCAAGTCAGTACTTCAAAAATCTTTGGTATTTTTGAACACTGCTACTTGACTGGTGCCATGTAACTGTATGAGACTTTTATGGAGGACCATCCCAGTGAGCAGAAGCTCGAATAGACGTCTAAAGCAAGGAAATCCTGGGATAGAGACATTTGGTTTCAAACAGACAATGTTAACCGAATATACAGTCAGTTCCATAATTATCTGGACATTAATTTTTTTTTTTTTTTTTTTGGCTGTCTTCCACTACATGTGGGATCTGAAATGAAAAATTGAATATGAGCCCAAAGTGGAGACATTCAGCTCTTAATTTGAGGGTATTTACATCCAAATTGGGAGTATGGTGCAGGAATGTAGTCCCCCCCCCCTTTTTTTTTTTTTGACGAAACCAAAACTAATTGGACAATTAGCTGCTCAGCTATTCCTTGGGCAGGTATGTGATATTCCCTCCTTCATTTACAAATGAGCAGAAAAAAGGCGTGGATTTGGTATCAGGGGTTTACAACTGCATTTGGAATCTGTTCCTGTTTACACTGAAGATGAGGTCCCAAGACAAGCTAGCAATTGTCCCACGAACTAGCACAATTCCTGAGGAAGTACAACAACAAATAATTATAGCCGTGTTCACGGGTGGAAGAGAGACATTCCAGAAAGCCAAATTTCTGACACCAGGAATTTACGAGACTAATTTTTGCATGAACACCTAGATAGAGGTGTAAATTTGTTTCAACAAATTTTCACTAATAAAAAGCATTAGCTGGGATGCCGTCATTGAAGGACCAAAGAAAATCAATGGCAGGAATCAGGCTAAAGAACAGAAGAAGAGCTACACACCTCACGGTGACTGAGATCTTGCTAGGCTATAGTTGGCACTTCTGCTTTCTGGTAACATTTGACCTTTCATGTCAACATCAATTATGGTTTACAAGCATTTTTCCATAAATGAAGTACAGTTGCTGCACCAATGAAGGCGACGTGTGATTGAAGTCATTTTCTACAGTTTGCCATAATAACAGATTTAATGAGGAGACTGAGAGCTGACATGTGTAAACAATTACAGGCTGGACATGCCACAGGTCCAAAAAAAACGGCAGCCATCTTGATTGCCCTCCTGGAGAGGAGGTGCCGTTTCCAAATGTGCATCTTTATTCCTTTCCCCGAAAGAGATGGAATCAATCTGTTTTTCTTATTCTCCGTCCATGCATTCCACCGAAACACACAGAACAATTCACAGCGAGCCTCTTCCAACCCTGAGTCATTTGAATAATTACTGGTTGCATAATTTTGTAATTAGAGACTGGATTGAGCAGTTGGCAGACTCTGAGCTGTGAGTGGGTGTGCTGGTTCCCATTAGAGATAAATAATCCCGTTCAAAGACGAGGTGTCACAAAACACAGAACACACACAATGTGTAGATATGTAACCAAACTGGTTAGCTAGTTTCCTCGTGGCCGTGCCAACATGAAGTCATATTTCAGCTGTGTAATGACCTCATGGTGTCAGAGCAGACAGTTGCATGACTTCCCAGCATGTAGTCAGACAGTCCGCAGCTTTACGCGGGAGGTGGGGGGAAGGGGGGGGGTCAGCACTGCTTAGCCATGATCCCTGTGCCCAAATTAGCACCTGTGACGAGCCCGTGCCAAGCACACCGTTCTCATGTACAGAAAGTCACAGCTCAGCCTGGGAACTGCCAAGACTATTTCTGAATCCCTTTAGATCTAAAATATTAAATAAGCCATTAGGATGTTTGTACTGTGACTTAACAGTCTGATGCTGATGTAACAATCAGTACTAGTAATTCAAAGCTGTGGAGCTCTAGAACACTGAATAATAGCGCGGAAAAAACTTTTTTTTTTTAAATCGTGCAAAGGTTAAATGGCAGCAACGCTGAGGTATCCCACCCTCAATTTACATTTACATAAACATGTCATATGATTAACAAATATTTCATTCCTCATGTGTCAGCTTTTAAATACCTCAAGCATTTATGTAAAACTTGCTGAGCATTCCTGAAACAAATAACCGCCTGTCCATTTCTCTCTTTTTTTTTTGGAATTGATATTGAATTGAACATCAACTGAGTGGGTATGAGGGAGAGATTGAAAACACATGCGTGCGGCGCATGTGCGCTCCGTCGATGCAGGAATGTTCGGTCTCCCAGGCCTCTGGCACTCAGATGTAGGAAAACAGTCGGAAAAAAGGTGCAGCGTTCCCGGGGCCGACCGCTGATCCAGGCAGTTTTAAAGTTACTCATCAGAGGGAAGGGGAGATATGTCTGGTGGCCACCTTTTCTGTTAACACTTACAAAGACTCAGCCATAAATCAGCCAGGCCAAAGTTTTATTACTGGCATGGATGACCAAAATGCTGACACGATGCTGGACATGGCTGCTGCAGGAAGGCTGACTCTTTCAGGTGTGAGGTTAGAAATATGTAGTTAGAATGTTCTCTGCAGAACATTCTAGGGCTGATGCAATGATCCTCCTTCATTACCGAGAAATCGAGAAAAGTAGTTTTGGACTTAGGTACTTTTTGTGGAAAAATCACGGATTTCATACTTTTAATACCAAAAACCCTTTATTGCTTAGTTTTCAATACAAACATGTTATTTTAGCTAAGCTTCCTTGCTTTTGTGCCTTTATGGTAGGCAGAACTACAGACCCCAATTCCGATGAAGGTGGGACATTGTGTAAAATGTGAATAAAAACAGAATACAGTGATTTGCAAATCCTTTTCGACCTATATTCAACTGAGTACACTACAAAGACAAGATATTTAATGCTCAAACTGACAAACTTTGTTGTTTTTTTGTAAATATTCACTCATTTTGAATTTGATGCTCGTAATACATTCCAAAAAAGCTGGGACAGGGGCAACAAAAGACTGGCCAGATTAAATGCAACCAGCCACCGCTAAGACAAAGCTAGTAGTGTGTAGCAACTGTGGACTTTAGGTCATAATCAGCAACTGAACCTTCGAGCCCCGATTTGAGACAAGTTTGCAGTTGAGACATGAGGGCTTTTTCTGTATCCTGGCATCTACAGTGTTGCAGCCATTATGACTAAGGCATATAAATCAATGTTCTTCCTCCCTTTAGTACTTCTGAAGTGTCTGGAAGGCCAGCTCAACTCTGCTCAACTCAAGATCAGTTGACAGTTTCATCATTCGAAAGCCTTACCGTATAGGCCACAGCAGCATTGCGAAAACTTTGTAAAGCTTCCTCAAGATTTGTCACGTCTCATTACAGTGTGGCAGCCAGTCCATGCACTACCGTACTGCTTTACTTCAACTTGCTATGTCTTTAACAATCCAAATCAAATCATACAGCTCTGTGTTGTTTACTTCGCCCAGGTTGAGGCATTGATTAAAGCAGGCTGTGTAGGCATCTTACCTCCACTGCAGTACTAGCAGTTTGATTGCAAGGCCAGAGCGATAGGCTGCATACCTATGCAAGGCTATGGAAATGCAATGCAAATGACCAATTTGAGCAGCTCATGGTAGACATACGGTGCGTAAAAAGGGACGGGTACCACAAAGAAAACAGACGTGAAGTGAGGGAAAGGTGAAAAATAAGCAACGGTTTCTGGAAAAAGTCTGAACATTGACAGATGTGTGTGGCTATGACTCAGGCTCCTGTGAAAAACAGTGCTGATGACAGCACACATTAGCTTCTCCTGAAAACAGAACTTAGCCAGCAGCGCTAATGCCACAGAACCAGCATATGAATCACAAGGCAACTCAAGGAGACTAGAAGCATTATGGGTGGGTTTGGAGCACTTGGAAACGCAGCAAGAACTGAAAAATAAGTCAGTTTCAACAAGTATTTCAGTCTCATAAATCAGATTTAAAATTTTATTGCCATTAGTTTTTTGAACAGCACGATAAAAAAATCTGCAGATGAGACAAGATGATCTGCCAGAGCGGTAAGAAAGAATTTCACATCTCAAGCAAATGGTAACATAAACAACCAAATATTCTCTTAAGAAACATAAGGATACAGTACATCTCATTCTCTCAATGACATAAAAATACTTGTTAAGGCTGAAATTTTTTTTTCAATGTGACAGCATGAGGCAGAACTGGACAGAGGCCGAAAAGGTAGACACTGTCCTTTTCTACATGATTTTAAAGCACTCATATTACGCTAAATGCCTTTTTCACATCAAGACTGACTCTTAAGATCCTGTCCATCTGGGAGACGGCACTTTTACAATTCAGCATGTGAGACACACAGTTTGAAATTCCTGCTATTTTCTACATCAAAAACAGACCTGCTCTGCATAGTTCACGCCTTCCAGTTCTGTCTGTGTGCCCTACTCCCGGCCACCAGCTTGCTCAACCTCCCCACCACTCTCCCTCATAGCAATAACTACTTTTTTACGTATAACTGTGATCACCGGCTGGTCAAAGAAGAGCTCATTATCTTAGAGAGGATGCCTACTCAAAACAACTTGTTCTTCAGAGGGGAGAGAATGACAGGCTGTGAATGACCCAAAAATGACAGATTTTTAAGGGCTTTTATGCTAAAAATATTATAAACGTCCCATTTCAGAATCAAAGTATAAAATATTTTTTAAAAGACCAGGTCAAAACCAAGTCTATGACTGGACTATGTTCTAGACCATTCATTTTGAAAGAGCAGCTGCCAATGGGGAAACTACAACTGTACATCAGCTGACTGACCAATAGTGTAACTTCATCACTTAGTCGACTGGCTGAAGGTGTGACTTCTTCACTCAAATTCAGATTAAAAAAAAAAACAAACAAATATACGGAACCTTTAAGGGTGTTGTCACCATTCTATAAATATATAAAAATAATATATATAATATCTCATTAAGTGCTTTTGTATTTAGAAGAAGCTCTCTAAAGACCAGGTACCTGATAAATAGTGAAAATAAAATACCAGCGCTCCGTTTGTAGAGTTTTGCAAGTCTATTATATTTCTCTGCTGTTTATGCTTCATTCCAGCAGGGCATTGGGGACATGAGCTGCCTTTTAATGAAAAAGTGATTTGCCATGGTTTGTATGCCCTGAATCGCAAAAGCCTTGTACACACATGCATCTAATCCACTGTGTCAAACATTTTGGCGCCAATCATAACGCCGTCCACATGGTGGTGTGTGTGTGTGTGTGTGTGTGTGTGTGTTTGTGAATGCATGGCAATCTAAATCAGATGCTGACAGCAAACAGAAATAGCTTAAGTGAAAACAACTGTCAAATTTTCAATTCAACAGTAAAGCCAAACTTTGAGTCACATTGCCACATTTTACTTTCCACTGTTTGAAAAATTCTCATCATTGCAGTTTAAACTTGTTTTTTGATTAACGAAAATTCAGAATATCCATTTCTGCAAAAGGTCTTGTGATTCAATGAAAATCTCCCATTTTGATAATTCCCACCCCCCACCCCTGATTTCTTGCTGTATTGGATGTACTCGGAGAAAAATTTCTTTAAAACCAGTAATGGGTTTCTTATTCATATTTTGTTTTTCAGCTAGTTTTGCTGTCAGGGAAAATCACCCTGATCTCTGAGCTTGGGAGTCTCTTGTGATCAGTGTGAAGTGAAGCAGAAATGAAACTGGGGTTTTTTTAGAGGACCAGCGTCCGAGGAAGCGTGAAATGTGCACACAAATACACAACAGGAGTGATTGAGGGCATGAAGCCCGTAGTTAAAGCCAGTTGAAGTTTGTGTGAAGGCAGCCTGACATTTATTGCATCCAATAGGTCCAGCAGGAGGGGCTAAGCTGAGATTGGACTACTGGTTAGAGTCCGCAGGAGGCCATCTCCCATCGAAAAACACTTCAGGAGAGAATCAGAGCGCTAAGCCTCTCACTCACATACATGCCTGCACGCACACACACATGCACACACAGTATTTTTATATTTTGTGGAGACATCACATAGACTTAATTTCATTCCCTGAGCCTGTTCCTGATCTTAACCATAAGCAGTACATGCCTAAACCTAACATTATACTTAACCCTAACCCTAATATGCCTACATACCTCAATTTCCTTATGGGGATCTGAGAATGTGCCCGTAAGGATAAAGAAATTTGGTATGGCATCTCTTGTGGGGTCTTTTTGTTCCCACAAGGGTGGGTATACACTGACCACACATACACACACGCACACTCACACACACACAAAACCCATATCAAATTGTTGCCAATTGTGGCTAACCTTCCAAAATCTGAATTAGAATTCAACAGTCATCAACCAGACTTAGTCCAGCATATATTGCATTTCCTTTCAATGACCACATGCATGACAAATAGTCAGCAGCCAGCATTGGGCAAGGATTGGTGCTGTGGCATAACCTGACAAAACTCCCTGATTGGCAATCTGGGTGGCAGACAAACACGCCATATTTCATCCCACTGATAATATTATTATTGCCAATTAATGGGCCAAGACTGGGGCATGAGTACAGGTATTGTAAATAAAGCAAATGCTAACATGAGCACATGGTTAGGGCATCACATTAAATTACATCTTTAAATGGATTTCAGCTCAGTTGTAGTATCTTTTTGCCTGCCTTGCTGTTGATGTTGACCCACATCGATTGGGATGCAACACTGGTTCGCAATGTCGGTTCCAGGTATCCCTCAGTGGATGAAACCTATGTTGTAAATGTAATGCCAGCAACAGGTTTCAAAAAAAGTTTGGAGGGGGCCATCAAAAGACTGTAAAAGTTGTATGATGCTAAAAATAAATAAATAAATAAATAAATACACCTGGTGGAAAATCTCACAGGTAATTAGGTTAATTTCCAAAAGGGCAGTAACATGATTGGGTATAAAAAGAGCATCCCAGAGGGGCTGAGTCTTTCTGAAGTAAAGGCAGCGAGGGCTTCACCACTCTGTAAGACTTTGTGAGCAAATAGTTCAACGATTCAGCAATAATGTTTCTCAGCATAAATTTGCCATCAATTTCATCATCTATGATACATAATAACACTGAAAGATTCAGAGAATCAAGAGAAATCTCCATACGCAAGGGACAAGGCAGAATACCACCACAGCATCATTATGATCTTCAGGCCGTCAGGCAACACAGCATTAAAAAGAGACAGCATTTGGTTGTGGAAACCACAGCATGGGCTCAAAACTCACCTGAAAACCATAGTCATAGAACACAGTTTGTCACAGCATCCGCAAATGCAAGTTATAACCCTACCATGTAAAGGTAAAACCATAAACCAACAAGATCTGGAAATGCTGCTGCCTTCTCTGGGCCCGAGCTCATTTAAGATCAACTGAAGTGAAATGGATAACTGTCCTGTGAGCTGAACAATCAAAATATAAAAATCTTTTTGGAAATTATGGATGCAGCATCCTCTGAACTAAAGAGGAGAGGGACCATCCAGCTTGTTATCAGCTCACCAGCAACCATGACAGTATTGGGGTGCATTAGCACACATGGTATGGGTAACTTGTACATTAGTGAGGACACCATCAATTCTGAGCAACATAGACAGGTTTTGGAGCAACTTCCACGACCATCCAGGTGTCATTTTCAGGAAAGGCCTTGCTTATTTCAGCAAGAAAATGCCAAACACCACATTTTGCATGTATTGCTACAACATAGCTCCAAAATAAATGTTTTAGGTGTTAAACTGGTCTCCCCGCAGTCCAGGCCTGTCGTCCACTGAAAATATTTGACAAATTATGAAAATAAAAATACGACAAAGGAGGTCACGAAGTGTTGAGCAGTTGAAATCCTACATCAAGCAAGAATGGGAAAACGTTCATTTTGCTTTCAAAACAAAAGTTGGTCTCCTCAGTTCCCAAATGCTTTGAGTGTTGTTAAAAGGAGGGGTAATGTAACATGCCCCTGGCTCAACTTTTTTGAAATGTGGTGCAAGCATCAGATTCAAAACAAGCATATATTTAAAAAGAAAAAAACAGTAAAATTTCTCAATTTTAACATCAAAAATGTTGTCTTTGTACTATTTTCAAATAAATATTGAGTTCAAATGAATGGCAAATTATTGCATTCTGTTTTATTTACATTTTACACAGCATCCCAAATTTTGGGGAAACAGGGTTGTACATGGCATAAAGCTATAGCTCTTTCTGACATCATGACAAGAGGGTAAATTATCCATATAAAGGGGACATATTATGAAAAACACTTTTTCAGTGCTTGTGCGCATACATTTTGGTATCAGGAGTGCCTAAGAACCCACAAAAACTGAGAAATAAATCAGTTTTTTGTGGGCTGCCTTTTCATAAGACATGGCATTCGGCATGCCATTCAGATTTAGCTACCCTTCCTGCGTCACATGCAGACTCATGAAAATTGTTCCGCCCCTCATTTGAATATTTGCACCCATAGCATATTTGTTTATGGCAACATCCCAGCCTCAATGGGCAAATATCTATTCATGTGTGCAATCCATTTTTGTCTGACTGCTTTATTCTACTAATCTGGGTCAGAACAATGCAAGACTGGCAACAAAACTTATATTAAAGGTACAAAGATGTGGCGGCCTGGATTTATTTTCAAGAAAAATCAGTAGCTAGCTAGCTAACTAGGGAAGTATTTCCAATTTCTGTTTATATTTAAACAGAATTCCAAGTGTTACTTAGTAGCTGACTACTAAATTAACCGTGAATTTAAAAACCGTCACTAGTTAAACCAGAGGCAATGTAAGGGGCCTGTCGATAGGAACAGATAAAATGGGTTATTATTTTTAGCTTGGGGAATTCAGTCCGTTTTCAATGGAGTAGCTCTGCTATTCAAAATAAATGAAATGTTAGCTTGCTACTATACAGATGCTATCCATGGACCATTCTTAATGAACTGAATTTCAAATGCAGTTAAACTTTTATGGTGACTGCATGTTGCATAGGAATGAAGTGACCATCCTTGCTTAGCCGGCAGACATTACTTTTATGTACTCATTGTGTAGCAAAATTAATGGCAAGCTAGATAGCTAGCTGGCTACTCATTCATTCATCTGTATGTTTATAAACTTGCCTGTAGCTGATGACATTGTCACTTTCCTTTAACATAGTGGTCTATTCGCTGGCCAATCAGAGCAGAGCTCATTTCATGGAGGGGATGCCCATGCAGAACAGGGCTGGGAATGACAGCAATCAAATTGCATGGAGATTATGGAATTTTTGTGTGTCTTTTTTTGTTAAAAAGTCTATAAGCCTCCCTTTTGGACATCCAAGAGTATTAAAACTTGGGAAAAATGCTCATAATAGGTCCCCTTTAAATGAAAAGGACCAAAATCAGAAAAAACAGCTGTTGTGTTGTGATTGCTGTTCAGCTGGAATGAAAGCAAGCATACACAGGGGGGTACCAAGAACCAATGTTGAGAACTACTGGCCCACAAAGTATCAAGCAAGGGCCAAGTCTGACCAAACATTTTCTCTCATTTTTCCAGTATTTTTTCTCGAGGAAACAGCTGCTCCACTGCTCTCTAAGGTGAATTTTTGCAACACAGGAGCAGTGCAGATTTAAAAAAGCACTCAATGGTTCTGTCCGGTGAGCTGTAGTGGGACTTGACCCGTGAAGGGTAGTTGGCATCCCAGAGTGGTTAGCACTTGGCGGGACATGGGGACCATCATTTTAACACGCAAAGTTCTTAAGACCTGTCTTCCCCAGAGAACGTAGACACAAAGTAGCTGAGTCACAGTAAGCAGCATTCCTTCCCCATCTGATTCCTACAGCTGTGCATGAACACTTGTAGTCTGGAGTAGTTTAAGTACCTAGTATTATAACCACTAAAACCTTGCAAGAGTCCTGACTAGGCGGTGGGGGTTGTTTGCGTCTGTCGGGGCCACACAAGGACAACATCGAGGGAAAGAGCCGGGGGCAAACCCATGTACACTGAATGAATAGGTTTTATGGAGGGACTATATTCTTACAGTCAATCACATTCTCTTGAACCTAGCCATTGGGAATGAAATCTTATTTTCAGGTTATCATTTTCTGCGGGGGAATTCACTGGGGCGTTAAATTGCAACGGCCTGCAATGGAGCTGTACCAAACATCTTTTTTTTTGTTTTCATTTTAATTGAGCATTTTCCCGTTCATCTAATTTCGCTTTGCATCTAATTACAGGCTGATGCTGATCCCTGCTAAAAACACAAACAGTGTCCTTACAGAGACTCAAGTTCGGCCTGTCGGTGGTGGTCTGGTAATTACCACGGGATATCAAGGATTGGAAAAATGAGAGCGCAGCAAAATCCAAAAAATAAGTCAATGTAAACAAAGATTTCTTCTCTCATTTTGAGTTTTGCTAATGGGGTGAGAAAAAAAAATCATCAGCCAAACAAAAAGTAGCTTAAAACCAGCTACTTTTTTCAACTCAAGAGACAAAAAGTAGATTCAGCCTCGGGGCAAGTTTTTTTTTAAAAAAAAACGCAAATAACAGTTTTGTTTTATTTATTTATTTACTTATTTTTTCTTCTAAGGGGGAGAAAGGATAAAAGGCCAGGGATCACATGCACGACCCCAGCCTGCATTTCCGTACGCAGGGAAAGTTCCACTGTGGTGAGTCATGCAGAAGTTTGAGTAGAAATAAAAAAGAAAATAACATTAAATACCAAGCCCACAATCAAATTAGGCTAAAAATAAAATGCCACCGACTCGTTTTAAAGGATGACTGAGGGCATTCTTTTCCCTAGTCCAAAGCCGGTAAAATTGTGACTCTTTGATAAAAAAATAACAAACGCAACAAAGAAAAGCCTCAGACCTTCTCCCCTCTCCACCACTTTATAATGCTCTCACTTCCTAATAAACTTTTGTGGTGTTTGGAATCCATTAGAGACAATATCCCGCTACTCAAAACATCCTGCCCCCCCTTTTCAACCCCCTTTTAGGCTGTGTCTGCCTGTGAGTGTGTGTGCGTATGAGTATGTGTATGTCTGTGTTTGTGCGTCAGTATGTCCGTCTGTCTGCCTGGGGAGGGAAGGAAGATTAGGGGCCAGACCAAGTCTGATTTCAAAACTAAAATATGTGGCTAATTAAGCATCGATGTAAAAAAAATATATCACATTGAAAACTGGGACTCACAAATAATAAAATAAATGGTGGAGAGAGAGGGCAACAACAAAAACTTGTAAATTTCTCCTGTTTTTAACTTGACTAGTTTAATGCTGATCTTGTCAACGGTAGTTTCAAAGATGTTTAAGACATCTAGACTGAACTTCCACACTCGGCACTGGGCCCGAGCGGTCTGGAGCCAATGGAAACAAAGCGAGATGATCTGGATGGGTGGGATAATGGTGATATGTGCTGACCACTTTCCACGCTGGGGGAGGGGAGAGTTATAAATCTGTCTCGTCAAGGACTAATAAGTCTTTTCACAGAGGCTGTTACAACTCTTTCAGTCACAGTCCTGCTTCACATGCACTGCAAAAATAGTACACACATGCACGCGAACACGTGCATACTCACACACTTTGTGTTTACATGTTTCGCTGAGACATTCCATAGACTTACATTCATTCCCTAACCCTTTACGCTGACCTTAACCGAACAGACTACATGCCAAGCCCTAACCCTAACCTTAAACTCAACCTAACCCTAACCTTGACCCCAAACTCTAAAATAGCTCAGATACCCTGTGGGAACCTAAGCATGTTCCCATGATGCTGAAGATATGAGGTATTCCACCAATTGTGCGGACCTTGGGTGGCAGGAATACACACACACCAACAATGCAAGCATGCACAAGCACGTGCATGCATATAAAAAAACAGCATTGATTCTTGTTGCTCCATGACAGCAGCATAGAAGCATTACCCTGAATGGCCTCTCATTGAGCTGCTCTCTAGCCCTGGTGCTCCAGTGGTCTTTAGCACAATACAGTCAGTCCTAGGTGTCCAAACCTCTCACACCTCCTAAGCTCTGCCACCTCCCTCCTCAGAAATGAAACAAGTACTTCTGCCCCCTCCTAAAACCCCGTCAAAAGGGCCAGAGCACATTGAATGCTCTTTCTAATTGTTCCTCTTCTCACCTTACACATTCCCCATTGTTAGCCTCTATCTCTATCCATTCACTCCACAGTAACTCAACCTGCCGATGCAGTAATCCCTATCCGTGCTGCTGTGCTTGCTTGAAACTCTAGACCACTTCACACAAGTGGTGACTCATTCTGTACCAAGACCCCGACGTACGGTTGCCATGGGAGATTTCGAAAAAAAAAAAAAAAAAATTAAGTAAAAAGCAGAGGAGATTTATCAGCCCAAGGAGGAGTGATTTGCCGTCCCCAATCTCCTAAAACAAGTGCATGCTTTCTTTGCAAAGCTTTAAAACGATATAAGCTATTTATAATGGGAGAGTGAGAAGATTCTCTCTTTCCGCCTTTGTCTATTAATCTACCAAGTTCTTGTGCAGCTCTGGTTCTCAGTTTCAGCTGCTCCAAATGTACGGTTTATAACACATGATATTTACATTGATCGCCATTGTTGTTACTCAAAATGCTTTTTGATATGCAGTTTGTAGTATAACTCTGCATGAGAAATACTTCTTAAATAAAGTGCAGTTGATTTCATAGATTGATGTGACCATGACCTAAGACATAATCAAATGCTTTTTTAAAAAAGTCACATAGTGTAGTTTTCAATTTCACGTACATACAGACAGAGTTCTTGTGTCATCCTGAGCAGTAGGGGCAGCAGAGGTAGCACAGTCAAATTTCCAAAGTTAATTCAACACTCAGAGGTGCATCTCAATGCGTTGGCTGCAGCCATCGAAGGCTGCATTTTTAGGGGTCGTCACTTACTTCTGTCTGCCAAACTAACGTTTAGGGATAGGGATAAGGTTAAATTTAGGGTTAGGGTTAGGTTTGGGGTTAAGTTTAGAGTTAGTGGTTAGAGTTAAGGTTAGGGCTTGGGAGACCAGTGACGACTCGCTTCAACCAAAGCTGTTTAACGGAGATGAAATGACATCATGTCTGTTTGGCTGATGGAATTACGTGACGGCCCCTAAAAATGCAGCCTTCGAAGGCTGCAATCTATGCTTTGAGATGCATCCAGAGACTACGAATCCGTGGGTGCGGCCAAAGTCTCCTAATAGGAAGGAACCTTCCTTGATAACGGATATGAACCGGAAATAGTTTGGCTGGTAGCCATGACAAGGAGCGCCCAAATAGTGAATTTCATAAAGAAAAGGAGGTAATTAACTCTTGAGTTGATTGCTGCCTGCAAGGATATTCAAGACCAACCTTGGAAGAGAGAACAGATGAATTATGGACCACAATCCTTTGCAATCTGTAGCAAATGGATATGTCATTTGTGCCCCAAAGCTTGACAAAAAATTGCAAAGACTGTCTTTGCTGTTGAACATATGACGTATTGATGGAAAGGACATGCAATTTATCTCAAACATGTCCTAAGGTACCCTCAAAATCTCCCTGTAACACCCTTGACCCATGTGACATTTTGTATTGAGGTCAAGGAAAAGTGAAGAGGAAAGGAAAAAAGCCACAAGTTGAAGACAATTTGGATGCGATCCGCATCTACAGTACAATGTAAGACCTGACTTCTTTCAGTCTACCTTCAGTGATTGCACTCAGACCATTTTTTGTGTGTATGATGGAGAATTTGGAGCTTTGTCGAGACGTTCTTGTTTGCGTTTGTGTAAATTCTTGCCAAAAATGTAGTCGCAAGGAGAAACTTGTGCGAGTTGTGTGTATGAGAGGATCCAGACAAGCACTGGCAGATTGTTCCAAGGTAAGCTGTTTAGTATCAGAGTTACTATCCTGGCCGGAGAAAGATAGGCGCCATCCGACAAAATGCAAGAGAGTGGAGCGAAAACACGGCACATTGCCAAAGAGAGGAGGGAGGTTCGAGACGCATAGGTTTACAAAGAAAAAAACGAGAGAAAACATTCTCAAGGAAAACAACTGCACAATTCGACAATGGTCTTTCCGACAGGATCCAACAACAAAAGCACTTTCCCCGAGGGTCCCCCTTTGCATGCGGCCTCATTTCCTGTCCCGTCCGCCTCGCATGCAGCCTCACTTCCTGTTTTAGACCTGGACTGCCGCTTGAGCACGTCCCTGACGCCATCGACGGGGCTTCATCCTCCTGCCCAATTGACTACCTCCCGCTTGCTCATAAGACAATGCAGTTAAAAAGACAGTTTGCCAATAAGACACAAAAGTACCAAATAAACTTAAAATAAAGTTAAATTTTCAAACCCTGTTGGTGAGTAGCTCACCTTACTGGCTAGATTTTTCTCATATTCCAGTAAATGTTAAGTTTAATTGTAAGAAAAATACCGATACTTGCTGATATAGGCCTCATTTTCAATTTTTGCCGCAAAGCAGTTGTTCACTCCCACCCAGACCAACACTCCTAGTGCAAAAGCTCTGCTTCACACTTTAAAAGGCAACATACACACACACATCTGATCCCTGAGTCTGCAGTGTATCCAACAATCCGCCACACTGGGTCCAGACTCCCAGCAGAAGTGAGAGGTCAAGAGATGAGCTGCTGCAGCTGGACTAAAGAGGACAAATGGCCTGGACATGATCAGGCTCTGGGAGTTTCACAATCCCCAAAACCATCAAATCAAACCCTTCACGCTAAACACATGCATCACTTCAGTTCCTGCGATTTTCCTTCCACAAACAAATACTTTTTTATAACTGTAAGAAAAATGTTGACATAGGTGAGGTGAGATAACATGACTTGTGAAGCACACAGTCACTTCAAATCAGCTCATATTTTCTACTAAAGAGAGGGATTAAATACGTTTTTTAAATCTCATTTTAAGACTAAAACTTCTTGCAGGCAGACTTTTATGGAAGGATGACATTTCGAAAACCCAGTTCATAGTACAGATTTGAGTCCCACCCGCCTGGGACCGAACCCCAAGCACATCGATTATCCATTTCCTCTAACGCCACAGAGCTCTCGTATTTATGTTCTGAATCACAAGAAAAAAAAAATCAAAACAGAGCACTTGCGGGTAATTATGGCACAGACTAGCAGTATGGTTTTGCAGCGATTGAAAGCCAGATGTGTGAGGAATGTACTGGCAGCTGTTTAAGAGAGGGGTGGGGGGGGGGAGTCTGGGGGCTAAGGACCAGCCAGCCGAACTACAGCGCCTGCTGATCGTTAAAAACTTGTCAAACCTCCAGCGGTCTACTGTGCATTTCACATCATTTATATAACCCCACCGCCTCCTCACGGCTCCAGTTCTCTGAGATTGCTGCGGAGGAGGGGGTCATAATGCGCTTTCCTGAACAACCACGTTACTGGAAGCTCTGAAGGCTTGGACTGCGGGACGAATGGGTCTCAACAGTCTCCCAGCCCCTCACCTGCAGTACTGTAATTCACAATGTAAAACATTTCAAGCTGGTTAAACTTAGAAACGAAAGTTCATTGACTGCTTTGAAAATGTGAGTTATCTCAACAAGATGCGAGTCAACTAAACTTGAAGATAAGCTTTGTTTCAACTCACCATTAGTCAAGACAATGGATAACGATAAGTTTAACTTTTGAAACCAAATGAACTTGAGTTCATTATTTAGAACTAGTCATGGTAAGTGTAGTTAAAGAGAAGAAATAAGTGCACATACTGTAACTTAATGGGGCTATTATGTTCTACAGCTCTAACAACCTCTGAGATTGAGTCTCGAAGCAACTCTTCTTCCATTAGAGAAGGCCGGGGTGGGAATCTAAGAAGCTGTCGCCTCAAGGATGTGATCTTACGCTTAAAGGTCAAATGTACAGGTTTTAACTGCAACAAAATTTTGATGCAGGGTGGTGCCACCTGAATATTAAGCATGAAACTTCACTCTAATAAACTCTGGTAATGAAGTAATTTGGCATGTTTTGCGTATTTTTCACAGCGCCAAAAGTTCAACCTTTTTCCCGGATTCACTCGGAAACTATCGCTGCCTGACATCACGCGCATCAAACTGAGACTTGACGACAACAGACAGAACAGCGCTTTTTACTCTCAGCCTTGTGTCACGCTTTGATAACACAAAAATGTAATGGTTTTTATCTGAATCATTAATTTTCAAAAATCAAAATTTCTCTGAATTCCATCTCCCATATTCGCTTTTTTTTTTTTTTTTTTTCAAATTTCTGTTGAACGCAATACAGGCTATAGGCTACCGCTTTTAGAACAGTCAAGCTTGTAAACACAAATCTGTGGCGTTTCATGAGAATTTCACAAACGCAGTTATGCAGACTTAACATAAATTGTCCAGTTTTCTTTCTGATAACTCATTTGGTTAATTCTGAGTGCATAGACTTTCAGTGGCATCGCCAGAACTGAAATTGGTGGTACCCAGAACATCCCTTTACAACAATTAATAGTCCTTGCTTGGTCTCAATCATTTTCCTTTATTAACACGTTTTCCAACCCCTGCGAACCGTTACCATGGTCGACCTTGGTTGAGCTCGGTTCACCATGGTCAACCATGGTTAAAGCAAGGTTAAAAATGGCCAACCATGGCTGAAGCATGGTTGCTCCCGCTTGGGTAGTTTTTGCACCATGGTTAACCATGGTTGACCATGGTGAACCGAGGTCAACAAAGGTCAACCATGGTGTTCCATTTAACAAAAATGTCAAAACCATTGTTTGACCAGGGTTGACCACGGTTACTTGAACCAGGGTCAACCAAGGTCAACCACTGTCACGGTTCGCAGGGGAATGGTAATAATAATCCATTGGCAATCGGCAACTGTATAAGTGGCTAAATTCAGAACGGAAAAATAATTTACTCAAAAATAAACCTATGCTTTACAAAAGACAAATTGCTCTGAAACTTCCGCGCTACCTTTTCCGCACATCAGGCAGTTAAACTTGCTCTTCACAATTGTTTAAATTGTTTAAACAATAAAGGACCATTTGATATGTCTTTAAGCAATTTCACTGCTTCCAACCCCTGAAAAAAGAAAAGCGTGAGAAGTCCGGAGTCATAATCAGTTTCCATGTAAAAAGTAGTAAACGCAGGTGAAACTGAAAAACTTCCATGCACAAGGACTTCAATTCTGCGTGAGAATCTCTGAAATACGCCTTGATTGAATAATGACTGATCTGCATTCCAATGAAATGTCGCCTTTCACTCTTGGTACAGTGTGGGTTGATTGAAATATTGAACTCAGCAATTAAACATAATTTTGTTTGCCAAATTAAAATTTTCAATCTTCACTTTTCTTTTTAAGTGTAAGATTGCTGACCACAGCGTGAGAACGCGATATGCCATTAAAAGGCATGAGATTCACGCCATATGCGTGGGAGTTGACAGGTATTCAATTTTGAATAACACTGATTTAAATTCACCGAATTTCGCATCCAAATGAGTGATTGTCATCGTACCTAAATGGGGTAAACTAGCAACACCTGATAGTGTGGAGTGTTCTCGGGCTGAATTGTTAATTAGGAAAATAATGGGGAACAAGTCAGGACTAATAATTGTTTTAAAGGGATGTTCTGTACCCTACCAAATTTTAAGTTCTCGCTACACCACTAGTTGGCTAGCAGTACACCATATTTGCCATCAAAAAGCAAACATTTTTGAAGCGTGATGTTTTGTGGCTGAAGTTGGCTTCATGAGCTCAAACGGAAGTGTGGAGGATGAAGTTAGGGTGGAGGGATGAGATTTGGACTCAAGATCTCCTCTCCTCACTCTCCTTCTCTTTTATTGCCTCCTGCTTCCCTCCCACCCTTGTCGCTTGGCAGGCCAAAGACCACCATGAGCTCCACTGCGGTAGAGTTGAGTCCAGGAACTACAAAGACCAGAGACAGTGTGGAGAAGGGGATCATAAAAGAAGAGTGGGATGGAGAATACAGTATTGAGCCTCAACGCTAGTTATGCTCCCTGCCTCCAAGACTTCACTGTGGTGTAGCCTCTCCATCTCCAATTTTGTGCTTCATCTTCCTCCTCCAACCATTCACTTCCTTTTCCTCATCCAACTTTGTGCTCTTACCTCATCCAACTTTGCTCTTCCACTTCCTCATTCAACTTTGAGCTCCTTTTTCCACATCAAATTTTTTGCTTCTTCTTACACCTCCAACTTTGTGTTCCCTCTTCCTCATCCGATTTTGCACTCCTACTTGCTCATTCAACTTTGTACTCCCATTTCCTCATTCAACTATTCACTTCCTCTTCCTCGTCCAACTTTGTGCTACCTCTTCCTCCTTCAACTAAGTGCTTCCTCTACCTTATCCAACTTCATGCTTCCTCCACCTCATTCAACTATGTGCTTCCTCTTCCTCAACTAACTACATGCGTCCTCTTCCTCTTCTCACTGTCTTCCTCTTCCTCATCCGATTTTGTGCTTCATCTTCCACCTCCAACAACGTTTTTCCTCTTTGAACTTTTCCAAAGCATAGACCTCGAATCTCACCCCCAAAAACAGCCCTAACATACCACTGACCCTCAGCCTTCCTGATCTGTCTGTCTGCCAGTCAGTATGTCCACATCTGTCATGGGACAGTATGGGCTTGCAAAGTTGCACTTGCTAACCGATTCTTTCCAGAAAGCACAAAACACGGCTCTTTGTAAATTCAACTTGCACATTTACACACGAATAACACCTCTCTACCCAAGCCTTCGAAACGCGGCCCATGGGCCTCTTTCAAGCAAAAGGCCTCTCTCTGTCTCTATCCTTTTCTCTTTCTCTCATTATGTTCCCTGTTTTTCCTTTCTTTTCTCCTTTCTCTTCTACTCCACCTCTCTCTCTCTCTCTCCCATGGAGAGTTCCAGTTCCATTCAAACTCTTGGCACAAAGGAACAGCTTAAAAGAACATATCAGCTGGGTCTATTCTACTTCCCCTGCCAAAAGTCGTCCCACAACTCCCCCTCTCCCCTCTCCTCCCTCCTCCATCTTTTTTCACCAATCCCTCCCCTCCACACTCAGTACCTCATTTGTCTTGTGAAAGGCGCAGCATTCACTGCCAGGTCTGAGAGTTTGGAAGTTGAGAGCCCGGGAGAAAAGTTTGTACAGCTGTTACAGGGCCGAGGGGAGAAACACAAGGAGGCCGTCCCAACATAGCATAAGAGAGTGAGAGAGAAAGAGAGAGGGAGAAAAGAGCCAAATAGAGAGATAAATAGAGGAAGGGAAG
Organism: Gymnothorax javanicus; assembly: GCA_029692085.1. Taxonomy (NCBI): domain Eukaryota; kingdom Metazoa; phylum Chordata; class Actinopteri; order Anguilliformes; family Muraenidae; genus Gymnothorax; species Gymnothorax javanicus. Next base: position 28,014,660 of record CM056193.1, read on the forward strand.
AAAAGAGAGGGAAGAATAAAAGAAGATGAAGATGGGAATGAAGGAGAGATAAAAATGAGAGGATTTGAGAAGACCAGGATCTACAGGGTGGCCCAAAAGAGTCTCACAAATCTGTGCACACTTCAAAAAAAAGTCTTAAAAGGTATTTGAGCCTCAATTATGAGACTTAAATCTAATTTTTCCTTCTTAAATATAAACTTGTTTTAAGTTACATGCTTGACAGCTGAAATTTTCTTTACTCAGAGGCAAGTCTTGAAATTACTTACAGTACGTCACCTCACAGGCAGATTTTCTTTGTCTTGTGCAAAATTAAGTCTAAATAATGAGGCTAAAATACTTGCTGAGATTGACTCCTTTGTCTGAGCACTGAAGATGGGAGTAAGAGGAGTTTGAGGAGACCAGGATTGGCAGGCCGGCCCTGAATGCCTCCAGGACACCGTACAGAGGCAGACACAGTTATGAATCCTCAAATAAGAGCTGAGGAATGGCACTCGCTGTCAGGACAGATTAGCGCCTGTCCCTCAGGGGAAGGGGGGTTACTGTCACAGTGTTTGGGATCATTGTGCCTCCGTGTCTGCAGGGTGTGGTAAATTCTCGGCGAGCGCGCGTTCGTGGAGCAGCGCGATGACAGCAGGAAAATTCACTGGTGAGCGTTCACTCACGCTGCAAAAAAAAAAAAAAAAAAAAAAAAAAAGCTGCCTTGAAAAGTGTTTTAGCCTCATGCTAAGAATCCTTTTTTATCTTATGTATCTTTAAATGTTACTTTTTATGCTCAATTAGAAAATATTATCTTTAGTTACGCTTGCTGGACAACTGGAAGTTTCTTAGCCAATGGGCATTATGGGCAAGAGTTGTGGAGATGGACTTATTACTGGAGTTCAGTAACCAATAAGATGTCATGATGCTCGTCTGAGCCAGCTGCCTTGTGACCATTCATAAGGGCAACGTCAAAATAGTGCCACGGCCTTCATTCAGGTCAGGTCAGTCCCCCGCCCGCTCCCTTCATTAGCGATCTGGCGATAAACCCCACCTGGCCTTTCCGCTGTCCCACACCCCCCCCACAAACAATCCCTGTTCTGTTCCTCCATCCTGCTTCTCTCCATTACAGTAAGCAGGGATGCTGTTTCACAATTGTCACATCAGCAACACTCGCTTCCTCAAAACATTTCCTGCAAAACACGCCCGCCATCAGAAAATAGCCCCGCAGCTACACGCGCACCCACAGAACCAAAACTGCGCACAAGCGCCTGCCGCTGATTCAGCGCTCACCCCCCCGCCTCGCTACGCACACAGAAAACCCGCCACCGCCACCTCCATGGCCTGCTCAAGGTTACCTGGGAGAGCAAACGGCATGTTGAGTAAATATATTCATCTGTCTGAAATATGGAGGAAGAGCGAAAGGCCAGGGAAGTGAACGAGGGAAAACCCCACACTAAGCTAACTTGACACGCAGCCAAATCCTCTTTTATCCTTGATTTTCGGGGCTGAAATTTCAGCCACCCTGACGGGGGGAGGAAACTGGAACCGAGGGTCCAGCTGTCAGCAGCCCGGAGGCCCCCTCGTGCTTCCCGCCGCACGGCCTGTTCTTGCCCCGCGACATGCGTGGCACGCCGATCGATGAGAGAACGTCCCGCCGAACAGGCCTTCCGCTGAGATCTGTTTGCCCAAACTCCATACTATCTGTAAGCTATCTTCCTTTGGGACATTCTGTTGTCATACTCACTTTTCGAAAACAAATCTATCCCAAAAAATGAAAAAAAAAATGTTTGTCTGTTCGTCTGTCCGAAGCACGCAACCCCTTAGCTGGGTAGGATGATTGATTTATTTGCTCATTGATTTTTTTTTTTTTTTTTGGTTTCTAAATGCTATGTTTACCAAAGCTGCACTCTTTTCAAAGTTCAATGGACACTCAGTCACACAGCACTCTCAGGGCGTACTTTACACTGACATTTTTTTTTTTTTTTTTAGGGCTTGTTGGCCGCCACTGCTTTGGTTACAGCGGAACAACACAAAGAGTCATTTAAGAGTAAGACGAGGGAGAGGAGTAGAAAGAGACAAGACAAAGAAGGAAAGAGGGCCTGGAGACCAGTCCAAGCAAGAGGCAGTTTTACAATGTGCGGTATTGTTGCTTTTTAAACACTTAATAATTATAGATGGGATGTGGATACTTGAATGTCACAGAGTAAGGTATTGTCGCCCAGCAAATATCTTAATCGGATTTTTTTGGGTCTACTTTAGCTAAAATAGACAAGGCAAAATCGTTTAACCCTTTTATCTCCTTCCCTGATGTGTTCTTTTCCTCCCCAGCTCCTCTTTTCATACAGAGCTGCTTTCAGATGAGTAGGGAGATGCTGTTATTGGCTCAGATGACCACTGCTTTGCAGGCACTGCGTTCTGTACCGTGATTTACAGAGACCCAAGACACTCATGCAGTAAAACTCAAAAATTCTGGATGGACTGCAATGAAGCTTCCTCGCTCAGTGCACTCAATGGCACAGATGACCCTAAAAAGAGCATTAATAGAGCAATAAATGTGATTGTGGTTGGTATAGTGAGAAGTTTCCAGGCAGTCGGAAGCATCCTTAACACATGCAAACACATGTGAACAAACATGCAAGCCTGCACAAACACACACACACACACATACACACATGCTTACAGCAGGCACACTCCACTCATATATACGCACATACACAAAGGCACACATGCATACACACACACACACACACACACAAACACTCACACTTACAACAGACACACATTCACACACATGCACATGCATGCACTCATGCATGAATAATTGAATCCTTGAGTTTCCAAAGGGCCCAACTCCAAGGAACACTCTTTTTCAAGAAAGGGAAACATTGATTTATTTTTTTGCCCATATGTTATGACCCATATATTTTTAGTTTATTTCTTTACAAGACAGTGTCATTGGGATACTTTTGGCTGAAATTGCAAGAAAGTTCCCCTTTTTGTTATTAGATATGCAGACCTCTAATTTATTGTAGTTGGGCCTTTTGGAAACTCGATTCACTTGCACACAGGCGCGCAAACAAATGCAAGCACACTCTTGGACAAACATATCCGCGTACACATTCTCCCCTACAGGGCACAGGTGCTGTGGCATCACAGAATATTTTCACCGCCTACATCTGCTGGGAGCGAAAGGAAGCGCTCTGCATGAGAGAGGGGGGGTAAATACGACCGGGAGGTGGGAGAGAAAATACTGCCCTTAGCAGGGGAGAAGGATGTAAATAAATCCACTTCACAGGGGGAGGGGAGAGGGCGTGAAAGCAGAGAGTAAGCAAAGACTGTTCTGTCCGTCACACTGCAGTGGAGCGTGTAAATCAGAGCAGGGGCCTGCCCCTCCACAAGCAGCCGGCCAGCTGAGAGAGGCCGAGATCACTGCTGTAAGCATTCCTCCGCTCTCCGGGTTTACCTGCCGCGGTTCAGGTATTAAACAAACAACTATGAGGGAGAGAACGGACTGGAGTGTGGGGGGGGGGGCGGAGAGAGAGAAGGTACACTGCAAAACTAAGCAATAAGTTAAACTCACCAAGTACTTTGAGACTTATTCACCTAGTTCCATTACTTGCTGTATTAAATTAGACTAGTTTTGCAGATTAGTGGAGCAATTTTGACTCATTATAAAATTTTCGGCAGTGTAAGATAATCGCACTCCCGTGAGAAAACAGTTAATTTTCAACAGACTCGAGAGAAAGAAACAGGAGGTAAGACCGTTCATAGCGCTTGTTCAGACATAGTGTCAAAGCAGTGGGCTTAAACATGGACAGGCTTACGCCTCTTTAAAAATGTCCCCCGTAGCGAAGGAGAAAGAACAGGGCAAGACAAGGCCCGACAGACTAAACACAGTGGGGTTTGTCGAGTGCAGGTCCTTGGCTTTTAGCTCCATTTGAGAAACAGACGCTATCACCCTGGCTCTCCGCTCCTCGCTTCATAAGCACTCCAACACAAATACACCCCCTCCCCCACCCCCACACTCTGATTTACCCCCACACACACACACACACACACACACACACACACACACACGCTGGCCCGCACCGAGCCCTTCCCAGAATCCGACAAACTGACCGGAGGGACACCAGAGAATAATAAGAATTCGTGCTTTCAGGCCAGCGCCGATTTCCACCCCCTCCTTCCTCCGTTTGAATGCAGCCATGTTTTTATTTAGAAACCATCACTGCTGGAATCTGATCTGACTGGCTGATTTGGCGCTTGGCCAGGACAGTCAGGAACATCCCGACACTTCTTCTCCAGTCTCGCCCACCACCCTCCTGCTGTATTTCAAAAGATGCCTTCTCTCTTTTTTCACCCGTCCTAACAGATGGAAATAAAGGCTGCTCTCTCACTCTCTGCTAAACTCATCATCACAGAGGAGAAAGTGCTTATGAAGAGGAGGACATCCACGATGCCTTGGGACCATCAAATTTCCTTTCAGAAAACTGCCTTTCCCCCACTCTCGCCATCGCTGTCTTCCTCTCTCCCTCTCTCTCCCCGTATCACTCACAGTTTTCTTTTTTTTGCGTTGGTTATCTTTTTTTTTGAGTTTCAGTGAACTCTGTTCTTGAATAAAGTCTCTTTCCCCTGAACAGATTAAGAATCACAAGGGGAGGTTGAACACAGTGCGACTGCAGTAAATGAAAAAAAAATAAATGAAGAAGATTCTGGTAAAACTGCATGCAGGCGCGCGAGGGGAATTTCCTGTGGCTGAAGTACCCCGGGCGAGCTGCTACACAGTGGTGGCATTATCAGGCAGATGGACGGACGCCCCAGTCACCGCTCTCCCAGTGTCACAGGCAGTGAATGAAGGGCTCCGCGGGACAATGAGGGATTGTCGCCAGGGTTCATCATCGTCCGCGAGCTGCCCCAGGGGATACTTGGACGCCAGCTCCTCTGCAATGCGGTTTCCCGGGCATGGAGGTAATAACGCCTAGTGGAGGCATGCGGGGGTGGGGGCCCGGGGGGGGTGACAAAGGGCAAAAAATATGGCATCCAAAGAGACAACGAGTGCTGACTGGGAAACCAATGAGCTTTCTTCTCATACTAGAGATGAGCAGGAGTGAGATGTTCAATCTCAGAACACTTCCTGGGGGAGGATATTTTGGACATTCCACAGAAAAGTGGGGTTTTGCAGCACTGAGTGTGTGTGTGTGTGTGTGGGGGGGGGGTGGTTTGCACCATATGTTTTAGCTTTGCATCTTGGCTAAAGAGGGTGATTACAGGCAATATTGAGGACAATAGGAGCCTGGCTGGCTTACCAAACTCTGCGAAAACCTTCTTGTTACTTCACCGGTGATGAACGAGAGCAATACTTATTACCGAGAAGGGAACCAAAGGGTTATGGGTTCACATCTCTTGGTATGTGAAATATCTTCTTGAATCTCATCAATTCTCATGTCCAATGATGCAGTTCATAGTCTGTAGATGATGGATATCCAGTTTGACGCAGGCCTCTGACATCTAAGAGGTGCAGGATTCTTCAGCTTACAATCATACAGGAACCCTGTTTATCAATTTCAGGAATCTTCATCGTAGGTATAGTTTTGAAAGAACCCAGACAGAACCATTTTTCCCAACTAAAGAATCCTTGACACTGATAGGGTTTATGGAGTCATGATATTCCATTCAGGGCATATTATGAGAGAATAATGCCAGCCTTGGAGCAATGATTGGATGAGCACTAAAACTAAAAACTGGGCCAGTAGATGGTGGGGCAAAACCTGTGACTGTAATTCAGTAGCATTGCAATGATGCCCGTTTTTCACTGTGTTGGTCCATACCCTCAAAACTGATGGTGGCCCAGGTCACCAAATAGGTTAAGAGCTGAAACACAAGCATAACAGAGCACAAAAGGCCCGACATAAGGACAAAAGCCCTGTAAATTTTGCATGCTGTATGATTATTTTCCTCAGCTTCTGTGGGTGTTGACTTCAGCCTGATCCATAAATCCTTTTAATGAATGCAGCACTGGAGAGCACCACTGGAGCACAGCACTGGAGTGCAATAATGGAGTGGGCCACTGGAATGCAGCACTGGAGCGGAGCACTGGAGCAGACCACTATAGCACAGCACTGGAGCGTAGTAATGGAGTGGGCCACTGGAGTGGAGCACTGGAGCACAGCACTGAAGCAGACCACTGGAGCACAGCACTGGAGTGGAGCACTGGAGCACAGCACTGAAGTAGACCACTATAGCACAGCACTGGAGTGCAATACTGGAGTGGGCCACTGGACTGCAGCACTGGAGCACAGCGCTGGAGCTAAGCACTGGAGCTCAGCACTGGAATGCAGCACTGGAGCACAGCGCTGGAGCTAAGCACTGGAGCACAGCACTGGAATACAGCACTGGAGCGCAGCACTCTGGCACAGCACTGGAGTGTTCAGCTGGAGCACAGCACTGAAGCAGAGTCTAAATGCTGTAAAGGTATCCTCTGAGGAGTTTGGCAGGTCTGTTAGACTACTGACGGGGGGGTCAAGGGATCTCAAGGCAGAGTTTGTGTTTCTCCATGCAGGTTAACGCAGTCAATCCTGGCCCCGCGGCCCCTGGCCCCTGTTCTCACGCATTTGCCTGACCCCCCCCCCCCCCAACACATCAACGTCCTCATCTTTCGGGGTTAAACTGCTGGCAGGGGTTCTTCTGGCACCGCTCTCCCTATTGAGTTTTCATAAAACTAGGTCACTGCAGCCCGCCATGAGACCAACGCGGTGGAAGAAAAATGGGTGGAAAGAGGAAAGGAGAATAAAGGGGGCCGTCACATGAACTAGAGGCTGAAGTGCTCACTGCCATGACGCCCCCACCTAACACTTCTCCCACAACAACTCTACAACCATAACCCGGGCCAACACCCTGGGCAACCAACAGCCAATAATAAGAGCAGAAATGCACTCACATTCAATAGAAATTTCTGAGACACTAATTCTATGTTAACCCCGTAAATCCTATGTCAAACACAGCTGCTGTATTCAAACCTGTGGAACATCCTGCCTATTTTAAATACCAGTGGAGATCCCAAGGTTTCCATTGATCCTAAATATGTCCAGCTGAATAGCAGGGAAATTTGTATAAAATTATATACAATATCTAGATATTTCCCATTTGATGTAATGTTGTGGCCATAAAAACATGGCATCCTGGGTTTGACTATTTCTCTCAGTATAAGTGTGATGTAGCTTCAGTGAAACGCTGCACCCAGTAAATACAGACTATGAAAGTGACATTCTCCAACAATATGGAAAAAAAAAAAAAAAAAAAACATTTTTCTGACTTTGAACCTTCTTAAGGGAAAACTGAAGTGGAAGTCAGTTTAAGGGGTCTAGCTCAAGTGCTCCGACAATTGCTAAAGACAGTGGACTGTTAAGAGCATGAACAGTAAATTTCTGTGGTGTTTTTTTTTTTTTCCAAAATTGTTAAGTCAGAAATCTAGCACTTCAAAATATCAGAAGTAACTGATATACCAATATTAGACTGCTCAGTTAAGAACATTGAAATTATATCATTTTACGGTTTAAAATGTTAACTTATTTCCGCCTCCTCCATCATTTCCCCTTCAGCTAGAAACACGAGATATTCTTAATTTTGAAAAACAGTGGAAAAACGTTTTGTGAAATCTCTGCTCTTTTGAGAGAAGTTATGAAAGAGGCGCAACGGAAGCCAAACCGCTTACGTCTGCAGACTGAGCCCCGCTGAAGAAGTATCAATTCTGTAAAATCTCCAGTCACTTTGAGGCACAATTGAGCTTCTGTTTTTCTGTGTCCATCCCTGTTTTATTTTTTTAATCTGATCACCCCCAGCATCCGGCTTTAAATCCTCAGTGTCTTGCACAATATAAACAGCAAATTTGCACACGAGCGTGCATGCGCACCTATGCACACATGAGCCACATGCATTACAAAACACAAATAAATTTTTGCACACACAACAAAACACACTTAGATTCTTGTGCACACTCAAACTGAAAACTGCAGTTTCAAAGTAAAGGAAAAGAAGAGCCAGGCAGCTGCCAGCAGATGTTGCTGTTTTCACGGAGGGGGGGATCCACTGCTGGAGGGGTGGGGCACCCTTTCACCTCTGACCTCACAGGAAGTGCACGGGACAGGCAAGGAAGGGGGGCTACTGACCACAGCCATCACCTTCCCAAAAACAGGCACACCCAGTCTGCGTTTGGGGTTCTTGGAGGGGTTTGGACTGGTGTGGGGGGTGGAGAGGTCTCAGCTAGGGACGGGAGACACAAAGGTCCTGGACATTTTTCCAAAATAAAATTTGAGCCTCTGCAGCCCTGAGGCTGTAGAGCCTTGGCTGAGGACCAATGAGGCCTCTGTCAACTTCTACAGCCCCACTCTGACAGAGCACCCCAACTAAACCACCCCACCCGGGCCAGCCAACCACCCCCCACGCGGATTACGGACCCCCACCCCCTACATGCACGCCCACGTGCCAAAACTCGTATGTCAGCCAGATGTTGAGAGCAAAAAAAATTTAAATTAAAAGCAGGACCATAGCCAAAGGTGTCCCATATCTAAAGAAATATTATTATTACAATATATCACAGCATATCCTGTCATTGGCGAGGACTGGAGGCAGGAAACTTGACATATATATTCATGCTTTATCTTTATCTCTCCATCTCTCCCCACCCCCTAATATTTAAATTTATTTTGTTAACTCCAGCCCGGAAAATTGGACACTTTTACGCCCCTGAATATTGGTTTCTTCTGGGGCATTAAAATTAACAAGGTAAGAGCTCCGAGCTCCATTACCATTTCTCCTGGTCCCTTTGGTCTGTGTCTGTTGCTCTGCCACTGACACGGACACAAATTGCGCTGAGTCCCAGATGATATTTAAGAATGGAGACTCTCCGTAGAAAGTCAATAATCCAAGATCTCTATCTATAAAAGCAGCCCATATGTGATGGAACTACAGACTCAGCTGAGGGAACCAGGAGAAGCGTCTGCGGTGTTTGGATACTGAACCCAGGTGTGTAGAAGCTGTACTGGGCCGGTACCAGTGCGACTCCACACCGCTCAACCACACCAGGATGCCCAGTAAAACAGCTGATACTGGCATGTGTGACTGATGTGGAGGGAGGCACTCCTTCCCTCCCCCTTCCCCATCATTCTGTCTGTACCCGGCTATTCCACCAATCCACTCCCATTGTTATCTTTTGATTGTCCCTCCAAGCCCCCTCTGTAGATCATTCATTGGTTTTCTCTTCCATCTGTGCTTTTGTATCCAATCATTTCCATCTTTACTGTAAAGAACAGCCCACCTTGTTTCAGGATAAATCTCTGAGCGTCCATCTTTAGGGCATCTTGCCATGCTGGTACCAGACAGAGCCACAGATTTCAGCAGGTTTTCATTTGTATTGTACACTACTTGTTCACAATTTTACCAGTATAATAAACTTGATAAAAGACTATAAGCCTTAATCTCTTGGTACCCCAACATTGACTTGCGTGCTGCTTTCCAGTGTCCCGGTGATGTTTGTCACCCGGAAGAACCAGAACACCCACTGGAGAAACACCTAATGTCTCTCCTTCGAGTGAAATGGACATCTTCAGCCCCCTTACACATACAAGCACACATATGCTAACACGCATCCAGATATCACACCAGTGGCGTAGCCAGAATTTCAAAATCTGTAAGTACGGAACATCCCTTTAAACAATTATTAGTCCTGACTTGCTCCAAATAATTTTCCTTTATCAAGATGTTTTCCAAGCATAAGAATATATTGGCAATTAAAGACACAGCTTCTTTCTTGCTGCAATCTAAGTGTGACTCAATAATGAGCTAAATTTGGTTCAGAAAAATAATTTAAAGTCATAATTTACTCATGGCCCATAACCTCCCTAGACACTCCCATGTGACCCCCCTGCTCGCTAGTCTTCACTGGCTGCCTATTGCGGCTCGCATCAAATTTAAGACATTGATGCTGGCCTATCAGGCAGTCAAAGGAACAGCTCAAGCATACATACAGAAGCTGTTTAGACCATAAACACCAACTAGACCACTTCGCTATGCCACTTCTGGTCGCTTGGCTCCACCTCCTCTCCGCTCCTGCTCATCCCGCTCAAGACTGCTGTCTTTCCCAGTTCCCCGTTGGTGGAATGATCTACCAATCGAGGTCAGAACGTCAGAGTCCTTGAACACCTTCAAGCGCAGCCTGAAAACCCACCTCTTTAGGCTCCATCTTTCCATCTTTGACTCTCCTGACGTCACGGCCCATGATGCTTGATTGTTGTCGTTTAGTTCTTTTGTTAACTTTACTGGTTTATTTCTGTTGGCCACCATTCCTTCAATTTTTTACTAATTGCACTTAGTGTTACTCATGTCACTTGATCTATCAGCCCTTTAACTTGTCTCCTTGGAGCTCAGCACTTTTGTACCGAACTTTTGCACTTTTGTTTGTCGCTCTGGAGAAGAGCGTCAGCTAAGTACCTGTAATGTAATGTAATGTAAAGTAGGTACATGCATTTGCTTTACGAAAGGTAAACTGCTATGGAACTTCCGCACTATCTTTTTGGCACATCAGGCGACGTAACCTGAGTTTTATGATTGTTGCTTAAATTAAACCAAACACGAAGATATGAAACTTATACAATGTTGAATAACGGTGATTGAAACACACCAATTGCGCATCCAACTGAATCGTTGTCGTCTTGCGCAATGAGGAGAAATAACACCTGATAGTGTGGAGTGCTTTCAGCATGAATGTATCGTTAATTAAGAAAAAAGATTGAGAACAAGTCAGGACTATTAATTGTTGAAAAGGGATGGTCTGTGCATACACATTTTTAAGCTCTGTCACTCATGTCACTCATTCATACAGACAGACACACACACACACACACACAAACATACACACATGCGAGCAAGCACGAACATGAAAACTCACATACCTCACGCACAGTCAAACATGCACACATGCACAGGTGCACGCACACACAGGCGCACACACACACACACACACACAGACACACACACACTGCTAAGCTCTGCGGGGATGTCAGAAGCCACACAATAGGAGAAACAGAGGACACAGTGTCTGACATTTTCCAGGAAACTGGATAGCGTGGTATCTCTTCTGAAACCTCGCTCTGAGGGGAAAAGAGGAGAAGAAGAGAGAGAGGGAGGGAGGGAAAGAAGAGAAAGACAGAGAAAAGGAGGAGAGGAGAGGAGCAGTGGGGAGAAAAGAGGGCAGTGTTGCAGTGGAGATATAAATCTGATTACACAAACGTAGCGGCGAATCTGATACGCTCCATTGTCGGGCCCCGCGCGGACCGGGCTCCCGGGGACAGATGGGGAGATGGGGGGAGGGGGAAGGGCCCTACCTCCGCGCCGCTGCTCTGCTTTTAAGCACAGAAACAGAGTAGGGTTACACAGCACACACATGTGCACACATAGCCCAGGTGTCCGAAAGATAACAGGAGGGAGAGAGAGAGCATCTTTGAGCCCCTGTGCACTTCTGCACCAATATGTTCTTCCTGTAACCTCTCACCCACATCTGTGCTGGAACACACACACTCAAACACATATGCCCACAAGCATATGCGCATAGAGAACATATACACGCTGATCGCAAGCATATGCTCATAGAATGCGCACACACACATACGGCGCACACATATGAATACGCAAAACCTCAGAACTCGTATACCCAAATAAACAACCATTTGTCCATAGAAACAAACACACATGCTCACATAAACCCATGCTCTCCAACACACATACGTGAACATTGACATAAAATCAGCACACGTGCACAAACAGATACAGGCACACACTCCAGAGGATAAACACATCTATGCACGCACAAACACACATGCATGATCCCATACATATTCACACCTAAATGCACATACAAACATACACACGAAGACATATGCATGCCCACACTCGCACACATGCTCACACTCACACAGAAATGCTCACGCTTACCAGCACATAAAAATGGATATGCGCATACACACACGTGTTCAAGCACAGTCACCCACATACAAAAGGACATGCAAATACACACACTCATTGACAGTTGCACACACACACACACACACACACACACACACACACTCACTCATATAGACACACAAATGAAAATGCACACACACAGACACATTCATTCACTGTCTCACACACATACACACGCACAAATAGACATGCACACACACGCACGCACAACACAAGCATGCACAAACACGGTCATACACACATGCGCACACACACAAACGAACATACGAACACACGCGCATGCACATACACGCACACACGCAAACAAACATACAAACACACGCGCGCGCGTGTACCCACACACACACACACCAGTACCCATGAGTCCCAAAGCACAGGGGGCTCCACTCTAATCCCTGTTCATGACTCTTCCGTTGAAACAGACCGGTACAAATCTGCCTCTGAGCGGGCAGGCCCACTCATCCAGCTGTGCCCGGCTCTGATTGGCTGGGCCCACCTGGGAGAAGGCATTAGAGAGGTGTGAGAATGTCAGGGTTCGAAAAGACTGATCTGTTCCGGAATTGAGATCACAGTGCTTATAAAGGGCATGACCAGCAGGGAATCACAGGTCTCACAAACCGCCTAATCCTCAGCCTGAACCCTTTTAAAGGAAAAGCTTTTCAGATTTTTTTTTTTTTTCCCAAAATTGTCCATGTTATAGAACTCCACTGTTCTAAGTTGTCTGCAGTGATTACTCCAGCATTAGAACGCCTGGCGACGAATGTGTTAATCACATACTCTTTAACCCTATTAAACCTACAGACTCATGTATGGGTCTGTAAAATTCAACTCTTGGATTCAACGCTGTGAAAACTTTAGGACTGCCTTAAATTCTAGTGGATATCCTAAATTGTTTTCAGCAATCCCAAATATGACCTGCTGAATTACAGGGAAATATGTATAAAATGATGTAAAAGATCAAGATGTTTTCCATTTGATGTAATGCTGTGGCCATAAAAACATGGTGTACTGGATTTGAATATTTCTCTCATTATAAGTATGATGTAGCTTTGGTGAGGTGCTGCAACCTGCAGATATTGCCCTATAAATGCTGTTTCTGACTTTCAACCTATCTAAGGGAAAACTTAAGTGAAAAATTTGAGCTTAAGGGGATAAATAGAAGGCAGGGGTGCCTTGACACTATACAGGAACTATTAATATACACACACAAAAACACAAACAAGCACATACACTCGCATCCATTTAAACACACATAATGCAAACACACACATTCACGCAATAAACTCACACACACACAAAGACTCTTACATATAACAACATATATCAACACAAAAACACATATATAAATGAAAACAAACACACACACACACATTCTTACACACAAAAACACACATATCAACACAAGCGCTCATATATATGAAGACCACAATGGAAAAATGATCAGAGTCACATTTTCACGTTCTGGAGGCATGATGAATTAAAAATTCAAAATGATCTTAGAAACAAACACTGAAAAAAATATGCAAAAAAAAAAAATGAAATTATATATTATTATTATTATTATTATTATTATTAATATTATTATAATATATTATATATAAAATATACAAAAATGCAAAATTTTGACTGATCATTTTTTCCCTCCACACACAAACACAAACACGTACACTCTTATGCATAAAAACACACATACTAACACAAACTCAGTTGACCAAGGGTAAATTTAGCACGGATATTAGGAAATATTTTTTCACCCAAAGAGTAATTTCGATGTGGAATAGCTTGTTTGACCATATTGTTGAGGCAGAGACCTTGGGAGTTTTCAAGAGCAGGCTTGACTTAAAGCTAGATACCATTGAGTCATTGAGTATCTGAAGTGATATATTCACAATAGTATAAAGAAACTGGCGAGCCTAGTCGGGCTGAACGGCCTGTTCTCGCCACTCATGTTATGTTCTGTTATGTTATGTTATAAACATAAAAATAAAAACACACATATCAACTATAACAAATAAATGCAAAAACAAACACATAGACACCCACACAATCAAATATATACACTCGTTCAAATAAAAACACACATGAACATAAACACACATATACACGTGAAAAGAAACACAAATACACACACATGCTAACAAACACATACATTTGTACGCACACAAACACACTTACGCATTCACGCACATGCAGTGCGTGTGTACACGCAAACACACGTAAAAGCAAATGCACATTAACATGTGAAAACACAGATAAACACTTGCAAACAAAGACACACACGACCATAATTGTACATTTTTCCATTCGCAAGCCAAAAAAAATATACCTACCCACACACACATACATGGACACATACAAACACACACATACACACGCGCACACACACGCACACACACGCGCACACACACACACACACACACACAAACAAAACACAAATAGCATGCACCCAGACACATTCCTTCACACACACATGCAGTCCACACAAACAGGTTGTCCTATATTAGGAGACCAGTAATCAGACCTCTCTCAGGCAGTCTGGGGTATAAACACCTCAGACACCTACAGAAAGCTTCCCTTCCCGCATTCTCGGCTCTTCTGCACTACAGTTGAGACAACAGACAGTGTCATTGTTTGCATGGGGGATGCGCTCAGCTTAGAGCACTGCTGTAAATGTCATGGTGTGTAAGAGCAGTGTTTGCTCTCTCATCAGAGCCAACACATAAATGGACGCAGACAGACACAAACACACCAGCGGCATAGCCAGAACTGAAGGTTGGGTAGGTGCAGCACATCCCTTCGAAAGAATTATTAGTCCTGAAATGCTCTCAATCATTTTTTCCTAATTTACCATACATTCATTCCAAAAACAGTCCACACTGTCAGGTGTTGCTATTTCATCTCGTTATGGTAAGACGACAATCATTCATTTGGACACACAATTTTCACCACTTTGATCAACCTTACTCAAAATTGTGCGATGGTGTTTCAAATCTCTGTCTTTGATTTAATTTAAACAGTTAAAACAGTCATGAAGTGTAGGATAGATTGCCCGATGAGCCACAGCGGTAGCACATAAGTTCCAGAGCAGTTTACCTTTCTTAAAGCATAGGCCTACTGATGAGTAAATTATTATATTTGAACTGAATTTAGCCTATTATTTAGTCGCCTTTGGATCAAATTGAGAAAGAAGCTGTCTTTACTTGCCAATGGATTATTCTTATAATTGGACAATGCGTTAATAAAGGAAAATTATTGAAAAGAAGCTAGGACTGATAATTGTTGTAAAGGGATGTTCTGTGCCCATTCGATTTTCAGTCCCGGCTACACCACTGATTCTCGCCAACACAAATATATGTACAAACACAAACATCCAACCACACGCAAAACTACCCAACAGACCCCCAGATAGATACAAACAAGAATTCACACAGAAACACATACCGTAAACTTGCACAGGCATGCAGACTCACACACAGACGCTCATACACACAAACACCCAAGTGCTGAGGTGCAACAGCGTGTAGGCACAGAAAGTCCCCGAAACACTTTCACTACCTCGAACAAAAAACCCCAATTTGCTCCGAGCATTAAATTAACACAATGAAGTTGTTTTTTTCACTAGTGGTTTGTTCTGAGGTTGGACCTGAAACTCGCGAGGTTGTTTCTGTAGATATTATTCCTAGTTTTTCTGCGCGCTCAGCCACATTTATAAATGTATTCATAACGTTAGGCACAGGGGGACAGAGAGAAATCTCACAGTACACACCACGAGTGTGAAGAGAGGAGAGACGGGAACTCATGACAGCGGTTAGAGGCCACTGACGCATCGGGACGCAAGCTGGCCTTACGAAACAAACAAATCTATTCAGGAACACAAAAAAACGGAATAAAGAAAGAGAAGTCATACGATTCAGAGGGAAGGCATCGGACTTAACCTTGGACCCCAGAAATGCGAGAAGAAGAAGCAGGAAAGAAAAAAAACTTGCTGATGGCCTAAGCACACGAGAACGTTATGTGGAAACAGCATGTCGAAGAAACAGTTGGAGGACCAGACCGCAGACGGCCCTGAACCGACACAAAGAAGAGAGTAGAACCGGAAGCGGATGGACGTAGATGTGCACCCAAACTCCACATCCACTACCTCGCATGTAGGACACTCCCCTCTCCTCACCTTTGCTCGCACCCTGTCAAACTGCTCAAGACAAAGAGAAGGTCAGTTTAAGGCCAAGTGAAAAGAAGAAGAAAAAGAAGAAATGGAGAAAAGAAGAGAAGAAGAGATGAAGAAATGAGACTTGGGAGGAAGTGCAACTGGGCTGAGACCACAGCTGCTGCAGATCTGCACCCCCATGCACGCACACACGTGCACACACACACACACACCCCTAAACCCTCAGCACCAGCGTGTGTGTTTCTGGTTTCTGGGTCAAAAATGCTCCCAGAAGAACCAAACGCGCACAAACGCAGGCCCAGGACACATAAGCTAATAAGTGAATAGCCAGAACTCCATCTGAACTGGAAATATATTCGCACAATCATGAAGAGTAAGAAATGGGACGACAAAACAGGGTCAATTTTTCACTCAAAAGACAGAGAAGATATGGATGACAGAGAGAGAGAGAGAGAGAGAGAGAGAGAGAGAGAGAGGGAGGGAGAGAGATACGGCTTCCTCCCCATACATGTCTTGAGCCTTCTCCCCAGGCTTCGCTCTCTCTTGGCAACCAAAGTCTCTCAGTAAGAATTCCAGCAACCGGCCAAAGCAAAGACCATTTGGGGGGGGGTTGGAGTGGGGGGAGAGAGGCACACAAGACGCCACCTCCGTCACATGCTCCGTTACCCTTGGCGACACAAATCTAATGGATTCTCAATACTCTGTAAGAGGGGTGTTCAGAGACTCGCAGCTGAAAGCAGCCTAGAAACAGGTAAAGTGTATGTGGCGATCGGTAGCGCGCGAGGGAGAATATGAGAGGAAAATCCCGAGCCCTACTGCACCCTTAAGCACGTCAACGGCCGACATGTAACGTGACTGTGGCGGACCAGGCTGAAGATAGGCGCGTCGCGACGGGCAGCAGCGCGACGTGGCCGAATTTCAAAAGTGGCCGAGGGGATGAAAAGCCATTCAGCTCATTCAGCCTCCCGTCCACAGATGCAAATTGAGGGCATCAGTAGTCAGGCCTCGCTGCGAGGACTGCCACAGAGCTGCTATCAGCCATTCACTGAGCATAGAGCCTTAACACAGACTGACCATCCATAATGCATACTAATACTGACCAACATAATAATAATTATAATAATCTTCATTGTAGTAATCATACTCATTATAATATAGCAATGAATTCCTAAAGTTGCCTTACTTCTCTGCAAATCATAAAATAATAATAATAATCATCATCATCATCATCATCATCATCATTTGACTCTTCTTCTTCATAATCATCATTATCATAAAAATGCAAATACAAACGTAATTAAGTTTATAAAGTGCACATCATACAAAAACCATGGAGCTCAGAGTAAGCTACTTTGTGGTAGATTTATTTTATATTAACAGTAACTGGGAAAAGGACATGCAAAATACACATAAATAGAAACAATAAAAGTGGATAGACAGGGTAAAAGAAGTAGTAACAAGTGAGGGAAAGAGCAGTCCAATCTTCTCCAGCACTTACTATGAGAGCTACAAAACTGCGAGGAAACATGGCGTGATTTTTTTAACGGAGACTGAGGCTGACCCGGTCCCTACACGAAAACCCACGCGGACATCTAAAGACAAACAGGAGAACCAGAGCTGAGAAGCGGACGGTTTCAATCTGTCTCAGCGCGTTTTCCGCCCGACATCAATCTGGCATTGGTTTTTATCTGTGAGCTCGGGGCCGCAGACGTAAGCACTTGGCTGGTTCGGCCTTCAGCGCTAATGATATGTATTCCTTATTCTTCTACGGGCTCGACTTTTGGATGCGCTGAATCTGAGGCCGTTTTGAATAACCTGATATTCGTGGAAATCCGGCGGTTCACGCGACGGAGGAAATTTTGCAGCGCTGCTCTTTAAGAACATACAAGGGGTGATTGCAGCTCTCGAGGAGATATCGCATTCCAGCCCCTGACAAATGCAAATATTCAACTGCCCTAATGAGCACGCACCATATACACACGCACGCACACAGACATTCACGGACACGAAACATAATCCTTCACATACACCCACAGAGATGCACAAAAAAACACATATGCACATAGATACACGCGCATATAGTTGAGCTCAAAAGTTTGCATTCCCTTGATGAATTTGTGAAATGTTGCCATTTATTTTGAGAATTTGATTCATCCTGCAAAAAAACTTGTCTTTTATTTAAGGATAGTGATCATGTGAAGTCATTTATCATCACAAAGCTATTTGGCTCCTTTTAAAATTATAATAACTGAAATCACCCAAACGGCCCTGATCACAAGTTTACATACCCTTGAATGTTTGACCTTGTTATATAGACACAAGGTGACACAATCAGGTTTTTATCTTTTTTTTTTAAAGATTTTTTTTGGGATTTTTACCTTTATTTGACAGTTATAGAGTAGAGAGAGACAAGAAAGTTGGGGAGAAGAATGGGGATGACATGCGGCAAGTGACCCGAGTCGGAATTGAACCCAGGTCGCCACGAGAGGGACACAGCCTTTATGGTGCGCGCGCTTAGACCGATGTGCCACCAGGGTGCCCACACTCAGGTTTAAATGGCTATTAAGGGTTCCACACCTGTGGCTTTGTAAATTGCAACTTGTGTCTGTGTACAATCATTGAATTTGTTAGCTCCTGAGTGGATGCACTGATCTGGCTAGACACTGAGCCACGGGGAGCGGAAAAGAGCTGTCTAAGGACCTTTGTAACAAGGTAGTTCAACTTTTTGAACATGGGAAAGGATATAAAAAGATATTCAAAGACTTGAAAATGCCAGTCGATACTGTTCAGTCAGTGATTAAGAGGTGGAAAATTAGGAGACATGTTGATACCAAGCTAAGGTCAGGTGGGCCAAGAAAGATTTCAGCCCAAACTGCCAGGAGAATTGTTTGGAACACAAAGAAAAATCCACAAGCTCCCTCAAGAGAAACACAAGGTGCACTGGAAAAAGATGGTGTGGTCGTTTCAAGGAGCACAATAAGGAGGAACTCAAACAACAATGAGCTGCATGGTCGAGTTGCTGGAAGGAAGCCATTATTGCACCAATCCCACAGAAAAGCCTGCCTAAAATATGCCAAACAACACCTTGACACACCTCACAACTTCTGGAATACTGTCATTTGGAGTAAAGAGACCAAAATAGAACTTTATGGTCACAACCATAAACACTATGTTTGGAGAGCAGTCAACATCATTCCCACTGCAAAGCATGATGGGGGCTCTCTGACGTTTTGGGGGTGTGTGAGCTCTAAAGGCACAGGGAGTCTCGTGAAACTACAGCAAGATGAATGCAGCATGCTATCAGAAAATACTGGCAGACAATTTGCATTCTTCAGCTTGAAAGCTGCTCATGGGACGCACTTGGACTTTCCAACATGATAATGATCCAAAGCACAAAGCCAAGTCGACCCTCCGGTGGTTACAGAAGAGAAAGGTGAAGGTTCTGGTGTGGCCATCACAAGCTGTGTTTCCATCCATCTATGTTAATGCACATTTTGATTTTGCGCTTAAAAAAAACTGAGTGGAAACAGCCAAAATGCGCATCAACTTGAAATATTGTATCAGTTTCTTTTGCGCAAGGAGGGGGTGGAAAATTTTCCGAATCGATAAAAATAAATGCGCTTTAGTACAGTGGAAACGGGTTAGCGAACAAGTTACGCGAATAAATGATGACATTTAGTATTCCGTCATTTTTGCTTGCCTACGTTGGCAAGCTAGCTAGCTAGTTTGCTACCTCGCAACATTGGTGTGCTAGCTATAACGTTAGAATTCGTTATCACTTTAGCTAGCTAGCTAGTGGTTAATACAGTAGAAGCGAACTGTAACCTTACACTACTGTGCTAGCTGTAACATTAAATATTTCGTAACCACTAGCTTAAGTGATTACTTTCATTCGTTTTTGCCACCAGCTTTCCCGTTTGTTTTCCTTTTTGTTCGACGCGCTTATTGACGTCATAGCGTGCGCCGTCTTCTTCTGCAGAAGCAATGGCAATTGAATCGAGAATTAGCGCCACCTAACGGCACCTACGGCTTATCCTGTGAAACTAAAGCGCATAATGAAGTGGATGGAAACATGCACAAATGTGCTTTTCCTTTTGCCGCATTAACGAAAATTCGCATATGATTTGCGATACAAGTTGGATGGAAACACAGCTACTGTCACCTGACATCAATATCATCAAGTCGCTTTGGGGAGATCTCAAACGTGCAGTTCATGCAAGATGACCAAAGAATTTGCAGGAGCTGGAGGCATTTTGCAAGGAACAATGGGCAGCTATACCACAAGAGAATTAGGGGCCTCATTGACAACTATCACAAAAGACTGCACGCTGTTATTCATGCTAAAGGGGCCAATACACTGTATTAAGAACTAAGGGTATGCACACTTTTGAACAGGGCTAGTTTCATTTTTTTCCCTTACTGCCATGTTTTATTTCATGATTATACGTACAACAGTTAGTTCCGACCGAGTAATTTGATTGGACGAGAGGCATTCCATGAGTGCTGATGATAGAGTACAACATCACTGAGACATGTAACAGCAAAATCACCCCGCTCACAAGTGTTTTAATAATAGTTCATTACACTAACTGCCGACCACAAACTTAGCGTAACATTGTTAGCAACAGTCAAGTCCCGATCCATTTGTGGAACTACTTGCACTGGCGAAGCCACATAACTCATTAAATAAACAAAGATATCATAATCTGTTATCGCGTATTGCCGTCAACTAATAAGTGCCATTTGTAGAACTGTTGTATAAAAGCAATATCACACTCGATGTTATGATATTATTGCTGAATATCATCACAGCTGTGATATCTTCAGCACTCGGCCTCCCTCTCGTGTGATATTTCTTAATTGTGCCATTCTACATGGCTTACAGTTGGATATGAATCCAATAAGAAATAAAAGAAATGTATTTTGCCTGGCCATTCATGTTTTCTTTAAAAAATATTACCGATTTTACAAATTCAGCCAGGGTATGCAAGCTTTTGAGTACAACTGCACATATACACATATAGAGTTGCGCATATAAAATGCACACATATTCACAAACACACACAGAGATACAAAATACACAAATACAGTATAGTCACACACATACACAAAAAACAAACACACAAATACAACACACGTGCACAATGATGCTTACAAAACAAACACATTGACACACAGATGCACATAAAAAACACACGGGGTGCCCCGGTGGCTCATCGGTCTAAGCACGCGTACCGTAAAGGCTGTGCCCTTCCCACAGCGACTTGGGTTCAATTCCGACTCGGGTCATTTGCCGCATGTCTTCCCTCATTCCTCTCCTCAACTTTCCTGTCTCTCTACACTGAATAACTATCAATTAAAGGAAAAATTCCCAAAAAATAATCTTTAAAAAAACATGCACATACAAATAAAAAAACACACACATAATCATCCAAAACACCCATTCCCATATTCAAAGATGAACACACTCGCACATACGAAACAGGCAAATGTATAAATATAAAAAGCCCACTCACATTTACCTGAATAAGCACACACAAATTCACAAACATGTATGGAAAAACCCACAAATGTATAGATGAAGACAAGCAGATCTCCATGCAGACACACACACACACACACACAAAACACAAGTTAAACCACAGAAACCTTAAGATACTCAAATACCACAACACTGACAGGATAATAACATTTCTAGGCATACTGTTTCACCTCATAAAACGCCTGTACTTTTTGGATTTCAAAGCAGGAAGGAAAACTACACAAGCTCCTTTTATGCACATACACCCATCAATGCAAACCAGAGCACTCACACACATACAAACACACAAACCCACACACACCAGTGCACTCACGCACATACAAACACACAAACCCACACACACCAGTGAACTCACACACATACAAACACACAAACCCACACACATCAGTGCACTCACACACATACAAACACACAAACCCACTCACACCAGTGCACTCACACATATACAAACACACAAACCCCCACACATCAGTGCACTCACGCATATACAAACACACAAACCCCCACACATCAGTGCACTCACACATATACAAACACACAAACCCACACACACCAGTGCACTCACACACATACAAACACACAAACCCAGACACATCAGTGCACTCACACACATACAAACACACAAACCCACACACACCAAACACACAAACCCACACAAACCAGTGCACTCACACACATACTAACACACAAACCCACACACACCAGTGCACACACACACATACAAACACACAAACCCACACACACCAGTGCACACACACATACAAACACACAAACCCACACACACCAGTGCACTCACACACATACAAACACACAAACCCACACACACCAGTGCACACACACACATACACACACGCACACCAGGGCAGAAACAAAAACCCACACACACCAGTGCACACACACACACACACACACACACAACGCACAAACCCACACACACCAGTGCGCGCACACACACACACACACACACACACATACAAACACACAAAACCACACACACCAATGCACATGCACACATACAGACACACAAACCCACACACACCAGTGCGCGCGCACACACACACACACACACACACACACACCAGTGCACACGCACACATACAAACACACAAACCCACACACACCAGTGCACACACACACACACACACACACACACATACAAACACACAAAACCACACACACCAGTGCACACACAAACCCACACACACCAAACACACAAACCCACACAAACCAGTGCACTCACACACATACAAACACACAAACCCACACACACCAGTGGACACACGCACATACAAACACACAAAACCACACACACCAGTGCACACGCACACATACAAACACACAAACCCACACACACCAGTGCACACACACACACACACACACACACATACAAACACACAAACCCACACATACCAGTGCACCACACACATACAAACACACAAAACCACACACACCAGTGCACACGCAAACACACACAAACCCACACACACCAAACACATAAACCCACACATACCAGTGCACTCACACACATACAAACACACAAAACCACACACACCAGTGCACACGCACACATACAAACACATAAACCCACACACACCAGTGCACACACGAACATACAAACACACAAAACCACACACACCAGTGCACACGCACACATACAAACACACAAACCCAGACACATCAGTGCACTCACACACATACAAACACACAAACCCACTCACACCAGTGCACACACACACACGCACACACACACACACACACAAACCCACACATGCCAGTGCATTACACACATACAAACACACAAACCTACACGCACCGTTGCACCACACACATACAAACACACAAACCCAGACACATCAGTGCACTCACACACATACAAACACACAAACCCACACACACCAAACACACAAACCCACACAAACCAGTGCACTCACACACATACTAACACACAAACCCACACGCACCAGTGCACACACACACACACATACAAACACACAAACCCACACACACCAGTGCACACACACATACAAACACACAAACCCACACACACCAGTGCACACACACACATACAAACACACAAACCCACACACACCAGTGCACTCACACACATACAAACACACAAACCCACACACACCAGTGAACTCACACACATACAAACACACAAACCCACACACATCAGTGCACTCACACACATACAAACACACAAACCCACTCACACCAGTGCACTCACACATATACAAACACACAAACCCCCACACATCAGTGCACTCACGCATATACAAACACACAAACCCCCACACATCAGTGCACTCACACATATACAAACACACAAACCCACACACACCAGTGCACTCACACACATACAAACACACAAACCCAGACACATCAGTGCACTCACACACATACAAACACACAAACCCACACACACCAAACACACAAACCCACACAAACCAGTGCACTCACACACATACTAACACACAAACCCACACACACCAGTGCACACACACACATACAAACACACAAAAACCACACACACACCAGTGCACACACACATACAAACACACAAACCCACACATACCAGTGCACACACACACATACAAACACACAAACCCACACACACCAGTGCACACACACACAAACACACACACACCAGTGCACACACACACATACACACACACGGGCAGAAACAAAACCCACACACACCAGTGCACACACACACACACACACACACACACACACACACACAAACACATAAACCCACACACACCAGTGCGCACACACACACACATACAAACACAGAAAACCACACACACCAATGCACATGCACACATACAGACACACAAACCCACACACACCAGTGCGCGCACACACACACACACACACACACACACCAGTGCACACGCACACATACAAACACACAAACCCACACACACCAGTGCACACACACACACACAAACACACAAAACCACACACACCAGTGCACACACAAACCCACACACACCAAACACACAAACCCACACAAACCAGTGCACTCACACACATACAAACACACAAACCCACACACACCAGTGGACACACACACATACAAACACACAAAACCACACACACCAGTGCACACACACACACATACAAGCACACAAACCCACACACACCAAACACACAAACCCACACAAACCAGTGCACTCACACACATACAAACACACAAACCCACCCACACCACTACACACACACACACACACACAAAAACACACAAACCCACACACACCAGTGCGCCACACACACATACAAGCACACAAAACCACACACACCAGTGCACACGCACACATACAAACACACAAACCCACACACGCCAGTACACCACACACATACAAACACACAAACCTACACACACCAGTGCACTCACGCACACTCACACGCCCACACATCAGTGCTCTCACACACATACACACACACACACACACACAGATCAGCACACTCACGCTCGTGCGCACCATCCTTAATAAGTTGATTCCTGCAGATGACCAAATTTCCAATGAACTTCTCACATAAAGATCTCCGGTTGCTGTACAACCACAGCCGCAGGACTCGTTGACCAGAGAATCGGGAAAGTTGGGGAAAATTCTTCCTCAGGGGCCAGCAGCACCCACACAATGTTCAGTCATTTTTATAAGCTGATTCACACAGATGTCTGCATCTCCCCAGAACTTATAATACGAGGATCGCTGGGTTCTACAGCAGTACAGCAGGGCTTGAGCAGAGGAGTAGAGAAGGAAGGGGAGTCATTACTCAGGAATATCCAAGATGTATATTAGCTTCTTCAGAGTCTTACAAAAGTCGAGGCCCAGAAGTGTGGTTCCTGATTAGGCCCCTCAGATGCCCACTGTGGCCCCCAGACCTGCTCAAAGCCACAAAAAAGCATAAGACAGGGATTTACTGGTGGTGTCTGCTGCTGCCAGACCTCCCACCTGACTCTGTGAGAAGCAGTGATTGGATAAAGACTGAGGGGTGCACACTGGGCCCCGTAAATGAGAACTTAAAGACGTCCAGGGAGCATCTTGAACAAAGCCTCTGCAAATATGTACACAGTGAGCACGGTATAAACAGATGGTGAGATGTATAGCCTCATAGTTTGCGTAAATACTGACTTGTTGCACTGATTGAATATTAAGTAAGCAGGACAGCTTCGACAGGATGAGTTAAAGGCTGTATTCATGTATTTTAAGATACGCATGATGCATTAATGAGGGTAGTGTGTGTGTGATGTGCATGAGGTCGCACTGTGATGTCAGGGCGAGGGAGGCCAGTGTGAAATGTGCAGAGTGTGGAGTACAGACTGAGGCATGGGCAGCTGGGGAGCTCCTCTCCTGCCCTCTGGTGGTCCCTACTGCACTGCGTTAACAGTGTGACACTATGACACACACATATACACACACTCGTGTACACACACACACACACACACGCACGCACGCGCGCAGAATTACATGCACGAACACACGCACATAAACACGAGCAGACAAATGCACACACACACAAACACTCAAGTACACAGATACACGTACTCATGTACACATTAACTCACATCCACACAATTACATGCGCAAACACATAAACATGAACACAAGTGGACAAACACACACACACTCATGTAAACACACACACACACACACACACACTCTTGTGTACATGCATACATACACTCATCTACACACATACATGCATGCATACAATTACATGCACAAAGACACATACACAAACAAATGCAGACATGCACTTGCACACAAGCACACATACATCATTAACACATCACACAAATAGGCACACACACGCAAATACACCCACGTATATGCACACACACACACACACACACGCACACACACATATACATGCCCACACTTACACGTACTTACAACCCCTTTCCAAAACAAGTTGGGACTCTCTGTAAAATGTGAATAAAACAGAATGAAATGATTTGCAAATCATATTAACCGCATATTTCATTGAAGAAATATATGCTCATTATTGAAATTGATGCCAGTAACACATTTCAAAACTTGGGAAAGGGGCATGTTTACCTCTGTATTGCATCACCTCTTCATTCACCAATACTTATCAAGCGTTTGGGAACTGAGGAGAGCAACTGCTGTAGTTTTAAAAGCAAAATGTTTTCCCAGTCTTGCTTGACGCAGGATTTCAGTGACTCAACATTTCATGGCCGCCTCTGTCATATTTCTCGTCTCATAATGTACCAAACATTTTCAGTGGGTGACAGGTCTGGACTGCAGGCAGACCAGTTTAGCACCTGGACTCTCACTACCAAGCCATATTGTTGTAATATATTCAGAGTGTGGTTTGGTATTGTTGTGCTGAAAGGAGCAAGGCCTTCCCCTGGAAAAGACGTTGACTGGATGGCAGCATATGTTGCTCCAAAACCTGTATATATCGTTCTGCATTAATGATGTCTTCACAGATGTGCAAGTCACCCATGCCATGTGCATTAATGCACCCCCATACAGATGTCGGCTTTTGAACTGTGCTCTGATAACAAGCCAGATTATCCCTCTTCTTTTTAACCTGGAGGACATGAAGTGCATGATTTCAAAAACAAATTTCATATTTTGATTGGAAAGAACTCAGGCCACTTCGCCTAAGTCCATCTTAAGTGAGCTCGGGCCCAGAGGAGGCAGCGGCATTTCTTGATCTTGTCTGTATATGGTTTTGTCTTTACAGGGTAAATTTTTAACGTGCACTTGTGGATGCAGTGCCGAACTGTATTTGCTGACAATGGATTTCAGGAGTGTTCCTGATCTCATGCTATGACTTCCACTACAGAATCTTGTTTCTCTTCAATGCGGTCCTGTCTGAGAGCCTGAAGATTCTGGGCATTCAATATTGTTTTTCGGCCTTGTCCCTTGCGTACAGAGATTTGTCTAGATTCTCTAAATCTTTTAATAATATTACGCAGTGTAGATGATGAAATCCCCAAATTCTTCGCAATTTTACGTTGAGAACCGTTATTCTTAAAATTGTTGAACCATGTACCCATGCAATCTTTCAGAGTGATGAAGCCCTCATCATCTTTAATTCTGCAAAACTCATCCTGCTCATTTTATGACCAAACATGCTACCAGAGGTGGACAATCCAGGTTCAGAAAGTAAAAGTCCTCCCCAGTATTTAGCTCCAACCTCCTGGATTTGCAAAATAAAACAGCCCTTCAGACCAGAGGTTGGACTAGTCAAAAAAGTCAGCTGGTTGAGTTCATGGGTGGAAGTAAAACATGTTGGGACTTTTACTTTCTGACCCCTGGAGTGTTCACCTCTGCATGCTACTGACCTGTTGCCAAGTCACATAAGCTGCTGCAAGATGTTTCTCCAAGTGTTTTTTTTGTTTTGTTTTTTGAGCATGATACAACTTTTCCGCTCTTTTGTTGTCCCTGTCCCAACCTTTTTTGAAATATTTCGCTGGCATCGAATTCAAAATAAGCAAATATTTTTCAGAAACAATAAAATTTCTCAGTTTCAACATTTGACATTTTGTCTTTGTACCATTGTCAATTCAAAATCGGGTTAAAATGATTTGCATATCATTGCATTTTATTTTTATTTACATTTTAGACAGCATCCCAGCTTTTTGGGGAAAAAGGGTCGTACATAAACATGCACATGCACGCACATATACATCATACACATGCACACACTTGCAAACATATGCAAGGGCATGCACATCAAGAATACATCAGACATGCATGCGTACAAACACATACATGAATAAACACGCGCACAAGAGCATACACACACACGCTTAATTACATGCACACACATATACACACACTAACATAAACAGACACACACTCATACACTTTACAGACATACACACATTTGCATGCCAACACACAGACACACATACATATAAATCATGAGTATATCACACATGCATGTACACACATACAAAAACACACACACGCACACATATATAAGCACACACACATATGCACAAACATAAACACACACCCAAAAAAGCTCCCAGTCCACTAGTTTTCCTTATACTGAACAGTGCAGTCACTTTTTACGCTCTGTAAAGCGGGTTATAGTCTTTTCATTCTGAGGCGGTTTCTCAGATCACTGATAGAGTCAGTTCCGAGGTAGTTAAAATCAAGGTCGCAGGAAACCGCAAGGACCCTGACACTGAATGATTCAGAGAACTGGGGCTAAGAAACAAAAGAGTCAGGCCATGTAATCAAACAGCAGTACACCAATGCATGCTCACAGAACCAAAGACACCACATGACCTCCATACAGACATGTGACTTCCACACAGCAGCTGGAAATGGAACGACTGAGCGCGCACACTACGGACCTTGGTCTTTAGCCCAGCGAACTCCAGAGTCCACGGGAGCTACAAGGCGTCTGTGACATCGCTGATTACATAAGGTAGCAGTCGGCATAGTAACCACTCGGTGCGCCCCACATTTAGAGCAGGTGTTGCCCTTGGAGACCGAACTGATACCTGCATCATTTATGGCTGTTCCCAGGACGCTCTGCCACCTCTGCTAACATGCGCTAATTTCCGCCGCTACGACCAGCCTTACGGTTTACCCCATGACATGCTCACAGGTGAAACCATTTGAAATGACAGGAGCATGCAGAAATAATATACAGTACAGGTTACTGCTTCATTTGACGAAGCAAAGTAGGACTTCAGTCAGATATGTCTGACAGAGGTCAGGAGTTATGTAAATGCTGGACCATCACCCCGTAGTTTTGGGGATCGCCCGAAAACGGCACACTCTGTTCCTCCCTTCTCAAACCAGTGGCCCATCCTGTGTATTTAGACAGGATTGGAGTGGGAGGACGTACCCAAACCCGACCCCACGTCAATGCGCATGCGGGCTGGCTCGATGGTTCACGTGTAATCACGCAGAACAGAGCAAATACGATTCCCCCGTTGCACTGTTAGCCTTGGCGTTCTCTCACCGAGCGAAAGGAAGGAACATAACGTACCATCAGGAACACATCTCTCAACAGCTGGATTTCGAGACATGCAAAGCCTCGACAACCCCCCCAATACACACACGACTACACACACACACACACACACACACACATATGGCCAAAAATGCTTGTACATAGAGATGTCCACACACACATTGACACACAAGTATATACACACAGTTATATACACACGCATAGACATGAGGCCAATTACACACACATATACAGACACATGGATGCAGGTGCGTGTACACACATATGTACACACATACACATGCATACATATAGACAAACTTGAATGTACATGTTCATAAGTGTCCAAATAGAAACACCAACACATGTACATGTACCCACTGATAAACATGCACGTACACAATTTACATACAGACAAACATACATGCACACACAGATATACAAACACACACACGTACAAACATGGAGTCACATATACACATAAACACATGGACAGAGATATACACCCAAACACACAAATAGGCACATATGCATGTACTCGCAGATACACACACGCATGAACACACAGATATATACGTGCACAGCCAGACCAGCACGAACACATAAATACACACACATAAAGACATATGCATATAAACATACAGATTCTCATGCCCATGAACACAAAGAAAGGCACACAGACATGCAGAAATGTACATACATGCAGAGAGATACACACGCAGCGAGACATACGCAAGTTTTCACAGAGAGGAACACATAAACACACAGATAGACGCGCACACACAGAAATCTCATCCACCCCCGCCCCGCAGGATAGAATCTATGGAGGTGAGAGGTCACTCTACAGTGTTCATAGTTATGTAAGCAGGTGAATCACCCTATACAATTTGGTGGGTGGCGGGGGGGTTCTATGCAGGTGGAGAGAGAGAAAGAGAGGGAGGGGGAGGGAGAGAGAGAGACAGAGAGAGAGAGAGAGCGCGAGAGGAAGAGAGAGACTAACCTTAACTGTCTCAGTGACATTAGCATCACTGCAGAGTCTAATCCAGGTTGTGTAGATGCCTGTGCGCTCGGTCACATGCCCCTGCCTGCGAAGCAGCCAGTCTGCGCTTGAAGTCTGGAGTCTGCACAGTGGAACATATTTCAAAATATGTTTCAGGTGTCACACACGGAAAAAAACAGGAGCAAGGGTTACGGGCTGGGTTTATGGTTTAAATCATACTGCTGCTCAGTCAGGATGCAAAGAGGAAAGAAGCTCTGAATTAGCAGAGCAGAACTCTCTTGACTCATTAAAAAATAAATCAGAGGCCAGGTTTCAGGAAAACAGATAAGGCCTAGTCCTTGACCAAATTATAATCCAAAAAAACAGTATTTGTAATTGGACTGAGACAAACGGTAGCCTGTTTCTCAGAATAATTGTTCTTCAACCTGTGGACATGACTGATTTCAACTTCAACAAGAGGCACAAAAAACTGTGTCTTCAATGTCTCAACCATTATACGTCTTCTGGCAAAACAACACACACCTGAGGTGTCCTAATGACCAGCATCTGACAGCCTCTCCCTGTCAAAACAGGGCTACGGTGTCTACGGTTACCCAGAATGCATCAGAGCATGAATAACATCGAGCCAGACGCGGGAGTGATTCTTCGCAGTGCCGAGCACAAGAATGACTCACTGCAATGCAAGGCCCCCGCACAGACAGAATGAGGTAGCTTCAGACGTGAGCAAACAACCACAATAAACGCGCAGAGAGAAAGAAAAAAAAAACAGAACAAAAGGTGGTGGGGCGGTGACATTGTCACTAACTTAAACAGCACAGCCGCCAAACAAAAGCAGCAACTGAGCGAGGTGAGCGCAGTATCAGGGAGCAAAGGAATGAGTCATGCACTCGAGTATGACCTAACACACCCTGCTCCAACACTGACCTGTCTGATATTACTCTACCCATATCTGTTCAGTGTTTATCTACAAGTCTGAATGACTGAGACCAAGAAAGAGAGAGGGAGAACAAAAGAGAAGCATTGAGATAGTAAATTGGAGAATGAGTGTGGGAAAAGTAGAGACAAAATATTCAAGTTCAAACCATTTGGAGGCATGTGTTTGTTTAAATGACACCACTCCAACCAGCATATTTGACCTCGTTTAGAACAGTTTTATTAACAGATTTTATAGCTCTTTACTGAAGCCCATTACTCAGCAGATTCTCATTTTATTGGATCCTAAGTCAGTGGATACACGGACAGAGCTAAGAAGCATTACATTCCAATATTTAATCACACAATCTTGTTTGTATTATTTTTCACAATAAATAGGCGAGATTAAATGGTACAGAGGTGGAAAAATTTAACTTGCCCACAGAAATCACTTAAAAGAAGGTAATATTTTCTGGTAAATGGAGTCTCATAACAGGACAAAAACACATCCAGAGAGATCATTTTTATCATGTGAATGCTTTTTTCTTTTCCCAACCTGGACAAGTTGTTTATATTGCTAAATCTGCGGTCATAAAAGAATTCCACACTGGAGTAAATCCCAGTACATCCTTCACATTGAGTTATAAATCCCCCAAGGCACAGTCAGCAGACCAAGTAAACCTGGACCAACCAAAGTGATACTTGTCAGCAATCAAAATGGCTCCCTGAATCATCTATCCAAACACAGGAGTTTATGGTCGTCTTTTAAAGGTCCCATCCTACTCTACGTCTGTTTGCCAACCTCCAGACACCAATAAACCCAGCTTGATTAACAAAAAACCAGAATCACAAACTACTGCGAAAATAACTGACACAACCGCCCTTGAACTGCATTAAGTAATCGTTTACAACGTTTAAAGTTCTGAGGCAAGAGATTAGAGGAAAAAACACAGTCTGCTGGTGACCTAAATGTGAGGTCCTCAAGTTCACTGCCGAGAAAAAGTTCTGACTGTGAGAATGAGTAACAGGCCATATATAAACCAATGTGAATGTGTCTGCAGTTTCTAAACCAAGTGTTTTTCCTAAGAATCACATTCTTTTTCTGTTTATCAGGACTTCTTGGGCTCTCCTTATGTTTTTATGAGAGAGTTACGCCACAGTGTTAAGACGAGCGTCTCTGTGCCTTAATACAAAGAGCAACACCGTCACAATCAGTGGTTTACACAATACTGTTCATGTGGCACTGTGTGTCTGTCCAACACCTGCAGCAGTGGAATGGCAGGAGGAAAGACACACAAATGCATATGGAGACACACACACGCGCGCGTGCACGCGCCAACATGGACGCGGACACACACACACACACACACACACACACACACACACACACACACACACACACACACACACACACGCGTCCTTGTACTTTTATCCTTGTGAGGAGATTACTTTGACTTCCATTCACTCTGTGTGTCTGTACAGCCTTTCCCTAATCTAAACAATAAGCAATGGATGTCTTACCCAAACCTTTACCCTAACCTTAACCAATCCCTAATTTTAACCCCTGACCTTAACTACACTGTTATAAACTTACACCTTTTTTGCCAGTTAATTTAACTGCAATTTTACAATAAGTTTACCAGGAAACAGTGTGTTAATTTAACTGTTAAATTCAGTAAGTTTATAACAGTGTAATGAGTCTCAAGTTGCCTGTAGTTGCTTCCACTCTGTGGGAGAAAAAAGAGTTTTCTATAGTCCTCACTGTGTAGCATGTACAAGAACATACACACACACATACATGCGCGTGTATGCATAAAACACAAACGAACACCTACATATACAGAAACACTCTACACACTAGACATGCACACACACACAGACATATGCACACACACAGTCCACACACTCAAGCACAACACATGGTTACATGCACAATTGCACGCGTACACACACACTCACTCCCTGACCAGATATTAATCCAGCACCATTGCACAACCTCCCTATCACCCATATACTGGCCTCTGTGTAATTAAACTTAGATAAATGGACACAAAACTCCCTCAGATCCAGCCACCAGCTGTTCTGGGGATGAGGGATTGATATCACTGAGTTCAAATGTCTTTAGAGTCAGTTAAGATGATAACAAACTGCTGATAATATTCTGGCAAATATTCCCGATGGTTTTGAATCATAAAAGAACGAGAAGGATCATAAATGCAAACCACTAATGAAAAGCAAACTCTGGAGGACTTGGTACTCCCGCGCAAAAAATACGATCAGGCAACACAGATGTGAAAAAATGCTGTGTGTGTGTTGGCGGGGGGGTGTGGGAGTAGCGTGGCCCACACACATCGGTGGCGGTGATATTCTGGCGATGTCCGGGGTGCTGAGAGGTCCAGATGGGCACGGGGAGGGGAGGGCGGAGTGGAGGTGAGGTTCGATGAAATCTGGAATGAAAAGGTTGCCGCCTCAGCGGAAGCCTGGGATATGGGTGGTCTGCGGTATGTAACATGTCGCACTCTCAATCTCAAGGGGTGGAACACACAACCAACCACAGAACCTGACCAACTGTCACCCGCGGCAAACATCAAACGGGCCGATCGCAGCCGAGACGCGACAGCAGGCCACAAGCTGCTCGGAGTCTCGGGCGGGAACGGCGGCGTGGAGTCTCCGCGGCGGTGTCACAGATCGGTTGGGGAGGGGGGCAGGGGTTAACCCAGACCCCGCTAAGAAAGGGTGGAGGGTGGTACTCCAGGAGACAGAGTCAAGGGCATGATGTGGGGCCCAGTTCCTGACAAACCTGCCCGTCCGGCTGCTGTACGGCGACCCCGCGACCCCGTTTTCATCGTCTCGCTTACACGACCCAGAGGTGGGCAGCTCACATCGCAGATACTCCCTCCACCTCTCAATCTGTCAGCGAATCGCTCAGGCTGAGGGCCACAAGGTCACCACAGAAATAGCCACCAGACACCAGAAACAACTTCAAAAATAAATCCAGTTGGCAAAAAAAGTGCTAAAGTGTACAGTAATGCAAGGTTGAGAAGTGAGACCCACATTGTGGATGGAAAAAAAAAGTTCAAATGCTGCTCCTACACAATAAAATGTCCAGTGTTGACTCAGCTCTCACAGAAGACAAGCAAGTCCGACTTGTGTTCTGTAATTTTACCGTGTTCCCGTACACTGAGGAGAAAAGGCTTCTGAAATTGTTCCTTTTGCTTGTGCTCATAGTATTCTATTTTCAGAACCCTTCATGGCAGGGGTGAACAATGTGTTAAAAAATTTAGATTTTCCCAAACCAAGGGTATTCGAATATAGAACACTTGTTGCCATTCACAAACAGAGGAACGTTTTGGATCCCATTCTTCAGAGAGGATACAGTAAACATATATCCACAGCACAGATGTTTTAGCTTTGTATTTTTCCAGCTCCAGCGCTTGTTGTACTCTTCAACCACTTTTGGACCACAGTCCTACCTAGTTCTTACCTCATTGGTCACATGTTTAAGATTCTGTCTCTTATGGCAGCACAGTGTGCCTGGGTCAACAGAGCACTTCCCGCTCAGGTCTGTATATTCACTGTGGAACTTGTACTGATATACAACTGTTGCGTAATAACAAAGCACACAAAAACGCCTACTGAGGAGCCTACTTTTGAAGGCGAAGCACATAAATGTCAAATGCCCTAATGTGTGAATCCACAAATCAAATTTGGTGCCAGTATCCCACTCTGACCTTACAGCTTTTGGGTTTTTCAAGGATCAAGACAAAAAAACATCGTTAAAAGTAGATGCTATGGAATGTAATCTGCACATTTAAAACCCACATTTTAAGAATACAACCGTTGTAGAGTGCTCCTCAACTTAGGCCTTCAGGTAAATACCAAGGGTCACAATGTATAGGCCTGGGATGACTGACTGACTTAAAAGAAGATATGTTTGACAGATGCATTGTCTTGGCTGTTGACTCAGGAGAGGAAAATCTTTTCAGAGTGACTTCGGTCCCGTCTTGCAGTTAAAGTTGCGAGCTGATGGAAATCTACTGCACCCTCCTTATTAGCTTCCCAAGGGACGGACCCGTTTTTACCCAAAACCTGGGGCAAGTTAACCTGGCCAAATCAGGGTGCAGCCCCACAGAAATCTGCCCTGACCACAGAGGCTGGATAAGGCTGCCATGAGTAGCACTAAGACAGGGAATAAGATTGACGGGTGACTGCCATTGAGACGCATAGATTCCAGAACCGGAACGTTACCAGCAGAGAGACATAAAGTGTGAAAAAACGATAGTCAGTCAGTCAGTCAGTGCCTCAGGCAGAAAACCTGCTCAACAGCTCTATGTCTGCTGGCGTTTGCTTTTTCACAAGCCCGAGCACCCGTAAACAAGGGGGCAGAAGTAATGCGTGCTCCTAATGACAGAGCAGGCCCGACTTGAGCAGACAAAATCAATCACAGACTCAGGAAAACAAACACGGGGGGGAGGCGAAATTCGAGGCAACTCAGGTCCCCTTTGTTCGCGCGCCCACCCCCCCCCCCACCCCACCACCCTTCACCGCCTCTGTTATATCACAATACCTACAAACTGCGTTCCACCTCCCGTCTGGTGACTGGCTCTCGGCCAATCAAAATCCATAATGGGCAACAATCTTACAATAGAAAGTAAACATGGCAGAGGGAAAAGCCCTTGGGGATGGGGGGGGGACGGGTGTGTGCTGGGAGTGTGAGCCATTTCTTTCAGCTTGGCTGGCATAAGCACAATGGAGAGAGCTCGTTCGACAGGTACACCTTTCGGTCCTCGTGCCAGCGTTTACCCACAGCGCACCTGGGCTGGCCTAATTCTGTTCAGACGAGCCCTCCCTGGCTTTGTATTATTGCACTGACCCACTCATCGTTTGGATTGAGATTAAGTGTCACTAAATCAAGGTAACGGAGTGCAAGATGTATTATTTTATTTCTGTCTGGCCGTATTCAGATGAGGACTCGTTTACACCTGAGAGGAGACTTGGTCCAGGAGGCCTAGTTCTCACAGAGAGGCCAAACCCACCCACCTGACCCACATCCCACATCTGCCCAAGCTCACGGCTGGCGGTATACTTAGCCCTCTGCCATAGCGTGCAAAGCTTCAGTTT
This sequence comes from Gymnothorax javanicus, assembly GCA_029692085.1. NCBI lineage: Eukaryota > Metazoa > Chordata > Actinopteri > Anguilliformes > Muraenidae > Gymnothorax > Gymnothorax javanicus. The sequence goes on from CM056193.1 coordinate 28,051,356, forward strand.
AGACTGTGTGCTTAGTGACAAGGGGAAAATGTTTTCAAAACCAGACATGATGTAAAAAAGAATTTTTTTTGAAAACTTGTGCTGTCGAGAGGAAATAGTTGCTCCCCCAGGGAGAAATAACTGAAGCTGGACTGCAGTTGGGTTATGCAAATCCAAAAATGAGCACCACATCCAAAACCAACAGAGAGTACTTGAGCAGGGCCTTTCATGCTAACCTGTATACATTGGGCCCTCCTTTCAACAGAAACCCAAACAAGCCTTCGACTTTCCGTTCTTTCAGTCTTCTAACAGGTTGCAGCAAGACCCCTGGGAACTGGCTGTATGTGATGTCGGGCCCCGAGCACTGCTGAAGCAGTCATACGAGGCGCAGGAAACCGGGGGGTGTCCATTCTATCACCTTTCAGAGCAAATCTAAGCTCACAGTCTTAAAGCCCTCAGTGTATGTGCTTAATTAGTTTGAGGGTCAGGAGAAGGAGAGAGCAAGATTTCTCCCTCAGTCCCATTTCAGCCTGTCAGAATTTCCTAAAAAAAAAAAGTAATCATTTTAGGTCACAAAAGGACCATTTTTGAGTTGTTTTCAGTGACAGTGACAAGCTTAGGATAGATCAGGCTACAACACGTGGAATGATAAATTGACTTCTCAGATAAATCAGACTTCTCAGAGTTCAAGAAAACAAGCCAAACGTCATTCCCCAGGTCAAAATTTTGGAAAATTAATTTCCACATTTTTCTGCGGTCGTTGTCTCTCACGACCAGAAATTATCATCAGTCTACGTGTGACACAAAGAGGAAATTTCTGCTATTTTCTGAATCCCGCAGAGCCATATTACCCTGGCAACGGGCCCCTCTACTAGTGAGAAAACAAAGGCCGTTTGACGTGTTTCATAATCGCACATATAGATTCATGCACACCTGCACAAACAGGGATTATACTGTAAAGCTAGTGAATGACTTGGCTCTCTGGGCGCTGATAAGAGCTCCACTGTGCGCTGCCTGCTCGGTTTCCAAAGGGCCCACCTTGGCCGCCATCTCGACACCTCAGGGGGCTAATGACACACGCTTAGGTGCAACTGCAATTGGAGTCAGCGAGTAAAATCTGACTGTGAAGCAGCTGTTATCGCAGGTGTTGGCTTCTGCTTGAAGGGTAAAACTGGCGGCAGGAGCCGCCACAAACATGAATGAAGACACGCATACACACATGCGTGCACACACACACACACACACACACAGCCGGCTGAAACAGCACAATACATAAGCAGGGCATAATGCTCGTGTTGTAAAATTGAAACACTGTACATGTGACGCTACGAAGCTGTTATGCAGCAACTGAACACGGTTTTCCCCTTCGCACAATGTCAGACAATTTAAAAGTCCCATATTTTCAGCTTTCAAAGACCCATAGAAAATGATTGTCTCAGTGATTAATGGCTCCTATTACCAGCATTTTGCCATGGTGAAGCACTTCCCCCTTCATGATTACAACAAATTAGAGGATGGAGTTAAACTCCATCCACATGAAAAATATTGAATTCAACATATTTTCTGTGAACTTTAATAGTAATTAAAGAGAAAAATGTCTAACTTGTGCTTCTGGAATGCTTTGGCTCCAGTTTCTTCTGGCAAGTATCGAGGCCTTGAGCCAATCAAAGACTTGATAAAAAAGATGGGAGGACTCGTCAGTCAACAAGTAATCAATAGCATCCGACTCATGCCGAAACACTCCAGAAACCAGCAGATACTGAAGTTGTCCAGAGCTGGTGTTTGACCCCCTTGCTGCAAACACTTACTGTTGATGGATTCAAGGAAGTGTTCCAGTGGAATTCTGGGGATTGAAGTGTCCTGGCACAACTGTAGTCCAGACACAGAGACACTGGTCCTGAAAAGCCACAGCACTTTTCCATCCCTGAACCATTTAAGGTTCAAGATCCCTGCATTCTAATGTTGATGTTATAATCAACACATGAGATTCTAAGTGTAGCCGAAAAGGAAACGCTCGAACAGATGGTTTGAATTTCCATTCACTATTTCAGGTACATTGGTGGGTGCGGATCCATCAGTGGTTCTGGCTAAACTCTCCTGGTATCCAGACTAATCAGAGCATCCCCTACTCCACCAAGACTTAAGCTGCTTTCACACCAGACGCGAAATTAATTTTTCGCACGACAGGTTACATTCAAAGTCAATGCAAAGACGTGAATACACCCGAAACGCGTGTATTCGCTTCTTTGCATTGACTTTGAATGTAATCTGTCGTGCGAAAAATTCGTTTCGCGTCTGGTGTGAAAGCAGCTTTACATGGGGAATTTTGTGGGATGCAAAGCTCTCGCCTTTTGCGTGAAAAGTTACAGCTTCCTTTCAAAGAGATACCTGCGTTTCTTCTTCAGAAAAGCCTAGCCGAGCTCGCTAACACACGAGGCAAGTTGGTGCTCCAAATCAGCGTCAGATACGATCCTGGCAATGCAGCCAGCCCACGGGGCACTGCAGTCCCAAAACACTCCCTGAAACACCCCTAATTAAACACCTATAGGGGAATGCAGCCAAACTCACATTTAACACTGACCCTGGTGGGTATGGGGTTGAGTCTCGCCTTGGACCTGGGGGTGGTAAACTGCTAGAAGTGATGCACAGATACACAGCAATTCATTTTAATTACTCCACTTAATTTTCCTGCTGCCAGGAGCTATTACCACGTTTCACATACAACAGAGGGCCTGGAAAACATGCTGCGCAGAGTCCGGAACGTGGGACTTAGACCGGGGGGGGTTTAAGGCCGTTTTCCCCCCTTTGGCAAGTGACCCTTTGAGCCCCAGCTGACATCACTTCTTGGTGGGAGGAGGGGCAGGTGAGTGAGTCATAAATCAGAGCGCCAAACATGGTCATAGAGAGTCCTCCATGTCCACAACACAATACGACTTCAGAAAAAGGCCCAGATCGAGTCTCCCCTTGTACGTCGCCGTGATCCGAGTGGCTCGCCACAAAAGCAATGAAACACAAAGCCACTGTCCGATCCCGGCTCATAGGGTTCCTCCTCTTCTCCTGATAGGCACCCCACCACCTGTACGCCTGCACGTTCCCTCATCCAGGCACCTGTGTCCTCCCGGCTCGAACCCTGACCCACACTGCATCTGTACCTTTTCAGCCCAGACATACCCCCAGGGTCCCCATTTAGAATCAATTTCAAAGCGGGTTTCCTCTGACGAACTACGGAGTAAGGCAAGCGGTTCATTGTGCCCCCCCCCCCCCAACCTGACCCCCACCCAACTCCACATGCATCCTCCGAGATATCCATCAGGCCTTCTCCTCGACCCCGTCCCGTTCCACACATATTGATTTTCCCAGGGAAGTGGCCAAGTACAAGCAGTGTTGCGATTACGCGGCCATTTTTTTCAGCGAACAAACGTGTGTCTGGGATGGCGCTAGAGCTCGGAGGGAACTGTGAAGATATTTCTAGAACACTTGCACGTTGTCCAGAGCCACCTCTTGTCTTGGAAGTAGGTGTGTCCTTTTCTCCCAATTGATTTGAATTGCACTGAAAACTAGACAATGGCCACAGCGGGGAGTTTTGCAGTCAGAGGTTTGATTGGGAATACGTTGGGAGCAGTCAAAACGTGGTGGACTACTGCTTTAGGCAGGGTGGGGACAGTTGAGGGTTGCACATATCGACATAGATCTCGGACCATGCGTTAGTTGGTTGAATTCATGACAAAAAAAAAAAAGAACTGTCATTGCAACAAGACATTACTTAGTCCGTTTAGGACCCCAAAACAGACCTGTACAAATAAACTGCATGATATTTTTTAATTCTGAATGATCCTTCGTTATAAAAACACACACACGTTCACATCATACCCCTGAAAGCTTCTCCCCATTAACTGCAGGGCAGCTTTAAGCCATAATTACGTTGTATGTAACAAACCCGTCTTATGCTTTGACAGTCAGGCCATTTATCCCAACATCTCAACAGAATGGTGGAACAGCTCTGAACATTCTCTCAATCACATGCAATTACCCATAATCCCTTTGTCACTCCTCAAAACCTTCCACAACCTTTTCAGAACTTGGCAGGCAAAGTGTGAAATATTTCTAAATTACACTTCTTACCACATTTCCCTCTTTACAATCCGCCGTTAAAAATTGAGAGCAACTGAACATTATTTTACTTGAAACTAGTTTGTTATCCAAGAAAGAAAGCACGGACTACTCTGTATAGTTTGAATTCATAGTAAACAAGGTTTGTTTTTCTGCACTTCAAGTTCAGTTAGCTCTGCAAATTATTGCTTGGGATAGCAAACAAAGGCCATAGAGGCAGTTATTTAGATAATATGACCTGTTACTTACATCACCTTCAGATTACAACTCGAATGTTGCAGTAAAAATGCAAAGTAGTGTGCCGTAGTGTCAACACAGTATGCAAAGCATTGGCAGAGATAAGCCACAACAGTTACACACGTATGCATTCTTCCAGGGCTATGGAAAGCAGTCCAGGGTTTTAATACACACACACTACACAGACAATGAATTACACTTTCTATATCTATGATGCAATGTAAGTAATAAAAATGATAAATAAATTATTTACATTTAAAAGTTGCCATTGACGCAAATGCCTGCGGTTTAACTCTTGAATACCTTCATACGCCAAACAAAGACAGCCCTACAGAACCGGTTACATGTAACTTGAGCAAAATCAAACAAAAACACTCACTCTAAACTGAATTTCCCACCTGCGCTGCTATCCAAGCAGAGACTGTTAACACATTATTCCCAGTGTTTACACGAGGCTAACACGGCACCGCTAGGGGGGACGATTATTCTTTGGACAAGCAGGCATTAGGATTCCATGTGACAGATCTGAATAGAAATGTCGATGAACGGGGATAATAGGCCCCCACAAAAACCAAAAAATAAATGAATAAATAAATCCACCTCAACAAGAGCTTGAAAAATGATTCTTAGATTTATAAATGTGATAAAATATTATCTTAAGGCTTTACAAAATAAGAAAAAAATATTGCAAATGAGGCGAGATTGACTCATTGCAAAATTTTCCAAGGAAGTATAAAAAATCCTCCAGCCACACAGAAACGCAAACCATATCTTCCACACGAGTTTGAAAAAAGACTTTGAGATTTTCTGAATAGAGGAACAGAATACTCATCAAGATTTACTGTGTGTACATTAGAAGGTCACTCAGCATATGTCAGTTCAGCTGCGTATTTTGCAACGGTGTTTTATGTTTGTTTTTCAAGCTGAACTTCTGTTTGTTTTGAACTTGAGTATAACAAAAGGAAATTCGTGGTACTCAAACACAAAGATGGGGGCATTTCACTGCTAGGGCGTCCAGATATAGAGGAAAAACATACGAGGGGAAGGGCAATCGAAGTGGGCAGATGACAACATATTCAGGATTGCAACTTTTAATGTACAACATTACTTAAATAATCATAAATTAAATCAGCCCTTATAGTCTGCTTGATTACAAGTGAGCAAGAGTAGGCTCAAATGAACTCTGTGAGATTTAATTGGACTTTGCAAGAGTTAATTTAACTTAACAGAAGAGAGGAGGTTAAAAGCGGGGAATCTCGGCCCCACACACACCCATTCAGCAACACCGGCAGTGGGACCACAGTCAAATAGTGTCTACACATAGAAAAGGAAAACAGAAAAATAGGTTTCAAATGTACAGATTTTTTTTTCCATGAAAATTTAGAAGATACTCAGAGCTTAAAAAAGTGGCACTGGAAAAGACAGACAAGGTCACAGAGCTGGCCTTGGGCAGAGTACTGCACTACAGGGACAGTAGGTTACTGTAGTTCAACTAGACTAAAGGACAAATGGACAGAGATTTAACCTTTAAGGGTGTATGATCACAAACATGTGACTTAAATGTTCTTTACTGAACATTCTAGCGCTTATGTAACAACCACTGCTGATGGAGGGCAATGAAGTACTACAGTCCCAAATCAGAATAATTTGAGAGAGTGTGTTAAATTAAGATTGAAACTAAGAGCAACGATTTGTAAATTATCTTTTACCTGTATTTTGTTGAAAGCAATACAACTGTATATGATTTGATGTTTCACCATGTGAATTTCTTTGATTTTTTTCCAAAATAAAAACTTGTTTCAATTTCTAAGGTGTGTAAAAGTTCGGGGTCTTTGTTGTTGAATTTTGCATTTCAAATACTCCACACATTTTCTATTGGGACAACTCAGGTTGGCAAGCAGGCCAATCCAGCACCAGCGCCTGGTTTTTACCCAGCCATGCCTATGCAATGCATTAAGCATGTGATTTTGTACTTTCTTGTTGAAATATGCATGGGCCTCCTGGAAAAGGTGTGGCCTTAAAGGCAAAATATATTGCTCTTAAAGGACCAGTGTGTAATATTTGGCATGGTTTATTGGCAAAATCTGAATACTACCCATTAATATGTTTATATAAGTGTATATTCGCTATAAAATAAAATTTGTTTGGTTTTCGTAGCCTTATAATTATGCGTTTATATATACATATAGCGAGGGCCTTGCTTTAGAGACGTCGCCATCTTGCACCGCCATGTTGGTACGGCAGCCCGACCGGACAATCCAGCCAGCTAAAGAATGCGTTTCGCGTGTACAAATCCCAGTCGAGGAAGACGCCATTTCCGCAAAAGTGTTTTGGTCCTCGGAGGCCACCGTCTTTTTGCCGACGGGAGGGGTGAGCGTGAGTGAGTGAGTGAGCGCTACAGTCTAGAATCTGAACGCTGGATGTCACTGTTTCCCCCCCATTTTACACACTGATCCTTTAAGTCTCATCATACTTATTAGCTTCAACAATGCCCTCGCAAAAGTGCAAAATACCTTTGTCACAACCCCTTACCATGACAGAGCACGGCTTTTGGACTTGTTAACGATAACAGTCTGGATGGTTCTTTATCATTGGCCTTGAGCAAACGGCGTCCATTTCCTCCAGTAAAGACTGCAAATATTAATTCATTTGACCGCAATACATATTGCCCCTGCGCAATGGCCTATCGCAGATAGTCAACAGCGCATCTGGACAATGCTTGTGTAAGGCTTTCTTTTCACACAGTCAAGTTTTAACTGGCATTTTTGGATGTGACCTCATATTATGGAGCTTTACAAAGGTTTGTCAAAGCAATCCTGTGCCTATGTGGTTGTACAGTACTTCTTATAGATAAATGGTGATTCTTTATGCAGTGTTATCTGAGTGATTATCTGAGCTTAGACCTGTACCTTTACCCTTTATGAACAGAAATTCCGACAGATTCCTCAAATCTTTTAATAATACCATTCACCATACATGGTGAAATATCCAAATCCCACCCTATCTTCCTTTGAAGGACACTGTTTTAAATCCATTCAATGATTTTCTCACACATTTGAGGGCAAATTGGTGATCTTGAGCCTATCTTCGCCTCGGAAGGTCTTGGCCTTCCCTGAATGCTGCTGAGTGTAATTATGATTACAATCACCTGCTGACGTCAGCTGTTTCAAATCACATCATAATTCTTTTTTTTATTACTGCATTCATTTGGCACAGTGGGTAGCACTGTCGCCTCACAGCAAGAAGGCCATGGGTTTGAATCCGGCCTAAGCCTTTCTGTGTGGAGTATGTATGTTCCCCCATGTTCACGTGGGTTTCTTCCGGGTACTCTAGTCTCCTCCCACAGTCCACAGACATGCATATCAGGCAATTTGCAGACTCAAAATTTCCCATAGATATGAATATGTGTGAATGGTGTGTGCGCCTGGCGATGGATTGGCGAGCTGTCCAGGGTGTGTACCTGCATTTCGCCCATAGTCAGCTTGGATAGTCTCCAGCTCCACCATGACCCTAGTGAAGAAGAAGCGGTATAGATAATGGATGGATGGATGAATAGTCCTGAATTGCTCCTGTCCCACCTTTTTTGGCACGCTCCGCAGTCTTGAATGGGAGGAATGGATGTTTATTTCCAAATTAATCCTATCTAGACTGGGCTTTTTGGGCTTCCTGGGGCTGGGGGGGGCTTTTAAGTCCACACACACACACACACACACACCCCCCCCCCCCCCACCCCCGTTAACTTGTAAATGGTTTTTTTTTTAAATTTTGCTGCCCGAAACTGTCATAATACTGTAATTTCTTGCAAATTTAGGGTATACATCACAATTTTTACACATAATGTGTCTTATAACACTTGTCTACAAAGTGTTACAAAAATGTCTACAAAGATTTCTGCTGCCAAAGGCAATAGCAACAACATCAAAATGACATCATCGATATGGCAAAATGGCTTGAACTTCTCATAACATGATAGTCAACTGTAATTCCTAAACGACATGGCGTATGACCACCAAATTTGCAGGGGATAATGTACACGTAAAACTACATCACTACAATCATTTTGGTATTATTATGACCTATTATGGCGTCATATTGACATCATGTTTTGATTTTTATTACCCAGAATGCTTTGCTTACTTTGCTTTGCCCATAGTGCACCAGCTCCGCGAGGCCAGAAAATACACAAAATTCAATTTATGTTCTGTGAAAATAGTTTTTCATTTACTCAGAATGTTTTTCATAGAAGTTCAGGTCAGAAAGAAATGAAAGTAAACTTATAAAGGATTACAGGTTTGCGTAAGCAAAACTTGCTCTCTTCGTATCGTCAACTTCTTTGTGTTTAGTATATTGATTTCAATATAGAGCCTAAAGATCACCTTAATGATGGAAAAAAAAAAAAACATCTATTTGTTGGTAGTAGAAGGTTTCACCACAGGAAAATAAAAGGAATCGATGAAATTTGAGGGAGAATGTACCTGAGTCAAAGATCTAGTCCACCATCTTGGATTTTGGCCCTTTAAATTCAATGATGTTATCAAATCAGCATAAATTAATTCTACTAACAAAGCTGACATTAAATTACGTAAGATATAGTAAATACAATGCAATAAGTATATGTAAAAAAGAAAATCTGGAAACTACATTGATGAAACCGAAATCAGCGATTTTTTGCCAGACATCCCTGTTAGAAAACCATTGCCATAGAAACGGCAAAGATGGTGGACTTGACTTATTGGTATAAAATTGTTCCTAGACAAGTTTTAGAAAAAGTCGCCAAGTATGGTGGTCCTAGCTCAAGCCGTTCAGAAATTATACGACGTGAAAATTGGCGCGGGCATAACAAGCTCTCCCCCTTATCTTGTCTTAATACTGGCGTTAATGATATACAAGTCAAAGAAAATTTAGAAATCATTGCTTTCTGTTTTATGTGCATTCTCCATACGGTCCACACTTTTTTCCAGGTTGGTGTTGTACAACACTGGCTCAAAATTTCAGAAAACCAAATTCAAGGAACCGACTAAGAGTTAATAAGAAGAACCCCACTTGATGAACTCAATACACCAGGATATCTTCACTACGATGTTCACAAGATGTGACATCAGAAATGCAGCTTCATCAGCTGAAAAAGCCTGAGAGAAATTTTACGGATGCTTCTCTTTACAATATGACAGTTTTCAGCTTTCGCGGTGAGTTATTGTTTTCTCTCTACTGTGGTTACTTGCACACACCTCAGCTTTTTTCCTGACCCACATTTTAAAGAGCACGGCTGAGAGCGCAGAGTAACCAAACCCTCCTGCTTCAGTCAGAGGGATAATTCATTTACTCCACAGAGTAGCATAGCGCTGTCTACCGCTCCATTGCCCCTGAATAGAACATGGTAAAAAAACTCAACATTTACTGACTGACGCACCAGTAATACAGCATCCCCTTACACGGTGAACACACCCAAAGACCAAATACAGACATGCAAGAATAAGTTGCCATGCACACACATGCATGTGCACACTCTCACATTTATGCACATGTAATACTACAACACACAGACACACACACCCACCCACACACGTGCACACAGACACACACACATACACGCATATATGCACGCTCGTAAACACTCACATGCAGACTTGTGCATATTCACACACACAAATAAACAATCACACATTTTCACAAATTCACACAAATACGCGCACACACAAACACACACTCCCATATAAAATGTACAGTACCAGTCAAAAGTTTGGACATACCCACATTTTTCTTACAATACATGTTAAATAAAGAAATGAGCACCCATTATTTTGGAAAAAATATCTAATTCTTAAATTTATCAAACTAACCACCACTTGTTGTCATATATGCTGAGCATACTCACATTTTTTTTTTTTTTAATATGGGCAGTCTTATGGCTATGATGAGTTTGCTGCTGTGCAGCCCTGTCTAAGTTCCCTTAGACGTGCCGCACTCGCGGTTTGATATTCATTGACCTTTTTGCCCAGTAAGTCCCAAAACAGCTTGACTTTAATTCGCCCGTTGGAAAATGGAAGGAGCTTGTCTGTGTGTTTACTTTGCAAAATATGGCTTCTTTGAGAATTCCAAAACTTTGGACTCTATTCAAACAAGTAAATTATTCTCTTTTAATTTCTGACTGTTAACCTCTCAAAAGATACCATCTGAGATTATATAGTGAAGTTGAGCCAGTTAAATTTCTCTGGAAAGAGTACCGTGACGTTAGCAAAGTGTGTCCAAACTTTTGACTGGTACTGTACATACACACACTACGCAGTACATTCATGTTTAGAACAGCCCCCGCATGCGGAAAAGGGCTCCTGTCAGTTCTGACTGGATCTTGGCTGAAAGTGTACTGTCGCTTCATTGTACTGGAAAATCACAGCAAGGAGAAAAACACATATTCATGTTTCACCCCATCACCAGACAGAAAAAAAGGCCCGGGCCACGCCCGAGAACAGGCAGCCTGCATTCGGAGCGCCGGAGGCTGGGATTGGCCCCACACAGGTGCAGTGGAGCGAGGCAGAGACACAGCCCTGCCCAGGTGAGTTCATACCTGCGCTGTCAGCACGCTGACACAATGCCAGTGGAGCAGAGAGGGAAAGGCCATTAGAGGCTCTGCTGAGACACAGCACTGACCCACATTTAGCCTGGGAAGCTCTGCGCACCACCAAGAGCAGGAGAGAGATGAGGGGGGGGGGGGGTCAAAGACAACATCAACAAAACCGGAAAGTCTATCTCAACACGTAGTTTCATTAAAAACAAATTTTTATCACTTTTTTGCTAAATAAACACACATTTAAAATCCCAGCACTAAAGTAAAAAAAATTTCAATTTTGAGAAAATCAAGACAGTGGACTTGTTTTTCCATATGTGAGAAAATGTGAAAAATACTTCAATTATTGAAAATAAGGTCACATTCCAAGGCTTTCAATGGGTTCAAAATAAGTCAAGCAAAGAATAACTTAAATCTCTCCTTAAGAGGGAAAAAAGATTTTTTTTAATGTCACCAAAATTCTAAGGGTTCTAATTTGACGACCTAAACGCAGTTGACAAACACAAATGCAAACGGTATCACAGGTTAAAACTGGGCATGTCAACCTTCACTCCAGTAGTTTCGTGACAGGAGGCAATAGTGCAACTGTGGAACTTTTGTCAAAAAAGCTAAAATAAGAAAAATTAATTACCAGTGGGTGCAGTGGGGGTTTGGTTCAATTAAGACCAATCAGATTATCTGCCGTCATCTCCTTTTTAATCACAGCATTAATGTTATATGGAACAGGCAATTTCATCAGGGGAAGAATGAGCTCCAAACTTGTGTTACCACTGCTTCCTTCAGTCCTCAGAACCGCACTCCCATGTAGTAATGTGTGGAGGAGTTTGGGGGGATAGAGGCCGTTTAACCACATAATGCATTTAGTATGAAAAGATGTGAGTGATTTAAACTGTATACAAAATGGCACTTATGGGATTAAAACAATTGTTAAGACTGAAGTTAATTATTTGTGCCTCCCCCACACACAGAAACTATTCACATGTATTAAAATACTCCTTCACCCTCCCCTTCCTGTTAGGCTGCACAACCATTTTGTAGGCATCATTTATAGGGTATATCGGGAAAATGAAAACAGTATATAAACTGTTTAGCTATATATTTAGCTGAGTGAAAGTGCAAACAAGGACATGAAACTAAAGCCCTAAAAAACTTAAGACAACACTTTTTCCTTTTTGTTTTTTTTTGCAGCGTGGGCAGACGGGTACCAAGTGGTGTACACAGACAAAAGTTCTGGTATGGTTGCACCATACTGTTGAGTAAAGGACCTCATGGTACAGGCTGAGTCCTGAGCTTACCAATACTGAGCAAGGCAGAATGCGATGGTTGAGCCATAATGGTGGCATGTTCATGAGGCTAAATCTGCATTCTTTCTCACACAGGCAAATGCCAAATGCTTTTGGGCCCATTTCATCCACTGATTCAAATGGAAACCTGCTGTGTTTGGAAGCTGCCAACTGGTAGGACTCGTCTGCAAACACAATATGTTAAACTGGCATGGTTATTCCATGACGTTACCCTAAATATGATTGGTAGGTTATTTTGTTCACTATAAACCAATCTGAGTTATTTTTCCTAACACTCAAATTCTAGCGCATTCTCTAAGACATATTCCCTCCCATTCACCTTCCAGCACACTGCAAACCCCAAAAAAACAAGTCGGTCTCTACATGCATGCAGTGCTGCAGACCCAACTGCCTTCAGATGTGAAGGAACCAACAGGCAGGAGTTAGTGGCCCCATCCCAAACACGCATGGGCCTGCAAGGGGGTGTCAAATCTTTTACCTTTCACCTAGCACTGAGACAACCCACCTAACTAAGCAGCACCCCCCCCATCCTGCCATTCCCCCTGCCTTCAGGCATTGAGTTTTCAGTTCTTAATTCCCCCCACATGTACGTGCGAGTTGGGGCCCCCCTCTGTGCCGACGGGGTAAAGCACTGTCAGTCATTGCCAACAGGCATTGATCCCACCACACCCAGTCTCTGACACCGAACGTGTCTTGTAACGATCTGAGCACTTACGCTGTGAGTCAACCTACAGCAGTGCGCTTAACAATGCACAAACAGAAATCTGCCGAGGAACAATAGACATCGAAGTGTCATTGCGCAAATAAATGATGCAACAACACAAAGGCGTATGGAGGAACGACAGCAAATGAGACGGAAGTAAATAGGTCAACAGTTGAAGTGCTGTAACATTACCCAGAGAAGGGCACAATAATTACATGAGCCCATGATTCAGGATATCACCGCAAAAACCAAAGTATTTGTCAATCTCGAATTATTTCATATTTTTGGCTTATCTTTCAACATAAAAATCTCATTTCTATTTCGTTTTTGCCGTATAAGACAAAAATGTTGGCAACAAGATTTGTTGAGCGCATTAAAACTGGAGAGATGGGAGGCCATGCAGCAAATGTCTTGATGTAGTTTGGAGTCTGATGAAAAACGGGCTAACTGCTGTTCTGACAAGTTTCTGCCAGCAAGCCTTCTCCTCCGGTGGTTTATCTAGGGGCCAAAAATGCTGCTGGTTTCAGCCTGCCTGGCTACCACAAAAAAGTATTAGACATTAATGCCATGGACATACAAACGTTATTAAGAAATGCTGAACTTCATTCAGAGAATATTCCAGAATTAGGAGGTGTATATGAGTAAAATAGAGTTACAGGTTAGTTTTTTTTTTTTTTGGCCTTGTACTAATTTAGCCTCGACTTTTATTGCTGCGGTAAAGAAGTAAACATAGATTTGCATGATGTGCATGATGACATAACTTAGGCCTATTTGGCGCCATTCCAGGGAGTTAACCCAGGGTCCGCAGGTAAGGGGAGACTGCAAAGGTCAAGCCGCCCAAAAGTCTAGTGTACAAATTTTAAGGGGTCCTAGATTGCATTGGTACAGGACCCAGAGCTCCAAAAGCCGATACAATATGGTTCTTTTTTCCAGAACTGTCAGACTCGTTGATCCTCTGACTGCTCTCATCAGAGGAGAAACTACAGTCATCAAGGTTGGGAAAAACGTGGGGTGTCAAAAAAACACTGAACCTTTCAACGGTCCACGTTGCTAAAAATAACGTTTTGGAACGGTTTCACTGTCAGCTCAACTGCTTTATGCAAACGCGCCTAAACTAGAAGTGGCTTGAACCTTGCTCCCCGGGCGTGGCGCTCGTGTGTGTTCCGTTCCATCAGCTCTCGATGTGTGCGGCCGAGTGAGCGCGGCCAGTCAGTGGCAGAGCGAGACCATAAGCCGCAATCTCAGGTGTCACCTCCTCCAAGCTTGACTCGGTGAGGGCCGAACACGAAGGGCAAAACCGCTGAGTCCATTAGCATGGCTAGCACTGCTGATAAAACACACTAAAAAATAATAAATGCAAAAATTTATGGTATTTTAGTCTTACGTTCTGAATTTAAATATCTTTTAAACATGTTTCAAGTCTCATGAAAGCTAGCCAGCCTGGCTTCCTGAAATGTTTTAGGTCAAGACTGAAGATGACTGCAAGAGGAGAATTTTCTGAATACTCTCACTCATTTAGTTTAAGTAAACTGTTGTCCTTGTTCACATTTTGCTGAATACTTGAAAACCAAGAGGCGCCAAAAGGTGATATGAGAAGTAATAAAAAGCCAAACATGGCTCTACAACCTGGAAGTGTCAAATAGCCTCAAAGGTGGAGGGGTTGCTTTAGCATGCAAAATATGAGTCCAATCGTAACTATAAAACTGAACTATAATGAAAAGCAAACCATAGTGATACCACTGTTTAGGGTACTACTAGATGGGCTAGAGGGCTGTGATTTTGATAACATGCAAAGCTCAGAGGACAGAACAGAATACGGAACATTCTGCAGGAAGAAAGAGACATCTAGTGGCTGTGCAGGGGTACTGCACCTCAACAAATGCCAGCAAGGTGTGCAATGCAACCCAAGAGAAACTATGATTTGCTATAGGACTCCTGTTGGTAAGGTGACTCAAGCATGGATTATTAGTTGTTGTTTCCAGCTATCGCCTTCATGATATCACACTTTTTACTTTGCTTGGCTATAACTTAATTCCACCCATCACTGACCCTGCCATCAAAAAGCAAATGGTGATTTTTTTCTTTTAGGCATGGCCTAATATCTCTCTCACACAAATAAACATTCAAACTCCGTCTCTCCCTCTTTCCACACACTCTTTCCAGACACTCATACTCATTTGCATTCACAGGCACACATATGACACTTGCACACGCTCAAACGTCCTCTGTCTCAAGCCGGTCAGTGCTACCTACCAGTCCAGCAGTCTGTTGAAGAACACAGCCATAGCACTGACCTCTGTAAAATTATACTAGAATCAATTCTCACTTTTCATTAGGACAACCAACTGCCTCAGGGTGAATTCTCTTGAGTATGGATGAATACCCAACCTGAGTGGATGGTTTTAAGAGCTCTTGATTGATTTTGAATTGTTTCCTTCCCAACCTGCAGGTGCAGAAATCACACTCTCAGCCTGTGGTTGCACAGTAAGGAGCTATGAAATACTCTACACTCTTCAGGCTCCAATGAGGATTATTTCATCCCTCACCCCACCCTTACTCCACCACCATCACACCCTGACCCCACCTACCTGCACCACCATACCCCGACTCCACCACTACCACAAACACCACATTAATACTGCACCACCAGCATAGCCACCACCAAAAGCTGCATATTCACACTCAGCGACTCACACACCAATGAAAATTCACACATGCACCAAGTGCACTCAAAAAAATGCATACAGTGACGAAAACACACACACACACACACACACGCATGCACGCACGCACGCACACACAAAATGGTGCAGGTCTTGGGCACAAAATATAGAAAAGAATTAAATACAATGTATTTCCAAGAAAAAGACAAGAAGGCAAGTGTTATGATCCAGACAAGGGACCAGATGCAGATTCAGAGTATATTCTGAGGGGTATTTATTAATAGGAATACGATAATAACTGGAGAGAGGGCCAAAGCCCAGAGCAGGGAGGAGACAGTCTTGCTAAGGTGGAATAGATTGGTGAGGGTAATGGGCGTGTCCCACCCGGCCAGTGGCATCCCGAGGCAGAAGGTTGATGGTATACCCTCCGCTGAGGCAGGACTATCAGGCTGTAGGATGAAGGGTTCAGCAGGAATGCAGTCCCAATCTTAGAGACCGATAATACGACTTGGGAGTTTGTTCCTATTAATAAAACTTTGAAGAGTAATTACATATTTCACCATCATATAGGTTACATCATTTTCTAAAGACAGTAATAATCTTTAACTTGAAGTCATAAACTGACTGGTTGCTTAGAACATTCGAACGTGATAATCCGACAACTCTGCCAGACAGAAATAAGGCTTATATATGTCAACGCCGGAAATCACAGACGAGGGAGGAGTTGACAATGTTGCGTTCAGAGACCCAGGCACCCTGCATCACAGTCAAGCCCAAAAAATGAGACAGTGGTGCAATGGAATTCACCCTATTCAGATTTTAAATAAATTGATTCTCCAACAATCTTTGAATGACATAACGGGTTGGGGAGAAAACCAGGATATTGTCTCAGCAGACATAGATGAACTAGGAGACCATGTCTTGGAAGACATCATTAATGAGATTCTGGAACACAACAGGGATGTTAGGAAGCTCAAATGGCATAACCGGATATTTGTAGTTGCCGAAAGGGGCTTTTAATGGCGTCTTCCACTCATTGCTTCTCTGCATGTGCAGAAGGTGGTAAGCGTTGCGCAGGTCCAGCTTGGTGAAGTAACGACAGCCCTGGAAGTTGGACAATGCCAAGTCCATCAGAAGAAGTGAGTAACAATTTCTGATAGTTATGGAGTTGAGCTAGTAATGATCTTTGCAGGGATGCAGCGACCCATCTTTCTTAGTAG